>OZ026506.1:9915000-12325000 GCA_964019985.1 Aurelia sp. 4 Dawson et al 2005
TATTGTCTATAGATTTAATTAAGAGAGAGCCTATGCCAAATAATGTTCAAGTCTGCAAATACCCTTTAGCGATCAAGAACCCTTCAAAGAGTGAGCTAAAAGGGGTGAAGGAGATTTGCTTTGATATATGATGGTTTAAAATCGCATTAAGTAGATCTTCAAATAACACGAGGAACAACCATCAATGAAAAAGTAATGTTACTCCACTTTGCGTGTGCTTGATTTTCAGTGAAGGAGGATGATTATGGTTTGACAACGTTGGAGGGCGAATTCTGTTTCCAACAAAATTCCATTAAATAAATGCGTTGCTAATGTATATAAATGCGTTGCTATAATGCTGCATAAATGTGATGTTATCTACAGACTATAAGATTCTTTAGAAGAAGTATTCACTGTGATAGCGAGTGTCACAAAAAGTAAGCAGGTTTGGTTGGGACCAGCGATGAAAACTTAGTTTCAATTAATGGTTAATCACTTTTAACACGATCTTCAGTAGTTAACTTGAATACAGATACCTTATTTGTCTTATGACAATTAAAATATCAATTTGGAAGTTCAAATGTACTGTCACCTGAAACTGACTTTCACTTTTCCAACCCTCCTCTTCTATTTCTGGCAAAATCTTTCATGCTGGTGTCCGATTGCCTCTAACGAGACACAAATCATTGGCATGAACAATTAGTGCATTAGATTGTGGAAAAAAATATGGCTTATGTCTTCCAACCCCCAAATGGACAAATTTTAGGGGGTCAAGCTGAGTGCAAATTTGGCCAATACACTAACGACCCAAACTTTAGGCCCTATGATGAGAGAGCACCACTGTTGGTTCGCGTTGAAAAAAGCAAATGCTTTGCAGCTCATCAAGGCATATATTTCTCTTGCCAAAGAAACAATTGGATTTGTACTTACGAGCTTGAAACTCCATAAAATGCGCCTGCATCATCAGAAATATTCGTGTTGAGATCTGCCCAAAACTTGACCAAGAAGAAGACGTGACTAGGCCCTTTTTCGTAAAGTTCTTTCAAGCCTCCTTTCTTTTCAGGGAATTTATCGTAGATTTGTCGGATGTCGATCGGTTCCATTCTTGGATCGGCGAAATTTGGTTGATTCATATGCACGAATAGATGTTTGTGATACTGAAAAAATAGGAAAATGTTCAATAAAGCGAGTACTGAACATGCATTTATTAGTGGAGATGATATTTCTCTGACATTTTCCTGCTGCAGACTATATTTTTTGTCATGGCAACAAAATCTATTGAGATACGAAAATTTCATAACCGTTTACAGAACCAAAGGTTGTGCCATGGAGACAAACAGGACCTATAAAGCGCCCAGGAAACAGGAGATATATTCTACCAAGATCTCCATTTTCTTACCCATGTCAGATACAGTAGTGTCCCGAATATAAGAAACGCAAATTTAAGAAACACCGGCTCTGATTTTCAAAACAATACCCCTCTTTGATAAGAAACAGGCCTAATCTGAAAAATTCTTTATTCTTATCTAAAGATTATTGGCAGAAAAATCGTTTATATTTTCAGCTTTCCAATCGAGTCAAAATGTCTCTACTCAAAATGAAAACAAGAGTTTTGCATTCAAAGGAAGCAAAAAGCACCTTCCAGAAATAATTATAGCCTTTCCTGAAAGTGACATTAACAAATACAAATCAAAATAGTGTTTTTTGCATTACCATTACAGAGCTGTTGTCCGAGTAGTACAGCACGACAACAGTTTTTTTCTTATAAAACAGAACAGGCGCTCCAAGTCGAGCCTCAGTCAGCTGCACCTAAAGCAATGCGCAGGAGATGGCAAAGGTCATTTACGCCCAAACATTTTAAAAGCACATGTGACAGAGCTCTTCAATTCAAGGCATGGAAGTATGGCTGAGAAAGGCTGCTAATGGCAAGGAAGAGAACTTTATGGCATTTCACAGTGTCCTGCCAGTCATGGTTGAATATAAAGAAATTTGTAAGCACTTACACTGTCAGGTTGTTCTGCACGTTGAGTTTCGACGAAGGCAGAGAAGTCAATTATTCTTATAGGCTACGAGATAGATAAAAGATGTGTTACGTACTACAGATCTGAAAATCCTTCATTCAATCGATCTACAGAATTACTAGATAACTCTAAAGACAAGGGCCTAAAAAGTTTGAATACACTCATAAATACGTCACTGTTTTCTCCACAATAATTAAAGGTCACAATTATTACAGGTCCCAAAGATTCTGATATTTGAAAAGCATCCAAGGCTCAATTAGCATAGGTAAAAAGGTGGATGTAGAATTCAATCACCTATTTCTTTACACTGAATGACTTGAAAGAAACTTTTCCAAGATTCTGCAGTTGGACTTTTCAGAAATCTGCGTATTTGTCGAAATTACAGCCTACTTCATATTTGAGCTCATTTTATGATGCGACGTCATCAAATTCCTAAATGACGGACCGGGAGAGTGAAACAGTTTTGCCTGATACCATATTGTAGACATCCATAAACTTGGTTTTCCTGAAAATAATTCGATCTTTTGTCAACAGTTTTAGAAGCCAGGTTTTTCGAAGTATTTTACCGAATTCCTAAAACAGGAAAACACTGTAATTCTGAAAATATAGAAGATTTCAGAAAAGTCTAAAGGCAGATTTACTGTAAAATAGCTCAAGTTTCTTTGAGGCCGTTCAGTTCAAAGAAATAGGTCATAGAATTTTACACTCAAATAGGCATTCGATTCTAAATCTTATCTGCATCTGTCAGTGTCAAACTCAAAGTAATCTAGCGATATAGCATCAAAAATAAATACAATTGCAGAATCCTAGTACCTTTGAGATTTTATAAACACAACGAGTTTTTGCCCGGCTCAAATATCTAAATTAGCTGGTATTTAACATTAAAAGCTTAATCGTGGGAAAGCACAAAATCTTTGAATAAAGATGCTATATAATAGAAAATATGAAGTTTTATGTTGAGACTTTGACTCAAATCCGTTTTAGAAAATTAACCAGCGTTTCCGACTATGATTTCACAACTTCTACCATACAGAAATAAAAGAGCTGACAATGTTGAAATTACTCAAAAAACCCTCTATATATTGCACTAATAATGTCTTTAAAGACTTGTGGAATAAAACTTATACTCATAACAAGGAAAGAATGTGGCAATCATAGAAGAAACTTTAAGTTACCACTGGTGGTGGTGCTCTTGAGTGCCATGGAGACCCAGGGACCATTATGGCTGACCCTGTTGGACCACTTGCATTCGATCTTTGCTGAAAAGTAAAATAAAACAATTTTTTGGAGTTTTATTAATTTACTTTCTCTAAGTTTTTAACTTACAGAATGTCCCAGAAAATATGTACGTCTTTGAATGGCTAATTATTCTCCGTTATACCTAAGGTAACTGGTTTGAAGTTGCTCTACAAATAGAAACACAGAAAAATAGATAAATTCAACTTTTTAAAAATTTCATGGTTGCAAAATGACTGAAAAGGGCCTAAAACGTTGATCAAATTGTAAGGACTCTAATTACACAGATAAATAGGCAATGGGCATTTCATCTCTATCAAGATCTATAGGACAGTAATTTTTAAACAAATGCCCAAGATTTTCCAGTCCCATGCCAATACGTGTGCAGGGGAAATCTCTCGCCCATGAACAACTGCACTTTCTTTTTTGAACATTGCGAGGATTCTTTTACGATTTGATCAACGTTTTAGGCCCTTTTCAGTCGTTTTGCAACCATGGAATGTTTATGAGGTTGAATTTACCTATATTTCTAGTGCTCGTGAAACAGCGAGAATAATCACAAAAATACATCAATCTTTTGGCTTTTAACTAGAATTTGCATCATTCAAATCTGTGAAGTATATACTCTAAATCTTGAAAAGTCGGAACTGTTTTCCGGCTCACCCGATATTCCATCGTCCAGGTGCATGGATAAAACAAAACACTAGAGTTCTGTATGATAACCAACCAATTATGTACTTACCATTTGCTCATGTGACGGGGGAAGACTTGAAGAAGAAGTTGACTGTGGCTCAGGAGATCCTTGTGACATTGCAGAGACAGGAGGCAATGGACCAGGATAGTATGGAGCAGGCCCTGCAAATGGGTACCCAAGAGTTGGTGATCCAACTGTTTGTGGCATTGAGCCTGGAGGCCAGAACTACGACAAAAGACAATTCAGTTGTTATGATTCTGAACGAGGTCACATATTTAGACAATTACCTATTGGCTATTCTTACTGGTAAATGATGGCTTCTGTTTGGAGAGGTTTGCAAAATTCACCGGAGGTGCAAGGCGAGAAGCAAGGCCTCCGTCAAAACAGCTGAGGGTGCAAAATGGGAGAAAGTCGAATGAAAGGTTTTACCCCGACCTTGTTATAGAGAAAATGTCTCAAATTTCAGGTTTTCCAAGGATTTGAGGACCATCAACTAGTCTTTTGAAATATAATGCGAAAAAGGTAAATTTTGAATCTGGCCCTTTTAAGAAGGTCTGATTTTCTATGGTTTCAATATGATCATTCTGTAAGGAGACAATATGATTATATTTCAAAGTATTCTTTGAACTTTGATGCATTCTGATTGTCACTAGAATTAAAAACGATATACAATAAATCAGCTTTTGCTATTGCTGTACGAAAAGGAAAGCATGATATCAAAAGATATATAAAATCTAGGGCATTTCAACCACCCCATCAATACCCCTGATGCTTGGTTTCAATAAAGTACCCCTCTCACCCTCTTCCTGGCATAGCTCTACCTATTCTATTGCCTGTAGCGCCTGCAACATGTCTGCAATGCCCAATAAATGCCTACAAATTTTACAATGTGCAAGTGATGTGTGCTATCAAATAATACTCAGCTACAACGGAATGGAACCAAACTCCTCTAAGAAACTGGCTTTTCCAAATATCTTAATATTAAAAAGCTGTTGCTAAATCAAAGACATAAAGTCCGTAGGGAGAATGGCATCAAATATCAACAACTGACTTACTGAAGGTGGGGGCAGGCTTTGTGGCATCTCTGATTTGATCGCATGAACATCCATACCTTGATGTACACCAATTTTGTTATGCAGAGCAGTTGCGGAAACGATTTGTGCAGAGGACATTGTAGCCATTGCTTGAAGTGCTTTGTCTTTTGAGCCTTGATCCTACAATTTGACAGACCCCCATTGAGGAATTACCCCTATACTACCTTGCAATGTATTCATCCTTTACTTAGCACTCTCTTGAAAAAGGATAGAAGTGACTATACCTTGCAATTTCACAAGGCTCTTTTACTCTATGTTACTCAAACTGACTAATGAAACCACTTTCAAATACTTCTTTGTTATGCTAGTCACAGAGAGAACAACATCTTTTTATGCATATCAATTGAAACAAAAGCCAACTCTACTGAGGGCACTCAAACCTTATCAATCATTAACATCTTTAGGGGTTCAAGCAAGTATAAAGCAAAGAGTGCAGTTTATGAAACCTCCCCTCAAACCTTCTCTCCAAAGAAAATGTTGGGGACTTTAGATATTCTGGAGAAGGCTTCTCTTTCACTAATGGGATACATCTAAAACACAGCAATTGCCTGATATCCAATGTGAGCCCGACTTTAGTATTTTATCAGTAGAAATTGTTTGTGTGTAGCCTTTTGTATTAATTTTTGACTGTATATTTAGACATAGTCAAACATTAGTTACCTGTCCCTATGTTATGGCCATGGGGTACTTATGGTCTTCTGCTCATCATAGCATCGTTCTTGTAGTGTAGTAAAGTATATAGTTTGTAGGTGCTATTCTCGGTAATTTTGTTATTGTAAATCTTTATAATGGATAAAGATAAATATTCTGGAGAGAGAGATTCTTTATCAAGATTTTGCATCCCAACCGTATAGCCCATACAGCTGCTGATGACATAGAACTTCAAAGAATAAATCAGTTCTATATGGAAACAGACCTACAACAACCCCAAAAAAAATGACAAGATGAGCAGAGCAATAATTGCAATGAGTGCATCCCATTACCCTTAATTCAACCAATATGCACAATTATTAATTTGAGAAGATCCAATGAAGAAGAATTTGTGATCTTAAGTAATACTTTCAATGTAACCTCTTCCCTCTCAATTTCAGCTTGATAATTTTCCATGTCACGTTCAGGACACGGAAACTGGTCTTTTGGTGCATCATTTAATGTGGTATGTGCATGTGAAATTTCTACAAACTACAAGTATACTACCAAGAGACTACTAATCATATTAGCTCAAAAAATTAAAGTTGCGTAAAAATATAGGGTGCAGTGCAGATAACAAGATATTGAACAACTTTCTTCGTGCTGGTTAGTAAGTTAGCTAGTTAGTTAGTATCACAGGATGGCCACAATACAAAAAGGCTATTTCACACAAAAGTTCTGGAATTTTCAAAGAATCCCCATACAAATCTGATTTGCTCTTTATTCTTTGTTTACTATCACCCAGAGAATAGCAGCCATCCTGAAATAATGTCCCAATCATTAGAAGTTTTGAACTAAGGCAAAAGGATGGCATTAAGAAAATTAACTGAAATCAGAAAACATCATCCAAAAGTTGGATGAAAACATTACATGGTATCTTCCATCTAGCCTGAAAATTGACACGTCACCAAGCATGACACATATCAACAAGCATTGCAGACAATGAATACAGGCACAACAGGCAGAACTTTTGAGATTGATAACTGGTGTTGAAACATTGTTGAAACAATCTTCTGTACCAGGTATCATCAAATCATAGTATGGGATGCTTAATCATTTCAACTTGGACATTTTAACCTATCCCCATCATAGTAGGTTATAGATTTTATACATAAGAGCCTTTTAATTATCTTCTGCTGGAAATCGGAAACATGTCACACTACAGGAAATGCCTAGCTTCCTGTGAGTCTGCGTAAATGTTAAAAACTGCCCTGCTTATAAGTGAATGTTGCAGCAATTGTTTTCCTTCTCACCTGACTCCAGTTTGCAACCATATCCTTCCAGTAATTCTGTTACAATTTCCTTTCTTTTCCCCTTTCATTTTTTCCTTTCCCTCCCCTTCCTTTTGACAATTTCTAATCTTTTGCAGTACAACATTCTTATTCCTAAACTTCTTCCTTCATGATTCCTTGCAATTTTGCATATGTTTTCATGCACTGAATAAAATATTTAACATTATGTCCTATTTTACTGTTATCGTCCAGATTGTAGTTTGTTGCTACATATAATGTTCAAAAGATCAACAAATGTATCCAATAAGGAATCTTTACGAAAGCAAGTTTTCACACCCTGTTTTTTATCCCTTGTCCCAGTGTTAGTGATTAAATGATATATAGCCTTCCTTTTGCCTTTTGGGACATTACCAACCTTTAATTTAGACTGAATATCCCTTGCCTTTCTCCTTGCAAGAACTTGAATGTGACTTGAAACCTGCACAAAAAAGTGTTATACTTGTTTAGCTAATCAGCAGGATATTGAGTCTATCCCAATTGAAAGGTATTTCAATGATTTGCAAAGGTCTTCTTTAAGAAAATTGAGGGTATATACATCATTCCTTCTATTTTCTGTCCCTAAATGAACTAAAGCTATTGTGCTTCCCAAGAAAATACTCCTGTTTAAAAACTCACCAGAATGATATATCTGTATGAATCAAAATCAATCATATATAAAATTTTCAATTTGATCTCTTTAGTCAAGATCTAAATGAATGCAAGCTACTGTGCTACCCAAGTACTCCTGTTTAAAAACTCACCAAAATTCAATGATACAAATACATAAATCAAACATATCATAAAATTTTCAATTTGGCCTCTTTAGCCAATCATCCAAAAATATTCAAAATGATAAAATGACTGTCTATCTTATTCATATATATATATACTTAAGGGCATAAAATGCCACATCAAAAACCCTATTCTGAGCTATATTCTTGAAGCAAATAGTAAATCTTGCCTTAGAGCCATTATATTGAGATATTTCATTATTCTAGAGGTCCACAGTAATATTTGCATTTCTTTTTTACATACACTGTATGAAACGAAATTGATCTGCAAATCATCAATGCATTTTGCAGTGTGCTTCAAACCAGACAGCCCTGAAAAGAGTTCTAATCTAGTAAAATTTAACACCAATCACAAGATCAGTTGTGCATTGGAAAATTATTTGGTCCTTGATCACTATCAACAAAAGAAGATTAACCAAATGTATAATCAAACTCTGTGAGTTTTCAAAAAGGAAAGCACCTTTCTGGGACACACAGTGGCATAACCAATCAGATGCTCTTTAGCAAAAGATTCCTGGCTGTCAGCCAAAATTAGAAGTATCAGCGATAACAAAAACAAGCAATTAAAAGTGATTTTGATAAAATTTGATACTAATAAACCTATCCTGCAAGAATCAATGGAACTTACTTGCTTTCTGGATCTAGTCTTTCCTGTTCTGAGCTTGATATATCTTGCAATGAGTTCATTCCGACCTGCAAAGGAAATCCAAAAGATGTAACTTAAGCCTTTGTCACCTTCAAGCCTACCAATCATATCAAAAAGCAAAAAGAGAAACTGTCTCTGTCAAAGTGTGATCATAGGTCACCAACTGTGCTATTTGCAACGATAGCCCTGCAATCACGGTTGATCCTGTAGACATTTTTTTCACTAAGATGAGCAAACGTGCTTTACATAAAACAGTGACGGTAAAGTTTACAGTAAATTTTTCAGACGACATAAAATTGATCTCTGGGACTAACCAAGCATTGGTAACAGGCCATTTCGTTTCGATGTGCTTCTTTTCAGTCGAGGATTGCTTTTAAGGGGAAAACCAGGAAAAGCAAAGATTTTCATGACGACTCAAGCTCGGAGTGCTGCACAATGGGCTTAAACCATCATCGCAGACATTTTGTGTCCACTGGCTTCAGGTTTTGGAAACCAAAAAGGCAGGCATTTTTGGGTCTGCGGTTTAGGTATTGGCCTATTTGAAAACCTAAAACGCAGACTCTCAAACAATGGATGTGAGGTCCGCGAAGTCCGCGTAGTCCGTGTTATAGACCTGGCCCAAAAACTGGAGGGCCAAACACAGAGGCATGGGGCAAACCTAGACTTATGTCATGATGATGAGCCCTTTGGGTCCCTGTGGTAGACCTTGCTCTAGAGGGACTCATAATGAAACAGTGAAAAACTTGGCCCTATTTTCTTCAATCATCAATGGAATTATGATGGAATCATGACTTCGAATCTCAATCCAGTGGGAGTGTTTTCAATTCTTCAATCAAATAAAAAATTCTATCACATTTAAACTGTTTATTTGATTTAGATTAGTTGTATATATGTAAATATGTATAGCAAGGTTATGATTAAATCAAAATAAGTTGACAAAAAAACAATAACATTAGTAATTCACAAATCTCGCAATCTGATTGGTACTTTACGAATCGCAAAGATTGGGCCTAATATTATGAATTTTTCAGCATAATATTATGAGTCTCTCTTGACTGAAACACCATGATCAAGCCAAAGAGCACAGGGATACAAGAGACTCATCGTCATAAGTCTAGGGCAAACCTCCAGAAAACTTTTCAGGCCCATGCCCTTTTATACTCAGGAAAAGGTCTTTTCTATGCTCATGAAACATCATTGCCTGTCCATCAAACTCTAAAGACAACTTCCTAATATCTAAAGACATTATATCTACAGATTTGATAGATTTTGACAGAGAAAGTTTAATTTTGTGAAAATATTCAGGCCTTACTGGGAATGATGTGCGATTCCTCTCACACATCTTGGCACATGCTTCCTCTTCCCAAGGAGTGGAATAGATCGTATGCCTCCCCTTTTGAAATGAGGATTCAAATCTTGCACCTAACCAAACACCCCTAATGATCAGATAATAATCATTAAGTTGGTTACAAAAGATAATCTTACAGTATGTTAGTTCTTGAAAGTTTAGTTCTTTCTTGCTCATTCCATTAACTTTTTTAGTGAATTTTAGTGAAAAATTTATATAGAATGGCAAATTTTCTGCTGCTTTTGCCTCTTCATTAGAAAAAGGCAAATATCACTATTGGCTAATTTTCAAATTTTCAAAATATGATCCATTGTTGCTGGCCAGGTCCAACAATTTGTAGATTCCAGTTTCAATAGACCCACTCTGATGAAATCTATGGTGATTTTCAATTGCACTCCATTGCACACCTGTTATGCACCAGGAATGCAATGGGCCACACACCTACCAACATATTCCTGGCAAGGACTGAAACTTGATCTTTTGTTAGTGATTTTAATACTGCAAATATCCCTTAGCAAAAGCTACAGTTAGTGCACACTTTGCAATAGGTTTGCAATACGTCTTGATCAGAAATTTCAAACTCCTGTTTGATCAGGAAGAAGTTTGTCAATTTGAAATTAAAGTAAATGAAAGTTGTTTAGAAATAACTGAAGTTTTCTTTCCTTGCCTCTATTTCACTGTAAAGCAGCTAAATTTACCTTATTGAGCAGTAGAATGAGCTCAGAGTAGTTTGCGTTTTGTTTGTCTTGGTAAACTGCATTGGTGCAAAATTCAGATACTTTACAAAGAATTTACAAACTCCTACTGTAAATATGAAACATGCTCAGAAAAAAATTGTGAACAACCTTCCTGTCAATTTCATGCAAACTTAACATGCACTAAATTCAAACCAAACTTCACAATGGGGTACCAATCACATCAACAACAGTGTGGCTTTACTTGAAGATTCGTTTGGCCTGACTGGCCATTTGCAGAACCTGGGACTCTAGCAGAACATAATAGAAATCTAATGAAGCATGGCCCTGGACATATTTGCTCAAAGAGCCTGAACATCTCGAAAAACAAAAGGCTAGCCACTTGATTGAGCATGTTTTCAATTTGAATAAGTCATGTGTCCAACTGATATCACAATCTCCTTATTGTCACGACATCTGTTTAAACAATAAACTATTCTTTGCATAGAACAAAAGGGACACAGCAGCCCTCTTCTGTCTTACATGTTTAGTCATGCAATGCCAGTGATAAGCTATCAGCTAAACCAGTAAGATCAAACACAGTGCAGAATATTTTCAACACCATTTCAGCACTTAGCAACCACCCCAAGCACACCTTGGCAACCAAACAAGAATTAGGAAAGTTTGTGTTCAAGGAACCTTTTATGTGGAAGCACATGGACAAAAGTATGCATCAATATAATAGTAATTTTATCTGACTTCAAGACAAGGGGTAAAATTTTATCAAATTTCCATAGAACCAAGCCAACTGTGGTCTCCACTCACAACCAATAACATGGTTGTACAACTTGCCAAGGAGCATTGCTTTGGGAAATATCCCTTTGTTTTGAAGAAAAATCTGGGCAAAATCCCAAAAAATCTCATTCTTAGAGACAGACACACCCTGCTTCTTACAAAACTGCATAAATGGTTTCTCCCTTCTGCCAGGGGCATGAATAAATGATCTCTGATTGCCATTATGGAAAATCTAAATGTGAACAGAGTTCTCCGAAGATTGGGGAAATATCGAAACAAAAGGATCTTTGGGAACTCCTCAAAACACCTTTTCCTGATGCCAAAGAATATTTGTTGCAAAGAAAGTTCACATTTTTAAAGTTGATTTCTGGAGATGCAGACTTCATAACAGTTTTTTCATTCCTTTCACTTCTAATTCCCTTTTATGAATTAGACAAATGAATGTTATTTTCCGAAAATTTGCTCAGATTTGCAAGTGAGCCAGCTTGAAAAACACAACAGCCCCTCTGTCAACTAATCTAGCACTGAAAATCCAGATCTTCCTTGCATCAAATACAGTTCCAACGCTGAAAAACCTTCATATGACTTACTTTGTTGCCTCTGCTAAAACATATTTAGCTCACAGGCTGCAAGATGCAAGACAATAGCAAAATCAAATTAAAGGTCTCTAAGCTTTTGTGTGGCTCTATAAAAAATAGTTCGTATGTTAAGACTTGAATCGTAGCTCTTCGAAAAAGTACAGTAAACATTTCGTCCCGGATATTTGGCGCTACAGTACACTATAGTTTCGAAACCTTTGTTTTAATTTCACCGACCATCGAAAAAAGCCGTCGTACTTGTCAACCCACACCGGAAAATTACGGACAAGGTTTACAGACCACAACAAGTAGGCCCTCTGCTATCTTTCAAGCTGCAGTAATAAAACATATTTAAAAATTCACCAGGAACCGTCAAATGAGCAATTAAAACAGATGTTCTGTGGTTGCAAACAGTTAGATCAACAGCAGGCATGCGAAAATGCCGGAATTCCCTTAACAGACACAAGAAAATTAAATCGCTGAAGTTTTCAAATCGATGAAATAGTTTGTGGAATAGCAGGAATACCCTCGGTTGTGAACAACAACAAAAGTCGACCTCACATACCATACATCTTTCCTTCATCAGATAAAATGATTTTCCGTCTTCCACATGGAGGATAAATTGCTAGGGCTTCCTGGAAACTCTGCTCGATGTCCGGAGACCAAACACCCTCGGCATCATTAGCCATTTGTGATGGATCAGAAGAGGGTGAAAGCTCGCTCCCTTGAGGCGATGTTTCACCATTGTCTGCCATTTTCATTTGGGACATTTGGGAGCTCGGGAGTTGGCAAGTTTGCGATCTGAAATATTATGAGATACATTATTAATAAACAAGGTAGGACTGTAGTGATTTATTCATTTACATCGCTTGTTAATATTTACTTGACATGAACCGGGATTGCAATAAAATCAGACATGAAACATGCAAACAGGAAGAAAAATTGCGCCTTGATTTCAACTTGCTTCCACAGAAAGTCTCCAGAAGATCATTGAAGTTAATGGCCGAAATACTCCTAATATACTGCCCGATAAATAGCACCAAAGTGAAGGGAGGACGTCCCTCAAATGCCAGTGAAAGTGTACTAAGCCACCGGAAACAACCCTTGTGGATAAGTATGGTAAAAATGTCGTGAAAAATGCGAACAACGTCTCACGAAGAATGAGCAACGATTTCATAAATTTGCTAACGGCCTGTTGAGTACGCGACTCAAGCAAGCGAATTCTACACGTGCTGAATAGTTGATACGTACGTGTGTTGTGATTCTCGATCGATTCTCCTGATTGAGCAGATGGTTTATTTAAAATGCAACGGGCATACAGGCAGCTTGAATCAAATTCCTTTGCCAGACGGTAGATTCAGGATTGAAGGAAAGAATCTGAAATATGGCGAGAAGAATGCTTGGCGCGCCCACATTACCTGCTGCTATGTTTTGATGTATACATGAAGTGAAGGCTCATGGGAAAAAAGAACAATCCATTCTCTTAACAATGGTATCGTGATGACTCATGGGAAAAAAGAACAATCAAATCCGTTAACAATGGTTTTGTTAACAAAAGAATTTTTCCTCGCATGCGCGCAAATGGGATGACGTAACTGAATCACAAAAGCAAACGGCTATTTTGAAAGCATTTTGTCCGGTCATTCTTTCCTGTCCTAGCATGCTCTTTTGAACGAAACTTCGCGAAAAAGTTCATGAGGAACCTATCAAGCTTCATTGCTAAAGGTTTTTAATTTTTTTTCTTATCTTCCTTGCGCATTTGGGTGCAACAATACGGATTTGAAGTTATCTATGATTTGCGCAAACGCAAAATTAATGCTAAAACACTCGAATTCCTTTCATTTGCGGAAATTTTCACGTGATATCTGATTTGGGACGGACTTTGGTGGCATCTCTCAGTTTTCGATGCAAAAAGTATGATCAAAAATTCAATCTGATGTCAAGAAACTTCAATTTTTGCAATTGCAAAATATTTGATAGATCTTTTGCCCAAGGGCGGATCCAGTCCAAAGTTGAAGGGGGGGCAATGTACAGAGTGGGGGCCAAAAATGTAGTAAAAAGTAAGCGCGCCGAAGGCGCGCAGAAATTTTTGGGCCTTTATTCAGGAAAGATTATCTGGTTTTTTTGCAATTGAATAACGCCTTAATTCATCTGTTTTCCACATTCAGAACGAAACACGAAAAAAGAGTGCATTTGGGTCAGGATGAGGGGCGCCCTTCTTGCCGAAAATGGGGCGCCAAGCTGAGTTTTCATCATGAAAGGGGGGCAGTTGCCCCTAACTGCACCCCCTAAATCGCCACTGCTTTTGCCAACCCAAATAATGCTGAAAAGGATAATTTCTGTTCACGATTTCGTTTTTTCTTGTAGATTGGTTCAAAAGCACATCATGAAATCCAATTTACAAAAAATTAAGAAACTCTAACGTACAAGAAACTTACATTTTATTGCTTTGGCCCCAAAATGCGTTTTAGCTTCTTCGGTCAATGTAATGCTGGGGCTGGAGGATGGATGCATTGCAACTGAATAGAAATTGTGAACAGAAAACGTAGTGCTATTGTAATGCGGAAGACAATTTCCCATTTCTTTTTCTCTTTGCCGCATATATTTATCCGATCTTTCCCCACATGATTCTACAGTAAACAGTCAAGAATAAAGGGAACAAGAAGGACACATGGTATGTTTAATGCAAGGTGCTGTAGCATGGAGATCAGCAGTTCCCTAATATTGCTTAGCAACCTGAAGCAGTCTAGAAATTCATTAAAGAGCCGTTGTCACCCAGAGTTCCTTGCGAGCATGACAGAATCGCATACTGTCTGAAAATCAATGTTTGCCTACAGGATCGCCGAGAGGGGGGCAGAAGGGACAAGTTGCCCCCAGGCCTTAGGGTCTAGGGGGCCTCATAATTGAATATTTTAACATTCTGACTGCAAACAGAGTTTTGTTGTGCTTATAACATAAACAGTAATTATGTTTGCTATCAGCCAATCTAAAGGACGTGATCGAAAAATTTTCTGCTTTCAAGCCAAAAATATCGCCTTTTTATACTTAGAAACCTGTACATGAACATAAAATATCCTGAAACAATGCAAATAGAAGTTAGGATTGCCTCTACCGTATCCAGAAATTTCAGTTAAATTGTGCTTTGTATAAAAAAAATATCATGACCATAGTTACAACAGGTTTCTTTAGACCCAGAAAATATCACTTTTGGCAATATTCTGACTCAAAAATATTGGGCTTGACTTACCTCCCCGCGACTGTATGTGCTGAGTGCCCCCCCCCCTGGGAGTTGAGCTGACAAGAATATCAACTGCTGAGTAAAACCTCTCCAGGGTGTCCAAAAAACATTGTGCCCCGTTTGCGTGGCTACAATGGAGGAGCTGTAGGTTTAATTATCTCGGTTTTTACATGGTTGCATTGGTCAGGCTTCAAGTTAGAAATTGAGGCCTTGCACGAGTTCGTGGTTGCTAATTTATGGCAGAGAATAGCAGACAAGGCAAAACTTGTCACTGCTTTAAAAACAGCACTTCTATCGTTCTCCAGCATTATCAAAATAAAGTAAGTTTTCAAAGAAATGGTTGTGTCGTTCTAAAGTCGTGTTAAAAACTTTCGCTATTTTTTTTTAATGTAAAGGGTTAGTAATGTTGTCTTTTTTTATGTATGCATCTAAAATTTTACAATACAAGTTACGTCTACATCCTACGATACTTTCTAATTACTTTACAAACTATACAAACACTACAGGGACAGGACCACAAGGAGCAAAAAGACAATGACTACCCTGTGGCCATTAACATAAAGACATGCGAATAATAAAAACTAAATGAATAACTACAAAATACAAAACATACGATTTAGCACTATACACATTGATACTCGAATCCGTTTCACATTGGATGTCAGGCCAGCATAGGAGAAAGATGCTGAGCAACAGGAACACAGGACGAGAGAACAGCAACGACAACAATTGCTACAATCACTGATCCTCCCCCAGAGTCCCTATCCCTCAACACACTGCGCATATGCTGTCAGGTAATGTTGTCCTTTCACAAGAGAGCACTGTCCACCTTTTGAAAACAGTAGTAAAAATTCTAGACGCTAGAACCTTTTCTTTGAAAACTTACTTTATTTTGACATTGCTGGAGAATAATAGAAGTGCTTTTTGAGCAACCACATATTTTGTCTTTTCTCTGCTTTAAATCAGCAACCACTTGTCAGATTGACTCGAACACGGTGTCAAAATCTAAGTTAGAGCCTGACATATGCAACTGTGTAAAACCGGGACGATTGAATTCACGGCTCCTCCACAGTAGCCACAAAAACGGGGCACAATCATTTTGGGACACCCTGTCTTGTAGACCCATAGTTGCCGCTTCGGCGAAATTTGATTTCTATGCCACATTCACACTTGCAAGGCAAACCAGGTCAAAACAAACCTGGCCATCGAATGAGGTTTAAATTTAACTTGGTTAGTTTCAGTAAATCCTAGCGTATAAGAACCTACTCCTTAAACATTGGGGCTCACACTGTCATGCGCATTGGCGCTGTTGTTTCTTGCACTACACGTTTTTTATAAGAAACTGGTTTATAAGAAACTAGTACTAAGAAGGCAAAAATTTTAAGAAACTCCAGTACTATGTCTGAGAAGTACTAAGAAACTTTTCAAAGTTAAAAGCATGGATTTTATAGCGAATAGATCATTGAAGCTTCATTCTTGAGCAATATTATCTAACCATTTGTGTTTTCGACATACTGTAACAGAACACTGGTTAATCCTTTACGATGTTTTAAAATCAAGAAACATATCTGCCGCAGTGTTAGCGACCACATTGCTAATTCTGCATTCAGAAAAATAAGAAACCAATTAAGAAACTTTTAGTACTAAAATGGACAAAACTTCATGTGAAATTAAGAAACTTTTAGTTCTATGGCCTGATCCTAGTTTCTTATTTAAAAAAACGTGTAATGGTCAACGTAGCTTGCAAATGGCACTCTTGAAGTGAATCGTTGGCACACATGCGATGTGGAGCCCTTTTTGGGGGATTTCTGAAGGCTCACAACTTTGCCTGTTCGTAATCCCCAACAAGCACACTGTATCAAAACGAAAGAAAGGTGGCACAAATTGCAGAGCCCAGATTTTAGCACCGCTGTATCAAATTCTCGATTCTTTCTCGACGATTTACATCGTTACTTGATGACTCATCAATGAGATAGTGGTATTTGCGGTCAACCAATCAAATCTCTGTTGACGCAATCCCATTGTTTTCAAGCTAAGCCACCTAAGATCGATTGTCACCCAGAATCCTTTGCGAACAAGCCAGAATTTCAGACTGTATCAAGAACACGCACCCTGGAAGTACCACGTAGAGATCTTCTCGCTGGAGTCTCCACTTTATTACGACCACTGGGACATACCGATCTTTGAAACAAGTAATGCAGATTTTTCCCGTTAAGGAGCTGTCATTTTTGAAGCTGGGTACAGGGGTGGAAGAATTTTTGGAGGGGTACCAAACTTTTTGGCCGCGTTTTATTGGGGTATCAAATATTTCGGAAAAAATTGTGAAATATCTGATGGGCTGTGAAATTTTTGGAATATACTTGAGACTGAAGTAAGAATTATGTATTATGTCACAACAAAAGTTTCATCTGTTTCTGCTATGTTCATTAGGCAAGAAAGAAGTTATTTGAAGTATTGATGATGATTCTACGTTTAGATGATTCTTCCAATTGTTCCAATTTGATTCATTTTATGTCTAGATTGTGTGTCTTAGTGTGCAAGTTAATATATCCAAACTAAATAACTCAATAGTGGGGTATAAAATTTTTTTGCTATGTTGAAATGGGGTGTCAAATTTCATTGAGTTTCGTGAATGGGGTAAGAAACTTTTGCTATTTGTGTAAAAAATTCTTCCACCCATGTACCCAGAATTCAAAATGACAGTTCCCTTAGTCTCAATAAAGATATACTTCTCTTGACGCTCCTCTTTATTCATGAAACAGGTCGTTTTGATTAGAAATTTAGATCTCAGTTATAAGCCATACAACCACCAAGTCCCCTTTAAGTAAACGCTCTTTCCTTTTTTTGTAGTTTTGTGTTAGCAGTTAATTTTAATTTATGTGCAATCTTTGTCTCTCAAGTCGTTACGTGTGGTGCCATGTTCGTGTTTTCAGTTTTATGTTGCCATTTGGTAGATGTAGTTTTCGCTCCAAATAGTATTGTTCTTGTAGTAGGGTATATAATTTTGTAAGTATTGGTATTAGTTAATATGTATTCTAAGTTTTAGATGCAATTTATCTTTCATTCAATGTAGCTACATGGGTGATAATGCACTGTGTTTGTAGCTCAGAAATTAAAGTTCATTGCCATGATATTATTGCTTTCTTTGTTTTCTCTTCGGGCCAAGCCTTGCTAATGCCAGGAATCAAATTCAAATGGCTCCTGCTCGTCTGAACAGCTAGTTCATACACTGCGTTCATCCTCGTAAGTTTGAAACGAATTTAGGTCACGAATTTAAGTCAAGTACCCCCTGGACTTACTCCTAGTCTCGCTCTTGATCAATAAACAAACGGGAGGGAAGAGGAAGAAGAAAAGGGAAGGGAAAGGAGAGCGAGACTTGTGAACTTAGCGTTCCGAAAACGAGGCTCGGCGTTCATCTGCTCAATTTTAATTGGCCCTGCCGCTCATTTCATTTCATTTAATTTCATTTTAAAATATTTATACAGGTATAAGTTTCATATATTTATACATGTTTTTCAAACTGACCTGTTAAAAAATAACATAAAATAAAGGAAAATAGGCTAAACTAAGAACAAAAGAAATTTATATGCCTAATTTACAATATACAATGCTATAATACCTAATTTACAATAAAACATAATAAAAATGAAATAGAAAATAAAGTTACACCGCCCTCATAGTCGTTCCTTGAAAGTTTTCAGGGAGGGTGCCAATTTTGCTTCTTTTTTCAAACTGTTCCAAAGTTTTGCACCGCGATATGAAAAAGCCTTTTGGCCATTGACAGTCTTTAGTAACGGTAACCTTAGATCAGTTTCTGTTGAGCGCAAAGACCGTTCTCTATCATCTGAATATTTTGTAAATAGTTTTCTCATGTAGACTGGGGCAAGTGAATTCAAAGATTTATATGTTAGCGTGGCGGTCTCTTTTCTTATAAGATAACATGAAATGAAAGCTAACATGAAAGAAAGCCGCCGGTCAAGATCAGGGTCAAGATCTTGACCGGTCTCGTTTTTGGAACGCGTAGTTCACAAGTCTCGCTTTCCTTCCCTTTCCTTCCCCTTCCCTCTTTAGTCTTCCTTTTCTCCCCCTCCCATTCTTTTATTGATCAAGAGCGAGACTTGAAGCAAGTACAGTACCCCCAGGGCGTTTTGACTACATCTCCTTGATAACATAAAAGTTTTAAAGCTCGCAAATACCTTGCTGACAACTTTGATCCAGGGAGCTTATTTCAAAGTTTGGCTTTGATTGAAGGGAGCGGTTTATTACAGGAAGCTTAATAGAGGGGGCTAAATATAGCTTACACAGTACAGTAGAGCCCCCTAAACAACGAACATCTCCATGGGACCAAGTTTGCTGTCCGCGGGAACTTATAAAGAGAGAAGAAAAAGACATAGATGTGTTCTACTAAAAACGCGTATCCTCTCTCACATTCATGTTTCGGCCTTACCATATTTATGCTTTATCCAAAAGCACATACAAACATAATGTTTATAATTTTTTGCAATCACCTCTAAGGGGACTATTATGGGAATAAGGTCAACTCGATCTCTTAACGCTATCCCTGCCACTATAATTAGGGGTGCTTTTAATTCGTATGTATCAAATTTGCTATGTAAAATGTATTGTAAATATTTCATTTACATCTTCATTTATTTTCCCTTCTTTTTTAAACATTGTAAAATTTTTGGCGGCAAATTCATACCTACCTACCTACCTACCTATCTACGTACCTACCTACCTACCTACCTACCTGTCCGTGGTAAAGAGGTATCAACATTTTTCATGCTTTCTTTTGAGCATAAGCGTACGAGGCGGGGGGCCGGGGGGCGGTAGCCCCCCAACTTTGGAGAAGTTTTCAAAAATCAGTCTTTTTAGGGCAAATTTTTGCCCTTAGTCGGGCAAAAATGCTGGCAAACAATGGGCTTTGTGTCGGACCACCCCCCTTGATTTTTTCTTTCCGTACGCTTATGCTTTTGAGACGAAAAAAGCAGTCCGTTGGAAGGTTTCACTTTTGTGAGGTATCCGTTAATGGAGGTTAAATTGTGTCTGCTATCCTTGAAATGGTCTCTCTAAGTTGTTTTTTCAACGTATAAGGCTTAATTTCTCGTCTGTCGTCTGCTTTTGGGGCTGAAAAACAAACCCAATGAATTAACAAAGAACAGAGAGCCTAAACTGGCAAAGATTAACCAAGGAGAAGAGACAATACAGGTGGATTATAAGTATTTGGATTGAATGATGCCTGGATAAATCAGCTAGCGGAAAACGCTTTTGATGACAAAGTCAGGAATCAAACCGTCAATGAAGGACTGACTAAACAAAACCAAAAGGAAAAGAAAATCCTCACAGTTAGGCCATTGATTGTTTCTCGTCATATCGCTAATAATTTCACGAGTACTGTTAAGGTAGGCCAGTCAATGACAGTCATTGTCGAGTTAATTCAAACCAAACCTTTTTGTAATGAAACCAGTCATTAGCTGACTCTCTCTCGGTTAGATCATTGTATCACAAATCACGATTAGTGGTTTTCAGCTGTTCTTACAAATCAACCGAAATCCTCTGCCTGCTGAAACTGTTCTCTATTACACCGTTCAAAGAGTGCAACCACCGAAGAAGACTGTAATGGATCAAGTTAGATGCAACGAAACTTGACAATCGAAAAGTGACCAGTGACAAACATTGTCATTTTGGCCATGGAATAATTTTAACACAGCAAATTGTTAGGTCATTCCGACAAAAATTCCGTAGGTAACTGCAAGTACTAGGCCTCTCAAAAATTGTTCAACAGTCTGATGAATTGCTTATGGTTCTATCGGGTGAGTCAAAAAAGTTTGCTGGTTGGGCGGGCTATGGAATGAAAAGTATGGGGCTGGTATTCCACATGAGGCCTAGCCTGCGTGCAGACTCTACTGATTCCCTGAAAAGAAGTGAGGTTACTCACTTCTACTGGAGGAGAAACCTCTGAAGAGAAACCAGTTGAGTCTGCACGCAGGCTACTTGAGGCTCCCCAGCTAAATCATTTGTAACTGATATGATTGAAACATGAAAGTGCCATGTCCAGTTTAAACTTGGTGTAAATAAAATGCAAACGTAAGATATAACAATTGCAATGATTTACTGACAACACATGCAGTGTCCAAGCCAGCATCGAGGCCAGGGCAAATCTGTGGGGGAGGCAGGTAAATGAGGGAGCCTCGGGGCAAAACTCCGAGGTAAAAATTTGGAGGACAGGTCCATTTTCACAAAACAGTAACTTTAAAAGTTTCACTCAAATGTAGATTTGAAAATAGATGCCATAAGAAATTTATCACTGGGAGTCCCTTTTGGTCGGGGGCCGTTAGTTTTTGAACTAAGGTGCCCTAAACTGCGTTACGCAAGTGCCCAGGGGGGCACGCAGCACATGTACATCCGGGAGGTAAGTCTAATATTTTTGGGTCAGAGTGTTGTCAAAAGTGATATTTTTGGGTCCAAAGAAAACTAAAACAATGTTCATGATATTTTTTGATACCAAACATCGTTGAACTGATATTTGTGGGTTCATTAGAGGTAATCCTCTTTTCCATCTGCATTGTTTAGGGATATTTCATGTTCCTTTACAGGTTTCTAAGCATAAAATGAGCTGATATTTTTGGGTTGCAGTGAGGCTAAAGTGATATTTTTGGGTTATCTGAAAATTTCTTGGACTGACCCCCCCGTATGTGTATGCGCTGAGTGCCCCCCTGGGCGCAAGTGGTTCTATTTGTCCTGTTTGGAGACGGGGCTATTTACCACTCCACGCTCCCTTTTACCTCTAATCCTGTCCAAAAAAAGTAATGATAGGTAACGAAAGTTTAAATCAACCAGTTTCAACTATATCTTCAGTTCTACGAAAGTTTACTCATTTCGGCAAGTAAAATGAAATGCAATGGACACCTTGTTCTGTAAAACCTGAGGCGAACTCACATCAAAACTTGAAAGATGGCAAATATTCTTATTCCCATGAAAACGTGACTCAATGATTGGACCAGGCAAGAGACAAAGAAAATATATTGTCGATATCAGGATATCAATTTCCTGTTTAACTAAAATCGTAATAAATTCAACTTTTAAATTTCCTATTGGCGGACAGTCAATATACATGTCGACGGTAAAAAAGTGACTTTTGAAGATATGGCTCTTCTACTAGGTGAGACATGAAGTTTATACACTTTACAAAGCTTGCAGCTCTCACAAATTATCACATTCCTATACACTGATAATCAATACCATGTACCTGATATATCAACTTTTCCTGAAATTCGCATTACTGCACACCTAGGAAAGGGTGTGGCACACAAAAATTTGGCTGTGGCTCTATCGTTTGAAGCTCTTATTCCCACACTGACGACTGAAGAACTTCAGGTGAAAACTGCGACGGAAAGTTTGAAAATTCTGATGTATTTGTAGACTTACTATAGCTGTTGTATTTCTCAGTCTTGTGTTGATAATAGAGATCTGGGACTCATTGTACCAAGACGCATGCTCATTACATGCTGCGTTGAGGTGCAATCAAGTCTGGAAGATTTTAGGCCCAAACTGTTTCTGCCGGAATACGGGACAGAAAAGCCTTTGAATTGTTATATTTTCACATCAATCTTTATCTATTTTGCGAGAATTACTTACAAATACAACTTCAAGTGTACACTTAGATAAAGCTGCACATTTGCACACTGGACATTTTCCTCGTGCACACCGGTGATCTCGTTGGAAACTGCCATACTCTGCAGTCTGTTAGCAAAGAGAATTTAGCTTGTCAAAATCGGTCGCATCGCTTGCAAATTAGAAGTAACTCTATAGGGGTGATTCATAAAAAAATCGTTCATAAAGTCAAGTCCTTGATCAAATTTGCTAGCAACGTTGCCCATACGCCATCATAATCAAACTCTTACATTTAGGCATTTGAAGAGACTGTTATATACCGGGTGAGTCAAAAAAGTTCAGGCGTTTGGGGGCTATGGAATAAAAAGTATGTGGGCGATATTCAAAACTAAGCAGTAACCTATCAGTCAAAGGTGAACTTAGATGAGAAAATTTTGTTTGGTAAATTCGCACAATTTTAAGACCCTGCACTTAGAAAAGTGTCTATAAGGGTTTGTTTGGGAATCGTGAAATCCACGTTCCATTCTGGTCCATGATTTATTCGTTATCAATATTTGAAATCAAAGCAATTGCCAGTTTCAGAAATATAATTTCAATGTCAATAGTAAGTAAATCATGGACCAGAATGTAGTGTTGAATTCTTGATCTCAAAACATGATCCTTCCAGCATTTTCCTAATTTCTGGGTCTAAATGATGAGTGATTTTACCAAAAAAATCTTCTCATCTAAGTTAGCCTTTGACTGGTTGGGCTAACAAATTAGTTTTGGACATTGCCCACATGCTTTTCATTCTATGACCCCCAAATACCTGAACTTTTTTTGACTCACCCGGTACACGTTTTATTTACAAGAAACTTGGATTAGGCTACGGTACTAAAAGTTTCTTAATCTAACATAAAATTTCTTTTCATTTTAGTACTAGAAGCTTCTTAACTTGTCTTTTTATTTTTGAATGCATGAATTATCAATCTGGTCTTTAACACTGCTACAGATATGTTTCTTGACATTTAAAACATCATACAGGAATAAACAGTGCTTTGTTGTGTTTACAACATAAACAGTAACTATATTTGCTATAATGTCAATGCTTTTAACTTTAAAAAGTTTCTTAATACATCTCAGACATGGTACAACAGTCTCTTAAAATTTTGGCCATCTCAGCACTACCGGGTGAGTCTTAAAAAACGCCCGACGTTTGAAACTCTCTGAATATATAGGCAATGATATTTTGCAATATCTCATTGAACAGCTAACACGTTCAATTATTTCTAGAAATTTTTCTGGCTAAAATCGGTCACTCCGTTCAGATTCTGTAAGCGATTTTCTACAATTAATCTCTTTGAGACACCTCAAAAAACGTGCTAAAATTACAAGCAAAAGTTGCTAATGTGTTTACCTCACAGCGATGACTTTCTGCACGCTTTAGCACGTGATTTCGTTTTGGCGGGTTGAGAAGTCTTCCCCCTAATGTGAATAACTTATTCAGGGAGCTTCCAATCTCCCATGAGGACAAAATACACGAACACATCCAAGAGTCACTATTGCTAGGAAGGAGAACAAAGGGAAATTTTGCTTATTGTTTTTGCTGTTTTTGCAGCTTTTCGAAAGAGGCTTTCTGCCGAAAATCTCTTATTTCGACGGGAAGGAATGACCGACTAAGGCAGGGTAAATTACTGAACCTTATTTGACATATCGGGGATAAAACAAGACAGTTTTCAACATCATTGTTTTGATACTCAGGGAGCAGGATTTTTTCAAACGCCGGGCGTTTTTATTGACTCACCCGGTAGTTTCTTACAAACCCATTTCTTATAAAAAGCGCGTAATTGTATAAAATTGCGGGCTGCCAGTCAGCCTTTATCGACAATTATGCATTCCCATGAGGCTGGACTACTAGTGAACTTGATCAAGGGTTCTACGTCTGTCTTTGAAGGATATAAAATGAATTATTTTACCAAATCGCTCCATAATTTGAAAATGATACGGCCGATTTCCAAAAACTAAATTTCCTCATCTACGTTTATAAGTTCACCGCACAGACATTATCAGTTGATAGGAATATGAAAAATGTCTTGAGAACCACAGACTTTCAAATGTCTATACATCTTTTTTTTACTCACCCGGTGTTGCTCGAAAATTGCTTCTCCGTTATGTCTGAAAACTCAAAGCAAGCTTCGATTAAAAGATGGAACCATGCAAAGAAAAGGAGAAAATATATTTTCACACCAGGGAGTTCAGCAGAAGTCGTATTAAATTCTAGTTTTTAATTTCCTGTTTGCAGACATTCAATACGTCGATCATGATTGTAAAAAGTGACTTCTTGTGGAAAAGCGAAAAAATGTTTATGATAGTTTTTACCAACTCACTCTTTGCTACCAAGAAACATTGAGTGGTCGTTATCATAAACCACTTGGCCCTATGTCAAAGCTTCGCCCGACTGAATGAAAATGCAAGTTATTGGTATCACCGATGGGGGGAGGGGGGTGGAGCGAAAAAAGATTCCTGTAACAATCCTAGCAGATGACATTGTTATAAAATCGACTATTGATGTCACAACCACCACATAGCAACGAATTCCCATATGTCGTTGCAAACATTTAATGCTGCAACAACAACAGACAACTGCGCGACATAGGGGGTCACAGAACCTTTTTACCTTTGATCCCCTGCGTCTAATGACAAATCAAAATTGCTCCGTGTTCTTTATCATCTGTTTTCGAAGCATACAAGCTACCCGTTCATATTCCTCCATTTCTGAACAAAATCAGAGGGAAAATCATGCGTTTTTGTTCGTTCAAATTGATCTATCAGATTGCAAATATGCTTTGGTTTTGTGAAACTCGATGTTGAATTTCGCAACATTTTCAGAACCTTCGCTTTGTGCACTCACATTGATCAAGTGCGTTTTCAAAAAAGGCCCTTTCTGAGGATATCAATTTTGACAGCATTTTTGGCGGGCTGGGTGATGTTCGGGGGCTGGATAGTCTCTACGGGGTGGCTTTTCGCGGGGCGGGGGCTAGCGGCTCGCGGGGGCGGAGGGCATAGTTACCTTAAACCCTATGATATTAATTCATTTTAGTATTCATACTTTTGTATCAATTATGGTTGGCATTAATTAGCCCAGTGCCATCAGCTACGCCAACCTTAAACAAAGAATTTATTATCACTATTATTATCATTATTATTTTCGAAAAATTCCATTTGGCAAAAACGGATTTTTTCTCGCTGTTTTTTTAAAAAAACAGAGTGGCGCAGACGAGACCTTAATTTGAACAAAACCACTGTTGCTCCCCACAAACAGCTTTCTGGCAAACTATTCCTGTAAAATATTGGTCTTGCCTAACATATATTGGAGAACGAACGGCAGTCCCCGGTCATAGAGAGCGAGATTAAGACAAGCACAGCGCAAACAAAAATTTAAACATCATTCTAATTCAAGGCGATAAAGATCTTATTCTGACTGACTGACTGACGTGACACAATTTACATCTGTATACCTCTGTTTTACAACGAGCGAGCAGCCGTTCAACTCTCTCTCTCTCTCAATCTCTCTCAGCCATTCAACGATAAAGCAGCGCACAAATTTACGCTACCGTTTGTTGGTGCTGAATACCGAACGTTGGCTTTTCCTCTAGTTTATCATAGTCCACATGGAATTCTTTGGCTACCTTTCGCCAGCTGTGGTAATCAAAACAATAATACGTGCCTCGTTCATATGAGCTGGTTTTTACTTGTGGGTCCATGCCTGGAGCTCTAGTGATCCAAACCTTCTCTTCTTTGTGGTACCTCCAGTCTCTTGAAAATCTATAGAGCAAACAGATTATGACGATCAATACATGCTGGAAAGGTATTTATAACATGGTTAAAAAGTACATCAAAGTTTTCTATGTGCATGGGGTTTAACACAACATAAATTCAATCCAATTTCATGAAAAAAATACAAGCAAATGCAATGATAAAATCTTATCAAAATACTTGTTTTATACGCAACCCATGAAAAGTACAGGGCGAGCCGAAAAAAGTTCACGCGTTTGGCGGACAATGGGATAAAAAAGGATGCGAGCAATATTCAAAACTAAAATGTGAATTGATCAGTCAAAGGCTAATTTAGATGAGAAAATTTAATCTGGTAAGATCACGCATCTTTAAGACCCGACAATTTGAAATGTGCCCGTAGCGAGATGTATGGGAATCGAGAATTCCAAGCTCCATTCTGGTCCATGATTTGTATGGCAATTTCAGTAGCAAGTAAATTGTGGACCAAAATGGAATGTGGAGTCCTCGATCCCAAACACGCCCTTTGCCAGCATTTCCCAAAGCTCTGGGTCCAAATGATGAGTGATTTTACCAAACAAAATATTCTCATCTAAGTTAGCCTTTGACTGATAGATTAATATCTCAGTTTTGACTATCGGCCTCATACTTTCTATTTCACGGCTTGCCTAACCCGTAAAGATCTTTTGACTCACCAAGAATAAGTGAGATGCTGACAAAGATATTAAGTGGATTCTAAACAAATAGATGCTCATTTTCCATCCTTCCTATTCAACTAACTGAAAATGCTGCCTATAAACTGTTTCTCGACAGAAGTTAGCACAAATCACTTCAGCTGATACTTAAACAAAACATCATTCTCTCTAGAGCACTAAATGAATTAAACCACCATTTTCAACACAACTGAAATTAAAACACGACCAACTGACAGAAAATCTGATCATTTACAAGTAAAATCAAACAACACTGGAAAGAGTTTTGTGATAAACGTAATTGAAATACTGACTAAGATAACTTCAAAAGCGGATTTTTACCTTCTCAGACGTGTAAACAATCAGCTTTATCTATAGACATGTGGCGTAGTATTCATAACAGTAAATCAATTCGATAGAAGTCGCGTTTGAATATCAATACAAGACACAAGCTGATTACAATGAAATTCGATTTTAATCATAAGTTTGCGCCATGTTTTCGTGTCATCTTGAAGTTTATGCAGTTGATGTTTGAAAGTAGTTGAAATCATGCCACGAGATTGCCAACACATGTTAGCGATCTACACGCTATCTGCTACACCATGGCATATAAGGAAGATAAGCCTTTGTTTCCACTAGAGCTGTCCAAAGGAAAACTATTGGCACATTGGGTGTTAAAAACTGATCTTATCGGGTGCTGATCTTAGGTTACCGGTGATAAAAACTGCCGATGGCCCAAAGGCTTTTTTATATCGCGGCGCAAAACTTAGGAACAGTTTACCATGAGAAGCAAAATTGGCACCATCCCTAAAACCTTTAAAGGAACGAATATAGAGGGTGGTGTAATTTTGATTTCTATTTCATGTCTGTTATATTTTATAGTAAATTAGGTATTATAGTGTATTATATTGGAAGTTAGGTTTATGAAATTCTTATGTCCTTAGCTTAGCCTCTTTTCCTTTGTTTTATTTTAAACAGGTCAGTTCGAAAAATATGTATGTGAAACTTATTACCTGTATAAATATTTTAAAATGAATGAAAAAAAAATGAAAATAATTTTATCGAATATTGGGTAATTCGGCGAATAAGGGGGTGGCTAAGGTGCGACCCTGAATGATTTAAAATATGTGTATGATGGCGAAGATCAATCTGTGTACAGCAAAAATGTCAGGAATGGGACTGCTCCTGGTCCAGCTGCAGTCCTATGGCCTGCTAAGCTACCACAACTGAATGAAGCTTGCCTCATCAAACAGTAGACGCCACTTAATAAATCCTCAACGCAATTTCACCTTTAAAAGTAGCAACACAATCAATTAAAGCAAAGAAATACAGCAAGCTAGCGATACTTCATTGCTTTACATAACCATGTGCCTGCCACTGCCCTTCGTCTGGCTATTTACCTACTGTTTTGACTTGCTACAAGTCTCAGTTTAATCTCAGAATATCTCAGAATATCTAAAATCTCTTGGTGATTACTCCACATAACCTTTTAATACTCCGTGATTTAAATATTTGATTTCCATTTCCAAATAAACAAATAGCATACAGTATATGAAACTATATAAATCGGAAATTAAATGCATCTAAATGTACAAAACAGTAGATAAATAAATGTTTTAGACTACAGGGTGTCTCAAAAAAATTGTTCGATGTTTGATTAAATAAAAAAAAAACGATACGCTGAATGGACACTTGATCTAGTAACCCTTTTCCTGAGATTTTGAAATAATTTTTGACATTAGAATCTTGTAAATCCGCTAAAAATTCATGGAGCTACGAGCCTTTGAAGTTCAAGTTTGTGGGAAAACTGAAACCAGCGGCCTTGAAATGGTATTTTTAGTAAAATCTCATTGACCATCGTTTCTGCTTTTTCCTAACTTTTTCAGGGCGAACCAAATGGGATTTGAACAGGTTTCCGATAACCTAACTGTCAAGCATAAGGATGCTTTGAGGAAACAAATTCAGTCTCTCGTCGAATATCGTTTGAACCACTATTTTCGACATCTGTAATGTTAAGCAAATTTTGACAATGATCACAAGGATTGAAGCACTTTGGAAGTCCAATTTGGTTTGCTTAGATATCAAAGAGAGGTATGACACTGGATAAGCTTCTTTTACCTCGGTCTTCAAGCTTCTTGCATTACATGTAATCTAGAGGTCTCTGGTTTCAGCTATCACTTTTTTTTATCTTTGATGGTTCACAAATCAATGAATTTTCAACCGATTTGCAAGATTCTGGTCACCAGAATCATTCCATAATCTTAGGGGAAGGGTTACCTTCCCATTAGCCGGTTCAAGTTATCGTTATTTTTCAATATTTAATCAAACGTGGAACAATCTTTTGAGACACCCTGTATGCCACAGTATCAAAAACACTAACATATTTCCTAGACTCAATGTAATTAGTAATATGTCATTTTATCTTTTTATTGAATTATGTGTAAAAAACCAGGGTGGCTCTTCATTGGATTATAACCAAAAATTAAAATCATTTACGTTAAGGTCTCAATGCAATTTGATTACAAACTTGAGGAGACACAGAATAACCAAAAACATAGGAGTTTGCTTACACTTTATGGCTAAAAATTCATTTCTTTCTGATAAAAGTAGACCGTTCACGACTCTTGGAACATCAATGACGAAAAAAGCAATGGATATAGACAGATTACGAAAACAAAACAATTGTCAGACCACCAGTAAAACCGCTAAATCCTTGAAATAAGTTGACTGATTCTATTGTCCTATTTACTGTCTTCCATACAACAACGAATGGTCAATGAAATTCTTAAGACCGCAGTTTGTAATCAATTTAAACTTATGTGTTATGAGACATTTAAACCACTGCAAGGTAGCAAATCGGATTTAAAAGTTCTAAAAGATGACGTCATTCCGTTACCAAAAAGTACAATGTAAATCTATTTTGGACATTGAGCGGGTGCCGTGACTTCATGTCTTCTCCTGTAACATTTGAATTTGACAACGAGGCAATCTCTTTATAACTCTTTAAACACATCCCCACTTTTAATCGCGTTTCAAGTTTCCAACGGAAGCCTCGAGACCTTCTAATTTGGAAAGGCTTTTTCATTATAGTTTGGAGGCAGTCTCAACAGGCCTGATTGTCACATCCAACCTTATCCTAAATTATATTTCGATACGTGCGCAATACATGCGGTACTTCCTCTTTGATGCTTATCAGAAAAATGAAACTTCGCGCACAAATATACAGCCAGCACCATCTAACTGTCATGGATTTATGATTATCATTGATTTAGTAGTTGTTGTTGCGGTTGTTGGTAGCACGAGGAGTAGTTGCTAAGAGGTAGTCCTAAAGTGGAGGCGTGTCTTATTTCAGGCTAACATGTTGTGTTAGGTGTTTGCCAGGCCACGGGCCATTACACAATATGACACTAACCATCCAAAAAGGCCTGCAACTCTATTTCTATATTGAGGGTTCACCATAATATTTCTGAAAATCTTCGTCAATATACAATGCATTTCTTTGGAATGATTTGAAGCTTTTGACCGAATCAATTTTCCATGGGAGTGCCTAATTTATTTCTGAGTCAATCACTTCAATTTCGAACTGTCAAAATGGCTAAAGCGTTGCTTTCTAATGACACGGACAGCTACTAAAATTAAATTTTCCAAGTAATTATAGGCAACATGCAGAGTTTTGCGCCAATATCCTTATCAATCTCAAAAATGTATCTACATTTATTTTTGAGCAAATTGGTGAATAAGATTTTTAGATTACTGCTGATTTCCTTGTCTATACATCCAAAATTTAAGCACAAGATCAAGGACAAGTTTCTCCAAAATATACAGAGAGAGGAAAAAGACATATATGTTCTACTGAAACTATTCATCCCCTCTCACATTCATAGTATGGCATTACTAAATTATACTTTATCCAAAAGCAGATAAAATCTGATTATTTATTTATCATTTGCAGCCACCTCTAAGGGGGCCATTATGGAAATAAGATCAACTCGATCGATCTTTTTATGCTATCCCTGCCACTTTTATTAGGGATGCTTTTAACTTGTACTTATCAAATTTGCTATGTAAATTGCATTGTAAATATTTTATTTATTTATACATATAATTATTTATTTATTCATTCTTCTTTTTTTACCATTGTAAATTTTTTCATCTTCGTGGCGAGCGATGTATTTTGATTCACTTCTGAGCAAACTGATGAATCAAATTTCTGGATCACTGTTGATTTCCTTGTCTACCTATCCAAAATTATCAGCAAATCTTGAAAGATTAAATTGGAGAGGAAGGGTGAATTCTGGACAACAAAGGGTTCAGCTGTCCGTAAATACAACGCGATCGCCCTCTTAACGATCGATTTCACAACTTTTAGTGCAAGGCAAAACATTATGGTCAGCTGCGCTGAAATCTGTTCTTTAGGTCCAGAAATCGCGTTGTCTTTGATGTTTACCTTTTGTTTTACAAAATTCGCCCTTGATAATTGTTGTAGGCTTATTTAGATTTTACTTCCATTTCACGAGCTGGTTTTACTGTTCCATATCTTTCAGACCACGGGTTCACATATTTGAAGGGTCCGGTATTTAGGGAGTCACCAGGGCGTGGGCTAATATGTTAACTCTATTTTTCTTTGGGCGGTACCTTTCAAACGACATGTGTCGTGAACCTAATTGGCTAATGCAATACAATCATCTCCTTTGTTTAATACAAAGCATGAGATGAGATCGAGGCTGAATTTTTACGGTAGTAAAACTTCATGAAGCAGAAATAGAAAGTCACGAAACATGAAATTTCACTTCAAAATTCTTTGTTGTATTATCCATTTGCTGACGCGACATATGCCTTTCAAACTCAAAAACGTATTTGACATGGAGGGGGGGGTATACCTTTCAGAACCTAATTCCGTGCTATGTCCACCCTAGACTGACGACGATGAGTCCCTTGTTGCCCTGTGCTCTTTGATTTGATGATGGCACTTCAGGCAATAGAGACTCATAGAATTACTCTTAAAAACCTGGCCCTATTTAGGCCCAAACTTTGCAATTCCTAACGTACCAATCAGATTGCGAGATTTGTGAATAAGTATTGTTACCGCGTAAATGTGATAGAATTTTAGATTCGATTGCAGAATTGAAAACACTCTCATGGGATTGAGATTCGAAGCCGTGATTCCATCATAATTCCATTGATAACTGAAGAAAATAGGGCCAAGTTTTAACTGTTTCGTTAAGGTTTACAGCAGGGATACAAGGGACTTATCGTCACAAGTCTATGTCCACCCTACAAGCCCATATTTTAGGGCTGGTGATGCCCTTGCCTTGCAGAAAATGATAGTAGTTCACAAATCACATAAACTTACAGTTCTGAAGCAGCTGCCAGTTGCAAAATATCCCCACAGTTCGTGTAATACAAGTAGAAAAGTAGATCTTCACAGTAACGAGGAAGTCGTATGCTTGCCAGACGTTCCCGGATTGACGTATTTACAAGATATTCTGCCGGCACGTGGTAATCTAAAATAACAGTAAGAATGAAATCAGTTCAGGCAAAGGCAGCCTAAAGTGCATTACCGATGTATGTGAAATACAGCATCGTGTCACCACAGAAATCAGGAGGCTCTATTGTCCTTACTGTACTTTAAAGGCACACAGTCGTGGCGCTGATTGGGTAAACAAGACGATAAAGAAGAAAAGAATTAGGCACAGTTCGGTAATTCCGCTGTACAATGAAATTCATGAAGATGATAATGATCTGATTACCTTTATTCTCGAAACAAAGGATGATCCAAGAACATAAAGGCTTGGTAATTACTCAAAAGCCAGAGCTTTGTTATTGATTTCAACATCACAACCAACCGATCACAACCATGACAGTTTGCCGTAAGTTGGGAGAACAGATTTACACTAGTTTTTCGCAATTTCAGGCCTAATCTGCATGTAGCATCCATGCATTGGCTCCCTAGTTTAACGTCCCTTTTCAAAGTGTGATGAGATGCGTTGCTTAGTCAAGCATCTGGAAGGTCAATAATCCATATTTGGATCCAACGAGACCAAGCTTAACTTCAGCCACCTAACAGAAACCCTACATGCCACTGGACCACCCATCCCACCTTTCGCATACTCTATAGTAACAACCCTCCCCTCACATACCATCTGTTCACTCAACTTACCGGCCAAAGTAGAACTTGTTTCATAAACCATAGAGTTATTTTGTCATGGATGTTTACCATCAGACAGGTAACAGTGGAGAATGTGATTGGGGTTTCCTCTTTGGGAGGTTTCTAGATCACACGAGGGTTGTGACTGTGAACAGCTTTCCAAAAAATGTCTTTCATATGCACAAACTAACCGGTTTTGTGTTGTACAGGAAAATATAAGCCCGAGGTCTTAGAAGTACAGACCGAGCATGCGAGGTCTGTGCATTAAGACCGAGGGCTTTATGTTTTCCTGTACAACGACAAAACCGGTTAGTATGAGTTTTATTACCTGACATCTTCTAACCATGACTCGCATTTCATCAAACACATTTTGTTACAATCACGTCGTTTGAGTTCACTGCAAATCTCACAGGCCTAGGCCTAAAGCAGTTGCTGTGTGACAAAAACGGGTCCTTGTATCGTATTATACAAAGCTACGGGAAACCCACGGGAAATGTGTGATTAGCCAATAAGAATGGCGGGATTCTGTATTGCCTCGTTTTTGAAACTCCACTCAGGTAATAATTTACCGCAAAAACTCTGTTTCGCCCCTCCTCTCTTTTAAGCCTCCCTCTCTTATCTTATAAGCCACCTTCTACAACAAGGACAGATTTTGTAAGACAATAGCATCAGTTGCTTTTATTGACACCTAAATTCGAAGAGATTTGTGATTCCAGACAAAGGAAATTCTCTTAAACGGAAATTCAAAACAAACCAAGGCGCAAAGTTTCCCTGAGGCCCAGGTAGCTATCTCGCTTGTTGTGCATTCCAGAATGGCTTTTAAGAGCTAACATGAGCGTATATTGAAAGAAGGAACATATGTCTAAACATTTACCGCGGGCATTTTATTTTTGCTCTTCAGAAGCTGGGAAGTAAGTGCTTTGATTGCACCCAAAAAATACGAGAATTGAAACGCCTCCAAATCGGTTCCTACACCAAGCAAGTAAAATGCCCGTGTTAGATATCGAGATATATCCTTCTTCTTTCAATATGCGCTCATGTTTGCTCTTATAAGATTCCACAGGTCACCAAAGCTTTTCGGTAAATTCAGCTAAACAAGTTTGCATGTTAATTTTGGGTTTGTTTGGGATAACCTTGTACTGTATCGAATTTTTTGTATTTGACTTGTAAATTGAATGTTGAATCCGCAACACATAGTGCAAAAGGACAGAAAAGCAATCATATATATCGTTGTCACCTGATTTCATGAATAAACCCCGTCTCTTTAGACCCCCTCTCGAGTGCCCTACATTATATAGGCCCCTCACCCGGGGGGGGGACTTAATAGAACTTTTACGGTACTTTTGAGGACAACTATAATCAAATACTATCATTTTTGCACCAAATATGGTGATTGATCAGACCCTGCCTGCAGGTTCTCAAAAGTAAACTTGAAAGCTGAATTTCTCAACTCGTAATTACAATCACCGTATATGAATTTTTTTATCTGTCATGCAAAAGAAGCTGGCAGTTTTCTGCCAAATACAGTATGAAACAAGGTAGCTGTTTCAGTTAAGGAACTGTTCAGTGACAGCCACAGGTTATAAAACACTACAAGAAGGGGCTACGCAATTATGACTATTCCTTTTATCGATATTGCCCCTAATAATGCTACGAAAGGGAGAGAAGAGGCATTATAGCTACGAAGGAGCAAGCCAGAATGAGAACTTTGTTGGGTTGAGATTGAAAGTTGAAGCGACGGGCCTAAACGCTTGCACTGTGTTAGACCTCAAAGAAGCTTAAAACTTGCTGCCCCAGAAGGTAAAGAGAAAGAAGACACCAGAAGGAGACAAGGTGGTTTATATTCTTTAGTCACATCAATTTAGTTCACTCGTAGGTGGCCTAAGGTATCTCCGAACCAATGATCAATACAATATTCTACGAGGTAGAAAATTTCAAACATTTGACTTATTCTGGCACACTCGGTATAATAGCATCATCCCTACAAATAAGAGAATCTTTAATAACGGTGCCTGAATGATCAATAGAAAGGCTCTTACCGATCTCATGCGGTCGACAAGTTGTGTCTGAAAAAGGTGATCCAAACGTGTGATATAAACTCCTGAAAATCAAACCATAACCATAAACTCAAAGTAAATCAGTCTCACCGTAAGTTATCGAAAATAACAATGGGCATGTGAGCTAGGATTTCCCATTGCGCAGACTTGACTGGTTCGTTCAGCCTGTGGGGAGGGGGGTTCTTGACCTTAATTTGTACGGAGATGTGCCCATGAAAATAAGATCTTTTTACCCGGCTCCAGAATTTCTCCCTTCAAATGATAGCCGATTCAAAAACCATTGCTCAAAAGTTTACTCTACAACACAAAAATTTTGAGCATGACATGTTTTGACAACCAGTTCCAGAAAAATTACGTTCTTTTCACACCCCGTTCGAGAATAATAGGCGAGAACGATACCTTGAAAAGCGGCACATCCCCGCGGACAAATATACTAAGTACCCCCTACGGTGTTTCAGAGAGGTTTCTCCTCCAAGACACCAGTCGAATCTGCACGCAGGCTACTGCATACCATAATCAATAATGAAAAGAAAATCTCATTTCTGGAGTAAAGAAAATTCTGATACCAAAAGGGTTCTTTGGCCGCATCCAATCTGAATTGAATACTGCTAAGATGATATGGTAATTTCGTGATTGCTCTGCAGCACATCAAAACTGATCCCCTGTTTCTGATGGACGTCGACCGGTTTTCAGTCTGTCTGGTTTCACTAAATTGCTATTTTAGATGATCGGCGATGTCAACAAAATTGTGAAAAGTAGCCAGTTGGTAGCTATTAGCTACATAACCACATTCAAATCACTTGTTTTAGTAGATTACTGTGTTTTGTGTAATAGCAGAATTTCTCGGTTCATTTTTATTCGGTCATCCGGTGTAGATTTTCAAACTAAAAGGTGAAGGTGAAGTTGCGTTTTCAGCTCCAAGCGCTGGAAACACATGGCAATGATGCTCAACTCTCGAAGGTGTGGACCACGTCCTTTGGTATTGAGACCACAGCCTATATTGGGAGCAGACTGTGGCAACTACTGCCTCAAGAAGTAAAAGAATCCAATAAACTTCACATGTTCAAAAAACGAATCAAGTGTTGGAGGGATGATGAATGCAACTGTAGACTTAGCAAAACCAAAATTCCGCAAGTTGGGTTCCTAACAGAATAGTCGTTTTTATCTTGTAATTTACATTTATGTACAGTAGTGTCCGGCTTATGAAAAACACGAATTTAAGAAATATCAGACCTTGATTTTTAAATCATACCCTCTCTTATAAGAAACTGGTGCAGGTCTGAAAAAGGCTTGTTTCTTATTCAAAAACTATGCATATATGAGAAATTTGAAAAGCATAACAAATTCAGCTTTACCGTTGAATCAGACTGTACATATTCCAATGAAAACAAGAATTTTACATGCAAACGAAGCAAAAAGTCCTTTCCTGGAATAATTGTACTTTTTCTTGGTAGTGAAAATTTGCAAATACAAATCAAAATAATGTATTTTAAATGACAATGGAGCTTATGTCTCAGTAGTTCAATGAAAGTACAAATGAGAAACTTTACCCTGATTTTAACTTTAAATCTCATTTTGGAAGAAACAAATCAGACTTCAAATTGAAAACATCGTTTCTTATATGTGAGACACTACTGTATATACATTGTAAATTTTTCTTCTTTTATTTTAGATATTGTAAAAGTTGCATAAAGTAGGCCTTGATTAGCTGTGATTTAGCAATCGTTTTATCCTTTTAGCCTACTTAAAATAAATCAATGATGACGATGATAATCGCAGAGACGGAGCAGACCAAATCGAGTCCACGACCCCTTGTCATGACGCTCAAGTGGTAGGGTCGGATAAGGTTTCGAACCATGTCCGCCTAACCTAACTGTTCTGGCTACAAAGTCAGAGGATAACACCACTGCACCACGACACCTTCAAGGAGATTTACATAAAATACCCTTCAGCTGTTTTTCAACAGCGTATGTTTGAAATGATATTTTTTGCCATTAAAATAAGAGGTATCAACTATAAAATGATCCGAAAGACCTTTAAGCTATCCCACCAAAGGGTCTGGATCGATCGATATTTTTAGGCCCCGTTTACACGGCATCGGCTCCAAATGGGATCGGATCCATTTGGATCCGATGCATTTTTGGAGGGGCGTTTACACGGAATCGGATCCAGAACTGTTAACGTTTACACGGGATCGGATCCACTTGGATTTAATGAACTCTTAGCAGCGCTCTAGTAAACCTTTTCTCTTACTTTAATCAGATCCTGTGAAATTTTGCATTCTAATAGACTCTGCTCATACATGATGCCCCTCTTTGAAATGTCAACAAAGGATTTTCAGTTTAATCGTGTCACTTCCTATCCGTACCAGTATGGATCCGATCACACCCGTTTACACGAGACCTGTTTGGGATCGGATCCAAACGGGATCACTGTCGAAAGTGATCCCGTTTGGGTACGGATAGCAGATCCAAATAGGTTCGGATCCGTCGAGTCCCGTGTAAACGCAGGGCCTATCCGTTACACTTTGGGTGCGGATCCATTTGGATCCGATCTCGTCTAAACGGGGCCTTAAGCTATCCTACTAAAGGGTCTGGATCGATCAATATTTTTGTACTCGTTTACACGGTATGATGTGTTCTACTGAGTGGCGTTTGAGTTTCTATCTCTTTGGTGCAAATTCTGTAAAATATGCCACAATATCGTTATCGTTCGATTCAAATCTTTCTTGGAATAGCTGGAAGGTTTGTCGCAGAGAGAAAGGAAAGTATGTGTAAAAATTCAAGTACTCACTCTGTTGAATTAAGGTTCAATCCCAGTGTCGTTAAATCGCTATAAACAAAATTAAATAAATGTTCAAGCTGAACATCTAGGCAGCATCATTTTTTTTAAGTTTGGAATTTTCAAGTTAGCAATGTACTGGCTTGGCTCTTTCGATCATAAGGAGTCTATGAACGTAACCATTATGAATCTAAGGACCTGTTTGTATGAGGAAAAACACATCACTTGCCAGACCCGGGGCTGAGAGGTGAGATTCCACCTTCAAATAAAATCCTTTGTATTTCATTTTGCGTTTACATGTCGAACGCAACACCACCAGTATAGTGAAATCCCACCTCACAAGAGGTGGGATCTCACCTGGGTGAGGTAAAATTTGTCCATATAAACGAAAACCACCGGTATAGTGAGGTGAAATGAAATTATTCGTTGATTCTCATTGGTCAGTTCATTCTGATTTCACGGAAGAGAGACTTTACTCCACCTCATCTCGCAGCACCGGGGCTGACAGGCGAGGTGAAGAATCTCATATAAACAGTGGCTGAAATTTACCTCACCTCTCAGCCCCGGGTCTGGCAGGTGATGTGGTTTTCCTCATATAAACAGGACCTAAATGGAACTATAACCGTTATTTTGCGAAATACAGGAAACAAGATATAGTCCCTGGGGGGGAAGATCTAGATTTGTACTGGGGTGTGTGTATGAAAAAATTTTCTTTACCCGGCTCCAGAATTTTCCCTTTCAAAAGAATAGATTTTATGAAGAGCCATTGGCTTACGTGCTTTGCATCAGTGACTGCACAATGTTCAGATTTTCGGCATATACATTCTTAAAATTAGACAGAAATCGCTTTGAGCCGGGTCCGTTTCAGAGATCACAGTTTAAAACAAAACAATGATGGCAATGAATGGAAAATGAGTGAAAACAAATGCTACAATTGTAGACAAAACCCTTGAGACCGTTTGCTTTTCGGAGGAAATTTCGAGTTGAGATCCCCCACCCCCTCCTCCCATTGCAACGTACGAAGATGATGGAAATTCGTAAATGTGTTCACAAGTACGTACTCTTCAATGAAACAACATTGCAATGGGACTGGTTTACATGCAGGAAAGGCACTTTTTAACCAAACACCAGTGTGTCTCAATGAGTTTGCCTACGATTGTAGCAAAACCGCATAACTGGAAATAAAGTTGGATGTGTCTCCACAAAACTTTACACTTAACCGTTAGGCCTTGAAGTTGCAATTTTTAAATGTTCACACGTATTAGGAAATTTGTTAACAGGCCAATGGGCGGTACGAAATGAACTATTTCTGGATTTCCGGTATCTGACCTTTAATTCTTTAATAATGTGACAGATATGTGCCTTTCTGTAACTTGTCACTTGCGGTGGCAGTATTAGCTTAAACGCTTTTCAAATACACGTTTTTTTAAGAAACTGGTTTATAAGAAACTAGTACTAAGATGGCCAAAATTTTAAGAAACTCTAGTACTATGCCTAAGAAGTACTAAGAAACTTTTCAAAGTTAAAAGCATGGATATTATAGCAAATAGATCGTTGAACCTTTATTCCTGAGCAGTATTAGCTAAACATTTGTGTTTTCGACATGGCAGAACACTGTTTATTCCTTTATGATGTTTTAAATGTCAAGAATCACATCTGCTGCAGTGTTAGTGACCACATTGATAACTATGCATTCGAAAAATAAGAAATCAATTAAGAAACTTTTAGTACTAAAATGGACAAAATTTCATGTGAAATTAAGAAACTTTGAGTACTATGGCCTCATCCAAGTTTCTTGTAAAAAAACGTGTATGACCGTGATCTAGCCTATTTTTAAAGGAATCACGAAGAGGCTTTTCGGAGAAAATCTCCACAGACAATGTCTGCAGCTAAACAAGCTTTCCGCAAGTCAACCTTCAACTTTCTAGCTTGTCAACTTTCTAATTTATGATTCATGTCTCTGATATATGATCACATGGATTTGTCAACTTAATTTAATCATGATAGTAATATGAGCCAATCAACAATATGCTTCTTCGTCGTTGTCCTTGCCCAAAGCTTTCTGCAAAAGCAACCACTGCAAGACAGCAACCACTGCAAGACAGACACCAGCGACCAAGACAGCAACAACTGCAATGGTTGCTGTCTTTTAAAGGATAATTCCGAGGTTGGCATGATTAATGATAAAGTAAAAGATCATACGTTATTATGAATGGTGTATCGTACTCCTTCCCGTCAATGGTTGTCCTTTCCTTGCAAATTTACTTACTCAAATACAGTAAATCCCCGCATATAAGAACCTACCAAAACTGGAAATAGCTATAGTCAGAAAGTGCTGCGAGCTGGTCTACTCACAAAACTCGTCATCAAATCGCTGATCATTGTGGTCAACAGCAACGTGTGCAGGCAAAGGCTCCTGTGCACTCGATGTGCAAAAAGCTACCATAGCCATACATGGCCGATGCATAGGGGGGCAATGACTGCAAAGGGGGGGCAAAGAGCCACAGCCATCCCACTGCAACTTGCCAATAACAAAAGCAACAACAACGTTGTAAAAACATGATATGACTGAGCTAGCCATTCAGTAACAAATATTTGGCATCATTTCGCAGTCCATTCATGCAACCCATAAAATCAATAAATATTCATCAAAAATATAATTCAGGATTTCTGCCTTACAATAAGTCGACAAGTAGTGTTCACAGGCTGGAAGAACAATGCCTCTTACATAAACATAGCATGGCTCAAAGTAGATTTCAAGCAAGTTTTTCTAATGCGAAATCATTCGTTTTGGTGCAAGTGAATGAACTTGCATATCCTTTACTAAAAATGATCGTTATGACCAGAAAACAAAAAGGAATGAAGGTCTGGAGCAAAGTCGACGTATTGAAACTTGCAACGACTTTTCGAGACATTTGATATTACAAATACAACTCAATACCTTACGCATCCGAAGTGAAAGTGCTTCCTGTAAATATCCTCCGAGTTCCAAAGTCATCACAAAATAGCAACAGTTGCATGAAAAATTAGTTGTTAAGTTGCCATTTTACTAAGTCAATTGACCATGCAAAAATGTAGTTTTTGTTATGGAAAAATAAGATATCACCATCATACTTTCAATACTGCGCATGGGCAACTGCCTTTGGTAACAGCAGGCCACAACGCAATCATAATGACAGTCACCTTACTGAATTGAACAGAATTGTAATTCGTCACCCATTGACCCATCCATCCATCCACTTTATCAAGCTTGCGAGATCGTGCAAGAATATTAATTAACAAGAATAAGAACCCAGAGGCATGTTTCACTTAAAATATGTACCTTGCAATTAAGAACCTGTTTAAGTTTGATGAAACATAGGTTCTTATTGCAAGGGTTGCAAAGTTGATCTTTGATTGCTGTTATTAAGGTCATTGTGGTCCCAGTTGGCTTTGAAAGTTTTGTTCTCCTCCCAAATTACTTATTAGGTCCATAAGAACGCTTTGAAAACAAACAATTGGGAAAAACATCTTTGTGAGACTCTCAAGGAAACTACACGAGGCACCCTTCAAATAAGAACCTCTATATCTTGAGACAAGTCTTGGTACCTTCAAAATAAGAACCAATTTCAGCCTGGCTCTGAAAAAAATAGTTTCTTAAACGCGGGTATTTACTATAAGCAGCCAGCGGATAGAGATGTCATAAAGGGTAAACATTCTGCGTCACGCTCAACGAAAATGATGCGACCTTATCGGTTCTTGCCTTCTAATCGCTGCTAGCGTCTTTATCATATTTTGATGAAAAAATGAAGACGAAATTGCTACGAAGTTTGGCCAAGATTCGCAGAATGTTTGACTAATTTTCAGCTGTTATGAACATCCATACGTGCAAAGAAGTTGAAAATTCGCAGCAGCAGCTGGTAAATTTTGTTTTCTAGCATTAATCAGATTAATCCCAGACATGTCCGTTTAAGGGGTGGGGTCACGTAATGTAAACAAACTTCTTTCGAAACGACGATTTTGCAGTATATATTTTTGATAAGCCATATCACAGTGATTTTCAACTATTTATCTCAAAATAACGGTTGGTTCTATTTTAAAGATGGACTATCGAACTTCATCGAGAAACAACGAAACGTTTACATGCTGTACGATTGCAAGGATATTGGTGGATTTTTAGGAGTAACTTTATTGTGGATTCACCCCATGCACCAAAATCTGTGCAGAACACAATTGCCAAGTGTGAGCAACAATATACATTCTAGAGATAACAGGTTTGTTTACGGTTACGTGACCCTGCCCTTTAAGAGTCACTCAGTCCCACTAGCGGGTTGAGTGACCGAGTGGCTTCTACAGTCTTCGTCAGGTGACTGAAGTTGAGCTTGGTCAAGTTAGGTCAAACTCCGGATGGGTGACCTTCGAGGCCTGACCTCGCATCTCACCTCGTCGTCCTTCTGAAGGGACGCTAAGCTAGGGGTCCCATGCCTGGATGCGGCATGCATAGTGGGCCTAAATTAGCTTTCAGTAGCTAGAAATCCTGACAAGCCCACTCAAAACAAATTGAAAACAAACAAACAAACTACTAGCGGTGGTTAAAATTTTGTGCAAAATAAAATCAAACATTAACAGTAATTTGCATTGTCTTTCCTTACCTTCCAAGAGCCAACGTGACAAGATTTGGTTCCGTTTCTGCAGCTCGTATAAAAGTTAATAAACCGATCATTCCAAATTGGTCTGTTACCATTCCCACAGGTATGTTCGTTATTACACCTGCAAGAAGACGAAGATAAAAAGCTACCATGATCTGTCAATGAATTTATGCAGTTTCTGCAAGAATGAACAGATTAATGATTGAGCGTAATTTTGATTTACTACAAGTCTCAGTTCTAATCTCAGAATATTTCATACAGCGTAGTAAATGAAATAATTCAGAGTCAGAAAGAATAAAGTGCGTCCCTAAGAAGCAACACATGTTTATTCGAGATTCTTTAGCAAATAATTATATGCCAACTGATTTCATTTATGCCACTTTTATTACAGCCACATAAAAAATTACAATACATGTTACATCTACATCCTACTATACTTTCTAATTACTACACAAGTATAAAACACTACGGGGACAGGACCACAAGAAACTAAAGACAATGGCTACCCTGTGGCCATTAACATAAAGACATGCCAACAGATAAAAATTAAGCAGCCATAGTCTTTTGCTCTTCCTAGTATAGTTCTTGTAGCATATTGTTAAGTAGTTTGTGAGTAAAAAAATTAGTAATATGTATTTTCTAATGGAACATACAGGGTGTTTCAGAAAAAAAGCAATCCAACTATAATCTGAAATCTCAAAAATTGACAAAATTTGAGTAGATGTGATGTATACCGTCTGAAAGTAAAATCTTTCTTCTTTCTAATGATATGCAGCTTGGATACATTGATTAAATTATTTACCATTAAATTGACAGTTTCTTAACCCTTTCACGCCCGGCTAAAATTAAGCTTAACAGGAAAACCTAATGTGGATTGTCGTTTTCCAGGGGTATCATAAACAGTGATTCAGTAAGCAATAAATAAATGCAATGTGCATAGCCTTTCATATCAATCAAAATTCCAATGCTTTACCCCCTGAAAAATTCGCAGTTCTCAATGAATACTGTTGGGCCATATGGCCCTTCCAGGGGTGAAAGGGTTAAGAATGTTCACTTTGAAATGGAGCATGCTGCTAAAGCAAAATCAACCCCTTTTCCCAGTAAAAAGTATGAAAGAAATTATGTCAAAACTTTTCAGGCCTAGAAACATTTGAGGTGATGCCTTGAGAAGGGAGAAAGACAATAATTTCATCCTCATGAGATGCATTTGTAGAAAGTGATAGAATATGCTCTCACAAAGGTGGATTATCGTCCATGGAAACGCCCTATTACTTTTCTGGCATCTAAAGTTGACCATACTTTCGAAAACATCAATTAAGCAATGAAAAATTCAATTAATCCACCCAACCTAGATTGTACTCACAGATGGGATATATCAAAATGATTCAGATATTAGTATTACCTGAAGAACCTCAAATAAACGTGGGTTGCGTGTTTTCTCAAACACCCTGTAGGAAGAATTGCAATAATGCAAGGAAAGGCTCTTACCAGATGAGCTCGTTTGAATCCCAAGCGATCCAGGCGTTCTTGACTTTTTATCACCAAACGGCCTGCAGCAAACAAAAGGAATACTTAATACTACCTATTCATTAAACCATTACTTGACTGACATTTCAAAAAGAAGGCAATAACATAATCTCACCAACCTTATTGGTTAATCGAACATTTGCTGAGCCTCACATAACAAGATACAAGGACGCGTTTTTTTCGCCAAAGCAACTGCTTTAGGCCTGTGAGATTTATACAGTAATAATAATACGCCTATTCCCGAAATCGGATATAACACAAATCAATACAGACACAGTAAATTGTAAGCCTAAAATATGATAACTAGTTTATTATTTCAAGTTCCCTTTCGTTCTCCTCTTATCCCTTTGTCTCTCGTATGCATTCACTCTCTTCTCGTTCACTTTGTTGCATGTTTGACGAATCATGTGTCTCCATTCAGTTCTATTCTCTGCCTTTGCCTTGCATTGTCCAATTGCATTACCACACTTCAGCGCATTTTTACACGTATCTTTATATCTAAGTTTTGGCTGACCAATAGGACGTGTTCCTTTAGTTAATTCGCCATATAATAAGGATTTCATGGACGATCATCTTCCATTCTGGACACATGGCCTAGCCAACGTGGTCGACTTCTTACTATTAATATTTCTATATCTTGTGAGATTTACAATAAACTTAAGCGACTATAAGAGACAAAATGCGTTTAAGATTAGAATCCACCAGGTAATAAAACTCATCTCGGGTTTTATACTTTCCTGTGCAACACAAAACCTGTTAGTATGCGTACAATATTACCTTCTTCTTTGTACGCCGGGTGAGCCAGAAAAGCCCCCACTTACGACTGGCCAGGATAACTCAAACAATGGGCAAATCTCAAACATTTTTCATTCAGTCTTTTGTCAATATCCTTGATAATTTTTTCGACTTTCTGCTTGTTGATACAATTGTCGATAAAATACTTGTTGATAATACTTGTTGATAATACTTGTTGCCTACTTGTTGATAAAAGTTACGATATCTTGAAATTCATTTGCCCACAGACTGCCTAAAACACGGAGAACAGCGATCAAGTTTTAAAAGACTAAACTTGGCAGAATAAAAAGAAAGTGCTCGTCGATATGACTAGGGAATTTGGAAATGGATTATTTCATATAAGAGGTCGTTGGATGACTGCACAACCTTAGTATCACTTTCGTCATGCGTTCGTCAATACAAAGATTTTCACTTTTTATCATTTCTTTGAAATGATACTTGTTAGCAACTGTAGTTTGTTCTCTCAGGGAATTGAAAACATTTCAGACAAGAAAATATGTCAGCGTGTAGATTTAGGTTTATTCTTTAATATCAAGCTCGATGTGCAGAAGTTGCACAGCCTACATAGATGACAAACAGATAAAATGGAACAAAATGTACATGAAGTAAGGCAAAACAATCTGTAAACAAATGATTAATGGTACAAAATTTTTAAATGGCCTTAAGTTGCGGACTCATCTGAATAAACCACGGACGCGCAATGAATTTGTATCCTGTAAGAAAACACGATCAACTCCAGTAAAAGAACGGCAATAATGTAAGATAAACCTGTGCTGTAACAGGTGAGAAAGCTGCTAAACCTGAAAGAAAATCAAGTAATCAGTTATCACAACATTATTAAACCAAAAACGCTTTTCGTCGCATGCTCTTCAATTTGGTTCATGCGAAGAACAGACATGGACCAAATTGAACCAAATTGTCTGTTCTTCGCATGAACCAAACTGAAGAACTTGCGACGAAACGCGCATTTGGTGTAATAACGTCGTTGATAACTGATTACTTGATTTTCTTGCAGGTTTAACAGCTTTCTCTCCTGTTACAGGTTTATCTTATATCATTGCTGTTCTTTTACAGGAGTTGATAGTGTTTTCTTACAGGATACAAGTTTACTGTGCGTCCATGGCTTATGCAGATGAGTCCGCAACTTAAGACCATTTGAAAACAAATCTCTGCTAAAACGAACTTACCTTCCGTCCTTCACGACACTTTCATATGATGATCCCGAACTCATCAGTAATTCGTGATAAACTGCAAAATAGAGAAACTAGCCATTCATTGAGTTGGCAAAAGGAAATCCGTGAAAGCGAGCATACATTTACAAGAAGATAAGCTTAAAATCAACACACGAACAACGGAATGATTATCTTAGCACAGAATATTCTGCACTTTGAGTGATTTTCAGGATTTAACACATATATACAATCTCTTTCGCAGGAGAAATCCGAGGAAAAAGTGGACCTTTTTCAGGTAAAGCCTGGTTTTCATATGGCCTTACGCACCGAGGACAGCGATGAGATAGTGCTGCAAGCTGCAACTCAACCATGGCTATGAATGTTGCCCTACCGTGGTAAAGCCACTGCAAAAGTGTTTCCACTCATCTCAACCACGTCCAAGCAAACTCGCACTTTCTCCTGCATTGTTCTCTCTTTGAACGGCAGCGTAGAGATCTCCTTGGTTAGCTTAGGGGCCTTCCTAGCATTGATATTAACAGTTTGGATAGTAAAACTGTTTGCGAATTGCTACTTTTTGGTAGCCCAACCGTGAATGTTATTGAGAACAGAATAATTCTAGAAGCGACCATTTCCTTCATCAAATCAACACAGCGTTTAGGCAAGAAACAAAGCAATCGATTCACAGCACACTCTACCTGGAGAGTCAGAGAGATATTTCTTTGACGCATCTGGTACACCTAAATTTTTGTAGTATATGCTTTTTGTTAAACTAGATCTTATGTTGTATCACTTTGGTGTAAGTGTCAATCGTAGCGGGAAGTCGATGACTTTTGTGTACTTTCTCGCTACGAACGTCATACTTTTTCTTTCTCTTGTTTAACTGTTGTCGTTGTTTGGATATCTTAACATTTTAGGATGATAAAAAAAACCAAACTTGTCGTTGTAAAAGGACATCATATTTGCTGATAATTCATTGGTTGGTTCCAGAAATGTGTACAACAATGACGTGATCACAGACACGTCCCGACGGCTGCGACGTATGCTTCCATCAACATTCTTTAGGAAAAAAAGTGTCTCTTATGCCATTCTGGGAGAACAAACAAGTCATATACAGTAAATCCCCACATATAGGAACCTACCAAAATAAGAACCTAGAGACTCTTTTTCCTAAATTATTTACCTTGGAATTAAGTATCTGCTACAGTTTGATGACACATAGGTTCTTATTGCAGGGGTTGCAAAGTTGATCTTTGATTGCTGTTATTACAGTTTGATGACACATAGGTTCTTATTGCAGGGGTTGCAAAGTTGATCTTTGATTGCTGTTATTAAGGTCATTGTGGTCCCAGTTGGTTTTGAAAGCTTTATTCTCCTCCCCAACTACTCATTAGGTCCATAGGCACGATTCCAAAACAAATAATAGGGCTTTACATCTTTGTGAGACTCTCAAAGGGACTACATGAGGCACCCTTCAAATAAGACCCTCGATACCTTGAAATTGGTCTTAGTACCTTTGGAGTAAGAACCAATTTCAGCCTGGCTCTCGAAAGAGTAGATTAAGGGAATAAAATTGAATACTTGAAACTACTCACTATGATAATGATAGTTTCTTCGTGTTATTATGAAAAGGACGTTTTCCAGCAACCCAGTGAGCGTGATCCCAAAAAAATTTTTCCGGGGGACGGAGCCCCCGGACCCCCAAATTACACTCGCTTCCTGGCCCATCCACTTTGTGGATCGCTCCGCGGTCCTTGACTAATGTAAGCTTCTCAAAGATTAGGGACTTCTGCTATAACGCAATGACAATGAAAAAATCATGTTCGTGCGTGGGACCTTTTGTAAATCCGAAAACCAAATCAACTGCAAATACAAGGTGCTGGCTTCCAGAAAAGATAAAATTTAGGTTAAATAAGGCTCTAAGAAGGATAACAAACGCAACACATGTGGGCGAAGTGATTGCATTAGTAAAAACTGCAGACAGAAATCAACAAGCACCTTGAAGGTCATGCTAGCGACCAGTTTCGTCCAATTCCTGGGCTCATTAGAGCATCTATACAATACATGGCCTACCACCAAACCTTAGATGGTAGGGTCAAGTATTTCGTGGTATTTCCGGCTCTGTAATAAAAGGCTACTCTGCTTGGCTATGTAATTCTGCAAAACGAGGAAGCCTCCTTCATCTGCAACATGTTGTATCTGCATAACTTGCAGTGTCAAAGAAAGCGGCAGCAGGGAGTAATCGTACAACCTGCGTCCAAATCAGCCCAGGGGATAGCTACCCACGGGAGGACTCTCTATTGGCATGTGTCAGACATTGCATATTTCTAAAAAGACCCAAAGTATACTAAAGTTTTATAGACCCCTAAAATATACTCAATGCTTCAGAGTGCATAAAAACTAGAGGTTTTACAGCATTTTCGCAACAGGATTGCATTATTTTTGTGAAAAACTCAGCTTAGCACTCACTTTGTCATATTTTCTCATCAGCAACTCCAAAAATATACCGACCATGCACGAAATAGCTTACCCAAAGGTATACTAGAGAACGTTTCGCAAACCCTAAGAGTGTCTGACTCCCCTTCCCCTGGTCACCAAATAATGGAGAGTCCCCTTCCTGGGGCAATCAGATAGTGCCATTCATAGTGGAAACTCGATGACATTGTGTCTTTTCCCGCTATGAATGGCGCAGTTGAATTAACTTGTAGTTTTTAAGATTTAATAGAAAAAAAAAACAATCAGATAGTAAATGTCTGCATGGATGAATGCTTCACTCTAAAATGCAATCACTAAAGCAGCCTAAAATAGTGACTTTGAGGTAGCTCCATGAAACGTGCGAAAAGCAGCATTTCAGCATTGAAAAGTTGTTCAAAACTGTCTTCAAATTGACAGTACCACAAGGGTCTTCCTGATCAACTTTTAGATAAGGACGTCCGTCCGGCCCATATTTTCAAAACGGCATTCTCGGCGATGCGAAACTATACGCAAAAAGTACGCTTGCCTGGAGCAATACTTTGTAGGAATTTCACCGTTGCGTTACCCTGACTAAAACACCAAAATGCACAGGAGTAACACTTAGAAACACCTCAATAGAATCTCGAGAAATTATACATAGAAAATGCGTTTTTGGCGAAAATGCACGAGAAAATACGAGTGTGGGACAAAACGCGTTTTTGGTTATTCAACGTTGTTCTTTATTGCATTTACTAACTTATTTCTTTCTTTTCGGGGTTTTAAAATTAATTAGTTCAACAGCTTCCTCCCTAGTTCCAGTGTTATTTTGGTTGTTGTTCTTTTACGGGGGTTAACGAATTTCTTTCTAAATAACAGTGTTTTTGTTGCCTTTATGAGTTTAGTACCAAGATGCTGTTATTCAAGGTAATCTTAAAAATTACACCGTTGGGGGTCTCTATACACCTGTGGAAAACACCCTGAGTCGACAATAACTAGCTTTTGCAATAGGTATAAAGTTTACTTCCTCTTTCGAAGCTGCAAATTTTCCTCCTGTGTGACTGAACAAGTCGCCAAAGTCCATCCACCAAAAAATCAATGTCCATTCAACAGTACTTACTACTTCTTTATAAATCTGCCATAATTGCTTGACTTCTCGCACCGGTTCCTCGCTCTTTACTTTCTTTTATGCTTTGCACAAACCGTATGGCAACTGCATAAAACACACTCTAAAAGTCTGTCCTTAATTTTACTAATACTTGACTCAAAGACTACTACTCGCTTCAGTAAAATCCTAGTCTTGAAACAAGAGCATTGGCAGAAAAGACACCCCTTAATAAAGACAGCAGATGGTACACCTCACGAGACCATTATAAGATTCCATGTATGAAACTGTAGGGATGGAAAAGATAAAGCGCTTTATGCTTTAATAAATTCATGGATATCGATAAATATGAATTGAGGGAATTATTCTGCATGCGCGTAATCGTTCACAGATCAAGAAAGATGAACGGAACTAAATTTTTTAATACGAAAGTGTAGCAAAATTTTATCATCCAAATCTTTATCATCGCAGTTTTTTTCTGTTTGAGGTTGCTTAGTTCCAAAATATCTAACGTATGAATTGATAAAATATATTTCAGAATCGTGATACGCATGTGAAGATTGAATTTAGATATGACTAAGTTTAGACTCGCTATCTGACCATCAACTGGCAATACCAGGTGAGTAAAAAAACGCCCGGCGTTTGACTGCTACTTGAGTATATAAGCAACGATATTTTGCAATACCTGATTGAATAGTGACAAGGAAATATTTGGTAGCTTTTCAGTTCTTTTATCCCATATTCTGCGGAATCAACATACAATTTTAAGGCTCAAATACATAAATTCGGCACGGGTTTTATCCCAAACCATACTAACATTAACATGTAAGGTTGTGTAGCTAAATAAATGGCAAGTATTTGGTAAATCGTAGAATTCTGTATAAGTGGGGGGATGGCTAAAAGATAGGGGAACTTATTTCAAATTATGATTCAGAGGGAAGGGGCTTAATAGAGAGAGAGGGCTCAATAGAGCTTTTACGGTAAATTGAATTTGAATGAAGCATGGTACTTTGCTTCTAATCTGCCGTGAAAATGTTATGATACCTGGGGTTTCTACTCTTATTGAAAGAACTTATGGAAAATCTTGATAAAAAATCATTGCAAATTTTGAATCAATGAAGGAAAATAATAGACTTATGCCCTTTCGTCCCTTGTTTTCCAGCGTTGCTTGATTTACTGACTCCATTAAGTAAATTGGGACAAAAAATATTACTCTTAAAAATTGACCCAATTTAGGCCCGCGTAGAGTGATTCCGTTCTCAACAATAAAAATTGCTAGAATTTAGTTGTTAACAAATCAGGAGGCGCTCTTTAGACAGTTGTTGTTGTCGCATAGGAATGAGACATAAAGTTTTCGCAGTTGATGAGGCCAAGAGTTCTCACAGCTGTGATGGATCTATTTTGTTTTTACAGAGGAAGATTACTGCCTGAAAGGTATGTATTTTTGTGATTTGTAGGTCAGGAAACATCATTCCTTGTGATAAAAAGTTTCCTTTCCAATGTTCAAGCATTTTTGATAGACTTTGAAGCGACTTTGTTAAGTGCACGAGAACTCCCGCTAGTTTAGACATTTTGAAGAAGCGGGCCCTCTTTTTAAGATTATGAGTCCCTATTGACGAAGTGATGTCAGCAAGTAAAGAACGTAGGAAACAAGGGTAGAAAAGGCATAAGTCTGGGAAAATAATAAAACATACATTCAACGAAATAACAGCCTATGACGGTCTACAATATGATGGTAAGCAGAAATCTGCTGCTTATCTGGTTTCGGATTCAGAAATCTGATGACGTCACAGCCTCATATTTAATAAATGCCGCCTTTTGAAATTTATGAGCACAAAAAGAATTCCACGGAAGCTTTAGAGCAAAGTACACCTAGTTCCTGTCAAACCAAGTAATTTAAACCAAATTCTAACTGATCCGACACCCACGTTTTTAAAGATCTGAGCTCTATGATAACAGTGGTATGTCTACTATAGATTTGGCCTGAACAATTAACTGTGTATTGAACCGTTAAACATCACAGTATTTTTGGATGAAATTAGACAAAGCTTTCCATTCATTCTTCTGTATCTAAATTTTGCGAGCTCATTTGAGAATCTCAGCATGTACATACACATGGGATTTCGCTTCACAGACCTATTTACGGAAATTGTGCATTAATAATGAATAGTAAAGGCAAACAGACAGATGATATTAGTCGCATGCCAGATTGTTTTGGAAAAACCGACGCAATGGACAGTCAGAAATAACGCTTTTTAAGAGCCAATGATTAATATGCAAATGCGATCTTAAAAACACACTTTCCTAGACAGCTGCTAAAAGTGAGGCTAGACATCTAAAAAAGATTCCGAGAGGTGGTGGTAGACCTTTTCGAAACTATTCTCAACTTAAAGACAAAGTTCAAATCTCATCACAGCCACAGATGTACCGGGTGCGCCGTGGCTCTCATATAGATCTATGCCTGTCGTCCCTTAGTTCCATCCGTTCTTTGATTTGCTGATATCACTTGGTCAAAAGGGACTCATAATACTACTCTGAAAAAGTGGGCAACCCTTTCCAAATGCCCAAACGAGCGGCAGTCCTCCCTAACTCCAAAAATTCGCTTCAAAGCCTGGTCTGAGAACACTGAAGAGCAAACTTTTCGCGCAAAGAATGACGTTTTGCTGACCTACTAATGCAAAATACACACCTTTCAAGCAGTAACCTCCCTCTGTTGAAATAAAATAGAATCTATCGCAGCTAAGAGAACTCTAGGCCATGTCAACAGCTTTTATGCAACAACAACAACCATCTAAATAACGCCACTTGATTGGTTAAAAACTAAATCCTAGCAACTTGATTGTGAACACGGAATCACTCCACGCAGGTCTTAAGTGGGCCCACTTTTTCAGAGTAATATCATGAGTCTCTTTTGACCAAGTGATATCATCAAATCAAAGAAAGCAGGGAAACACGGGACGAAAAGGCATTGGTCTGGATCTTAAACTGACTAGCTGCACTGTGAAAAGCCCTGAAATTGCCAAGAATAGTCCGTAGTGAGACTTGTGAGGTCCTTGTCGATTTCTTTCTACAATGCTTGCTTGGAATGCTCGTGAACGTTTAAAATATGGCCATGAAATAAGAACCAGATGTGATCATGCCCAACGACTTTTGTCACAGAGCAAGGTTCGCACACTCTGGTTAGAAGCCTTTATTTCACTGCGAAACGCCACAAGGTGTCAGGAAGAAACGGCGCCCCATTTCGTAGCTGCTATGAAGGAGCTGTAGCTCAGATTCAATTTTCTCGGTATTGACACCGTCGCATTGGTCAGGTTTCAACGCGGAGTTTTGAGGCCATGTTTAAGTCAATCAAACAAGTGGATGCTGATTCACGATAGAGGAATGGCAAAATAAATGGCTGTTTCAAAAACAGCACTTCTGTTGTTCTACAGCAATGTTAAAATCAAATGATGTTTAAAAGAAATAGTCCTGATGTAATATTCTCATTTTCTCTTTGACAGTGTCGTATTATAGCAGTTGCAATTAATATCCGTATCCCCCCGCCCCCGCGGAAGAACAACTCATCAAATCGAAGGCCCTGGATTTTTCATGATTAAAATATGGTGGAAAGGTCCGGATTTTGCCTCTAAAGTACAGGAATGTCCGGGTTTTTCAATTTCACAGACAATTTACCCTATCTTGTCCCTATGGAAGAGTTTGTCAGCAACGTGAAGGTCTGGTTTTTCCTAATCTTTGTCACTACCCCCAGGATAGAGATTCTAGTAATATTACTCTGAAAAAGTATTATAGATAAACACCACTATTATCCCATTTAAAAATCCAGGAAAAACTTTGATACAACGCTAGACCCCTTTCTTTGAAAAGTAATTTGATTGTGGCGTTGCTGGAGAACAACAGAAGTGCTGTTTTTGAAGCAACAATTTATCGGGCCTTTTCTCTCCCATAAATAAGCTACAACTCGTCAGATTGACCTAAACACGGTCTCAAACTCCACGTGGAAGCAACTGGGCCAAAAGCGAAACAATAAAATTCCAGCTTGTCGATAGTAGCAACACAAATTGGGCACTATGTTTTTGGGGCACTGTGAATGGTATTAATCTTCAAGTACATCTTTAAAAGGTTAAAATAAATCAAACTCACCAAGGGATTTGTTTTCTTGTTGTCCTGATGATTCCGTTTGTGTTGAGCCAGGAAGCGCCGGAAAATCTTCATTCTGAATTTGGAATTCACTTCCCGTGTCTTGATTTTTGTTTGCTACCATTACAACTGCAGGAGAAAAACAATAATTATGATTTAATTCTGTGTTCTTTGATAGACTCTTCATACAAACTAGGTAACTTTTCGTCGGTCAGTCTTCAAGCAATTGAGGTCGGGGTCGTAACGGCTGACGGTTTGCGGTTTCTAGCTGTTTTTGGAACGGTTTAACGGTTTGTGGTCGTACAAATGATGGTTTTACGGTTCCTCTCTTTCTCAACCGTTTTCAGATTTCTTCACAAAATATGATTAGAGGTGTCAAATTATCCCAAGATTGAAGATAAAAGCTACGAATTATTGTCCAGCACGATTTATTTTGTGAACATTCTACTAATTTTTACCTTTGCCAGCGGATTTCGGGCAAATTATAAAAATCCAAACGAGGCGGTCGTCTGCAGCGTCGAATCAAGCTGGTATTTGCAAAGCGTGAAAAAATGTGAAAACGGTTTTAGATAAATTTTGAAGCAGTTTTACGGTCTTTCTGAAACATTTCTGCGGTTTTACGGTTTTCGGTGACCCTCTACGACCCCCATGTTAAGATTTTTGAGACAGCCAGCGATTTGGGATGGCAAACTTTTAGGAAATTTCCTTCGCCCACAATATTTTGCAGTCCAGAAATTGTACCTTCTAGTATTGGTAGCACAACTTTCAACAACATTAGTTCAGGATAAGATTACGGCAGAAAGATTTCTGGACTTTCTGAAACTACCATTAGATTGAAATGAAAAATGTTTCAACGCCACAATGTGATGAATGGGCGACATCTATTTACTAAAATCATCAAGTGTATATGTGACGGTGAAGGTGAAGCTGTCGCTTTTAGCGCCAAGCGCTGGGATCACAGAAGTAGCTAAATGCCAATCAACTCGGCGACAACTTATCATGACCACCTGGTATCGAAGCCACTCCGCCTAAATGATTTGGCTGCAAAAATCAGAGGATTACACTACTGCACCAAAACCCTCAATGTCATTGCATCACAAAAATTTCAATGCATTCACATTGCTACCCGGTGTCAAAGAAGGACTCTTATTTGAAAAATCAACAAACTTTGATCACATGGCTTGTCTCCAAATTTCTTTTCTGACCAGGGCGTCAAGGACGAAATTGTTTCCCACGTAAAGCTGACCTTGCACTAGGCCTACCTGGTTCTGAATCATACTGCAAAAAGTACTGATAACTACCAAATCAATTTCCTTCTGTGTAAATAAACTTTACGGGGTGAGTGGCCGAGTGGCTTATACAGTCTTCGTAAGGTGATTGAAGTTAACCCTTTCACGCCCGGCTAAAATTAAGCATAACAGGAAAACCTAATGTAGATTGTCGTTTTCCAGGGGGTATCATAATCAGTGATTCAGTAAGCAATAGATATATGCAATGTGCATAACTTTTCAAATCAATCAAAATTCCACATGCTTTACCCCCTGAAAAATTTGCAGTTCTCAATGAATACTGTTGGGCCATATGGCCCTTCCGGGGGTGAAAGGGTTAAGATCGGTCAAGTGAGGACAAAATCGAATGGGTGACCTCGTAGGCCTGATCTCACTACTCACCACCTCGTCCTCCTTCAGAAGGGACGTTAAACTAGGGGTCCTATGCCTGAGCGCGGCATGCACAGTGGGGCTGAATTAGCTTTCAGTAGCTAGAAATCCTGACAAGCCCACTCAAAACATATTGAAAACAAACAAAAAATTCGAATTGGTCATAAAATAAAGAACCTTTTTAAATGTTTTTGGGTCACTGACAAAATAGATCAAAGAGCAAACTTTATCACAGGTACGAAAAACGATTTTAAAACAGGAGTGACTTTCTGGCACATCCAGCAAGTACAAAAACCATGCCATTTAAATGTTTGTCATAGTAGATGCTCTTTTAATTTTTCAACTTTAAACCGCAAAATAAAAGTCCCTTTGCTAGGTATAGCTCACAACTTCATGGTTCCTTTATGCGGGTTTTTAATTCAGACAATAAATTCAAAGAAACTTACATGATTCTAGGTCATGATTCTGAAGAGCGCCACCTGGAAAGGAAATTAATGCAAAATTAGATAATGACAGCGTGGCAAGTATCTGATACAAAAACTAAATATGCTTAAAGTTTAATTTAACCCCCCCTCACTCTAGAAAGCTCCCTCTTTAATGAGCACTATCTAAGCCAAAATTTCGAATAAGCCCCCCCTCTATCAAGCCCCCTTGTATCAACGAGGATGCCAAAGACTTTCCACGTTCTTAGCAAAGCAAGATTACATGTCAATTTAGATCTCGCTCGGGAAAGACTGTGCTAAATCTGTGTATATGAATCGTACAATTGTTATGTGGATTCCGCAAACTTTGGTGTTAAATAAGCCATCATTCACATGCTTTTCATTTTGACTTAGAGAACAAAGTCCCTCTCTTTTAAGCTCCTCTCTGGACCCTCCGGAATTGAAAAAGGCCATCGGAGGCTTCAATGTTTACAGTATCAGTGTTCAAAAAAGGTTCCCCTCTCTGCTACAGTGGCCGACCCGGTTGTCTTCAAAAGACGGGAAGCACGCACTTTAAGCCCCTGTTCATACAGAGAACGTTTTCCAGGCACTTTCCGGTGAAACAGGAGTTCTATCTTTTATGCCAAGAGCCTCCCTTAAGATCCTATTATTACTATGTAATAAATTAAGGTCAGGTTAACAAGTCACCTGAGTTCAAGATAACCAGAAATGATTGGCTACAGAAATTTTAAGCACCGACAAACCTCTTTGGTACAAAAACCAAGCAAGACGATTCTGCCTTACTTTGAAAAATTTTATTGATGCTTAAAAAATTCCTCAATGTTCCCAATTTATGTCCCAACATTTCGATGAAATTCTTGTGCAAAATACAACCTCCATGTAAGACCAAGTTTGCATTACTCACGCACAATTTTGATCCGTTGCAAATTTTTAACAGTTCAACAGCGTTTACAATGCTCTAAAGGGTGTTTGAGAACATGGGCACTGTATGAGTGGCTGCTGTAAAGCAGCCATACATCCAATCTTTCTGTTTTTACAGTCGTGGCCAAAAGTTTAAGACCACATTTTTGTCAGCAACTTTTCTGGGGGTAAAGAAATGGAACCCTAGCGTTCTGCCTGATTTACTCTCTTGAAGTTAGTTTTGGACAACTTTCTATGTAGATTCCGAATTTCGATGATGTTTTTTAAATTACTGCGCCTTTTGCTATGACGTCACTATGAAATCTATAGAGATTCTCGGAAATTCCATTGGCTCTGCCGAAAAGGGGTGTGACCCGAAAATTGTGTTACTCAACTGGATTTTACATCAATCTATGCACAATTCATTTCTATGAATAGTTTGCAAAATATCGAAACCTTGCGAAAAATATTGCTTCAGGGAAAATGGTAGTGGATAGCCTTCAGACCAAACCTTTGGCCAAAAGTTTAAGACCATGATTGGCAAAGGGTGAAAAAATTTTATGATTATGATGTAAGAGCCTAATATTCGATCTTTAAATGGTAAAGGATATATTGAAAATCAATTCGAATAACTATGCAATTTTTTGCTTCAAACTAAAAATAAAGTGCTGGTCTTAAACTTTTGGCCAAAGCTTTGGACTGAAGGCTCTCTAGTACCATTTTCCCTAAAGCAATATTTTTCACAAGGTTTCGATGTTTTGCAAACTAATCATAGAAATGAATTGTGCATAGATTGATGTAAAATCCAGCTGAGAAACACAATTTTCGGGTCATACCCCTTTTTGGCAGAATCACAAGAAGTTCCGAGAATTTCTATAGATTTCATAGTGACGTCATAGCAAAATGGCGTAGGAATTCAAAAAACATCGAAATTCGGAATCTACATAGAAAGTTGACCTAAACTAACTCAGAGAGAGTAAATCAGGCAGAGCACAAGGGTTCCATTTCGTTACTCCAAGAAGAGTTGTTGACAAAGTGTGGCCTTAAACTTTTGGCCACGACTGTAATTCTATTCATAGAAGAGACTTCAACTTACAGTTTGACATCAAGTTCGCGTAAATCTTATACGTAGTTGCTGATCTATAGCGCAAGAAATTCAAAATTATTGGCTGCCTCAAAATTCGAGCAACCTTCGGTATTTGAAAATTCTCGCTGAAGCAATGAAACTAATGAAACCAATTGACTTTAAAGAACAGGAACTCCTGACTCACAGTGGAAGGTTCGTTGATTCCTTAGATAGGGTCGAGAAAACATTGATCTGGGTACTTGTAGTATCTGTTCAAGGCTAGCATCATTGAAAACTTGAATTTTGAGGTACTTTAGAATCTGAGGCTTGGGCAAGAAACTTAGGCCAATCCGCTATTATCTGGATCACTCAGCTTCTCGGACAGTGTTGCTATGGTTTCCGTATGCAGACATGAAATTGAGGGAGAAAAGCTTCGTCCTAATCTTCAGTATGAGCGTCCATCAGTCATAGTTTGAGCGTCTAACAGTCTATCAATAGCAATAAATACGAATGTGCAATTAGTCTAGAGACGTCGACTGAAGAAAATGATAGAAAGGGGAAAGCAGTAGCAGTAGTTCTAAAGAAACAAAACGATTCTTGTGAAGATATCTACTCCTGAAAGTGATATGGACAATAATTCTTTCATGAAAACTTGTGCAAAGGTTACATACGAGAAGCGATTTCGTCAGCTGAAGAAACTAACTAGACAAAGGAAATGAAAATCTAAAAGAAACAAAAATGAACTAGCTACAGACATCGCTACATACCATAACCTGTTCGTGCAGGTAAAGAAGAGCTTTGTGATGCAGAGGGTGATGAAGATGAGGGTGTACCTCTGTTCGCTAATACGGGAAAATCCAAGTCAAAACTGCTGATGCCAGTGCCAATTGGTTGATTTAAACTGTCTGATGAACCTATCAAAGAAAATTAATGAGTTAACCAAAAGTATCTTAGAAACAAACACAGCAGCAGCAACATTTTTGTTGTTTTTGTAGTAAGTGTGACGGGTGTCTTGAAAAGAAGCACTCCCCTAATCTTCAGTGTTGTATGTGCACTACTAGACTTATGACGATGATTCCCTTGCATCCCTGTGGTAAACCTTGCTCAACTGGGACTCCTTATGAAACAGTGAAAACCTGGCCCTATCTCATGCATTCGATCCGTCGAATCATGATCGAAAAACTGCCGTTGCACTGTTCAACGGTCACTCCTCGGAAAGAAAATGCGATAAAAACCACGTTAAGCAGACATTTAATCGACGAAACTTGGTATAAATCTAAAGAAGGAAATTCACTTTATCGGTAAGTGCAAAATGAGTCTTCCAACGCTACATATTCCATATTTTTAAGACCAAACAAGCCAGAGAAATCTTCAACTACCTGCCGCAGCAATTTAATTCATATTCTACTCAACTGCATCATTCGAATCAAAAATTCGACAGTATTGTTCTTTGCCAAATCTCGCAATCTGACTCGTACTGTAGGAATCGCAAAGTTTGGGCCTAAACAGGGCCAGGTTATTCAGAGTAATACTACGAGTCTCTGTTGACTAAAGCACCATCATTAAGTCAAAGAGCACATGGAAACAAGAGACTCATCGTCATAAGTCTGGTGAACCACGAATAACAGATCAGCTTCCATGACACTGTTTGGGTGCTTCATTGATCATCTGCAGTGGTGTGGGGAAGGTGGGGGGGTTCTTTTACGCCTGTTCGAGTCGTTGTTTCTTCATAATTCTTTTTAGATATATCTTGTCATTATTGTAAGTCACTGTCGTAGTTGAAACTGGATGACATAATATTCTTTCCAGCTATGGCAGCCATAGAATGTCTATGTAGTTGTAGTTTTGTAGTTTAATGGTTTTGTTTATAATAAAAAACAAACACAAGAATCTTAGGGAACGCACTAATTGATCGCTTGTTTTTGGGCAGATTTTACAAAGAGTACATTATATCTGCAAAATAACTACTGTAAAAGCTCTATTAAGCCCCCCGTGGAGCTTCTTTAATTTCTCACATTTCAGAGGGGATTCAAAAGAGAGGGGGCTTATCAGCGAGGGGGCCTATTCACAAAATCAAGCTACAAGGATATATATGACAACTTTTCAGTTCTGTTACCCCATATTTTACAGATTGAACATACAATGTTAGGAGTCAAATACATAAATTCGACACAGTTTTATCCCAAACCATATATATCAAAGTTAACATGGATACTTGTTTAGTCAAAGAAATGGAAAATCTTTTATAATTCTGGACTGTGATATAAGTGGAGGGGGCTTGATAGAGGGGAGGCTTACCCATAATTTTCGCTCAGAGGGGACGGGCTTATTAGAGAGGGACTTATTTTGGTGGGGGGCCCAATAGAGCTTTTATGGTATTCATATATCGCAAATTTGGAAATCAGTTATGCAGCAAAGCAAGTGAATTCAGCAGTTCCTTGTTGAACAGCGAGTAAGCCGAACATTTTCTGACCATATAACTAATAAGTTCGACAGTTAATATTCTCGACATAAAAATACAGTAAAAACCAGCGTGTAAGAGCCTAATGATTAAGAACCTACTGGCTGAATTTTGAAATTACACCCCTGTTATATAAGAATCAATTCTGAAATTTGAAATGGATTCTCATTTGCAGAGACCATCAAATTGAATTAAAAGTCCAGTTACTTCGTAATTGAAGCTATATAAAATGATAATACCATGAGTGGATATTGCAAAGAACTTTTAACATACAGTATATATTCAATGTTCTGTTCCATATTTCAAGTACTTCTGTTTCAAGTGACTCTTTGAAAGCTTTTCATTGGATTGTATATAATAAAATCAGTGACTTAAGATTTCTGATTCTTCTGCCAAGTTCTCTTATGGTTAAGACCTCATAAACTCAAGTGCTGTGAACCGACAGCAAATAGTGAGCTTCAATTTTGAGTCTGAACAAGAGAGATTCCCAAAGGCCCTGAATAGATAAGAACCAACTTAAGAATTTGGACAGCCTAATTTCCTACTAAATACCCAATATATAAGAACCTAGTCAGGCTGATTTGTAAAATTGTAGGTTCTTAAAAGCGGATTTTTACACTAAGACTGCGTTCACACAATGCCGGCACAATTTGAAAACGGTGAAAAATGTGACAGCTGCAAAGTTTGAGCTAGCAGTCACACGATACCAGAAAAATTTCAAAACGGTTGGAACTTAGACGGCAAAAACTCGTTGTAAGACTTTGATGCTAAAGAAGTGTACAAACACCCTAAGAATCGATCAGTCTCGTTCTAAGATCATCCAAAAATGTTCTGTTTTCATCATTTTCAGGTATTTTCAAGGTGCTGTTTCCAAAATTTGCCGGTTAGAGCTCCGTTTTCACAATCTACCGTTTTCAAAATCTCCCGGCAAAAAATGTGCCCTTCTCGTGTGAACGGGAGGCCTATCTGTCACATTTTTCACCGTTTTCAAACTATGCCGGCATTGTGTGAATGCAGTCTAAGCAAAGCTTTTTATGACCAAGTGCGGTATTGCAGTGGTCTTATCAGCTGTTAGTTCCAAATTTTGCAGCTATTTACGAGATTTCCCTGTGCCGAAAGTTGACCAAGCAGACAATCCCTTATTTACGAGAATAAAAATCTCTGCTACTGATTTCCGTGACGACTGGCTGAATTAACCTGTTAGATAACCAACAGTATATATTGCACAAGCAAAGAAACAAAACAACTATTAGATCGGAAGGTTCTAATACAGGATAATTCAATCTAGCCACTGACTACCAGTGCTAAGTATCCTTCGCTACCAGCGAGTCTCACAACCCTAGTCGCCTAAGCGATCGCAACGACCTTATGTAAACCTGACTTCAAGTAAATCCAGCAGATACTATGAATCTGCCAACGAAATAGTAAACCATTAACCTACCTCCAAATAATCCTGAGCCAATCGTTGATTGTAACGACGTTGCTAACTGACCTGCCGTAACATTTTGAAGCTGACCCAGTAGTCCTCCCTGCAAAACAAAGAACGTAGGTAAAGACGAGTCACTACAATTAATAGACTTATCACGATGAGTCCCTTGTATCCCTGCGGTAAACTTTGCTCAAGCGGGACTCATAATGAAACAGTGAAAACTTGGCCCTATTTTCTTCAGTCATCAATGGAATTATGAAGAAATCACGGCTTCGAATCTCAATCCCGTGGGAGTGTTTTCAACAATTCTTCAATCGAATCGAGAGTTCTATCACATCTACACCGTAACAATAGTAATTCACCAATTTCGCAATCTGATTGGTACTGTAGGAATTGCAAAGTTTGGGCCTAAATAGGGCCAGGTTTTTTAGAGTAATATCATGAGTCTCTGCTGACTGAAGCGCCATCATCAAGTCAAAGAGCACAGGGAAAAAAGAGACTCATCGTCATAAGTCTAAGCAGTTAAAAGGAAGCTTAAGCACAACAGTCAAAATATTCATCGATTTAGAATAGTTTACTTTGCACATTTGTATATAGTAAGCTAGCGTTGAATTTAATCGATGTAAAATAAGATGACAACAACAGCAAATGGTCAAAAGTACACATACAAAGGACTTTTTAACTTACCGAAGATGACAAAGATCTTGCACCAAACCCTGAAAATCCGCCACTCGATGATAAACTGCTTAGACTAAAATGCAAAATTATAAGATAGGAGTACATGCATGAAAGCAAAAACATCGGCAGTGACTATATGGTCAAAAACTGAACCCCCATTCGGAAAACGCAGCTTTATGATCAGTACAACAAATCAGAGATGAATTCACCAGAGAGGATCAAACTTTAAAAACGCTCCAATATCACTGCATTTACCTTAACTCTTCTTGGACTTTCTGCCTTAGTTATTCAAGGCTCTACCTTATTTCAAAGACAAGGTTTAAAATTGTAGGATCAGCATTGAAAGCTCAATAAGCCCTAATTTCCTTAACGGTGCGCATCAAACTCCCAGCATTGGTTTAAGAATATACACATTTTTACATTTACGTACATTCAAAAAGCAAACAACTACATACTAGATACTAGATACTAGACACTAGACACTAAATAAAACTACCACTACCACTACCACTACCACTACCACTACCACCACCACTACCACTACCACTACCACTACTACTACTACTACTACTACTACTACTACTACTACTACTACTACTACTACTACTACTACTACTACTACTACTACTACTACTACTACTACTACTACTACTACTACTACTACTACTACTACTACTACTACTACTACCTCTACTACTACTACTACTACTACTACTACTACATACATACATACATACATACATACATACATACATACATACATACATACATACATACATACATACATACATACATACATACATACATACATACATACTAGCCAATCGTTGGCTTAGGTGTTACTGCCACGTGGTTTTGGATTTGCTTTTGTTCGTCCGATGCTAAAGCAGCTTGTTTGTATCGCTACTATGTTCTTTGCACAAACCGAACTGACGAGTGTGCGAAGAGACGCGTGTTCGGTTATTCAATTTCGTTCTTTTATGCAGCTATTACCTTACTTCTTTCCTTTCAGGGTTTAGAATTAATACGATTTTCTCTGGCAGGAATCAGTAGTTTTCTCTATAGTTACAGGTTAATTTGGTTGTTGTATTTTCACAGGAGTTAACAGTTTTCTTTCCACATTTTAAGGTGTTTTTTGTCAAGTTTATGGGCTTAGTATGATAAGTCTGTTATTCAAGGCTATTTGCAATACATAGATCGGACAGATTTCATAAGACAGTAGCATCAGTTGCTTTTGATGACACCTAAATAGACCTTTTAGCTATTCTACAAAAGAGTCTAGATTGAGCGATATTTTGATACCTTTTTATACACGAAGTTCGATGGAGTGGCGTTAGGGCTTCTATCGATATTGTGCACATTCAAAAATTCTTCAAAATGTAAACAAACGTCGTTCGATTGAGATTCTTTTCCAGAATAGCTTAAAGGTCTATTGAAAGAGATTTGCGATTGCAGACAAAGGAAATTCTCTCAAGCAGAAATTCAAAACAAACGCAACGTTTCTCTGAAACCCAGGTAGCTATCTCGCTTGTTGTGCATTCCACAAATGGTTTTTAAGAGAAACATGAGCGTTTATTGAAAGAAGGAGGATATATCTACACATCTACCATGGGCATTTTATGTTTGTTGTTCAGAGGCTTAGCAGTAAGTGCTTTGATCACACCCTAAAGATACGAGAATTGAATCGCTTCCCAATCGGTTCCTATACCAAACAAATAAAATACCCGCGGCAGATATTTAGATATATCCTCCTTTTTTCAATATACGCTTCTGTTTGCTCTTAAGAACCATTTGTGGAATGCACAACAAGTGAGATAGCTACCTGGGTCTCAGAGAAACTTTGCAACTTTGTTTGTTTTGAATGTCTGCTTGAGAGAATTTCCTTTGCCTGCAATCGCAGGTCTCTTTGAATTTAGGTGTCAACAAAAGCAACTGATGCCATTGTCTTAAAAAATCTGTCCTTGTTGCAATACATACCTTCCAAAACTTCCAACTCGCTGTGGTGGTTGTTGATTTGAGTTTGGTAATTGTGAAGTCGGCTGCTGCTGTTGCTGCTGCTGCTGCTGTTGTTGTTGTTGTGATTGTGATATACCCAAAGGCAGTAGATTTGGTGAACTTCGTGATCCACTTTTGAATAAAAACAAAAATGGCTTGCAATGCAAGAAAGGAACCAAGGCAAGTGCAAATCCCGGATGGGGTGGGTGCATTTTACTAACTTACCCACAGATATCTGATCATTTTTCAACACTCTGCTCCAAACCTGGGAATTTTCTCAGCGATTTTAGAGACTTTTCAAAGATTGGAACGTGATGCTGTTCACAGTCAGAAAATAGTAATTTTACATCAATATCGGGAAGAAGTTTATTAAGAATGGTGACTGTTTGGTGTATGTTAGGCAGCCTGAGACAAACAGTAGCCTTTAAGAGATATCTCTGGGGTCCCTTTAGAAATTTGTTGATCAAAATCTTGACCAGTGGTAATCTAAATGTCATGCGAAATTGTCATCGTATGTCGGGCAGAAGGTTCTCACTAGATTCTTTTCTTACAATAATCCATTTTTCATTCGAAAGCAATTTAAAATATCTTTCAAACGGATCGAAAAAAATTGCCCTTTCAAGACTCTTCCGTTACTCTATTTGGGCATAACGGCTCAGTAAAAATACAATTATCACAGAAAGCAATCGATGGATCAGCCAATCAACCTCAATCAACCAATATCAATCAATTAATCAATGATTACCTGCTTAGCACTGAGGGTAATCCTGCAGTCCTTACTGATTTTGACACTGAGTTGTTCATCATAGTTTGATTCTGTGAATGTGATGCTATACTTGATGGTAACTGTTGTCCTATTGTCCTTCCTCCCATTGATAACAATCCACTTCTGCACAATAAAATTAAAGCTTATGTCATGAAAGAACAATGACTTGTAGACCGTATCGATGTCATCTGAACCTTGGTGATTTCAACAAATTTTAGTAAAATGGTGCATGATGTCAAAAGGCGAACACAAACGACAAATGAATTGCAAAATGATATATATAAAATCAAAGTAAAGCCAGTCTCAAATGAGATGTCACATGAGATCTGCGATAACACAAAATCTCTTGCGAAAAGCACTGCAGTTGCACTTATTCGTGGACATTTTCATGTCACATTTGAATTAAGAATGCCTATAATTATACTTACTTACTAACTATCATTCTTGCCTATACTATTGTTAAAACATCAAACTTTGAGGTGATATTTGAACAGGGGTGGAAAAAATAGCGGACCATGGCATGGTCCCAGAAACTGTTCACGTCTCCAGAAAGAATGAAATGGAGAAAGGAAAAAGGATGAATTGAGAGAAGCGAAAAAATGGAAAGTCTATTTTTGTCAAGATCGCAAAGGCTCTCTTAATTGATAGCCGGTATCATATAGATTTAGGTTGTTGCCAGACCTAAGAATTTCATAAAAGGATTTTGTTCACAAGTATTAAAGTGGCAGCAGAAAATCAACCAAACTTGCCAATAACTATCATTTACAATTATGATAAGACTGATAATCAGACCTCTCAATTCTGTAGTATTCCTCACATATAGTGACCTGTCAAAAGTGGGCAATTTTTGAAGTGATTCTCAAAGAAATATTTTGCGAGATTTGTTGTTTGGTGCCAGAAATTAAAATATTTTTTCCACCCCTCTATTTGAAACTGTAAACTATTTCATTTCCTTTGCCTCGGGACTCAAGCATGATAATGTCTATAGCTCGTGAAAGCAAAACAGATTTGTAAGGAAAAAGATAGGTCTGCATTGTCTGTCTGGAAAGAATGCTGACTTGTTTCACACAAGTTTGCAAGCGCTTCACTGATTATTTCACATTTCCCAGTCGATATCGACTGACCAGATTTTCTAATGTTTGCGATTGAGTAGGCAATCAAATTTTAGAATTTCATTGTGAAAAAACTGGCCAAGATTTTGACTTCAAATTTGGCATTTGTGTCCATGAAAATATAGCGCGGGTGGTACACATGTTTGATTAAAATGTTTAGATTAATTACGTGCCAAATCAAATTCTTCTGAACCAGTAAAATGGGCCCTCTCCAAAGCCGCGAAAACTAACAATCTTGTTTAATAATATATATCTTTCGATTGCCATGAATATGAGTAATAACACACTTTTCACGGAATTTCAATTAAACGATTGGTTCCAGAAAAATTCATACGTTCGTGAGCGGATTTCTGAAAACTGGCCTTCCGTGCTTATCAAAGCGGAAAGAAGAGTCACATGAAAGCCTTCCATGAATTTTTTGAAAGAATCAATTATTTTCAAGAAATGATAGTGCAGTTTTTTTCAAGATTAACTTTGACGTAGTGAAACTTACAAAATGCTTACAAAGGAACTGAATCTCCCTGAGTTACATCTTTGATGACCATTTCACAACAAAACGATTGAATAAAACTAGAAAATTCATAATTACCGTCCAGGTGACGTTTGTCCTGAAGTAGGTGAAGAACTATGTTGAAATCCAGTAGATATTGGTGGCATTCCACTCCCTGATAAACCACCAAATCTGTCACCCACTGACGATGTTTGTGGAGTTGACAAACTCCGTGAGAACTAAGAATTAAACAAGAACAACTCATGAAAACTTATTTCCATCTACCGAGGGAGTCAAAAAAAGTACCGGCGTTTGGCGGGCTGTGGAATAAAAAGTATGTGGCCCATATTTAAAACTCGAATGTTAATCTATCGGTCAAAGGCAAAGTTAGATGAGAAAACTTGGTTTGGTAAAATCATACAACTTTAAGGCCCAAAAAATCTGCACAAATGCCTGTAGGGGAAATTTTGAGTATCTATGAGCATATACTTTTTATTCAACAGCCCGCCAAACATTTAAGCTTTTCTTTCGCTCACCCAGTGCAATGATATATATATTTCGGCAAATTTCACAGCTACCACCGATTCAATATACGCAATACGAAAGAAACTAAAGAGTCTTTAGATCTGATTCTTGTTCGGGATACTGCGATGTCCTCCTTTCGTAAATCACAATGGAAAAGATGTAAACTCTGACTGGTTCACTGATCAATCGGATGAGAGAAGCGTTTTGGAGCATGTGGAAATTAACAAAGATAACATGAAGGGCGATGACCCTGACATTGCTACCGCACAAAATCAAAAATTCTTAGACGGAATTCTGATTCTTCTGGAGAAAATGTTAAAGACGTTCACAAGTAGTATCCCGAACAACTTCTGATTTTCTTTTAAGAATTCTTGCAAAGCATACAAAGAACGATACATTTACATATTCTGAAGAAATTTGTTGAACTTTCGAATGTGCATAACGATGATAAAGGCTGTAACGCCACTCAATCGTTCCTTCTGTATAACAATGAATAAAGATGTCACTCAATCCAAATTCTTTTGTACAATAGTTAATAATTCTATTGGTGCTTTGGTCAAATATAGCAAATATAAAGAAGATTAGAGTTTAAGAAGCTGCCCACGCAACTACAACGAGACAGGCCAGTCAAGGAACCTATACATGTCGCGAAAAAACAGTCTCCAATATGGTCTAAAGTCTATTCGATATCTTGGTGCTAAACTTTTGAATGCTTTACCTGTGGAGCTCAAAATGCCTGTTTAAAACACTTTTCAAAGCAAAGCTAAAAACTTATTTATTTAACAAAGTTGACCGATAAATCTGAATCTAAGGTACTTTGCAATTAGCATAGGTTTCAAATCTTTAAAAAGCTGGGTGTAAAATTCTATGACAGATTTCTTTGAACTGAACGGCTTCAAAGAAACTTGAACTATTTTAAAGTAAATCTGCCGTTGGACTTTTGAGAAATCTTCAATGTTTTTAGAATTAAAGTGTTTTTCTTTCTAAGAATTCAAGAAAATTTTCAAAAGAAACTTAAAAATCATCGTAACTTCTAAACTCGTCGATGAAAGATCAACTAATGTTCAAGAAAACCATAGTTTATGGATGCCTTCAATGTGCTTTCAAGCAAATCTCTTCCGCTCTTCTAGTTAATGATTTAGAAATTTGATGACGTCACATCAAAATATGAGCAGAAATATAAATAGGCTGTCATTTCGACGAATATTCAGGATTTCTGAAAAGTCCAATGGTAGAATCATAGAAAAATGGCGAAAGTTTCTTTCAAGTCATTCAGTTTAATGAAACAGGTCATTGAATACTACACCCGCTATTCTACACCGACTTAAAGATTTGGAGCCTTGAAAATGCAAATTATCTCAAATCTAATGAATCTACCTGATCATATCTTCGAATAGGGGGAGGGGCTCTCTCCTAGATTAGTTTACCTATCGAGAGAGCTCATCCTTTAAGTAATTCCCAACTACAATTTAATATTCAGCTCCTACTCGTATTTTAATACTTTATTTAGTTTTCTCTAACATTGTACCAATTTCTTGCAAATCATATCCTCGATCTGTTGTTTAGTTATTTGTTTGCACTGTAGAATCAAAAAATTGTATGTGGAGAACTTAGAATATATGAAACTGAACTGAACTAGCTTTGATCTTGATTTTGCCTAGCCACCTTTTTAGCCACAATATCATATAGACATGAGCAATAAACAAAACAAACAATATTGCTTGATATATCTATAATGACAACAGAATGTAGCTTGCTGAAGTTTGCTCGATAGATTTGTAATGACCAAAGAACGTAGCTGACTGTTCTCTAGAACTAAAAATAGCCTGATTTCTTTACAAAATGCCAAAACAAGATATCATGTCCACCAAAGTTTCCATGTTAAAAGCTCTCAGAATTGAATCAAAGTGCTCTTTCGTCAACAATTTACAGTCTGCCTGAACCTTTTCTGGCACCATTCAATTTAGTAGCCCATGGATGACGTTGTCACAAGCTTATGCAACTCTGATCTTCAATTTATCCCTTTTAGACAGCAAGCTCGTCACTTCAAGAATTCACAAGGTACGCAAGCAGCAACGTGATGACCCGTCTCAAACCAAAACCGCTCCAACTATGGGCTATTAAGACCAAACGGCTCCTCCACTGATACTGGGATTTCACTTCCCGTTTGATATTTGAAACGCCGAGCATCTAACAGACTAAATATTTAAATTACACCAAACAAAGAACTTTTACTATACCTGTGTCGAACTGGTAGGTCCTCTCGAGCTTTGTGACATCTGACCTGAGCTGTGCAGAGGTAGACCTCCACCTACAAGAGATTATTTGAGTTTTTAAACCCTCAAAGATGCATCGGAGCGATTTTGAAGTAAGAGTCCTTGTTGAAGTTCTGTCTACATAATTCAAGGATCAACTATACGTGTAACTTCTCATCTTCCGAACACTAGCTTACACAAATCCACAGTTCTGTTCGCTTAGCTCTGAAGAAGCCTTGCATGCTGAAGCAAAATATCACCTCACTATATATCTAATCAATACTTAATCTAAAAAATCGTTTTCTCTGCTTTTGCGTTGTTTGCGTTGCTCCTGACTTCATACACTAAGGCTATAGTTTATAGATAAGCAATTTGTCCCAAGGGTGAATGCATTCAAAGAAGAAATGACTCAAGTTGTTACTCATCCCTTGCTAGAATTTTGCAATTCTGTGTCCCGTTCCATGCGCGATTCTACATATGATAATATAAAAGCCTAGTTTCCAATTATGGAGTTCTACAGCAATTGACCAGAACATCGTTAATCATGTGTGGAAGGTTACAAGTTGGGCGATAGGTTGGTTGGCTGGTTGTATTGGGGGGAAGACTCATATCGATGATGCCAACTGCGGGTTTCTTTCTTGCCAAATCATTACCTGATTGACTACTTGGTCCTCTACTCCATAAATCAGCTGATGGATCTGTAAAGTAAATAACGGTTTCGTAAATATGAGAAGACCGGATGGCCGACTTTAGAAGTGAAATATGCGTATGTGTAAAGTCTTACTCTCACAATGCTAATACAGCCAATTCCCGCACATTAGAACCTAGCAAAATAAGAACCTAGAGACTGTTCTTCCTAAATTAAGCACCACGCAATTAAGAACCTGTTTCAGTTTGATGCAACATATCTTCTTACTGCAGGGGTGGTAAAGTAGATTTTTGATCGTTGTCACAAAGTTTAATTTGGTCTTAGTTGGCTGTCAAAGTTTAAATCTCCTCCCCTACTGTTAGTAAGCTTAGAACTGGTTATCAGGTCCATAATAACTTTGCCACAACTGAAGACTCCTCACGGGCCTACACATGGCACCCTTTGAATGAGAATGCTTATACCTTGAAATTAGTCTTATCACTGTTAAAAGAAGAGCCTTTTTCAGTAAGAGTCTCACAAAGGAAGGTTTTTATATGCCGAGTGGCATTCTACTTCAGGTTTTGTCTGCTACGTTTCTCTGTGTTGTACCGGGTAATTCAATGGTAAGTCAATAAAATGGCCCGGCGTTTGAAAAAATGCTGCTTCCGGAATATCAAAGTAATGATATTGAAAAGAGCCTTGTTTTCTTCCCGATATGTCCATTTAACATTCAGCGATTTACCCGACATTACTTGGCTATTCCTTCCCATCGACAGTGGAGTTTTTTGCAGAAAGCCCCGTTTGAAAAACTGCAAAAAACGAGTGAATACAACGAGCACGATTTCCCTTTGTTCTCTTCCTAGCAAAAATGACACTTAAATATTTTCATGTATTTTGTCCTCTTGAGAGAATGAAATGCCCTGAATAAGTTATTAATGCTAGGGGGATACTTTTGCGCCCCCTCCCCCAACGGGGACAGTACGTGCTACAGCGTGCTCAAGTCACTGCTGTGACGTAAACATATCAGGGAAACTTGCTAATAGTTTTAGCACATTTTGAAAGGTTTCTCAACGGGGATTTTTTAAAAAAATCAAAGAAAAATCGCTTGCAAAACCTGAACGGAGTGACCGATGTCAGCCAAGAAAAATTTCAAGAATAACTGAACATTTCAGCTATTCAATCATATATCGCAAGATATCATTGCTTATATACTCAAGGAAGAAGTAGCCTTTCAAATACCGGGTCTTTTTACTGACTCAACCGGTATTGTTGCTGTGTTGTTATTCCTTTGGTGCTTGATTTCGTCATTCTGTTCTCGTTTGCTTTTCTTATTACCTTGAAATCAACTGTGACAATTTAAGTGTCATCCATGGCGCGGACCAGATAATCTTGTGTCATAGAATCTCTTCCTATCTAGAATTAGGTTTTGTTGCAATATAAAAAAATCTTACTCGAAATTCAGGACGCTACCATTTCACGAAATCTGAAGATATCTTCATTCCTTGCACTGCCATAAACAATCGTCTGGATAACAAGTTCCTTGGCTTTTTGTTTTACTTTCATTTACCTGGCATTCTTGTTGAGTTTTGAAAAAGTTTAGCAAAATCGAGTTTTACGACAAAATCGAATCTCACCTGAATTATGCAAACTTGATGAAGTAAAGGGGTTGCTTTGTGACTGTGATCCAATAGCTGAAACAAAAATGGTCCTTAAATGTAGAAGAAATATACCAGATAAAAGCAATATGATAGAAACAGAAGGTGTTACGCTGCATTATTTTAAACCTATATCAAAATGAAGTCAGACGATTGAATGAGGCTGGAAATGATGTCATTGCCTAATAAAATTAATGGCAAATTGATTGTTGAGTTTGAAATTCTCGTTGGAAAACCAAACATCTCACAAAACTGGAAAACCCGAAACTGGAGCTGTTTTGGCGCAGTGTTGTGATCCTCTTACCTTGAAGCCAGAACAGACAGGCGGAGTGGGTTCGATACCCTGTGGACCCTACCACTTGAGCGTCATGACAAGGGGTTGCAGACTTGATGAGGTCTGGTCTATTTCTGCCATTCCAGCGCTTGGAGCTGAAAAACCCAACTTCACCTTCACCTTCACAAAACTGAAAAGGGACCAGAGATTAAGTGGTCTTAGACATCTTATCGGATAGTTCCACAGGTAGCAAATCCAACGAAACAGCGTTTTCAAATTTGGTAGCAAATTGATGATGAACATATTCAAAAGATACCGATCAGTAAAAGGATTCTTACCATCTAACGATTGTGCACCATTCCATGCCCCTGACCTTGGATCTAAGACACAAAATATTTCACCATCAGTAATGATTACAAATTTTACTATCATTAACTAGCATCGTTCACATTAATAATCTTAAAGAAGAGAATAACTTGCATTAGGATTATCATTTCACAAAAAGAACAGCTTACAAATGAACACATCAAAGCACCTACAAAATTTCGTAAGCTTCCTTTCTTATACCAGGCAGCCAGAAAAACTTCTCACTTTTGAAACTGCATAGCTTGAAGAACTTCACAGATTTGAAGATTCAAATTCTGTCCAAAGGGTCAATTTTGTGAGTTTTCTCGCTGTCTTACTAGCACTAGAACTGCAGGTAAAATCACCTATATAAAATCTCATGGTTGCCAAATGACTGAAAAAGGGCTTGAAACATAGGTCAATTCCTAAGGAATCTCCTTACACTGAGCAGTACGCAATGGGCATGTCACCTTCCTCAAGAGTTACAAGAAATAGATTTTCACACAGATAAAGAAGATTTTCAATCCCATGGCACTAAATATGCAGAGGATATCTCTCAACCATGAGAAAAAGGAATTTTTATTATTCTGTGTGATGAATCCTTTATGATTTGATCAACGTTTTAGGCCTCTTTTCAGTCATTTTGCAACCACGAAATTTCAGTAGCGTTGAGTTTACCTGCACTTCCAGTGCTTGTACGAAAGCAAGAAAAATCACAAAAATACTTCAACCTTTCAGCCTTCAACTAGAATTTGAATCATTCAAATCTGTTAAGTACTATTTGTGCTATGAATTTTTTGAAAGTGGAAAAGTTTTTCTGGTTCACCCAGTATTTCGTTTAGTCCTGCATCAGCTCTCTGCAGCATCTTTCAAAACATCTTCTAAGATAACGCACACAAACAATCTCGCAAAAAATGCGATCAAGTCATCCTCTTTGTACGCAATCCTCCAACCAAAATTAATAATTTGCAGTTCACTCATTTCAAGACTCAGGAAGCGCCAATTATGATCGGGCAATCTTGAAGGAAAAAGCAAATTCAAGTAACTGAAAATTACCATCAAACTGTCCTGCTCCATTCCACGTTCCTACCCTTGGATCTAGCAAATAAAGGAAGCATAGGCATTAAATGTTTGCATATATATATATAATTTGGTTGGAGGTTTTTATATATATATATATATATAAAAAATCAAATGATGTTACATATCAATGCCCTAATCTTTAAAATGAGTTGCTCAGCGGATACCTTACGAAATTTGCCAAGATTCCCAGGCAGAGTAATTTTTTATTTCATCCATGCTTCAAGAATTACATCATCTTCTTTGTTTACGAATGAAAAACCAAGTTTGAGTCCTGTTGTAGTGTATAATTCAAGCTTTTCATTAAAAATATTTCATGTTGTAAAGTGTAAGCCCATTACTGAATAATCAAGCAGAAATATGTGTGTGAAGGCGACCATGGCTCTGATGATGGCTTTGGATAAAGGCAAAACACAAAATAGGCTGAGCCTAGAGCGAGCAGGCAGTCGACTCCCTCTGGTACCTTTTGACCACTGGTACTTTGATCATTCCATTACACTCTCAGTTGTGTCGTGGAATGATTGTTGGACCAGTGCAGCATTGAACTGAGTTTGAGTCCTACCTGGTGAAGTAATTTTGAATTTTCATGCGAATTAAAAATATCTAAAGTATGTGTATGCAAGGAGCTATCAAAACCTTTGACACCATCAAAGGCAGTCATTCTGACAATAATGATCATATAAAAAAATTCTCTCTCTAGAATTACTGTATCACACATGACCTTAAGTTTTCTTACAGCAGGACATTTGAGAGAGGTGCAATAATGTACAGCACAGTTAATTCAAACAATTTTGTGAATATATGATGTATATATATTAAAAAATTTGACATGACAACAAAAACAAGTACTGCATTAATTCTTGAATAGGACAGAGAATTTCTACCATTTAACACTTCTCAAAACTAAATCATATCACATTAGGTTTCAATTCATTGTTATTTGTTCTAAATTGGAAAAAAATCACTTGGTAAGTGGCAACTTTCAAAACGCTGTAAAATTTTCCAGTGCTTGAAATGTACCAGACAATTTAAAGTTTTTAATAAGTCATTTTACAGAATCTACACGGATCTGATCAAAACATTGCTTGAACAAGGTGGATCCTTAATATATCACAGGAATTTTTGTTGAAATCCCTCTTGGCCCATTGACAAAGCATATATCACAAAGTTCTACACTTGCATTTCAATGCACATAAAAATTCTAAACAGGTAAAAGTTTTAATCCCCAGATGTGAATTCTGGCTCCAGCTTAGTTACTATCATATGCCGATAAATGGCAATGCAAGATACTTATATTGACAAATGCTGTATATAGTAATATTTCTCTACAAACCTGACTGGCCACTGTATAAATTTAGCTGTGACATTTGCTGATTTAGCTAAAAACAAGAAAAATCACATTGAAACACTTAAGCTTAATGATGCAGCTTGCATCATCAAAAATAGATTTTTAAGTACACCTTGCTTTATTTTATGACAAAGGAATATCATGACAAATTATTCCAACCAAAGTTCATTTTCAAATTGAGAAATATTTACATCTATATATATCTATACAAGGTGCCTCAAAAAATTGTTTGATGTTTGATTAAATATTGAAAAATAACGATAAGATGAACTGTCTCATGGAATGGTTACCCTGTCCCTAACATTATCATATAATTTTTGAGTGGTGAGCTCTCAAAGATAAAAAATATGCAAAAGCTGAACTCAGAGACCCCCGGATTATCTGTAGTGCAAATAAGCTGGAAGATCGAGGTGAAAGAAAGTTAACCAATGTAATACCTCTCATTGATATCAGAACAAACCAAGTTAAACTTCTAAATAAATCTAATCCTTACAATCATCATCAAAATTTGCTTAAGATTGGATGTACCCAAAATCAGTAATTTGAAAACAATCTACAACAGAGTGGATCTTTTTCTTCAAAGCAGTCATACGCTTCAAAGTCAGGTTATCAAAAACCTGTTCAAATCCAATTTGGTTCACCCTAGAACAACTGCGAAACAAGAGAAATGACGGACCATGGGACTTTCACCAAAAATGCCAAGAGACCTCTGGTTTAAGTTTTCACACAAACTTGAACTTCAAAGGTTTATAACTCCATGAATTTTTAGTGGATTTGCAAGACTCTGGTGTCAAAAGTTAATTCAAAATCTCAGGAGATGGGTTACTTAACCAAATGCCCATTCAGCATGTCATTATTTTTCAGCATATAATCAAATTTCAAGAAAACTTTTTGAGACACCCTGTAGTAATTATATGCAAAGAAGCATTATGTGGCAAGAAGGTAAACACATTTTGTCGGTGGCACACAACAGCTAAAGAAGAAGTATATATAATCTGTGCAATGACCCTCCATATTATGTATATACTGTATGTGTCAGCATGTCATTTCAATAGCAGTTTGAATCAGCCTTTTTTATTAGCATCTGTGTCTTGTCAGCTGTAGAATACTTAAAATTCCAGAGTATAGTGTTGTTAGTGAAGTTTGCTTAGAGAAGAAAGTGAAACCTGAGATTTAATCACATGATTGACATTCTAAAACATGACTGACATGCCTCCACATTTCACAGAAAAGCAATGCTATTGGCTGTTACAACAATACGATTTCTTTGCTATCAAATAAATACTGAATCATGCACCAAACAAAAGTGAGTAGTGCTAGGCAGACTATATCTTTTCCTTGAGTGTATTCTTCAAGCAAAACACTCTTAAGCTTTAGCCAATATCATCTGGTCACAAGACTTAGGCACGTAGGTGAGCTAGTCATCAACAAATTAATATAAGGGATCGTTTCCAAATATTTGTATCATATTCTCATAGGGAATTTGTAGCATCATACGATATTGATACGATATTCCATAAGCTGCATGCGAATTAATTTGTATCGTCACCTTTAAGAATTCGTATAAATTCGCAAACAATTCGTATGTGATTCATATGCAATTCGTATCAAATTCGTATAAGCAATTCGTAAACACAGTTCGTAACACAATCGTTTAAGCAATTCCTATACAAAATTCTTATCAAAATCGTATCAAATTCGTATGAAATTCGTATCATAATTCATATAGAAATCAAACAATTTGTATATATACAATTCTTATCTCTTGTGCGGCTATACAAATCAAATCGTATATATAACACCTTTTCATGTAAACAATTGAATTTGTATCAATTCGTATAAAAGCTATGTGATAATATGGAGACGATCCCTAATACAAAGCAAATCTGGAGGTCAGAGGAGAGCCTGGAGGGGAGCAAAAACAACAGTATGGCCTGCCAAATCTCTTAAAAAATCACATATTTTTGCCCTTCTACCCCTCCCCCTTACAATGTTGATTCTTTGAGGGATTACACAATGCTCTAGGGCACAACAAAACAGTTGAATTGCTTTTCTGCATGTCTGGTGATAATATTTTTGGACAAACATTGTTCAAGAGGGGGGCAGGGGAGCAGAAAAAGGGTGAAATGAAGTTTCCTGCAACATATTTTGGATGGATGGCTAATCAGACAAAAAGTACCCTTCACGTAGACCCATCAAGAGCAAAAGCTTGCTACCAGGTGCCCGGATTTGAAAACTGAATTTATGCAGACTTTGTTTGGAAGTGTTTCACAAATAATTTCAAAAGGGATTAGAGTAACTAATTGGGTAGTCATAGCATAGCAAGCCTTTGCTTTGTTTCATAGACACTTTCTACTTTCGGAATAATGGGTCTACACATAGGCTAACAGCAGCAGAATGAAGTTTCCTTCAAGTTGTTTTGCCAAGGATTGTTGGTCTGCTTCCATGGTAACTAAAAAACAGCGCAGATGGCCATCTGGTTAAAAATGACACACTCACATCTCTGTCCCTGTCTGATGGTCTCTGTGGAAATCCTGCTTTGTTTAATAAAGGATTATTAAAGTCCTCTTCAGACTCATTTTCATCTTTGTACATTCCCATTTTGAAAGGCTTTCCAGGACCAAACCCAGCACCAACATTTGGTTTTCTTCCTCCTGAAAATTGTTCAGAAAATTACACAATGTACACATATATTTATTTATCTATAGATCATAAACTGGGTCCTGGAGGATTCTGCCATTCAGTATTCCAGAAGGCAAGGTAATGGAAAACTCTTTCATCTCAGAATCTTAACATTATATACATATTAAAGCAAAGTTTGGGACCATTGTTTCCTTTTATCTAATATTTTGGATGGTTCATGATACCCAAAGCTGGTTTTCAAACAGCCTTAATTGATATTTTGAAGTTCATATTTGCATGATAATTGCAGCCAGTTGCTGGTCATTCTTTGTTCTTTCAAAGCTACACCATAACAGTTGGTGGGCAAAGTTTATCCATCTGATTTTTGCAGGGGCACTTGCCCCTTATGGAAAGAAAGAACATGTCCGGCGCACAGATCACTTAGTTTCTATTGTTTCCATTGTTTTATTGGCGCACTGTCGGGCACACAAAAACTTAACTTTCCATGCTGGGCATTTGCAAGAGCTCTTGTAGTGGAAACTTATCACTTCAAATAACAAGATGCAATGCATGGATTGAGCCACCAGGCAAATTAAGATGCACATATCAAGAGCTGTTTGGCAAACATAGGAAAGAATAGGAAAGCTTCTTCCACACTTGATCTTTAAACTATTTCATGAAATTTCAGCCAGAGCAATGTCTTTATACATTTTCAAATAAATGTTTGACTGAGTGTTGTCAGAGGATTTGACATTGTTGTTCACATTCAAACATGCTATAAAATGTATAAAACATTGTTCAATTCAGATAATTTGAAGAATACCTATAAAAGGTCTAGTGTTTTGCAGTTTCAAGATAGATTCAGCAAAATTTTTACATAAAAAAGTACACATAGCATAGTCTGATACTTGCATGAAAGGCCAATTAGCAACCATATAACAAAATTTGAAAGCATGCTGATTCATGCTTTGGCAAGCTGTCAGAAAGTCTTCATTATGCTCATGAGCAAGCACAACATGGGCTCATCTAAACAGAGCCTAATCTGTAGGATACAAATCACCAAGAAAATCCCATAGAAAAAGTCCAAAAAGCTAACCTGGCGAAAGATCCTGTGGTGGCTTTCTAAATGGACCTGGAAACCTGAAAGAAACATTAACAAATTTTCCATCAATTTTTATGAAAACTGCAGAAAAAGCATTTGTAAAAGAAAACCCTTCAAATAGGAAAAACAAGCTGTCAATGAAAACCATTTATAGAAGGTAACAGAAACCAAAGTGGTTAAATATTCATGGTAAAAGTCATTAATCATTGAAAACTTCAACTTCAAAAACTTCAGACAGAAGAATAACAAAAATATCTTGGAACCACTTAGGAACTTTATACCGGGTGAATAAAGCAACTTTACTCAGTTGGCGGGTTGTAGAATAAAAACTATGCTGCCAATAGCAACTACTAAAATGTTACGATACAGTATCAGTCAAAGGCCACCTAAGATACAAAAATCTGTTTGATGAAATTCACTAATTTCTACAACCCAAAACTTAGGTAAGAGTCTGGAAAGGCATGTATGGTAACATGAATTCCACATTCCATTCTTGTCAATGATTTACTTGCTGTTGAAATGTGAAACTGAAATCTGAATCTTGTTTGCAATGAAAGTACACCACTTCAAGGTGATCTGAAGCAAAAATTTTTATTGGTACAAATGAAGGGCTCAGTCGATTGATAAGAAATCCTGTTAAAATTTTTTTGATATCTCATTTAGTTTTTAAGTTATCCAATGATTTAAAGATTCAGTTGATGATGTCATTTGTTTGCAAATTATTAGAAGGGCTCTGAAAGAACCTGTATCTGATCTTTGAAAGGTTACATTTGTAGAAGACATTTCAGCTGAGAAGAATAAATGCAATAAACATTGTCTCATGAATTAATGTGACCTATAGAAAGGCATTTCATTTGAAGGAAAGGTCTTTGACTTTATTTCCCTTTTCAAATGTGGTCAACCTTGTATACTTTATCGTACTTTTTGCAAACAAAATGACGTCATTGACCAATCATACAAAATTGTGGATAACTTAAAGTGAAACAAACAATCAAAAATTTTTAATGACATTCTTCATCATTCAACAGTACTATTCATTTGAATCAATAAAAATTTTTGCTTTAGATCACCTTTAAAGGAGCTAGGTCACATAATGTAAACAAACTTCTTTCAAAACAATGATATTGCAGTATTTTTATAGTCCATATCACATATCTTTTCCTCCACTTCTCAAAATGTAGGTGTCATTTTGAAGATAGACTCTTAAATTTTGCAGAGAAACAAACCGAACACTCATATGTTGTAGGATTGCCAACGAAGATATTGGTGGATTTTTAGACATAACTTTATTGTGGATTCACCCCATCCACCAAAATCTGAGCAGAACACAATGGCCATGTTTGGGCAACAATATAGATCATAGAGATAACAGGTTTGTTTACGATTATGTGACCCTGCCCCTTTAATGCTCACCATTATGACTGACATCATGTAGATAACCATAATCTACCTTTATCAGGACAACTGAAATTTCCTTTGTAATCAATTTCACACTGTTGTAATTTAGTTGATCTTGTAGTTATGTTTGTTTTTTTTATAAATATAAAAATTTTTGACAACATATCTTACTTTCTATAATACTTCCCTAACTACTTTACAACACTACAGGGACAACACCATGGGGAGCAAAAGACAATGACTACCCCATGGCCCATATATAGAAACAAGCAACTTAATGTACCTACACAGAACAGAACAAAGTACAAATGATTAGAAGCTAATGGATACTGTACTAGATTCTGTCCTACATTAGGTGTCAGGTTGCGATGATTTTTAAGTGTCACAAGCGCAAATCATGTGATGTTACTAGTTATTAGTTATGTTTGTTGTAACTAGGTTAGAGGGCGTCTTGAGAATATTTTCTCATCTAAGTTAGCCTTAAACTGATTGATTAGCATTTCAGTTTTGAACATTGGCTGCAAGTCCACAGACTGTCAAATGTGTAACTTTTTATTCAAACCACACAGTACCAGCTTAGTCAAAAAAAATTTACCCATTTGGCATACTGTGCAATAAAAAGTATGCATCCTATTGCCAAAATTGAAATGTTAATCTGTCAGTCAAAGTCTAACTTAGATGTGAAAATGTGTTTGCTTATATCACTCATCTTTAACATCCAAAAATTAGAAAAAAAGCTTGTACGCAGGCCCTGAAATGAGAGGCGCTTGATTGAGCCCAAGCGCCTCCACACTCGCCTGGAAACTTCTACTGGCTTGATTGTTCAAGCGCCTTGTAGATCAAAGGTGTTTACTTTTAATGATCCATAATTACAATTTAAGAATGCATTTGAGAAAGAATATTCAGCCCAATTCTTCCTTTTTATCTCCATAAATCTACAATAAATTGCCTTTCCTTCTCTCCATTGACTTGTAAAATTTTCACTCGCTTCCAAAGATGCGTTGTCCACAGTTTCTACGCCATTGCCAAGCTGCCTCGCTTCTATACTGACTGCCACTACGATTTGCTCAGCGCACGCATGTTGAAACAAAAAAATGCTCAGTGCAAACTTTGCAGGAGGCATTCCAAGGCTGTTCCCTCTTATTCGACATGCAGCCCAGCTTAAACGGCAATGCTGGCCTTCGTTTACTTTTTATTTTTTTTCAATGATTGATTTGATTTTGACTAAAATTTTCAGATAAAACAATAACTGTAGCTCCTTTTTCCAGAACTTTCCATTTGATTTCCCACAAAGACAAAAATTCTAGGAGCTTGATCAAGCGCCTAAATGAATCGAGGAGCTTGATCAACCAAGCACCTAACGTTTGCTCATTTCAAGGCCTGCTTGTAAGGGGTGTGTGTGCGGGAATTGAGCATTCCATGTTCCATTCTAGTCCATGATATATTTGACACCAAACTCTTTTTTTTTTATTCATATAAAAATCTTACAACATATCTTACATTCTACAAAACTTCCCTAATGACTTTACAACACTACGGGGACGACACCATGGGGAGCGAAAGACAATGACTACCCCAAACTCTCAATGCAATGCAGCTGTCAGTTTCAGAAATAGCATAACAGTTTCAACAGCATTGGAATTCTGGTTTCCACACATGCCCCTTGCAGACATTTTCTAATTTTAGGGTCTCAAAGATGTGTGATTTGTTTGTTTTTTTTTTTTTGCTTTGTTTTCCATTTGTTTTGAGTGGGCTTGTCAGGATTTCTAGCTACTGAAAGCTAATTTAAGCCCACTGTGCATGCCACATCCGGGCATAGGACCCCTAGTTTAATGTCCCTTCCAAAGGATGACAAGGAGAGTTGTGAGGTCAGGCCTCCAAGGTCACTCATCTGGATTTTTTTTACCTCACTTGATCAAGCTTAACTTCAGTCACCTGACCAAGACTGTATAAGCCACTCAGGCACTCACCCCACAAATTTTACATTATTTTACCAAACAAAATTTTTACATCTAAGTTGGCCTTTCACAGAAAGATTAACATTATAGTTTTGAATATTGGCCACATACTTTTTATTCCAAATCCAGCTAAATGCATAAACCTTTTTGACTCACCCAGTACAAGCCTCACCCACATCATGATGGTTTTCCTCCTAAACTATCATTTTTGGAACAAACTAAAAGATGGTTGACACAATGTGAAAGATGAGAAAGAAAACTTACTGATTCATCCCTACAAAACTATCTGCAAATCCTCTTCCAACAGACATTAAACCAAATAAATCTCTCTTCTTGATATGAATAGGTATCACTATGAGAAAGAGATTACAATGAACAATCATCAATAAAAAACAACAATTCTCATAATTCAGCCACTATTTAGGGCTTGTCTACATGAGCCTGAGTATATCTTTTCAAGGACAAGATGCTTTCTTGTCATTTATTTTCCTGTTCAGGAAATGGCCTGCTTGTGCAAGCATAAAAACTGGACTAAATTTGGCCAACAATTTCAACTTTTCATCACTTTGTTATCTCAAACACATTTGACAACCTGATTGTTGCTTTTTGCTACAATCATCATATATATTTCAAATGTCAAACTATATTAATTCAACTGCTGAAACAAAATTGCTGAAAGCCTTTAAAACAAATTCTGCACAATTGCAAAAGCCTGCGGTCAGAATGAATTGGTTTTTATCTTTGTTTGGTAAAAACATCAGCTGTTTTGAGGATCAAATTGAAACAAAGAGACACACTATTTTCTTCCCTCAATGAATTTATCTTTGTTTTTGAAGGAATTTGTCAAACTTTTTCAGTAACTGTATTCCCCTGTGAGTTAAAATATTATTTTCTGCGCGCTTCGCGTTCCACACAATAGTGTGAGTACTTTCCGGTATAAAAAGAATGAAGACAAACAACTTTCCATCTTGGACTAACTTCATACACAGCCAGGTTACTTTCCACTGTTAATCTGCTGAGAATTTGTTATTGATATCAGAGTTAGTCAAAGCTATCAGGTTAGAAGAATGAGAAGCTATCGCAATTTGCCATGATTGATTATTCATTGTACTTAGTGTTAACTAGATTCTAGCTGTGTATGATGACCTTTGCCACCACTCCTAATACCTGCCTTTTTCTTGCATCAATTCTCAAAAAATAAAAAGGTACTGTAAATGCTTTATTTTTGGTTCCATCACGAAGTGATGGATAAGAAAATAACTTTCTTTACTTACAAACTGTACAAGATTTCCAGAGCACCAAACGAGAGAAGATGTGAGCCTCAAGGAATCCCCTGAAAGGGGTTCTTGATTAACAATATATTTCATTGACGTAACATGCAAAGTAACCATTGGAAAGAAAAGAAAAGCCACAATGACATGCATGCAACCAGGAGCCTTTACAATGATTTGCTCACAATCATGCTGGATGAGAATGATAGGGTGAGCACTTCAGGTTCCCAACAATCATTCTAACAAATATGAATATCATGTACAGTAGTCAGGGGTGGAAAAAATAGCAGACCACAGCACCAATGGTCCCAGAAAATTTTCAAAAATAGCAGAAAGAAAAATGAATGCTTGTGGTTAAAAGGAAATTGAAGAAGAAACAAATGTGAAATTTGATTCTATCTTTTTATTATTCAGCCCTTACTGGCAAAATAGCAGTTTCTAATATTTACTTGATCAGTTTAATAAATATGCAATCAGTTTATGATATATTCAAGTGGCTGATTGGAAAGGCATTTACTTTAGATGGTAACAAAAACTTCATCATTTTTACAAAATCAAAATTTTGTGAAAGTATCTGATGTCCTTTATTCACTTTACATATAGTTGTAATTTGTTTCATTCATAGCCAGCAGATAGGGAGAGCAGCCATCGATAACAAGTCAATAGGCTGTGAAGAAGAAGCTTCATTGATCTGCACTAGCTCCTTTGTGGTCCCAGAACGGAAAACATTTTTTCTAGCCATGATGTAGATTCCACAAATAAATGAGATTTCACTCTTAGTGCCAGTTAAACAACTTTAAGGCCCCGTTTACATGGGATCGGATCCAAATGGATCCGTACCCAAAGTGTAACGGATAGGCCTTGCGTTTACACAGGACTCGACGGATCCGAACCCATTTGGATCTGCTATCCGTACCCAAATGGGATCACTTCCGAAGGTGATCCTGTTTGGATCCGATCCCAAAAGGGTCTTGTGTAAACGGGTGGGATCGGATCCAAACTGGTACGGATAGGAAGTGACACGATTAAACTGAAAATCCTTTGTTGAAATTTCAAAGAGGGGAATCAGAGATGAGACAGAGTCTATTAGAGTGAAAAATTTCAATGGATCTGATTAAAATAGGAGAAAAGGTTTACTAGAGCGCTGCTGAGAATCCATAAAATCCAAATGGATCCGATCCCGTGTAAACGCGAACAGTTCTGGATCCGAACCTGTGTAAACACCGCTCAAAAAGTGGATCGGATCCAAATGGATCCGATCTCATTTGGATCCGATCCCGTGTAAACGGGGCCTTAGTGCCAGTTAAAAAACTTTAAGAGTCAACATCTCTGACTTATAGGAAGGAGCTGAATTATCGAAAACTTTTAAAACAATTGGACATACAGTACATTGTTGTTCAAATCTCTCCCTTTTGAGCCAATTTATATCTTTAAATTCTTTGATTCCTACATGAGCTCTATTATTCAGATTCAAACAGAACCTGATACATTTAGTATGAGCTGTTTGACTCTTTTTGGTTAATCGTTTATCAAGCATTAAGCACTGCATGCAGGCCTTACTGGGAATGGCATGCGATCGCTCTCGCACACCTTGGCACACGCCTTCTCTTCCCAAGGAGTGCAATAGATCGCACACCTCTCCCTTCCAAATGAGGATTAAAATCTTGCACTTAGCCAAATACCCTATACAGTAGATGATGCTCATTAAGTTGTGTACAAAAATGTAATACAACTTTCAAAAAAATTTCCAAAAAGATTGACAAAGTCTGATATTTTGAGAGATGGCTTTAACTGCTCATATCAAGAAGTTGCCGTATGAAATCTTTGAGTATTTTACCTTGTGATATTTCCTTGGCAACACTATACTAGAGTATTAAATCTCTTGTTTCTGAATGCTACGTTTTAAGAGCACAAAAGAATTGCGTTATGTAGCATTTTATTGGGAACCTTGATAGTTCAGAAGAAAACTAAAAAGGATCAAAACATTTCTTCTTGCTAAAACTGATAAGAAAGTGCTCTACGCTCCAAGATCGTCATTCTCACATGAATGCAGTTTACTATTCTCATCAATAAAAATTACAATAGACATGCTCTGATGAAACATGTGGTAATTTTCAATTGCACTCCATCGCACGCCTGATAAGCACCAGGAGTCAATTGGCTACACACCTACCAAAATATTCCCAGTAAGGCCTGCATGTCATGCATACACATTTAAAGAAACTGTTTTATAACAAACTAGTACTAAGATGGCAAAAATTTTATTAGACTCTAGTACTGTGTCTGAGAAGTACTGAGAAACTTTTAAAAGTTAAAGCATGGATATCTCAGCAAATAGATCATTGAACCTTTATTATTGAGCATTCATTATTACCCTATGTTCATGGCATTAACTCTGTAATGCAAGCTGATTGGCTGAAAACGTTCAAATGTGACATAATGATAGGGCATTATCATCCAGTAATGCCTGCTCATTACGTCACAGCTCTGCTTCAAATTCAAAACACAGATCAGTGCTTCAAACCAATTCGAACATGTCAAGCACCAGTTTTGAACAGCAGCAAGTGGCTTCATGCTTGGCCAACTGTAATTTTGGCCTTGAACTCATATTTATACTTTTTTAAAAAACAAAGGGCCCATAACAAGGGAAATAAATGAAAGGCCCTCCCTGGCCATAGGGTAATGAACTATAAAATAACAGTTTTCCTTGGGCAATACTGAAAATATTAACCTTCAGCCACTGTACAAAACCTCGCAAGCTTGGTCTTGTGCTGATGGCTTTGGCACAGAGGACATAAATAGGGGGTCATGAGGACATTTCACAATTACCAAATATAGCTGGATTCTGTCATCTAGTTGCAGAAACTGTTTCAATTATTTGAAAAAACATTTTATCATATGGATGTTTATTCAGTTAAAAACCAGCAACTGTTTCTGTGCATTTTTTGACATTACATCCTCAGCAACAATGAATTGCTCTTTTGGGAGTTGGGCAACCTCAGCATTAGAAAAAAATCAGAGGTTCACTACATGTCATCTGAGACTTCAGTTCCTCCTAATTTCAAATCTGCAATAATTTTTTCAGAAACAATCACCTTTTGAACTATGACCCACCAAAGACTGGACCCTATCTCTGGCAAAGACTTGCAAAAATTATGTCTCTCCGGTACAATGAATAGTTCATGATCAACAAAGTATACACAATCTACAAAGAAATGAAATTTAAATTCAGAATGAGGGTGGCTTGGTGGTTTAAAGGATATATTGGTGACCTTGGAGCTTTTTTGCTGCAGGCGCTTTCAGAATTCCCAAGGGACTAATTCCTTGTTTCATTAAATCATCAAAAGGGTCCAAATTGGGCCCATATTTGGTTAAGCTCATCTGAAAGCGGATAATCAATAGATTCTGGATCATATATGGTTTATATGGGCCAAATTTGGAACTTTTGAGCTATTTACAAATATATTGAAAGTTTGCGAGGAAGATGCATACATTTTCCTTAAAAATCTACATGTCTATGCCTAAATTTGGCACAAAACAGAAAAATTCTGACCAAAATCCTACTCTAAAAGGATGTTAACAATCATAAAATTAAATTGAACACAAAAATTAAGTTTTAAATGATTTTGTTTGACTTTATGAATGAATATCCAAGAAATGAGGAATTACATCAAAGTGCTAAAAAAATTTCTATGGTTTTAACAAGTTCAAATTGCAATATCTCTTAATTGAAATAAGATAAATCCATTTTGTGTTTTCTATTCAATATATAATACACTCATTGGGCTTGCATCATAAAGGATAGTGTGGTTTCAAAAAAATCATTTTTGACAAAAAGTCCCCATGCGTGCCCACTGTGTTTGGGTTCATATTTTCTGGCAATGCCCTTGGAAACAGTTATCATTGGATTAAGGTTCACTGCCCATTTGTGTTTTCAACACAACAGAGCACTTTTTATTCCTATATGATGTTTTAAAAGTGAATAGACATATCCGCCACAGTGTCAGCGGCCACATTGATAATTCTGCATTCAAACAATAAGAAACCAATAGAGAAACTTTCAGTACTAAAATAGACAAAATTTCATGTTAAATTAAGAAACTTTTGGTACTATGGCCTGATCCTTGTTTCTTATAAAAATTTGTTGTCAAAGTGGGTCTGAATCAGCGCATTCTTCACTCCCATAGATCTACTTGAAGGCTCTTAAAGATAACATTGAAAATCATCTCCTTATGGTTTTAGCTTGTCCAAAAAAACCTTGCTAACTGTCTGGGCCAGAAAAGCCCTGAAAAGGGGTAAGACTTATCTCTGATTGCTACTGCTACCACAGGCTGTCCGATTTTCAAATCAATAGTCGTAAAATTATTGGGAAAGATGTCTTCCATAGCCTATCTTCATGCTTCATTAAACGTTGATAACACATCTTCCTATTGTGGCGTCAACAGATGGGCAGGCTTTAGTGCACGACTGGCTAGATAGGCCAAAACAGGTCACTCACTGACAACGTTTTCTGCCTCTCGCTTTTCGCTTGTGATGTTCGACCTTTTTCTAACGCTATTTCAAAATCTTGCGATTGGTTAATAAGTGGTGTCTTACGCTTGAATGCAAATGACTTGAAAAGTAGTTCACTACGCTCTAAACTGCTTTCAATTCAACAAACATTTCCATACTCCTGTCAAGGATTTTTCCGCGCCGCCCTTTCACGAAAGCTGGGCCTATTTGGTGCAGGTCACTCCAAAACGCCTTATGAAAGCAGTGCCATGTACAAATAAAAGAGCATACATACCTTCACACTTAGCACAGCAATGAAGCTTCTTTCTATTTACAGTACATTGACAGGCATTGCATATCGATACAAATGGTTACTATTCAAAATATCCTAAGCAGTTAACAAAATTTTGAAACCCCGAACTCTTGGTCAAAGCGGTCGAAGCGAATAAAAGATGCTATACGCATGCGTGTCTAATTAGCCTCAGTCAGCTGCAGTCTCATTCCGGTGCTGATAATTGTGAAAAGTTGTGACGTCAAACAATTTCTCCACCGCAGCCCTCTGCAAGCCCACATCATGGTGACTCTTCCGATGTGATGTGGTCACAGTGGCTGACGATTTGCGGTTGCTAGCTGTTTTTGGAACGGTTTAAAGGGTCTCTTTCATCCAGGATGCCTTGCACGTGTCATCTCTTGGCTTGCCTTTTTTCGTCGCCATTTTCGTGGACCATGAAAATGGCGGCAACAGAGGCAAACAAAGAGACGACACGTACAAGGCATCCTGGATGAAAGAGACCCTTTAACGCTTTCTGAATTTCTAGCCGCAAAAATGACGGTTATACGGTTCCTCTCTTCCTCAACGCAACGGTTTCCAGATTTCTTCACAAAGTACGTTTCGAGGAGTCAATTTATCACAAACTTGAAGCTAAAATCTATGAATGATTGTCGTGTTGTAATTTTGAGAACATTCTACTAATTTTCACCTTTGTCACAGACATAATCGGCTAAGGTTTGTTTATAACCTTTTCAAGTCATGTGGCCAAATACCCATTTAAAGTCAGGGGGTCAATCTCTGAAGGCTTATACTAAAATTTCGGAGAAAAATGGAAAGATTGTGGTGATATGAACAAGGAAGTACGAACCTTCTGCTGTCGCGGCAAAAGGTCAACACAGAAAATATGTGTATCTATTTTTCTTTGAATATCTATTTTACGTTCAAAGCATCTTTGAGAATGACGTGTTGAGAATACAGTACGGCCCGCATTTAAGAAACCAATTTTTCACACCTTAGCCTAGCCTACGATGTTTCTTTTATCTATGATACTTCTCATGCTCTGAGGCTCAAGTTTCTTAAGTTTCTAATTTCCCTTCTGGAAGTCTTTTAAAATGAGTTACAACAAAATGGGGTTATCTGTAAATATGACTCCAGACGAGTACTTGGCATCACACAGCACACAAGAAACTTTGGGTGTAAGTCACAAGGGTTTCTTGTATGTAAGGGGGCTAATCACTTTCCAGTGGGCTAAAAGTTTCTTTTAGGTGGTTTCTTAAATGCAGAGCCTTTCTGGGACTGTATTTGAATAATTTGCATCAAAATAAATTTAATGCTTTTGTCAATCAAATCCTTTAAGACCCAATTCAAACCTTGGAGCTTTCGACCCTTGTCTGATGTGGATACAACTAAATGAACTGTTCACAGAATGTGACCATGGGTCGCAGGAAAAGAAGTAATAGTTGAAATCGGGAATCGGGTCTGGTTATCAGGCTTATCAGGCTATTTTCTTCTCCCTTCCATCAGATCACATCTAGATTGCTTACTACGCATGCGCAAAGGGAAAACAAAATGGAGAAGCAAGATGCGGAGTTCCTGGAAAAGATGGAGGAAGTAATTCAACACAATGCTTTAGGAATTGCCGTTGCCATCGGGCACCGATTAGGATTATTCAAAGCTATGATAGAGTTCACAGAGCCTCAGACGTCTGGTGAAATTGCAGCAAAGGCAGGCTTACATGAAAGGTAGGCCATCTAGGAGACTCAGCTCGGATCACTTGGCATGTTTCAGCTCTCTATCTTGGGTCGAAAGAATACTTGGGTCGAATACTTGGGTCGAATAAAACTTGGGTCGAAAGAATGTTCAAACATTGGAAAGGCTTCAAAACAACTTGCCTTTGTAGCTGTGGAGAAATGAAATACGGTTTTTTTTATAAGAGACTTGGATCTGGCCATTATCCTAAAAGTTTCGTTATGAATTTCACATGAAATTTTGTCCATTTTGGTACTAAAAGTTTCTTGATTGGTTTCTTAATTTTTGAATACAGAATTATCGACGTGGTCACGACTACTGCAGCAGATAGCTTTCTTGGCATTTAAAACATCATAAAGGAATAAACAGTGTTCTATTATGTTGAAAACACAAAATGGTTACATGCCCGTTACATAATATTGCTCAAGAATAAAGGTTCAACGAAGTATGTGTTTGCTATTATATCCATCCTTTTAACTTTTGAAAAGTTCTTAGTACTTCGAAGACATATTACTAGAGTTTCTTAAAATTTTGGCCATCTTAGTACCAGTTTCTTATCAACCAGTTTCTTATAAAAGAAGTGTCAAGCCTTGAATTGATGTCACTAAGTAACGACATCCATCTTTGAGCTTTGCCTCGAAATTTGCTGAATGGACTTTTTGAAGACTTTTACTTTGGTGATTTCAGATATGTCAGAGAATGGCTTGCTGTTATGGTGACTTCGTTGGTGTTTACAATAAACAAAGACAATGATACATATTTTCTTCCAAGAAGCAGAGTTGTCTATTTCAAGGACAGAAAAAGCAGTTTGTTTTTTGAAGAAATGTTTACAATGTTCCCTCAAATTATTCCTGAATTGGAGAAATGTTTCAAAGAGGGTGGAGGAATCCCTTATTGCAGTTACACTGGATTTCACAGAATAATGAATGAAATGGCAACAGAATGGCACAACAAGAACATGCTACAGAAAGTAATTCCTGCCATCAAAGGCCTGCATGAGAAACTACAATCTGGTATAACTTGCTTAGCTGTTGGATGCGGCATGGGGACCCCTAGTCTTATCTTGGGTAAAGCATACCCTAACAGCAATCAGTATGGATTTGACTTTTCAGAGGATGTGATTGACCATGCATCTAAGAAAGCAGAGGCTTTGAAGCTGCATAATACAAAATTCATTTTGAAAGACTGTGCAATATTTGATCCAGCATATGAAGAAAAGTTTGATTTCATATCAGCCCATGATGCCATTCATGATCAAGCTAAACCAGCCAAAGTCTTGAAGAATATCTATAGGATGCTGAAAAGAGGTGGTATTTTCTCTATGATTGATATTGATGCACACAGTCACCCAGCAGACAACATAAAAACACCAAAAGCAACTCTAAAGTACACATTCAGCATGTTGCATTGTATGCCAGTTAGTTTGTACTTTGAAGGAGGTGCTGGTTTAGGTTCATGTTGGGGTAAAGAGTTGGCAATCAAAATGTTGAAAGACGCAGGCTTTAATGATTTGAAGATTTTGAATCTTGAATGGGATTCTTTCAATGTGCTGTTTTTAGCTAGGAAGTATTGACTTTTGATTTGAGGATTGTTCAGTTCGTCACACAATACAACCATTTTTCTGTGTCCTGAAATTTTACCATCCTGAAAATCAGTTTTGATCTATAGAAGATTTAGCTTGGATTTTCAAAGCCGCTTATTGAAAAAAAGTCAAAATTTTGCTTCAATTTTCATAGACTTTTGCTGAAACAGAGTTCAGATTACATTTTGAAGAAGAAGATATCACACATGAATAGTTTTTAGGATTTTGTACTCATAAAATTATTGGCATTTTCACAATTTTGTTAAAGGATTTTAGAAATGCCTGCAAATCATAGTAAATAGGGGTTTTTCACGAGGATGTTTTTGTCTGCCCAGAAGCTCATGTGACTTCTAATTTGAGAGTGATTTGAGAAAGACTTCTGGAGCTGCTAAAACATATTGGTGATCACTCCAAAATACCTTCTAGTATTTCATGATTTAAATTTTTGATTTCTGTTTTCAAATACAAATAGCATATTGTTTCTTATATATAAGAAACAATAAAAATCAGAATTTAAATGCATTTAAATTTACAATACAGTAAATAAGTTAATAAATATCTTAGCAGAGTATTGAAATTACATTGAATTGATCCAAACCTAAAAAACCCATCAAAATCTAAAGAGTGAAAAAACCCTAAGTGGCACTGACAATGCATTCATTGTCATGTGGTGAATCCTTCCCCCATTCCCCCACAACTTCCAAAATTTATCAATCACGTGCTTACCTCTGCGGAGGAAACTAGGCTTCAAAGAAAAAGAAATCCATTCAATGTGGCAGAAGAATCTGCGAAAATGGGCGGACAAGAAACTGACGTAGAATTCGTCAAGAAGATGGATCAAGTCATTGAACATAATTCTCTTGGAATTGCTGTTGCGATAGGGCATCGGCTGGGGTTATTCAAAGCGATGATAGAGCTGATGGAGCCAAAGACATCGAAAGAGATAGCTGAGAAGTCTGGACTAAATGAAAGGTAAGAAGAGATAGGCCTGGGTAGGCCAAAAAATCACTTACAAAATTGTTTAGCCACCCCCAGAATTTCAGTTTTGTCTCTGTTTTCCTCCTTCCCCCTAAGTCAATATTGCAGTATCACAAAAAATTCGCGGAATCAGCAGCGCCAGCCAGTGTGTGCATCCTGGTTGGGTCAAGTGGGAGTAATCCGACAGTTGGGCTTGGGACATGCATGGATGCGTTGAAATTTTTGCAAATTGAGATACTGTTGCTTTGTGAGTTTTCTTGAAGAAGCTACAACCTGATCAGCTTCAAGTATATGAAACTGAAGCAAATTTTTGAAAAATATCTATGAAAAGTGTGGATTACAACGTGAGGGTGAAATTGTATTCATCAGCGCCAAGTACCGGGATGCAGAAAAAGAGCAGACCTAATCAAGTGCACAACCCCTAGTCATGACGCTCATATTTTACCTTCAGAAAATTGTGTTTTTTCGCCCCCCCCCCCCCCCTATGCAGTCATGGCTGGTATTGGTCCCGAGACAATGCCACTGTGACTGCCTTTCAAATAACACCAAATTCTTTTATTTTTGCAGGTATGTAAGAGAATGGCTTGCAATTATGGTGACATCAAAAGTTTTCACCATTGACAAAGAAAGCAACACATACTTTCTTCCAAGAAGTAGAGTGGCTTACTTTCAAAATGCCATTGCAAGGTTACTGTTTGAGGAATTTTTCATCATGTTTCCCCCGGTCTTAGGTGAGTTGGAGCAATGCTTTAGAAAAGGAGGAGGGGTCCCATATTCAAGTTATGCTGGATTTCATGAATTGATGAATGGAATGTCCGCTCAAGGACACAAAGCAAACCTTTTGCAGAATCATATTCCTTCTATTGAAGGCTTGCCTGAGAAACTTGAGGCTGGAATCTTGTGTCTAGACATTGGATGTGGAATGGGAAGCCCTGGCTTGCTGATGGGTGAAAGATATCCAAAAAGTGAAATGTATGGCTTTGATTTTGAAGAACATGCAATTAAGACAGCCAACCACGAGGCAGAGAGAATGGGTTTGAAAAACATCCATTTCATTCAAAAAGATGTCGCTGTGTTTGATCCTAAATATGCGGAAATGTTTGATTATATTTCTGCGCATGATGCTATCCATGATCAAGCAAAACCAGCTGACGTTTTGTCTAACATTTACAAGATGTTGAAGAAAGGTGGGACTTTCTCAATGGTGGATGTTGATGCCCATAGCCACCCTGCAGACAACATCGGGAAGGCCAATGCCACACTCAAGTATAGTATCAGTTTGCTCCATTGCATGCCTGTCAGCCTGTTTTTTGAAGGAGGGGCTGGTCTAGGCACTTGTTGGGGCAGGGAGCTGGCAGTGCAAATGCTTAAAGATGCTGGCTTTGTAGACATCAGTATCCAACGATATCCAGGTGACTTCAATGTTCATTATATTTCAAAGAAACAATAGAGACTTTAACTCTAATTAGGCATCTGGGCAACATGGAATATTTTTCTAAAAACATACAGTAGCATTCCCTAGTGAAAATGGCTAGGAATTTTTAAAGCTCTATTTCATCTTTAGATAAACTTTTTAGATGTTAATAATGATAAAGGCAATGAAACATTTCTCAAGATTCTCTGTTAGCTTTCAGTGTAACCTTACCAGATTAGAGTAAAAAAAATGGTATAGATAAAATATATACTAATCAAGCAAATTTGATAAATGCACCAGACACAAATTTTAGATACATGTAACTGTAAATTTGAAATTAAAGTTGAAACAGGATTGATTAAAATGGCTTCTTTTTTGCTGTTATGCCTTCCACCATTGATTGGTTCTGTCAAAAGGTTTTGATACAAGAGCTTAAATTTGCAAGAGATGAACTGGGATTTTTTCCAAAGGAGAGCTCAGACAATATGCCTGGACATTGAGAGGTTGCAGAGAAGTACCCTCTCTACATCATTTTCAAAAAAATTTCATATTTCTCCCAACATAGAGGTAATGCTCATTCAGCAGATATTAGAGCTTATGAATTTCTACTTGTTATTGTTGCTTTTCATCATATTTCAGCATTTTTGTAGCCTACTACACGTAGTAGGCTACGTTTTAGAGACTGGGAGTTCAACAAAACCTGCTTGTAGCTCAACAAACAGAAGGTTAAAACGCTGCAAAATTTCTGGCAACGAATTAAGGATTTTAGCTAAAGATCATAAATCTTCATAACTTGTCCAGTGCACAATTTATCATTGCCCATCAAGAATGGATAGTTGTGTTGGCACATTCGGGAGTCAAAGTATCACCAAGAAAATGGCATGTTCCCAGTACATTCTTTTTATAATATAAATCATCTGGCCAATATGGCTGATTTAAATCACTGCAAAAATTTCCTTGCATATATATATATATATATATATATAGATATATATATATATATACATATAGATATATATATATTTGTATATATATTTATATATATACATATGCAGCGTTAAAATACCACCTAAAATATCTCATGAAAAAGTTATCTTACAAAATAAGCTGTCCTTACCAAACTACAGTAGTAACGTGATAGTGTACAGATAAGCCGCTAAATAGCCGGTTTGGTATGAAGTTATGGTCTGTTCACTCGGCATTTTTGTGGTCTCATGCACCCTTTTCCGTGTGATTTAAAGACATTGACCAACCTTGTTCCTAAGGGTGTTCTTACGTCATACGCTGATCACGAAGCCGAAAGAACATCTTGGTACACTTCGATCAAATGAGCCCAGAAAATGGACAGATTAGCAGCCATTAGGGATTTTCATTCAGTCTACCGGGCAAAGCCGCAACGCAACTTGTGCAACCTCACTTCAAAAGAACAAAGCAATACTGTAATGGTTGTTGCTTGGTGACAAGACTACATTGTTGTCGTTCACAAATAAGGAAGTTTTCGAGAATAATTTATGTTTTCTATTGATTTCTAATTGCCAATCAAGTTGCAGAACAGCCTTCTGTATCCCAGAGTAGAAGAAGAACAACGAACTCACTCTGGGGACAAGACTGGAAATTGTTACGTTTAGCGGGCCGTGGAATGAAAAATATGAGATCAATATTCAAAATTTCAACATTAATCTATCAGCCAAAGCGTAAATTAGATGTGAAAGCTTCGCTAAGTAAAATCACTCATCTTGTAGCGCCAGAGACCACTGGGTTAGCCAGTGAAAGTTGAAAACTACTGCTCCCCCGTTTTATTGCTCCTTGAATATCGAGGCAATATTATTGAAAAATGTCTCGTTTCATTGCCAATATTTTCATTTAGGTTTGGTCATTAACCCGGCTTTAACCGGTCGTTCCTTCCCTTGGATATGGAAGAATGTCTTCAGAAACCGCCTTTCAACAAGCTGCAAAAATTAATGAAAACGACGAGCAAAATTTCCTTTGTTTTCCTTCCTAACAATAATGACACTTACGTGTATTCATGTATTTTGTCCTCCTGGGACAATGGAATCCCCCCCCCCTGAAAAACTATTGAAACTAGGGGGCAGACCTTTCATCCTCCAAAGGGGATAGTACGTCCTGAAGCGTGTTTGAGTCATTGCTGCAAGGTGAAAATATTAGAAAATATTAGGCTAACTGGCTGGTAATTTTAGCACGCTGTTAAGGTTTCTCGAAGCAGTCTGGATATTTCACGGTTTCAACCAGGAAAATTATAAGAATACAGTAAAACCCGCGTATAAGAACCTAGTGATTAAGAACCTACAGGCTAAAATTCTGTGAATAAGGCCTCATGAACTCAGGTACCCTTGAACTGACAGTAAATAATGGACTTGAGTTTCAATCTGAGCAAAAGAAATACCTGAAAACACTGAATTAAATAAGAACCATTTAAGAACCCCTGAACAGCCTAATTTCCCACGAAATTCTCAATATATAAGAACCTAATCAGGCTGACTTGCAAAACTGTAGGTTCTTATACGCGGGTTTTCGCTGTAATGGAGCATTTCCAGTGTTACAAATGATCCAATGTTAAGCAGTAGCCTTGCAAAAGGGGAATTGCTTTTTATTGACTCACCTGGTATAAATTTTGACCATTTAACCAGCAAGTTGTTGATCTTTCTCATATTCATATTGCACGACCAATGAATGACAAGGTGCAGCCTTCAAGGGCCGCAAAGTATCCTTATCAAAAAGGGATCTTGAAGGATCGGTTCATCCAGCATTCCTTGTACGTGTCGTCACTTCGGTGGTCTTTGTTGCCGCCATTTTCATGGCCCATTAACACTTTGTTGTCGCCATTTTCATGGCCCATGAAAATAACAACAACAAAGGCGAGCCAGGAGACAGCACGTGCATGGCATGTAATATATTTTATAAAACAATAGCATCATTTGCTTTGATTGACACTTAATTTCAAAGCAACTAGCGACTGCAGACAAAGAAATCGTCTCAACCTGAGATCAAACAAAAAAGCCACAAAATTGCCGCGAAACTAGTAGGGCAAACTCTCGCCTTGTGCACACGAAAGTTGGTTCCTGGCGGAAGTTATGTGCTTACAACTCGGGGGGGGGGGTATCTCGACCTATCATCTGACGGGGACTTGCCATTTTGCCCGAAAAATTGGTACCCATAATTCCGTAAATTCTGTTGGATTTTAGGATCATAATTCCATAAATCGAATGAAAATCTGGGCCATAATTCCGGAAATTATGAAAATCCCCTGAAAAGGACACCCATAATTCCGTGAAATATCTACAAATTGTGAAAAAGATACCCATAATTCCGTAACGGTTTGAAGAAAGTACCCCTAAAAAATGGCACGTCCCGGTACCATGGAAAGTACTAAGTTACCCCCCCCCCCCCCGAGGTTTATAACGAAAGAAGAAGGGTAAATCTAAAGTTCTGCCTGGCGGTTTTGTTTATTTGATTATGAAGCCTAGTAGAACGCATAGTAATTATTGGGTATTTAAAACTTAAAACAATTAGCGCACAGCTCCTGAATAAAACAAAGTCTGCCAGGCAAAACTTTAGATTTTGCTCCGCATGAATTGTCCTTAAAAACTATCATTCGCGTGCAAAAGGTGAGAGTTTGCCTTACTGGTTTGGAGCAACCTTTGCGGCCTTGTTTGTTTTGAATTATTGTTTGAGAGAACTTCTTTTGTCTGCAATCGCTTATTGCTTTGAATTTGAGGTGTCAATCACAAGCAACTAATGCCATTGTATCGCAAAATCTGCTCTCGTTATACCCAGCAACATTTCAGTTCAAAAAGTTCCAGAGTCGAATCGTACAGTCTTGAGATGCTGTCACAATCCTTGTGTCATCGAAGATCATGCTTGTAATCGCATCTTCATGGCCTTTGAAGGAATGCAGACAATTCCCCCTGAAAATAAAGAAATTGATCAATTATGTTGTATGAACAAGTCAGGGATTGTTCGGGATACTGCGAATTCCCCCTTTTGTGAATGACAAAGGAAAAGACGTTAACTCTGATTGCCTCGCTGGTCAATGGGACGAGCGAAGCTTTTTGGGGCATGCGCGAATTAACAAAGGAAGGACGAAGGGCGATGACCCTGAGATCGATACTGCGCAGACTCCAAAGCACTTCGACGGGAATCTGGCTCTTCAGGAGAAAATCCGAAAGACTTTCGCTGATAGTATCCCGAACAAGGTAAGGGAAGTACCGGGGAAGCATGTTAACAAAGACAGATTTTGAAACACAATAGCATCAATTGCTTTTGGTTGACACCTTAATTCAAAGCGGTTAGCGACTCCTTTTTGTTCTCTCCATGTGCCATCCACGGGGCGTGTGGGTTGGATGGCACGGCCTTCCATCTACGTCTATCCTGTGCAGTTCTTACAAGATCAGGATAATTGAGACCAGTCCATTTGACAATATTATTAACCCATGATGTTTTATTGGTCTTCCTATCTCTCTTCTCTTTCCGTTAATCTTTCCCTCTATCAGAACTCAGTGTATGTTGTTTCTTCGGACCAGGTGTCCAAAAAATAGTAATGATCGTTGTTGTTTGATGACTGGTGTCCCTGATCATGAGCTATGGGACACGGACTGAGTCGATTGGGCCTAAGCTGGGGTACTCTCGTAGTGATTTGGCCGACGTAGTTGATTCAGTTTGCAATTAATATGTAATGATGTAATGAATAGTTACTTTTGTTCTTCTCTGTCGTAGCCTAACCTTGCAATTGCTGCCAAATACAGCAAGTAACGGAGCTCGATTCCCCTTCCGTGACAGAACTTGGCCGCGAAAACACATTTTGCAAACCGTCGACAGGAAAGTGGCCAAGTTCTATCATGGAAGGGGAATCGAGCTCCGTTACTTGCTGTATTTGGCAGGAATTGCAAGGTTAGGCTACGACAAAGAAGAACAAAAGTAAGTTTTCATTGCATCATTACATATTAATTGCAAACTGAATCAACTACGTCGGCCAAATCACTACGAGAGTACCCCAGCTTAGGCCCAATCGACTCAGTTCGTGTCCCATACCTCATGTTCGCATTGGCTCTTGGTAGTAGCCGAGTCTCGTTTGGGGACTGGGTCTGTTGATGGGCCTAGTGTTTTGATGGAGGGAGTTCGAGGACAGACAACACGAACATCCCAACAAACAGAACAACGATAAGGAAGAAAACAAAGATTGGTTTGCAGTTTTTCTTTTACAATTACTACAGCCATACGCTACTAGCTCTAGCCAAACATCTGTTGTAAGACTCTGAAATGGCCTAGAAAAGGTATCCTTCAAATAAGAACCTCTTTAACTTCATATTAGTGTTAGTGCCCTTCAAATACGAACCTATTTCAGCCTCTCTCTCTCAAAAAAGTAGGTTTTTATCATGGGTTGTGGGAAAAGTAGAATTTCCTATTAGATTGATTATCGTTGTAAAGAGTAAGAACTGTCAGGCCTACCTTGTATGTTCTTTGTTTTTCCACCCTCTCCGTTGTCCCGTCGATTTAGCATCATCCTCATCTTGGCTGGCCCAACAAGTAACATGGCCTATATTTTGTTTTCAAGAGCACGAGAGCCCAGCCTCAGTTCGGTTGTTGGGCCAGCCAAGATGAGGATGACGCTAAATCGACGGGACAACGGAGAGGATGGAAAAGCAGAGAACACACAAGATAGGCCTGACAGTTCTTACTCTTTACAACGATAATTAATCTGTTATATTTTGGTAATTTCATACCTTTTTGTTCAAAACCATTATTAAAAACACACTTACACGTTTTTGTTTTTTGAGGAAAACAAAAACGTGTAAGTGTGTTTTTAATAATGGTTTTGAACAAAAAGGTATGAAATTACCAAAATATAATTTAGGGTACAACACACGGGATCAGTTGAGATCGCTAGCGATAAGCGCTAGTGAAAGAAAAGATAATTAATCTAATAGGACATTCTACTTTTCCCACAACCCATTGTTTTTATATGCGGGGATTTACTGTACTTGCAGGGGGCTTCTTCAGTCAAAAGTTTGAAAGAGTTTGTTTTAAGTTGACAGTCAAGAATTGCAATGTGGTATTGTTGATGTTGATGTAAGAACGCTAAACCAAGATGGTAAATTTGAAAATTCTATCCAAGAAATGGGTCGTATGAACCTCAACGTCCTCAGTTTAGCTGAAGTAAGATGGAAAGGTGCAGGATCAATGATTGCTGACAATAAAAGTATGATGTACTCAGGCGGTGAAAAGTATGAAAAGGGAATAAGATTAAGTTTCGATAAAGAAGAAGCAACAATAGAAGGTTTTTGTCCAATTTCAGACCGTATAGTCGTAGCAAAATTAGAAGCTAAACCTTTCGACTTAGGTATTATTCAAGTGTATGCTCCAACCGCTGAAAATGAAGATGAACAGATAGAGCAGTGCTATGAAGAACTAGAAAAAGCTAAAAAATATCTGTCTGAAGTCACAAGACATCGGGTAGATGACGTAGTAGGACCCTATGGGTTAGGTACACAGAATGAGCGTGGAAGCAAGTTAATTGAATGGTGTCAGATGAATGAGTTTATTATCACTAATACTTGGTTTGAAAACCACTCAAGAAAACAATAGACATGGATGAGTCCAGGAGACAGAACTAGAAACAAAATAGACTATATACTAATTCAGAAAAGATTCAGAAATGCTGTTAAGATATCAAAATCATTAATAGCTGCTGACTGTGACTCAGACCATATTCCAGTCATATGCAACTTTTCAAAATAAAACTTAGGAAGCTTAAGAGATCAAAAACCAACCACAAATTATAATTGACTTACTGAAAGCAAATGAACAACTTAAAGATCAAATCAGTGTTACAATACGAAACAGATACGATACTTTTAGCAATATAAATGAAGCAGACGAACTCTGGTCAAAGATGAAAGAATCTATTCAAGAAGCTATGGAAGATAATATCCAAAAGAAAAATACGAATAAAAACAATAATTAGCATGCGTGCAGACTTTACTTGCCACTGTGAATGAGAGCCAGCCCTGGCTCTCCTAAGTAAACTCTGCACGCAGGCTAGACAAGAATTGGATGAAAAAAGAAATCTTAGATTTGATGGAAGTAAGGCGCAAGACAAAACATGATGAGGTAGAATATAAAAAACTCACCAAAGAGAGAAAGAAGAAATGCGATGAAGAAAAAGAAAAATGTATAAATGAACAATGCAAAGAAATAGAACAAAACCAAGACAAAGACAGCAAGTTTATGCACTCTAAAATAAATGAAGTAACTGGCCACAAACGTTATTGTAGCAGCCACGGCTGCTTAAAAGCTCAAGACGGTACAATGCTCATGGAAAACGAAGAGGTACTAGCTAGATGGTCAGAATATGTTGAAGAGCTTTTTAGAGATGACAGAAGACCAAAACCAGTCATCAAAAGAAATTTAGATGCTCCATCTATACTTAAAGAAGAAGTGAAGGCAGTAATAAAAAACATGATGAATGGAAAAGCCACAGGACCAGACAACATACTAGTAGAAATGAAAGTAGTCTTAGATGACTTAGGAATACCGGGTGAGCCAGAAAAAAGTTCCCACTTTTGAAAATTCATGACAACAAGACTACTTCACGGATTTGAATTATTCAAATTCTAGTTAAAAGACGAAAGATCAAAGTATTTTTGTGATTTTTCTCGCTGTCCTACCAGTACTACAATTCAACTTCATAAAAATTTCATGGTTGCAAAATGACTGAAAAACGGCTTAAAACATCGATCAACTCATAAATGACTTCTCGCACAGAATAAAGAAGGAAATGCAACTTCTCATGGGTGAGAGAAATCCTCGGTACATTAATTGCCATAGGATTGAAAATCTTTCGTATTTGTTTGAAAATCGATGTCTTTTAACTCTTGAAGGAGGTGAAGCGCTCATGGCCTATTTTTCGATCTGGATAGAGTCCTTACGATTTGATCAACGTTTTCGGCCCTTTTTCTGTCATTTTGCAACCATAAAAGTTTTATAAAGTTGAATTTACCAATACTTCTAGTGCTGGTAGGACAGTGAGAAAAATCACAAAAATACTTTGATCTTTCGACTTTTAACTAGAATTTGAATGATTCAAATCCGTGAAGTAATCTTGGTGTTATGAATTTTCAAAAGTGGGAACTTTTTTCTGGCTCACCCGGTAGATATGACAAAAAAAACTCCCAAATGCAATATATGATAGTGGCACCATGCCAGAAGACCTTCGTAAATCTGTTTTCATAGCTTTGCCTAAAATCTTCCCTTCATGAACTGCTGAATCCTAACCAATCTGGTTTTCGCCCTGGAGATTCTACTATCAATCAGTTGATCTCAATCGCTCATTCTATCTTTGTTGCATTCGACTGCAACCCTCCTTTAGATAAACGTTCAGTTTATCTGGATATTTCAAAGGCTTTTGATAGAGTGTGGCACGATGGCTTAATCTATAAACTACGGCAAAATGGCGTATCCGGGCAGTTTTTGACACTGATTCAGAGTTTCTTAGCGGATCGTATGCAACGTACTGTGTTGAATGGCAAAACATCACAATGGGGCAAAATTTCGGCCGGAGTTCCACAGGGATCGATTCTAGGTCCCCTGTTCTTCCTTATTTACATTAATGATCTGACAACAGATCTCAAATGCAATGTAAAGTTATTTGCCGATGACACATCAATTTTTTCAGTTGCTCACGACCCAAACGAATGCGCTGCGGATCTCAATCATGACTTAGATCTTATCAAGCGTTGGGCACATGACTGGAGGATGTCTTTCAATCCTGACCCTACAAAGCAAGCAGTCGAAGTGACATTTTCTAAGAAAAGAATCTCTGTTGACCATCCGCCTATCTTTTTCAATGATGCAACAGTTATGAAGGTTGACGAACATAAACATCTAGGTGTTGTGCTTGATTGTCGACTGACGTTTTCTAGTCATATTCAATCTGCTATCAATAAAGCGAGACGTGGGATTGGTATGCTTCGGTTTTTATCTAACTACTTGCCAAGGCAAACTCTAAACGAACTTTACAAACTCTATGTTCGTCCACATCTCGACTATGGTGACGTCATTTATCATATCCCACAGAAAGTGCGTGACTTTAGCCATGAAGTCACCTTACATCGCCTGATGGAGCGACTTGAGTCCGTCCAGTATTCTGCTGGCTTAGCTATAACTGGCGCGTGGAAAGGTACTTCAAGAGACAAAATATACGAGGAACTTGGTTGGGAATCATTGAATGACAGAAGGTGGAGCAGGCGTCTCGTTCTCTTCTATAAGTTCATCAACGAACTTGCACCTGAATATACAAGACATCCTATTCCACCAATTCGTTGGTCAAATTATGCCCTTAGAAATCAGGCTGTAGCTGGGCGAATAAATGCAAGAACGGAGCGCTTTGAGTCAAGTTTCTATCCAAACTGCTTAAAAGAATGGAACAGCCTTGCTTCTGAGATCAGAGAATTACCTACAGTAAGCTCATTCAAAAACAGACTTTCCTCTCTCATCCGCCCCACTCAAAAACCTATTTATGGAATTTATGATCCAAAAGGCGTTGCCATCCTCACCCAGCTGCGTGTAGGCCTCAGTAAGCTAAATTCTCACAAATTCAACCATAACTTTCGTGACACAGTTAACCCAATGTGTCTGATTAATGATGGAATAGAGGATACTGAACACTTCTTGCTGCAATGCCATGCATACGAAGATCGGAGGCGTGATCTCCTTGACACCGTTAACGAAGTATTCCAACTACACAACATCTTAAACCTGCCAAATAAAACCCTTGTGCAAATAATGTTGTATGGTGATAAAAGTTTTACTCATGACCAAAACAGACAAATTTTGGAATCAACGCTAAAATTCATTCATTCATCAGAGCGCTTTTTGTAGCACCACCAATGCAACTAGGTACATTAATCTTTTATCTCATCCTTCTCTATTAATCTTTAACCTTGTTATAATATCATAAATGTACTGTAAATATATCTATGTTACTAAAGACTATACCAAAAACCTGTCAATTTTTTATTTTTGATCCGGCAAAAGTGTTATCCAACCTCTGAGATCTGTTTCTCCCTATGAAGGGAACAGAACTTTGGTATAGCCTTTAGTGTCTCTATTTTGTTGTTTGTTAAAGATCATTTAGGGTAGCCATGCCTATCATGCTCCCAATGATATCGTTAATGTAAATATGTTTCGTTAAATTGTAAATTTTTAGATTGTGTATAAAAAAAAAAAAATACTACCGGGTGAGTCAAAAAAAGTTTCGGCGTTTGAAGGGCTGTGGAATAAAAAGTATGTGACCGATATTCAAAACTGAAATGTTCATCTATCAGTCAAAGGCAAACTTAGATGAAAAAATTTTGTTTGGTAATATTCCTCATCTTACAAGCCCAGAAATTAGGAAAATGCTGGTAAAGGGCATGTTTGAAACAACAGTTCCACATTCCATTCTGGTCCATAATTTACCATCTATTGAAATTCAAATTCCGTATCTCAAACTGGCAATACAAGCTTCAATGCCACATAAATCATGGACCATAATGGAATGTGGAATTGTCGATTCCCATAAAAACCCCTTACAAGTACTTTGACTATTGTTGAGAACAAAATTTTCTCATCTAAGTTGACCTTTGACTGATAGATGAACATTTCAGTTTTGAATATCGGCCACATACTTTTTATTCCACAGCCCTCCAAAAGCCTAAACTTTTTTTTGACTCACCCGGTAGATTTCGGCTTGATAGAATTCTTTATCTGGCTGATGGCATATTTGTTGAATTTGTGAATCTCAGGTGCATGGCAAAGGGGCGTTTTACCAAAAACATGGTTTCATTCATTCGCATTTGCTGAATACAACTGAATTAGCCCAATAACCAGACCCTATAACAACACTAGACTTATGACGATGAGTCCCTTGTATCCCTGCGGTAAACCTTGCTCAAGAGGGACTCATAATGAAACAATTAAAACCTTGGCCCTATTTTCTTCAATCATCAACGGAATTATGAAAGAATCACGGCTTCGAATCTCCATCCCGTGGGAGTGTTTTCAATTCTTCAATCGAATCGAAAATTCTGTCACATTTACGCCTTAACAATAGTAATTCACAAATCTCGCAATCTGATTGGCACTGGAGGAATTGCGAAATTTGGGCCTAAATAGGGCCAAGCTTTTCAGAGTAATTCTATGAGTCTCTATTGCCTGAAGCGCCATCATCAAGTCAAAGAGCACAGGGCAACAAGAGACTCATCGTCATCAGTTTATAACAACACGGCATTTCTCAGAGTACGATGTAAATGCTTCGCGAAAGGCTAAAGTGGAAAGTCCAGGTTGGAAAGGGGAATGCTCTAGAGGTTTCTAAAATTTTTACAGAAAATAAGAACTGCAGTTACCGTCAACGGGTCAAGTTTTCTTACTTAGGCCTTGATTTATTCATATAAACTACTTTTTCGTACTTCAGATACATATTTCGAAAAACTGTATGTCGTTTCGCTATTTCGCTATTTCGTTCCGTGATTTCGTGGTTTCGTGGTTTACAAACAGCCGAGCGTTAGCGCTGTCCTGATTTTTTGCTGACAAACCGCTGATGGCCCTTTGTTATCGCACAATAGTGCATAGGTCATTAGGAGTGGAGACCAAAGACTTCTTAATCCTTGCATTATTCTGAGGAATTTCCTTGGTGCAGTTTCAATAGGGATTAAAGGACGACTTTTGTTTCATGATTGAAAAGAAGTTGGTATTGATCATGAGAGCGCTATTTATAAGGACTCAATGCCTTTAAGCAGCAGATCAGCAATATAAACGTTTTTGTCTCGACAGCCGCGATGGGGTGCTCATATGGAACAATCTAGATCTGGCTAAGCGGGCCCAGCCCACCTGCTCATATGAAGAGATATCAAATTTTGTATTGGAATTGGGAATGAGGTGAGGCTCACCACCACCACATTTACAAGCCCCAAAAAAATCCACCCAGTCCTCGAAAACTAATGAAAATATTCGATAAAAAGCCCAATCAATTCTTTGTAGCTTTCCATAATTACGTGTTACCCTCAAAACAATAATTATTTACACTCATAGGAGACGAACATTGACAAGGTGACATCACTTCCTTCAAATTGAAGGCAATTTCCACTTTTTTGCATGTGACCTCCACGTGACCGAATGAGGAACTCTTGAGACGAAAAACTAATACCGCCCTTCCGTGTTTATCAAAAATGGCGACCTTTGCCGTTATTCCGCAAGAAATGCTGGAGAAAATATTGCAATTTCTGCCTCTGAGAGATAAGATAAATAGCGGATTGGTTTGTGCAAATTGGAATGAAGTTGTTGGGTGTAATTTACAACATATTACAATCGATGCAAGTGTGCCATATGGTGGTAGATGGCTTGAAGAAAATATGAAATGGATCGGAGCTCGTCAGGACGAAACTGTTCCATCATATGGAAAGGCAGAAATGAGCATAGATTATAAGAGTAAAGTTTGGTATCGAGAGCCAATTTGTCTGATAGAAGAGATGCATACTGAACCTAACGATATTGATCCATGTGATATTAAGGACGATAAAAAAGTTTGGTATCGAGATGAGAATGATCCAGCCGATAAAGAGATGAAAACTTTGCTATCAAGGTTGTGCAAAATTACAAACGAAGTCAAAACACTGGATATTCAAAATTTCCAGCTTAGCATTGATGTCCTAGCGGAATTATTCTCAAACTTAACCGGAATAAAAACCTTACGAATAAAAGATATTTTTCCAATATCTTTTTTTCTCAAAGAGGTTTATTTCGAAACAATTTTCCAGGGAATAGTCAAGCATCAACAGACCTTAGAGGTTATTGAGATCGAGATAAATGCAAGTTGTCCTGGCTTATTTGTAATAAACCGTACGGACGAAGAGAAAATATGCAAAGAGAGTTTGAGTTTCCCAAGGCTCAAATCATTAAAGCTCTCGACGGAGGTATGGGTTGCTCTAGAAGATTTAAGAGAAGATCTTCTCCTTGCTTTAATAAGGAGCGATAATTTAGAGGAAACTGCAATTGAATGCATGTATCAGCAAAGTATAACGGTGCCACATCTCGTCAAAAATGACACTTTGAGGTTTCTGAAGAAATTTTCGTGGACAGATTTTAATTTCAAAACTAATGCAGAACACGTCGAACAACTGATTACATGTTGCCCAAATATAATTCATTTTGATGTATTCACTGATTATTTTTGTAAAACAGGCTATAATCAGGGTGTGCTTCAAATAATTTCCACCTTCGGGCCACAGCTGAAACATTTTGGATGCACTATAAACTGCAGTGAAATTATGAGAGCAATTTTGGAGAAATGCAAGAGCCTTGAGTCATTGTGGCTAATTTTCTCACTACCTTCGCTTCAGTTTCCGTCTGATGCAAAAGATGAAATTGCAGTGATCACGCATTTGCTACCAGCTTTGGGAAGTTTGGAAAAACTAACAAATATCCAAATTTCGTTAGGAGACACCACCGTAGATAACTTCGAACCAAATGAAATTGTTCAGGCTGAACCAGTTTGTGAACTGATTGAGAAATGTGGCACAAATCTCAAAGTATTAACACTTCAGTTCGATGGAACTGACAGCTTTCAAATTCTGAATGCAATTGGTGCCTACTGTAAAAATCTCGTGAAACTCCAATTAGCAATTGCTGACACAGGAGCAGCAAAGGAGGATCCACTGAGGGCAAGTCAATTGAAAGAAAGTGGAGAGGCGATTATGGAAGGATGTCAAAAGCTCATTGCATTGCATCTTGATGTCCGCGAAGGTGATCAACCCATTCTTTATGATCAGATCAGCAACAAACTACCACACTTAAAAACACTGACATTTTCAAACAACATATCAGAATATCCACAGTCAGATCTTGCCAAGCTGATTCAAAAACTGCCATATTGTAAAATTGGAAACTTATTGTGGTGACTTAATTGACTTAATAATGTTGTAGGGCACTTAGTCGATGGCAACTTTATTCTGAAAGGTGGCCTTACACTGAAATTTTCATATATATTAGAATATCCACCACCACATGTTGTCAAACTGATTCAAGAACTTCCATATTGTAGAACTGCAAACTTAAAAGTAACATAATCAAGGGCACTTAGTCGATCGATGGCAACTTTATTCTTAAAGGTGCTCTAACACTGACATTTTCATATATATTAGAATATCCATCACCAGATGCTGTCAAACTGATTCAAGAACTTCCATATTGTAGAACTGCAAACTTAAAAGTAACATAATCAAGGGCACTTAGTCGATCGATGGCAACTTTATTCTTAAAGGTGCTCTAACACTGACATTTTCATATATATTAGAATATCCATCACCAGATGTTGTCAAACTGATTCAAGAACTTCCATATTGTAGAACTGCAAACTTAAAAGTAACATAATCAAGGGCACTTAGTCGATCGATGGCAACTTTATTCTTAAAGGTGCTCTAACACTGAAATTTTTATAATATACCGGGTGAGCCAGGAAAAGTTCCCACTTTTGAAAATTCATAACACCAAGAGCACTTCTCAGATTTGAATGATTCAAATTTCAGTTAAGGGCCCAAAGATCGAAGAATTTTTGTGATTTTTATCCTCGTCTCACGAGCGTTAGAGATAAAGCACTGTGATCCAGCTCTTTAGAGATCATGGAATTACTACCAGAAAATGAAAATTCTAGTATAAGCTATTTGATAATTTTATCAGATCGAGGAGATACGATACGATACGATACGATACCATATCATACCATATCATACGATACCATACGATACCATACGATACCATACCATATGATACGATACCATCCGATACCATATCATATCATACGATCCATACGATACCATACCATACCATACCATACCATACCATACCATGCCATATCATAGGATACCATACGATACGATACCATACCATATCATACCATACCATACGATACCATACCATACCATACCATATCATACGATACCATACGATACCATACGATACCATACCATACCATACCATATCATACGATACCATACGATACCATACCATACCATACCATACCATACCATATCATATCATACGATACCATACGATACCATTCGAACAAAACCATTTCTGGCCTAATGTTTGTGGCATCGATTAAAGCTTACAAATTCAAATTACTATATATCCTCAACGAGAAGGCCAATTTTCAAAAACATTTTTTATTTAACAGATATTTATCTACTCTTTTCGAAAATGCTAGGTAAATCTTTAAAATCTCAAGCTAAAAAAGACTTCTTTCAAAATTGAGTACGGCATCTTTAGGCTCAAAAACAGTGGAAAACATCAGAATTTTGTCTTTTATAGTGAAAACAAAAAATCAAACTAAATTTAACTCTTAGCAAAAATTAATAGGATGAAATTGGATGTGTTGAGAACATCTTTCCCAAAGGATTTGTACAGATTCGTGCACAAAAAGTTTCACGGCACTTTGAAGATTCTAGGCCCTGCTAGGAGGTGGGCTCCCCTGTGGGCCCTTGTGGGCTGGGCAACATGTGCTTATCAAATGCGACAATCAGGCCGCGGTTGCCATGATCAACAAGGCACTACTGCCAACCCTCTAGTAATGTCATGGCTCCGGCATCTGTTTTGGCTGTCAGCTATTCATAATTATCGTATCACTGCAGTCTACATTCCCGGCATTCAGAATGTTCGGGCTGATAGCATTTCTCGTATGCATGATAGTTCTGCCTTGCTTCAGTTGTATTCACTTTTGCTTAAGGAACATAGCCCAGAAGCTCTCCAGAGTGAGCTCCTTGTAAACCACATGTCTCGTACTAGCGCCTTATTTCTTGCTTCCAGGTTTTGCCTCTCAGGTCTACAAGGAGCTCGCTGAGGAGGCTACCCAGTTCCGCAATCAGACATTTGCTGCTAGTACCAGACGCACCTACAGCACTCATAGAGATACCTACTTGCAATTCTGTTTCTACATGAACCATTCATCAGTTCCAGCAACTTCAAGCACCATCTGTTTGTATGCTGCCTTTTTGGCCAGATCCCTCAAGTTTTCTAGCATCAAGCAATATTTGAGTATCATTGGTCTTCTTTACAAAGAGTTTGGTCTACCCAATCTTCTCCTTGACAACTGGCATTTATCATCACTCCTAACTGGGATAAAACAGGTCATGGGTAATGCCCCCTTGCAGAAGCTCCCTATTACACTGGACATTTTGCGCAGCATTTTTGGTCAGCTCAACCTCAATTGTAGCGTTGATGCTTCTTTTTGGGCTATTTGTCTGGTTGCCTTCTTTGGTATGTTCCGTAAGTCCCATCTTTTAACTATGAGCTCTGGTAGCTTTGACCCTGTGCGTCAGTTCACTAAGGCAGATTTTCGCTTTTTCCCTTGGGAGGTATTAGTTCGGGTTCGTTGGAGCAAAACTATCCAGTTTCGGGAAAAGGAGGTCCTTGTCCCCCTTTCCCGTGTCCGCGGCTCCCCCTTTTGCCCTGTTTCTGCCATCTCTAGGGCCTTTGCATTTACCCCTATGGCCACAGATTCTTCACAGGCCTTCTTGTGGCTCCATCCCTCCCTCAAATTACGGTGCTTCACCTACAGCCTGTTCATGTCCAAGGTCCGCAGCTGCCTTCGTGGGTGCGGTCTGCACGGTATGGACTTTGGCTCTCATTCTTTCCGGCGGGGTGGGGCTTCCTTTGCCTTTCAGAGCGGTCTCCCCGTAGAACTCATAAAATTCTCGGGGATTGGAAATCCAACGCTGTCCTCCTGTATCTAATGGTGCCCCTTGATATCAGGGTCCAAGCTACCTCCCTCATTTCCAAATTCATTCTACTTAACTAACACTACACATCTTCCTTTGGATTTGGGGATTATTACATGGTCATAGATGTAATAATTGTATTATTTAATTGCATTTGGCCTCTTAGTTTTTGCATATTGTAGTTGGGTAATATTGTGGTGTTCATGAGGATTCAGTTTATTCCCAACACTGCCTTTTTTCTCAGTCTGCTCCTAGTATTTAGGTGGTCATTGTGGCTTGCCTCAATGAAAGTCTAAATTCTTCGAGTGTTGGGAATAAACAGTCTCCTTGAGGATTAGGTGGGCCTAAGCCTTCAGGAAATATTTGGCTGCTCTACTCATTCCTAATATTCCTGCCTCCTACATTGGTATGTGGCTCTCCTTCAGTATATTGGAGTTCCTACATTTCCTTGTGCCTTATATGGCTGCATTGATTTAGTTTGCCTAGCCTTATTTGGGGTATAGGTATTTCATATAAAAAAGGACTACAGCCAAGGTTTTAGGCATATTTCAGTTCTCATAGCCTGGCATCTATGCTGATTTCCTTTCCCACCCACCTCGTCCCCCTTGTCCTTTTTCTCTATAGGTTTATCGCAGGGGATTATTACATGGTCATAGATGTAATAATTGTATTCTTTAATTGTATTTGGCCTCTTAGTTTTTATATGTTGTAGTTGGGTAATATTGTGGTGTTCATGAGGATTCAGTTTATTCCAACACTGCCTTTTTTCACAGTCTGCTCCTAGTATTTAGTAATTTACATAAGTGATAATGTTGGGAATGGCGATGCCATTTTTTATGAGAAAGTCTTTTCTCCTGTCCCAAAAACTTGAAAAATTACTTGGATGGAAGCGGGAAATCTACAGGGTGTCTCAAAAAATTTTTCGACGTTTGATAAAACATTGAAAAATAAGGACAACGTGAACAAGCTCATGGAAAGATAACCCTGTTCCTAAGATTATGAAATAATTCTAGCGACTAAAATCGTGCAAAACGGTTGAAAATTCATTGAGTTACAAGCTCTCGAAGATCAAAAATATGCGATAGCTGAAACCAGAGACCCCCCAATTTATCGGTATTGCAAAAAGCTCCAAGACGGAGGTAAGAGAAGCTTATCCAATGTCATACCTCTCGTTGATATCAGAGCAAAACAAATAGGACTTCTAAAGTAAATTATTTCTTGCGATCCTTCTCTAAATTTCCTTACATTACTTAAGTCCGAAAACAGTGGTTCAGAACATAATCGGCGAGAGACTGAATCTGTTTCCTCAAAGCATCTATATGCTTGACAGCTAGGTTATCGAAAACCTGCTTGAATCCAACTTGGTTCGCCCTGAAACAATTGAGAAATAACAGAAACGACGGCCTATGGAGCTTTTACCAAAAATGCCATTTCGAGGCCTCTCAGGTCAGGTAACTCCATGAAGTTTTAGCGGATTTGCAAGATTCTTGTGTCAAAAATTAATCTAAAATCTCAGGAGAAGGGTGACTTAACCAAGGGTGCATTGAGCGTATCGTTATTTTCTAGTACTTAATCAAACATCGAACAATTTTTTTGAGACACCCTCCACTTCCTTGCATCCACTTATCATCTAATCGCTTTTGGGAGTAGGGCTGACTTTTGATGGTGTATAAAGACACTGCTTTCGGCCATAGTTACATCCAACTATCAGTTCATATTAATAGCCTTGATAGGAGAAAGTTTTCATTTGGCGTTGCAGATGGGCCTATGATCTGAATAGCCTCCTTTTATATTCACAAACTTTTCTTCATTTGCTGAGAGCTCTTTAAAGGAAATTTCAGCCTCTTATTTTCTCCACGATTCACTTAGGAGTAAATCCATTGCAGGAGGAAAGACAAGCTCCTCACAAGCTGAGGTGCAACTAAAGGAAATGAGCAAAGTTTGCCCCTCCTAACTCTGACTGTCTCAAGTTGTTTCACATGCCTCATTGAGAAGTGGCAATCTTAAAGACAATTTCCTATGCAGTTTCCACCACGAAGTAAAAAAATTCCAAGTATAGGTATATGCCCATAATAATTAGCCTTCGTGCATCCCCTACTGTTCCTTTAGAGTTGAAACTTACCGTTGAATTGAATTCATTTTCTGACGCCAGTAGGGTCTGCGAACCAGCGAATGAAAGCCTGTTCTGAGTCACGTGCTGGTTCCGCAAAAACACGGAACTTTCTTCATTGATTAATGAACAATCCATTGTTTTGCGAAGTACTTCATGTGGTTTTTACTTCATCCTAATTGCAAAATGGCCTTGTCGAAGAGCAAAATGGTCTCGCAAGACAATAGATTGTTTATTAATCAATGAAAATACTTCCGTGTTTTTGCGGAACCTGCACGTGACTAAGAACAGGCTTTCATTCGCTGGTTCGCAGACCCTACTGGCGTCAGAAAATGAATTCAATTCAACGGGAAATTTCAACTCTGCGGAAACAGTAGGGGATGCACGCAGGCTAATAATAATTGAATCAGAAAAGACGAAATGTCGTAGAAGATGGTGGTGGAGGCGTGTATTTCAGAAAGCTGGGACATGGACCAGCAGCCCTTGTGTACGTTGCAAACCTCTCACAGAGTTGTCACGGAGTCAGTACCTGTTGTGTTGCACCTTGTTGGTGAAATATGGGGTGAGTTTGGGGTGAATTTGAACAGACCAAGGAATAAAATGGATTGCTACAGGATCTCCTTGCACTCCTCAGTCGCTGTAGAATCATGGGAGAGTCATTGTCCACCTCGGTGCTTTTAACCAACGTTAAACTTTAACCCGAATAAGGCCTAGAATCTTCAAAGTGTCGTGAAAATTTTTTCTGCACGAATCTGTGCGAATCCTTTGGCAAATATGTTCCCAACGCATCAAATTTCATCCTAGCTATTTTTGCTAAGAGTTAAGTCTGGTTAGATTTTATGTTTTCATTTCACTATAAAAGACAAAATTCTGATGTTTTCCACTGTTTTTGAGTTAAAAAATGCCGTACTCAATTTTGAAAAAAGTCTATTTTAGCTTGAGATTTTAAAGATCTAACTTGCATTTCCGAAAAGAGTAGATTTGTATCTGTAAAATAAAAGAAGTCTTTGAAAATCGGCCTTCTCGTTGAGGATGTATAGTAATTTCAATTTGTAAGTTTCCATGGATGCCACAAACATTAGGCCGAAATGGTAATGTAGACAAAACTTGACATCATAGGCCAACTTTAAACAATTAGAACTCTGGACTCTGGACAATTAGAACTCCGATTTGAAAAATTTTTGTTTTGTTAAATAGTATCGTATCTCATCCTTATGACAGAATTATCAAATAGCTTATACTCGAATTTTCATTTTTTGGTATTGATTCCATACCTGGATCACAGTGTATAGGTAAACTGAACTTTACAATAATTTCATGGTTGCAAAATGACAGAAAAAGAGCCTAAAACATTGATCAAATTGCAAGGATTCTCTTTACACAGAACAACACGCAATGAGCGTTTTATCTCTCTCAAGGGTTATACGACATCAATTTTCAAACAAATACTAAAGATTTTCAGTCTCATGGTAATAAATATGCAGTAGCTACCTCTCACCCATGAACAACTGCATTTTCTTTATTGATTTGTGCAACGAGTCCTTTATGATTTGATCAACGTTTTAGTCCCCTTTTCAGTCATTTTGCAATCATGAAATTGTCATTAAGTTGAAATTACCTTTATTTCTACTGCTCGTGATACAACAAGAAACAATTTACAAAAATACTTTGATCTTTTGGCTTTTAACTAGGAATTGAATCAATCGAATATGTGAAGTACTCTTGGTGCTATGAATTTTAAAAATTGGGAACTCTTTTCTGGCTCTGCCGGTATATTGGAATATCCACTATCAGATCATGTCATGTCAGACTGATTGAAGAACTTCCATATGGTAAAATAGGAAACTAACAGCACAGTAAATCCCGCATATAAGAACCTACTTTTCTGAGCGAGAAGCTGAAATAGGTTCTTATTTCAAAGGTATCAAGAATAATTTCAAGGTATAGAGGTTCTTATTTGATGGGTGCCTTATTTCAAAGGTATCACCAATAATTTCAAGGTATAGAGGTTCTTATTTGAAGGGTGCCTTGCGTAGGCCCGTTTAGAGCCTCACAAGAGCTGTTCAGCCCCATTATTTTTTGGAAGGGTTTTTATGGACCTAATAACTAATTAGGGGGAGAATCAAACTTTAACAGTCAATTGGGGCGAAAATGAACTACATAACAACAATAAAAGATCCACTTTGCTTCACCTGCAATAAGAAGCTATCTATCATCAAACTGAAACAGCTTCTTAAGTGTTCAGGATAGATAGCCTCTAGGTTCTTATTTTGGTAGGTTCTTATATGCGGGGATTTAATGTAGTGACAACAAGCTTGCATCAACAAGGGATCAACTAGGGATCAAGATTGCATGTAATGTGACCTAATTCCATGCAGCTTGAAAAAATCTTGTGATGTCGCTCAAGTTAGCAGCACATCATGGATGAGGGAGCCTGCCTTGTCTTGCACAGAATTACTGATATACATGTGTTAGACATCAAACAATTAGCGGATTCTTCACACACCAGATTGCTTTCCTATCGGATAGGGGGGGGGATGCAGTTACACAACTCTGAAGCAAGCCAGTGTCACTCCAACCATTCTGCTCTGGAAGTGCGGTGAAAATAAATCCCATTCACTCTGCTCTGCATTCAATCTCATGTAACTGCACCAATCCAATGTCGCCCCATTCCATTTGGACTTTGCAGTTGTCAGAGACAACAGAAGCCAGGGCCATAGTTACGTTGCGTGGTTACGGTTATTATCTAGACGTTATTTTGGACCGCTTCCGTGGATCCCAGTTCCCCAGTCGAAAATGACGTCAGGGAACCAGACTGAGAGACAATAACTTTAGACTTAGTAGTGCAGGGTGACTCGGTTTTCTGTAACTGCAATCAAAAGTGGGTTTGTAGCAATCTCGTGTTGGCTAACTGAATGCGATCTTAATGAAATGGGGTTGAATCTAATCTGATGCCAAAAGAAATCTGCTTTTGTGTAACCCTGGCCTTAATCGAATGGAATCAGCAAGAAAGCAAGCGATCGCAATGCATACTAGTTAAGCAAGAGCCTTAAACTTGAGAAGAACTTACGCAATGATATCCCAATATTTGATTTTTCCATCTCTGGAGCAGCTAACAAGTACTTGTATTGTTTTTGTACTTGAAATATGTCTTGAAGACATTTGAAGTGCTTCTACCCTGTGAACAAACATGAGTTGAACAAAAAATTATGGATGACCAAAATGGAAGTTGAGTTAAAAAAATACTGGGTGAGATAACAAATTGACACATTTTGTGGGCTGTAGAATAAGAAGTATGTGGCCGATATTCAAAGTAAAATGATCGTCTGTCAGTCAAAGGCTAATTTACTGTAAATTGTATTTAGAAGCTTAAGTAAATTGTATTCAGAAAAAGCCACGATAGCAGGCTGTGTGTCGGTTGGATGCAGATCTGAGGAAAAAGAAATGCAGATTTGAGGAAAAAGAAATGCCTTACAACCTAACGTGTCCTGATAAACTGCGACTACCAGAGGAGAAAACAACCTGCCTGGGAATCGATACACTCAGATTTATGGGGGGGAGGTATGGGAAACACTACCAGCAGAGCTGAAAAGCTCAAATTCCCTTCAAGTTTTCAAAAGGGTTATCAAAGCCAATAAATTTCATGCCCTCAACTGCACATTATGTAAGATATTTTATCCTGATTTAGGTTTTTTTATTATAAATTATATCTTCACTTTAATGTTATGTGTATTTCTTTGTAAATAGTTGCCCTTAATTAGCGATTTTAGCTATAGTATTTAGCCAACTTTTGATGAAAGAATTAATAATGATAATAAGATGCTTACAGCGAAGAGTAGTATATAACATTCCCGGGGGGATATTCCCACTGTGGCCTAATGTCTAACTGTGATTTTATAAAAAATTAGACTCTAAAATTTATTTTCTGCCTCAGAAAAGGCACTCCCAAAAAATGGTACGCTCCGTATCGGTATACATGGTAGCTATTCCCCCTCCCCGGGGGTCTTTTTTGGACTTGTACGGTAGAAAATGTAAAATTTGATGTACATGATGAAAACGATTTTGAGCTATCTATCCAAAATTTTCTGTCTCTACTCTTATCTTAGCCTCACTACCATAAGGACCCTCAAGTTACGCTCATCTCATTGAGTTTAATTGTTGTTGTTGTTATCGCTCCACTGAGGGCCTTATGGACATAGAGCTGTAAAACCGGCAAAAAATTTCAATCGGCGACAGGATTCTGTGGCCCCGTCGTCTACCGATCGGCATGTGGCTTAGAGCAAGGCGGTTTTTGTTTTTGTGGCAAGAATGATCCTTTACCGAAGTACTGATACCTAATTTGATGGTACCGCAGTTCTAGAAAACTGATTTTTAAGGCATTTTAGACCCAGTGGTTGTGAGGAAAAAGTAGCAGATGATCTAGGCCCACAGCTACATTCTAAAAAAGAATGCGAATTGAACGACAGATTGATACATTTTGTAGAATGTTCGAATATACACAGTAGTGATAGAGACTCCAACACTGCTCAATCGAACTTTTTTCTGGAGCAGCGGAAAGGTTTCAGATAGAATCAGTACGGAACTTTACCGTTTCCGCAAGCGTTTGGGAATAAGTCGTAGTTGTAGCGATATCAGTTCAGGCAAAAAGCGAAACTACGACATGTAATCGAGTGTACTCTTACCTGTCTCTGTGACCTTCGAGAGTGCTCAAGCTTTCCCATGAAAAGGTGTCAAAAACTGATATTGCTTGACCAAAACAGCACGCCAAGTTACCCTTAAAATCAGAAAAAAATTCATGTTTGGCATGATGTGACGGATACAGTAAATCCCCGCATATAAGAACCTACTTCTTTGAGAGAGAGCCTGCAACAGGTTCTTATTTCAAAGGCACTAGCACTAATTCAAGGTATATAGGTTCTTATTTGAAGGATACCTTTCGTCAGCTTTTTCAGAATCTTAAAAAATATGTTCAGCCCCATTATTTGTTCTTGAAGGGTTTTTATGGACCTAGTAACTTATTGAAGAGGAGAATCACACTTTAACAACCAATTGCCACCAAAATGAACTTCATAGCAACAAACAAAACTGCGATAACAACCTATGTTTCATCATACTGAAACAAGTTCTTAATTACAAGGTGTTGGGTACTTATTTTGGTAAGTTCTTATATGCGGGGACTTACTGTAACTGACACTCTGGGAAAAAATTGCAATCTTCTTCGACAGAAAAGTCTATCTTAGTACAATCAGTCATATCGTTCACAAGATATTGAAGGTGGTGTGGCACCGTTGTGTAATCCTCTGACTTTGCAGCCACAACAGTTAGGCAGAAGGTGAAGGTAAAGGTGAAGTTGCGGTTTTAGCGCCAAGAGCTGGGATCGTAGAAGTAGCTAAGTGCTTATCGAATCCGTGACCCCTTGTCATGACGCTCAAGTGGTGAGGCCCTATCGCGTCTCGAACCCAGTCCGCCTGACTGTTCTGGCTGCAAAGTCAGAGGATTACACCACTGCGCCACAACACCTTCGCAGAGTGGTTTCGAAACACGGTAGGGCCCAACCACATGAGTGTCAAGGCAATGGGTCGTGATCTCAATTAGGTCTGCTCAATTTCTACGATCCCGGCACTTGGCGCTGAAGAACGCAACTTCACCGTCACCCTCACCATTCAAAAGGAACCTTGCATGGGAATACTTTTTGAAAAAAGATAAGAGGGCTTTATCATTCGCTGTTTTCAGCTTGGCATGATTAGTCGTTTCATTTATCAATCAAGAATATGTTATCAATCAAGAATATGAAGCAAGCTTCTGTTTTATGCAAGAGATGTATTCGTCACCAAAGCATGGTCCAACCAAAAGACCTGTTAGCAACTCAATAAGAATATGGATCGAGTTGTATCCTCACAAATCTATATAAGAACGGTTGGACAGAGTGGCCTTGGACCTCATATTACATTTGTTCACCGCCCGGGGGGGGAGGGGCTTATTTAATTTTGGACCTTACAGAGGGGAGCTTGATAGAGAGAGGGCTTATTAGAGAGGGGGGCTTATTAGAGAGGGGGGCTTATTCACAAAATCGAGTGACAATGATATAGTTGGTTGTTTTTCAGTTCTTCTATCCCATATTTTATGGATGCGACACACAAGTAGACTGGTCAAATGCATAAATTCAGCACAGTTTTTATCCCAAACCATATCAAAAGTAACATGCAAGGTTGTGTTGCTATGTAAATGGAAATATTTGGTAAATTCTAGAACTTTGCATAAGTGGGGGGGGGCTTAATAGAGAGGGGGACTTATTGCAAATTTTGACTAAGAGGGGAGGGGCTTATTAGACAGGGGGCGTAATAGAGAGAGGGGACTTAATAGAGCTTTACGGTATCATTCAATTCTTAAAAGATGTAAACAAGCAAGCAAGCCATACGCTTATCACCGAAATGGAGGGGTTACCTTATTTTCTACGGTTGCCAAGGCTGTAAGAATACGCCGTGCTCTCCTCAGTCCTTTTCTCCAAATTGCGAAAAGGTTTATGGCACGCAAATACATTAATGAAGGGTTGTTACCTGATGATATCCAATAGCTGTGACGGGTAGATTGTTAGTTGATACCATGATGCATTTCAAGCATTCTGCAGTGCTCATACTCCACATGCGAATAGTCTGAAAGATGATCAGAAGATGTGTCTTCATTTCATTTCATTTTATAATATTTATACAGGGTAAAACATTCAGCTAACTGGTTTACAATGTACTCTGTTAGAAAATACTTACAAAAGAAAAGAATCTAAATTTACACATAAATCAAAAATAAAACTACAATCAATAAGATCTATACAGCTATTAGCAAAGTGTATAAAAAATTGTAGATATGCATGATATGGTATAATGTGATGTGAGAGAGAATTAGCTAGATGCAAGCTTTGCTATCCTTTTTTGAAAAGTTTTCAAAAAAGCATTTTGTCATTTTGTCCCAGTCAAAACAGTTCTGCCAGTAATCTCCCCCCCCCAAAGACAGTAAAATAAAAAGTCTCCCATGAAGATAACAGGATAGCCGTGTCTCCTCTCCTGCTATTAGAGGCATGGTTGTTGGTTGTTAGTATACACCATTATATTATTCCCGTTACAGCATAACAAGCACACTTCCCCTTGACCTCGAAAAAACTTTTGAATTATTGGTTAATGTAACTCACACTCAAGGACGTATCGTGGCATGCCACAAATGGATAGTTTTTACCAAGTAACAGCGTTGCTATTCCGACATGTGCCGAAAAGTGACAGTGCTCAGCTACATTTTTGCAATCAGGCTATTGTGCATTCAGCAAAATGGGCAGATTTTGTAACACAATGGTATAGCTGCTTTTGATCGACATCGGAATTCAAGGAGATTGAAGCTCGCAGACAGAAGAAATTCTCTCAACTAATAATTCAAAACAAAAACAACCGTATCTCTGAAACCACAACGGCAAAATGCGAAAGGTGTTCTTTGAGAGAATTCATTAGCCTAGCGCAAAAGAAGAAGGATGAATCTGAACCCTGACGGGCAAATTTTGTTTATTTGATCCAAAGGCCGAACGGGAGACATTGCAATCTTCGCATTTTCAAAGCTTAAGTGAAACAATTACTACTCGACTTACATGAAACAAATAAATAAATCCGTCTCACAAATTTTCAGCTTTATCCTTCTTCTTTTGCTTCAAACTCGTGACTTCTCCTTAAAATCACCTCTCACGTTCACAAAGCGATAGCTTACTCCACTGGTTTCAGAGCATATTTTGCGCCTTTCGCCTATTTTGAATTGCTTGTAGAATGAATTTCCTTTGTATGGAATCGCTAATCGCTATCAAAGGACAAGTCCGGGGTTGATAAAATTATTGTTAAAAAGCAATCCTACCAACTGCTGAACACCAGTCGAGAGTTCTTTCCAACTTTTGATGTCTCCAACTTTCATATATTGGTTAATGAATCTTCGTATGTTAAGCCAAATATTGTCGCCATTTTGTATTTCGTACGAGTGTGCGAAGGCGCGATAAGGAGGCTAGCAATGTGAGTGGTACAATATCAACACATTTGGCAGACTCGTTCAGGTCAAAGTGCAGTGACGTCATATAAAATGACGTTTTTTCACACTTCTTAGCAGAACAATGTAATCTCTTGAATAATCAACAATTATAACAACCCCGGACTTGTCCTTTAATTCTGGTGTCGATCTAAAGCAACTGATGCTATATGCTATTGTGCTATAAAGTCTGCCCTTGTTGCATTCTACCTGTTTCAAAATAACACCGAAATACTTAACAAGAACTTGAAGTATATTAGTACCCTGTCCGCAGATCCAGTGAAGACTGCGCCACGATCAGGGTCAAAATCAATGCCAAATATTGCACCAGTATGTCCTGTAAAGGTTGTTTTTAATCGGCAATGTCTTAAATTCCATAGTCGTGCCTGAAAGGAAAATAAAAGTAGAAGTCTGCCTCAAAGTTGAACGCCACAAAATATCAAACATTCTTAGAAAGTTTTAAAAAAGCTGCCTAAAACCAGCAAAACAGGGCTTCTTAATCCTGTATGTATTTGACAAAGAACAATCTTTCATCCCTGGTATTGATTAGGGACTATGCAAAGTTTATTTTATAACATGGCCGGTGCAAAACGTAACGGGGCAACTACTTTCTTGAGCTTATACACAACTGGGTCAACACTTTTTATTAAGCAATAATGGACGGGCTTGAGCGGGGTTGTAACTTTTTGTGAGCTCAATATAGGATGAACTTTGAACTATAAAATTGTTCACTTGAGGACAAAACTGTGAATCATGCAAGTTAAGAAATCCATGCAAAGAAGTGTTTAAATGACGCCAAATTTCCTTGTTAGTTTCATGCAAGAAGGATTCGTCAGTCGTTGACAAAGATTCTAAAAGAGATGAGCTGCCTTTCTAATGGTCTTTGCCTAATTAATCAATAATACTATAGTACTATATAACAGCTGTTGTTCATGAATACGGGGCAGATTAAGGAAAAGGTGACTGGGCAGTTGTATTTTTTGCAATGATTTCATACGGGGCGAGCAGCTTCTTTGCAACAACTTTCTTCGCCACTGGTCATGTAATATAATAAACTTTGCGCTGTCCATGGTTTTCGAAAGATACTGCTGCTAAGACTAAACATGCTGTAGATTTTACTTTCGCCGTCCATTGTCAATTGCTGCCAAGCAACATAATATTTTCGCCCAGTGTCTTCACTATTGCGTGATCGATTCTGTTTGTAGCTTTCGGTCTGTTTTACAAAATATTTGTACTGTCACTTGGGTCAGCAACTTTTAAATGGTATTCGAATGGCTGAAATTCTCTTTTATTGGCAACAAAAGAGTATTTACGTCACATCGCATTGCAGTCTACCTTGTCAGTTTCAGAAATGGAAATTAATTCAATACCAAGTAAATTATGGACCAGAATGGAATGTGAGAGAGTCGTCCTCAATGTCCTTTACCAGCATTTTCCCAATTCCTGGCTCTAACTGATGAGTGATATTACCAAAAAAATTCTAATCTATGATAGCCTTTGACAGATAGATTAACATTTCAGTTTAGAATATCGGTCCCATCTTTATCATCTCAAAACTCCCCAAACGTGTAAACATCTTTTTTATTCACCCGGTAAACAAATTTTCAAAACAGAAGAAACGTTTAGAAATTCTCGTTCTTGACTGGCAAGAAGGAAGTTATTTCAGTTATCATATTTACCGTTTTATCCATTGAGCCACTAACTAACAGGTCTCCCTTACGTTCAATGCACCAAACTCCACCATCATGTCCAAGAAATGTTCTGTAGACAACAAATAGTTAAACTCGAATTTATATCGAATCTTTTTTCTACCGGGTGTCCTGATGAGCGTAATTTGAGGGTCCTTATAGAGTGAAGCTAACTGTATTCCCCCAATACAATAATGTCCCGCCTTTAAGAAACAGCATTATAAGAAACTCAGGCCTGATTTGCTGAATAGAATACCTCTCTACAAGAAACTATCCAGGGTCATTCATGTTCAGTTTCTTTTATAATGGTACATAGTAATATTTTATGGCATTTATTTGAATATGTCTCCAATAGGTCTCGCTTCTCTAAAAACAAGAATGAAAATTTTAAGCCCATATTGTTACAATTTAAAAAACTGTCAGTACTTGCTCAAACTACTAGATCCTTGTGCAACAGTGCATATTTCAAAAATGCTTTCGTAACAGTTTTGACAGCTGTTTGGAATGGAAAAGTGTTTCTTATACCATGGTATCAATTTTCAAAGACTTGAAATTTCTTTGATCCATCCGGTATATTTTGGCACTTTTCATCATATTAGCCTCTTGGTTAGACTTGCTCCAAGTCTATTCCGAGATATATCAACACTAAGGAACATAGTTACTTCTACGGGGGCGTAAACCACGAAGAGAAGTAACTATGTTCCTTAGTGCTGATATATCTCGGAATAGACTTGGAGCAAGTCTACCTCTTGGCAAATTCGACACTGTTATCAAATGTTTAGCTAAGAAATTCGCAAATCAAACTGCTTGATTTTATCAAATCCGATGGCAGTGGCACGCATAGGCATTGCAAAAGATTAGTGCTCCTTATCTTCGAAAAATAAGCAATACATATTTCTTTTATAAGAAACTAAGAATTTGGGCTAGCACTGAAAGTTTCTTAAGATAATTAAATTTCGAATGCTCAGAGTTTCCTACGAGTTTCTTAATAACAATCTTCCTTTTCGCTTCCTGTACCCTGGTGAACTTTTTAAAAGAAGGTTTTTTGAAACCCTTCCACTGTTTAGACGTTACTGAAGTACCTCCCGAGAGACATGATACCGAAAAAAGTTGAAAATTAAGTAAAAATGTGTTCAAGTTAATTTTTCCCAGTGCTGGAGTTTCTTAATTTCTTGGCAGAGTTTCTGAAAGCTGAGTTTCTTACAAAAAGTTCCTTATGCAAAATACGTGTATTACAAAAAAGACGAGGAAATCAGTTGAGTGCTGTGAATTCAAACGGCTTGAGACTAAATTTATTTTTCACAAGAAACTGCTTATAAGAAACTCAACTCTCAGATCGCCAAAATATTAAGAAACTCCAGTACTGGGAAAATATAACGTAAGAAACTACACGTTTTTTTAAGAAACTGGTTTATAAGAAGCTAGTACTAAGATGGCCAAAATCTTAAGAAACTCTAGTACTATGTCTAAGAAGTACTAAGAAACTTTTCAATGTTAAAAGCATGGATATTATAGCAAATAGATCGTTGAACCTTTACTATTTAGCAATATTATCTAAACATTTGTGTTTTCGACATAACAGAACACTGTTTATCCCCATATGATGTTTTGAATGTCAAGAATCATATTTGCCACTGTGTTAGCGACCACATTGATAATTCTTGGTTCAAAAAATAAGAAACCAATTAAGAAACTTTTAATACTAAAATGGACAACATTTCATGTGAAATTAAGAAACTTTTAGTACTATGGCCAGATCCAAGTTTCTTATTTAAAAAAACGTGTATTCATTTTTAAGAATGGAAAGTCTTAACATATCTTGACTTTATTTCACTCGTTTCCCGCACCATATTACTCGGAATGTACTTGAGTGATTTGTAAACATCGGGAAGGCTTCAGAAAACATTGCTTTGAAAACTTCACGACGGCACAGTTAATGGACATGAAAACTGTGATGGAAGCTTTAAGAAACTGGTAAGAAACTCTGAGTACTCTCGAGTACCGAATAATCGTCCCCCCCCCCGCTTATTAATTTTTGAAAAATTTTCCAACCCCCCGCTCTTATTCCAAATCCCCTTTTATTAATTTTTGGAAAAATGAAATGATAGTAAACATAATTTCTGAATAAACCCAAGAAAGAGTCGCAAGCAGTGCATTCAATAGAAACAGAACTCAAAAGTAAATGTATTAGTAACATCACTGTTCACATGAATATATATAAGAGACGTGTTTACCTTAGAAAACGACTATTTTCTATTTCTCCAAGACCCCCCCCCCGGATTATTCCAACCCCCCGATAACTGTTATATTGAACCATTTCCAACCCCCCCCCCCCCCGATTATTCTCACCCCCCCCCGTTTATTCGGTACTCCAGAGTACTCAAAATCTGATAATTTCAAGAAACTTTCAGCACTGGCCGGAATTCTTAGTTTCTCATAAAATATACGTCTGAACTGCTATAAAAAGAAAATAAAACTGAGCAATTTAAAAATAACGAACCTTGCACAAACTCCTGTGCGCAAATTCCATATCTATGAAAAAGAATGCGATTCAGATAATTATTCTCTTAAAAATTATATATATTAAATATTTATCCAAAATATGAAGCAGTATCAGTAGCAATATGATATTTTTCAAAAGAAAAATACAGAGAAATTATCCATAAGGGAGTTAAGTTAGGAAAGGTGGAAACGCGATGTTAGGCCTATGACTTCAAAACCCATTCCTACCGTCAGTCAGGAAAATTTTTAAATGGATCTGAAAATGCTCAACGTAAAATAATACAGAGAAAAAAATCATCACACTTCACAACACATCGCCCTATTTCAACCAGGCAAATTCGAAAAATGGATCTTAACATGTTCACCATTGATTAATAGAGAGAGAGAATTTATCAAAACTTCAGAACGCTGCGTCTGATTTCAATAAGACAAATTTGAGAAACTGATCTTAACATGTTCACCATTGAATAATATAGAGAAAAATTCTGCATAACTTCAGACGCTGTACCCAATTTCAATCGGGTAAATTTGAAAAATGGATCTTAACATGTTCATCATTGAATGATAAAGAGAGAAAATTTATCAAGACTTCAGAACGCTGCGCCTGATTTCAATCAGATAAATTTGCAAAACTAATCTTAACATGTTCATCATTGAATTACACAGAGAAAAATCCTGCATAACTTTAGACGCTGTACCCAATTTCAATCAGGCAAATTTGAAAAATGGAACCCAACATGTGCACCAATAAATAATGATTAAGGGCTATAAGATAACACAAATAAGTTTGTAAGTCTGTTTCACATTTGATGTCAGGCAACGAATTGCAGATGGAAACTTCTCCATGCTAAACTAAAGTATTTCAGATCATCGATATTACAATCAGAAACACTGGCCTGAAAGCATATGCGCAGTGTGTTGAGGGATGGGGATTCTGGGGGAGGATCAGTGACGGTAGCAATTGCTGTCGTTGCTGTTCTCTCGTGCGGGGTTCCTGTTGTTCAGCATCTTTCTCCTATGCTGACCTGACATCCAATGTGAAACGGATTCGAGTATTAATGTGTATAGTGCTAAATCGTATGTTTTGTATTTTGTAGTTATTCATTTAGTTTTTATTATTCGCATGTCTTTATGTTCATGGCCACAGGGTAGTCATTGTCCTTTGCTTCTTGTGGTCCTGTCCCTGTAGTGTTTGTATAGTTTGTACAGTAATTAAAAAGTATAGTAGCATGTAGATGTAACTTGTATTGTAAAATTTTAAATGAATATATAAAAAAGATAACACAGAGAGAATATTAGGATAAATCACCTTGATAGTTTGGTCATTGGAACAGCTGATAAGCAATGTTTTTGACATGAATCGAAGACCCCAAACTCCTTTCTGCAAGAAAAAATATACGATTTAGTATTGCTGATGAAATTAAATGGAAAGATTTAAAGGACAAGTCCGGGGTTAGTATAACTGTTGATTATTCAAGAGATTACACTGTTGTGAATGCTGTTGTCAATTTTGTCTCTTTTGATCAGCGAAACTTCATATTTCAATCTGCTAAGAAATGCGAAATGACGTAATTTTCTATGAAGTCACTTCATGTTGACCTGAACGAGGCTGCTAAATGTGTTGATAAATACTAGACTTATGACGATGAGTCCCTTGTATCCCTGCGGTAAACCTTGCTCAAGAGGGAACCTTGCTCAAGAGGGACTCATAATGAAACAGTGAAAACCCCGGCCCTATCTCCTGCATTCGATCATGATTCGATCGATCGAATCAGCATCAAACGACTGCCATAGCTCTGTTCAACGGTCATTCCTCGGAAAGAAAATGCGATAAAAGCCACGTTAAGCAGGCGTTTAATCAAAGAAACTTGGTATAAATCTGAAGAAGGATATTTACTTTAGCTGGTAAATCCAAAATGAGTCTTTTCAACGCTACATTTTCCATGTTTTTAAGACCAAAACAAACCAGAGAAAACTTCAGCCACCTGCCGTAGCAACTTTGTTCAAAATCTAGTCAACTGCATCATTCGAATCGAGAATTCGACATCATTGTTCTCTGCCGAATCTCGCAATCTGATTGGCACGTTAGGAATTGCGAAGTTTGGGCCTAAATAGGGCCAAGTTTTCATAGTAATACTATGAGTCTCTATTGCCTGAAGCGCCATCATCAAGTCAAAGAGCACAGGGCAACAAGAGACTCATCGTCATCAGTCTAGATAAATACCACTCACATTGCATTGCCTGCCTCCTTGTCGTGCCTTGGCACATAGGTACAAAATACAAAATGGCGACGATATTTTGCCTAACTTACGAAGTTTCATTAACCAAATTATGAAAGTTGGAGGTATCAAAACTTGGGAAGAACTCACGACTGGTGCTCAGCAGTTGGGAAGGTTGCTTTTTAACAATGATTTTCATCCCTGCAATAAACCTTGCCCAGCAGGGCCTCCTAACAAAACGGTGAAAAGTTTATTACCCTGCCTTTGCCCATTCCCAGCAATAAAGAGCAAGAATCATAGCATCTTACAAGCTGCTTGCTACCACAACTTCTAGTGGCACGGCGCTAAACAGGACCATATCCAGAGAAATATTTTGCGTCTCTGCGCTCACCGATTCGGTGTAATAATGTAATAACAACAACAATTTTACACAGGGTCACCTTTGAACGTACGAAATGGTCTTATCAATATCCTGAATTTTGTCAAATCAAAGTGCAAAAATAAAAGTGGGAATAAGGTGACACCGTGTCTTTTCGTGCTATGTATGGGACCTGTAATATGTCAGCGTATTTAGTTTAGTGTTTCCTGATAAAAAAATGGCAAAAGAAAACAAGGGACTACAGTAAAAATCAATATATAAGAACTTAGTGAAAGAGAACCTTCACGCTGAAATTCTGAAATTAGATTCCCAATATATAAGAACCCATTCAGCCTGAAATACGATGGAGGTTCTTTTTCGTAGAGATCATCCTATTAGATCAAAACTCCAGTTGCTTTGTCATTGAACCTATACGGACTGATATTGCCGTACGTGAATATTGCAAAGAAGTCTAAAGTTGCCTGAAAGCTTTCATTGTATTCTGTAAAATTTCTGATTCGTCCACGAACTGCTGTTGGGAATAAGGCCTCATGAACACAGTGCCTCTGAACTGACAGTAAATAATGGGCTCGAAGTTCCAATCTGAAAAAAAGAAATTCCTGAAAGCCCTGAATAAAATAAGAACCAATTCAAGGACCTGTGCAGCCTAATTTCCCACTAAATACTCCGAAATACTCAATATGTGAGAATCTAATCAGGCTGACTTTCAAAATTGTAGGTTCTCATACGAGGGGTTTTTTACTGTATCAAGGGGTCTGTCTCAATCAGCATACAGTGCATATGCTATCTCTTGGCCGACAGGGTGTCTTTTTCTATCTAAAAAAATGCGACAGGGTTTTAGAATTGATAAGAAAATCATGTGACAATGTATCATGAGCAAGGATTTTCTTTAGCGTTCTCTTGAAACAATGGGTCATGTATGCGTTTGGCAAAATGTTTATGCGACAGGGTCTACTTCTGGAGCACTTTTTATGCGATAGGGTACATGGTGCAGAGAGATTTTCCACATACCCCCGTCACTTCCCCCTCCTTGGGAAGGCATACTAGTTGAAACGGGCTCTTTAAAAGGGTGCTCTGGCAAGTTATCAATAAACTTTCTTATCTTGAAAGCAAATTTGATATTTTGCTTACTAAGCTGTGATCACGGGAATGTCCCACCATAGATAAATAGATTAGTCGGCGCCGGCCTTTTCTTGAGAAGAAGTCGGCTTTCAACGTTCATGGCGGTTTGTCCAGTTTATAATGCGATTGAAAACCGAAAACAAAAATGTTTGTTTCTTGGAAATCAGCTTACAGTCTCTCCACTTCATAGCCGTCCTAATAATTTTCCCACCCCTCATAATTTTATGAAGAAGCTTTTAGTGATTTGAAGGTGACGCTTGCCTTTTCGTGTATCCCTGCCCTGGTGGTTAAGACACTTAGGTGTTGTGGCGCCGTGGTGTAATCCCCTGACATTGCAGCCAGAACAGTCAGGCGGAGTGGGTTCGAGTCCCGGTAGGGCCCCACCACTAGAGCGTCATGACAAGGGGTCGCGGACTCGATTAGGTCTGCTCTATTTCTGCGATCCCAGCGCTTGGCGCTGAAAAACGCAACTTCACCTTCACCTTCACCTTCACTTGATCTGTCCCTTCAATATCAAATGTTGATGGGAGCATAAAATTCATAGGGGTTAAGCTTAAAGTAAAGGATCTTTGCCGAACAAATTAATCAAATTCCAGCGCTACTTTGATACTTCTTGTGTTGAAGTTTTAGGAGGCTTTCATTTTATTCATACAGAAATTGTTTTCAAGACTGCCCTGTAAAAAGAAACAGCAGTCAGTTTGCTTTATAGGCGTCCTAATGATTTTTCCCACCCCTCACATATCTACAAAGAAGCAATTAGCGATTTGAGGAAGGCAACTGCTTTCTCGTGCATCCCTGCCCCAGTGGTTAAGACCCTTGATCTGTCCCCTCAATCCGACCACTAAAGGGGGCATAAAATCTACAGAGGTTTAACCCAAAAATAAAGGATCTTTGCCGAACAAATCAATCAAATACAAGCGCTACTTTGATACCTTTCGTGTTGACGTTTCTGCAGGCTTCTATTCCATTCATACAAAAAATGGTTGGAGATCGGATTTGATGAACTTGCAACAAGTCTCTCTCACAGGAAAAACAGAAGAAGGGGAAAAACAAGAGGGACTTGTAATACTTGGTAGCCCAGGTCTTTGGGTGGACAGAATTCTGTCCAGTCGGCATCCTTTTACAAAAAACCAATATCCAATCATATGCTAAGAAAGAACAAGATCCCCGAAACACACGACACAACCCCCGTCATTTTGAACATGGAAGCAAGGCTCGATAACTCATCAACATTAATGAGCATGCCAAGTATTACAAGTCTCTCTCGTTTTTTCCTTCTCCCTTTCTTTCCGCGAGAAAGACTTGTAGTAAGTCCAGGATTTGAGAGTGACGCTCGCCTATTCGTGCATTCCTACCCCAGTGCTTAAGACGCTAGATCTGTCCCTTCAATATCAAATACTGATTTCAGCATCCAGTTTATGGGGGTCAACAGAGACCGCAAAGCGATTTAAAAGCGGGGGAGTCTGAATGGCAAGCAAAGCGAGCACTATGGGGGTCCGCGGGCTGCCTCCAAACAATTCTTTGAGACCATGCCCTTTAGAATGTCACAAACGCCTTTTCATGAGAATTAGCGGCCTTTATATTGCCAATATGTCGGTGAAAGGAGTCTTTTCTCATTCAAGTAGGCGGGCATTGGTATTCATGCTAGCATTTACAAGTGAATATCGTTTAACGGCATTACTTCCGGACAGCAAAAAGTTCTTTAATTTCAGACCAAAGACGAGTTTTCACTCGAGGAAGTTTTACATCAAGAGTGCTAGGTCATGAGTTTCTTCTGATTAAAGCTCGTATCTTTTTCATTAATACTAATAGCTTCTTCGGGGAAACGTTTCGATCACAAAATCTGCATCTGTCACGTTATAGCCCACAGTATTTTGCAACAAGAACAGCTTAGCATAAGTTCCAAATCTTTAAATCTACGACAAAAGGCGGTTGTAAAATTCAATGATCTACTTCTTTAAACTGAACTACTTGACAGAAACTTTAGTCATTTTCTATGATTCTACCGTTGGACCTTTCAGAAATCTTGATCATTTGTCGAAATATTTCAGCTCATTTTATGATGTGGCATCATCAAATTTCTAAATCACAAACCCCAGAAAAGTGAAAGACTTTTGCTTGATACCATATTGTAGGCATCCATAAACTATGCTTTTCTTGAGAATTATTTGATCTTTAGTCAAGAGGTTTAGAATTTACGATAGTTTTAAGCTTCTTTCGACAATTTTCTTGAATTCTTAAAAAAGAAGAAAAACACTGTAATTCTGAAAATATTGAAGACTTCAGAAAAGTCCGACGGCAGATTTACTGTAAAATAGTTCAAGTTTCTTTGAAGACGTTCAGTGCAAAGAAATAGGTCATAGAATTTCGCACCCAGCTTTTTGATGTTTTGAAACTTATTCTGAACAGCACAGGGCCCAAATCTTTGCAAAACCATCAAATCGAAATGAGTACAACTTTATTGTCAAATTCTTTCAACTGAAGTGATCGAAGGGAAATGTAGGGTTTATACCGGGTGAGTCAAAAAAAGTTTAGGCGTTTGAAGGGCTGTGGAATAAAAAGTATGTGACCGATATTCAAAACTGAAATGTTCATCTATCAGTCAAAGGTCAACTTAGGTGAGAAATTTTGTTTGGTAGTATCCCTCATCTTACAGCCCCAGAAATTAGGCAAATGCTGGTAAAGGGCATGTTTGGGAACAACGATTCCATATTCCATTCTGGTCCATGATTTACCCTCTATCGAAATTCGGATTCAGCATCTCAAACTGGCAATGTAAACTGCAATGCCACATAAATCATGGACCAGAATGGAATGTGGACTTCTCGATTCCCATACCAACCCCTTAAAAGCATTTCGATTATTGTTGGGTTTTAAAGATGTTTGATTTTACCAAATAAAATTGTGTCATCTAAGTTAGGCTGCATTCACATTGCACAATCTTTTCTAAGCGCGTAAACGCTCGTGGAGAAATCCGCCATATTAATCTTTTACAGTGTTCACATTGCAAAATGTTTTTGAAATCTGAACACTGTAAGGGATTAGTATGGCGGATTTCTGCACGAGCGTTTACGCGCTTACAAAAGATTTTGCAATGTGAATGCAGCCTTAGCCTTTGGGTGATAGATTAACACACACTTTAATTTTGAACATCGGTCACATACTTTTTATTCCACAGCCCTCCAAACGCCTGAACTTATTTGACTTTGACCCACCCGGTATATTCAAAATAACAATTTACACAAAAACGAGGTACCAAAGACCATACTTACAAACTACTGGACAAAATAGGATGATGACCCAGGAAGCAAGAAACCATGACTATCCAAAGGGTGATTACATGAAACACTAGACTAAATAACTGGCAAACGACAGAGCAGGAAATGCACACGCATGCGCAAAAACTCGCCACTGTGAGCTCCCTTAGCTCTTTGCAGCAGATCCCCAAATTAGACAACACTTGGTATTTTGTTCCTAGGGGCCTCGATCTCTTGATTTATCGTTTCAGAAAGCTAATCTATTAAAGCACTTCTTATCTCAGATTGGTCGATGACGTCATTTTACGCAGTTTCTGCGATGTCCTAGAAAATACAAACAAACAAAAATGGAAACAAAAAGAAAAAACGATAAAATATGACTAAATACGGATAAATACGGATGTGAATAGGATCTGTTTCACATTGGAAGTCCTGCTAGCACAGGCGATAATACTGAACTGCAGAAATCCCGGCCGAGAGACCACCACCGACAAACACTGTCGCCGCTACTGCCCACCAACCCCCCCCCCCCAGAGTCCCCACTGCTCAACAACACCGCACCTGTGCTGTCGCAATATTTAAGTTGTTTACCATAATTCTACAGAGAGTATTTCTTATGTCATCGATGTTTGGAAGTACAGCTTTTCTTACGTCTTATTAAGAGATTTGCCAGAAGAGATATCGGAAATTTTGACAAAGATAAAACCTTCATAAACTGATTGAGGGGAAAGTCTAAATGACCAACACAAGAAATTCTCATTTTTTGAAAACCTGCAAGATAGTTGCAAGCCAAAGTCTGCAGCTTTTATGGTTTACGATTAAGTAATTTCATGATGTCACAACTTTCAAATTAGCAGAAATTCTTTAAAAAGCTGCAACTTTGGTGATATGAAAAATACTTTTTCTGGGATCATGGCAAACATTTAGGCAACAACACTTTACACCTGTAATTTAAAAGTCTTGCAAAGACTCTAGCTCTATGCTGATATGAACAAGTTGAACACCCTCTTGTTCTCAGAACATGTGGCTATCGTGTGAATTTCCGAGCATGAAACTACTTTTTTGCGTAATTGGTAAGGCGATATCAGGGTGATCACAGTGCCATTAAGAAGAATAAATCTCCTCTCAGTACCGTCTATGCTATCTCCCTTCAACACAAATTATCAGCGATCTATCAGCTTGGCAGTTTGTTTCCCTGTAATCTCTTATTTATGTTTATTCCAGCTGTCTCGCGGCTCAGTTGTAATCTATTCCATCACTCACTCACTCACTCACTCACTCACTCATTCATTCATTCATTCATTCATTCATTCATTCCATCTGCCCTCAAAGTGCTTTCATTTAAGTTTTGATACTTAAGCGACCTTAATCTCTCTTCATCATCATTTTAAACACTTTAAGTATTTAAAAAAAACTCTGCTCAAGGTACGATTAATTTCATTCTTGGGTGTTTTTATTTACGCTTTCCGTCTACAACGACATTGTGCAGTCGACAATAAGTCTCCAAATATGTCTACTTTGCGTCTTTTTTCATGTTCTTTAACTTGCACTGTGTTGAAACTGTCATTTCTGCTTTCTACTAGTGTCTTAAATTCAACTTTTGCCAGATCTTTATCTTAAAGTTTTTACGGTTTCATCCGCCTCAAGTATACCCTTGGCTAGACTAGACGTCCGAAACAGTATACCCTTGCGGGCGGCATATCCCCAGGTACCTTTTCTATGGAAGGACCCTCCTCCAGTGCTTCACTCTGCTCTGACCATAGGGTAATAAACCATATAATAACTGTTCATTCGGACAATACCGAAAAAAGATACCCTCCGCTCCGCCTGACGCGACAGCTTCGGGTGAATACTTCCTGGTATTGCCACAGGAAACAGCTATAATAAGATTAATCTTGTCACTCAGACATCTACTAGGTACCTAAAGAGGCTGCTGCGCAGTCGTATCCACTTGGAACTGTTGGTTCGCATTCCGTTGTCTACTAAAAGGACCAAAGGTGTTTAGTCGTGAGTCTAGCCTTGGCTCGAGAAATTCTATTCGATAAAATAAAGGTGCTGTGGCGCCGTGGTGTAATCCTTTGACATGGCGGCCAGAACAGTCAGGCGGAGTGAGTTCGAATCCCCATAGGGCCCCAACACTTGAGCATCATGACAAGGGGTCGCGGACTGGATTAGGTCTGCTCTATTTCTGCAATCCCAGCGCTTGGTGCTGAAAAACGCAACTTCACCTTCACCTTCACCAACAAAGGAGGAGATCACTTACCCAATGACCCTTCAACGTTTGAATTAGATCACCAGTATTGATATTCCATAATCTGGAAAGAAAAATTTTTTTTTATCACATAAAACATTAAAACTGCAACTAAACAACACAAATATTCCATGGCTGCCATAGCTGGAAAGGACATGATGTCAGCGAGTTCCAACTACGACAGGCACTTACAATAATTTCAAAATTTATGTACAAATAATTTAATAAAAAAAGAAAAGCAACTCGAACGGGCGTCTCGGAAAGAGGAGCTCCTCCACCTTACTGCAGATTGTCAATGAAGCACTCAGACATATCATGGAAACACGCCCTTTCGACAAAACAGCGCGAGCCAGGCAACCACGGCCGATCCCCCGCACGCGCCGAACGCAACACGCGCAAGAGACCGACCCCAATCAACCAGCACGCACCGCCCTGCCGAAAGGGCACACTGTAGTATGCATTTCAGCTCTCCACGGTGGAAATGGGAGTACCTCTTTACGGAAAGAAAATGGAATCTCCATTTCTATCAATATCAAAACAATAAAAAAATTGTTACATTCTTTTGTACCAACCAATCCAAAGCAGGAAAAGGCGTAAGGTCACCTGGTCCCTACTTTTAATGCCACTTAAAATTTCAATACTTTAGCAAAACAGGTAGAATCTAAGGCAGCTTGGTATCAAATTATGCAAAAATCCTAAATTGATTACATAGTACCAAGTTTCCTGACAAAACTGACGATGATAAGAGGAAGGGTCGCTGCTGTTTGCTTTTGGAGCATTCAACAAAAGCGCTTTGTTACTTCGATGAATGAAATCTTTGCTTCTATGATGATCCTGTTTCAACTACGTTCAGATCTTTGCTCCCAAACAGAAGCAAGTTGCACAGTGCATTCCTAGTGTAGTTGAATCCAGCTCGTCCATGTTTAGACCAGGGATGGTAAGCTTACGGTATGAGTAAGCTTGATGGGATACACCTGGACATATGCTCCTTTCTGAAAACGGTATGCTCAATGCGAAGTTCATTCAGAGGTATCTGCAGTAATCACTCAAAATCTTTTACTTTTAAAGAACACTAATAGAGAGCTCATGCTCTGCTTGTTTCAGGAAAAACACAGCCCAACAATAATTAAAAATCTTTAAAAATTGACTAAATTTGAGTAGATGTAATGTACAGTAAAACCTCGCAAAGAAGAACATAGCAAAATAAGAACCTACAGACTGATTTTTTGGAAAAATACACCTACAGATAAGAATCAAAAGCAGACTGATTTACTTCAATGTTCTTATGAGATGGTACGCTTGACTAAGAAATTTCATCAAGTGCAAACAAACTCCTAACTATTGATAAATGAACACCTCTAACATTTTTCAGGGACAGGCACATTGTTTTATCAAGCTTTATGATATAAATTGCTTTGTAAACAACAAAATACCATATCGTGTAATATACAAATACAGTCATCTCACCCTCAAGTTTATCAAGCACATACTGTGTAGCTATGCATTCATCGTACTCTCAGTGTCCTTGTAATAAGAACCACACCCTGAAAATATCATAAGTACCCCCCCCCCCATTCATAAGAACCTATTCAGTCTGCTTTTTAGAAAAGTATTTTCTTGTTTGCGAGGTTTTACTGTATATAATCTAAAAGTAAAATCTTTCTTCTGTCCAATGATATATGCAGGTAGGATACACTAATGAAATTATTGATCATTAAATCTATACAATCTTGAGTACTCTCGAGTACCGAAAAATCGTCCCCCCCCCCCGCTTATTAATTTTTGGAAAAATGAAATGATATTAGGCATAATTTCTGTATCAACGCAAGAAAAAGTCTCAAGAAGTTCATTCAACAGAACCAGAGTTCACAAGTATATGTATCAGTAACATCACTATGCACAAAGATATATAACAGATACGTGTTTACCTAAGAAAAGGGCTATTTTCTATTTCCCCAAGCACCCCCCGATTATTCCAACCCCCCAATTATTGTTATATCGAACCATTTCCAACCCCCCCCCGATTATTCTCACCCCCCCCCCGTTTATTCGGTACTCGAGACTATGGTCATTTTCAAATGCAGAATGCTGTAAGAGCAAAGTCAACCCTTGTTTCCGTCACAAAATTATGAAAAAAAATTTGTCAAAATGTTTCAGGCCTAGAAGCACTTGAGGAGATGCTTTGAGGAGGGAAATACATAATTTCATCCTCGTGGCAAGAATTTGCAGATAATGATAGAATATGCTCTCAAAAAGGTGGATTATCATCTATTTAGATGCCCTATGACTTTCCAGCATCTAGAAATGGCCATACTCACAAAACTGTCAATTAAGCAATGAAGCATTCAATGCACCCAACCTAGATATCACTGGAAAGAAGGTCGACTGTACTTTCAGATGGTATGCCTCAAACTGATTCAAATCTTATCATTTCCCAAAGAATTTCGAATGAAAGTGGGTTGCGTTGTTATCTGAAACACCCAGTATTACTTCCCTATCTCAAGAAGGCCATTTTAATCTTTGACCCAAAAACTCCCATTGAGTTTTGGCCGTGCTTTGATAAATTGATACGAAAGGTGTGGGAAAGAAGTAAGATAAATAAAAAAAGGGAAGGGAGATCAATGTAAGAGAAAGAACAAGGGATAAATGGGGCGGTATACATAGGGAAAGAAAGAGAATCTGTGTAAGATGAAACGAAAGAAAACAAGTTTTTTAACGCTGTGTAGCAGCATCCTTTGTGGTAACGTATATGTTTGTCCATCAAAATTAGCAACGCCGGAGAGGGAGGCGCTCGGGGAGCAAGCGCCTCTCCTGCCCTATTGTAAGAGGTGCAAGGGGGGCAAGAGTGCATTTTAATGGAACAATATATTTCTTTAACAACTTTTAATCCGATATTATGAAAACCATGAATTTAACCTTAAAGTTGAATAATAATCGCAACATGCATTGGTCATATCCAAATATGCAAAAGAGAACATCATTTACATCAGTTAGAATATTCTTGATAGCATTTTAAACGAGTCTAAAGGGTGTGGCCACAAAAAAATTTCCAGGGGGGACCCCATGTCTACCCAATTTTCGGTTCGCTTTCCTCGTCATTGGTCTGGAGTGCCCTTGTGTTCCCCTTCGACCTCCTTACCCTACCTTCGCTCTGGCGTCCCTGATAAAAATTAGAAACTGTGAATGGCCTTTGAGTTGTGTGAGAAGTCAAAAGAATCTATTAACGAGGAGCCATATGACATACTTACTTGATAGTCTTGTCCACACTGCCACTTGCTAAAATGTTTTTGAAAAGCTGAACTGCTGTCACACTGCAAAGGTAACAAAAATTAAATAGTAAATAACAAACAGATCAGAAAACAAATTTTTATCAAACATGGTAAGCTACTGATATGTCCATAAAGGCACAAAGTACACTTAAGTCCACATTTCGTGAGAAGTGTCAGTTGCATCGAATTTAGTTGCCACAATTTATCAGTGACTTGTTCCTTCCCATTATATTTTCTAGTGGGCTGAGAAAGTCTACGGAAACTATTCGTAAAACACTCTCAAAGGAATTTACCACTAAAGTGAGAAATACTTCTGATAACGACTGAACACAATTTTACTTACATTCTGATGATTTCATACTTTCTTCCTGCGATACCTTCTACTCGCAAAAATTTTAGTCATATCTTAGTAATTTAGCTGACCTCAAGATGCGCTTTTCTACGAGTAACTGTAAACAACTTGCAAAAAGATGGCATAGTTTCTTGACTTTTTATAACCTTTTCCAATCAAAATGTGCAGCTAGGAAGTTGACAATACATTCTGGCATTCGCTGCTTTTGCAAGAAAAGAGACATCAGCACCCCATAAAAATGTAAGCATGCACTGATATATCGAATACGACTAAAAGGACAAAATCTTTAGATCAGCGGAGTGGAAAATGAATTGTGGCACTACAGCACTCAACAAGCTTCAGAAGCTCCCAAATCGTGCAGCTAGAATCGTGACAAATAGCCCCTACAGAATGTCTGTACCACCCATCACCAGGCAGTTGGGGCGGCAAACGGTCAAAAAGCTCATAGAAACTGAAACAGTGAAAATGGTCTATGGGTCCATAAACCATCAAGCGCCCGAGTATCTTACAGGACTGTTCCAAAGGTTATCTGAAACCTGTGCTAGACAGCTTTGTAACACCAGCACTGACCTTTATGTACCTCTTCTAAAAACCACATGTGGCCAAAAATGCTTCTCGTATAGAGGAGCTAAACTTTGGAATGATTTGAGAAGAGAAAGTAAGATGGCCAATACTTTCACTTAATTCAAATCGTCGCTGAAAAATGACAAATCCTGAGCAGTGTCTCACCTTCCTTTACTTTTAAGTATTTCATAGTTCCTATTCTTACTGTAATTTTATAGCTTTTCTTTTGTGACAGGGCAGTTTTTAAATCAAAATTTTTATTACTTGAATATTTACCCTGTATAAATATTATAAAATGAAAATGAAATGAAAGGAAAATGAATTTCTTCTGCAGCCAGTGAAATATTTTGAAATGAACTTTCTTCAAAGCCGTGAAAAGAAACAACTTTGGGTAATATATTTTTCGATTGCATTGAATATGACTGATACCATACTTTGTACAGAATTTCGACCGATTGGTTCTAGAGCAATTAATAAGTTTCCCAAGGGGAGGATTTCTGAAAACCGGCTTTCCGTGCTCATCAGAGTGAGAAGCAGAGTCACCTTAAATACTTCAGTTTTGCTCCACTCCGCAGCTTCGCAGTTTTGCATTTCTGCGAAGGAAAAAAATCATATACAATTATGGAGGGGGTAGCAAAAGAATCGAAAACACTTGCTTTCAATTTTCGAAAACTCCTCCACAAGAATGATATAAATTTTCCTCCACAGAAGAATACAAGCTAAAGCATGACAATGGTATCCAACTACCCATGAACATACCTTCCCATGTGTCCTTGAAACTCCGTCATATTGTAGCGCCCTTTACGCCAGTTATCTTCAAGGCTTTCGTACTTCAAATACATGTCTCTCCAATTCAACTGGGGCTGTGCTGCTGAGGCTACGATAAGTCAAGTTAAAAATGCTGATTAACTGGACATTTAATCAGAGTTAATTACGAGAGGAGGCATATTTCATGATTCGCTGTATGGCACACCCCTTTTTTCCATTTTGTACACTTTGACAACAGCAAAGACTAAAAGTTCTTGATGAAATGAAGTAAATAAACTATTCTGCATAGCTTCCTTCCTCATAAGAGTTCAATTTCAATAGATTCAACCATGTCCTTTCCTGAGCATTTTTCACTTGGGGGTAATCCGGTTCTTACAGATAAAGGTTGAGCAAAAGCTTGAAAGGCACTCCGTTCAGGTTTTTGTTTCTTTTCAATATATTTTGAGTGGGCTTGTCAGGATTTCTAGCTACTGAAACCTAACTTAGGCCCATTGTGCATGCCGCATCCAGGCATGGAACCCCTACTTTAACGTCCCTTCCGAAGGAAGACGAGGTGAGTTGTGATGTCAAGCTTAACTTCAGTCACCTGACGAAGACTGTGTAAGCAAGCCACTAGCTCACTCACCTCCTACTCAGGTAACCTGTAAGAAAGCCATGCAGCCGTTTTCGTTACCCACCCATCCACTACTTCTGATTTTCTCCTTGCTTTTCTACTTTTTCTTCCAATTATCTCTCTGTTCTTTCCACAGCCTTAGTGGAACGGTGTATTGGCCCGGAAATTTAGTATTTCAATGGCAATCAGCAGTCTTAAAGAAGCAATTTCGGGCCGGCAATGAGGGCCGTTTCCTGCATTTTGTCGATTTGATCCAGGCTTGATCGAATTAAAAATCCTACCGGGTGTACCTCAATGATGAAAAACTGCGAACTTCTTTTTTTGGAGACAAAGCTTAGGGGTGCTTTTCTTTTCAAGTTCATAGTCCCAAGTGTAATTAGATAGTTAAAATTGTTTCAGTACAATGGCTCCTTTCATCATGATGAAATCACTCGGGATAATGCTGAAATCCTCCCGATGACGACAAATTCATCCTCTCAAAGTGTTATCTATCCATCTTCCGGATGAGCCAGAAAAATGTTCCAACTTTTGAAAATTCCTAGCATCAAACGGAAAATGCTGTTTTACTATCTGAGGAGCAAACATGAAAATAAAGAAATGAGAGAAACAGTCTTACCAACACGACGCTCTTTACATTTCCCTTTCCATAACAAATCATCGCTTGCTCTTTCATTCCAAGCTTGACTGACCTAAAATGTGAATAGCAGGACTCGATTAGCCTGGAATCGATTGTATTGCAAAGCCAAAGTTTGGCTTTGCAATGCAATCGATTCCAGGCTAAAGAATTAAGCCTTTCTAGGTCTGCGCAGTCAGTGTAATGTAACAAGACTAAAACTGTTCTTAGATAGAAATAAACCAAACACATGAAAGTTAATGAAAACATTATGCAGAAATAACTGAAGAAGGACTCAAAGATTTCAAGCATCAATTTATCCCAACCATTTAGTTAGGCCAACCGATCTTTAGTAATGGACAACTATAGGAAGTCTTAAAAAACCGTGCGTGAATGATTCTGCTGCCAAACACAACACGGAGCTTAAATCTTTCAAATCTTTAATAAGGTGGGTGTAAAACTCAAATTTTCCTATGAATTAATTAAATGAATTGGATGGAACTTTGCGTAATTTTAAGCAAATCTACCGTGGCAATTTTTTGATATCTTGATCATTTTCAAAATGGCGGCATTTCGATTATTGTTTTCAAAATTCATCGAGAATCTTGAAAAGTTTCAAATCATTGCTAATCTTAAATTACTCAAGGAAAATTGATACAATCTTCAAGAAAACCATAGTTTTATGAAGGTCTACAAAATGGTAGCAAGCAGAAATCCGTAGCTCTTCTGGTTAAGGATTTAAAAATTAGATGGCGTCACAGCCTCAAAATTGATAAAGGCCACCATTTTGAAACTAATCAAGGATTCCAAAAGTTCCTTTCAAACATTTTAATTCATGGAGAAAAAAGATAAAATTTTACACTCATCCTCTTAACGATTGAGTCCTATGCTATACTATACTTTTTATCCCTTGATGAATGAACTAAAATTTGGTATTTTCTAAAATTTTCGGTATTTTGGTTGCAACGCAATAATAATTCATTAAGTGTATAATTCCTCTCAAGCTCATGGCAGATCTTCCAGTAGAGAAGAGCTAATGATTGTAGAAAGGCAGTAGCATATCGCCCTCGAAATCCAAACCTGATATGCCTCGTAATGATGCTTATTATCTTATACTGTGCATTGTGCTTAATATCTCATATCTATTATCTTATACCTCGTGATGATGCTTATACAGCAGCACCCCCGTTTTTTCTTCCCACTTCTATTTTCCTTTTATTGGGGTAAGTTACAGCTGAATTGTAAGTGGCATTCATTGTGAGGACCCGGAGACCTCGTGTCTTTCCTCGCCATGAATGTCACAGTTTAATGTAATGGCAGTTTGTTTAGTTTTATGATTGTTGTTTTTAATGCATAAAAAAATGCTTATTATTAGAAACTGTGAGAAAGGCATTCTCCAAGGACATCACGTTACATTATTACGAGTCAAGAGATTTTTTACTTCTTCTTTTCATCAAATTGTAATTCTAGCAATAACTGATTCATTGCAGTAAAGGTAAAGAATTCTCTTGACCAATAAGAAACGAACGGTGACACAATTTCTTAAGGAAGTCTTGAATTTGATTACAGTTAGCAGCAAATTTTTTACTAGAAACATCAAAGTTGGCATACTTTGAAGACTTTCTTGCCTTCTCAGGGATCTGACAATAATTAAAATTCTGGTTTTGGGCTAGGAGTACATTTTATGCTTTTGATTCATAGCTGCATAACATAACCATTAATCCCAAGCAAAACATCAAAATTCAGTTTGACAGTCGAGGGTCAACACAAATATTCTTTGGGTAATGGGGCCTTTGCAATTGCCGTCAGAATTTGTAAAAGTTGTACACAGTTTTGGGGACACCCGGTATGAAATCCCGGGAGGGGGCACTATCAAATTTGACTTGACGAGATGTGAAGCTCAACAGGGAGTCATTTTGCGGAAAAATTATGCGATAGGTTATCATGTGGAAGGAAATTGTTCAAAGTTCTCCTGGCCTACGAGTAGACCCGGTCTTCTAAAGAATAAAGGGTCTACGAAATAAGGAGACAAGGCTTGCTACGGCTGCCCAATTCATTATGTTAATCCTCTATTCAACTGTGTCTATGACACGTGCCCAAACAAAGGCTGCATAAATTAAGTTCTAGAGATCTGGAACTGCAGTAGCAAGCCTTCGCTCATTGATTCGTAGACCCTTTCTCCTTTTGGATAACAGGTCCACACGTAGGCTATGTTCTCTTGGAACAATCATGCATACCTCGGCACGATTCTTATGCGACAGGGTATACTTTTGGGGCATTTTTATGTTACGACAAGGTACAGGGTGTGGAGAGACTTTCCACACAACCCCGTCACTTGCCCAGTCAAGTATCCCCCGGCTATGAAATCAGTGTGAGTAGTTACAATGATATGGGTACTGAGAAGACGGTGGTCATGCCAGTGCAAGTAACTTACCTTAGCTACTAAAAGTAGATCTTGCGGGCTCAGATACGACAATATTTTGATGCTCAGAGGTTTCGGTAGCAATGAAATAAAGTCACGATATAATCTGACCTGCAAAACAAAGAAGAGATATTGTCCCACTACTAAACAGGTCAGTTTGAAAAACATGTATACCGTATATGAAGCTTTGGACTTGCTACAAGTCTCTCTCGCGGAAAAACAGGAGAAAGAAAAAAAGGGAGAGAGACTTGTAATGCTTGGCATGCTCATTAATATGCATGAGCAATCGAGCCTTGCTTCCGTTTTCAAAAATTACGGGGTTATTGTCAACTGTTTCATCGAAGCTTGAGTCTGCCATTGTCAAAGAACATCGCAGAACCTCGCTCTGTTGTATGATTGTCCTTTCTAAGCATATGATTGGATATTGGTCTTTTGTAAAAGGATGCCGACTGGACAGAATCCTGTCCAGCCAACGACTCAGGCTGCCAAGTATTACAAGTCTCTCTCACTTTTATTCCTTCTCCCGTTTTTGCCGCGAGAGAGACTTGTAGCAAGTCCAATGAAGCTTATACCTGTATAAATAATTAAAACGAAATAAATGAACATAAACTGAATTTTCTTTTGCTTCTCGCTTATATCAGAGTAAATCAAATGGAACCTGGAAAGATTCCGATAACCTAACTTTGAAGCTTGTGAATGCATTGAGGAATTCTGCTTAGCAAAGTTTGAATATGATTCAGTCTCTTGTCAATTGATTGTTTTGAATACATGGATTCTTACGTAAATTTTGATGGTGTTTATGAGAATTAAGTTATTTTCGACGTCCTTTGTGGTTTCTCTGAAATTAACGAGAGGAAAACATTGGAAAACATTCTTTTACCTCGATCTCAGATCTTGCAACTCAATGAATCTTCAACGGATTGATTTGCAAGATTCTGATCTTTAAAACTATTTCAAAATTTCAGCAACCAAGATATCTCCCCGTGGGCCTGTTCATGTTATCGTTTTATGTCAATAATTTATCAAATATTAAAAAAAAAATTTTTGGGACACCCAGTAAAAAAATGTAAACCAGAAAATAATCAAGACATCAAACATTGCATAAATGCGGATATCAAAAACAAGTTCAGTTCTCCTTTGAACCATTGGATCAAACGACAGATGCATTAAAGTAAATGAACGGAGGTACAGGGACATAATCTAAACATAGCACAAAAGAGCCGCAGGCGCCACTTATCTTCCACTTGTTTCATAGATCGAAAACATCAAATACAATAGGTTATATTTAGATTGCCCAGTTCTCCTAGCTAAGTTTGCTTTTAACCCCGTTGATTTCCTTTAACCATTTCTGCAATACACGGTGTTTCAACAAGGACGGGTACTTTAACATAAATAGCAGCAGTTGCTTTAATCGACACCCCGATTCAAAGCGATTACTGACTGCAAACAAAGGGAATCCTCTCAAACCGGTAAATCAAAGCAAACACAGCCGCAAAAGTTGCCACGAACCAGCAGGGCAAACTCTCAGCTTGTGTAAGTAAAATGTGGTTTTTAAGAGAAGTTGTGAGCTTAAAACGACAGAAGAAGGGTAAATCTAAAATTCTGTCTCGCAGATTTTGTTTATTTGATGTCAGAAGCCGAGCTGAAGGCATTATGATTCTCGGGTATTTAGGGCTTAAATGAAACAATTACCACACAGCTCATGAATCAAATAAACAAAATCCACGAGACAAAACTTTAGACTTACCTTTCTTCTTTCATTATACACACAAAGCACACCATTACCCTAAAACCACCTTTCAATTGCACAAGGCGAGAGTTTGCCCTACTGATTTCGGGGCAACTTTTGCAGCCGTGTCTGTCTTGATTTACTGGTTGAAAGAATTCCTTTGTCTGCAATCACTTGTATTCAAATTGAGTTGTCAGTCAAACCAAATGACGGCAATGAAGTTCAAAACCTGTCACTTTTACTACACTTACCATTATCAGTCCATAAAGAAGGTAGATTTGACTTGTGTCCAGTGTCTGCAAGAAAAGCTGCAAGAATTCTTTCTTTTGCCAATCTGAAAAGATGAAAATAATACTGACTTGATTTGATTTGATTTTAGTTTCTTTGGCACAGTAGCCACGTCAATCAAAGGATTGGTTTACAGTCTCGGGGAGTAGCGGTACTTACCCCCGGGTACTTACCATATTTTTCCGACGGGGATGTGTCGTTTTTCAAGGCATTGTTTCACCTACTTTTCTGGAGTGAGGTATGAAAAGAAGACAATTTTTCTGGAGATGGTTGTCAAAAGCATATCAAAGGGAGAAAATTTTGCTAAATCAGGTTGTTATTTAATGCAAGTTTTTTGTTTTGCAGCACATTTTGACCGATATTTTCTAGAATCGGCCATCATTTTCAGGGAAATATTCTGGAGGCGGGTGAAAATTTTTTCTTCATGGGCACACCCCTGTACAAATTTACGTCAAGTACTCCCCCCCCCCTTCTGGGTCTACATACAGCAACTAAGCTTAAAAGAAACGCATGCAAAATTAAATAATCCTATTTACAAATCTACTAATAATCTTATTTACACCGGAACTTCGCAGATTTTAATGATTCAAATTCTACCGGGTGAGTCTAACTAAGTTTGCACCTTCGGCAGGCCTTGAAGTAAAAAGTGTGAAGCCGAGATTCAAAACTGAAATGTTAATCTATCAGTCAAAGGCTAACTTAGATGACAAGACTTTGTTTGCTAAAATAGCTCGTCATTGAGACTTAGAAATTAGGAAAATGCTGGCAAGCAGCACAATTGGGAACAAGGATTCCACATTCCATTCTGGTCCATAATTTACTTGCTATTGAACTTAAAGTTCTGTTTCTGAAACTGACTATGTAAACTTCAATGCCATATAAATCATCAATCTTTCACAAAAATTGCGAGACTGCATCCCCTTCCCCCTCAGTCAATGTTGATTGGTGTTATCTTGGTGTGACTGCATGTAAATTTGCATTAAAAACATTGTTTAGAATCACAATATTGACCGAGGGAGAAGGGGAAGTTACAGGGGCAAGAAAAAACATGTTTCTGTGGCGGGGACAAGGAGGTATTAAAGGTTTGGGATTTGTTATGTTGGTCTCAATATAATTAGTGAAGGACTGATGGACCAGAATGGAACATGGAATGTTTGATTCTCATACAAATCCCTTTCAGGCATTTTTCTAATTGTCAAGTCTTAAAGAGTGATTTTACCAAACAAAATTTTCTCATCTAAGTTAGCCATTGACTGATTGATTTTTCTTGCTGTCTTATGAGCACCACAAATATAGGTAAATTCAACTTTACAAGAATTTCATGGTTGCAAAATGACTGAAAAAGGACCTGAAACATTGATCAAATCATAAAGCAATGAAACATTGAATCAATCCAACCTGAATATCACTGGAAAGGAGACAGATTGTACGTTCAGATGGTATGAATTAAACTGATTCAAATATTTTCATTTTCTGAAGACTTTCAAATAAAACTTGTGTTTTCTCTGAAACACCCTGGATATGATCAGAGACGGAAAAAGTGTGTGAAACCGCGAAGCAGCTTCGCAGAAAGTTTGTTGTCTAGAAGGAAGAGGGGAGAAAAGAGAGAAAGCGGAATAGAATGAAGGTAAAGAAAAGAAGTGATGAAGGGAGGAACGAATGAGTAGAAGGAACAATGGAAAGAAAAAGGATAGGAGGAAGAACGAAGGGCGGACAGAAGATACGATGGCAACGAAAACAAACATTGAAAACATGAAGAGACAATGATTTGATTATGCTACCAAAATAAGTTTGCGATTCTACAATATGGAAGTTCTTCAATCAGTTTGACAAGATCTGGAGGAGCATATTCTGATATACAATAGAAACCCGCATGACAGAACCTGTTTTCATAAGAAGCTTGATGCCGAAGTTTAATCTTTTAAACACCCTCAATAAGAATCTTCCAGAAGCTGAAACTGGAGGAGGCTCTATCATAACAGGTTTTGTGTGTTCAGAATTCCTCAGAATTTTCTAGAACCCTTACATTCTGATCAGATTTCTTCAATAGCACGAAAGACTGCATTGACTTTTTAAACAAGAATTCTAAACTAGAACTGTTCTCATGAAGTCAAAAGAATTCTAATTCTTGTGCTGAAAAACAGCATTAATGTCAGTGCAAGGTACCTTTAAGAATAAAGTTGTCATCGATTAAGTGCCTTGATTATGTTATTAAAACAAGTTTCCAGTTGAACAATTTGGAAGCTTTTCAATCAGTTTGACAAGATCTGGTGGAAATTCTGATATGTATGAAAATGTCAATGCAAGGCACCTTTAAGAATAAACTTGCCATCGACTATGTGCCCTTTAGTGTTACTAAAAGAAGTTTGCAATTCTACAGTATGGAAGCTCTTCAATCAGTTTGATAAGATCTGATTCTGGGTATTCTGATATTCTTGAAAATGTTAGTGTTTTTAAGTATGGTAGTTTATTGCCGATCTGGTCAAAAAAGACATATTCAGCAGCCGTGGTCGAACTTGTACATTTGCAAACATTAAGATGCAAAGAAGTGAGTTTCTGACATCCTTCAAGAATTGCCTGTCCATTTTCTTTCAATTGTCTTGTCCTCAAAGGATCGCCCTCGCCTTCAACCCTCAGTCTGTCCATAATCGTTAATTTGAGAGACAGGAGCTTTTTGCAGTAGGCACCAACCGCATTCAGAATTTTATAACTTTCGATTCCAGTAAACTGAACTGTTAAAACTCTTAGATTAGTGCCACATTTCTCAATCAGTCCACAAACAGCTTCAGCATCAACTTCGGTTGATTGTAACCAAAGTGCGAGTGCTGTTAGTTTTTCCAAACATCCTAAATCAGGTATCAAATTTTTAACCACAGCGACTTGGTCCTTTCCAAGTGAGAAACTTAGCGTTAGAGACTCAAGGCTCTTGCATTTCTCCACAATGGCATCGATTATTTCACGGCAATATATATCACACCCAAAATGCTTCAGCTGTGACCCGAATGTGGAAATTATTTGGATCATACCATGAACATACCCTGTTTTATCCAATCCATCAAAAAATCCATTAAAATGAATGATATTCGGGCAACATTTTATCAGTTGTTCGGCCTGTTCTGCATCGATACTAAAATTAAAGCTTGTCAGGCTAAATTTCTTCAGAAACCTTAAACTGCCATTTTTGATGAAATGTGAGACTGGCGGATTCAAGTAAAAAAGTGAAATTTCCTCCAAATGATTGCTCTTTACTAGAGTATGGAAGACATCTTTGCTTAAATCTTTTAAGGCGTTTGTTGCCTCAGGCGAGAGGCTTACCGATTTGAGCTTTGGGAAACACAAACTCTCTTTGCAAACGATGTTCTGTGATATTTCAAAGTGAATAAAACTTGTAACTATTTGGATGTCAATAACCTCTATGGTCTCTCGATGCTTGATAATTCCATGGACAATAGTTTCGAAGTAATCATCTTTGTCTGATGCTGGCAAATTGGCGTATATTCGCAAGATTTGTAATCCTCTTTGTCTTGAGAATAATTCCGCCAGGCAATCAGTGCTTAGCTGGTATTCTTGAATATCCAGTGTTTTGATTTTATTTGTAATTCTGCACAGCCTTGATATTAAAAATTTCATCTCTTTATCAGCAGGGTCATTCTCATTTCGATACCAAACTTTCACCTCATCCTCTCGTAATTCATATTCATTATCATAATGAACAGATTCCTCATAAGAAGCTCCAACCCATTTCATATTTTCTTCCAACCATCTACCACCATATGGCACACTTGCGTCGATTGTAATATGTTGTAAATTACACCCAACAACTTCATTCCAAAGGGCACAAACCAATCCGCTATTTATCTTATCTCTCAAAGGCAAAAATCGCAATATTTTCTCCAGGATTTCTTGCGGAATAAAGGCAAAGGTCGCCATCTTTGATGAACACGGAAGAGCGTAAATGATATTTCGTCTTGACAGTTTCCTCGTTCATTCACGTAGGAGTAACGTGGGGTTCACGTGCAATAAAGTAGAAATTCAGCATAACGGAATAACCAGACCCAGGACCGGTAGGACCGGACCCTAACGGACCAGCCCCTGATGAGTACCTTTTCATTACCATGTTGCAACCTCAGGTATATTCATAACGGCTTCTTGCTCTTTGTACATATCAGAGCTACCTGAGGTGTAAAAATGTATTATCATAAAAAGCCAACATTGGTAACCATGTGGTAACCCAATGGTAACCATGATCCTTCATGGCGCCAAAGTCGACTTCGTATTATCTAAAAGTCCTTTTTTGCCTATACTGCCGTTGTCTTACTAGTCATTCGGCGCACAAATGGTTAGTAACCAGGTTTTGGTAGATTTGGTTTGTATCAGATTTTTCAATTTTGTGTAACTACCTTGATCTTGACATCAATGCGAATCTTGCTCTGAAGAAACCAAAGCAAATTACACGACCTTGTTAGACTATGGGCCATGTGCGAGTCTTCGTTTCTTCATCTGCTTTTTTCTCCCGATTAGATAATTCATATATCTTATGGTGCATTCTTGCATTTGATGAGGTAACCACAGGTTACTGTTATTTTCAGCGATAATTTTATTGGTCTTGTCTTCTTTTAGACTAAGATTTCTGCGCTGGCATTGCAAACTCAGCCCGGGGGGGGGGTACTTAGTATATTTGTCCCACGGGGATGTGTCGTTTTCAGGGTATCGTTTTCGCCTATTTTTTCTACAACAGGGTATCAAAAGAAGGCAAATTTTCTGGAGCACGTTATCAAAACATGTCAAAAGAGGAAATTTTGCTGCAACGGGTTATTATTTAGTAAAATTTTTGTGCTTTAGAGTATACTTTTTACCGATTTTTTCTAGAACAGGGTATCATTTGAAGGCAAAAATTCTGGAGCAGGGTGAAAAAATTTTATTTCATGGGCACATCTTCGTACAAATTTAGTTCAAGTACCCCCTCCGGGAAACTCAGGATGGAATGGAATGTTTATTCTTCAAGGGTCTGGTCCGTTAGGGTCCGGTCCTACTGGTCCTGGGTCTGGTTATTCCGTTATGCCTAGAAATTCAATGAATATATCATTTTAGCGGCATAACGGAATAACCAGACCCGGACCAATAGGACCGGACCCTAACGGACCAGACCCCTATAAATGCCAATTCCTTTCTATGGTGAGTTTGTAACGGCAGTGCGGAAGTTTCATTCCAAAATGACAACATGACCAATACAATCATTGCTGAAAAGAAATAACTAAACTCTGGAAACCACATAAACTGCAAGAATGCACGATCAGTAATATTGGTAATCTAATCAAGAGACAAATTCCAGTTGAAAGGAACGAAGACCCAAGAAGATCCACGCAAGGTCCGGTCTAGCAAGGTCCTGTAACTTACTTCAGTTTCACCAGGACAAAATTCACATTGAAATTCAAAACAATACTCAGATAGCACACAATGCCAAAATTTAATTCATAGCAAAAGTACTACAACCAACTGTCTTAGCTTTCAACATTTTAGAGTGATGCAATTTTACACCTTCTGGACCTTTCAAAGAACCAAGGAATAGGCTCTAATGTGTAAAAAAGCAAGTAGCCCATTATCAATGTACCCCAGCAGTTATCTGGAGACATAGAAATGAATGGTTATTTTGTGGGGTCCGGTCCGTTAGGGTCCGGTCCTACTGGTCCTGGGTCTGGTTTTGCGTTATGCCCATTTTAGCTTGCGTGCTGCTTCAACGAGGTTGCGCACAGGCACAATCATAATAAAATAGGAATGCCTCTTCTCGCATCAGTGCTGAGAACCATATTTGATAAATCGATTTCGGAGGGCCTATTTCCTTGAAAAAAGGGACTGTGAATTGAAAAGATGTATTACAAGCAAACTCTATATGACAAGTTCTTCAAATAGTAAGAAATTCATGGAAGTTTTCAGCCTGGGCTCAAACTTCAGCCCTCCTAGCCGAGGTGAAAATATTTTGCCATTACATGGAAAGTTTCAGCCCGGGCTGAAAGTCTATCTGGCGCCAAAAGTATACAAAGGCACATGTGTCACTGACTTTTCACCCTGAGCTGAAAAAACATTTGCCATTACATGGGCGCGTGTCAAGTAAAATAATGGGGATTAGCATATTAATTAAGGGATTAATGTTTCACCTCGACTAGCTCAAAGCGAGCTGAATTTTCAGCCCGGGGGGGGGGGGAATTTTCCCTTTAATGGCGATACCTATTCCAGTGATTCTGCAGGGGACCGTCCTCCCAGTCAGCATTGAATTAAAAACATCACAAAATTATTTTCCTGCTGTAGAAATTAGGCTATCTTTACTGATAGGGTAGCAATGCATGTCCGTTACCGAAGAGCCCTTATGATGCCACTGGAATAAGTTTTACAGCATGAAAGTTCTTGAATCAATTGGACAAGATCAGGTGGTGGATACTGCGATTTGTTTGAAAATGTCAACCTTGAAAAATAAGGCTGCAATGGACTGAGTGCCCTTAATCAAGTGTCACTACAATAAGTTTGCACTTCTACAATATGAAAGTTCTTCAATTAGTCTGACATGATCTGGTTGTGGATATTCTAATCAATATGAAAATGTCAGTGTTGGTCACCTTTGAAATAAGGCTCCCAAGGACTAAGTGTCCGTAGTGTTACTAAAATAAGTTTGCACTTCTACAATATGGAAATTCTTCAATCAGTTTGCAAGACCTGATTGTGGATATTCTAATCAATATGAAAATGTCAGTGTTGGCCACCTTTGAAATACGGCTCCCAAGGACTAAGTGTCCGTAGTGTTACTAAAATAAGTTTGCACTTCTACAATATGGAAGTTCTTCAATCAGTTTGCAAGACCTGATTGTGGATATTCTAATCAATATGAAAATCCCAGGGGGGGAACTCCCTATTTTTAGTGACGGGGGGGTCAGACACAGCTTCTGTTTGGAAAACCCAAAAATATACTGAATTTTGCAGATTTTTACCCCCAAAAATATACTTGTCACTACAGCGATGTAAATTTGACAAATGAAAGAACAAACATGATTCAGTTTGTAGTAAGGGAGGCACCCACAGCATAATAAACCTGGGGAGCAAAGTGCTTGGTTTGGTTCACTTGAATTCAAGCCACAGATACCATGTAACAACTTCTTTGTTATGCTGAATTAAGTAAAGGTGCTGAAATGCTATTTGTTTTGACAATGTGTTGCAATGTCTTGGAGAAAGACTCAGTTTGACTAATTTGTTAGATCTTATCAGGAACAACCCCCAAAAATATACTAATTATACACAAAATAGCGTACCCAGAGGTATACTAGGCATCTTTTCCTAAACCCAAAAAGTGTCTGACCCCCCCGTCACTACCAATAGGGAGTCCCCCCCCTGGGATGAAAATGTCAGTGTTGGCCACCTTTGAAATAAGGCTCCCAAGGACTAAGTGTCCGTAGTGTTACTAAAATAAGTTTGCACTTCTACAATATGGAAGTTCTTCAATCAGTTTGCAAGACCTGATTGTGGATATTCTAATCAATATGAAAATGTCAGTGTTGGCCACCTTTGAAATAAGGCTCCCAAGGACTAAGTGTCCGTAGTGTTACTAAAATAAGTTTGCACTTCTACAATATGGAAGTTCTTCAATCAGTTTGCAAGACCTGATTGTGGATATTCTAATCAATATGAAAATGTCAGTGTTGGCCACCTTTGAAATAAGGCTCCCAAGGACTAAGTGTCCTTAGTGTTACTAAAATAAGTTTCCACTTCTACAATATGGAAGCTCTTCAACCAATTTGACAAGATCTGATTGTGGATGTTGTGGTATGTTTGAAAATTTCAACATTGGCTACCTTCAACAAGACAAAAATAAGACTGCAATCAACCAAGTGCCCTCAATTAAGTCACCACAATTAATCTCCAGTTTATAATATGAAAGTTCTTCAATCAGTTCGACAAGATATGGTCTTGAATATTCTGGTATGCTTGAAATGTCAGCGTTTGGCCAACTTTAAGAATAAACTTGCCATCGACTAAGTGCCCTTAGTGTTGCTGAAGTTGGTTTGCAATTCTACAGTATGGAAGTTCTTCAATCAGTTTGACAAGATCTGATTCTGGGTATTCTGATATGTCATCTAAAAATGTCAGTGATTTAAATGTGGTAGTTTTTTGGCGATCTGGTCGAAAAACACAGGTTCAGCATACTTGGCCCAACTTGTACGTTTGTAAACATTAAGATGCAAAGAAGTGAGTTTCTGACATCCTTCAAGAATTGCCTGTCCACTTTCATTCAATTGTCTTGTCCTCAAAGGATCGCCCTCGCCTTCAACCCTCAGTCTGTCCATAATTGTTAATCGGAGAGACGAGGTTTTCGCAGAAGGCACCAACCGCAATCAGAATTTTAAAGCTATCCATTCCCGTAAACTGAAGTTTTAAAACTTTTAGATTAGTGCCACATTTCTCAATCAATCCACAAATTATTTCAGCCTCTACTTCGGTTGGCTCTATTACAAGTGAAATATTTGTTACTCTTTCCAGACATCCTAAAATAGGTATCAAATGTTTGATCACATGACTTGGTCCGCTTGGTCCCTTTTGAGTGACTCTGACACAACGAGTCAAAATGACTCAAGGTTCTTGCATTTCTCCAAAATACCATTTATAATTTCAATACAGAATATTTTACACCCAATACGCTTTAGCTGCGGCCTGAATTTGGAAATCATTTGAAGCACATCTTTTACAGGGTGTCTCAAAAAAATTGTTCGACGTTTGATAAAATATTGAAAAATAAGGACAACGTGAACAAGCTCATGGAAAGATAACCCTGTTCCTAAGATTATGAAATAATCTTAGAGACTAAAATCGTGCAAATCGGTTGAAAATTCACTTAGTTACAAGCTCTCGAAGATCAAAAATATGCGATAGCTGAAACCAGAGACCCCCCAGATTACTGGTATTGAAAAAAGCTCGAAGACGGAGGCAAGAGAAGCTTATCCAATGTCATACCTCTCGTTGATATCAGAGCAAACCAAATAGGACTTCTAAAGTAAATTATTTCTTGCGATCATTCTCTAAATTTCCTTACATTGGATAAGTCCAAAATCAGTGGTTCAGAACATAATCGGCGAGAGACTGAATCTGTTTCCTCAAAGCATCTATATGCTTGACAGCTAGGTTATCGAAAACCTGTTTGAATCCAACTTGGTTCGCCCTGAAATAATTGAGAAATAACAGAAACGACGGCCTATGGAGCTTTTACCAAAAATGCCATTTCAAGGCCTCTGGTTTCAGCATTCGCACAAATTTGAACTTCAAATGCTTGTAACTCCATGAATTTTAAGCGGATTTGCAAGATTCTTGTGTCAAAAATTAATCTAAAATCTGAGGAAAAGGGTGACTTAACCAAGGGTGCATTCAGCGTATCGTTATTTTTTAGTATTTAATCAAACGTCGAACAATTTTTTGAGACACCCTGTATATAGTTTGTTTTGTTCTCTCCAACTCGTAACAGCGTCCATGAAAACGAGTGATATATTTAGGCAATATGTTATCAGTTGCTCTGCATCGGCTATTAAACTGCCATTTTTGATGAAATGTCAGGCAGGTGAATCAAGACATCCTGAAGTCATTCCATTTCCTTTCATTTCAAGATGACCAACACTGAAATGTTCAAACATACCAGAATATCCACAATCATGATTGAAGAACTTCCATATTGTAAAAGTGCAAACTTATTTTACTAACACAAGGGACACTTAGTCCTTGGCAGCCTTGTTTCAAAGGTAGCCAACACTGACATTTTCATATTAGAATATACACATATTGCAACTCTGATCTGGCATCTTACGAAAGACAGAATCTAATACAGTATCCATTAGTTTTAAATCGTTTGTAGTTCGTTATGTGTAGGTATATTAACTTGCTTGTCTTTATATAGTGGCCATGGGTAGTCATTGTCTTTCACTCCCCATGTTGTCCTCTCTGTAGCGTTGTAAAGCAATTAGGAAAGTTTTGTATAATATGTATGTTGTAAAATTGTTATATGAATATTCAAGTATCTCAACGATGTCTCTGAATTTATATGATCTCTGAACAAAAGGTAGCACAACTGTAAAGGCATTTAAAGCCTGGTTTCCATATAGCCGTACGGTGCCGCATAAGGCTGCCGCAGGCATTGCCGGAACCATTGACGCCGGCATGCCCCCGGCATGCCGCAACCATTTTAACTTATATGACAACCATTTCTCCCGGTACCGCTGGCAGCCGCACCCATGACAGTTACGGTACCGTAAGGACCTGGAAAAAGTTGAATCATTTCAACTTTTCTAAATCTTTACGGCATCTTCAGCCATGAAAGTTTATATGGAAACAGGTTGCCTGTGGCAGCCACCGGCAAATCATTGTCTTTCTTTGTTCTATCTCTCATTGTCTTCATTCTATCCCTTAGTTACCGGCATAGTTACCGCTATGTTACGGGATTTCAGCCACGATGGTTGCGGCATGGCAGATGGAAGCTGGCAGAAGACTGCCGCCGGCAACCTTACGGCACCTTAACCAGGCTTAAAGTACCTTAACTTTAATCAAGCAAGTATATTGCTCAACTGTGTTATCATGGCAAATTTCTCCCTCTGACAGGGCCCCAGAGAGGCTTCTTTTTTAATTATATAACCATCTAAAATTTACAATATACTAACTAACGAACAAATTACATTACAAGACGATAGTGCAAGGAGCATGACAATACATTGCAACCCTGCAACAATTACATTTAACATCACACTACATTGTTACACCACTCACTAATAACATACTGTTGTCATAACTGCGGAGAGGATTTATGGAACTTGAATCAAAACGAAATATAATCTCCTGGCAAAGCGAGTTGTGAAAGATACGCTGAAGACGTATCCACCATCCACCATAGGGGTCCCGGGGCATGTTCCCCCGAGAAAATTTTTGAAATCATGATTGTTGAAATCGATCTGGTAGTGCGCCTCTGAATACAATTATCATGTCATCGAGCTAGCCATTCATTATGCACAGCACAAGAATCATGACTTGATAACAAGTTGCCTAAAAATGGCGGCGAGGAATTTTTTACCAAGATGCACTGCGTTCTTAAATCGAATTCCTATAGAATCGTTAAGGATTCGTAATTCGAACGCAATGCATCTTGGTAAAAAGTTCCTCGCCGCTATCTTTAACGTAATCCGTAATCGTCTACTGATTTTAATACAATATAGCAATTTAAGAAGTTATAGGGACTCTTTTGATAATGAACCTTGCAGAGACTTGAATTTGAGCCATATTAGAAAAACTGAGTTTTCATTCACGGCAGGGAACCTTTACAAATGGGGTTGCAATGCAAGGAAGAGCCCTTGATTATGTCACTACAATAAATTTCCAATTTTACAATATGGAAGTTCTTCGATCAGTTTGACAAGATATGACTGTGGATATTCTGATATGTTCGTAAATGTCAGTGTTTGTAAACGTGGTAGTATTTTGCCGATTTGGTCATAAAAGATAGGTTCCTTCTCTCCGCTTTCGGAGGTCCGACCTGCACGTTTGCACACATCTAGATGCAAAGTAGTGAGCTTTTGACATCCTTCAAGAACTGCTTCTCCGCCTTCTTTCAGTTGTCTTGCCCTCAATGGGTCATCCTCGTCGTTTTTCGGTCTGTCAACAATTACTAATCGGAGCTTGAGGAGATCTTTGCAGTAGGTACCAACAGCTTTCAAAATTTTAAAGCTTTCGATTCCATCAAATTGTAATGTTAACATTTCTAAATTTCTGCCACATTTTTCAATAAATTCACACACTATCTCAGCCTCTATTTTGGTTAATCCTAACCACAATTCGATTCCTGTTAATTTTTCCAAGCATCCCAAAGCAGGTACCAAATGTTTGATCAGTGAGACTTCATCCTTTCTGATCCTGTGTGAGAAAATTAGCAATATTGACAAAAGGTTTTTGCATTTCTCCAAAATGGCATTCATGGTTTCACTGCTGTTTATATCACACCCAAAATGCTTTAGTTGCGGTCCGAATGCGGAAAATATTTTAAGCACACTTTGATCATAATCTGTTTTATCATACATATCAGTGAATCCATCTATATGAACAATATTCGGACAAAACTTTATCAGGTCTTCTGCATCAATTTCAAAATCAATCAAACAACATTTCTTCAGCAGTCTGAAACTGCCATTTTTGATGAAATGTGAGACTGGTGGCTCTATGTATTGTACTCCGATCTCCTCTAATTGTTTGCTGCCCATTAAACTGAGGAATAAATCTTCACTTAATTGTCTGATAGCTTTTGCAGCCTCGGACGAAAGCTCCAATGATTTGAGTTGTGGGAAACTCAAACTCTTTTTGCAAACGATAGCCTTAAGTTCTAGTATAGACTCCTGGAATATTTTTAAATCATGAAAACTTGTTTCTATTCCAATGTCAATAACCTTTATGGTCTCTTGATGCTTTATTATTCCTAGGACAATTGTTTTGAAGTAAACATCTTTGACTGATGCTGGCAAATTCGCGTGTATTCGCAAGATTTGTACTCTTCTTTGTCTTGAGAATAATTCCGCTAGGCAATCAGTGCTTAGCTGGTATTCTTGAATATCCAGTGTTTTGATGTTATTTGTAATTCTGCACAACTTTGATATCAAAACTTTCATCTCTTTATCAGCTGGGTCATTCTTATTGCGATACCAAACTTTCTTCTCATCTCGTAATTCAGCTTCAAAATATGGAACAGTTTCCTCCCGACGAGCTCCAACCCATCTCATATTTTCTTCCACCCATCTACCACCGTATGGCACACTTGCATCGATTGTAACATGTTGTAAATTACACTCAACAACTTCATTCCAATGGGCACAAACCAATCCGCTGTTTATCTTGTCTCTCAGAGGCAAAAATCGCAATATTTTCTCCAGCAATTCTTGTGGAATACATGCAAAATTTGCCATGTTCAGTAAACACGGAAGTGATATTTGTTCTCGAGAGGTTTTCCTCATTCACTCATGCAGGGTCACGTGCAAGAAGGCGGAAAATGCATAAAAGAGTGAGGGAAATGAGATTTCTGCATCAATGAATACTTTAAACAAATACAAATTCAACACTTTGATTATTGTGCATCCTCATTATGAATGTTCAGTGTTTCTGTACAAGACGCTAAGTTGTCTTATTTCACTTACAGGACTTACTGGAGCAAACGAACATCAATCATGCCTCGGTCACACTAGGTCTCTTGTCCAAAGGGTCGCTCAGAAAGACACCAAACACAAAGAACCCAGATTGTCTGTAGGGCCTTTCTGAACGATTCAAACGACCCAAAAGACCTGGTATGAACCAGGCTGCAGAATGAAAGCAATGCAGGAAACACACTGGTTTCTTTATTCCATTCGTTTTAATGATGTTTGTTGTTATGGCTTGTTTACATGATCCTGCCTTGCCGGGATACCTTGCCTTGGAGGAATATCTAGCAAAGCCGTGATATTTTTTTTACAATTCTACAGAAAATTTACAACAAATCTTACATGCTACTCTACTCATCTAATTACTATACAACACTACAGGGACGATACCAAGGGGAGCGAAAGACAATGACTACCCCATGGCCAAAACGTAAAGACAAGCAACGTAACATTACATTGTACGCTACGAACGAATAAAACGAAAACAAAAAAAAATAATAGATGATACACCATATGTAAAGGGAGTTGGTGGTTGGGTCCTGACATATTGCTGAGGTTTCAAAAGGTATCAATCAAACCGACCAGTTTCGTGGGTGGAACGTAAAGTCAATTCGAGAATATTTTTGTTCAAATCATTAGAAAGGTCTCGATCGCCATATAGTAAAAGCTGAGTCAGAGCGTCATTTGAAAGATTAGCGATTTGTACAAATGGTCGTAGCAACTCTACAATTCCAGCGAGAAGATCTCTTCGTTGAAGATCAAAGGAAGGGCAGAGCAACAAAAAGTGTTCCGTATCCTCAATGCCATCATTTGTTGGACACATAGGGTTTATTGTGTCCCTAAAATTTTGCTTGAATTTGTGGAAATTTAACTTGCTGAGACCAACCCTAAGCTGAGAAAGATAGGGTAATCCTATTGGATCGTGAATTCCGAAAACAGAATTTGCAGGGGGACGGACTATTGATAATAGCTTTTTCTTAAAAACAGCAGCAGCCGTGGTATCTTGCCTGGCCAGTTTATAGAAACACATATAACTTTTACGTTACGTTTGCAACACCCCTCAGTAACGACCCCGCTAAAACGCTGCCCCGCCAAGGAAAAAGGATGACCCGCCAGAAAAATGTGTTTCCCCGCTAAGTTTGAGTTTTAAGCGCTCTCCCCGCCTTGCTTCTTTTGTTTCCCCGTCAAAAATTATACAAGTTCCATCACAGATAATACTATTAATGTTCGACGGGGTCGCTACTGGGGGTGTTTTACATGGGATTCACATCCCATTCCGTCTTGCCGGGATGTTTTCAACCCGTCTCAGCATGGCGTGATATCCCGTCTGGCCGGGATCATAGACGTAGGAACCGGGGGCACTGGGGACACGTGCCCCCCAAGATTTTACAATAAACAAAGAAGTGCCCTTTCTCTTTTTAGAAAGTGTCCCCGTTTTCTTAAGAAAAAAGTGCCCTCGAAGTGTCGTGCCCCTCCAAGTTTGAGATGCTTCCTACGTCCCTGTCCGGGATAATGAGGGGATATGCCACCTTGCGTGGATAAAACTGACGTCAACACGAATACGATAATGACGATTCTTTTGTTTGGATTTTGTTATGGAAATCAGTGAAACCAAATGAGGGTGGGTAATTTTTATCGCGCCCCGCCTCTGCCTCTCATGTAAACGCTAACACAAAAAGCTTCCCTGCAAGGAGAGATAACATTGCCAGGCGTGACATCCTAGGCAGGCCGGATCATTTAAACAAACCCTTAGAAGTTTACAAAACGCTCCATCACTTATGTCCATCAAATCTCTGAGAAAATTTGCAAACAAAAGATACAACTTATAACCATCTGAAACAAATTCTTTTCGAACTCCCTCATAGGTCTCACACATTGAAATATGCGATAAATTCCCTGAAATTTGGGGAAGCAATGCTGTTGAATACCCTAAACGATGATGCAAAGAAGATAGAGTCTGTTGCAGCTTTCAAAAAGGAAATTTAAACTTGGGATGGAACCAGTTGCCTTTGTACAATATTTAACAGACACTGAATTCCTCTAAATTAAATTGCATTATTTTAGGCTTATAGTAGAAAGTTGGTAGGTGTAAATTACCTCGAATCTCTTTAAACTATGTAAATACCAACTTTAAATAAACATATGAATGAAAACAATGAATGAATGAATGAATGAATGAACGAATGAATGAATGAATGAATGAATGGATGAATGAATGAATGAATGAATGAACGAACAAACGAACGAACGAACGAGTGAAAGAATGGGTTACTGTGCAGAAATAAATCATTGCGGAAGAGAACGAAACTCTATATACCCAGATATCAAGATACGGTTTTGTTTGGTTGCATCCTTGGCTTTGCCTGAGCGTAGATCTATGGATTTAAGCGTAGGGTACAATAATGGCTCGACTTTTCATTCGATTAATTTAGAAATAAAATATTATTCAAAAGACATACCAAGACTTGATAAATGGGGGGGGGGGTTGGGAACCTCAGAGTGTCTGTTTGCAAAGTGAAGTGTCAAACATACCATTCCATTTCTCTTGAAACCACTGCATGATAAGTCGGTCCTCACTTTTCAAGTCATCTTTTTTGGTAAATGTGGATAAGGGTATACCAAGAGCTGTTTGACTCTGAAAGGAAAAGAACTGTATTTAACTCTGGGCTGGACCTGCCAAGTCTCTATCTAGTCAGCACAAGACGCAAAGATTGACACAAACCAGAGAGACGGAGAAGATAAGATTTGTGCTGAGAAAACAGAGAGACTTGCAAGTCCAAGTCTCGGAAGCAATACTCTTCCCTGGAAGTACAATCGCAGGGAAAGCAGGAGACAATCCTTGCGTTCCTTTGGCGATCAAAGCGATCATGATTTCATTCAAAGTCAGTCAGCTGGATCTAATTGCTTTGAAACTAAACAATGTCAAAATCTCTAACAATACAATCATGATTGTTTTGATTCCCAAAGGAACGCAAGGAATGGATGCTAAATGGTTTTCTTAGAAGTGGGTCCCAATGGTCGACCTAGTTTGTTTCATTGATTAGTTGATTGATTGATCTCTCGAATGGCTTCTGATCTCTTGCGAAGTACTTCACGTGGTTTCTACTTCATCCGAATTGCAAATTGGCGTTGTCGAAGAGCAAAATGGCCTCACAAGACAATGGATTGTTCATTGACCAATGAAAATAGTTCTGTGTTTTTGCAAAACCTGCACGTGACTAAGAACAGACTTTCATTCGCTGGGTCGCAGACCCTACTGGCGTCAGAAAATGAATTCAATTCAACGGGAAATTTCAACTCTACCGAACCAATAAGGGATGCACACAGGCTAGGTAGACACAGGTTTTTGCTCTTTGCGGCATCCTTCTGGTAGTATAGTAGAGTAATTTTGTAAGTAGAGTAATTAGTTTAGAAGAGTGATTTTAAAAATAGAGTATTCAGTAACATGTCATTGCAATTTTTCAATGGAATGTAAAAAAATACAAATGAAAGTTTTTTGGAAGAGTAATCCTGCGTTGTCACCAATCTCAGCTGACATTTAATTTGCGACAGAACTTCAAGCGCCACTGAGGGTTTCAGCAAGCTTTTGCTGATGCATGCGAAAGACTGATGCATGTAGAATCTGATAAAACAAAAGCCTTCGAAAAATTCGAACTCCTCCACGGAAAGGGGGACAATTTCCATGCCATTTCTAGTGTCAATGACAAGTCATGAGGGAAATTGGGAACGAATCTCCCTTTGACCTCACACCGAGCATGCACCTTTTCCTTCAACGCCGCGTTAAAACACAAAGAGCATAGACAGACCGCTGACGAGGGTAACCAACACAGTGTAGTATTCGTTTTACTTTGGAATTGCTGAGCAGTGATGCTTTCGCTTTAACTGATACTTAACCACATTTTTGGACGCAGAAGAAGAGTTCTTACATCTACATCTACATCTACATCTACATAAGGTAATCAGCAACCTCAATGTTGAGGGCTCCGCTGATGAAATACGATTGATCACTGCATGTACAGCCGTTTGACTAAATTTAGCAGAGTTAATTCAAAAGAAAAAAATAGGGGGTTGTTGGTAACTGAGCTTACGTGCAGGGACCTAAAGTATTTAAAAAGGTGATTACTTAAGTTAATTAGCAAAAAAAGAAATTTAGTTCAAAAGATTGCTATACTGTAGACATGAATGTCTTAAAGGAGTCCATGGTTGAAGCTTTCACAATATGGCTTCGGAGAAAGTTCCAGTCCTTTATGGTGCGTAGGAAAATGAATAATTGCAATAGTCTGGGCCTGTCCTAGGTAGGATGAAGGCGAAGTCATTATATTTCCTATTTTGTTTGAGACACGGTTTTAGATAGTTTGTACCGTTGATTGTAACTAGCGAATTTGTTATCTTATACATCATTGTTAGTCTCATATGCTTTCTTCGCTCCTCTAGGCTCTTCCATCCAAGCTCATTTAACATTTCAGTCACACTTGTAGTTGTCGATTTAGAATCCTAGCATTAATCAAAGCATCAATATGACCAATTTTGAGAGTATCACTTGACGGAATCATTCAAACAAACTTAATGTAAACCAGGTTACATTTTGCGCAGTCAAGTGAATTCCATTCGTTATATTGTCCAATAAGTTCGCAACTTTGGACAACCTTCTTTTATACTGCATTCACACTGACACAGTTAAACCAGCTTTATCTAAACCAGTTTAAATTTCAACCAATCAAATGACTGGATTTGTTGGATTGACCAATCAGAAGGCCGTATTCAGAAACCTGGTTTATTTTAAGCTGGTTTAACTTGCAGTGTGAATGGGGCATTAGTTTAAGCTGGTTCAACTTGCAAGTGTGAATGGGGAGTAAATGATTCACTTACTCTTGTATGCCTCGATACTCTTGGTTCCTCTTCATACTGATCTAATGCAGAGCAAGATCGCGCTTTCGTGATTGTATTCATGTGACTCCTACGGCCAAAAAATAAGATATTCATTAATTTTTGTATTTTTCAACAGCGATTGCCCTGCCAGTCAAGAGAGACCGCTACTAGATTGCTACTAGAAATAAAATTAATGTAAAGTAAGCTCTATTCTAATTGTAATAATAGAATCAACAAAATGAATGACCCTAAATTATCATGAAAGATTCGAAGGACGATGCCTGCTGGACCTCCCAATTGAGGAGGCTCCACACTTCAGCACCACAATCTGAGATCTGAGATCCACAATCTGACCATTACTTGTTTCCATTGGCATGAATTGGAGATCAGCTGCAGTAATTCTCAAAATTTTTCATTCCGTTCTACAGGGTGCTTCAGAAAAAACGCAGCCCAACGGTAATTAAAAATCTTAGAAACTTGACAAAATTTGGTAATGTACAGTAAATCCCTGCATGTAAGAACCTACTTTTTTGAGAGAGAGGCTGAAATAGGTTCTTATGTCAAAGGTACTAACACTAATATCAAAGTATAGAGGTTCTTATTTGCAGGGTGCCTTGTGCAGGCCCGTTTAGAGCCCCACCAAAGATGTTCAGCCCCATTATTTTGGAAGGGTTTTTATGGACCAAATAAGTAATTTGGGAGGAGAATCAAACTTTAACAACCAATTGGGGCGAATTGAAGTACATAACAGCAATAAAAGATCCACTTGCAATAAAAACCTGTCTTCCATCAAACTGCAAGATTTAGGAAAAATAGCCTCTAGGTTCTTATTTTGGTAGGTTCTCATATGCGGGGATTTACTGTATACATCTGAAAGTACAATCTTTCTTCGGTCAAATGATATGCAATTGGGATACATTAATGGAGCTATTCATCATCAAATTGATACTTACTAAAGTATGGTCATTTGCATACGCAGCTTGTTGCCAAAGCAAAATCAACCCCCTTTTCCAGTCAAAATCATGAAAAAATTTTGTCAAAATATTTCACGTATAGAAGCACTTGAGGTGATGCCTTAAGGAGAAGGAGGGAAAAGGACAATTTCATCCTCATAAGATGCATTTGTAGGTAATGATTGAATATGCTATCACAAAAGTTGTCTTTGTAAACGCCCAATCACTTTCCGGTATCTAAAGCACGCCATACTTATGAAGGCGTTAATTTAGCAATGAAAAATTAAATTAATCCATCTAACCTAGATATCTCCGGAAAGAAGATAGATTGTACTATCTGATGGCATTCCTCAAATTGATTCAAGACTTAACATTTCCTGAAGAATCTCTTATGAAAGTGGGTTACGTTTTTTCTAAAATACCGTGTAGAACTCCAGCCAAAGGGCATAATGATTTCAAACGATCTATCCAAGCAGCAAAATCAAGATTAAAATCGTTGCAAAACTCACCAAGCAAAAATCCACACATAATCACGAGATTTGATAAAATATTTGTAAACAAAATATCACAAAATCAGCTAAGGTTCTTTTACACCCACTTCAAATCAGAAGATCATTCTATTGATAAAACATCTTTTGAATTCTGTAACATATTTCGCGCAACGAAAACTTGTGCCATGAATGCAAAAAAGTTGGTATCCAAAAACTTACAAAAAGATTCGTCACATGACTTGAAATGGGTAAACAAACCTTAGCCAATTTCGTCTACCAGTGCCGAGATAAAATACTGAACGTGTCGGTCATAAGTCTTCAATGATTACTTAAGCCCTTGCATCCCTTCGGTAAACCCTGCTCAAAAGGGATTCATAAAAATAGTAGGGAAAAACCTGGCCCCGGTTTATTCCTTTTTTATTCGAATCATGATCAAACCAATGCCTGCAAGCTCTTAAAAAAGTATTGGACCCCTAAAATATAAGTTTTTCAGAATATTGCTCCATCCCCCCTTGTTCCCCCGTATCAATGTGTTTTTTTGCTTTAAAAATCATTTAAATAGGGGGAGGGGAGACAAAAATTCGATTTTCTCATCCAAGGCCAAGCCTTCTGTGGTAGATTGTATGCTACGCTCAACGGTCATTCCTCAGAAGTGAAATGCAATGACGACCAAGTTAAGCAGACACTTGGTCAATGAAACTCAAAATCCAGCTGCATCTTTATCATTTTTGATGATCTGACAGCACTGACAAATTCTACGAAGTTCAAAAACGTAGAAAATATCTTCATTTGCAATGTATCTGCTTCTACTAGCCTGAAATAGGGGGGGGGAGGGAAGTGTAGGATTTTTCACAGTTTATCTTGTACAGCCCTTTTGAATGAAAAAAATGAGATTGAAAATTTAAAATAGTACAATTAATACTTTTCTGCCTTATTTGTTGCACACCTCTGCGGCTGTGTTTTTTCTCCTTTTTGACTTCTGTACTGCGTGTAATTGTTGAAAAGCAATCAGAAGTCATCAAATAAAGGAGACAGAACAGCCGTAGAGAGGTGCAACCAAAAGACACAAAAGAAACACAATGATCTATTTTGACATTTTAAACTTATCATTGTTCATTTAACCACCAGGGCCGCCTGTGAGATAGTCAGTCCAGCATAAACCTTTACCATTAGTGAAGATTACACTTACCTTTCATGGCTATTTTTACAAGTGTATTTTTCCTGTTTGTCAAGTCGTGTCCAGCAGATTTCATCGTTCTGGAGATGTCTTTGTTTTGTTTGATGTCTCAAAGGAATAGCGTTCAAAGACCGATGTTTTGACGACTTATTACTTGCCACTGTGTTTGTGTTTGTGGATATACTGGGTAGGGTTGAAGGGCTTTTAGCAGGGTGAGAACTTGCCTTGGACCTGCAATACAGTAAATTCGTTTAGTTTGGTTCTGAAGAAATTTCCTATGCCGAGACGAAGTATCAGCTCATATTTTTCATCAATATTCAATTTAAAGAAATACGTCATTGCTTTTGCGTTGCTTTGTGGTGCTCCTACCTTCATGCTATGTGTTCCAACACACAGCCTACCATCGTCGTGTATTCTCGAGGAACTTCACTGCTCCTATCTCTAACTTTTAAACTACAAGCCTAACTCCTTGAAGAGCTGACCGAACGTACCAGTGTACCATTCGATAAATGCGACTGAAACAGAGAACCTTCGTTTCAAAAACCATTGCTCTTCCATTATGCAACAGAGCAGTTGCCTTAGGCCCAAGTCCAACGTCCTGGTAAGTTAAAAGTTTGTAGCATTCCTAAGGAATTTATCAAAACCAGCACATTCGCTTGCTACACAACAGCTCTGCCACTCAGCTCTGAGCGAACCTCTCTAACCCTCACTCAATTTATTTGACTACTCGATGTGCTCTAAGATTCTTGGCACTGCAGGGAGCTATCTAAGCCCAACCACTACTGTGAAGTTTATCTAATACTGAAGGTTTCTCTCTCTCTGAACAAGTATAATTAAGATCTTAAGGAATTGTTGAAACTGCTCATAACAGAGTGAAAAATAAGTTCGAGTTTAAGGGCTCTCCAATATATCACACTATACTGGAAGTTCATTTATTCAAGGGGATTGGCAAACAAAGGTCTGATGAAAAAATGGCCGGTTCATAAAACCAAGGCCTGTTTCGAATTGGATGTGACATGAAGTTGCACGTGAAAAGAACAATTGAAAAGTGTTTTGCATGAGTAACTTTCCGTAATTGAAATCCCAAATGACATCTAATTTGCGCCATACTTGAATCTAACCAATAATTTTAATTCTACTAGACGTCCAAAAAGTAACCTTGTTCAAAAATTAGCTAAATCCAGGTATAAGACCGATCTTGAAATTTTTCTTTTTTGGCAGATCTTGGTGGTGGTGGTGGTGGTGGTGGTGGTGGTGGTGGTGGTGGTGGTAATGGTGGTGGTGCTAGTGATGGTGCTAGTGGTGCTAGTGGTGGCGGTGGTGCTAGTGGTAGTGGTGCTAGTGGCGGTGCTAGTGATGGTGGTGCTAGTGGTTGTGGTGCTAGTGGTGGTGGTGCTAGTGGTGGTGCTAGTGGTGGTGCTGGTGGTGATAGTGATAGGTGGTGATGGTGATGGCGATAATGGTGATGCTGATGATCGAAATTAAATTTCAGTGATTTTTTAAACTGGGAGTCCTTTTCTTGGATGGCAATTTGATCAAAAACAGCAGTAAGATACTACCTTGATAATTTCATTCGAGATTCCTGTGTATTTTCAACATCATACCCTCTGATGACAGGAAGCACAGATTCTGATGTCCAGCCTCTTACTTCGTCCTTGAAATACAAGAATTTATAATAAGTTCAAAAATACAATTTAAAAATATGTGTTTCTTTCAAACGTAACCTAAAGTGAATAACCTGAGTTAAAGGTGACAGCCAGCCTGTAGGTTTTAGAATGACCTATTGTGTTTGCCAATCTGACTTTTGAATAAAGATTGCAACCAAAGAAACAATGGCGTTTTTAGGCTTTCCTCTGTCCTGTTTAAACACTGCGCCTTACAGCTTAGGTCATACATTTTGAAGACAACGCAAATTAGCCAAGAATGACCAATACACCACTTTAATTAAGCAGCCTCGTTTTGGAAATTTGTCAAAATCTTTTCCTATTGTTAATATGAAAATTTCGATCCCAGATTCGGATTTGGCACCCATACTTTAGTCTGGTTACATGTTTTTAAAGTGCTGACAATTTTGATGTTGATTTTATGACAATGTAAAGTTCAAAGATTCATAAGGGATTTGACCGTGAGAAGTCGTTTGGGGTGAAACTTTACACCCCAAGTCATTTTCACGGTCAAATCCCTTATAGATTTTCAACCTTTACATCGCCATAAAATTAACACTACAACCGCTAACAACATGAAAATTTATGGTTCGACTAAAGCTTGGGTGCTAAATCCGAATTTGGGGTCTAAAATTTTATATGAAAGAATTTTGAATAATTTCCCAAACGAGGCTGTTCATTAAAGTGGTGTATTCACTGGCCTGCGCCCAGCCTCATTTGAAGCTGCAGGCAGGCTACCAATTCACTTGTTCCACTCGACGACGCCTGGCTTGGGACTGACTAGACTGACGCAACAATAGCAACAGCAATAACAATGACAACAACAATAAAATTTTTCATTCTTGCTCAAACTGGGACTTATCGATTTTCATATAAAATTTGCGCGACGGAAATGAATACGTTTACGTGTGCCCTTTGAAGCGAGGCAGCAGAGTAGTCTCAGAAGCGAGGCAAGCCACCCTCGACAGTTGAAAATTCTCATTGCTGCGGTAAAGTTCATGGAAGCTAATTGGCTGTCAAAATGAGGAACCCGTGGTTCACAGTGAAAGGTTCGTTATATCTTGGATCAAGGAAAAATCCATGTGGATACTTGTTGATTTTGCACATGGCTAATATCACAGTAAACTTGAACTCTGAGCTGCTTTATCATTGGAGGTCGGAGCCAGCAACTTAAGCCCATCCACCACTGCCTGGAGTCCGTACAATGTTGCTATGGTTTCCAAATCAAGTTATGAAATCGATCAGGGATAGCTTCGTCCCAGTTTTCAATGTGAAAGTCTATGAGTCCTGGTTTGAGCGTCCATCAGTCTATCAATAGCGATAACTACGAATATGAAATCAATCTAGAGACTGACCTTTAGACCGCGTTCACATTCACACCATGCAAGCACGCTTTGAAAACGGTGCAAAAAGTGACAGATAGGCTTCCCGTTCACACGAAAGCGGCACATTTTTTGCCAACAGATTTCGACGACGGTAGACTTTTGGAACGGAACTCTAACCGGTGCATTTTGGAAAGGGCATTTTATGAATACTCGAAAATGATGAAAACCGAACGTTTATCGACGCTCTTGGAACAAGACTGATCGATTCGGGTGTGGGTACATTTCTTTGGGATCAAACTCTTGAACGAAGTTTTTACAGTCAAACTTCCTCCCGTATTCAAATTGTTCCAGCATCGTGTAAATCTCAAATTTTGCTTCAGTTACAGCTCTTACCGTTTTCAACATGTGCCGGCATCGTGTGAACGCGTCTTTGTTTGCCTTGCACAAACTTTTGATCAATTTATTTCTAATCAGTTGATTATAGTCTATTTTAAATTAAATGTGTCACCTGCAAATACCAGAAAACAACAATAATAGATGTGCTTAGCAAAGAAATTTTGCGTTTTCCCAAATCTCAGAAGACATATAACTTGAGACGGACCTCAATGCATTGCAAAGAAGCGAGCAAACCGTAGCGATGCCGAACGGCCGAGCAAAGTCTAAGTAAACGATGGAATGGCCGAGCGGCTTATACCGTTTTCGTCAGGTGAATGAAGTTTAGCTCGGTCGAGTGACGTCAAACTCCGGATAGGTGACCGCAGAGGCCAGAGTTCGCAGCTCACCTCACCGTCCTTCGGAAGGGACATTATTATTATTATTATTATTATTATTATTATTATTATTATTATTATTATTATTATTATTATTATTATTATTATTATTATTATTATTATTATTATTATTATTAAATTCTTTATAGTTGGTATTTACAATAGCTTAAATACAATTAGCTAATTCAAACCAACTATCTACAAAGGAAAAATTTACAATAATATAAAGAAAATAAGTATATTTACATCGATTTACATGATTTACATAATTGATTTTTTTTTTTTACGGAGGGATTTCCAAGATGTTGTTCTCAACAGCAATTTTTGCATGTACAATTTTCACCCTTCCATTCTTTTATCGATCTTTTGAAATATACAACAGATGGTGAGCTTTTTATAGCGTCAGGTAGGCTGTTCCAGAGAATGCTACCTCTAAAGGTCAACGAACTGGTCCCATAAGTTGTCGTTTTTGCTTGTGGCAGCATTAGCAGTGAACCTGATCTTAGATTATACCCAAGGTCTTTTCGCTGGAAAATATTCCACATAAAGGAGGGATTTTCGTACGATAAGCACTTGTATATTTCTACCATCAAGTTTCGTAGATTTTTTACATGGACCCTAGTGTCATCAATCTTTTGAAGAAGCTCATCGAAGCTCGATGTATAGTCTTCAAGAAGTATTCTCAAGGCTCTTTTGTGAACTCTGTCTATTTCTTTGTTTTGCGTTTTACCGCAAAACATCCAGACAAGTGGACAATACTTGAAATTTGACATTATGAATGTATTGTACAGGATCTTCCCTTTCTTTTCGTCGATGTAAGGTGCGACCCTTGAGAACGCACTGACTTTTCTGCTAACTTTTTGGCACAGTGTTTTCACGTGCTTGTCAAATTTCAGCTCATCGTCAACACTTATCCCAAGTAGTTTGACAGACCTTGTCACATCAATTGATTTGTTTTCTATTTCTAAGAAAAATTCTTGATGCTGCTTTAGGCCAAGAAACATTACTTGAAATTTTTTGGGATTTGCCACCATTCTGTTATCTTTGAACCAGTCAAGAGCTCTAGAGATGTCATCCTCAAGTCTCATTGCCACTGACTCGACATCTTTGTCACATGCATACACGGTATTATCATCTGCAAAATTGCAGACATGGGAGGACTTCATAGCGAAGATGAAGTCATTGACAAAGATATTGAAGAACAGTGGACCGAGAACTGAGCCCTGTGGAACTCCTGACACTATTTCTTGCCATTCACTGAATGTTGAACCTACTTTCACGCGCTGTTTTCTTTGTGAGAGATAGTTTGAGATTAGTGCAAGACTGTTTGGCCCAAACCCATAGGCTGCAAGTTTGGCTATGAGTAAATCATGTGGAAGACAATCATATGCCTTAGACAAGTCCATTAGCACCATCCCCACTACCCCTTTTTCATCAAGTGTCTTTCGACAAGTCTCAATAAGTCGGAAAAGCGCATGCTGTGTACTGTGCCCATTTCGAAAAGCGCATAGCAAACTAGAAAGGAACTTAGAAGTAAATGGCTGTATCTGTTTAGACATGATGCGCTCAAACACTTTGGAAAGTGCCGACAGGACACTTATTGGCCGAAAGTTTGCCTTCTGTGTACTCTCACCACATTTAAAGATCGGGGAGACATCAGCCAGTTTAAGTTTTCCGGGGAATTCATTACTTGAGAACATCTTATTTATGAAATAAGTTATATGTTCTAAAGAACACCCTGATATCAATTTAACAGCATCAGTGGAAATCTCGCCGCTGGTCTTTTTGGATTTATCTAATTTATTGATTTCCTCCCAAACCTCCAAGGGACTGACACTCTTGAATTCGAATACTTCATTTCCAGTCAAGTGTTGTTTTATTTTTGTAATACAAGGATGATTTTCGTATTTTTTGATCGCATCTGCCACTATATCATTTGAAGCATTGGGGGCTTCAAGTAAAGACACCGTTCTGTCAATGGGCAAAGTATCAATTATGTTCACGAAATAAGTGCTAAAGAGATTGCTTATTTCAGTTTCATCATCTATGATAATTTCATTCTCGACAAGTATTATTTTTTGGCTGCCATTGCTAGACTTTTCTGAGAAAAGGGGCTTGAAAGTTTTCCAAAAGGATTTTTCCTTTCCAACAGTGACAGGGTCGAGGTTGGCAAAGAAATTTCTTTTTTCTTTCCTATTCAGTTTAACTACTAGATTTCGTTGAGCCTTGTATCTGTCTATATCCTCCGGTCGTTTGGTTTTATTTGCAATGTTTTTTAGCTTTGTCCTATTCATCATGGCTTTCTTCAGCACCTTAGTCATGTGAGGCTTATTGTTTCCTCTGACTATAGCCGTTTTTATGGGAGCATGTTTATCTAGGATTTTTACTATGATCTCTTCGAATTCATCGTAGCTTTCTGGTTTACTCGTTTGGAGGCTATTTTTGACTTCGGCTAGAAACTCTTCATGAGAAAATTCTTCATAATTTCTATATTTGATAATTTTTGGTTCTTTCTTAACATAAGTTGTTTTCAGAATTGTGTAAATCATATGATGAAAATCGCTGAAACCTGTCTCAAAAGACTGACTTTTTTGGAAACTGTATTTCGAATTTGTTAGCAATAAATCAATACATCTACCGTGGACGCTTTTGAAGCAGGTAGGTGTTTTTATCATACTATATAGCTCCCGTTCTTCGATAAATGTTTTCAACGAAGATTCATGTACTTCCATGTTCAAGTCACCGAGTATCAATAGTTTCCCTGAAGATTTGGAATGGAAATCAATCAATGTCTCCATATTATCTAAGAAGTATTTTTGATTTTGACACGGAGGCCGATAGGACGCGAGCAACAGCCATTTGTCTTTCCTCAAGTTTAACTCAACAGGAATCACCTGGATATCACCCTGGACTATTAAACTAGCGGCCCTATGCCTCACTGCAGCATGCATAGTTGGCCTAAATTAGCTTTAAGTAGCTAGAAATCCCGACAAGCCCACTAAAAAAACAAATTGCTACAGCTACTATTGCTACTATGGACATTCTGAGATATCTGGAAAAACGAGTGGTAGATATAGACTGATAAAAATCATCGTAGCTTCGCTCCTTGATAGGCTGATACTTGCAGCGGAGTGCCATCATCCAATTCAATAAACAAAGCAAAAACTGGGACTGAAGTAGTTAGTCTATAGTAGATATGTAGCTCACCTCATTCTTGACGACACTGCTTGGAATTCTGTATACCTCCCTTCTTTTACGCTACAATAAAAGAACGACTATTGTTAACACAAATAAAACTCAGAATATCTTGCGGGTGAGTAAAAACCTAGGAAGGGGAGACGGGGTACTCATTAACTTTCAATTCGAGGAAGTCCATGCCAATATTTGGGGTCCGAATCTTATGTGAATTCAATATTTGGAGTCTATGAATAGCAAAATAGACAAAGATTCAATAATTGGAGTTCAACAATCTGAAGAAAGGAAAAATCGTGCAATTTAGTGCGTTTGAATAGACCTTTAAGCCTGGTTTCCATATGATCGTAACAGTCGACGACGCGTAGCTGAGGCAGGCTCGGGGACACATCGGGGACAGTTGCGTGAAATGGAAACATTTTCTGAGTGATGTAAAGAAAATGAATCTTCTTTTCTTTCTTCAATTTCCTTCTTCTCGCTTTTCGCTTTACTTTTCGCTGCCTTGTTTCCTTGCACTCCTTTCAAAATTTTTCATTTCACGAATAATAACACGGATTGGCTGTGAATGTAAACAAAAGGACGAGAGAAGAACAACACACAATGATATGTGAAAGGATGGAAAATAATTTCTTGAATAAAATATTTTTCTAATGATCTGTAATATGGGCTTCCTGTGTGCCAGCCTTTGTTTAAGGAAAAAGTGCCTTCAAAGCGTTGTGCTCCCAAAGTTTGAGGTGCTTCCTACGACCCTGTCTTAGAGAATCGTTAATGATTCATAAAGCCTGGTTTCCATATGATCGCATGGATCGTAGGTGACGCAAGGATCGCAAAAATTTTTCGCACAAATTCGATCGTTGCGTCGAAACGGACACTGTCTTTTTCATTTTGCCAGCGATTGTAGCGTTGCCAGCGATCATTGAGTTTGAGATCCTCTCTCTATCTGAAAATATCCTATCTCTACGATCACAGCGATCCTAGCAGGGAGGCCGACTGAGCATGAACTTCAGCGATCGAGGCCTCTCTTTCAAAGACATTTCTTTGTCAGAGCAAAGCGAATTTGCAGGACAGCCAGATATCCAAAAACAGAAAGGAAGAAAGAGAGATATCGCTGTTTGCTGATCACTTTGATATATTTTGCGGTTGACGCTGCAAAAAGCAAACTTTTCATAACTAGGCCCGGCCAAATCTGTTTGTTTGTTTCTAAGACACCCAGTAGACCGCAAATTACGATAAATTTCAAGGATGACAGTAAGTTTCTTTCGTTTATAAAAACGTTGCTATTCCTGAATAACATCTAATCCTATTCAATGCAGAGAAAAAACTCGGCTGAATCAACAGTGGAGGATTCTATTTTGAATTACAAACAAACCTCATATATAGCATTTTGGACCATCCCTTGCGTCAGAGTGGTTAAAGCCTCAAATTTTCGGCTAATCATATTCAATAAAGCTCCAATGACTCGATAACCAAATTTCAAGGAAACTAATGCAGTTGTAATGTTCCTATGACATGAGAAACATTGAAAGAAACGAGGAACGGAATGAGGAGAGGGATGAGGAACGAAATCGAACAGGAACAGTTATTCAAATATTGCTGAGATGCGACAGGGCATTCTTCTCACAGAATTACTTTTCTGCTGTGCACTACTAAGGCTGTCCCCACAAGAAACAAAATGCTGTGCCTGCTCGCTCATCAGAATTCCTCAAAATATACAACAGTTTGAATTGATGTTAGAGGAACTTAGGTCACGGAGAGTCCTTTCCAGATTTCATTTGGTTCGCTAAGAAATGAAAGAGAAACAAAACAAAGATGGCCACATGCTAGACTGATGACTTTCGGCTAAGTTTTGCTTCATGGAATTGAATTGTTATTTACTGTTATAGTCATTCCGCTAAAACTTCGTTGAAGCGGAATGGGTTGGGTATAGTGGGAGTATCGTTGGGGTAAATGGAGTGAAAACAAGGACAAATGTAATAAGTCTAGCCACATGATACATTCACTACAAATGCTATCGAAATGCCACCGCCTTCAATTCTCACATAAAACTGAGCTTCAGAAGCTTCTAACTCTTTGAATTACATGCCACTTTCACTACAAATGCTATCGAAATGCCACCACTTTCAATTCTCGCAAAAAACTGAGCTTCAGAAGCTTCTACCTCTATGAATTTTCAGCAGATTTGAAAGACCCTGAAGCCTATGATTCATTTACGATCTCAGGGACAGGGTCGCAGCTGCAATTTGCTTTGACTGGACATGTCAGGATTTCTAGCTACTTAAAGCTAATTTAGGCCCAATACGCATGCCGAGGTGAGGCATGGGACCTTAGCCTAGACTGATGACGATGAGTCTCTTGTTGCTCTGTGCTCTTTGACTTGATGATGTCGCTTCAGGCAATAGAGACTCATAGTATTACTATGAAAAACTTGGCCCTATTAGGCCCAAACTTCGCAATTCCTAACGTACCAATCAGATTGCGAGATTTGGTAGAGAACAATGATGTCGAATTCTCGATTCGAATGATGCAGTTGACTAGATTTTGAACAAAGTTGCTACGGCAGGTGGCCTAAGTTTTCTCTGGTTTGTTTTGGTCTTAAAAACATGGAAAATGTTGCGTTGAAAGACTCATTTTGGACTTACCAGGTAAAGTGAACTTCCGTCTTCAGATTTATACCAAGTTTCTTTGATGAAACGCCTGCTTAACATGGTTTTTATCGCATTTTCTTTCCGAGGAGTGACCGTTGAACATAGCTACGGCAGTCGTTCGATCCTGATTCGATCGATCGAATCATGATCGAATGCAGGAGATAGGGCCGGGTTTTTCACTGTTTCATTATCAGTCCCTCTTGAGCAAGGTTTACCGCAGGGATACAAGGGGATTCATCGTCATAAGTCTAACCCTAGCCTCACTACAATAAGGACCCTCAAGTTACACTCATCTCATTGAGTTGAATTGTTGTTGTTGTTATCGCTCCACTGAGGGCCTTATGGACATAGAGCTGTAAAAACGGCAAACAATTTCAATCAGCGACAAGATTCTGTCGCCCCGTCGTCTACCGATCAGCATGTGCCTTAGAGCAAAGCGGTTTTTGCTTTTGTGGCAAGAATGATCCTTTACCGAAGTACTGATACCTAATTTGATGGTACAGCTGTTCAAGAAAACTGATTTTTAAGGCATTTTAGACCCAGTGGGTTTGAGAAAAAAGTAGCAGATGATTTAGGCCCACAGCTACATTCTAAAAAAGAATGCGAATCGAACGACAGATTGATACATTTTGTAGAATGTTCGAATGTACACAATAGTGATAGAAACTCCAACACTGCTCAATCGAACTTTTTTCTGGAGCAGCGGAAAGGTTTCAAATAGAATCAGTGCGGAACTTTACCGTTTCTGCAAGCGTTTGGGAATACGTCGTAGTTGTAGCGATATCAGTTCAGGCAAAAAGCGAAACTACGACATGTAATCGAGTCTAATGGGACACCTCGTTTGACATCCGTTCCAAAGAACAGCAAGGTGCGTTGCGAGGTCAGGTCTCCGAGGTTACCCATCTAGAGTTTGACCTCACTCGACCGAGCTTAACTTCAGTCACATGACGCAAACTGCATAAGGCGCTCGGTCACTCACTCAGTCATTGCCGGTCATTGCATGAAAGAGTCCCTTGTTTTTTTGTTTTCCAACTTGTTTTGAGTGAGCCTGTCAGGAATTTTAGCTATTAAAGCTAATTTAGGCCTAGGCCCACTGTGCATGTCGCATCCAGGCATGACACCCCTAGTTTAACGTCCCTTCCGAAGGACGACGAGGTGAGTTGTGAGGTCAGGCCTCCGAGGTCGCCCATCCGGAGTTTGACCTCACTCGCCGAGCTTAACTTCAGTTACCTGACGAAAACTGTTTAGCCACTCGAACTCGGCCACCCACACCCTTCATCAAGTCACGCTCCTTGATGTTTAATCAAGCCCCCCCAGGGGGGGTATCTCGAATCTTGAGAAGACCTGGACGTGCCGTCCAGCATTTTAAGGGAAGACCCATATTCAAAGGTTTTCGGTCGATTTTCATACCTATTTTTAAGGATTTCTGGGAGGCAAAGCCTGTTGAATTCCCAAGCATCAAGTTTCGTTTCTCTGTTATGGAAGATAAGGTTACCAAAAACCAGTTTTCACAACTAAGATCAAGAAATCCATTGATGGACCTCAAAACGTTTTTGTGACGATCCATAAAGCTTCTCATTTTTAGTGGGACATTTACATTTTGAGACCAATATTTAGGGATTTTTGAGATTCAAAATCCATCCTTGTAGGCAGCATGTACCCGTTGCTCTGCATATCGAAGTTATCAACCCCGGGGTAGATGCAAAGAGTATGCCCCAGACAAATAAGAATGGTAAAGTGAGATTCAAGATACTCTCTTCTCAAGTCGACAGGTGGCTCAAAACATTTCTAAATATGAGCCACATATAAACAGGGCCATGGGAAGCAGCTGCTGGTTGGGGGAGCAATTGTTATCACCCCTGGTTGGGGCAGCAATTGCTATGGAAGTTATCATCCCGGGAATCAAACATCGAAAAATTGCTATGGGACACCTTGTATTTCAGCAACTTGTTCCGTGCCTTTCCTCATTCTGTTCCTCAGTTTTATTCCGTATTTAACACTTCAGAAGGAGCTGGCTGTAAAACAAAGCCAACTGCCAAAGTATTAGCCGCCATTTTTGCCGCGGATTACGGACTTAGCTGCAAATGCTTTTTAGTGATAAAGAAAACTAGTGAATGTTTAACTGAATCAAAATATGGATGAATATGTCCGCATCATTGTTGATTACATTTGGAAAACATGTGTCTGGAATCGGATAAGTACAAGACAAAAATGTAGACAGCTTCACTTGTAACGGGTGAGTGAGCAAAAACAAGCTCGTTGTTTGAAAAATGCTGCTCCCTAAGTATCAAAGCAATAGTATTGAAACCTACCTTCATTTGCTGCAGATATGTTCAGTTAGGTTTAGTAATCAGGGACTGCAGAGAAGGGTAGGCTGGTTGGCAACAAATGGCTTTATTTTTGTTGGCCAAACAAAGTTTGAAAACAATTAGCACTTATTTGAAGACAGGAACACCACAATACAACGCGTAAGAAATGACAACTATTGTTTCGATTAAATATTGATTATATGAGAGCTGATATTTCGCCTCGGCATACGAGGCTTCCTCAGAGCTAAACTAACGTTGTCACAAATGAACAATAATTTGAATAAGGTAAACTGAAACATGATTGGCTAAGTTGTGCTACATCGCAGGGGTGAATGTTGGTGGATGTGGAGGATGAGTATGTGTAGCGCAAACATACTAATGTGGAGGAGGAAAGTAACGTGTGATCATACTGAGAATGATGGTGATGTGATAGAATACAGAATGATAAGATAAGTAGAGGATATATATATTTTATTCATATATTGTGATTGTTAGTGGTAAGTTACAACTAGAAGTATTTGTGTTAGCGGTCAGTGGTCCTGTTCATGCCGTTTGGTTCACTTTTACGAACACCAACAAGACGTTTACCATAAAACAACGACTAGACTGCAACTCGACTAACATCATCTACGCCATACAATGTAAAACATGCACACAAAACGGAAACGACCACTGCCAATACATCGGACAAACAGGAAGACGACTACGAGACAGACTTAACGAACACCGCAGAGACATCATTAACAAAAAAACTGACAAATCCGGGGTTGCAGAACACTTCTGTAAACCCGGGCACTCTGTTAATGACCTACAGATACTACCACTGCTACAAATACACAACCAACGCGAGAGCGTTAGGCGAGCCAAAGAACAATACTTCATTGGCTTGGCTAACACTCTCACACCAAACGGCATGAACAGGACCACTGACCGCTAACACAAATACTTCTAGTTGTAACTTACCACTAACAATCACAATATATGAATAAAATATATATATCCTCTACTTATCTTATCATTCTGTATTCTATCACATCACCATCATTCTCAGTATGATCACACGTTACTTTCCTCCTCCACATTAGTATGTTTGCGCTACACATACTCATCCTCCACATCCACCAACATTCACCCCTGCGATGTAGCACAACTTAGCCAATCATGTTTCAGTTTACCTTATTCAAATTATTGTTCATTTGTGACAACGTTAGTTTAGCTCTGAGGAAGCCTCGTATGCCGAGGCGAAATATCAGCTCTCATATAATCAATATTTAATCGAAACAATAGTTGTCATTTCTTACGCGTTGTATTGTGGTGTTCCTGTCTTCAAATATTTTCACTCGTTCTTCGCTGCAAGCATCTTTCATTCAAGGAAGATCCGACGCACAGCCTGTCATCGTGGCTTTTTCTCGATACAATTCAATTAGCACTTAGTCGGCTGAAAGAGAAGCTGATGATTTATATATTAAAGCTCTTGATTTTGTAGTACACTTTATAGATCTACGATCCAATCAACCAAATTTTTAAGCATACGAACAGCTGAAATTGCTATTCTCGAAGCATTGGCGGCAGTGGTATCCAATGATTTTGCAGATGAAATTGAACACTTGAAACTACTCACTATGATGGTGATACCTTCATCATGTCATTATGAAAATGGCGTTTTCCAGCAATCTAGTGAGCTTGATCCAAAGAAATTTTTCCGGACCCCCAAAATGAACTCACTTAGTGCACTCCTTGGTAATTTACCTGGCTGTAATCGGCCATTCCTTCCCCGGGATATGGGGATTTCCCGCAAAAGTCCCTTTTCAAAAACCTGCCAAAACGAGTGAAAAAGACGAAGGTGAAGGTGAAGTTGCGTTTTCAGCTACAAGCACTGGGATTGCAGAAATACAACAGACCTAATCGAGTCCGCGATGCCTTGTCATGACGCTCAAATGGTGGGGTCCTCCCGCTCCGCCTACCTGTTCTAGCTTCAAAGTCTGAGGATTTCAACATTGCGCCACAACACCTTGAACATAAACAAAATTGCCTTTATTTTCTTTTCTAAGACTGCGTTCACACGATGCCGGCACATTTTGAAAACGGTGGAAACTGTGACGGTAGCAAAATTTGAGCTAGCGTTCACACAATACCGGCACAATTTGAAAAAGGTAGGAAATTTGATGGTAAAAAGTCGTTGCAGGACTTTGATACCAAAGAAAAGTACGCACACCCTAAGAATCGACCAGTCTCGATCCAAAAGCGTCGAAAAATGTTCTTTTTACATCATTATCTAGTGTTCACATGATGCTGATTCAAATTCATGCCCATTAGCGTTCCGTTTTCAAAATCTACCGTTTTCAAAATCTACCGTTTTCGAAATGTGCCAGCAAAAAATTTGCCGGAGGCCTATCCGTCACATTTTTTTCATCGTTTTCAAAATGTGCCGGCATCGTGTGAACGCAGTCTAACACTCACAAGTATTTTGTGCTCTTGGGGGCATCGAAACCTTTGAATAGATTATTGACATAATGGGGAAGACTGCTTCAACGCCCCAAGAGGATAGCACATGATAAGGCGTGTTCAAGTTATTCCTGTTAGGTCAAAGTATTAGGTAAATTTGCTTGTGATCTTAGCGTAATTTAGAAAGTTGTTGTTGATGCATAGTTCATGCAGCTATGGTGGATCTATTTTTGCATTTACGGAGGAAGATTACTGCCTGAAAGGCATGCATTCTGCAATTTTTTGATCGGAAAATCACCATTCTTTGCATTGAAGGTTTCCTTTTCAATCTTCAAGATCTTTAGACCAGAGTTTGAAGCGATTTGGTTGATTGTACGAAAATTTCCGCTACTTTAGACCATATTGAAAAATCGGGCCAGCTCTTTAAGAGTAATATTATGAGTCCCTAGTGACGAAGCGATATCAGCAAATCAAATAACTCTGGGAAGCATGGGACGAAACGGAACAAGTCTACAAACTAGAAGCTAAATATACAGAAAATAAATCAATCTGGAATCGAGAAGTGCTTTTGCAGTATGATTCAACACCAGGCAGCATAAACAGAACCACATACGCCGATTCTAAACCAATCACAAGATTGGCTGTACCAGAGAACATAACTTGGTCTTTGATTTTCTAGCTGTCAAAGAAAATTTAATGATCGGCACTGCAATTAGATTTTAGTGATCTTTTGAAGAAAGACTATTGTTTTTGTAATACACCGTACATGACTGGTGAAAATCCATCTGCCACATTCTTTAAACTTTAAAAAATCGGTTTTCTGACCTCCTTGAGTAGAGGTTGCAGCATTGTCGTTAACTAGGCGAAACAAAGGTACTGCAGTGCACAGCTTCCCACAGAGATTTCAAATTCTGTATGAAAATGATAGCCGAAACAACTTCAGATGGAGGAAGAAATTGTGGATGGCTAAGTAAAGCAAGAAGGAACAACTTCGAGATAAAATTTTGATTGCAAGAAAAGTAGTGTCGTGGCATTGCTTGGAAACGCTTCTTATTGAAAAAAGTGCTTATCCACCACAACACTACGTTGTCTTTCGTAAAACAAAGAAGGACTAAGCAAAACTTGTAATCCTTTTACATTGCAGCCAGAAGAGTCAGGTGGAGTGGGTTCGAATCAAGGTAAGGCCCCACCCTTTGAGCGTCATGACAAGGGGTCACGGACTCGATTAGGTCTGCTCTATTCCTGTGATCCCAGCGCTTGGGGCTGAAAACGCAACTTCACCTTCACCTTCGCAGACCAGAGTGGAATGTGGAATTCTCATTCCCATACATTTCTAATTTTTCTGGTCTAGTTTTGATGGGTGATTTCACTAAACAAAATCTTCACATTTAAATTGGTCTTCACATGATTGATAAACATTTTAGTTTTGAATATCAGCCTTTGAATCATTCCACAGCCCATCAAATGTTTAAATACAGGCCTTGAAATGAGCAAACGTTAGGTACTTGGTTGATCAAGCTCCTCAATTCATTTAGGCGCTTGATCAAGCTCCTATATTATTTTTGTCTTTGTGGGAGACCAGGGAAACCAAATGGAAAGTTCTGGAAAAAATGTTACAATTACTGTTTTGTCTGAAAATTTTCAGTTAAATCACATCATTCATCGTAAAAGAATAAAAATAAATGAAGGCCAGCATTGCCGTTGGAACAGGGCTGCATGGCGAATGAGATCGAACAGTCTCGGAATGCCACCTTCAAAGTTTGCACAAAATTTTTTAATCTGCTGCCTTCGTTGATAACCTTAATGGCCAGTCCCACTATGCCCTTTCCTAAGAGTTGAACAGCGATGATTCTGCCATATAGTCAGTACTGGCAGACCGGCAGAGCTTGCAGCTTTTTTGCTTCAACATGTGTGCTGAACAAATTGTCCAGCGTAGCAGCAAGGGAGCTTGTTAATGGCAACGACAATGTGGTGAACACTACTTTGGAAGCAAGCGAAAATTTCACAAGTCAATGAAGAGAAGGAAAGATAATTTATTGTAGTTTTACAGTGATAAAAAGGAAGATTTGGGCTGAATATTTTATCTCAAATACATTCACAAATTGTAATTATGGACCATTAAAAGAAACACTTTTGATCTGCAAGGCGCTTGAACAATCGAGCCAGTAGAATTTTCGAGGCGAGTGTGAAGGCGCTTGGGCTCGATCGAGCGCCTTTCATTTCAGGGCCTGTTTAAATATTTTCTTTACCCAACATACTTTAGGGGTAGAAACTAACCACGAAATTGAGGGCATAAACTTTCGCGAATGACATTTTTTTGTTTTTTCCACCAATTTTGTGACAAAAACTTTCATGATTAAGGAAAAGGTACGTTTTCATGTGAAAAACTTTCGCAACTGAAGAAAAGTGAGGGAAAAAACACAAGTTTCTACCGTGTGCCTCAAAAAAGGACCCCCTTTTCATTAAATAAGGAACAAAGGGATGAAATATCGAGCCTTTGTGAGTTCATAGAGCTCACTGATCTTCAACTTAAATGCAAATACCTTGCATTTCAATTACAAGGATTCACGGCCTAAGAGACTTAAGATTGGGTTGATTAAGGAACAACAACGCAAAAGATTGAAGAAGCAAAACAAAATTGGATGGAAGAAACTCTCACGTGTTGAGAATTTTCTGTAATTTTGGGAGCGAAAACATTCACAAATTTTGAGTTTAGATTGTGCCTTGGCAGAAACTTTCGTGAAAAATGCCAAAAATGTGAGAATTGCAAAACTTTCTGCCCAAAAAAGTTTCCACCCCTAAGGTACCTTAATTGGTTTAGAAAAGAACTTACCCTGTATTTGTTCACTGTCTTTTCTAACCTTGTGTAAAGTTCTCTGCTCACATAGCTTGATAAAACATGGAAATTGTTCTGCGAAAATGGATCCATCTTATTGTAAATGAAATCCCTGTGCACCATAGGTTCAAGTACCTAGTAAAAAGAAACATATAATTCAAAAGGAAATTGCATTTCTATTATTTCAGTACTACTCATTTTATTTAATTCACATAGGGAGAGGGGTACTTCACTTTCAACTGTGTGAGTTTTAGGCAAACAAGAATAACATCACTTCACCTACAATCACTTACAAAATTGTTGAGTCACCCTTGAGAAAGCCACCCTTGAGAACACTACCCTTGAGAAAGCCACCTAGGTTGAGAAAGCCACTTTGAGAGCAGGAACACCGCAATGCGATGAAGAATAACAGCAAATATGTGCAAAATTAAGAAATATGCATCAGATACCAATATATCGTCCTGCCATGCAGGACTTCTTCAGGGCTGTTAGAAGAAAAGTCCTGCATGGAAGCTGTAAGAAGTCCTGCGTGGGAGGACAAAATATTGGTATCTGATATGTATTTCTTAATTTTGCACATATTTGCTGTTGTTCTTCATCGCATTGCAGTGTTCCTGCTCTCAAACTTATTAACGAATTATCACTGCAAGCATCCTCGGATCCGACGAGCGACATTGGTATCGTGTCCTTTTCTTTTTCAATTTATTTTGAGAAAGCCACCCTAGTGCCAATTGCTGCCATAACAGGCACGATTTATACTTTTTTGAGTTTCTCCTTTTAATTGATTTACATAACAAAAAATATGCCAGGTGGGTCAAAAAAATTTACCCAGTTGGCAGGCTGTGGAATGAAAAGTATACTGCAGATATTCAAACCTAAATTATTTATCTATCATTCAAAGGCAACTTGTATGAGGAAACTTCGTTGGATCAACTCAACTCATCTATTATAGTTTGGCAGTTAGGCAGATTTGGCCATATTGTGGATGCAGAATGCGGTTTCAGTAAGAAAATCAGTGCAGTGTGCGGTTTTTCTATTGCAAACGGTTATCAGTTTTAAGTTGCTTTTACTTGATAAACGTCATTATCTATCAAGGCTTTGCATAGCTGTAAAAGTATGTTCATTGAAGTAGATTCACATGAATTTCCTTATCATTCCTGCTTCATTTACATGGAATAGCAATCCTGAAAAGAACATTCATTGTAATGAGTAAGATGGATGGTTGCAGATTATGAGAGAAAATGGCGCGGTTGATGGGTAAGAATGCAAATTTTGGCAGTTTTGCAGTATTGAGCCAACCTGTAATAGACCCTCTTCAGAATCAAAATTTGGAAAAATATCTCATAGAGACCTGAATGGGAATCAAGGATTCTATATTCCATTTTCCTCCATGATTCCTTTGGCAGTGGAATTTACACATGATTGTTCAATGCAATTGTCACTTTCAGCAATAGAATCTGAATTGCAATAGCAAGTAAATCATGGACCAGTATGTGACATGGAATTCTCATTCCTAAACACACCCTCATCAGAATTTTTCTAATTTCTAAGTGTTAAAGATGAGTGATTTTACCAAGCACAATTTGACATCTACGTTGGCATTTGAATGATAATGAACATTTTAATTTTGAATATTGGCCATATCTCTTTTATTCTACAGCCCACCAAATGGGTAACGGTTTTGACTGATTTGGTACATAAATGGTATAAATTTTTGAAAGCTATTTTGGGAAGAGAAGGAGATTTTGTTTTTAATCTTGTAGTCTTACGTCACGCATCCCATTTTTCAATATGACTAATATCAAATGTGTGTAAACAAAAAACCACAAATTTGGATTCGTAAACTTACAGTCCATAAAAATCTAATGATGACATAACTGCAAAATTGGAGAAGTTGTTCAGTTATTGCACATTTCTACAAAGGAAATGAATTGTGTCAAACCAAAATAAAAGATTCATAAGAATTGCAAGAATGACATTTGCATGTCCCTGCAATTTTCATATTACATAGAGGATGATTTTGCTAAAGATGGCAATAACTAACATTTCACCCAAATACATTCCTTTCTAACTGTAACAACCCTTGATTGATTGATTCATTTGGTTGCCTATTTTTGGAAGCTACTAACCCAAAAGCCCTGCTGGTTCAGTAAGTATATGTCAATCCAAATACTGATGCATTTTCCATCCAAGTGTGGCCGCTAAAGTGCAAACTAGCTTGGAGTCCAGCACAGTAAACTATTTAGAGAGCTCCTCCTTAATCAATCAATCTTACATAAAATCATGTACATTTCTTTCTCTAATTTATTTTGGTGTAGTACGGTTCCTCTTGTATGTATTAGGTGTAGTGTACTGTGTAGAATTGCATTAGAATTGACTGGTCAATGAAATAAACTGAACTGCTACGATGAGTTCCATGGACAGGAAGACTTTTTGTACCTTTTCATAATCCCAGGCTGACATCCATTGGAATATTTTGTCGAGTTGTCTCTCAAATTCAAGAGTTGTATGAGGTCTGTTTTGAAACAATGACAGCTCTTCCCAGTTTTCATTCATAATTGCCTATCTTTCCACCCTCCTGATGCAATGCAGTTTTATCGAGTCTCTGACCTCTTTCGAGCTCTAAACCTCACTCAAAATGCATTTATTGCATGTTCTTGTTAATTAGGTCATATTTTTGTGTCAATTCTTTTTGACTTGATTTTATGTGCATTTTTGTCGTGACCCGGCGGAATGACCCCGAAGTGCTGCTGCAAGCAAGGCTTTTGCTTGGTTTCCGAGGCTTTTTATCACTTAAAGCATCTTTATGAGTCGCTTTCGTATTTGAATCGTCCTTCAGCACTTTCTGTGCGGGTGCTTGGCTTTGCAAATTCGTAGGTCAATCGTCTCGTATCTTGTCCCTTGCTCTTTCTTCCAGCATGCTTTCTAGGCCAGTCGTTGTTGCCATAGCGCTCAGGTTGCGAGGCTGGCCTCTTCTGCAAACTTCGCAAACGTTCTCTTTATTCTCTTATTCTCTTTTTTAAACAGAGTTTTCTGTCTGCTTCGCAAATCTATTTCTCTTTCTTGTATTTATTCATTAGGCTAGGGTCAATTACGTCACGTTACGAGATTTCCAGTAGCAGAAGCGCCGGGAAGGGGGGGCAAGGGGGGGCGGCCGCCCCTCCAATGTTCTCCAGGACCATTTTTCTAATTCTCCTAATTCCGGCGTAAAAATTTCGGGGGGGGGGAGGGTAAGGCCGATGATCTTGGCACTTATAATTTGTACGAGAACAAGATTCTACAATCTTGCCACCTCAATTGCATTTTCCCGCGATCTGTACGGCATTGACTCGAAATTTTTCTCATGGCGAAGCCCCCAGGTTCCCGTTCTACGTACGCTCCAAGTTTGCATATCTCATCAAAATAGCTTGTTGAGGACGTAAGTCAAGGTCTTTTTCACGAACGAGGAGAAAGAAGTTTGATAGTTGCGTAGGTGGTGCATGGTAAGAATCTTTCGGCGAAATACTGGAAAGCGACCGGGAGACTTCTTCTAAGCCATAGCATAAGTTGGCTCCTAGAGAACTTTTCTAGACAAACTATTGTAGCATTGTCCAAGACTTACATGTTTGGAGGCCTTTGAAGTTGGCTTGTGAGGACCGTTAGGGACCATTCTAGGAGAAAGTAAAGTGTGTGTGCGCAAAAATTTTCCTGCGGAGGTGATCCATTGAAATTGTTACAAGATTGTGAAGGTTTCCCCTTCATTCATTTTCATTTCATTTTAACTTCTTTATACAGGGTAAAAACATTCAGTTGCTAAGAATTAACTGCTTTACAATGTGCCCTGTTAAAATGCAAAAGAAAACAAAAGCAAAAAGAACAATTATCTAATCAATATTCTCCTAATACAAGTTAATACGTTGAAAAGCCCCATGTTAAATAGTCCTATCGAAAAGAAATCGAAATCGAATCGAAATAGTCCCCTTAGGTCTTCGTGAAGATTGCATGTAGGATATAGGCATTCTAAGCCAAAGAATATCATGTTTAAAAATTTTACGGGAGATGCTAATTCAAATAACTATTGCGAAGTGATCAACAATGCCAATGCAGCACAGGCTGAAATGTTATCGGTAGAAGTGTTCTAGGCCAAAGTAAAGAGTTAATCTACAAAAATTTTCCTGTGGGCTTTGCCCCCAGACCCCTTCAGTATTTATTGGGTTTTGGAAGTTTCTGCATAGCCCGATGGCCTCTTTTTCAAACCATTAATATTACTTCATGTTTCTGAATCGGAGAGTACACGATAGCCGTGTGACAGATTTCATGTCAGAGTGGCGTGCGGTAAATTGGTCGCTGAATTATTTGGGAATCCAAAGGTTTGACGCTCGATCTCCGGTTGGACGTCATTTTCTAATCGTGAACAGTGTTGTACCCTACTTGTGTTGTTTAACAGACTCATTTAATCTTTATTTCAGTCTTTGAAAAGGGCGCTGGTTGCATCTATAGCCAAGGTAGAGGGCGTGATCTAAGAAAATTTTCTGGGGCTCCGCCCCAGACCCCGTCCTATTTTGCCCCTCCAATAAAAAATCCTGGCGGCGCCACTGTCCAGTAGAGATAGTTGAATAGTTAGTAATTTGTGGTTTCCACAGAGATTGTACCCTTGAAATACGATTCCCCCCAAGTTTGAGTTGCTTCCTACGTCCCTGATGTGGTTCAAGATTTATTTTTAAGACGTATTTTTCACATTTCATTTGATTAGCTGATGGAGAGGGTAGTATTTCACCGCGAGAACCAGTTCCCAAGGGGCCCTCCCATGCAGAGCGTCAGAAAATTCTAGATTTCCAAAGGACAGTTTTTGACAAAAACTTCCAGCCAGCTTTTCATCACAAAGGCCCGTCAGAACGAAATTCATTTATGGGGGGGGTGAGACTAGGGCCAGTTGAGGGAGTGAAATTGCAATCCAGGAGCTTGCTCACGAGAATTTTTCATGAACATAGCTCAAATTTTTTCTTGTATCTCTACATCAAAAATCAAGGATTTCCTGTGACAACGGTAGAAAAGCAAAATTTCCGGCGGATAATGTGCGAGCGTTGAAGGCATTTTGAGGCCCTTATGTTCGGTCTCTCCTCTCATGTTCTATAAATTTGCTCTGCAAGCCAACTGAGCAAAAAATTTTCCGATCGAAGAGTGGAAAAAATGCTTGCTCTTCAGCAATAAAAATAGTCATATTGTTGAATGATTTGAGAAACATCAGATTAGATCTACGAAACAAGCACAGTTTTTTAATGGTAAAAAGGCAGGGAATTCTTGTAAGGCTTCCCCTATTATTATCAAGAACCGGATCAAGTGCTTCAGTGCAATTTTGTGTAATTCAAGAAGCACTTGGCGTGTAGCTATAGCGTGCTCTTTATCTAAAATATGCTAGCAAATTTATTATAATTATTCATAAACGAGATGGCTATAGGTACTTGATAAAGTGTTTCTTTGCATCTTTGCATAATCCAAAGAAATATTTGGAGTGTAGCTATAGCTTTCTATTTGTTTAAACATGGCTGCAATTCTATTCAATATAATAGTGAGAGACAAAACTATAGGTACTTGCTCAAGTATTTCTTTGCAATTTTATGCAACTATTTTGCAAATTTCGTGATCAAACTTAAAATCACTGGAAATCAAGGATTTCCAGTGACTACGGTAGAAAATCAGAATTTCCGCCGCATAATGTGAGAGTGCCGAACAAATCTTGAAGCTCTTAAGTTTGGTCTCTGCTCGTATGTTCTATAAATATGCTCAGCGAGGCAAATGAACAGATAATTTTTCTATGGAAGAGTGGGAAAAACGTCTGCTCTTCAGTAATAAAATTGGTCATCTTGTTGAATGAGTCAAGAAGCATAAGACTAGAACTACGTCACAAATTCAGTTTTTTAAAAGTAAAAAGGCAGGGGATTGTTGTAAAGCTTGTGCTCTTACAATTAGGTATTTCATCAAGTGATTCTTTGCAATTTTATGAAATTCAAAGAAATATGTTATATGTAGCTATAGCTTCCTCTTTACCTAAAATATGGTAGTAAATCTATTGCAGCTAATCATACTTTAGAAAGCTATTGATTAGCAATTTTGCATAATTCAATGAAACGCTTGGAGTGTAGCTATAGCTTCCTCTTTACCTAGAATATGGTAGTAAATCTATTCAACATAATCATGAAAAAGAAAGCTATACCTACGTAATCAAATGTTTCTTTGCAATTTTGCATAATTCAAAGAAACATTTGTAGCGTAGCTACAGCTCTCTCTTTATATAAAATATGGTAGTAAATCTATTCAACATAATCATGAAAAAGAAAGCCATTGATACTTAATCAAATGTTTCTTTGCAATTTTGCATAATTCAAAGAAACATTTGTAGCGTAGCTACAGCTCTCTCTTTATATAAAATATGGTAGTAAATCTATTCAACATAATCATGAAAAAGAAAGCTATAACTACTTAATCAAATGTTTCTTTGCAATTTTGCATAATTCAAAGAAACATTTGTAGCGTAGCTACAGCTCTCTCTTTATATAAAATATGGTAGTAAATCTATTCAACATAATCATGAAAAAGAAAGCCATTGATACTTAATCAAATGTTTCTTTGCAATTTTGCATAATTCAAAGAAACATTTGCAGCGTAGCTACAGCTCTCTCTTTATCTAAAATATGGTAGTAAATCTATTCAACATAATCATGAAAAAGAAAGCTGTACCTACTTAATCAAATGTTTCTTTGCAATTTTGCATAATTCAAAGAAACATTTGCAGCGTAGCTACAGCTCTCTCTTTATCTAAAATATGGTAGTAAATCTATTCAACATAATCATGAAAAAGAATGCTATACCTACTTAATCAAATGTTTCTTTGCAATTTTGCATAATTCAAAGAAACATTTGCAGCGTAGCTACAGCTCTCTCTTTATCTAAAATATGGTAGTAAATCTATTCAACATAATCATGAAAAAGAAAGCTATAACTACTTAATCAAATGTTTCTTTGCAATTTTGCATAATTCAAAGAAACATTTGCAGCGTAGCTACAGCTCTCTCTTTATCTAAAATATGGTAGTAAATCTATTCAACATAATCATGAAAAAGAAAGCTGTACCTACTTAATCAAATGTTTCTTTGCAATTTTGCATAATTCAAAGAAACATTTGCAGCGTAGCTACAGCTCTCTCTTTATCTAAAATATGGTAGTAAATCTATTCAACATAATCATGAAAAAGAAAGCTATAACTACTTAATCAAATGTTTCTTTGCAATTTTGCATAATTCAAAGAAACATTTGCAGCGTAGCTACAGCTCTCTCTTTATCTAAAATATGGTAGTAAATCTATTCAACATAATCATGAAAAAGAAAGCTATAACTACTTAATCAAATGTTTCTTTGCAATTTTGCATAATTCAAAGAAACATTTGCAGCGTAGCTACAGCTCTCTCTTTATCTAAAATATGGTAGTAAATCTATTCAACATAATATTAAAAAAGAATGCTATACCTACTTAATCAAATGTTTCTTTGCCATTTTGAACAATTTAACGGAACGTTTGGAGTTTAGCTGCAGCTTTCTCTTTATCTAAAATATGTATCAAATGTATTCAACGTAATCATAAAAGAGAAAGCAATACGTACTTAATCAAATGTTTCTTTGCAATTTTGCATAATTCAAAGAAACATTTGCAGCGTAGCTACAGCTCTCTCTTTATCTAAAATATGGTAGTAAATCTATTCAACATAATCATGAAAAAGAAAGCTATAACTACTTAATCAAATGTTTCTTTGCAATTTTGCATAATTCAAAGAAACATTTGCAGCGTAGCTACAGCTCTCTCTTTATCTAAAATATGGTAGTAAATCTATTCAACATAATATTAAAAAAGAATGCTATACCTACTTAATCAAATGTTTCTTTGCCATTTTGAACAATTTAACGGAACGTTTGGAGTTTAGCTGCAGCTTTCTCTTTATCTAAAATATGTATCAAATGTATTCAACGTAATCATAAAAGAGACAGCAATACGTACTTAATCAAATGTTTCTTTGCCATTTTGAACAATTCAAAGAAACATTTGGAGTTTAGCTGCAGCTTTCTCTTTATCTAAAATATGTATCAAATATATTCAACGTAGTCATAAATGAGAAAGCAATACGTACTTAATTAAATGTTTCCTTGCAATTTTGCATAATTCAAAGAAACATTTGGAGTTTAGCTACAGCTTTCTCTTTATCTAAATTATGTATCAAATCTAATCAACATAATCATAAAAGAGAAAGCAATACGTACTTAATTAAATGTTTCTTTGCAATTTGCATAGTTCAAAGAAACATTTGGAGTTTAGCTACAGCTTTCCCTTTATCTAAAATATGTATCAAATCTATTCAACGTAATCATAAAAGAGAAAGCAATACGTACTTAATCAAATGTTTCTTTGCAAAAGTTAGGTTTCTAAGAGGATAGATTTTCCTTTTTAACTCTGATTTGTCCTGTAATATTTATTGATAGTTGTAAATAATAATATTGTAAATAGTAGGCCTTAATTAGTTGTAATTTAGCTATTAGTTCGTTTTTAGCCTACTTTAAATAGATTTTAAATAATAATGATAATAAAGGTAAATAATAATTTGCAACTTTGCATATTTCAAAGAAACATTTGGAGAGTAGCTACAGCTTTCTCTTTATCTAAAATGTGGTAGCAAATCTATTCAACATAATCATAAAAGACAAAGCCATACGTACTTAATCAGACGGTTCTTTATAATTTCGCGTAATTCAAAGAAAAGCTTGGAGTGTAGCTATAGCTTTCTCTTGATCTAAAATCAGGTAGCAAATCTACTCAAAGTAATCAAAAATGAGAAAGCCATAGGTACTTAATCAAATGTTTCTTTGAAATTTTGCATAATTCAAAGAAACATTTGGAGTGAAGCTAAAGCTTTCCCGTTATCTAAAATATGTAGCAAATATATTCAACGTAATCATAAAAGAGAAAGCCATAAGTACTTAATCAAATGTTTCTTTGAAATTTTGCATAATTCAAAGAAACATTTGGAGTGAAGTTAAAGCTTTCCTTTTATCTAAAATATGTAGCAAATATATTCAACGTAATCATAAAAGAGAAAGCCATAAGTACTTAATCAAATGTTTCTTTGAAATTTTGCATAATTCAAAGAAACATTTGGAGGGTAGCTATAACTGTCTCTTTATCGACAATATGGTAGCAAATCTATTCAACAGAAGCATAAAAGAGAAAGACATGCCTACTTAATCAAATGTTTCTTTTCATTTTTGCATACTTCAAAGAAACATTTGGTGGGTAGCTATAACTGTCTCTTTATCAACAATATGGTAGCAAATCTATTCAATGTAATCATGAAAGAGAAAGCCATAAGTACTTAATCAAATGTTTCTTTGAAATTTTGCATAATTCAAAGAAACATTTAGAGTGAAGTTAAAGCTTTCCTTTTATCTAAAATATGTAGCAGATATATTCAACGTAATCATAAAAGAGAAAGCCATAAGTACTTAATCAAATGTTTCTTTGAAATTTTGCATAATTCAAAGAAACATTTGGAGTGAAGTTAAAGCTTTCCCTTTATCTAAAATATGTAGCAAATATATTCAACGTAATCATAAAAGAGAAAGCCATAAGTACTTAATCAAATGTTTCTTTGAAATTTTGCATAATTCAAAGAAACATTTGGAATGAAGTTAAAGCTTTCCTTTTATCTAAAATATGTAGCAAATATATTCAACGTAATCATAAAAGAGAAAGCCATAAGTACTTAATCAAATGTTTCTTTGCAATTTTGCATAATTCAAAGAAACATTTGGAGGGTAGCTATAACTGTCTCTTTATCGACAATATGGTAGCAAATCTATTCAAAATAAGCATAAAAGAGAAAGACATGCCTACTTAATCAAATGTTTCTTTTCAATTTTGCATGCTTCAAAGAAACATTTGGTGGGTAGCTATAACTGTCTCTTTATCAACAATATGGTAGCAAATCTATTCAAAATAAGCATAAAAGAGAAAGCCATAGGTACTTAATCAAATGTTTCTTTGAAATTTTGCATAATTGTAAGAAACATCTGGACCGTAGATATAGCTTTCTCTTTATCTAAAATATGATAGAAAATTAATTCAACGTAATCATAAAAGAGAGAGCCATACGTACTTAAGCAAATGTTTATTTGCAATTTTTTCATAATTCAGAGACATTTGGAGTGAACCTAAAGCTTTCTCTTTATCTAAAGTATGATAGCAAATCTATTCAATATAATCAGAAAAGAGAAAGACATATATACATACTTAATCAAATGTTTCTTTGCAATTTTGCAAAGTTCAAAGACACACTTGGAGCGTAGGTACAGCTTTCTCTTTATCTAAAATATGGAAGCAAATCTATTCAATCATAAAAGAGAAAGCCATACCCCGGTTGGGGGGTTAGTATACTTATTTTGGATACGGGGACATGCCATCGGGAAGGGTATCGATTTTCACGATTTTTGCATTTGGTATAATGTCGGTTATGCATTTTCAGAAAAGTGGTATAAAATTGGGTGTATATTTTTGTAAAAGTTTGTATAAAGTCGGGTATGCATTTTGGAAAAGTTGGTATAAGAAACGGGTATGTTTTTGAAATCTCGATGGCACGTCCCCGTGCAAAATCAGGTCATGTACCCCCCGGGACCCCGGGGGAGCCATACGTACCTAACCAAATGTTTCTTTCAATTTTGCAAAATTCAAAGACCCACTTGGAGCATAGCTATAGCTTTCTCTTTATATAAAATATGGTAGCAAAACTTTTCAACATAATCATAAAAGAGAAAGCTATACACACTTAATCAAATGTTTTTTTGCAATTTTGCATAATTCAGACACACTTGGCGTGAACCTAAAGCTTTCCCTTTATATTAGATATGGTAGCAAATCTGTTCAACATAATCATAAAAGAGAAAGCCATATGTACTTAATCAAATGTTTCTTTGCAATTTTGCATAATTCAGACACATTTGGAGTGAACCTAAAGCTTTCTCTTTATATAAAATATGGCAGCAAATCTTTTCAAAATAATCATAAAAGAGAAAGCCTTAATCAAATACTTAAACGTTTCCTTTCCTGTGTGGCAAACTTTCACAAATCCAGTCAGGCACTTTAGTCTTATCTAATCGAGAAGCAGTGAGCAGTGACGATTTGTGCGAAGGGTTTGCTTCTTGAAATCTTCCCGTAAGCACTGAAATCACCAGGTTACTGCCAATTTCTTCACATACATAGCATTCAGTGTTTGGCCGTCTATTTTATTCTGCCATACACTTGCCATACTTTCACAGTGACCACATGCACAGTGGGGCATTTCAATGGGGGATTATGACATTCGCTACACATAGATCTAAAGTGGACGGTCTGCCCCAAGACGTGAATTTATGGTGGTTTGTAGCCCCTTGCATGTCTAAAAATTCATAAAAAGGAATAACATGACTTAAAAGTATGGGTTTTAGGACACAAAAATTTGATAGCATTGTGCACACAAAGTTACAAGTGGGTATCAATGCAATCCTGCTCAGATTTGGTTAGATATGTCATCATTTGTTCACATATTGCACAATCCAATCTCAAATACATTCATTATGCCGAAAAAAATATTGTTAGAGGCTTATCACTTTCGTATGTGAGTAGCACAGTCAACGTGTCAAAGGAGATGTATTTTGAAAAAGTTTTTCTAAGATGCAACATGTCTGAATGATTTTTTTTCAAATATCATGGCTTCTTTAGAGATTGTCAGTATGTCGAAAAGATGCTTATACTTTGAAACATGGATCACCATTTTGCCCTACCTCAAACCTGCTTTCATATACAGGCAAAAAAGTAAAACAAGGACACAAATTTCACTAATGTCTTGCAATCTTGTTGAAGAATTGACCATCTTTCTACGTTGTTTGACTTTGGCCATTATATCCGTCTACTGTATTTATGTTTTTGCAATTATTTCTTAAGCTCCATGATTTTATACTTTCCACTAATAATGACATAAACAATTTGATTTTCAAACGCATCCACAAATGAAAAGATAGCAACAGTCTTTATTATCACAATGTTTATGCTTCACTCTGTATTAATTTTCTAATTTCTTGTGTGTAAAACTAAAATTCTAGATGGCTACCCCCCCTCCCCCAAAAGGTCTCCTTAGACCTGTAGAGCCAAACTGCTTGCAAATACGAAACTCAATGTTATGAGGAAAGTTACCGCAATGAGAAAAAGGGTTCACAAGACAGTGTATTAGCATCTAGATATGTTTGCGAAACCCATGAAAGCAACAAAAAGATGTCATTTGCTTACTGTAATGATAGTTTATGTAACACATAGAAAACACATTTGTGTCTGAATATGGAAGAAACACAAACAATCTTTGTCATTCAGTTTTTCGAAAGTCAACTACCATTTCCGTTGAAAAAGGCCCTTCCTGACACTTATACATTGGCTGAACCCCCAACCCCCATCCTCAAGACACCACTCTAGGAATTTCTTTCCCAACGTGATCTATTGTCTCGGATGAGAATTATTTCCATTTACTTTCCATATCTTTTTACTTTGGCGAAATTCAGCGATCCTGTGCTTTAAAAATTCATTCGGTAAACAAATATTGCAATAATCTGTGCAGAATCCCCTTCACAAAAAATTAGAAATAGAAAATTCCGCAAATTTCCACAAGTACAGATTTCTCTCACTTAACCAGTAGCATCTGCTGGTCATTTTAAGCTATGAACCTAATGTCTGACGCTGTCTGATAGCAACTTATTTAACTATTTGTAAAGCAAATCATACTTTATTTCAAAATTTTTGTCATAATCTACTTCACTGCAATGAAAATTAGTTTCACGGAGATCAAAGTAGAGTAGAAAATGGAAACCTTGAATAGAAATCAAAGGAGGGTTTTGGAATCCTCCTTTCAAATTTCATCGAAATTGGTATGAGGCTTTGGCTTCATAGGCGATTAAAGATGGCTATTTTTGATACGTATGTATAACAAAAATTTGTATTCTCCCAAGCATTTTCGGAACACGTTAAACAAATAATTGCCAAAAATATTTCTGTAAAGATATGACGCTAAGTCATATGTTTTCTTGGTCAGCAACTATTGCTCTTTCAAATTAGGGGGATTTGAAATCAAATGGAGAAGGTTGATTTTTTGGCCTATGTCATAATCTTGCCCCACTGGGACATGCATATGGACTGGCCTAAGTCTGGAAGGACTTGTTTCCCGACTGTTGATCTGCCTAAGTCTCATCAATTCAAATCTTCCCGTTGAAATAATCAGCATTCCAAAAACTTCTTTTAAAATCTCCAAGCATCTGAATTAGTGCGAAAGGCGTTCTGGCTCGCAGCATTCTGTTTGTAATTTTTGTACTCCGTTCATGACAACAAGATTACGTCTCGTACAGACATCTTTGATTGAAAATGATGAACTTTCGCGCCAAAAAGTCATTGACCCTTGACCTTGACCGCGCTCGCCCCAGTAAAGAGTTCAAAGTTCAGTTTTGGTTTGCGTGATTGACAGTTGGTCCTGCCTAGACTGATGAAATCCGTCGTAGTTTCGCTATTTGTTAGGCTGATTATCGCTACAACTACGACTCATGATCAAACTAGTCAAAAGTTCAGCCAGAAATGAATGAACCTCCCTTCTATATGTTTAACATCATCTTAACTACCGTTTTCAGAATTCCTATTCTTTTGGTGAATGAAATTTTTCTCTGCGAAGCCTACCGTTTTCAGAAGACTTCGCAGACTTTAGATGCCCTAAAGAATACGCCCTAAGTCAGGAATAATCGTCAATATCAAAAGTATATCAAAATGACGTTTTCAAATTGTGTCTGCAAAAACTTGTACCGTTTACGCGTTTTTTGTGAACGGGAGGCCTATCCCCAACCTTTTCATGAAAATTTTAAGTTGTAATGTAACACCATCGTGTGAAATTAGAGGGGGTGGCCGGGTAGTGGTACCATGGTACCAGAGGGGTGTGCTACCTGGTACAACATTTTGCAAAGGTGGTGGAACCTGGTACCAAAAACAGGGGTACTGGTACCAAACCTATATGAGTCGGTACCAATAACAATTACATCAATGGAGCTTGTTGGCATTCCTAGAAGATATTTTACCTTTTAGCAGTGCAGACAATGACATAGATGCAACGGTGATGTGTCCAGGAGTGATTTGGTCTTGCCCATTGGTCTCATGAAAAATTAACGTAGACGTCCTTTCAGAATTCTTCATATTGATTACAGCCCCAAAAATTGGTGCTACCAATACCTTCAATTTGGGTGGAACTTGGTAAATAATGAGTTGGTACTGGTACCAAGGGCTTCCCCTGTCACCCCCCTCAGATAAGTCCAAATCAACGGATATGCCATATTAGTAGAGCAGGTAAGTCACTCACTTCATGCAAGAGAACTGGCCTTTACACCAATCAGTTCACGAGCCCATTTTGTGTATCCGACAGACCATTTTTCCCCATTATCCACAGCAATATGCTAAAAGACAAGGACATCCTGACAGCTGTAATATGGATTCCAATCAATTCGGGACTTTCTAACGATTTTACAGAAACCAGACTCAATTCTCCTGAAGAGATTTGTAAATGCTCAGCCGAATTAGACAAGATTTTTCTCTCTAAATAGAACCCTGCAACTGAATTAGAAAATTGACTTATCAGTTCACAATGATATCAGTGTATTTGCTACCGTCATAAATCGAAGATTATCTAACCAAATACTAATTGACTAGCTGATTTGAGGTCTGACTTGTTAGAAACTAACGATAACGTTTTTGAATCCGCTGAGGAGCTTGTTTGTAAGCATCTGTGATGTTGTAAGTTCAAGCTTTTTTTCAGATGCAAAGCAAGATGTTTTCTTCTAAACACGACCTCGCTGAAAGATTACCCCGCCAAGGCTTAAGGATGGCCCGCCAAGAAAGCTCGTTTTCCGGCTAAGTTTTGAGTCTAAACACCTTCCCCGCATTGTTTTTGTTATTGTTTTGCAGAAATTTTTGCTCCGTCAAAATTACACAAGTTCCATCATAGCTGATAGCCTAAAGCTTCATTTCCAAGTCATGCTATTTCTAATCCCCGCTGAAAATGTATGTTTTCGTAATTTCCCCGTTGTGTTGTCAAGGTCCAGCGTGGTCCTTAATTGGGGATGTCTTCTTCATGGGAACTTGTCTATCTCTGATGTGTCTCAAGTACTACCTACTTAAAGTCGAAGCTTATCGGTCTCCGTCCTGACAGTCATTTGGAAGAATTTCAAATATTAAATTGACCATTTACTACATTTGGGAGCTTGTCATTCCAAAGGGGAAACCGGAGGTGGCAGTAACAGGGGCAAGTTGTAGCAGAACAAAGGGTATTTCTCTGTTGCTATCAAAGCTGAAGCTCTGCTCACCAGCTTTTGCGTGAATGAATATCTTGTAGCCTGTGCTCTATACCACTTTCTTTCCAAGTGCTTTGGAACACAGACTAATATCTTGTTACTACCTTCAAATTAAACGGCAATTCGTACAACCTCGTCCCCAGCGCCTTTTGTAGGGCCTGGGGACGAGGTTGTAATTCGTATTCTTCTTGGCGGCAGTTATTTTTAGCATTGATAACCCCATTTCGTGGCCTAAAAGTAAATTTTTGGATTTCAGAACTTTACGTTCTGCAGCGTTCCCTAGTTAGTGTCAATTCCTAGTTCCCAAGCAGTATTTCCTGCAGCCAGCTGTCAAAACATGTCGAAGGGGGGAATTTTGTTATATCGGGTTATCATTAGTCCAACTTTTTTTATTTTGGAGTATGTTTTCAGCAATTTTTTCTAGGATTGGGTATCATTATCACATGAAGGAAAAATTTCTGCAGCCAGGAAAAAAATTTGTTCGTGGACACATCCCCCGGGGGGGGGTACTTGGCCTACGAACATACGGGGACGTGCCGCTGGAAAATCTAAAAAGCTACCCTGTCCCGGAGTCAAATTCCCAAAAATGATACCCTGTCCCGCAGTAAAATTTTCTCAATCAATACCCTGTCCTTTAGTTTCTTCGGACAAATTTGTGCTCTGCAAGGAAATTTGTACAGAATCTATCGAAAAATGTGGAAATATTGCCATCCAAGCGATTTGAATCACATTCGCAGAGTGCCAATGGCCTAAAACGACCTTTTGGAGTCAAAAATGACAAATATGGACCCTGTCATGGAGTCGGAATCCTGAAAATGATACCCTGTTCAGCGGCACGTCCCCATACGGAAAATATATGAGTACCCCCCGGGCATATCCCCGCCCGTACAACTTAGGTCAAGCACCCCCTGGGGAAATACTGGAGAATTTCGAAGTCCCAGGATGCGATGCGAAGCATTATTTCGCACTGCAGGAGCCTCTTCACTTGAAAATGGCGGCAAAAACGACACATGTCAGCTTGGTTCGAAATTTGAAGTGGAAAGAGCACAGAAAGAAAAACAGTCAGCAAAGGATAAGTTTAGCCAACGCTGAATAAAGCATGGATGAGAAGAACAATAGAAGAAAATTTGCAAGTAGGTCCCCTTTTTTGTGGGTAGGCTAGACTAAGTTTAGCCTCACAAATAAAATGCGTTTTGAAATGGCCTAAAATTCACCGGAAGAGCAGCTGTTAAATACTGCAGATAACTATGACTTAGGCCTGCTGAAGCATGAATGCAGAATAACCCATGAAATTCATCATGAAACGGTGCAAAACAGAACACTACAGTTTTGTTTATCCTCAACTTCTTTTTCTTTGTGAAAATACCAGAATGTGAAGTTTCAAACTCCTGTCTCTATATTAATATTCTTTAATTTTGAGTGCTGTGCCCTATTAGGCCAGAGGTTTTTTGATTGATAGGGGCTTTTTGAAGGACACGATGGGAGAGTATCTTGGTGGTATGTGGATACCAGACTGTAAAGTTTGGTCTGTGCAGGGAACCGCACAAAATTTCTGGCTTCTTTTTCTGTACGTGTAAAATTATTCTTTGTGAAGCCAATATCTGCGCAGAGTTGCTCACAAGTTTGCTGTGTTACCTGCCCAGTTGTCAAAAGGGGCTTGTAAATTTTGCTTCTGCTCAGAACGGAGTGGTTTGTAATACAATCCTTATAGGTTTGCTCTTTATTTGGATGGCTCTATGAAGCAAAAGAAGAATGATATGAGAGAGAGTCAAATGGTTCGTGGATCAAAGCTGCAATGGAATCCTACCTTTTGTTCTGCACCACACCATGTGTAAATACAATATTTTGTGAAAGAACCCATGCGCAAATATTTTGCAATAGAATTTCTTCTGCACAATTGTTCAAATTCAAAACCAACATTCTCTGCACATTAAAAAAGATTTTACAGTCTGGTGTGGATAGATGTTAACTTTCTTTGAATTTAAGGTATTATAGGAATTGTTTTACTTTGGTTTTGCAGCATTATAGCTCCTGTTCTAGAGAAAAAGTTGGTCAGGAATAGAAATTACAGGAAATGTTTTATGACTTGCAAAAGTATGGCCCAGACTTTCATTGAGTTGCAGAATTTTGACCCTGAAATTCTTTAATTTAGGGAATTATTGGTGCATGGCCATTTTTGGGAAAAAATAGTTGTGTTTCCTTCCCCAGATGATTGATCAAGATATCCCCCACCCCCTTGAGGCAAGGGAGCAGGACCTAAATATGGATGATGTCAAGGAAGCATCGCCATGAAGACCATGGGATCTTGGCAGCAAGAGGCACACAATCCTTAACCCTTAACCCTTACCTTTTGAAAGGAGCATAGCCTGCTGCTTTTGAAATTTGAACAATGGAGCAAGGAGCCCCTCCCTTATCAGGGCCTCAGTTCTGCTGAAGAAACTGAAAGTGGGTTTTCAATAAAACTTCCAATGAATCAACTTTACAATCTAAAAGTACAGGATAAAAGCAATTGAATTGTTAGCAAGGAACTATATTCTCACCAAAAAATTAACAAACCAATATTGCAATGATTATCCTTCCCAGTTAATTCCCTATTAATCCCTATTAATTCCTTCCCAGTCATCATTGACAAAGTTCAGAAAGCAGAGACAATATCAGGTTGACATTTTTTTATATAGTCATCTAAAATTTTACAATGCTACAGTCTACCCTTTTGCAGAAGCTGTGAAGTAAGTGCTTTGATTGCACCATGGATTGCACCAAAAGATACGGGAATTGAATGGCCTCCAAATCGGTTCCTACACCAAACAAGTAAAATGCTAGTGGTAGATGTTTAGATATGTGTTCCTTCTTTCAATATGCGCTCATATTAGCTCTTAAAAACCATCTGTGGAGTGCACAAAAAGCGAGATAGCTACCAGGGCCTCAGAGAAACTTTGCGGCTCGTTTTTTTTTAATTTCTGCTCGAGTGAATTTCCTTTGTCTGCAATGGCAAATCTCTTTGAATTTAGGTGTCAAAAAAGCAACTGATGCTATTGTCTTACAAAATCTGTCCTTGCTGATAAAAGCATGTCTTCACAGGTAAAAATGTTCAGCAAAATGAATTTACTGTTATCAACCAAGGACCTGTTAATCTAGTGCACCTAAGTATGTAATTGCTAAATTCTAGTTAAGAGATGCGAAGCAAAGCATCACTACTTAAACAATCTGTTAGATAAAGGTGAAGGAAAGGAGATTTTGCAATTTTTGTGCCAAGAACTGAAATTTCAGAAGCACAGAGAGTGTAGAAAACATTATAGTCTCATTTTTCTGCCACTGAAAATTCACTGTGCATAGGATATTTAGAACTTCTTATCTCCTTTTTGCTGCTAAATCGAGTGTAGTACTTCTGTTACTATAAGTCTTTTGCTCTCATTTTTCCAAGAGGCAAATCACTGTTTAAAATCTCGTACGCTCTAAAAAATAATCACACTTTAATCACAAATTAATCACATTAATCACACACAAATCACATTAATCACTAAAAATCACCAGTCGTATTAATCACAAATTTTGAATGTTTAACCACGTTAATTTGTTTACTTTTATAAGAAATGAAAGGATTAGAAACTGCCAGATATGCAAACATAAGCTCGCAGACATGAACAGCACAACAACACAACATTCTGAGTTCCTTGCGATGGAGCAAAAAGGAAAGTTTCGTTCTTGTGTTACAAATAACTCTACCAAATTGGCATGATAGTCTATGACTTGATTTATGAAACAGCTTACCTTCATATTTCATCCTTTGGTTGATAAATCTTGCTCTGTCTTGCCCTATTCTTACAATTTTATAGTACAGGAGGTTATTTGAGAGCATTTTGGAATGTGTGATTTATTCTAGAATAATCACAAATTAATCACGTAAATCACCAAAAAATAAAATTAATCACAAAATAATCACTTGTGATTATTAATCTCGTACGCCATTTTCAGGAGTGATTTGCCCCTCGCATTTTTCTACCATGGCAAGTTTCCTATTTTTCATAGATTGTTGAGGGGGAAAGAAAACTTGTTTATCTCTTGTGCCCGCCACCGCTCTGCTTTATGAATATTTGAAACTCAAGTACACATTTTCGCAAAAACTTAGTCACTGGATTTCTTTTAATCTTTCTTCTCCTGCTTTTTCAAGTTTTCCACAACGACGTGGAATTGTAAAACTGCTTTAATCTCAGTTTTCTGCCAAGGACACTTGGCTGGTTTGTTGATATTCATATTAGCTGCTGTAGCATATGACAAATTTCCCACGATTCTTATCTTAAATAGTAGAATCTCTTCGAAAATCGAGAACACTTCCTGAAAATTTTGTAGCAAAGCTGTGAAGGAACGAGGATGTTAAATGAAATCCCACTGAACATTAGACATAGTCCAACAATTTACACTTTCAACGGAAGTTGAACCATTTTTGACTACATGGGCAACGATTCCCAAAGCACAATCCCTAGGAAGAACAGCATTTTACAGAATAGGCCATGATTAAGAATTATGTTTTTATTCTTTACACTGTTGTAGTAGGTATTTTAATTTCGTTGTTATTAGGATTTATAAGTCTTTTTTAGCTGATAGGGTTTTTAATGCAAAAATAAACGAAGATGAAATAAATAGAGGTTTGGATTTATAATGGGTTCATGGCAACACTACGGAAGATAATCTGCTGTGAACCATAATCATAACATTCCCCAGAGTTCTCTTTAAGGGCTATCCAAGTATACTGCATTCAGCATAGGTTTCTGAAACTTTAGAAACACTGAAAATTTACCTCGCCTGTCAGCCCCGGGTCGGGCAGGTGAAGTGTTTCTTCTCATATAATCAGGGCCTGAATGTTTCAAATGTTATTGCTAATTCTCAACTGAATGGATCGAAGGGAACTTTAGGTTGTTTACCATAATTCCAGAAAGTGCATATTTGATGTCATCATCATTTCGGAGTCACGGTGTATCCCAATGCGGGATCCCTCACTTTCCGACAGAAGGAGTTTATTTTCGCTCTGCAACTGTTTTGAAGTTGCCGCCAAAAGTTTTGACGCTTGTTGATTGGATGACCTTTGTTTTGAGATAGGCCAACCAGTGGCCCAAGTTTGATGTTCACGTGATACTCAAATGTATCTTGTTGTGTTCGGTATAAAGCAGCCCGGTAGTGTCATTTAACCCCGGGGGGGGCACTTGACTAGGGAAGTGACATGGGTGTGCGGCAAGTCTCTCCACACCCTGTACCCTGTCGCATAAAAAACGCCCCAAAGTGTGCCCTGTCGCATAAAAATTTTGCCAAAATCCATTGTTTCAAGAGAACTCTAAAAGGCATCCTTCCACACGATACCCTGTCGCATAATTTTCTTATCAATTGTAATACCCTGTCGCATAATATTTATCAGAAAAGGAGACCCTGTCGCATAATTTTTACTGTGAAAGGACACCCTGTTGAGCGGCACATCCCGTCAAGTCAAGTATGGGAGTACCCCCCCCCCCGGACATTTAACGTTCTTCGCATGAACCAAACTGAGTTTCACACGATTGCTCTAAACTTCTCGCTCACCATAATTGTATTAATCATCAGTCAATCCTAAATTGCCACTCAAGGATAGAAGGATACATTTACATGCCGTAGTGTGCCTGAAATGATATTTTTACTTCATATTCTTCCTTGCATTGCTGTTATTTTTGTTCCTTGCATTGCTGTTATTTATTTTTGAAGTTGTCTTTGTAAAGTTGTAAGTGCCATTCTTGGTGTGTGTAGGCCAGATGACCTTGTGTCTTCGTACACTAATAGCGGTACTTTATTAATGTATTTAGAGTGATTTAGTTTAATTTAGGGACAACGCAAAATTTATCATATTACATGGCCGGTGGAGAAGAAAAATTGTTACAAAAAAATCTGTACGCCCCGTATCAAGTCATTGCAAAAAATTCAATGACCCAGTCACCTTTTCCTCAAAAAATGCATCGCCTGTATTCATAAACAATAGATGTTGTATAGGACTATAGTACCACCAATGAATTAGCCAAAGACCATAAGAAAGGCAGTTCATCTCTATAAGAGTCTTTGTCAATGACTGGTGAATCCTTCTTGCAAGAAACGAACTAGGAAATTTTGCGTCATTTATACACATCTTTGCATGCATTTCTCAACTTGCATGATTCACAATTTTGTCCTCAAAGTGAACCATTTTATATTTAAAAGTTCATCCTCTCTTGGGCTCATAAAATGTTACTCCCATATAGGCCCGTTCATAGTTGCTTAATGAAAAGCGTTAACCCTGTTGTGTACAAGCTCAAAAAAGTAGTTGCCCCGTTTTGTTTTGCACTGGCCATGTTATAAAATAAACTTTGCACAGTCCCTTATCAATAAAAACAAGGACGAGTCATCTCGGTAATTTGGAACGAATCTTTCTTTGACCTCATACCGGGAATTCGCCTTTTCCTTCAACGCCGCGTTGAACTAGATTCCATTACATGTCGTCGTTTCACTCTTTGCCTGAACCGATAACGCTACGACTGCAACGCATTTCAACAGCAAGTGGCAATCTGGAAACACACGTTAAAGGTGGTTTTGGGGTTCAATCTGACTGGCCACAGCTGTGTCACCTAGTTAGAAAGCTCCGTACTAATGCTATATGAATCCTTTCCGCTGCTCTACAAAAAGTTTTGGAGCTTCTATAACTATTGTGTGCATTCGAACATAACACAAAATGTGTCAATCTGTCATTCGATTCGCATTCTTTAGAATGCAGCTGAAAGATCTATTAGGCCTAAATCATTTGCTATTTTTTTCTCAAAACCACTAGGTCTAGAATGCCTTTAAAATCAGTTTTCTAGAACTGATTTACCATAACATTAAGTATCAGTACTTCGGTAAAGGTTCATTCTTGCTATAATGTCAAAAAATTACAGGTAGGTAGCTAAAGTTACTTTTGAGCCATTCAGTTAGAACACATATGCCAGAGAATCTTAGACCCACCTTTTTGTAGATTTAAAGATTTGAAACATATACTAAGTAGACCATAAATTTGGTCCAAGAAATCAGCATAGATTTGTAAAGAAATTCCATCAGTTTTAAGTTCATTCAATGCTTTATCTCTCGTGGGCTGAAAGGATTTTTAGCCATTTAAAACCAATTTAGACCACGTTTAAACTGCATTCGTACAGTTTTAATCCGCTACAAAGTTGTTACGATTCGAGAGCGTTTATACGAGACTTATAACCTGTAGTCTCTTGTTTCCATGTGCTCTTTGACTTGATGATGGCGCTTCGGTCAACAGACACATAATATCACTCTCAAAAACCTGGCCCCTTTTTAGGCCCAAACTCTGAAATTCCTAGAGTACCAATCAGATTGCGAAACTTGGCAAAGAATAATGCTGTCGAATTTCTCAATTCGAATGATGCAGTTGACCAGATTTTGAACGAAGTTGCTGGGGCAGGTAGTTGAAGATTTCTCTGTTTTGTTTTGGTCTTAAAAACTTGGAAAATGTAGAGTAGAAAGACTCATTTTTCACTCACCAGGTAAAGTGAACTTCCTTTTTCAGATTTACACAGGGTCTGTTGATCAAATGTCTGCTTAACGTGGTTTTTATCGCATTTTCTTTCCAAGGCGTGACCGTTACACAGAGCTAAAGCAGTCGTTCGATCATGATTCGATCGATAGAGTGCAAAAAATAGGGCCAGCTTTTTCACTGTTTCATTGTGAGTCACTGTTGAGCAAGGTTTACCGCTAGGATACAAGGGACTTAGCGTCATAAGTGTACGATTACACTGCTCTAGATAAAAAAGCATTATTCCGTCAATAAATGAGCATAACTGTGCTAGTTTTGCTGGAGCCCAGAGCAGTGAAACGGGAGGCTGATCCGTTACTCTTTCTACCGGTACTGTCTGAACGGGGTCTAATACTGACTGTGGAGGCAGCCCTAAAGCCCAATTTCCAGTCAGCGGAATTTTCCGCGCGGGCGGAATTTTAGACAATAGAAAGTTGCTCAGCCGTAATTATCTATTCAATTTCTGAGCGACATATTCTCCCGCGAACAATAGAATTTCCGCCCGCTCGGAAAATTGCACTGACTAGAAATCAGCCTTAACAAGGACAGATTTTTTAAGAATAGCTTTTAATTGCAGGCTCATCATAATAAACCTATGGACGTACGATGAGCTTGTAACCTGTAGGGAAACATTGTCAAGTTCTGTAAAAAGCAATAATCAAAATATAAGAGAGAGAGAGCTGCAACTAAAGAGAAAACTTTAAAACCTGCAAGAAAATCAAGTAATTACTCACCAACAACGTTATTATATCAAATTATTACACCAAAGGCGCGTTCACGTGGTGGTGTGATGTTCAAGTGATACTCAAATGTCTTTTGTTGTGTTCGGTATAAAACAGCCCGTTCATTATGATTCATCTTTTCTCTGCATGAACCAAACTGAAGAGTGTGCGGCGAAACGCGTATTTGGTGTAATAATAATTTGATATAGTAACGTTGTTGGTAAATGATTACCTGATTTTCTTGCAGGTTTAACAGTTTTGTCTCTAGTTACAGGTTTCTCCTATATTTTGATTGCTGTTCTTTTACAGGGGTTAATGGTGTTTCCCTGCGGATAACAAGTTTATTGTACCGCCATGGGTTTATCGTGATGAGTCCACTATTTCAGGTTATTTTGAAATTTTGTACCATGAGTCATTTGTTTACAGACTCTTCAATGCAGCAGCACTAATTGATTTTGATTGACACCAAAATTCAAAGCGATTGGTGACTGGAGACAAAGGGAATTCTCTCAACCAGTAACTAAAAATATAATGCGGCAGCAAAAGTTGTGCCAAACCAGTAGGACAAATTCTCTCCGTGTGCAAGTGAAATATGGTTTAACAGGAGTTATGTGCTTATAACGAAAGAAGAAGGGTAAATCTAAAGTTTTGTTTTGCGGATTGCGTTTGATTCAGAGGCCGGGCAGAAGGCATTATAATTCTCGTGTATGGGGTTAAATGAAACAACTACCACACAGCTCCTGATCCGTGAGACAGTAATTTTAGATTTACCCTTCTTCCTTCTTTATAAGCACATAAGTGTTCTTTAAAAGCCACCTTTTGCTTGCACAAGGCGAGAGTTGGCCCCAGGGAGCACCGAAGGCTTCGGCGCTCCCTGATTGGCCCCATTGGTTTGGCACAACTTTTGCGGCTGTGTTTGTTTTGATTTACTAGTTGAGAGAATCTCCTTTGTCTGCAGTCGCCAATCGCTTCGGATAAAGGTGTCCATTAATACAACTGGTGCTATTGTATTGCAAAATCTGTCCTTGCTTGGGACCCTTGGTTTTTTACCGCTTTTTCCGAAGGAGGTAGAGCAGTGAGGTGCTTGGTCAGGCCCGCGAGAGGTCATCCATCCCGAGTTTAAAGAGCAGGCGCGTGCATAAACATGGGAATATGGGAGCAAAGTTCCCAGGCGGCTTTTTCTAAAGCAATATTTTGCAGACAGTTTTTTCAATAGTTCTGTATGAAATGTAATGGCAGTAATTTGATGAATAATAGCAGACAAATTTTGACGCATTGCTTTGTCCAAGATAAAATGCAGAAAGGTTTTGGCAAAAGACTTCACCAGTTGGCAAGACCCCCATATAGGGTCATGTGAAGAAATTTTTTTAACAAATGCATCAAATGACCGATTTCGATGGGGAAAGATTTATGATCTACGTTAGACTCTTAGCTGCGTGGAAAAATTTAGTTCACGACAATCAGGTGGCTAAATGCGATGTTACAGCCCGCCAAACTCCAAACACGTTTTTTCTAACTCACCTGGTTTATATGCTGTTTACTGCATTACTGTGTATTGTTTTGATGTGGTTTATGTAAATTGTTTATTGAATCTTTTATGACATTGTTGATGTGCATTTGCTATTAAACATGTTCCGTTGTTGGATATAAAATGATCAATCGTTTCGTTGCTCCATGCTTTAAAAACTTGCTGCATGCTTACTGGTTCTGGTAAAAGGCTACTCTTCCTTAGTTGTACAAAATTGCTATGCAGGCAGGTTTTCAGAGAATTTCTACAGCTCCCAGGCTGATTTGAACATTATGAACACATGTTACCAAGCTTGACTCCAGTCAACTGGTCTTGTCATCTACTGACTTTACTGAGCTTGAAGGAAACTACTCTCGAGTACCGAATAATCGTCCCCCCCTGCTTATTAATTTTTGAAAAATTTTCCAACCCCCCCGCTCTTATTCCAAACCCCCTTTTATTAATTTTTGGAAAAATGAAATGATATTAGACATAATTTCTGAATAAACGCAAGGAAAAGTCTCAGCAAGTGCATTCAACAGAACCAGAGTTCAAAAGTAAATGTATCAGTAAAATCACTGTTCATCTAAATATATAACAGATAGGTGTTTACCTAAGAAAAGAGCTGTTTTCTATTTCTCCAAGCAGCCCCCACGATTCTTCCAACCCCCCGGTTATTGTTATGTCGAAACATTTCCAACCCCCCCGATTATTCTCACCCCCCCCCGTTTATTCGGTACTTGGGAGTATGCGTTATGCCACTCCGCCCGTTGCTTTCTTGAAGTCAACCTTCCTAGCACCTGTCTATCCGTCAAGGTTTTCAGATGATTTGAATGGTTTCCCATTCTTATTTGCTTCGTTGGATAAACTTTAGATTTAGCATGCTCGTATTAGGGGACCCCCCTTTCTTCTCAAATTTTGTCCACTTTGCCCCCATTTCTGTTTTTCAGCCAAGTAACAATTCTCATTTCATTCCATTCATTGCGCAGGTGAAACACGTGACATGAACAAGCTTCTTAATCTGAAGACTGATCTACAGCAGCTGAGTGATAGATCTTTGCTTGACTGGAAAACATTGAGAACACAGCGAAGAGGGAAAGACAAGCTTCAAGACTCCATAATGGTTTGTTTCGTCTTATTTTTGCCATTCTGCTGTCTTGTTTTTTGATACACCGTTGTTTTGAAAATTGCAATGGAATGACAATTTAAATAAGAAAATTGAAAATTAACAAAGACACTGTGATTTCGAGAATTTTTTGTCCTGATGAAGATATGACTCAGAACTAGTTTGCAAAAAAGAATTTTGGTTGAATATTAAACAATTAACATCTGTCGAACGGTAAAAGTTTAGAATGATTTTATATACTTTCCTGAAGCCATCTGTATTTCTAGTTCATCTGCGGTTTTTAATACAGATTTGAATCCAAGCAAACTTTAATGATTGGATTGTTTTATCAAATTTCATTTGCCTTTCTGCTGTATCTGCACTTTGATTTAAAAAATGTTTGGTTTTTATTTATTTGTTTCCACTCAACAAGTTTGGAATAGAAAGTAAATCTGAATAAGTATCAAACATTAACATATAATTGACCGCTAGTTTTATATGCTTTTATTGCTATGGATCAGACAAATAGATAAAGACCTGAAACCAATAAATAAAACAGTGGATGAACTAACTGAAAACGATTATGAGCGAAAGGAATGGAAAAAAACAGTGGCAAGGCTAATGTCTTGAATAAGATGGAAAAGCCAGTAAGAAGAAGACTGCTACTGCAATGGGAACTATCGTACCAAGAACTCCTAGCTTCTATTTAAGTTTGACTCAAAACTAATTTTTAAATAGAGAGAAAAGTTGTATAAGTTTCAAAAATTACCATTTTGCGAACGGTCAGTTCTGTATAATTCTATTTCTCCTATTGCGGCAATCAGATTCAACTTCAGCAATTTTAGTTTTCTGCATATAAGTTTGAATAAAAACTAATCTTCAGTAGAGAGAAATTTGTATAAGTTTCAAAAATTACCATTTTGCGAACGGTCAGTCCTGTATAATTCTATTTCTCCTATTACGGCAATCAGATTCAACTTCAGCAATTTTAATTTTCTGCATATAAGTTTGAATAAAAACTAATCTTCAGTAGAGAGAAATTTGTATAAGTTTCAAAAATTACCATTTTGCGAACGGTCAGTCCTGTATAATTCTATTTCTCCTATTACGGCAATCAGATTCAACTTTAGCAACTTTAGTTTTCTGTATATAGGTTTGAACATAGTTGTATCAACTATGGTTTGAATAAAAACTAATTTTCAGTAGAGAGAAATTTGTGTAAGTTTCAAAAATTACCATTGTGCAAACGGTCAGTTCTGTATAATTCTATTTCTCCTATTACGGCAATCAGATTCAACTTCAGCAGTTTTGGTTTTCTGTATATAGCTTTGAATAAAACTAATCTTCAGTAGAGAGAACTTTGTGTAAGTTTTAAAAATCAACATATATCGAACGGTCAGTTCTGTATAATTCTATTTCTCCTATTACGGCAATCAGATTCAACTTCAGCAATTTTGGTTTTCTGTATATAGGTTTGAATAAAAACTAATCTTCAATAGAGAGAAATTTACCGAAGAAAATTGCGAAAATATTCATGACATAGGCAAGTCTTTTAGCAAACGAACAAATTTTGATACATTTCAGTGGGCCATTTACTTTATACCTAGAACAGATTGCGTTGAGTGACTATTTTCCGGGTTACCCACAAGCAACTCTTACTCTTAACGTTTACTCTTTACGTAACGGTTACTCTTAACGTTTGTTTTGATGTCAAATAATTCGCATTCAGGGAGCAGTTCATTTGTGTAATTTGATTTATTTTTTCTTGCAACCTTATTATTGGTTTTTAAATTCATCAAGGCAGTTTTGTTTTCCTGCAAAGCTTTGCTCTCTAAATTTGTTTCGATATTAAACATTAAGTTTGGCGAACAGTTATACCGCATTCACACTGGTAAGCCAAACCAGCTTAATCTAAGTGAGGTTAGCTTTCAACCAGTCAAATGCATTCGATTCGTTGAGCTGACCAATTAGAAGGCTCCATTTGATAACCTGGTTTAGTTTTACCTCGTTTAACTTCCAAGTGTAAATGGGGTACAATACCCACTTTACACTGGAATTTAAACCAGCTTAAACTAAACCAGGTTATCAAATGGAGTCTTCTAATTGGTCATCTCAACAAATCGAATGCATTTGATTGGTTGAAATCTAACCTCACTTAGATTAAGCTGGTTTGGCTTACCCGTGTGTGAAGTGGGTTTTAGTTTCGTTTAATTTGATTTAGTTTAACCTCAATTTCCTGCGCAATCTATGAATTTCATTCAGTTTGTCAAACAACGTTTTGACTTGCATCCATGATTTTTTTTTAAAGATCAACGAATGCCAATTTGCAACCGAAGAGAAACTTTGTTTAAGGTTTCCGGCCGCCTTCGTGACCACCATTTTGGTTTTTTTCTCTGTAGCACTACGCGGCGAGAGAATGATATCAAACCCATACATCGATCGATGCTTAATTTTATGATGAATGTTGTTGGGCATAAATTCAGTTGATCAAAATTCCAAGTAAATGAAATTTCAGGGAAAACTTAGTTCCCGAGTACACCTCTTTCGTATGTTACTTAGGACACCCCGTAAGAACACAGAAGCACGAAAATAGTTTTAGCTTAGAGAGAGGTCATATACTAATTCGCTTAACTATGTCCCAAAATTTTGATATAATGTCTTATCTACATTCTACATCTTTGTAGATAATTGCTTTTATGTTTGTAGCTCGTCTTGGACTTCCTCTCCATCTAAAATGCAGACCAGTGGATATTTGGCAAAACCCAGACACACTGTTTGGATTTTGATGTATCATCTTCCAGCATGCCAGATTTACGCTCATTTGATCGGTCCTCGGGGCCCTAGATAGATACTTAGAACCTGCAACAAGGTTTTGTCTTAGTTCGGAGAAACCGGACTTTTTCTAAAGGCACTGTAAAACGTGACTGGTAGGGCAGATCATACCAAAAAACAAGTTGCTCATCATGGAATCAGTTTTATGAGATTAGCTGCGACCATTTTTCAAAGGACTTTTCAGAACGAATGCTAAGATTTTTGCCCGTTATCAGATCGTTATTGGAAATTTGAAACTGCAAATCAAATAGAGTCCCTGATAAATTAATTCCCATCCATTTTTTCAGAAGCAGGTAAGTCAATTAGAATATTAGAATATTTCGTTGCTTGAAATATGTCTTTACTTGTCCGTTATTGACTTGAAGGATGCGATATCGCTCTTTCTTCATGAAATCACCTCATTAACTTTACAAGCCTACCGTATAGTCTTCAACTTAGGAATTTCCGCAAAGAAACTATTTTGTTTGAAAGTTCGGTTTACTTCGGAAATTAAGTAATCTTATGAATGAGATAAGAGGGATTTCTCTTCTTTGCGGAACTATTTGTCTGGATTCCTTTAAAAATCTCGAAAAGTATTATTTATTTATTCATAGGACCTGTTTACGTGAGAAAAACTATCCTATACCACCTTCCAGGCTATGAGTTATCAAGTGGAATGACATCTGCGTGCGTTTATATGTATAATTTCATCTCACATTTCAGCGTTTTTATCCCTCCTTCCAGCACACGATTTCTGACAATAACAATCGTAATGGTGCTTGGCGTTAGCAGGGATTAGTTTTCCTATTGTTTTCAATTCAAAGCGTGCGCAAAAGAGACGATTTCATCCCACCTTCTTGCTTTGCATCCCACTTTCCAGCATTTATATGGACAAATTTGATCCCACCTCGGTGAAGTCCCACCTCTGGCAGAGTGGGATGTCATTTAACCGGGATGGCTCTTTTTCCAAAAATAGCAAGATTGCATTACAAGGGACTATAGAGGAGGGTGGTAGTTCAGCTTTTAGCTCACAGCCTTGAAGATGGAATGATTTTCCCTTAGTAAAACAGGCCCCATGAGCTACCCAGTGAGATTGTAAAACAAATATATAGCATCCTTTCGCAGCTACTTTTTATTCCAGATGAGTCAAAAAAAGTTTGCGTGTTTCGCTGGCTATGGAATAAGAGTGTGTGGCCGATATCCAGAATTATTATTTTAATCTATCCGTTAAAGGTGGGAAAGATGGGAAAGATGGATGGGAAAGATGGGAAAGATGGGAAAGATGGGAAAATTTTGTTTGATAAAATCACATATCTTTAAGAACCAACAATTAGAAAATGTTTGTATTGGAATCGAGACACAAGTACAACACAAGAGGAAATTCATCAACGCTACGCCTTCCCAAGGTCAGAATAGAGGCTGCAAGGAAGTCATTTTGGTTTCAAGGTCCTCATTGCTATAACGAGATACCACTTGACATTCGAAAATCAACGTCGATAGTTCAGTTCAAACATCACTTGAAAGAACATTTCTTGAGCAACTGGTGTACTTTAGTGACCTTAATGAACGATTTTAGTTATTTTTAACGATTCTTAATCTAATATTGTAATTACTTTCATTTGTAACAAATTATCTACTTTTTTAAACAGGACCCTTATTGATAACAGTGCCTACGGCATTGAAAAGGTTTTCACCTGTATAAATATTTCTATTATTATTTTTATTATTATTATTATTATTATTATTATCATTATAGAATTCCACGTTCCATCCTGGTCCATGATTTACGTGGCATTGAAGTGTAGATGTAATGCCATCGTTAGTTTCAGGAATAAAATTTTTAATTTCAATAGCAAGTAAATCACTGACCAGAATGGAATGTGGAATCTTTATTCCCAAACATGAAGCATTTTCCTATTTTCTTGGTCTAAATAATGGGTGATTTTACCAGACTTTGAAAAAAGCCATTGACTGATAGATTAACATTTCAGCTTTGAATATTGGCCACACACTTTTTATTTCATAGCCGGCGAAGCGCGTAAACTTTTTTTGACTCACCCGGAATATAATCCAATAAAAAGTTAGAACCACATATTACAAGGTACATAACTTAGAGAATTTTAGAATAGTCTCAAATAGTGGACTCATTACGATAAACCCGTAGACGTATTCGATAAACTTGTAACCTGCAGGGAAACACTATCAACTCCTGTAAAAGAACAATAATCAAACTAGAATGGAGAAAACTCGAGAGAAAACTGTTAAACCTGCAAGAAAAGCAAGTAATCACTTACCAACAACGCTATCATACGAGATAATCACACCAAATACGCGTTATGTCGCACACTCTGACGACGAAACGCGTATTTGGTGTGATAATTTTGTATGATAACATTGTTGGTAAGTGATTACTTGATTGTCTTGCAGGTTTAACAGTTTTCTCTTTAGTTTTCTCCATTCTATTTTGATTATTATAAGACATCTATTTGAAAACAAATACTAAACATTTTCAATCCTATGGCAATAAATGTGTGGTAGGTATCTCCTCTCATCAATGAACAACTGCATTTTCTTTATTGCTCTGTGCAAGGAATCTTTCATCATTTGATCAATGTTCTAGGCCCTTTTCCAGTCATTTTGCAACCTTGGAATTTTTGCAAAGTTGAATTTACCTATATTTCCAGTGCTCGTGAGAGCGAGAAAAATCACGGAAGTGCTTCGATCTGTTGGCTTTTGAATAGAATTTGAATCATTCCGATCTGTGAGGTACTGTTGATACTACGAGTTTTCAAAAGTGGAAACTTTTTTCTGGCTCGCCCGGTTCTAAAAATAGACTATGCCGAGAAGATAGGCTTAACGAAAAAGTGTCCTCGCCCTTTCTCTGGATTTAGGTGCTCTTTTCTAGGATTCCAGTAACCTTCAACCAAAGCGTTCTGTTTCTGAAATTTTCTTTATTGGTGTATTTGATATTAATTTGTTGGCTTGCAAGGGCAAATTCTCGTTTCCGTACAGAATAAGTTGCAGCATATTAATATATCAACATTCAGAATATCCACAAGCTTCGCGTACATCGTTGACACGAAGACTGCAGCTAAGCTCTCTAAAGGAACTGAGGTACTTGTCGAAGTTACAGCGTATTTTATATTTCGACTCATTAAGAGTATGTGACGTTATCAAATTCTATTGTCGTAAACCAGTAGAGTGAAAGATTTTTGCTTGATATCATGTTGCAGACATTAATAAACTACAGCTTTCTTTAGAATTATTCAATGTTTGCTCAAAAGTTTGGAAAGTAGAATAGTTTTAAGAAATTCAATGTCTCTTGACTCCTTAAGAAGGAAAGAAACCATAGTTATATGGAACCAGCTAAATTTGCAGCCATTCAGCTCAAAGCACAGGTTGGATAACTTTACAGTACGTCCCCGCTTATGAGAACCTACCAAAATAAGAGCCTGCAGGCTGTCTTTTTCGAATCATGCACCTTCCAATTAAGAACCTATTTCAGCTTGATAAGCTAATTTGTTCTTATCACAAGGGAAATGGATCTAATTTGTGATTGGCTGCTAAAATTTGGGCCTCCTCTCTTGCCATTTCTATGCCTAGAATTAGATAGAAAGTTGATAACAATATTGTCAAAACAAATGAAATGATTTGAAATGAAACGAATGAAATCTCTTGGTTATGACTCCTTTGGTGATCTTTGATAACAATTTGCAAAAAATGACGTTATGAATAAGAACTATTAAGATCCTCCATACCCTAAAAAAATTAAGAACTTTGAAATAAGAACCTATTTCAGCTTGGCTGTCAAAGAAATATGTTCTTATACGCGGGGATTTACTGTAAACCCAACCGTCATAAAGATTTGGAACCTATTTCTCACATTGCAGTTTCATTGCATCAGTCATTATTTCATTCATTTCATTTCATTTTATACATTTAAGGAGGGTTGCCCTTCAACAAGTTGATTTTCAAGGGGCCCTCCGATAAAAACATTTAATTACAATTTAGGAAAGAAAGTAAAAAGCTATTGAATAAATTAAACTATAAAACCTTATTTACAATGTTCAAAACCTATTTACAATGAAGTTAAAAATTCAAACCTTAAAATCAAAATGATAGGGATCACTTTTTAAATAGTTTTCTGGAAACTATACAAGGAGGTTGCCTGCTGTGACTGGGCTGACAGGCCATTCCATAATTTTGCACCTCTATATGAGAAACATCTCTGGTCATTTGATGACCTTTTCTTCGGTAACCTTAGGTCGGTCCCCATATTACGAAGGCTATGTGATGAGTAGAGTGAATTTCGAGTGAAAAGGCTACAAAGGTATTATGAGTCATAGCTAGAGTTTTCGGCAGATTTATATCGATAACTTTGACGTTGTAATAAGTCTATGGTGTAGGAAAATGATTTATCTAACATGAATGACCATCAGCTATATTTTTCAAGTATTCGTATTGAGGCGACTGAAACAGATAGCGTTATCTCATTCAAAATTTGATTAAATTTCCAATCCCCCACATTTCTTACTTCTATTATTAATGTTATTATCCCTTAAAACTTGCAGGACTCGTTTCTCATAGGATTCTTTCTGATAACGAGGCTTCGTCAATGACAAAAGTTGAGGAACACGGAAACCGTTTTAAATCCCAAGTGTACAGACAGTATTAGTGGGAAGACAAAACAGTCAATAGGCTGATAAAAACAATGTGACCTGAAAGCCCTCTTTACCAAGAAAAATTGGAATGGCGCATTCTGATTCTCATGACAGCTGCTCTAACCAAATGGGCAGCCATGCTGTCGCCAAAGGACATTGAAAAATAGTGTTTCATACGCTGTTACCGCTCGTTTACTTCATGTTATTTTGATTCAATTGATCAAAATGTTATCCATGAAACCAGACAAATTTGAGAACTGTCGAAAGCCTGGTTCCCTGCGTCAAATCGACCGCGTTCGTTTGAGGGTACTGGGCGCCAGGGAAGCGCTTTGTTGACGCCTGGACAAAAACAAGCGAAGCTTGCCTGCAGTCTTTCTTTCGTGTAAATAATTGTTTTGTGTAAATTGAAAGAACTTTACCTTCTTTCAATTTTACAAAGGAAAGGCTGCACGCAGGCTAGTTAAGCCTAAGCGTCGTTCTGTTGGCGGGCAAGATTTAAAGGGTTTGTGCAAGGCTATTGCACAGAGCAGAAAAATCTAAAAATAATCCATTGAAATTGATGGCCTGCACGTGTTGTTAATAATCGATAGCTAAAGAAAAAGTGCTGTGTTTACGCATTTTCGTTGCTCTATTTATAAAGAAGTCTATTTACCATTGCACAATTCCTTTAAAGCATGCTTGGTTTAAAGCATGCCACGATGACAACAGAAGCCCGGGCCATAGTTACGGTGCGTGGTTACGGTTTTTGTCCAGACGTTATTTTGGATCGCTTCTGTGGAGCCCAGTTCCGCAGTCGAAAATGAACTGAACTGTCGAGTCAAAATTAAGCATGGTTTTCATTAAATCGTAATTCTTCGCCGACTATTGTCTTAAGGCCGTTCTCCACTTGCGGTAGTTTCGGTCGGCGACCAGCGCGCTTGTCTTCTGCGCATGCTCTTTTGCTAAAGAGCATGCGCATTAGGCAAACGCGCACGTCGCCGACCAAACTACTGAAGTGGAGGTCGGCCTTTAGGGCATCGGCGATCAGCAGCGATGCTGTAAGACAATGATCGGCGATGAATTGCGATTTAATGAAGGATAGGCTTTTATCCGCCGCAATTTTCCTTTACGAATATCTCTTCCAGGGCCGCGGAGAGGATTTATGGGCCCCGGGTCAAAACGAAATATGGGCACCTGGCAAAGCGAGTTATGAAGGATACGCTTAAGACTCGCTCTTCTATGGGGTCCGGGGGCGTGGTCCTGGGAAAATATTTGAAATCAAGCTTGTTAGAATACACGTTTTTTTATATAAGAAACTTGGATCAGGCCATAGTACTAAAAGTTTTTTAATTTCACATGACATTTTGTCCATTTTAGTACCAAAAGTTTCATAATTGGTTTCTTATTTTTTGAATGCAGTATTATCAATGTGGTCGCTAACACTGCGCCAGATATGTTTCTTGAAATTTAAAATACGATTAAGGAATAAACAGTTTTCTGTTATGTTGAAAACGCAAATCGTTAGATAATATTGCTCAAGAATAAAGGTTTAACGATCTATTTGCTATAATATCCATACTTTTAACTTTGAAAAGTTTCTTAGTACTTCTCAGACATAGTACCAGAGTTTCTTAAAATTTTGGCCATCTTAGTACTAGTATCTTATAAACCAGTTTCTTATAAAAAAAGGTGTAGCTCTTGTAGCTATTTGCGCCTCTAAATACGATTATCATGTCATCAAACTAGCCAGTCATTATGCACTAGAATCACGATATGATAACATTTCATTTCATTTCATTTCATTTTTAAGTATTTATACAGGTTACAAATTTCAGTAATAGATAACTGCTTTACAAATTGACCTGTCCAAAAACGGAAAAGCCTAAATTAAAGAGAATTATAATACAATGTACAAAAGAGCATAATAGAACTAAAATTGAAAATATAATGTACCTCTTATATGGATTTTTTAAAGGTAGCCAAGGACGATGCCAATTTAGTTTCCTTATCTAGCTCATTCCATAATTTTGCTCCACGATACGAAATGCTTTTTGGCCTGTGCTTGTTCTTAGCAGGGGTATCTGCAAGTTTGTTTCAGTAGAGCGAAGAATGCGATGACTGCCCTCTGAGCATTTACTGAAAAGTTCCCCTAAATATTGAGGAGCAAGTGAGTTCAATGCCTTATAGGTCAGCGTTTCTGTTTCTTTTCTGATTTAAAGCAACAAGTTGCCTCTTCTTTATTTTTAATACATTATAGCAATTTGAGAAGTTATTGGGGCCCTATTTGATCATGAACCTGGCAGAGACCTGAATTTGAGCCATATTTGAAAAGCTGCCTTATCACTCATAGGCCCCTATGCCGCTGGGCCCCAGGTTTTTGACCTCCAGACCCCACCTCTCCTTGGCCCTGGCTCTTACCGTGCTTCAGTCAGTCTCATTGAGCGAGTGGAATAGGTATCGGCGTTTGACAAGCTTTTCAAGTGCAAGATTTACACCAATTTATTGTAGATTATATGACATTATATGCTAAAAAGCTCATTTCTCTCAAAAGATATGACAATATGACTACAAGGAGGAAGTTATTAGAGACTTGTGTAAGATCACGGCTTACCTGCGGAGTACAGGCGTGGCTTCCTAGAGAAGAGAAAATTCGAAAACTAGGAGTGTTCTGGATAGGATGCCTTAGAAGCATGGTTAAGGGTGGTTGGAAACGTAAGAATGTCGATGAAGGTGAATATAGCTTTCAATATACAAATCAACAAATACAAGACATAGTTCAAACAGTTCCCCTGCGAGAGTTCATACATGCACAATATTTAAGATACATCGCACATGTATGTAAGAGAACAGTTCCATCACAAAAAACTATTATTTGCAAAGGCTTCGAAGAAATACTCTCGGGATCCCAAGGCTGAAGGGTGCTGGTATATTGGGAGTGTCCGCTGGACAAACGAAGAAGGAAACACAAAATAAGCACAAGTTCGCCGAGCTGGTCCAAAAACGGACCAGCTCGCCTCTCTGACTTCGAAGAAGTTGTTTGGAGGAATCTACAGGTACAGGTAGGTATCTGAACATTGTCTGTGAGCTGAAGGTGGTGGGCGTAGCGGCTGATGGTTTACTGCTTCTATACTTTTTTGGAACGGTTTAACAGTTTTTGGCCGTAAAAATGAAGGCTTTACGGTTCCTATTTTTCACAACGGTTTCCAAATTTCTTCAGAAAACGTGATTGGAGGAGTCAAATCATCACAAAATTGAAGATAAAAGCTACGAATTGGTCCACCAAGATATGATTTTGTGAAAAGTCTACTAATGATCACCTTTTACAACGAGGCAGTCGTCTGCAGTACAGATCCGAAGCGGTACATACAAAGTGTGGAAAACTGTCATAACGGTCTTCGCTGAATTTTGAGACGGTTTTACGGTTTTTCTGAAATGTTTGGCGGTCTTGCGGTTTTCTGTGACCCCCTACGCCCCCACCTACAGGTTTAGGTTTAGGAGGAGTGCAATCATAAGTTTAGCTAAGGGTTCTCACTAACCTCAAGCAGAATTCTTTCCTCATTTTACTGAAGAAGATCAGTAAGGGTTTCTGAAGGTGTTGTTATTAAGAAAATTGATACTCGATATATATAAGTAGTGAGCGGTAACATCAGTGCAAGTGTTTCAACTTTCTATCGAATACTTTCAATGTACCGTCCTTTATCTACATTGTTTGAAAGGCAGAAGGTGAAATGATATATATTCAAAAAGCCTCCGCTTGCAAATAATGTAAAAAGAGAAAATATACTGATAAAAAACAATGTTTGAAGGGCATAAGACGAAATGATGTATATTCAAAAAGCTTCCGCTTGCAAATATATGAAAAGAGAGCAATATACTGATAAAAAACAATGCTTGAAGGGCAGAAGACTAAATGATATATATTCGAAATTCTTCCGCTTGCAAATAATATGAAAAGAGAACAATATACTGATAAAATACAATGTTTCAAGGGCACTAGACGAAATGATATGTATTCAAAAAGCTTCCGCTTGCAAATTTATGAAAAGAGAACAATATACTGATAAAATACAATGTTTGAAGGGCAGAAGACGAAATGATATATATTCAAAAAGCTTCCACTTGCAAATATATGAAAAGAGAACAATGTACTGATAAAAAACAATGCTTGAAGGGCAGAAGACTAAATGATATATATTCGAAATTCTTCCGCTTGCAAATAATATGAAAAGAGAACAATATACGGTTAAAAAATCTTTATCAGTATATTGTTCTCTTGTCATATTATTTGCAAGCGGAAGTTTTTGAATATATATCATTTCGTCTTCTGCTCTTGAAACAATATGAAAACATGTAGAATCACACTTATATTAAAACAAATGTAGCCATTTATAGGGTGTCCAAAAAAATTTGTGCCCCGTTTGCATGGCTACTGTGAAGGAGTTTTAGGCTCAATTATCTCGAATGTTGCACAGTTGTATAGGTCAAGCTCAAAAGTAGAGCTTGAGACCTTGTTTTAGTCAATCTGACAAGTTTGTAAAGAATTTTATTTCCTATACTCTTGTGGCATAAAGTTTTTCACAGACCGTCTTGCAGTACTGAGAAAAAGTTGATGTGAAAGTTCGCGAGCTCTTAAGATAAGATGTAAACATCGATGATGATATGAAACTTATAATCTTCTTCAATTTAGTTTTGTTTATTTATGAACAGTGAAAGGCTCAGAAATTTTGAGCCATCCCTCGAATACCTCAACTGAAGAAACTAAATGCAATTTACATCAACAGATTATCGCTATCATTGCATATTCTACCAAATGCCTGCCTTGAAAGGAAGACACTAGCTTTATTTCGATCACAAAATTGAAAATATTAGCGGAAAATGCGTCAATTCTTAGTCTTATTTATAAATCTTCTTCCTCATCGACCTTCGTCATGCAGGTGCTTAACAGCTAACATTTTAAATCACACTTCTGACTTAGCAAATCCACGTAAGATGTTTATGCTATAGCTGCCCTTATCTCATTGTCAGCAAAGTGTAGTTTAAAAATTTCATTGCGTTCATACTGCTTGGGCGTTTTTGTTTTGGCTATGTCTTGCCGTTTTCTATAGATCCTGTTTGTTTAAAGAAGGAAAAGAAAATATTGTCAAATATGAGAACAGTTTGATGTCTTTATCTTTTAAGTTGGTCGGTACGAATATGCATGTCAATTCTACTTTGTTTGGAGGGTTCTTTTTAGTTGAAGCTGTTCGAATATACCTGTTGAAATAAAGTCCACTATTGCTGGACCACTATTTATACCAATTTTAAATTGTACAGTGTTATCCAGTCAAAATAATTATTTACATACATACAAGTGTACGATTGAAGAAGGTGCAACAACAAAGACCTCTAACTGTACACTATATAAATGTTAAATCTTTTCTGTTTGGAAGCTCCTACATAGCATAGGTCAGGCTCCTTTCTGACATAAATACTGCTCAAAATAGGGAACAAGAGAACATTGCTCTTCCAAATCTTCGAAATGAAAGAAGCAGAATCAATTGATACTGTAAAGTTTGCAGAATTCTTTGGTTGTTATGTAAGTTGAGTATGCCGATTAGGCTTAGATTAAAAAACCTATTTTTTTAACTAGACTTTATTGTTTTTTGTATCCAGTGTAAAAATTTGCAATAACGAATTACCCATGACATTACCTACGAACTACACACGACTCTACAAATACAGTACCTAGAGGAGCAGAATATCATCCAAACCGCCTGGCAGTTAACCATAGACATTGGAACGGGAGGGGGAATTGGTGGCACGTGCCCCCAAGACTTTGCAATAAACAATGAAGTGCCCTTTTTAATTTTAGAAAATGCCCCTTTTTATTAAGGAAATGTGCCCTTGAAGTGTCGTGCCCCTAAGTTTGGGATGCTTCCTATGTCCCTGCATTTAACATGTGGAATGCAAAGTGGTAAGTATAAAAAGACTTTTTAACGAGTAATAACTTGAGCCAGTTTCACACTGGACGTCAGGCCAACATGGGTGATGATAGTGGAAAAATTTGGATGTTGATTTGTTATTTAAGTTCGGCAAATGTGACGCATGGTCACGGACGTTTCTGTTAAGCTCGAGCTTTTAAAACGTACGGCAGGCTTTGCCGAACGAAAAGACAAAAGTGTCGGTACAGGTTATATGCCGCTCTTTTGCATTGCTAAACTAAGTGAGTCCATCGTCTTCTCAGGATGCCGTGTTTTCAAAGTTGCTGGCAAAGAAGAAGCTCCTTCACAGCAATGACACGTTGCCTTTTCGGTCAATGTTAATGGCCAATTTAATTTAGCGCGACAAGCGTGTGACGCAAAACCTGAGTCTGCGTCCAGTGCCCTCCTTTTGCCAAACGAAATGAATTGGGTTTAACATGACAAAAGGAGGGCTATATAACTTAGACCTTATGCAAAGTTACTGCAAAATCTTTATAATTGGTGACGTAATATCAGGATTTTATGGTAATGTCGCCCAAAGCCTGAGACTAATCCTTTTATCTGAGTTGACACAATACCCACCAAATGATAACTAGATTTAAGGAATTCGATTTACAGGTAAGAGAGTAAAGGCTTGCAAACGTTTTGACTTTAATCATTCACTCGTTAATTCACGAAGATGTGCTTTATGGTGGCAAGTGTGTTTAATGCGAAAATAAGCTCTGTTTGTTTGGAGCCAAAATGGGCCTAAGTTGCACATTGGAGAAACTTTCACCGCAGCTTCGAAAATGAAATGGCTCGTTATTCTCCGAATTTCGGAGATAAGTAGCAAATTATGGTTGAAATGGGTAAAGAATGTGGCTGCCCTTCGATTTTTGATATGACGCGGCCGTTTACCCCACGCAAAACGGAGTTACCGCGCAAAACGGAGTTACAGCCAATCATATCGCTGAACACCCTCTTCTATCTCAGAGTAGAGGTAGAGCAACGAACTCACTCTTGGGAGTAGATTGATTTTCAAAGACGGTTAATGAATGCATGAATCAGAATCTGACGTGGAATTCTCGTTCCCATACAAAGCTCTTATTTGCAATTTTTCTAATTTCTTAGTCTCAAGACAATTGATTTTATCAAAAGATTGTCGCATCTAAGTTAACTTTTCACTGATAGATAAATAATTCAGTCTTGAATGTCAGCCGTGTACTTTCTATTTCACAGCCCCACTGACATTCCAACTTCTTTTTTACGCTCCTGGTATGTGGATTTCGACGCTTGCGACATCATATTTTAGGACGCCTTGACGCCTAGTCTAATAATGCAAGTTTCTTATCAAGTAATATCCGGATAGCAGCTTCAAATTAAGTTCACGGAAATGGTCTAGAGATTAAGACAAGATATAGAATCATTTAGACTTACCATACGCTCACGAAGTTGATTTAAAAAGAAAATTCTATAAATATTAAACAGTTAAAGTTTCAAGCAAGCTGCAAGAAAATGTGAGCAGGAATAGACCGTTTCGCAATTTGGAGAGAGGGAACGAGGAGAGCGCGGCCCATTCTGAAATTAAGGGAATCCCATCCGTTTTGTTGATAAGCGGACGGCTTGAGTCTCGGTTGCATCCATTTGCATGTCACTGCAAGCTCAAGTTATTTCCGATTTATTTCTCACTTTTCAAGAGTAGCATGATACTTGTTTGGTATATATATATATATATATATATATATATATATAACTTAACAAGATATATAAGTAAGCTTCACAAGTATAACATATAAGTATATAAGTAAACTTAATATATATATAAGTAATATATAATATATTAATATAATATATTATAATATAATATAATATAATATATTAATAATAATATATATACTTAATATATATATATAGTAATACATAAAATATATAAGTAAAGGATATATAAGTAAAACTAACAAGTATATATATATATATAAGTAAGCTATTCCGCATTGAAGACCCTAGTAATTAAGCTCTTTTCTGCTTTAGCGGTTCTATAAATGCCATCAGTCAATTCTTTCCATCTCTTCCTGTCTTGAGCTATCTCTTTCAAAGTTTCAAGATCCTAATTTGTTTTCAGCTTCATACCACTGGCTGAATATCTTGTTAAGTCATCATTTAGCTTCCATGGTAGATTTATTCGCGGTCTTCCTTTGAATCTTCCTGCTTTGCTTTCAGTGCAGAAAAATTTCATTGACTTTTGTGCAGGTGTATCTTCATGAAGTCGCAGTGTGTGTCCAAACAACTTCCATCTGCTTTCTAAAATTGTCAAAGATGGTATTTTCATCACTACTATTTCGGTACACAATACTGTTCCTCGTAGTAACCGGATATTTTACATGCATTACTTTTCTGAGCTGTTTTCTATGGAATGCATCTAACTGTTCTTCTTCCTTCTTTGTTGGGCTCCATATGCCTGAAATATACAGTAATATTGGCTTGATGATTGATTCATATAACTTCAATCTTAAACTTTGTTTGATCTTACCTTTTCTTATCATTTTTTTTTTGGTATTGTAAATGGTTTCTCTCGATTATTTAGGCGTCTTGTCATCCTTCCGCCCATTTGTGAGTGTATTTTGAGCCACTTTATTGCATGTGTTCACTCAAGTTTGAAGTTAGGCCTGTTGATCGGTTGGGCCTAAACTGAGTTACTTCAAACCTGAGGTCCAATACCTGCAGTAAAGTGGCTCAAAATATACTCACCAGTCGGCGAAAGGATGACCAGACGGCTAAATAATCCAGATAAAATGCTTACCGGTCTAAACAAGTATCACGTGACTCATGGAATGTGCAAAGAAATAGAAAATAGTTCAAGTGTGCAGGGAGATGCAAAGGAGCCGCAAGGAGGGTATACCCCTGATTTCCCATACTGTTGCCAAGGATGTCAGAAAGTTCCGCGCTTTCCTCGGTCTCTTCCTCCAACTAGCGGAAAGGTCTATTGTTTTCTACAGCTTTGGAATCAATGAAATTTTGACAGAATCCTAGAAACTCTAGCCTGCGTGCATCCCCTACTGTATCCGTAGAGATGAAATTTCCCGTTGAATTGAATTCATTTTCTGCCAGTAGGGTCTGCGAACCAGGGAATGAAAGCCTGTTCTGAGTCACGTGCCGGTTCCGCAAAAACACGGAACTACTTTCATTGATTGATAAACAATCCATTGTTTTGCGAGGTACTTCATGTGGGTTTTACTTCATCCTAATTGCAAAATGGCGTTGTCGAAGAGCGAAATGGCCTCGCAAGACAATGGATTGTTCATTAATCAATGAAAGTAGTTCCGTGTTTTTGCGGAACCAGCACGTGACTCGGAACAGGCTTTCATTCGCTGGTTCGCAGACCCTACTGGCGTCAGAAAATGAATTCAATTCAACGGGTAGTTTCAACTCTACAGGAACAGTAGGGGATGCACGCAGGCTAAGAAACTTATGAGTTGTTTCTTTTCTAAATATACGAAAGTTGCTATTGCTAGGCAAACCTATACGCTTAATAGTGGTCGATACCCGTAAGAGGGGTTCCCGTAAATGACCGTAAGATATTCACACGCTAGCAGACCTATACGCTTAATAGTGGTCGATGCCCGTAAGAGGGGTGGCACATTATTGTAGATGTGGTGGATACGCGTAGCAGGGGTGGGATATTATCTTAAATGTGAAGGATGTGTGTAAAAGGTGGTGGGTTGTCATCTTAAATGTGGTGGCTTGTTATCGTACATGTGATGGCTTGTTGTCGTAGATGTGGTGCATACGCGTAGCAGGGCTGGTATATTATCTTAATAGTGGAAGATCTGCATTTCATTTCAAGGCTTTAGAAGCTGTGTTTATTAAACGTCGGGATCCTTTGTTTTGCCGACAGAAGGTACAGAAGGAGTTAGTTTTCGCTCTGTAACTGTTTTGAAGTTGCCGCCAAAAGTTTTGGCGCTTGTTGACTGGATGGCATTTGTTTAAGATCATTCAATCAGTTGCTCAGGTGCGATGTTCACGTGATACAGGGTGTCTCAAAAGATTGTTCGACGTTTGATTAAATATTGAAGAATAACGATAACTTGAACAGGCTCTTGGGAAGATAACCATGTCCCTAAGATTATGAAATAATTTTAGAGACCAGAATCTGGCAAATCGGTTGAAAATTCACTGAGTTGCGAGCTTTCAAAGATCAAATATATGCGGCAGCTGAAACCAGAGACCCCCAGATTAGTTGTAATGCAGAAAAGCTCGAAGATGAAAGTAGAATAAGGTTCTAAAAAGTCATACCTCTCATTAATATCAGAGCAAACAAAACTGGATTTCTACTAAAGTAATTTATCCTTATAGTCTGTCAAAATTTTCTTAACATTGCATGTGCTCAAAAACAGTGGTTCCAAACATAATCAGCTAGAGACTGAACCTGTTTCCTCAAAGCATCCATATACTTGAAAGTTAGGTTATCAAAAACCTGTTCAAACCCCAGTTGGTTTGCCCTGAAACAATTGCGAAATAGCGGAAGCGATAGCCTGTAGGATTTTTACAAAAATTGCCATTTCGAGGCCTCTGGTTTCAGCTTCCGCACAAATTTCAACTTCAAAGGCTTGTAACTCCATTGATCTTTAGCATATTTGCAAGATTCTTGTGTCAAAAATTAAGTTGAAATCTCAGGATAAGGGTTACTTGACCATGTGTCCATTCAGCGTATCGTTATTTTTTAGTATTTAATCAAAAGTCGAACAATCTTTTTGAGACGCCCTGTACTCAAATTTCTTTTGTTGTGTTCGGTATAAAAGAGCCCGGTCGTGTCATTTATCTGTTCTTCGCATGAACCAAACTGAAGAGTATGAGACAAAGCGCGTATTTGGTGTAATAATTTTGTATCATAACATTTCTGGTAAGTGATTACTTGATCTTCTTGCAGATTTAACAGTCTTCTCTCTAGTCACAGGTTTCCGTTATACAGTATTTTGATTGTTGTTTTTTTCACAGGAATTGATTGTGTTTCCATACAGGTTACAAGTTTATTGTACGTCCATGTATTTAATGATGAGTCCGCTATTTGAGGCTATCATAAGATTATTTCATCCCTAGAGAACCGACGGGTGAGGAGAGCCTCCGCCGTTATAGGTACAACGGAGGGCAGCAATCACAGAAAGCCTCTTAGTATGAATTAACTGTTATGTAAAATTACTATTTAATCCTGATTTGTTTGGTAAATCATTCATCTTTAAGACCCACGAACTAGTTTTAGTTAAGTTGCATTTTGAGTTCGTCGCTTGTTAGATTTCTAATTTCGCATCCTGGCCAGCGAAATTTAAACGTAATTAAGTCGCTAATTAGGTCAAGTTCGTGGCAATTCAGGTTAAAGTTGTTTTTCTATCAGTGAACACATCATAGCCATATGTCAATCTTATGGTGTCAAATCTGTCGGAACATTAAATAAGCTGACGTCAAAGTTTTGCTATAGGATCGCAGGAACCTTCTTTGTCGTATTCACTTTCTGTGCGCTTTCTTTATTTCAGTGCTAATTAGCTCAGATGAATAGTTAATCAATTGCATTAAGAGGGTGACTGACTTTCTTTCTTACTGACATCGAGTGCCCTCTTAGATTACAAAGTTGAACTTTTCAATCAAAAATAGAATCTACAAGAACGAGAACTGCAGTTTCTTACTGGCTCATGATTTACTTGCCCGGTAGTAATTCGCAAAACCTAGAATGTACGGAAACAACCTTGCAAGGTGTGTTGTGTTATCTATTACGTGTGTTTTTAAGGCGATGGCTAACGATTATTCTTGTCATTAACTGTAAACTTATCTTACTCTGATGAGCAGGCGTGGTTTGAAAATTAACCATAAAATCATAGTTAATCATACTCCTACTGGGTCAACACGCTTCTCAACTTATCACCAATGTAACTTCTAAATATTTGATGATTTGATGATTCTTTAAATCTTATTTGCTTTCTATGAGGCTAGTTATTTCGAGGCTGCGTGCAGACTCTGGAATGGACGAGGATGTTGAATAAGAGGCTTTCCAAAAAATCCAGTCAACACAAAACAAATGCATTCGCTTCTATTTGAGTTTTAAAAACACAGCACATGTTGGGACTACAGAATTTAAAGCTATAAATTGGCTTCCCACAAAGAACAGAGTTGATCAACATACATGTGTAAACATGATAAAATTTTTCAAGGAAACCACTCCAACTTATGCTGACGAAATATTCCAGCCAATTGACCAAAGCCGAGTGAATTTCTAAGTTCAAATTAAACCTTCCATTTCGCAAAAGCAACACTGGCCAAAAATGCCTGTCCTACTTGGGGCAAAAAATACGGAAAAAAAGCTTATCTTCTGATTTAAAATATACAGATAAGATCAACTCATTCGAGCATGACATCAAGGACAACTTTTCCAAAATATACGGAGAGATGAAGAGATGAAACAGACATATATATATATATATATATATATATATATATATATATATATATATATATATATATATATATATATATATATATATATATATATATATATATATATATATATATATATATATATATATATATATATATATATACTCAATCTGCAGACAGTACTGTTTATATATAGTACATATATATATATATATGTGTGTGTGTGTGTATATATATATATATATAGTTACCACGAAAACGTTTTCCCTTTATCCATGCATGTTGATTCTTTAGAAAATTTATGAACGTTTTTGACTTTTGTCAGTGTTCTCGAAATCAAACATTTTAAGAAATTCAAGAATCAAAAATCAATAATTAGAAGACTAAAGAATGTAAAAAACTAGCATCTATTGGGATTATTCTCTACTCTTTCAATGCTACTTGTAGCCTACGACAAGCAACATTTCTTGCAAGGAGTATGTCGTTTGTCAGCCCCTGTTTTGTCGTGCCCTTGTTTCATTGGCTGCCCCCTCCGATCTGTCTTCCTTCCGGCGCCTGTGCCTTTGATCTTCTTTCCAAAAGAAAGATTGAAGATTAGCCTTGCAATCGAATTTTGGGAAGTTTTTCAAATAGGAATAGCCCGCCCCCCCCCGAGACGCCCTTTGAAACTTTAATTTGTAATTTTAGCAGAAACAAAGACAAATCAAATACAGGCTCCTATATTTATGAACACTTTCTATGTCAATAAACCATTTTTCTTGCAGTAAGACGTGCCGTGATGTTTGTCCTGTCAGTTAACTCTTTTGTAAGATGCAGATGGTACCAAATGCAAGTCAACTGTTCAAATTCAGATTAAATTGTTGCTTTAACTTTGCCATTAGATAAACATCATTAGGTTGAAATTGTGCACTAACTTAACAGCAAACTCTAACGATCACTTAAACTCAATTTAAGAATTTGAAAATATGATGTTTTTAATCAGGATTTGTATATAATTGCTGGGCAACTGTATTAATATTTACTTGCACTTTCTGATTAAGTCGTTTCTTTTAAATGTTTATGTAAGGAGTTGAAACTTACGATTAGTTACTGTTATGAAATAGTGAACTGATAAACTTAAGTCAATGACCAGAATGGAAAGTAGCTTGCTGGGTAAGTATTTGCAACATAAGCAAAACGCGTTGAGATGGACAATGCAGCCTGAAACAGGTCCACATCAACTTATAATTGCGTTAGACACAACCTGTTTAATATGAAATATACTACACCATACTATACTATACTATACTATACTATACTATACTATACTATACTATACTATACTATACTATACTATACTATACTATACTATACTATACCATACTATACTATACTATACTATACTATACCATACTATACTAAATCGTGAATCACCAAGCTTTTAAAGAGGTTGTTGAGGCAGAACGTTATTGAAATGTACAAAATAACATTTCTTTTGCCGAGTAAAACTTAAAGAAAGTGGAATTTCACTTTCAGAAACGTGACATTATATCCTGTTATTTCAATCTTTGTTTATAATCTACCTGCCAATTCGTGCAGTACACCATTCTTGACTTGATTTCGTTTACTTTCAGATGACTACAAGCATGCAATAAATCAACGTCAATTTTGGCTCTTTTATTGAGAAGAACGTAAAGTTTGTAGAAACGAAACTGGCTTCGCAGAACGAACAAAGTAGCAAAAAGGCAGGACACATAGCACGTGAGTTATTTTCTCATACTTAACTCATTTCTCCAGGGATGTCTTTTTGCATGCGGGGGTATCAGGTATAGTATCAAGGTAGCTGTCAAAGGAAAACTGAAACTGTACAGCTCAGCTAATCGAAGAAGTGCTAAGATAAGGTTCTTCCACTGCGAAAAGAGTAATAGAATAAGCGATATAATTGGAGATAAAATCCTCCATATGGTACTGCAATGCGTGTGATGTCTTCTATGGTCGGATCATACAAGGAATGAAATAGTATATACCTTGTAATGATGCGGCAATGCAAAAACAGAGTGTTAACGTGCAGGAGATACAGGATGTTTGCGATAATATGTGTGCCGTAATGTCTTGGGAGGTTGATTATTTCAAGGAATACTCTAGGCATGTAATCATACAAGGAAATGAAATAATTTGTTCCATGTGATCAAGAAGTAATGCCACATGCTGTTAACTTGGATGGAATACAACATGTTGTAAGCAAACATTAACTTAATGTCTTATTGTAAAGGTGGTCATTCCAAATAATACTGTAGACTGTGTAATTGTACAAGAAATGAAATACTTTGCCTTATGATATGCAGCACTGCGTGGAAGTGCAACCTCGCATTAAATACAACATGTTTGTAATCGTGCATCAATCATTTTAATGTCACATGCAGTGATGCAGGACATGAAATAAAAAGTATCCAGTAATGAAGCAGTAACACAAAATGCGTAGCGTTGAAGACGAATGACAGAGATATAAGGCAACTTAATCGAGAGCCTGGGCAATTTATATATAGGCTATTGTGTGTCATTGTATTTGATGATCTCGGGAAATTATCAAAACAAGTGGACAAATGATGGCAGGCGCCGATCTTTTGTTCTATTTTAAACTAGAGGTATATATCCGTCATTTGTCTTTAAAGGGGCAGGGTCACGTAACCGTAAACAAACGCGTTATCTCTACGCGTGGCCGTAGTGTTCTACACAGAGTTTGGTGGATGGGGTGAATCCACAATAAAGTTACTTCCAAAAGTCCACCTACATCTCTGCAATCGTACAACATATGAGTGTTTGGTTTGTTTCTCTCCGAAGTACAAGAGTCAATCTTCAAAATAACAGTTTCATTTTGGGGAAAGTAGTGGAAAATTACTGTGATATGGCCTATCAAAAATACTGCAAAATCGTCGTTTCGAAAGAAGTTTGTTTACATTACGTGACCCTGATCCTTTAACTTGCATTAAATACAACTTGTTTGCGATAGTATATTTTATGTAATGTCTCCTAAGACTGGTTATTACAGAGAATGCTCCATGCAAATCATACCAGAAAGTGAAATGCCAAGTAACCTGTTATGATCATGGCAGCATACTGTTAACTTGCATGGAATGTAACATTGTAAACATACATGATGCAATGTCTTGTAAGAATAATCATTCCAAATAATACTCCACAGAATGTAATCAAACGATGAGGGAAATACTATTTACCTTGTGATGCTGCAACACGTCTGTAGTCATTCATTGATCAGAGTAATGTGACATGTAATGATGCAAGACATTAAGTACTATGTGCCTGTCATCATGCAGTAATACGGACAAAGAGCATAGTATCAACTTGCGTGAAATGCAACATGTTTGTGATCACTTGTCAATGTAATGTGTCGTCAGATTGGTTATGCCAAAGAATACTCCACGTAGTGTAATCATAAAAGACAATGAAATACCACGTGCCCTATGATTACGCAGGAATTAAACATACTATCAACTTGCATGAGATACAACATGTTTGTAATCATACGTTAATGTAATGTGTTGTCAGATTGGTTATGCCAAAGAATACTCCACGTAGTGTAATCATAAAAGAGATTGAAATATTACGTGCCCAATGATTACGCAGGAATTAAACATACTATCAACTTGCATGAGATGCAACGTGTTTGTAATCATACGTTAATGTAGTGTGTTGTCAGATTGGTTATGCCAAAGAATACTCCACGTAGTGTAATCATGAAAGAGAATGAAATACTACGTGCCCTATGATTAAGCAGGAATTAAATATACTATCAACTTGCATGGGATACAACATGTTTGTAATCATACGTTAATGTAATGTGTTGTCAGATTGGTTGTGCCAAAGAATACTCCACGTAGTGTAATCATAAAAGAGAATGAAATACTACGTGCCCTATGATTAAGCAGGAATTAAATATACTATCAACTTGCATGAGATACAACATTTTTGTAATCATACGTTAATGTAATGTGTAGTCATTCAGATTTGTCATTCTGGAGAATAATCCATGGAGAATAATAATGCAAGGTATTCCTTTCAATAATACCCTGCGATGTTGGAGTATTACAACTTATGTCCAAATGAAGTAGGCCCTCGTCTCGCTTTCAGCCATTCAGTAGGCGCTATTCAGACAGTCTTTGTTGTTGTTGCATACAAAACGCCGTTGATGAGGAATAGAGTTCTCACAGCTTCGATGGATCTATTTCCGTAGCGATTCGTACATCAAAACAACTTCATTTTTTGTAATAAAAGTTACTTTTTCAATGTTCAAGCTCTTTAGATAAGATTCTGAAGCGATTTTTATACAGTAGGTTCCTGGGTGTAAGAAACCCCCTTGTATAAGAAGCAGGTCTCATTTTCTTCACAAGAGGCTCCTTTTATAAGAAACAATTCTAGATCTGAAATTAAGATATTTTTTTAAGGTTTGACACAGTATATTCCTAAATGCCAAAAAATGCTTCTAAAGGTATTTCCTTTGCTTTGCAATGAAGTATTGATCTTAGATGCATAAATCAGTCCAGTGATATCAAAACATTGTACTGTACAGTGTGTATTGTACAATATTACCAGTAGTGTTCAATAAACATGCATGCAAGTTGCTGTCACATACCTTGACCTGGTTTGACTTGATATTACCTATGCATAGAAACTTTGACCCTGAAAAGGTTTCTTTAAATAAAAAACTTTCTGAGCCCTCAAGTTAAAAAGTGGTTTCTTATACACAGGAACCCACTGTATTGTACGAGAACTCCCGCTAGTTTAGGCCATTTGATAAAAGTGTGCCCACAGTTTAACAGTATTGTTATGAGTCCCTTTTGACTGAGTGTTATCAGCAAATCAAAGAACGTGGGGAAACAAGGGAAGAAAAAGCATAATCCTAGAATAAGCCGATCCAAGTGCGGGTTTCTGGACGATTAGCTATTTTGAAGTTTAAGCTGACAAGAGTATTAATATCTATTACTCATCAACCACTTGAGTCTAACTTTTGTTAATTATATAAAGCTTTACTTAATCAATGATATAATTTTGTCTGCCCTGTGATCCTTCTTCGCTGATGCATTTTGAACGTGTTGTTTGTTAATCGTAGCTTACTGGAAAGTAAACCCTTGTTAATTATGAATTGTAATCAGCGGTTTATTTGCATCATTCGTGGTCTTGCTAAACCATTAAAATCGTGTTTGGAAATCTCTGGATTTTCTGTAACGCGTAATTGTGAAAGAACCTGATGATCCATCGATGCTAACAGGTGAGCGGATTAGTCAGCAAAATAGAGGAGTGACAACTTATGATTTCTACCGGGGAGTCAGTAAAACAATAAACCCATTTCACAATAACATTCAATTCGAGGCAAAAGATGTGATTTCCTGTACAGCGAGAAATCTACATCGTATCATTATGTTGCAACTACACGTACAAAATAATTTCATGCGTTGCCGAGAGCAATGCACGCTTTTGAGATTTCGATCCTGGAAGAATTTCAAAAGAACTGACGTCATTTTGAAAGGGGTCTATTCAGGGCCGATACCAGCCATGACGGCAAAGGGGACTGATGATTTCTGAAGGGTTACAGTAACCTTAAAGGTCAAACTAGGTGAGAAATCTTTGTTTGGTAATTTCCTTCATCTTATAGACCCAGATTTTAGGAAAATGCAAGTAAAGGGCATGTTTGGGAACAATGATTCCACTGTGCAATCTGGTCCATGATTTAACTTCTATGTAAGTTCGAATTCTGTATCTCAAACTGGCATTGTAAACTGCAATACCACATAAATCATGGACTAGAATGGAACGTCGAATTCGTTTTTCTAATTGTTAGGTCTTAAAGATGTGTCATTTCGCCGAGCAAAATATTCTCAGTTAGCCTTTGACTGATAGATTAACAGTTCAGTTTTGAATATCGGTCACATACTTTTTATTCCATAGCCCGCCAAACGAGTAATATTTTTGACTCACCCGGTATAAGCGATGAAATAAAAATCATTACTTCCTGAATAAAAGATTCTATATATGATGTGCTAAGTCACGATAAGATAGCCATGCAAAAATTGTACTAAGAATCAAACACGGATAAGCTTAGCTAAGTTCTTTACTGGAAGACATCAAGTGTAAGGTAAGCTGTATAAAGTAAGATTTATATTCCAAGATACGACAGAGCGTTTAAGTACTGAATGATTTTAGCCGGAAGTTGTCTGGACGATAGGTTAGGACGATGAATTTGGCATTTGGCGACAAGTCAAAGACGGACTACTGAAAGCCTTGTTTCCATTAAATCGCAGAGAGCGTCGTGGCAAGGGGTCGCGGATTCGATTAGGTTCGCTCTCTATCTGCGATCCCAGTGCTTGGTGCTGAAAAACGCAACTTCACCTTCACTGAAAGTTTCTTAAAATTACCAAATTTGGAGTACTCAGAGTTTCTTACTGATTTCTCAGGCCCCGTTTACACTATACCGTTTTCAAATGAAAACGGTACGAAATCATGCCGCTTTGGCCTTCCGTTTACACTGAAACGTTTCCGTAACCGACATCAAATGAAGACGATTTTGAAAACGGCGCGATCTGAAAACGGCATGAAACGTTTCGGAGTAAACGCTTGAAAACGGAACGATTTCGTTGCTGATTGAAAGGGAGGCAAATTATTCCTTTGTCTCTCTTTGAATCCGTAACAAAATCGTTCCGTTTTCAAGCGTTTACACTGAAACGTTTCATGCCTTTTCAAATCGTGCCGTTTCCAAAATCGTCTTTATTTGATGCCGGTTACGAAAACGTTTCAGTGTAAACGGAAGGCCAAAACGGCATGATTTCGTACCGTTTTCATTTGAAAACGGTATAGTGTAAACGGGGTCTCAAAGGCTCCGTAAAAATCTCCACGTTCACTACGTGTTCCCTCGAAAAATTTCAAAACGCTGTTCGTGAAGCCTGTGCAATGTTTACACATCACTCAAGTACCTTACAAGTGCTATTATTATTCAAGAAAAAAATGGAATAAAAGTAAAAATATGATAAGGGCTTATCTCATAAAAATAGATAATTTCTAAAGTTATATTTTCCCAGTGCTAGAGTATCTTAATTTTTTAACGATCTTAGAGTTTCTTATAAACAGATATGTGTACGTTGTTTCGTTTCTGCAAACGCAACGCTCTTGTCTAAGACGGGCTATAGTGAAGACAGATAAGGGTTCGTCCATCTCTTTCCAAATCAGAGATTCTATATTTAATAGTGTTTATGATTTAATAGAGTACTGGTGGCTCAGTTTTTCAGAGATTGAAATCCGGGAATTCCTATCACCCGATAAAATCTCATAGATCCGCGTTTATCCTATTTGCACAACCGCAATGCTTTAAAGACCTCCCTTTTGCTATCTAATGCTTGATTATGCTGAAAGAATGGAAAATATCTGGAGTCAGATGACGGGTTTCGCACTGAAGATTAAACTTATTTCGGGTTTAGTTTTCTCATTCTCGCTTCAAGTGGTCTTAATGCAGGACATGTTGTAAAAACCGGTCCGCAGGACCTTGGGACACCTAGTGTCATTACCGTAAATGCTCTGTTGAGCCCCACTCTCTAATAAGCGCCTCCCCTCTGATCCAAAAGTTTAAATAAGCCCCCTCTCTCTTTAGCTCCCTACTTGTATCAAATTCCAGAAACTGCCAACGATTTTTCACATTTTTCATCATCATCATCATCACCATCTTCATCATCATCATCATCATCGTCATCATCATCATCATCATCATCATCATCATCATCACCACCACCACCACCATCATCATCACCACCACCATCATCATCATCGTCATCGTCATCGTCATCATCATCATCATCATCATCATCATCATCATCATCATCATCATCATCATCATCATCATCATCATCATCATTATCATCATTATTATCTTCTTATCTTACGTGTGGACGGGGCCTTAGTAGTCATAGGGTCTTTGGATCCGGTTTTTACGACTTGCCGTCTTAATGCAGCTATCGTGGTCTGAGTTAATGTCATGAATTGTCATCAGGGAGCAAATTTAGCTATCAAAATCCTTCTATGTTTATTGCTAGATGTACAAATGGTTTTGAAGCATCGGCAATACCGGATGTGAAGGAAAGTGCGGTGAGGTATGATTTTCTTTTTGCAAAGCAACATGGCGTTGGAAGCATAGAGCTCAAATCTTTCAAGTCTTTAAACAAGTGGGTGTAAAGTTGTATCAAATATTTTCATGAATTGAGTGACTTCAAAGGAACTTCGGGTAATTTGCTGTAAATATGCCATGGCAATTTTATGAAATCTTGATCATTTTCAAAATGGCAGAATTTAGATGATTTTTGTAAAATTCATCCAAAGTTTGAAAAGATTAAAATGATCGTAAATCTCGAGGAAAATTGATACAGTCTTCAAGAAAACCATAGTTTATGAGTATCTACAACATGGTTGCAAGCAGAAATCTGTAGCTCTTGTTAAGGATTTAGAAATTTGTTGACGTCAGAACCTCAAAGTGAATGAATGCTGCCATTTTGAAACTTTTTTTGATATATTCCATTAAAAATTTACAATACATGATTACTTACTATACCTACACCTAATGCTACCCTATTACGGAGACGATGCCCCAAGGAGCAAAACATTTTGTCTACCCTAGGGTCATAACATAAAAAAGAGGTAATAAAAAGACGCACAGAGCTTACAAGTTAAGGATTCTTGCAACCAAATAATTGCGGGTGAAGATTTTAAAAGTTTGGAACCATGAAAGGTAGTGTACAAAACTCTTGAAGGTGTCAAATATTGCCACGGCAGGTTTACAGCCAACTGCCCAAAGTTCGTTTCAAGCATGTGAATTCAAAGAAAATTTAACTAACTTTACGCCGGCTTTTTTAACGATTTAAGCTCAATGCTAGCATTGACTCTATGTGGAAAACTTTAAAATTAACTTTGTAACATTTTATCACCGCATTCTTTTAACTGAAATGATCAAATGAAATTTGTCATAATTCTAGAGACAACATCTTTTGATTTCATCGTTCTGTTAAAGGTGATCTGAAGCGAAAATTTTTATTGATTCAAATTAATGACACTGTCGAATGATACGGACTCCTGTTTAGATTTCTTTGATATCTCTTTTCGTTTTCAAGTTATCCACTGATATTAAGTTTCAGTTGATGACGTCATTTTGTTTGCAAATTCCTAGGATGCTATATTGAAATATAGCTGTATCCAAGCTTTGAAAGGCTACAGTTGTCGGAGAATTTAAGTTGAGCTGAATAAATGTAATAGAAATTGTTTCATGGACTGATATGATGTTTAGAGAGATATGCCAATTTAAGAAATGTTCTTCGAGTCAATTTCCTTTAGGAAATGTAGCCAGCCTCGTACATTTTCATTACTTTTTGCAAACAAAATGACGTCATCAGTCAATCATACAAAATAGTGTATGATTCGAAAATGAAACAAGGTATCACAAAACGGCAAGCGACATACTTTATGTTTTCTTTTCGTTTTCAAGTTATCCAGGGAGCAGAATTGGTCAAATGCCGCGCGTTTTCTTGTTCACTTGGTAGGGAACATGGTAACCTCATCTTTGGAAAGGCAGCAATTATTTTAGGTAGTGAAAATTGATTTTGTTTGCTTCCTATTTGAACTTCAAAATTACATTTCAAAATTAGATTTACTTTTGCCACGCAATGTTTTATCGTGCGCATGTCCTAAATTGTGTGAATTTTGAAAGTGATATTTGCCTTAGGAAATTTGATTTTTGAGCATTGCAATAAGTAATCTTAAAGAGAAATTCAATATTCTGTAAAACTGGAAATAGAGCATTAAAAATCTCTCTCTACTAATCTCGATAATTTTTTTCGTAATTTAGGAAATCAAATGATCCGTTTGCTTTTATTCATGATTTAACATCTTGGTAATAGTGGCTGGCCTTAGATGATTTCCAGAAGGTGTTGTGGCAATGTGTGTAATTCTCTGACTTTGCAGTCAGAATATTCAAGCAGACAGGGCTCCGTCCCAGGTAGACTCCTGCGTGGAGTCCTAACGTCATGGCGAAAGATCGCAGACTCGATCAGGCCTCTTTGCTTCTACGATTCTGGCACTTTTCTTTAGAAAAATGCAACTTCACCTTCACCTTTTGCTCAAGTTTATATAGGTTCTATGAAGAAGGTCCTATTAATTATATATGACCATACAAACATTCCATACATACAATGTATACATACAAAAAATAAATACTCTGTATACTCTACATAGATATATACCGGGTGTCCCAGAAAAAAGGTAACCGATTTGATCATGGCTAGCGCTAAAAATTTAGCTTGAATCGATCGGAAATAATCTTTAAACTATTGCTCGATAGTCAACTTGAAGATAGACACCTTGTTTGCTGATATTGGAGCATTGAAAGAAGAAATTTTTATCATGAAAGTCAAGATTTGCCTCCATCCCTAAACCAGAGCTTTTGGGTTTTGGCCTAAGTTGTTGACGCACTTGTTGTGGAATCTCCTGAATCAGCGCGAAGTACAACCAAGAAGCCTCGTGCTTCGAAAAAATTCTTGATGGAAATCCAAATCGAACTTGAAATCAAATTCACGAATTTTTTTCCCAAAGAGACATCTCCTTTCATTCAGCAAAACCTTTGAATTACACCTGCCGAATAAAAGTTATTCATCAGCGAAATAATTCCCTTGGGTGTGAAAAAATCTTTGTTTGAATAAACTGCATTTTTTTTATTATTGGAATTATTACGAAACAAGCATTCGCGTATACCCAAAGGATAAAAATTAACAAGGATAAGATCCTTGAAAGTGCTCACTTGTGCTTAAATTGTTTCTATTCTGTAAATTAATCTTGACAAAAGAAAGATATTCCTTGGTGATTATATTAATTGATAAGTTTGTCATTCTTTAGTTTTTACATTTCCATTCAAATTTGTATCTAAGCACACTGGTTATTGTTTAGAATTTCTACGCAATGTCTTTCCTTGAGGAGATTCCCCAAAACAGCGCGTTTGTAGTTTAGGCCAAAACCTAAAGGCTCTGGTTTCGAGATGGAGGCAAATCTGTCCTTTCACGATAAAAATATCTTCTCTCAATGTTCTAATATCAACAAACATGGTATCTATCTTCAAGTTAACTAACAAGGAATAGTTCAAAGATGATTTCCGACTGATTCGAGCCCAATTCCTTACACTAGCCTTGATCAAATCTGTTACCTTTTTTTGGGACACCCGGTACATTACATACATAGATACATTGCATACATAGATACATTACATACATAGATACATTACATACATAGATACATTACATACATAGATACATTGCATACATAGATACATTACATACATAGATACATTACATACATAGATACATTACATACATAGATACATTACATACATAGATACATTACAAACATAGATGCATTACATACATAGATACATTACATACATAGATACATTACATACATAGATACATTACATACATGGATACATTACAAACATAGATACATTACAAACAAAGATACATTACATACATAGATACATTACAAACATAGATACATTACATACATAGATACATTACATACATATATACATTACATACATAGATACATTACATACATAGATACATTACATACATAGATACATTACATACATAGATACATTACATACATAGATACATTAAGTACATAGATACATTACATACATAACATGCATACATACCCAACATTTATATTGTGGCATAAACATTAGTGCAAGACATACATACCATACTGTACACTTGAGATTATATGGATTCTAAGGTTATTATATTATATGGCCTCTAAGTTTATATGGGCTCTATGAAGAAGGCGCTATCAATTTTAGATGACCATACAAACATACCATACATACAATGTATACTTACAAAAAATACCTACTCTGTATACTCTACATACATAGATACATTACATACATAGTTACATTACATACATAGATACATTACATACATAGTTACATTACATACATAGATACATTACATACATAGATACATTACATACATAGATACATTACATACATAACCTGCATACATACCCAACATTTATATTGTGGCATAAACATTAGTGCAAGACATACATACCATACTGTACACTTGAGATTATATGGGTTCTAAGGTTATTATATTATATGGCCTCTAAGTTTATATGGGCTCTATGAAGAAGGCGCTATCAATTTTAGATGACCATACAAACATACCATACATACAATGTATACTTACAAAAAATACCTACTCTGTATACTCTACATACATAGATACATTACATACATAGATACATTACATACATAGATACATTACATACATAGATACATTACATACGTAGATACATTACATACATAGATTTACATTTACATTTTACATTTTAAAATTCTTTACCCAGGGATACAATTCAGTTTGTAACTGTTTTACAATGTACCCTGCAACTAAAAATAAAAATAACCTAATAACAATAATCGTCTAATCCTATAAATATACAAAACACCTATTAATAAAAACTTGAATAGAAAAACGGAATAATTAAAACCAGCTTTCCTTGAATATTTTCAATTATGAGCTTTGAGTTTGGCTTTAAACGACTGGATGGAAGGAGCTAACTTGATATCAGAATGGAGTTTGTTCCATGTATCAACTCCGCGGAAAGCAAACGAGTTTTGACCATAAGCTGTTCTCATTCGAGGTATATAAAGATCGCATTTCGTATTTCGTAAGACCCGACTGTGAACATCTGACAATCGGGAGAAGATCTGACATAGGTTGTCGGGTGCAAGTCCATTTAGGGATTTATATACCATAGTGGATGTTTCCCTGTGGACAAGCCTATCAACTGAGAGCCATCCTAATCTTTGCAACAGTGGAGCAGCCGATGAATCAAAAGGGCTGCCCGTGACAACTCTTGCAGCTCTGTTCTGCAATTTTTGCAAGGTATTCAGTTTAGTATCGCCACAGCATCCCCATACTGAGCAACAATAGCTAAGGTGGGGCTCTACGATACTTAAATACATGTTCCTTAACGTATCTTCTTGTACAAATTGTTTGGCATATTTCAAAAGCCCAATGGCTCGTGAGATTTTCGTCTGAAGGAACTTTGCCTGGCTTCCCCATTTCAAATTTTCGTCAATCATGACACCAAGATATTTGGTTTCATGCACAAGCTCGATATCATTTCCGTTAACTTGGAAGCAAGGGGTAATTTCTGATGTTTTGTTCATCAGCCCTAGCTTTTGGGCTGAACCAATTATCATGGCTTGTGTTTTGACGATATTCAAGGAAAGCTTATTGCCCTGCAGCCATTTCTCGAGGCAGGCTAGTTCTGCATTGATAACAGCGTCAATTTCTTCGATTTTATCCGAAGAGTAGGAGATCGCTGTATCATCGGCGTACATAGTAGCGTGTGCCTTTCTTAAAGCGAAAGGAAGATCATTTATATAAAGCAAAAATAAAAGAGGTCCAAGGCAAGATCCTTGTGGTACCCCAATATTAATTTCTGCTGTATCGGATGTGACACCGTTGACTTTGCAGCACTGCCTGCGATTATGGAGATAAGAGCTGAACCATTGGTGTTCGAGACCATCAATCCCGTAGTGGTGCATTTTATCAAGGAGAATTTTATGATCTACTGTGTCAAATGCTTTCTTTAAATCGATGAAAATCATTGCAGTATATTTACCCCGGTCTATATTGAAGTACCAATCATTGGTACATTTAAGCAAACAGGAAACAACCGAATGCAAATGTCGAAATCCGTACTGATCTGAGTACAGATGTTTGTTAGAATCGAGGTACTTGTAAAGTTGATCATATATGAGCTTTTCAAACAACCTGGAGACAACTGGTAAGACCGATATTGGCCTATAGTTCGAACGATCATCAGCCTTGCCACTTTTAAAGATAGGAGCTACACGTGCTTCCTTCCAACTGTCCGGGAACACCCCTGTCTCTATGGAAAGATTATGAATCCTACATAGAGAGCTAGATATGACCGGAAATGCGATTTTGAGAAAATGGCTAGCGATACCGTCCGATCCAAAGCCGAAAGAAATCTTCATTTTCTTAAGAGCCCTCTCTGCACCAATGGGACTGACGGCCTCAAACCTGAATTGCGTACTAGGTTGATTGACAGCATATTCATTAGATAACAAGGGGTTAGGTTGCTGTGGAATGTCGTCACTGAGTTTTTCACCTACACTGCAAAAGAACTTATTCATAGACTGTGCTATTTCAGCATTATCTACAACATCCTGATCATTTACCTTAAGACTTTCTATATTCGTGGTCTTAGATCTTTTGTTCAGCAACAAGTTGATTGTTTTGCAAGTTTCTTTCAAATTGCCCTTATTGTGCGCGATTTTCTTGGAAAAATATTCTTCCTTGGGTTTCTTGTTTAGGCTATTAACATTGTTACGAACATGTTTATAGGATTCCATAAGAATGTTAGATTTACTTTTCACAGCTGCAGCCTTAAGCTTATCCCTTTTTCTAGCTAGTTTCTTAAACTCAGTGGTCAACCACGGGGTCAACTTATCTGAGACTTTCATCGTTCGCATGGGAGCATGTTTTTCGATAATTAATGATAAAAGAGTAGACCAATTTTTTACTGCTTCGTTCACATCTCTACTAGACTCAACTATTTGGTCCCAGTCCACCTGACAAAGGTCTGACAGGAAACTTTCTTCATCAAAGTTTTTCATTTTTCTTGTGGTGATAGTTTTTTGTTGGCGCTTAAAAGAGCCCATAAATTTTCGTATGCAGTAAACAGCATAGTGGTCACTTAGAGCAATTTTTAGAACCCCAGATTCAGGAATATTTTCAGGATGGCTAGTTGCTATGTGATCAATCAATGTAGCTGTATCCAAAGTTACCCTGGTTGGCTCCTGAATAAGTTGAGCTAAACCAAAAGTATCATAAATCGCTCCCATATGTACAGCAGCGCTAACGTTATTTGTAGCACTGTCTGGAGAACTTTCCAATAAAGACATGTCACAATTTGTATCACCAAGAAAAATGATTTCTTTGTTTTCGCGATCGAAAAATTCGAAATTTCTTTCGAGTTTTGTAAATGAATCAACGGGATCTGAAGGAGGCCTATACCAAGCCGCTACCAAGAATGGCCTAGCTTTGATGAGCTCCACCTCTATTCCAACGAATTCTAGACTCCCTTCAGGAATATCGGTCCTTCTATGATGCTTAATAGAGTTTCGGACATAGACTGCAACCCCACCCCCATGTCTATTCCTGTCTTCTCTGTGTAGGGCATACCCCTCAACACCAAGAAGGCTATCGGAAATTGTTTCATCTAGTTTGGTTTCATTGATTGCAAGTATATGAAACCCTTTGTCTTTGATGAACTGCCTGACCTCATCAATATGAAGTAACAGGCTATTCACGTTAATGGAACCGATTGCCATGCCTTTTCGGTGACCTTTTCGGTGATACATTACATACATAGATACATTACAAACATAGATACATTACATACATAGATACATTACATACATAGATACATTACATACATGGATACATTACAAACATAGATACATTACATACAAAGATACATTACATACATAGATACATTACAAACATGGATACATTACAAACATAGATACATTACATACAAAGATACATTACATACATAGATACATTACAAACATAGATACATTACATACATAGATACATTACATACATAGATACATTACATACATAGATACATTACAAACATAGATACATTACATACATAGTTACATTACATACATAGATACATTACATACATAGATACATTACATACATAGATACATTACATACATAGATACATTAAGTACATAGATACATTACATACATAACATGCATACATACCCAACATTTATATTGTGGCATAAACATTAGTGCAAGACATACATACCATACTGTACACTTGAGATTATATGGGTTCTAAGGTTATCATATTATATGGCCTCTAAGTTTATATGGGCTCTATGAAGAAGGCCCTATCAATTTTATATGGACCAGTCTTTCTAACTTTTAGGTAATTTCCTATAATCTTCCTGGGTATTTAAAATAAAATACAAGCGTTTAACCTGTTCTTGCAAAGAAGCCTTAGTTTAAAGAATATTTGTTTTCAATTTATACAATAAATGAGATCCTAACTTAGATCTTGCGACCTCTCATCTTGAAATAGGATATGTATTTGCAGAGTAATTCACAAAAATTGGCAACATTTGTGAGGCAGCCTGAGACAGATATTCATTGCATTGCATTGAATTATGCTGCCACTATCTTCGCATAATTTGAAGGTATTTTGAGTCAGATCAATCCTTAAAATTTCTATTCTTAAGAATTTCCTGGACAATTAGAGGAGACCTGCAAAGCCAATACAACTTGAGCTTAATCAAAAGCTCTGAGCGTCATAAAGATGAAAATGACAGTATTTTTTGAAAATGAATGTTTGTTTCTTCGTAATCAACACTCGAAACTGCGTTATTTGTCCCCTGGGTCAACCTTCCTCATGGATGTCCCAAAATAATTGTGCCCCGTTTGTGTGGCTACTGTGGAGCTATTAATTCAATTATCTCGGTTTTTGTGCACTTGCATGGATTAGGCTTCAACTTAGAGTTTGAGACCTCGTTTAAGTCGATCCAACATGTGGTTGCTTATTTATGGCAGAGAAAAGGCAAAATACGTGGTTGCTTCAAAAAAAGCACTTCTATGTTCTCCAGCAATGTAAAAATAAAGTAAGTTATCCAAAGAAACGGTTCTGGCATCGTATTGAAATTTTCACTACATTTTTTCAAAGGTGAAAAGTGCCCTCTTATGGATAGAGAATACTGCTAGCCCTTTAAAAAATTTAGCAAAAACATTAATGCGACTCCGGAATCATTTCTTTTGGAAACTTACTTGATTCTGACACTGCTGGAGAACAATAGAATACACCTTTTCAAGATAAAAGGTGCGAAAACGGAAGTCTTTTGTTGCTCGAGATGTTGCATTTTTTAGGCTAAAAGCTTTTTTTTTTTTTCTATATTCATCTAAAATTTTACAAAATATTTTACATCTACATCCTACTATACTTTCTAATTACTATACAAACTATACAAACACTACAGGGACAGGACCACAAGGAGCAAAGGACAATGACTACCCTGTGGCCATTAACATAAAGACACGCAAATAATAACTAAATAAATACCGACAAAACGCTAAATATACGATTAATTACTCGAATCCGTTTCACATTGGATGTCAGGCCAGCATAGGAGAATGTGCTGAACAACAGGAACCCCGAAAGAGAGAACAACAGCAATAGCAATTGCTATCGCCACTGATCCTCCTCCAGGCCCCCACCCCTCAACACACCGCGCAAATACTTTTGGTTAGCATGGATAAGTTCCCATATTTTGCTTCATGTGCCTAACATCAAATGTGAAACGGACTTACAAGAGAAACGGGAAAAATGTACCTAGTGGCTGTGTGGCGTAAAAAGAAAGTTTGAATAAGTTATCCAAGCCGACCTGTTTTGTGGATGAAATCTAAAGTGTGTTCGAGTATATTTCTGTTTACGTCATTAGAAAGTTCTTCATTACCATACAATAAGTATTGAACAAGAACGTTGTTTGGAAGGGTGTCGATTTGGACAAAAGGTCGTAACAATTCCGAAACTCCAGCGAGAAGATCTTGCCGTTGAATGTCAAATGATGGGCAAAGCAACAAAAAATGCTCCGTATCCTCAATGCCATCATTCGTTGGGCACATTGGGTTCACTGTATCCCTAAAATTGTGCTTGAATTTATGAAAATTCAATTTACTAAGACCAACTCTTATTTGTAAAAGATAACTCAAGCCCATTGGATCATGAATACCAAAGACAGACTTTGCACTGGGGCGAATTTTTGACAGAAGCTTTGTTTTAAAAACAGCAACAGAAGGTGCAAGTCTGATTTCTGGATCAAGTTTATTCCATTCAGAAATGCAGTTAGGATAGAAGCTTGATAGAAATTTCTCTGTTCTTGCCCTTATCTGCCCAACAACATCCTGATTGCGAAGAGAGTAATTTGGCTGTTGAAGTGGTGGGATTGGCTCCTTTGTATACAATGGGGTGAGGTTATTTATAATCTTATAGAACAAAGTAAGGCGTCTACTCCATCTACGAGAACTTAGTGTTTCCCAGCCAAGCTCTGCATACAGTTTTTCTCGTGATGTTCCCCTCCATGTTCCTGTTACAGCAAGAGCAGCAGAATATTGAACAGATTCTAATTTTTCCATTAAGTTTGGTAAAATTATGTCTTGACTGAAGTCATCCTCTTTAGCTGGAATGTGATAGATGATATCCCCGTAGTCCAGGTGGGGTCGTACATAAAGTTTGTATAATTCATTTAGGGTATGCCTGGGCAAATATTTGGAGAGATACTTTAGCAAACCAATGCCCTTTCTAGTTTTAGAGATAGCAGTTTTGATATGAGGTAAGAAAGAAAGTTTCGAGTCCAAAATAATACCTAAGTGTTTATGTTCATTTACTTTTTTTACCGGTATATTGTTAAAAAGGAGCACTGGATGATCTATTTCACTTCTTTTCCTTGAAAATAATACTTCAACAGCTTGCTTTTGCGGATCGGGATTGAACGACATCCTCCATTTATGGGCCCATTGACTCACCAGTTGTAGGTCATGGTTCATGTGTTGTGCAGCTTCATTGACCTCCCGGGCGACCGTCTAAAAGCTTGCTCTGCATGCAAAGTTTAGTGTATGAACCAATTTTCACATTCATGTCTGCCTTCATCTGGAAATTACGGTGATATAAAGAATAATAACTCATAGGGGCTTTGACCGTGAAATCAGATGTTTGGACAAATTTTGTCCAAACATTTGATTCACGGTCAAAACCCTTATAACTTCGAATTCTTGAAATCGCCGTAATTTTCAAACGAAGATAGATATGCAAGTAAAAATTCGCTTCCGTGCTAAACTTTGTACGCAGAACAAAATTTTAGCCTCGAAAATGCAATATCTCAAACAACAAAAGACTTCCGTTTTCGCACCTCTTATCTTGAAAAGATGGATTGCTGTTTTTGAAGCAACCATTTATTTTACCCTTGCTCTGCCATAAATTAGCCTGCGTGCAGTCTTTCTTTTGTGAAATTGAAAGAAGGCAAAGTTGAAAGACTGCGCAACACCAAGAGATTTATCGTATGGATGACTCAGCAAAATGAAATCAATGAACGTAATCTGGTCTATCAATCTGTTCAATTTCGAACAGAAACGAAACAAAGACACTGCGTAAGCTGATTGTGTTGTGGTTCAGAAAATTCCTAACCAGGCTCTAATTGTCTCATATCACAATGGATTAAAGGCAGTCTGTCACGCATTTGATTGGGTGATAATGACAATACAAAGAATAGGAAATTTGAATGGCTGATGATCCTCTGACTTTCTACGGCCGTAGAAAGTCAAGAAGATTAGCCCTCCTTTGTTTCATATACACAAATTCACAAAGAAATCCGTTGTGTTGAGCTCTGATTGTAGCGGCCAATCAGTTACGTGACAGACTGCCTTTAATTCATCAAAATACGAAAAATTGTTTACTAATGCGCAGTCTTTCTATTTGCTCGTTGTTTCAATTTACACAAAAGAAAGACTGCACGCAGGCTACCATAAATAAGCAACCACATGTCAGATTGACTCATACTAGTTCTCAAAACTCTAAGTTGAAGCTTCATCTATGTATATGTACAAAACCCGAGATAATTAGATATGCGGCTCCTCCACAGCAGTCAAACAAACCGGGCACAATGTTTTTAGGACAACTTGTACTATATCAATTAGAGAGTATATTAAGAAAAGATGCATTTACACTGTAATCCTTTAACAATTGGCAGCGCAATCTACTAGGACTGACGCAACAACAGGAACGGGATCAAGTAGTCTCTGCTAGTGCTTAAAGATCTTCTTCACTCAAGTTTCATTAGACTGATCAAGATCGTCTTAATTTTGCTCCTTGATAAGCTGATAATCGCTACTTGCAGCAGAGTGCCATCATCCAATTCAATAAACAAAGCAAAAAATGGGACTGTAATAGTTAGTCTAAAGTCTCGTTACTGTTGTGATTGCTCAGTCATATTGGGCTTTTGAATAAGTGAAGAGTAAATTTCACTTCCATAGCGCAAAAACTCCCAAAAATAATGTATTGTTGAGCTGCCCAAAAACCTTTTTCCAATTTACACAAAGGTAGTAACTGCATAATTCAATAACCACCTTCAGTTGTAGCAATGAACAAAAATAGAACAAACAAGTACAGTGTCTGCAATAACTTCATATTTTCACTGTTCTACCGGGTGACCCAAAAAAATTGACCCGACGCGATCTGTTATAGAAAAACCCATTAAGAGGCCGATTGAGATGCTTCAAACGTAGCTCTGTCGCTCAAAGACTACCCTACACTATGAGTATTTTTTGCAATTTTTTAAGCACGCGAAATTTTCAGAATTTAGGATTTCGAGGAAAATGGCATGGTTCAAATCCTGGAAAAGTCGTCAAATACAAGGGATCAATTTATTGCCATTTCGGATCTTCAAAACAATAATGAACGTGTTTTACTTCAGGCTGGGAATAGGCGACTGATTCAAAAGTTTTCAGAGCAAGTTTATTGCCCCTAGGTACCTAGAATATTGTTGTCGCAAGGAACAAGGATAGTTATATATTGTCACTGATAAGTCCCTTTCATTGCCAAATGGGCTTAAGATGTGGCAAGTGCGAAGGAGACTCCGCCGTTAGGCAATGAAAGTTTCTTACGAGCTGCCACTGAGGGAGGTGGGTGGGCCGATTCCACATTCGTTGTGTTCTTTACTGTTTACTTGAAAAAAGAGGCAACACGAGGCTGAACCTCGCCTTAAATAGGCTCAACCAGTCCTTTGGGACATCACTGAATGCCTCTACTGCCTGAATTCCCAAGAGATCTAAGTCCACTTTGTCATTTCAATGGACCTTCCCAGTGAGAATACTTCTGCTTTTTCTGTGAGCAGTTCTCGAAGATTTCGATTTGCATGGAAAGTTGAATTCCTGTGAAATTCCATGAATTTACAAGGCACATTAATTCCAAATGCTTAGGTACCAAGGGACTAGCAACTTCCTCTGGAAACTTTCGACCGAGTTGCGTATTCCCAGCCTGAAGTAGAACAGGCTCCTCTTTCTTTTTAAGATCTGAAGTAGCTTTATATCAATCTCCTATTTTGGCGACTTTTTCAGGATTTCAAGCTTGCCATTTTCCTCAAAATCCTTTATTCGGGAACCCTGCCGTTCTTAAAATAATTGCGAAAAGTACTCATAATGTAGGGTAGTCTTTGAGCGACAGAACTACTTTAGGGGCATCTCAATCGGCATCTTAGTTGTTTTTCTGTAACAGATCGCGTCGGGTTATTCTTTTTGGGTCACGAAGTATAGCTCTCGGTCTAGCTAAGTGGGCTGGCCTAAATGGGCTGGCCTCACCTCTTTTCTTTGTTGACGTATTGATTCTTTTAAAATACGCTTTCGCGCGTAGTTGATGTTTGCACATTGGAAAGATACTATCTTAATCACGTAAAAAAATTGCAATTTGCACATTCACTGAATGCCTAGCCATGCAGCTGTCTTTTTAATGCTTTTCAATAGCACGGTAAACAATTCTGCCAAACACTTTAAGCTGTTAAAATCCTAACAGTCTGCTTGAATGTACGCAATATTTTTGCATCTGATTCAATCAAAAAGGATTTCGCAGAAGCTGTCAGGCTTTTTATCAAATCAGTAGGTAACTAGCCAAGATCTTTGTTTGCTAGTAAGCAGGAGGCACAAGTATTTCTGTAAGTTTATTTTAGTTTTATTGAATCAGTTATCGGCAGTCCATGACTTTTTGTTTGTTGGTAAGTATTGTGTTTATTGGTAAGTTGAGAGTATTTCTCAAGATTTTTATCAAACGGGATTTGATCGTAAATTGCAGGTAAGCCGGGGCACAAATACCTGTGAAAGCTTTGTGCCAGGTTATAAGCTGGAATTGACAGGGAGCACAACGCAGGGCTCCTACAAATACAGCTTTCAAATCGAAGTAGCATTTACATCATGAAGAATGGATAGCTAAAGATGCAATACTGTGTTTAAGTATTTTCTTTGCTCTGTTTATAAACAAGGCTCTTTATAACCGAACCTTTCCTTTCACAAGTTATCAGGATTTTTATCAAATCAATGATTAGCAGGTTATGAATTTTGTATCATCAGTAAGTAGAAGGTAAAGAATTTCTTAACAATGATTAAGATTTTATCAAACAGGACTTGATCTTCTTTTAGCAGTCAGCATACCAAAAAGGAGTTAATTTTATTTCACCGGTAGACTTGATCTTCTTTTAGCAGTAAGCATACCAAAAAGGAGTTAATTTTATTTCACCGGTACACAGAGGGCCTAGATCTTTCTTAGATCTGTGTAAGGTTAAAGGGTCTGTTTCTTCCATCATGCCTTGCACGTGTCGTCTCTTGGTTGGCCTTTCTTTGTCACCATTTTTATGGGCCATGAAAATGGTGACAACAAAGGCAATCTAAGAGACGACACGTGCAAGGCGTGATGGATGACGTCGTCGTCGTCGTCGTACAGTGCCTTGTTAGATTCTGACATTGGCCGTCAAAGCATGTTACAAAGTCTTGTTATCTGCCAAGCGAATAAAATGTCCACGCTACAGTAACTCCCCGCGTATAAGAACCTACTTTTTTGAGAGCCAGGCTGAAATTGGTTCTTATTTCAAAGATACTAAGATTAATTTCAAGGTATAAAGGTTCTAATTTGAAGGGTACCCCATGTTGTCCCCTCGAGAGTCTCACAAAGATGTTCAGCCCTATTATTTGTTTTAGAAGCGTTCTTATGGACATAATAAGTAATTGGGGAGGAGAATAAATCTTTCAAACCCAACTGGGACCACAATGACCTTGATAACAGCAATCAAATATCAACTTTGCAACCTCTGCAATAAGAACCTATGCTTCATCAGACTGAAACAGGTTCTTAATTGCAAGGTACATACTTTAGGAAAACAGCCTCTCGGTTCTTATTTTGGTAGGTTCTTATATGCGGGGATTTACTGTACTTCTGTCAAAGCATTTGCCTATCCAACCGAGAAATGTCTGTCTTTGTCTTCCTCTATCTCTTTTTCCCTCTACTTTTCCGGTTACCACTTGGTTTTCGATGCCGCTCTTCCTCAGTACATGTCCCAAGAAACTACATTGTCTCTTCACTATTTGATGGATGACACAGACCCTTTAATGTCAAGTCATGTTGATAATCAATTTGATAAAATTCTGATAATGTGAAGAAATGCCTGCACCTCAGTTCTATTGACTTTGATTTGATAAGAATCATGATGAATAAACGTCTTGTTAGTTATCTGTTGACACGGTTATTTCTTGTTTTGACAGAGTCATATGGTGCTTAGATTTGAGAAGTTGAGGAGGACCATCACCATATGATAAACGGGACATCATTTGGCAGAGGCAGAAATATTATAGCTGTTAGGAGAACTGCTTGAAGAGAACGCAAAGCATGAAGTCAATGAGAGAATAGCTACGGTGATCAGATTGGTGAGTAGAAATTTGTGAATTGCTTCATCGTCTTCTTGTGTACTAGTTTAGCCAAAGAAACTTTGCCGTTGGAAAATGCAGCGAAATATTAAAAGGAATGAGCAGTGGTGAGTTAGGCTTGTTTATAGATAGAACAGAGCAAATACCGGATGACCCAGAAAGTGACCCAAGGCAATCTGTTATAGGAACAAAAGTAAGGGGCCGATTATAATTCTTCGAACGTTGTTCTGTCGCTGAAACACTAGCCTAAGTTACGAGAATTTTTAGGAATTTCTTTAGCACGGTAAATTTCCTGAATTAAGGAGTTCGTGGAAAAGGGCCGGCTTTTTTCTTCAGAAGGGCGTCAAAAGCAACGGATCGATTTACAGCCATTTCATATCTTCAAAACAGCGAGTAGCACGTTTCATTTCTAGTGGGAATAGTAAACTCTCTCTGGGTACCTAAAGATACTCCAAGGGTGAAACTGAAGAAACGCGCTGTTGTTGTTTTGAAGATCTGAAATGGATGCAAATCGATCACCTGTTTTTGACCAGCAAAGGTAACATTGCAAAGATATGTATTTGCAGAGTATTTGCATATCCAATTCAGCAAAGATAACCAGCAAAGGTAAAAAGATAAAGCAAGTGACAAAATTTAAATACCTAGGTTATATGATAACATCAGATGGTAGATGCACAACTGAAATAGGTAAAAGAATTGCAATGGCTAAAAGCACTTTTCAAAAAATGAGAACAATACTAACCAACAGAAATATCAAAATTACCATAAAAATAAGAGTTCTAAAGACATATGTGTGGTCAATTCTTCTATACGGATGTGAGTGTTGGACAATTAACAAAGAAATGGAAAAGAAACTAGAGGCAGCAGAGATGTGGTTTATCAGAAGAATGATGAGAATATCATGGACAGAGAAAAGGTCAAAAGAATCAATTCTTAAAGAAATAAATACAGAAAGATCACTAATTAAGACTATAAGAAAAAGACAATTGGAATTCCTAGGACACATATATCGTGACAAAGGCTTAGAACATCTGGCCCGTACTGGAAAGATAGAAGGAAAACGTAGCAGGGGTCGGCAAAGGATAACATTTGTTGGAAGTCTAAACTTGTGGTTGTCAAAGACAGGCAGCAAGTGCACCTTCTGAGACAGACAGAGAACAGATGTGATCGGAGAGACATGATCGCCAATGTTTGTTCCAGACAAGGCACATGAAGAAGATTGTTTGAGAAAAATTTGCGTTTCATTGTTTAAGACTACGGTCTGGTGGCCGAAGGTCCGCTTTTTATACCTTGCCTATTACAAATAAACGGAGCTGACAAGAGTCTGTTTTTATTGAAAGCCATTCGATATCCATCAGTTTGTTTATTATTTATTCAGTTCATCAAAGGTGTTTACGTGGAAAAGGTCTTTGGTCAAACAGATTTGTTCCTGAACCAATAAATACTTGCCTCTGCAAACATGTTTTAATTTGTAATCCAATCACCGATTAACGGTTTTAATTTAATTTGTCAACGTTTTTTTGTCAACAAACGACATTTAGGATCTAGTTCAAGCATCTTCCATTTGCATGCTTGAAAACCTACTGAAATGTACTGTAGTCATTGCTGTAAATGCAGAATTACTTGGAACAATCTGTTAGTGGTTTTAGGTTCACCGATTAATCACCGATTAACGGTTTTCATTTAATTTGTCAACGTTTTTTGTCAACAAACGACATTTAAGCCTGGTTTCCATATAGCCGTAAGGTTCCGTAAGGTTGCGGGCGGCAGTCTTCTGCTATCTTCCATACGTCATGCTCAAGTTGCTACAGTCGAACGATTCAAATGGAAACGTCTATGCAACCATCGTGGCTGAAGTGCCGTGAGGGAGCTGTCATTTTTGAGACTGGGTACAGGAGTGGAAGAATTTTTGGAGGGGTACCAAATTTTTTGGCCTCGATTTATTGGGGCTATTTGCTTCAATTTTCCATTTGCATGCTTTAAAACGTACTGAAATGTACTGAAGCCATTGCTGTAAATGCAGAATTACTTGGAATAATTTGTTCGTGGTTTAGGCTCGTTTTGAAGATTTACTAAGTATTTCCTCGAGGAAGTCCCTCACTAGACTCGATTACATGTCGTAGTTTCGCTTTTTGCCTGAACTGATATCGCTACAACTATGACTCATTTCCCCACGCTTGTGGAAATGGTAAGGCTCCGTACTGATTTATATGAAACCTTTCAACTGCTCTATAAACAGTTCTATTAAGAAGTGTTGCAGTGTTTGAGGGTCCATCACTATTGTGTACATTCGAATATTCTACAAAATGTATGAATCCATCGTCCGATTCGCACTAGACTTGCTCCAAGTCTATTCCGTGGTATATCAGCACTAAGGAACATAGTTACTTCTTCGGGGGCGTCCTTTTCGTAGCTTACGCCCCCGCAGGAGTAACTATATTCCTTAGTGCTGATATACCACGGAATAGACTTGAAGCAAGTCTAGATTCCCACTGAAAGATCTATTGAGCCTAAATCATCGGTTGCTTTTTTCTCACAACCACTCGGTCTAAAATGCCTTTAAAATCAGTTTTCTAGAATTGCTGTACCATAAGATTAGACTGATGACGATGAGTCTCTTGTTGCCCTGTACTCTTTGACTTGATGATGGCGCTTCGGGCAATAGAGACTCATAGTATTACTCTGAAAAACTAGGCCCTATTTAGGCCCAAACTTCGCAATTCCTAACGTACCAATCAGATTGCGAGATTTGTGAATTTTTATTGTTAAGGTGAGAATGTGATAGAATTTTCGATTCGATTGAAGAATTGAAAACACTCCCACGGGATGGAGATCCGAAGCCGTGATTCTTTCATAATTCCATTGATAATTGAAGTAAATAGGGCCAAGTTTTTCACTGTTTCATTATGAGTCCCTCTTGAGCAAGGTTTACCGCAGGAATACAAGGGACTCATCGTCATAAGTCTACCATAAGATCAGGTGTCAGTAAAGGATCATTCTTGCCACAGAAGCAGAAACTGCCTTCCTCTAAGCCACATGCTAATCGGTAGACGACGGGGCGACAGAATCTCATCGCCGCTTGAAGTTTTTTTGCCGTTTTTACTGCTGGAATAAGGCCCTCAGTGGAGCGATAACAACAACAAAAAATTCAGCTCAATGAGATGAGCGTAACTTTAGGGTCCTTATGTAGCGAGGCTAGTCCCCCACGAGTTAAGAACAGAATAGCCGATTTCAGAGTCATGTACACTTTGAGATCAGAGATCAGCATAGGTTCCAAATCTTTGAATCGGTGTAAAAAGGCGGGTGTAAAATTCAGTGACCTATTTCTTTGAACTGAATGGCTTTAAAGAAACTTGAACTATTTTACAGTAAATCTGCCGTTGCACTTATCTGAAATCTTCAATATTTTCAGAATTACCTTGTTTTTCTTCTTTTTTAAGAATTCAAGAAAATTTTCGAAAAATACTAAAACTATCGTAATTTCTAAACCTGTTGACGAAAGATCAAGTGATTCACACCAAAACCATAGTTTATGGATGGTAGCAAGCAAAACTCTTTCACTCTTCTGGTTTGTGATTTAGAAATTTGATGACGTCACATCATGAAATGAGCTGAAATATGAAATAGGCTGTAATTTCGACAAATGATCCAGATTTCTGAAAAGTCCAACGGTAGAATCATAGAAAAGTGGGTGAAGTTTTTTTAAAAGTTATTCAATTTAAGAAATAGTTCAATGAATTATACACCCGCCTTTTTCCGTAGATCTAAAGATTTGGAACCTATGCTTTCATTTTATGATGTGACGCCATGAAATTTTTAAATCACAAACCATAAGAATCAAAGATTTTTGCGTGATACCTATCATAGGTATCCATAAACTATGTTTTTCTTAAAATTATTTGATCTTTCGTCAACAGGCTCAGAAATTATGATAGTTTTAAGTTCTTTTCGAAAATTTTCTTGAATTCTTAAAAAGAAGAAAAGCACGGTAATTCTTAAGATTTCAGGAAAGTCCAACGGCAGATTTACAGCAAAGTAGCTAAAGTTTCTGTGAAGCCGTTCAGTTCAGAGAAATAGGCAGAGAATTTCTCACCCATCATTTTAAAGAATTGAAACCTATGCTTTTGAGATCTATTTGAACAGGTCCGCTGTTAAATAACAGATTTCCCAAACTCGTCGTCTTGATGTTATTATTATCCAATATTGCAATCTGAACAATGTCATGAACAGGCCTTTGCCCTTTATCCCTGGCGATACGTGGCCTAGATCGGAAAAAAAAAAATCCTGAGTCTCAATATACTAGAGGCTTGGGTCACATTTGGCCAAAGATCAAGGGTGTCAGGCTAACAAGTTTTGGTAGCCCTGCTTACAACAGAAGCTCACAAAAGCTAATCTACTATGCTAATCGTTCTAATTTTAGTCCTTCTGGATGATACCGGACAATGTCTTTCTCAGCATACTCTCACTTTCGAATAGGACGGCCTTCAGCATTTCATTACATGTCCACCTTGCTCCTTCGTCGTCCTTTATGATTTTTTTCACCTGACATTCCACTTGCTTCATTCCTCCTCCCAAACAGCCAATGACAATGGGTAATATTTCAACTCTATACTCTGGTCTTTTCTCTCGTATCTCGAAGGCCAATTGCTGATATTTAGTGAGCTTTTCACGATGCTTCTCGCCAATGTTCTTTTCATTAGGGCACGCCATATCCACGATCCATAACTTCTTTTCATCATCATTTTCAATCATTAAATCTGGTCTTCTTGCACTGGTTGTTTTTCTCATGGTAAACTCAAAGTCCCAGCAGATCTTCTTACCATTTTTCTCCAGCACAGTTCCTTTACTCCACTTTTGCTTATACCATACAGAATCTCTGGATAACAGACTCTCTTGCTTTGCCCATTCGACTGTGAGAACCATTAATGCATTGTTATGCCGCTTTAGATAGTCACTTCCCGCCAGGACCTTACATCCAGACAAAATGTGCATTACAGTTTCCTTATGTGCGTCACAGAGTCTGCAATTTTCCGTTGTCACATTCAGCCCTCTGCTTGCTTTCCACCCTCTTGTTTCAATCATTTGTTCTTGCATGTTGATAATGGCACTTACCTTCCTTGCATCTATATTACATTCTAACCATTGATGACTCTCCATGTCAAATCCCTTGAAATGCTCACTTTGCATATTCTTGCTCTTATACTTTTCAATTCGTATTTCTTCTCTCCTTCCCTTGATTTTCTTTTTCAAGTTTTTCCAAATCTTCCTCCAGTCTCCTGCCTGTGTTACGCCTTGTATTTCTACATGATCTAGGCGAAATTGAACATCTTCTCCGAGTTCTCTCAGTGCATCCTCTGCTTCACTTTTGATAGATTTGCCTTCTTTCTGGAATTCCCTTCTCCAAGCTGTCTTTATCCAGGTACTTTCCGAGTGAATCATGTAACAGGCCACTCTTACCTTTGTTTCCTCGTAGAGATCTTTCATACTTTTCAGACCCCTTCCACCATTTTCCCTTCTCATATACAACCGCTCGTCACTGGCTTGCTTTCCATGTACTTTATTGTCTCTCAAAATCTTTTTAATTGCCTTATCAAGCTCATCCAACTTCTGTTTAGTGAAGGTGCAAACGTTCATCACATATCCAGCGACTGGGATCACAGTTCTGTTTATAGCCTTGATGAGATTCTTATCGTATAGCTCTTGCTGAACTAAAACATTCGTTCTTTTCTCTGTTTCCGCCTTTACCCTTTCCATTACTCTTTCCATATCTATCTTTTCTGCTTGCTCACATCCTAGAAATTTATAAATTTCTCTTTGCTCCGGATCTAAAGCTTTCATCTTTTCTTCGAGAACACTAAGTCCTTCTCCCTTTATCATCTTACCTCTCTTAAACACTATTTCAGCACATTTCTTGACGCCATAGCAAGCTCCTGTGTCTAGACTTGCCTGTACTATGGTCTCATTCGCAATTTCTAGTTTGGCGTGGTTTTCTTGGTAGACCTTTAGATCATCTATAAAAAGGCTGTGTGTTCGGATCACTTCTCGATTTCCAGGTGGGCCCATTTTGTATCCTTCAGTTCCTTCTAGTAACATAGCAATTGGTATTTCTGTGAGACAAAACCCCACTGGGGAGTAGCTATCTCCTTGTAGAAACCCTCTCTTGATTTCTATCCATCTACTAAAAACCTTCTTGCCTTGGTCGAAGACTTCCAGTCTGGTCTTCCATCTCATCATTAGTTGCTCTATAACTTTGCAAATTGCCTTGGGTATCCCCATCCATTCATATACTCTAAGCATCCAATCATGGTGGACCATGTTATTATTATTATTATTATTATTCATTGTTCACTCGGCGGTGATGTTGACTGCCGGTTGACTTCTGGATAGCAGGCCAAATCCCTTGGCTTTAGGTATCCAGTACTTTTCTTACTATCTTTGCAGTTCCTAACAGGCAAGCTTTCTGTAAAAGTTCTGTGCTGCATTCTATTTCAATCTTCTTCAACCAGTTTTCAAAGTTCTTTCCAATCGTACCCAGAGCTCCAATGATTATTGGTACAATCTTAACTTCTCTTACATTCCAGAGCCTCTTAATCTCTCTCTTCAAGTCTTGATAGACCCCAATTTTTTCCTTTTCTTTTCTTTCGATCCTGGTATCGAAGGGACAGGATATGTCAATCAGCAAACACGATCGATCCTTTTTATTTTCAAAAACAATGTCTGGTCGGTTATGCTCCAGTCGATGATCTGTCTGTATGGGAAAATCCCACAATAACCTAATGTCTTCTGTCACAATAACATTCTCTACTTTATGGTTGTACCATCTATCTCCATAATCTAAACCTAGTTTTTGACATAACTTCCAGTGGACAATTTGAGCTACTTTGTCATGTCTCCAGCCTTTATATTGTACTTGCGCTAGCTGTTGACATTCAGATACTATGTGCGCTATCGTTTCATCTGCTTTTCCACATAGTCTACATTCTTTTGATACATTTTCTTTGTAAATGATGTTCTTTACAGAATTCGTTCCCACTGCTTGCTCTTGCGCTGCAAATATAGTGCTCTCTGTTTCTTTCTTTAATCCTGCATGTTTCAACCAATTCCAGTTCTTATCCTTATCCATTAAATCTTTTGTAGCAGCAGCTGTTTGCCCATGCAGCGGTTTATCCATCCACCCGTTCTTATGCTGTTCTTTATTCTGCCGTTTCCATACTTTGGGATCTTTGATTTCATTTGATCTCAGTATTCCTTCCTTTTCAATTGATCTCATTATTTCGTGGGCGTTGTTCATCACATACCATCCAAGACTGTTCTCCTCACTTCGTACAGTCTCTTCAGCTCCAATCAAGCCCCTCCCTCCTTCCTGCCTTGTTAAATACAGTCTGTTCACATTGCTTTTAGGGTGGAACGCTCCATACATGGTCAGTTTCTTTCTTGTTTTTCTATCAAGTTCTTGCAGTTCGTTCTTGGTCCAATTTATCAACCCTGCACCGTACCTCAGCAATGACACAGCCCACGTATTTATTGCAATGATTATATTCTTTCCATTCAGTCTTGATTTAAGAATCTTTTTCAACCTTCGTAGGTATTCTTTTTGTACAAGCTCTTTCATAGTTTGATTCATAATCTCATCTATCTCTAGTATGCCAAGATACTTATATCCTTCTTCGTCGACACTTTTAATTGATTCACCGTTTGGTAGCTGTATACCATCGCTGTTGACAACTTTTCCTCTTTTCATTACGACCACTCCGCACTTCTGGACTCCAAACATCATACCTATGTCCTCACTAAAAACATTCACCGTTCTTACCAGTGAATCGATCTCATTTTCATCCTTTGCAAACAACTTCAAATCGTCCATGAAAAGGAGGTGATTTATTTTCGTTTTTCCCCTTTCAAGTTGATATCCAGCCTTACACTTTCGGAGTATCATCGACATTGGCAAAAGACAAATCACAAAGAGTAGCGGGGAAAGGCAGTCACCCTGGAAGATTCCTCTCTGAATGCTTACTTCACCTAATTCTTGTTTCCCTGCTGTTAATATCGTTTTCCACCTAGGCATGCTTCTTCTAATTAGCTCCTTGAGGTTGTCTGCAACTCCAATCATGTTAAGACATTCTATTATCCACGAATGTGGCACCATATCGTAAGCTTTACGATAGTCAATCCAAGCAATGGAGAGATTCGTATGTCTTCTTTTACAACTCTTTATAATGGTCTTATCGATAAGTAGCTGATCTTTTGTGCCCCTTGCCTTCTTCTTACACCCCTTTTGCTCATCTGGGAATAACTCTCTCTCTTCCATGTATGTGTAAATCTGATCTGCAACAATTCCCGTCAAAACTTTCCACATAAGTGGTAAACATGATATCGGTCTATAATTGTCTGCAGCATTACCTTTGCTAGTGTCTTTCACACACAAAAGTGTCTTACCTGTTGTCATCCATGTCGGTACAACACCAGTTCTCATTATTTCATTGAGTTGCTCTGCGATTCGGTTGTGGAGTCCATTCAAGTTCTTGATCCAGAAGCCCTGCACTCCATCAGGCCCTGGGGCCTTCCAGTTTGGAATTTTCTTTAGCTGTTCCTTCACCTTTCCTTCTTCAATTTCTATGTCTTCTTGTTGATGGTTTAATCCTGTCATCTCCTCTTTGATGTCCTTTAGCCACTCAGCCTGGGTGTTGTGCTCAACTGGATTTTCCCATATTGAACCCCAGAATCTTCTTGCTTCATCTGCATCTGGGATCAGACTTTCATTTCTAACTTTTCTATCTAATTCCTGATATAACCGCCCTTGATCTACTTCAAATAATCTGTTTTGACGCTGTTGTTCATTTCTGGCTTCATACCTCTTAATCTTTGCAGCTTTCGCCACTACCCTTTGCTTCAATTCCTCTATCACTACACTAACGCCTTTTTCTTTAACCCTGTACTTGTTATTGATATATTCCATTCTTCTGTTGCTGTGCATTTCATTATTCTGTCTCCTCTCAAGTTTACTAACAGCTGTCCTCAATTGTTTGATATCGTTGTTAATGCGTCTCTTCCACCAAGGATCTTTCTTTGGTCTTTGCTCTCTTTCTTTCAGGCCCATTTTATAGGCTACATACCATATCAACGCAATGATAAATCTGTTTGTTTCGGTTATGGTGGGTGTAATGACCTTTTTAATAAGATTTTCCAGCTTTTTTATTTCTCTTTGTATGTTCTTCTTATTCACCGTTTTGAATGTTACCTTTGGTGGTTGCTTCTTTTCCACATAAAAAGTCCGTATGGTAGTCAGCTGTTCCGTCTCTTCCTCGCTCAACATAACATCTTCCCGAAGATCAAATCCCTCAATACTATCATTGTCGTTCCCCGTCCTATCTTCTCTGTCACTTTGTGCTTCTGCTCGTGTTTCTTGTTCCCCTTGAAGCTGTGTCCTTTCTTCCTGGTCATTCATATCCACTGTTACGTAAGTATTTTCTCTTTCGATTTCCCTTCTAATTTCTTCAAGCTCTACATCTGTTAACCATTGATTAACTACAATCGCTCGTGCCTGATCCATCAATCTCTGTTCGCTGATGTCGAACACCCCTTTGTCTCTCCATATTTCCATCATTCTCTTTCGATATCCTCTTCTGTTAGGCTCACTTTTCAATTTACAATACATTACCAGTCTATTGATAGTCTTACTCCATTTCTGTCTGGCAGTTGCTTGATGACGACCGGGCCTGCGCTGCTCGTCCACAGGACACCTGCCGAACGAGGCACCTTCATCATTGTTGATTCCAGTACCATTCACGTTGTTGTTTGATGAATTATCATTAGGCATTTACACTCAAAATGAGGATGGTTTTATCCGGGTTTTCCTTCCCTCGGGTGTTTTTATTTTAACGTGACACCATCACTAGGGGGGTTGCCAACCAAGGCTGAAGAGTCCCCCCCACCCATGAGACAGACTAGCCCCCGCCGGACGCCAACCCGGTACTTCATGGCCTCGGGGAGAGCTTACAGGTGCTACACCTTGCTCAAGGGTGACCTGGAGGTAGTTGTGGCAAAGGGTAACCTCATTCGCCCACGTCGAAACTCCACAACCGGATGCAGTTTAAAGTCATACCCAGGACATATTATTATTATTATTATTATTATCATTATTATTATTATTATCATTATCATTATTGTTATTATCATTATTATTATTTTTATTATTATTATATAAAAAAAACACTGTTGGATCACATAAACGTTTCGATTAAAATCTTCTTCAGTATAAAAACTTTACATGGCAGCCGAGAATTTATAGATCTTACGTTGTTTACGCCTACAATTATTTACATGGTGATAATACTATATTTACAATTGGTCTATCTGAAAAACCTTACAACAAACAATAGAAGTTTTGCTGCTATGCACAAGTTAAAATATTTTCTAGTGTCCTTTGTGAATTAGAAAAGGGGCTGGGAGCTCCTAAACTTATACTGGTAACTCTTCTACTCCCCCAAGTGACCCTCCGAAAAATTCTCATACTGCTTAACTCTTCTTTAAGCAGTAGCTGAATCCCAGATGATTATACGATAAACTTTTTTCCTTTGTGAATTTGAAAAAGGACTGGAAGCTCTTTAAACTCATACTGAATCCTTTGAGGCTACACTATCAACCCTAAAGATGATAAATCATCTGGTATTCAGCTACTGCTAAAAGAAGAGTTAAGCAGTATGCGAATTTTTCCGAGGGTCACTTGGGGGATTAGAAAAGTTACCAGTATAACTTTAGGAGCTCCCAGTTCCTTTTCTAATTCACAAAGGAAACTAGAAAATATCTTAACTTGTGCATAGCAGCAAAAAAACTCTATTGTTTGTTGTAAGGTTTTTCAGATAGACCAATTGTAAATATAGTATTGTCACCATGTAAATAATTTTAGGCGTAAACAACGTAAGATCTATAAATTCTCGGCTGCCATGTAAAGTTTTTATACTGAAGAAGATTTTAATCGAAACGTTTATGTGATCCAACAGTGTTTGTTTTTATATTTTTATTTTTCTGGTTGGTTTGAAAGATGGTTTAGTTCGCTATTATTATTATTATTATTACTATTATTATTATTATTATTATTATTATTATTATTATTATTTTATTAATGTTATTATTATTATTGTTATTATTATTATTATTATTATTATTACATTGTTATTATTATTTCAAATACGACATGGCCTAATGCCAGAACCATACATGCCAAATGTCAAACTCTAACAAAGAGTCTTAGACAGCAAGCACTTTCCTCAAGATATGAGCTGTTCCGAGTAATGCTGATTTTTGAAATACTTTGATGTTATGCTTGACGTCGAGCTCCTTTAGATTCTCTTCAAGTTTCTTTGTGATCGAACCTAACGCACCAATAACAATAGGGATGACTTTAGTCTTTGTTTTCCACATTCGTTCCAGTTCCACCTTCAGTTCCGCGTAATTCATTATCTTCTCCACCTCCTTCAACGCTATGCGGTGATCACCTGGTACAGCAACATCTACGATCAGGCATGTATTTTTGGTTTTGTCAAGTATAACAATATCTGGTTTTCTATGCTCAATTCGTCTGTCTGTCTGAAACAGGAAATCCCATAGGATTTTTGCTTTATCATTTTCTAACGTTAATTCTGGTTTGTGTTCCCACCAATTCTGACTACACTCAAATCCGAATTTGATGCACAACGCCCAGTGGATATTCTGGCACACCTTATCGTGCCGTCTTTTATATTCTTTCTGTGCAAGCATTCCACAAGAACTGACTATGTGTGTGACGTTTTCCGTTTCTTTTCCACATAAACGGCATTTATCTGAAACGTCTAACTTGTAAATGGACTTTTTAATTGAGTTTGTATTCAACGCTTGGTCTTGCGCAGCGATTATAAGGCTCTCTGTTTCTCTCTTTAGGTCTCCGTTTGCTAGCCACATCCAGGATAAATCTTTCTTCTTACATTCCTTTGTATCTCTCTCAAATTGACCATTGTTATTATTATTATTATTATTATTATTATTATTATTGTTATCATCTTTGCGTATATTATTATTATTGTTATTATTATTATTAACAATTTATTTTACGTTGGCAAGAAAATAAAATATATATACATAGCTAATAAGCTAATTAAGGCCAACAAAATAATTCAAAACCTATTTTACAATATCCCAAATAAACCTACAAAACCCTAAATCTTTAATAAAAACTTTGCAAAATCTGCAGATGCAAGTATTTCCATCCCATGATTTTATTTTTCGTTTGAGTTCAGCGAGTGTGTTGGAATCTTTAATTTCCCTGGGTAATGAGGACCACAAATGACAACCACTGAACTGAATATTCTCTATTTCGTACGTTGTTGTCTTAACTTTTGGCAACCGCAAATGATTTTCACTTCGTAAACTGTATTGAATATTTCTCTCTGTAAAAATGTTTTTCATAAATGTTGGATTTAGATTGTTTTTCGTTTTGAATATTTCAATCATTAGCAGTTGCAGATTGTGCTGATGAATATTTCCATATTTTTTTCTTCAATTTTGCTAGCTCTGATTCACTATCTTTGCGTACCAACCAAAATCGTGGCATCCCTTTTGATCTGATGACACTCACTTTATCCATTGCTACCGTTGTATGCTCTCAGTGCTAAGCTTGAAAACATGGGTATCGGGAAACGTGGAAGGAGTTGTAAGATTATTTATCGTTGTGAAGAATCAGTACCATCAGGCCTGCCGCTATGTGTTTTCTCTGTTTCGACATTCTCCGTTGTTCTGTCACTTCAGCAATTTCAGTCTGCTGCCTGTCGCTTTCCTAACCACGTTTCAGCTGTCTATCTTGTTTTCAGTAAAGTTGTTGTTTGTTATTTGGCTTCACTTCGGTCTGTGAAGCTCCTTCAATGGGGAGAGTGTGGAGCGGAGCCACAGCGTAGCGAAGGAGGAAGAGAGAAACGTTTCCCGATACCCATGGTGTGAGCTGATATCGCAGGAGTTTCGAAGCAGCTTATCAGCTGTCTAACACGTAAATTGTTTTGCTGGTGGGGTGAAATGTAGCGATGTCTGAGTTTTAATTGCCAGAAGACGCTTGTTTTTCTTCCCAGGTGAAATTTGACATTCAAAAGTCGTGTAAAAGTAGGACGAATGTTTTTAAAAGTGTCTGGAAACAGGGGCGTTGCTATCAGCTTTGCTTCTCGTTAATGGGACGATCGCATTTCGATCGCATATCGCATTTCGCGTTTCGATCGCATGATTAGATTTCAGCGCATTTTCCCATTCTTTCTTCGTCCACTAATAATGGGCCAAGGGAGGGAAGAAACTTTCGCGAGTTGGTCGATAATCAAATCTACAATTTTCTGATCAGAGACGCTCTACTATTCTCAAATCAATCTGCTTTCTGATTGCTACATTCTGTTGTTACCTGTCTGCTTGCAAGTACAAACGACTGGTACTTAGATATGGATAGCGGAAAATACACAGCAAATTCATCGACCTAAAGAATGCATTTTTTGCTGTAGATGTTAAAAAGCTACTTAGATATGTAATCAAAAGTCTTGAAAGTTCTTGGTTTGCTTCATGTGTCAATAACAGACGGCAGTTCAGCAGGGTTAATGGTGCATTTTCGCAGATAAAGGATGTCACTTGCGGGGTTCCACAGGGCTCTTGCATTGGTCTCCTGTTATTCTTAATCCATGTCATCGATGATCTAGAAACAAGTTTATGAACGAAGGTTAAATTGTTTGAAATGTTAGCTCCAAGTAAGCAAACTGTCCTTAGACGTCCTTAAGACTCATATAGTGGTAGTTGGATCCTGTCCAAAACTCAAGAGAATTTTCGATGAAGTCAGTGAGCAGCCTTCCTTTTCCATAAATGGCACACAGAAGGAAATCGTGGAGAGGACTAAATATCTCGGTGTTCAGTTGGACAGTTATCTTGTTATGGATGAGCATGTAAAGTGTATGAGAGCCAAAGTCTTTCGAGCCTTAGGCTGTCTGAAGTATGCAAAGACATTCCGGACACGCTCAGTAAAATGTACAGAGGAATTGTTGAACCCCATTTTCGTTATTGTTGCTCAGTGTGGGAATGTTGCGGCAAAGCTCAAGTTGATAATCTCTGAAAATTGCAAAATTGAGCTGCCAGAATTGTTTCAAATAGCAGCTATCATGTTTCAGCAGCTGGTCTGATTAGAGGCTGGAATGGCTCACAATTTCAGACATTATTCTGAGTAAAACAGCCACCATAATGTATAAGTCAATCAATAGTCTTGCTCCTGAATACCTGTCCGAGCTATTTATAGAAAACTCAGCTCTTTAAACTATGAGGCTAAGAAACACCGTTGCATATTCCTCTCTTTCAAAAGTCAAATGGGTAGAACTTTATTTCATTTCCAGGGCCTAAGCTGTGAAACAAATTAGGCTCAGACGTCAGACCTGCACCCTCCCTTCTTACCCTCAGAAGGAGGCTTCAAAGAAATTGCAGAGGATTGATGGTGTTTTTTGTGAATATTTTGTGGAAAAATCTAATTTTTGTTAAGATTAACTGTAAATTAGGGTTCACATTTGTAATTATATCTTCTGTACGGCCCCCTTCAAAGTGATCTATGCAGATTGACTTGGCTACCATGTTTAACAATATGACTTTGATTACGATGAAATAGGTGTCTCTTAGGTGTAATGTAGTATCAGGTTTTTCTAAAAGATCTCACATAGCAAGATATTAGATAAGGTGTATGAATAACGCTGTCTGTTATATCCTACAATATTGAGCCACAAAGGCAACATATTCCTTACAAAGGCTGCGAGAAGAAGAAAGGCTTTTATCCCTTTCACGCCCGGCTAAAATTAAAGGCAGTCTGTCCCCTTTGAAGAATGAAAATAAACTCGATGAGGATTTCTATTGTACACTCCACAAGTTTGTGCTAATTCGCTTTGTCCAAAGAAATCAAGGTCATAGAGACTCAGTGAAGCATGAATTTCACTCCAACGTAAATAAGGTAAATAAAGCCGTTGCTAAGGTCAGAACAATAGGGGACAGACTAATGTAGATTGTCGTTTTCTAGGGGGTATCATAATCAGTGATTCAGTAAGCAATAGATAAATCTAATGTGCATAATCTTTCAAATCAATCAAAATTCCAAATGCTTTACCCCCTGAAAATTTTGCAGTTCTCAATGAATACTGTTGGGCCATATGGCCCTTCCGGGGGTGAAAGGGTTATTTAGACTTATGCCCTTTCGTCCCATGTTTCCCTGCATCCTTTGCTTTGCTGACATCACTTGGTCAAAGGGACTCAACTCTAATATTACTCTTAAAAATGGTTCCGATTTAGACCTGCGTAGAACTGCGTAGAATGATTCTGTATTCACCAATAAAATTGCTTGAATTTTTCAACCAAGCAGGAGGCGCTATTTGGAAAGTTGTTGTTGTTGCGTACAAAAAACGGTTGATGAGGCCTGGAGTTGCAGCTGCGATGGATCTATTTTGTTTCTACAGAGGAAGATTATTGCCGGAAAGGTATGTATTTTGTGATTCTGCACCAGGAAAGCTTTATTCTTTGTACTAAAAGTTTCCTTTCAATGTTCAAGCTCTCTAGACCAGATTTTGAAGCGATTTCGTTGAGTTTACGAGAACTATTAAAAGTTTCCTTTCAATGTTCAAGCTCTCTAGACCAGATTTTGAAACGATTTCGTTGAGTTTACGAGAACTACCGCTAGTTAAAAGTACGCCCACTTTTTAAGAGTAATATTATGAAGTCCCTATTGACAAGTGATATCAGCAAATCAAAGAACATGTCGATCAAAACATCCCTTGAAGCATAGACTTCCAAGCTGTTCTTCAATGGATTCTGAATGATTCAATGGATTCAAGTGATACTCCCGGAGGGGGGGGGGGGTACATGACTTGCAGAGAAACGGGGGTCTGCAGCCCGGCTTTCAGAAAGCCACCCTCATCTAATTACCTGCTTTTACAGGGGACTATCGAGGGGGGAGGGGTTATTGAATCGTCCAATTAATGAAAGTTTGAAGCATGAAAACTTGGAAGGAATTCACGACTGGTGTTCAGCAGTCGGTAAGGTCGCTTTTTAACAATAATTTTATCAACCCTGGACTTGTCCTTTAAGCATTTTATAGGAATTCGATGAAATAACACAGTGCATCTTGGTAGATAAAAAGTTCCTCGCCGCAATCTTTAACGTAATCGTCTATTCCATGCAACAGGAACGTAGAATTTTGTACGTGACTCATTATCGTTCTACCCTTCAATGATATCCTTTTATCATTCATTTCTGCATTTTGACTAGGCTTTCTAGTTTTTAAAGCCAAGTTGTGCCTATTAAGTTTGCTGCATCCAGGCATGTGACCCCTAGTTTAAACTCCCTTCCGAGGGACGGTGAATCGAGTTTTTTTGTCAGAACTACGAGAGGTCACCCACACGGAGTTAGCCCTCAAACGACCGAGCTTAACTTCAGTTACCTGACGGAAAATTACTAATGCTGCATTCACACTGACACAGTTAAACCAGCTTTATCTAAACCAGTTTAGATTTCAACCAATCAAATGGCTGGATTTCTTGGATTGACCAATCAGAAGGCCTTGTTCAAAAACCTGGTTTAGTTTAAGCTGGTTTAACTTGCAGTGTGAATGGGGCATAAGCCGCTCAGCCACTTACCCTGCAAGCCGCTCCATATATGCCTTCAACTTGAGGTAATACCCACTTTAAACATAAGAATCATTATGATTCCTTCCCCCTGTTTTTTCGAACGTTTGGAGCCGCCTGCGTTGCATGACCATCGTAAAAGTCGCTTGAATAAACTGCATTTCTTACTGTGATGGCGCATTTCTTACTGTGAGGGCGCAGTTCTTACTGTGAAGGCACATATCTTACTTTCGTAAGACTTTATCAAGCTTTGTTGAGCAATGAACTAAACCTGAGTTCTCTTGCTAGCCCTCCTTGTAATTGCCTTTCATGTGTTCAAAGGACTACTTTTCTTTTGTAATCCTAAGGTTCTCTATTTTGGACAGAGCCAATAATGAATTTGACTTGCTTATTCACGAAAGCCTTTTGATTTTACGAGATCGACCGGAACTCAATTCCCAGCAGTCCTCTATCCCTTTAGTTCTCTTTTGATGTGCCTTTTTTATTCACTTGGGACTTAGGCCCCGGGTTCCCCCTCGCGTAGGAAAAGTTACTCACGCTTGTTTACCTCAAATTACTTGTTTGTCTTAGGGTATAAATTTACCGTTTAACGCCTAATTATTTGCTGAAGATGAACCAAGTATGGTTCGAAACGTACTGATTATGTCTTACTCTTAATTTTCTTAATTTCTTAATTTACCATGGATTTGTCGATTTAATTTAACTGGTCTCAATTTACTGGATCTGTCAAACATGATTTCAACTGATTAATGATGATTAAAAAATTCACAATGATTGTCGTCGCTTGCCTCATCCTGAGATTTCTCGTCAAACTGCGCTTTCCACCTGAAGGTTATAATGATTTGTTAAACAAATGTTTTGCGGTACACAGTCTAAAATAGCCTTAAATAACGGGCTCATTAGGATAAACCAACAAACGCAACATCAGACACAGCAATTTGCGGAAAGAATACTGTTAACTCCTAAAGAATAAAAACTAGAATAAACCTGTAAATCAGGGGGGAACTGTTCAATCCTGCACGAGAAACAACGAATTAATCTGAAATCCTGGACCGATAGAAAGTAAGTCAATGACTGCATTAAAGAGCAACGTTGAATAGCCAAAAACGCATTTCATCGCACACTCGTCAGTCCAGTTTGTGCGAAGAACGAGTCAACGATGCAAACAAGCTGATTTGTTACCAGAAGAACAAAAAAACGCCACGTGACATTAACTCCCAAGCCAATGATTGGTTAAACTCAAATTTACAAAAGGATTAGGCGACTTTGAAACAGGAGTACTTATTTCTGGAACACGTAGTAGCTTGCAAGGGGAATCCACAGTCAGGATACTGTGGTAGCTACTAAGGAGATGACCTACTCATGTAAAAGAAACATGAAGGCCGTCTACAACCATCTGCCTCTCTCCCTCTCCTTTTGAAGGAAAATAACAAGTTTAAAAGCATGCCCCCGTCACTTCAATACCAATGAATATCTATTTGCACCGATAGCAATATCAGTTGCTTTATCAGGCGTTGATCTTGTCATCAGTACAGAACTTGTAGATTTATCTTACACTATCTAGAGAAATTGTAAAAGCCAATGCAAATAACTGTGTGTACTTATACGTAAATTTTTTTCAGAGTGGGTCAGTGGAGAATTGCTGAAGAGTGGGGTGGCTGCTTATTTCTGGGTGATACTAATTTTAAACAACATTGTCGGTGAGGTCAGGAAAGAAAGATTTCATAAGGTGAGTTACGCATTGCTGTAAACTTTAATGCCCCTTTCATTGCGTTTTCATCCGTGACCTTTTGGATTGAGTGGGTATCATCTTCTATAGTCCTACAATTTAGACTTAGACAAACATTTAGTCTTTGCTTTAGTTTTGTAATTCAGACGTTAGCGAAGAAGAGAATTTGATGGGTTACCGAAGAAAGGTTTTACTATGTGAGGTACGCACTTTTGTAAATTTTCAATGCCCAGTTTCATTTCACTTTTCATAGCGGTTTATCATTTTCGAAGTTCTACAATTTAGACGGAACTATGCGAATTAGTCTTTGCTCAGTCTTTTGCAAGGGTGTAAAAACGAGTCAGTAGGGACAGATTTCATGACGAAAGCTATCCACTTTTCTAAATTTTTAGGGCCTCATTTCATTTTCTTATTCATTTCTAATTTCTTGGACCAAGTTGGTTATCATTTCCTGCAGTCTTGTGATTTATATTTGAATTTACAGTATTTTAATTTCTCTCAAAATTAATGCAAAACTAGACATTAATTTCAACAATGATAAGCAAAGATAAGACGAGATGAGCTTTGTGTGAATTAGATGTCCGGCATTCATTTTCATTCAAAATTTCTTGGATCGAGCAGGATTTCCTATGCTCTGACAATTTAGATTACACTTTACAGTAAGTAGTGCTTGAATGTTGCAATTAAAGCCCGCCGCACACGACGAGGAAAATGCTCAGCAAAGTGGCATGAATGTCATTTTGCTCAGTAAAATTCTCACCGTGTGCGGATGATTTTTGCTGAGGAGATACTCATTTGTGCAGCTGAGGAAAACATCAATCATGTTTAATAATTTCTGGCATTCGTGCCAACTTTGTCACCGTCTGCGGTGTCACTGAGAATTTTGCTCACTGCCTTCGGTGCTCACGTGTTCACACTTTCAGCCGCCATCTTGCTGTGACCTGTGGTCGATACCATGGCAACATGAACTGCCCTTTTGATATATCTGCAGCTCCTTTGCTCCAGAGACTTGGTTGGCCATCTGTACAAAGCTGATATAAAAAGAAACAGGTTCTATGGTTTACAAATCTCTCAACTCTCTTGCACCTCAATATCTCAGTGATCTTTTCGTGAGATTATCCGGGGTACATCCAAGAGAGTTGAGAAACTCAAAAACTGACCTTGCAATACCCATGTTGAGAACTGGCAATGGCCAGAAATCCTTTGCGTATCGCGGGACCAGTCTCTGGAACAGTCTTGATTTGGAAACAAAGATGGCTCCCTCTATCAATGCCTTCAAAATGCCTTCAAGTCCAAACTCAAGGAAAAATAATCTTGTACATTTTTTTATTTCTATTGTAAATTTTGTATTATATAACTCTTTATTTTGTAAGTAGCTTTTGCAGGGCCAATTGTAAAACAGTATATAGACTGATTTGTACCCTGGGTAAATAAGTTTAGAATGAAATAAATGAAAAAGAACCCGCCAAGAGGAACGCTAGTGCTAAAGCGTGCCGAAAGTCATCGGTATGTGGTAAATATATTAGGGAATCTTGCTTGTAACTTGAGCACATTTTTTGGAATTTCTCAACGGGAGTTTTTTAAAAAGATCCCTTACGGAATCTGAACGGAAAAAATGACCGATTTTAGCCAGGAGTCTAAAAATAATTGAGCATTTTAGCTATTCAATCTGATATTGCAGTAGCCTTTCAAACGACGGGCGTTTTTTATTCACCCGGTAATCCTAATTCCATGAATCGAGCTGCATATAATTTTAAAGTTTCTTATAGCAATTTTGGTGTAAATGAATAAGTATACCGGGTAAGTCAAAAAGAGTTTTGCGCATTTGTTGGGTTGTGGAATGGAGAGCACGTGGCAGTCAAAGGCTAACTTAAGCCCCGTTCACACTGCTACGTTTCATATTATATGAAAGCGGAGTAAAACTTCTCCGTTTTTGCCTTGCGTTCACATTGCTCCGCTGTGAAAACGGGGCTTTTCGAAAACGCTAATGAAAACGCATAAATTTGAAAACGGTGCGTTTTGAAAATGATCCGTTTTCAGTGTGAACGCCAAAAACGGAGACATTTGAAAACGCTTCAAATTCCTTTGTTAATAAGCTGTTGATCATAATGGCATTCAAAGTCGCGATTGGCGGCATGTTGACAGCTATTAACAAAATGCTTTGTTTTGAAAATGGGATTAAGAACACCGTTTTGCTGGAGCAATGTGAACGCCTATCGTTTCGATAGCGTATCTGTTTGAAAACGGAGCAATGTGAACGGGCAGCGTTTTCATCAATAAAAACAGATAGAAATGAAAACTGAGCAGTGTGAACGTAGCCTTAGATAAAGGGAAGACCCATGTTTAAGTAGCCTGCGTCCATCCCCTGCTGTTTCTGTAGAGTTGAAACTTCCTGTTGAATTGAATTCATTTTCTGACGCCAGTAGGGTCTGCGAACCAGGGAATGAAAGCCTGTTCTGAGTCACGTGCTAGTTCCGCAAAAACACGGAACTATTTTCATTGATTAGTAAACAATCCATTGTCTTGCGAAGTCATTTTGCTCTTCGACAACACCATTTTGCAATTAGGATGAAGTAAAAACCACATTAAGTACTTTGCAAGACAATGGATTGTTTATTAATCAATGAAAATAGTTCCGTGTTTTTGTGGAACCAGCACGTGACTCAGAACAGACTTTCATTCGCTGGTTCGCAGACCCTACTGGCGTCAGAACATGAATTCAATTCAACGGCAAGATTCAACTCTAAGGAAACAGTAGGGGATGCACGCAGGCTATGTTTTAGGATTTTGGGTCGATTTCCATACCCATTATTAAGGATTTCAGGGGGCTAAGCCAGTTGAATTTCTTATGAATTAAGTTTCATTTCTCTGTATAGGTATATTAATTGATGAAGGCTGCCACAAACCAGTTTTCGCAACTAAGATCAAGAAAATCCAACGATAAAGATAAAAAAGTTTTTGTAACGATTCAGAAAGCTACCCATTTCTATTGGAACAATCACATGCATTTTAAGACCCTTATTTAGGGACTTTTGGGGGTCATAACCCATCCTTATGGGTGGCACGTACCAGTTGCTCTGCATATGGAAGTTACCACCCCCGGGGGTAGATGTTAAGAGTATCCTCCAAACAAATGAGAATGACAAAGTGAGATTCAATAAACTCTCTTCACAAGTCGACAGGTTTCTCAAAATATTGCTAAATATCATTGATCTTAATTCATCACAAGTATCTTATTCAATATCTCGTTATGTGCTTTTGGACTTTCTTGGCGGGGGTATTTCCAGGGTTTTCAAAAGTGACTCATGTCTGCTGCTCAATAGCCAGGGCTGTGGGAAGCAGCTACTGGTGGGGGGAGCAAATCGTTATTAAACCAAAAGAGAACAACACACCTAATAAAATGCTTGTGACGTAGCACTTTGTTTTCAGATCATATAGGGGGGCTTGAGCCGTTCCTGCCCCCACCCGCTTCCTACGGGCCTGTATGCAACCAAGAAAGTTTGGACCCATTCCATAGCGATTTAGCAGCTATCTCAAATGATGAAACCCATGTCTAGGGATTTAGTACGGCAAACTTCATATGTAGGGAATTTTCTGCTGAAATAGTTTTCCATTTTGATGGCACGTTTGACACTTTGAGCAGTGAACTTCCCCACCCCAATCTCTTTGGCAAGGATCTTACCTGAAAGGGAGAGTAGACGATTTTCAAAGAGTTTGTGAAGTTTTTTAGACAGCCAAGTACACATCAAATAGACGATTTTGCTTCATAAAAAGAGGTTTGGATCAAGCGTCCAAATCTGGTAAATTTGTAAAGATAAAAAGCATGACCCCGTACTCGGTATAACGATGCTAGATGCAGCAACAAGTTGCTTCGGATTTCAGAACACTTTTCATAAGGTTTATCAACGATTACTGTACTCGAAGTGAGTTAGGAATGATCCAGTTTATTGTTATTGTACATTGGGAGTTTTATTTGCCTTTTGGCCTCGTTTTTCGCTATTTCCGGTCATTGCTAGCTAATTCATCGTGTAACATTTTCCACTCGAAAGTGCAGGCATGCAATGGTTTCATTTTTCGAGTTGCAAATCAAAGTTTGCTGTTTTCAACTGTTCATACTGAATGGGAAGAACAATCACTTAGCAATGAATGAAAATAACGAGAAGCAAAGCAAAACGTCCAATTACACTTGCCTCTGAACTTAGACTTATGACGACGAGTCCCTTGTATCCCGCGGTAAACCTTGCTCAAGAGGGACTCACAATGAAACAGTGTTGTTGTTGTTGTTGTTGTTGTTGCTGCTGTCTTCTTATTTATTCTCGATCATATTAATGTAGCTTTCTACATATATACAATATATACATAGCAAACTAATCTAAATCGATAGATTGATAGATAAATAAATGTTAAATGCCTACCTATGGCTTGGTGAAAAACTGGGCCCTATTTTCTTCAATCTTAAATAGAATTTTGATGGAATGACAAATGTCGCAATCTGATTGGTACTAAAGGAATCGCAAACTGGGCCTAGATAGGGCCAAGTTTTTCAGAGTAATATTATGAGTTTTTGTTGAATGAAGCGTTATCATCAAGTCAAAGAGCACAGGGAAACAAGATACTCATCGTCATAAATCTAAACTGAACTATTGCTAGTAGACTCATTCCAAAGTTCTCTTACTTCGCTCCCCCTGCAGATTTGTCGCTACAACTGAAGCGATAACAACAACAACAACAACAACAAAAACAACAACAACAACAAGAACAACAACGACAACCGAAGGTTAGAGGGACTTACGTCATGAGTCTATATTGCTAATTCACTTTGCTCAAATTTGTCGATAGTAAACTCTATGAAACGTGTTCTGAAATCAGAAGCAGCTTCTTGCCACTGCTGTCATCGTTATATCGAGAACAGGGGTTATGCTTTTGTTTTCCTTCAAAACTTTACCAGATTTGGATGCTCAACCCAAGCCTTTTTTTCAAGAAGTAAGAAGGTCTTTGAAGTTTGCCAAATGAAATGAAAACGAACGTTTGCAGTCAAAGCAGAAAAAGTGTAGCATGTAAATTTGAAGATTATTTGAAAATAGACTTTCATGATTGGATGACTTTTCGAATGTTGCTTTGTTATTAGGGCGTATTCTTTTGGGCATCTGAAGTCTGCGAAGTCTTCTGAAAACGCTTGGCTTCGCAGAGAAAAATTTCATTACTAAAAGAATGGGAATTCTGAAAACGGTAGAGTTGGCAGACTTCGCAGAGAAATGTGCCAAAAGAATACGCATGCTGAAAACGGTAGGGTTGGCAGACTTCGCGGAGAAGAATGCCAAAAGAATTGGAACGGAATGCTGAAAAAATGAGAATTCGAATGTTGCAGTTCGACCGAGCGAATTGAAACTATTGCAATGCAATGTACTTTTATTAAGGCTAGTTTTCATATGTCGCATTTCATCGGATTTCGTCGTAATTTGTCGGATTTCCATATCTGGGATTGTCAAATTATATGAAAATCGAGAATCGTAATTCATCGCAATTCGTCCTATTTTATCGTAGAAAACAAATTTTTTTGATTCGCTGGGATCAATTGCGACGAATTGCGACGAATTGCGACGACTTAGGCTGAATTAGGATACCTGATTTTCATATGATTTGGTTGGTTTTCAGATATCGAAATGAATCCTAATTGATCGTAGACCCGGAATTCCGATGAAATGCGATGAAATGCGATGAAATGCGACATATGATAACCAGCCTTTATCCCAAGAGAAAGGAATCTGCGAAGTACCATTGTTTTTTCGAATGTTGTTGAAAACTTTAATTCACGAAACAATGCTCTCTGGGATCTTTCAAATGTTTTGCCAGCTTCAGGAGCAGAAGGTTTCCGAAGCTTCGGATCCCTACCGTTTTCAGAAAGGCCCAAAAGAAAACGTCAAAAATCTCTAAAACAGAATGACCAAAAGAATGGGCTTTTATGAAAAGCTATCTGAAGTCTGCGAAGTCTACCGTTTTCGGTAGAAGGGTACCAAAAGAATGGGATTTTATCTTCTACCAACTTTACCGTTTTCAGAAGATGCCCAAAAGAATACGCCCTTCGTTTTCCGTTTTGTTCGCATATCGCTTCCGTTGGGCGGAACATAGTGGATTACAATAGGATTTCTATTCCCCCTGGAAACCACAATGAACGAAATATTCACGGATTTTGTAAAGCAGAGAAAACAAAATTTAATGAAGATACTACAAATATAGGTGGTACGCTCCTTTTGCTTTGGCTGTAAATCGCAAAGCATGAAAAATTCGTTGATGAATTTGATTGTATAAGATGGGAATATTGCAATTTTCAAAGCGAACACAAAGCAAAATAACTAGCCTGCCTGTCAAAATTTGTTTTGGGTGAACTGCCTAGTGCCATCATGAGTGTCACGAGAAACATTGAATTCAATCCTAAGCTCCTTCATTTTCAGCTAAGATCGTCGAAAAGACTTAGCAGATTTTGGGATGATGACAGCGGTAGACTCAGTTTCACAACTCTGAAAATCCTTTAAGCTTACTGAAACTGGTGCACAACAGCGAACTTAACTAATCGTACTGAGTGAGAGATATTCATCAAGAGCTTCTCTTCTTGCTAGATAGCACAGAAATTATTCTACAATACCATCCATGAACCATAGACGATTTTGACAATTAAAATTGGAGACTGGGGAGAGGGGTTTGTTCTGGTAAATGGCGGACGCAGTTTTGGCAAATGGCTGCCGCGGAGTGAGCCCGTTGAAGTGAATAATGTAAACATGGCAATCGTTACTGCATAAAAACGCAGCAATGGAGCTGTCTTAGGATTTAGTCAAATAGCTGTCCGTGCAGAATACAGACAAACGTGTGTTTTACCTCTCTTCGCAACTGATTTCCTTTTCAGCCTTTATTGCAGGGCTGGAAACAGCAATGCTTGCTTCGAGTTTAGGCCCATTCCACATAACTTGACGAAATACATCATGCATTTGAAGTATTTAGAACAAGACAGCTTAATCTTGCGTCGATTTTCAAGTTGAAATTTTTAACTTCGAATATCCTCGTTGAATTGGATTAAAATTGACGCGAGGAAAAAGTTCGAACATAATTCGAAGTTTCTTGATCTGACGGTTGAACATACGTCATTTCATTTCTGTCAAGCAGAAATTCAAAACAAACGAAGGCGCAAAGTTTCTCTGAAACCCAGGTAGCTATGTCGCTTGTTGTACATTCCATAAATGGTTTTTAAGAGCAACCATGAGCGTATATTGAAAGAAGGAGGATATATCTAAATATCTACCGCTGACATTTTATAAGTTTGGTATAGGAACCGATTTGGAGGCGATTCAATTCTCGTATTTTTAGGGTGTGATCAAAGTACTTACTGCTGAGCTTCTGAACAACAAAAATAAAATGCCCGTGGTAGATGTTTAGATATATGCTCCTTCTTTCAATATGCGCTCATGCTAGCTCTTAAAAGCCATTTGTGGAATGCACAAAAGCGAGATAGCTACCTGGGTTTTAGAGAAACTTTGCGCCTTCGTTTGTTTAGAATTTCTGCTTGAGAGAATTTCCTTTGTCTGCAATCGAAAATCTCTTTGAATTTAGGTGTCAATAAAAGCAACTGATGCTATTGTCTTACAAAATCTGTCCTTGTTACGCGTACGTGAGGCTCTATTGAGCGGCATTAGAGGCTCTATCGCTATTATGCACATTCGAAAATTCTTCAAATTGCATTATAACATCGTTCGATTCAGATTCTTTCCCAGAATAGTTAAAAGGACTACTGTAGAATGGAGATAGTTCCATGAAATTATTGATGATAATCCAGTAAATTAAGACATTCCTATGTGCAAACTATAACTGGTTTTTTGTTGTACAGGAAAATATAAAGCTCGAAGCCTGAAGGTGTTGTGGCGCCGTGGTGTAATCCTCTGACATTGCAGCCAGAACAGTCAGGCGGAGTCGGTTCGAATCCCGGTAGGGCCCCACCACTTGAGCGTCATGACAAGGGGTCGCGGACTCGATTAGGCTAGCTCTATTTCAGCGAGTCCAGTGCTTGGCGCTGAAAAACGCAACTTCACCTTCACGAGGTCTTAAAAGTACAGACCAAGCTTAAAAGTACAGACCAAGCTTTCGAGGTCTTAGCATCAAGAGAGAGACTTTGTATTTTCCTGTACCACGACAAAACTTGTTAGTATGAGTTTTATTACCTGACACACACTAGTACGTAATAACCAAAGTAGGTTGTTGTACAGTACTGCTTAGATAGATGGTCGTTTCGGTCGTTGAGATGTTAAGGTCGTGCAGAAAGACCCAAAAGACAAAGGAATCAAGCCCTGAGTCTTTGTCTTTTGGCCCTTTTGCACGACCCTAACGACCCAGACAATTTAGTGTGAATCATTCTTAAAGAACAGAAGAGGAAATTGGCTTGGGAACGCAATCTTTTCGTGAAAAATGTTTCTTATGCGCTTGGCTGATTGAAAACCAACTCGAAATTCAATGTGGGGGTAGGCTTTTATTTCCCTGATGAATGTGTGTTCTTATGTGGTAGCTGGAAGTAGTCAGATGACTCTACTTTGAACCTGTTTTCTGACGTCAGCAACAGCGTCTCTTTTAAGTGATTTTGATAATGATGTTTCCTTATCTTTTGTAAATTTGATATCTTCCTTTGAATCTTTCTGACCTTGATTGCAACATGTGCTCCGAGCTTGTTTTTCAAGAAATACGTTTTTTGTAAGATGAAACGTAAATAGTAATTATGGTTTCCTGAATCTAACTTGCAGGCTTTCCTTCATGTCACATCAAATTATGCAGGCAGGTCGAGCAGACTAGAAGACTTTCCTGAAAGGTAAGTGAAGTTTTTGTTGATGGGCAGCCCTAACCAGCATGCAGACTCTACGGTCAGTCCGGGGGAGCGAAAAGGAGAAGAAAGTTCCCTTTAGAGGGAGCTTTCTTCTCCTTTTCGCTCCTCCACACTTACTTTAGAGTCTGCATGCAGGCTAGGCAGCCCATGCATAAAATGTTTAAAGGCTGCCGTATGAGTAGGAAAAACACAGTCCTCCTTCACAAGTCTAGGACTCATTAGATATCAAGTCAACGAAATATACCGGATCGGTCAATAAAAACACCGAACGTTTGATAATTTGCTGCTCCCTGAATATTAAAGCAATTATTTTGACTACTATCTTATTTTATTGATGATATGTCCAATTAGGTTCAGTGATTTACCTGGCTTTAATTTGCCATTCCCTCAATTTCAATTTTCAATGTCAATTCATTTTCAAACCCTTGTGGCTGATTTTCAAGGGGTTCTCCGCATAAAAATTACAATAAATAGTACAGGATAAAAACATTTAAAGCTACTTATAATGAATATACAAACTGAAAAGTAAACCCTAATTTGCAAAAGTAAAAGAAATGAAATAAAACCAGTAGACTGGGAAACTTCTCCAACGATCAAGCAACTAGAGCAGCCCCTGTCCCCGCGTCCAACCTCGCCCAACCGATAACAGAAACCCCAAAGCAGATCCCAATCGCCGATCCAGCAGCAATTAAGCATAGAGGCCGCGGGCCGCGGACAGCCACCCGACGGCAAGAAAAATGCGCTGTCTATTAAATTCTTTACTGAACACAGCAGTGGAGGGTGCCTGTTCAGTCTTAGCTGGAAGGCTGTTCCACAGTTTTGCACCTCGATAAGAAAAGCAATGGTGCCCATTTGCGGATGTTTTCTTTCCCTCTCGTCGAAACGGGAGATTATCTGCAGAAGGCCCCTTTCGATAACCTGCAAAAAGGAGTAAAAACAATAATAAAGATTGCACTTTGTTCTCCTTCCTAGCAATAATGACACTTGGATGTGTTCATACATTTCGTCCTCTTGGGAGAACGGATTTCCTTGAATAAGTTGCTCATGCTAGGGAAAAGACTTTACAATACCCCAAGAGGATAGCACGTGCTATTGAAGAACAAGAACAGAGTTTGTAATGCAATAGTAACAATTGCTTTAATCGACACTTCAATTCAAAGCGACTAGCGACTGCAGGCAAAGGAAATTCTCTCGACCGGTAAATCAAATCAAACACGGCCGCAGCTCCGATGAAAGGTGGTTTTTAAGAGAAGTTGTGTTCTTATAACGAAAGAAGAAGGGTAAATCTAGAGTTCCTTCTCGCGGATTTTGTTTATTTGATTCAGAAGCCGACTAGAAGGTATTATAATGCTCGGGTATTGAGGGATTTAGTGAAATAATTACCACACGGCTCATGAGTGGTGAATATGACTTTTCAGTTATTTATCATGTGTTTTTCCTTTTGGAGATGAGCAGGTCTTTCCTATTAGTATAAGAGCATTAGTAACATTGTTTCAACCAGGAGGATAACATGTGCTTGATATTTTCTAATGTCATTACTGTTAAGTATAAAATGTGACGAGACTTCGGTAGTTGTTTTCACTGTTCCCTGTTGGTATTTGAAGGAGGCTTCCTGCAGAATATCTCTCATAGCCTTTGGAAGGAATGACCGATTCAACCCGATCGGATTTAATTGAAGGTATAGGCTATGCAGCCAGACATTGATCAATAGGCCTATTGTTGTTTTGAAATTCAGAAAATGTATTTTCTCAAGTGACGTGGGATTTTTTAATCACCCGGTACTTTCATGAACAAGAAATTTTATGTTACTGGATAAGCTTTCGGTTTAAAAATCATACAGAATGCAAATAGTTATTAATTCTTCTGGCTTAAAGATAAAATCCCAGCATTCTGTCGTCCTAAATCTGCTGTGAGATGGATGACAGTTTTCTCCATCCCCACCCTGAGGTTAAAGATTTCGATATGTAGGCCCGGTTTGACTGTACTTTTACACAGTCTACTTAAACAGGCTTTAAGCATTGAGATACCGTCAAAAATTGCTTTAGCGTTTTGTCGGAACGTACAGTCGTGAATAGAAAAGTTCAGATGTATACAGAATCCGCGAGACAGAACTCTAGATTTACCCTTCATCTTTCGTTATAAGCACATGATTTCTCTTAACGACCATCTTTCGATCGCACAAGGTGAGAGATTGCATAACTGGTTTTGGGGGTAACTTGCGGCCGTATTTGTTTTGATTTACCGGTTGAGAGAATTTCCATTGTCTGTAGTCACTAATCGCATTGAATTGAGGTGTTTATTAAAGCAACTGTTACAATTGTATTACAAAGTCTGCCCTTCTTTACTCGTCATCATTTTGTGAAGGAATTGTGGAATTCATGCTAAAGTTGATGAGCAGGTGTCCATTGCTCCACGAGAACTTTCAACTACTTTTACTTTATCATTGCATCTTGTATATTGTAAATTTTTAAGGGTTTGTCTTTTTTTCTTTGTACAGGGCAGCTTGTAAAGCAATTTATGTATATTTAATTGATAGCTTTACCCTGTTTAAATAAATAAAGATGAAATGAAATGAAATGAAATGAAATGATGCATGCGAACAGCATGGCTGGCATTTGTCCAAAGTTTTGAAGTCATATCGAGATCCGCATAATGCTAGGTCAGGGCGTTTACCTGGCTTCTTTATCAATTTTTGATAGAAATCATGGTGATGGGAAATAAATTCAGTAAGGGATTAAGAACTAGTTTTAGCCTGAATTCATTCTATTCAGAATACAGAGATGTTTTTATTACTTTTCAGGGAAGTTAGTGTGATTACGTCTACCCTGAAAGTCATAAAGTTAGTTGACGAAGCTAAGTAGAGGTTATCTACAACAAATAGGACAATGCCATGGGATTCACGCACGTGTCGAAATAGTCAAATATGATAGGCTAATTTAAAACACGATGGGTTGATTTTGACTCAAATGGAATACACTTAGACTGATTACAATGAGTCCCAGTAATCGCTATTCAAAACAAGACAATTACATCAAGCCGAGACCGCTCATACTGTGACTCATAATATTACGGCAATTTTTTTAGACTGACTTTGTTGCACTTTTGAACGCCCTTTGGAACGAGGCTTGTTGCACTTTCGATTGAGTGATGTCGACCAACGGAAAGGAACTCTTCGCCTGACAGAACGAAGTCTTACGAAATAAGAATACCATGAAAACAGTTGGTGAAATTGTCAAGCCATGTACGTAGGTACCATTTTGTTGCTTTCGTTAAGCATTTACTGTGATGTTTTCAGATCACTATGTTTCATTTGAAAAAATACGAGTGTTTAGTGTTTTTTTGCCTTTATCTTCTTTTGTTTTCATTTGTGTTAGTTTTTGGTTCTTAGTGTTGTAATGTATCTTAGTTGTAGAGTTTTGTGTATGCAACTTATGCAACTGTGTAAAAACCAAAATAATTAAAGCAACAGCTACTCCTCTTCATTGCAGTTACCAACAGATTTCTTTCTGTTCGGGTTTTAGCATGGGCGATGATGCACCGATTTGTTGGGAAAGGATGGCAACAATTGCAGAATTTCTTACCCATTAGCTGCCTAGTTATTCAGTCTGCATAGCTGTTGGTCACTTTGAGTAGAAACGATCAGCATACAACCTTTTGTCCTTAATTGTTTGCTCGTCGTATATCCGACTCTGTTTTGCTTAGGCCCACATGTGAATTGAAGTGCATAGCGCTATGCACTTCAATTCACATGTGGGCCTAAGCAAAACAGAGTCGGATATACGACGAGCAAACAATTAAGGACAAAAGGTTGTATGCTGATCGTTTCTACTCAAAGTGACCAACAGCTATGCAGATTGAATAACTAGGCAGCTAATGGGTAAGAAATTCTGCAATTGTTGCCATCCTTTCCCAACAAATCGATGCACCATCGCCCATGGTTTTAGGATTAATATCCCCATTCACACTGGCAAGCTAAACCTGCTTTATCTAAGCGAGGTTGCATTTCAACCAATCAAATGCATTCGATTTGTTGGACTGACCAATTACAAGGCTCCATTTGATAACCTGGTTTAGTTTGAACTAGTTTAGCTAAGGTTTATTATGGTCATTTCTTTTGTGTTCAAAGTTGTGTCGGTTACGTGTCATAATTCATATTGTTTTTTGATAAATTTTCCTTTTAAATCTCTCACTAGAAAGCTTTTGTTTATACATCAATCCAAAATTTTACAATAACAGAACATAGTAACAAGACGATACCACAAGGAGAATGAGAATGCATTGTAACCCTGTGGCTTCAAAAATTAACATGAAACATTTGCAGGAAAATAATGAACGAACCAGTATGTTGTAGTTACAACGTAAACTGCAGGCTACGAAAAAAATGAAATGATATGAAGACGATACAAAGTGAGGGACGAGAGGAAATTTCATTAAAATGATTTAAGAAAATCTCTTCGATGATTCGATGAACTCAAGTGTTGCTTTAATGATCGCTTTATTTGATTCAAAGGGTAATCTTTCATCACCGTACGAAATTATGGAAACTAATTTCTCTTTGGAAAGGCTCGACAAGCCGTATGGAAGCAAAGTTGCTTGCACGCGGTTGAGGAGACAATTTTATCTGCAGATGGTAAGAGTGGCAATGCAGGAACCCTGCAGCAAGAAAAGTTCCGTCTCCTCAACGCCTTGGTTTTTGCAATTGATCAATTTCGGTTGAACCGGAGGGAGCCCAGGAATGATTGGCAAACTTAAAAATCAATTGTCTGGAATAGATGCTGCTTAGGAAATTGAGAAGGATTTGTGAAGCCTTCAAGTAAAAGCTGCAAAGGAAACTCTGAGGGACTCGTCGCGCGTGGAGCCGCGAAGGAACTGCAAAAAACGGAATTCTGCAGCTCCACGCCCTACGAGTTCTACGCAGTTTCGTCCACAGCTTTCATTTGAAGGCTTTGCAATCTATCACAGTTTCCTACGCAGCTCCCATTCCAGACAATTTATTTCTTAAGTTTGCCAATTATTCCTGGGCTCCCTGTGGTTGAACCGGCGCAGCCCCTAACAGAACACTTCTACGCAGTTTCCTCCACAGCTTTCATTTGAAGGCTTCGCAAATCTATCACAGTTTCCTACGCAGCTCCTATGCCAGACAATTTATCTCTTAAGTTTGCCAATTATTCCTGGGCTCCCTGTGGTTGAACCAGCGCAGCCCCTAACAGAACACTTCTACGCAGTTTCCTTCACAGCTTTCATTTGAAGGCTTTGCAATCTATCACAGTTTCCTACGCAGCTCCTATTCCAGACAATTTATTTCTAAAGTTTGCCAATTATTCCTGGGCTCCCTGTGGTTGAACCGGCGCAGCTCCTAACAGAACACTTCTACGCAGTTTCCTCCACAGCTTTCATTTGAAGGCTTTGCAATCTATCACAGTTTCCTACGCAGCTCCTATTCCAGACAATTTATTTCTTAAGTTTGCCAATTATTCCTGGGCTCCCTGTGGTTGAACCGGCGCAGCCCCTAACAGAACACTTCTACGCAGTTTCCTTCACAGCTTTCATTTGAAGGCTTTGCAATCTATCACAGTTTCCTACGCAGCTCCAATTCCAGACAATTTATTTCTTAAGTTTGCCAATTATTCCTGGGCTCCCTGTGGTTGAACCGGCGCAGCCCCTAACAGAACACTTCTACGCAGTTTCCTCCACAGCTTTCATTTGAAGGCTTCGAAAATCTATCACAGTTTCCTACGCAGCTCTTATTCCAGACAATTCATTTCTTAAGTTTGCCAATTATTTCTGGGCTCCCTGTGGTTGGACCAGCGCAGCCCCTAACAGAACAGCAGTATCGAAGGTGGAGCTCCACAATACATGTATAGAGAGTTTGCAAAGTTCTTTCAGAAGAAAAGACTGCATGTGCTGGAATGATTTAAGACTCTTTGTAAAGATTGAATAAAGAAAGATGAATTTTAAAGAAAGACAACCCTGATTTTTGAGCAGTGTGAAATTGCAGTGTGCCTACATTGGACCTAGACTTATGATGATAAGTCCCTTGTATCCCTGCGATAAACCTTGCTCAAGAGGGACTCATAATGAAACCATTGAAAGCCTTGCCCTATCTCCTTCGATGGATCAAATCATGATCGAATGACTGCCGTAGCTTTGTTCAACGGTCACTCTTCGGAAAGAAAATGCGATAAAAAAACGACGTCAAACAGACACTTAATCAACGAACTTGGTATAAATCTGAAGAAGCAAGTTCTCTTTACCTGGTCAGTGCAAAATAAGTCTTTCAATGCTACATTTTCCATGTTTTTAAGACCAAAACAAACCAAATAAAACTTCAGCTACCTGCTGCAGCAGCTTCGTTCAAAAACTAGTAAACTGCATCATTCGAATTTAAAATTTGACACCATTGTTCTTTGCCAAATCTTGCAATCTCATTGGTTCTTTAGGAATAGCAAAGTTTGGGCCTAAATAAGGCCAGGTTTTTAAGACTAATATTATGAGTCTCTCTTGACTGAAGCGCCATCATCAGGTCAAAGAGCGCAGGGAAATAAGAGGCTCACCGTCATAAGTCTACATCGGACTCTGGCTGGATGATAACAGCTCTTTAACTCCAGTTCATTCTTCCATCTTCCTCACATGCTCAACGGTATAAATTCGTTGGCTATGTTGTTTTGAAACCGCTTCTCATACACTCAGAAATAATTAGTTTGATTAAGTTTGATTGACTTTCCTGCGAGCATCCTCGAACAGTCTTATTTTTCAATTGATAACTAAAGGATTTGTCCAAAAAGAGTTAAAGGTAGGCGAGAAAGAATGAGAAATTCATATCAAGAGACAGACTTGACGGAAAGCTTCAAAAATTTAATAACAGAGTCTGGCCTGTGGCAGACAATGATTGAGAGAGGGCGTCTTTCAACACAATTGGCATTGATTCAAAATTTTCAATTTGTTATGAATTCTGAAATTTTGTATCCTTTTTTGTTGCACTTATATTGGGTAGTTAATCAGTTTAGGTTTATCAAATTTTGTCAAATGTTTCGAGAATATCTAGGAACGTAATGCTGACAGTTCAGCTTATCATATTAGGCTGTTTTAGCAAGAAGACGCGAGTCAAGAAAACGCCAGCATAATTCTTTTGTTCGAGGCTGTGAATTACAAACAGAAATCAACTTCAAAACTTTTGCAAGTCTCGAGAGACTTATTGTACGTTCTATCATGAAACTAACAACCTGAAAACTGTACTTTTGAAGGCCTCACTACAAAAATAGGACGTCGAGAAGGGAAGTAAAATGCAATATGAACACATTCACAAATGATGGAAATGCAAGAATGCAAACAATTCTTAGGGAATTTGTCTGTCGGTGAGTAGCTTTCCGGGAGGGAAAAGGCTGGAAAATTAGAATGCTCTTAGAACATGAAACCGTAGCTGCGTTTTTGAAGACGTCCGCGTCTTGCTGCTGAAAGAGCTTATTAAACCTAAAGGCGCAAGAAAACACCGCGATCTGTAGGGAGAAGACTGAACCCAATGAGCCTGTAACTAGAGAGAGAACTGTTGAAATCTATAAGAGAAAACGAAATAATCGTATTATCAGGAAGGAAAGAAGTAAATTAATAACTCACTAGTAACTGTAATACAAAGCAACCTTGGATATCTGCAGCAGTCGGTCTAGTCTCCAAGCATCTATCAAGGACGAAATTGCGGGTAAACAGAGTGAGTTGAGAATATTGCGTTGTCATTATTGCAAAGCTTGGCAAAATACTAGCAACTTTCAAATTTCTTTCGTTTGTCTGGTAATAAAGTGGCCTGTTTGTATCATTAATTTCTTCGTCGCATGAACCGAACTGAAGAATGTGTGACGAAACGCGTTTTGGTTATTTAGCTTATTTGTTCTGGTGAGTTATTAACTTAATATTTTTCCTTTCAGATAAATCGATTGATTCGTTTTTCTATTGCAGGTTTCAACAGTTTTCTCTCTCGTTGCAGGTTTACTTGGTTGTTGTTCTTTTGCAGGAGCTAGTAGTCTTATATCTACAGATTACGATGTTTTTGTTGCTTCAATGGGCGTAGTATGATGAGGCCGCTATTCAAGAATTTTTTAAGATTTCGTACCACAAATCATTAATTCTGCTTAGTTTATATTCTGCCATTTTTCTACTCGGTGAGTCAATAAAAACGCCCGGCGTTTGAAAAAATCTTACTCCCTGAATATCAAAGCAGTGGTATTGAAAACTGTCTTGTTTTATTCCCGATATGTCAAATTAGGCTCAGTAATTTAACCAGCTTTAATCGGTCATTCCTTCCCGTCGAAATAGGAGATTTTCCGCAGAAAGTCCCTTTCGAAAACCTGCAAAAACGAGTGAAAGCGCCAAGCAAAATTTCCCTTTTTCTCCTCCTTGGCAATATGACTCTTGGATATGTTCATGTATTTTGACCTCATGAGAGAATGGAATCCCCCTGAATAAGTTATTCACACCAGGAGGAAGACTCCCAACCCGTCAACGCTGTGAGGTAAACACATTAGGGATTCTTGCTTGTAGTTTTAAAGTTTTTCAAAGGGATTCATTTTAGAAAATCGCTTACAGAATCTGAACGGAATGACCGATTTTAGCCATGTAAATTTCTATAACTAATTGAACTTGTTAGCCATTCAATCAGGTATTACAAAATATCATTGCTTCTATACTCAGGAAGCTGTAGCCTTTAAAACGCCGGGCTTTTTTTTGGACTCTTAGTTAAGGCCAAGTTTTCATTTACGTTCCCAGAATTAGCCATATTTATTTATTAGCTATATATGATAATACATATACATATTTATAAGCCATATATGATTATTGTTTTCAGTCTAGGTTTCAAAAATAATCAACATGGATTAATTCAACAGTTAATAACTGGTTTACCATTCGAATGAGATAAAGTCTCATGAGTTTTGAAATCCACTCTTTAGCACATGAAAGTAAATCAACGGGGTTAAAAGCAGCTTAGCTAGGGGGACTGGGTCTATCTAAATATAACCTATTATATTTGATGGCTTCGATTGATGAAAACAAAAGGAAGATAAGTGGCGCCTGCCGTTCTTTTGTGCTATGTTTAGATTGTGTTGCTATATCTCCGTTCATTTACTTTAACATTTGATCCTTAAGATCCTTAACCTGCCCTGTACGATGAAGGACATACAAAACGAGAAACTGTTTCGCTGTAATTGAAACTGCCCAAATTCCTTTGCAACGTATATGATTATGAACTGTTTAAGTTTCTTAATTTTACAATGACAAAGAGCTCTAGGTATTATGAAGGATTTGACCTTGAAAAAGTTCAGGAGTGAAAATCTACCCCAAGAAGTCCTTATTTCAAATCCCATGCTTAATTACAAGCCTTTTTGTTTCAAAAATCGATATAGCAAATACCAGGGACTAAATCTTGCTGGATGACTATATTTCGAGCGCTGAATCTGAATCTGCGGTCGGAGATCTCGTAAAATAGAGTCTGGAAAATTTAAGCATTTTGGTGGTCGATGGTCGAAAGGGTGCATTGCAGAACATTCCTGAAAACATTTTTTTCTAAATTGTATCAAGCGGGCGTGTACCAACATTTTACGCGTTATAAGGATAGCTAATCATAGCGTAAGCTGAGAACTGACCATTAGATGAGTGAGCAAGCTGTCAGAATCACATTGTCAGGTTGCAATTTCCCATCATTACATTATAGGGTTGTTTTGTTACATCAAGTTCTTATTAACAGTTCTCGTTGCTTTATACAACCCCCGGTTTTGTGAGCATGATTATGACATGCTGCTTTGAAAAATTCGTTTCGGCAAGGAACTGCCAGGATCACAGGTGTGTGTTGGACGGGCGGCAAATGATAGATTATAAAAATGTCATTCTGCGCAACTGTTTGGAAATTAAAATGTTAGAGGCAAAGTTATCAGCAAATATTTAACGCGGTGTAATTCTAAGTCAGTCATAACTGCAGAAGTTGATTGTAGTTGGCAAACAGTGCAGTAATGTCTTGCTTTCTTCTGCAGGGAAGATTTCATGCTGTGGCAGAGTTGTGGTGATCTGTTCTAAGAATTATCATCAATCGTTAGTGATCAGAGGAGCTTTAGGATCATCAAAGAAAGTGATTATACTGCAAAATTTGAACTTGTTTTGCCGGGTGAGTAGAACGTGCACCTTTTATAGATCGTTGGCACTGGGTACTTACCAATCCTTAAAATTTCATTACTGGATTTTGCATCGAAGAACAAATACAGCTAAATTTTCAACAGGTGATCATTATTTTATATGTACAAGAGAAGAATGGCCCAATTGCCCAATCGGTCTTTGTTGAGCCGTGTACAGTCGCAAGTTATGCACCGACCTTAATAAACTACCTGCCATTTAAGCAAAACCGCTAACTGAGATCGAGAAATTAATTACACCAAAGCCAGTCAAATCTTTCAAGATTTATTGACAATTTTACTTGGAAGCTATTTTTGAATTTTCTTGAATAATTTAAAGAATTACGATCAAATTTTGTTTCAAAAATAAGATTTCATTAATCATTTCAAACAAGTAATTATGTGGGAGTCGTAGGGGTTGACGGTTTGCGGTTCCTAGCTGTTTTTGGAATGGTTTAATGGTTTTTGGCCGTAAAAACTGATGGTTTTACCAATGGCTTTACGGTTCCTCTCTTTCTCAACGGTTTCCAGATTCCTTCACAAAATATGATTCGAGAAGTCAAATTATCACAAATTAGAATAAAAGCTACAAATAATTGTCCGGTTGTATATAATTTTGTGAACATTTTACTAATTTTCACTTTTTCCTGCGAATTTAAGGTATTGGAATTACCTTCCCTTCTTTAGGTCATAAAAATGATATCCGGGTAGTTGTCTGCAGATCAGAACCTATGTGGTACGAAATGTCATGGCGGTTTTACGGTTTTCTGAAATATTTTGGCAGTTTTACGGTTCTCGGTGACCCCCTACGATCCCCACAATTATCTTAAGAGATTAAACAAGCACTTTAAGTGACACTCCCATAAATAGGTCCAATGCAGCTGGGGCTTGGCTGCCTTTCACATATTTTTCTACCTTTCGTATAGCTTTCTTCATAAGCATCAAACAAACATAAGGTTGCATTTTCTCACCATGAGGGCAATTTGGGCTTGGAGGGAACTAGCCCATCTCCCGAAAAAGCAAATAACCCTCCCGAATGTGTGGTTGGAAGGAAAACCTGCATTTTCCCCGCAAAACTAGTCCCCTCGTCCATGTTGGAAAAGCCTTGCCAGATGCATCTGCAAAAGATGAAGATCCAACATGAAAATGTAAAAGAGGCGGGTGGGTAGGAGATTTCGATTTGCAACCACACTCAGCACGAGTGTGCAAAATTTACGAAATTCTCAAATCAAACTCTGTTTTATACTGCACGTAAGAAACTATACTGCATGCATGACTATCAATGAACACGCAGATGATAAATAACGTCACATCTCTAGGGAGTCAAAACAGTGGTCCTGTAAATTGCCAGATTTGTAAATCTGTAATAAACAATACAAAAACTGTTTGTTGCTTTAACTCCGATTAGAATGTCATTCTAATCATCTTGAGGCTGCATGTAAGAGGCACATATTTGTCTTTGGGTTTTGCATCTTGGGGGATGACCACGCCGGCTCTCATTTTGTGAAGCTGAAGTTAAAGTAATCAAAAATTTTGTAAGTATGTTCAGAATTTATCCCAAGCAAAATAACCTTTAACTGGAGAATCATATCATTGATTTTAATGAATTAAGAACGCAAAGGTAACTCTGATGCTAGGAAATACAGGCGAATATTCATCCCGCGGGAGTGCATATTCATCCCGCGGGAAATGTCATATCGCATAAATTTTACTTCGATGCTTTGGTTAATTTGTTAACAACAATTCGTAATCTTGTGAGCTAACAGTTTCATCTCATAAAATTTCAATGTTTCCATCATCGTAGTTTGGCATTGAATATTTATATAGGCAGGTGATTGAAAATTAGATTGTCTATCTGTCTCAGGTTACACCGGGTAAGCAAAAGAGGGTGTTCACGACTGCCAACCTGCACGATGACAAATCTTCTACCAGTTTAAACGTACTGTACTTCCTCGTATGGGGGACAAACTAACTTAGATTCCAAGATTTGCCCCATTTGAATTCATCACACCACCATGGTCTATGAATACCACTCTCCTTCGCAGTGTTTTAGCTGTCATCAACCTGGACAAACTAACTTAGATTCCAAGATTTGCCCATTTGAATTCATCACACCACCAGGGTCTATGAATACCACCCCCCCCCCTTCGTAGTGTTTTAGCTGTCATCATCCTATCGCTGTAACAATCTGGGGGTCCCTGGTTTCAGCTGTCTGTCGCATATTTTTGATCTTCGAGAGCTTGTAACTCGGTGAATTTTCAACCTATTTGCAAGATTCGGGTCTCTAAAATTATTTCATAATCTTGGGAAAATGGCTATTGGTCCATGAGCCTGCTCTATTGTTATTAGTCTATATTTGATCTAACGGCAAACAATTTTTTAAAGGGGCAGGGTCACGTAATGTAAACAAACTTCTTTCGAAATGACGATTTTGCAGTATTTTTGATAAGCCGTATCACAGAGATCTTCAACTATATTTCTCAAAATGACAGTGCTATTTTGAAGACGGACTCTTGTACTTCGTAGAGAATCAAACGAAACACTCGTACGTCTTACGATTGCAGAGATATTGGTGGATTTTTGGAAGTAACTTTTTAGTGGATTCACCCCATCCACCGAAATCTGTGCAGAACACAATGGCCACGTGTGGGAAACAGTATAGATTATAGAGATAACAGGTTTGTTTACGGTTACGTGACCCTGCACCCCTGCACAAGAATAGCCTGCGTGCAGACAGTACCCAGGGAAAACGTATAGTCTGCGCAACGCCGCTCAATATCGCGTATTGTATGAGTCAGCATTTCATTTCAATAGCATTTTGAATAGACTTTTCTACGTAGGGTCTGTTTATTGTCTATCGTAGGGTACTTTTAGTTTCAGAGCATTTTGTTGTTAACGTAGTCTGCTTGGAGAGCAAAGCGAAACCTGAGATTTAATCACATGATAGCCATTCTCAAATCTGATTGCTTCCTTGTTTCGCAGGAAAGCGATATTATTGGCTGTTACAACAATGCATTTTCTTTGTCATCACATAAATGCTGAAGCACGCACTATACAAAAGCGAGCGGCATTGCGCAGACTATACCATTTTCTTGGGTATAGTTTGCACACAGGCTAGCAAAAGAACTGGTCAGGTTGACTCGCAAAATCGTAGGTTCTTATTCGCTGCTTTTTACTGCATACTCGTTATTCAACGTTGTAGCTCTTGCCTAAGAGCCAACATTTTCAGAATTTTCATCATCTTTTTTAGTCTCCAATGATAACTTGCGTTTCTCCTTGACATTTGTGACCAACTAGAAGCTTAAAGTAAAGTCCCGGCTTCAATAGGAACTCAGGTCAGCTTTGCTGAACGGGTGAACGGGATTATGCCTTTCCGTCCCTTGTTTCCCTGCGTTCTTTCATTTGCTGATATCACTTGGTCAGTAGGGACTCATAATGTCACTCTTAAAAAGCAGGCCCGATTTAGGCCTGCAAAGAGTGATTCCGTATTCACCAATTAAATGGTTAGAATTTACTTTTGAACCACTCAGGAAGCGCTATTTAGAAAGTTGTTGTTGTTGCATTCAAAAGCGGTTGGTGAGGCCAAAGGTGCTCGTGGCTGTGATAGATCTATTTTGTTTCTTCAGTGGAAGATTGCTGCCTGAAAGCAAGATCTATTTTGTTTCTTCAGTGGAAGATTGCTGCCTGAAAGCAAGATGAAAGAGATTCACACAGCTCTTACTATGTAGTGATAAGGACCTTTCTTGTGAAGTGAACAGAGATATTCTTAGATTGACTTTACGTTGAAGCTTCAGCTGTGTGTAAAGCAACCACCAAGTACCTTTACGTAAATGTTCTTGTTTCTTCCCTTGTAAATTCTGTTTCATATTAGATGTCAGATCTTTTATTCATCCAATATCAAGGACGAGTTTCCGCTCATGACGTTCCAAATTTTTCATCCCTACCCTGATCCGACATCCAATGTGAGACAGAATCTAGTAGCGTATGCTGTAGTTCTAGCTTAATATTGTGTGTCTTTATATTTTTGGCCTTGGGGTAGTCGTTGTTTTTTCGCTCCCCTCGGTATTGTCCCTGTGGTGTTGTATAGTAGTTTTGGATAAGTATAGTAGAGCGTAAACATTGTTGTAAACTATTTTATATGTATAAGAAACAAAAAGAAGATGAAAGTAATGCAATTTGCAATTTCTAGGTCAGGAAAGCATCATTCTTTGTACTAAACGTTTCCTTCTCTCAAGCCCTTGAGACTAGACTTTGAAGCGAGTTTTTTCGAGTATACGATTACCCCCGCTAGTTTAGGTAATTTTGAAAAATTGGGCCCACTTTTTAAGAATGACATTATGAGTCCTTATTGACCAAGTGATATCGGCAAGTCGGGGGACGAGGGGGTGAAGTCTATTTTGCTGGATGGACTTATTTTCCATATTCTAAAATGGCTTCTTAACGATGTTGACACATGTTTGCAAGATATAAGGATTAGAAGTATATTTTTACACGAGAGAGCAATCAGGCTGTTTTTTAAAATGACTTTCTTAAAGGCGGGACTTTACTGTAATATACAAACGAAATTAATCTGATAATCGTCAGTTCCTTTTTGCAGTATGCTTCAAAACCTGGAAAAGGCTTAAAGATTTCAAAACAAAGCAAACGATCTGATGCACCTGGGAAACTAATTTGGTTATTGGTACACGTGCCAAAAAGAAACTTAAAGAATGGCCCAGGGATCAGATTTAGGTGATTATGCAAACTTCAGTACTTTTTGTAGAATACCCGGATATTAAAGTGAATCATGCAAAATAAGAATATCAAAGTAAAATGTTACAAAATTTCAAATTTACAGTTATTACAAAAGTCAAAAATGTCATTCGGTTTCAGTTTCATGTATTTTGAATTCCACAACTTACAATTTTTTGAATAACTAATCAGACAAATAACGAAACTGCAAGAATATGAGATACAGAAAATTGATACATCAGGCCACAAAATTAATTTGATATAGATTGAACAAAGCAAAGAGGAGAAATAAATTGTATGGAGGGAGTTACTTGCAAGAAGAGCTTTCTCAGTAGTCAGACTAATCGAGAAGAGAGCACCCCCCCGGTTTAATAGTATTTCATACACGTTTGATGACTTTCATGGAGATTATATGAATAGGGTGGATGGTGACCTTTTTGTGCCTACTATTCTACGATCAATTATTTGATAATTATTTTCGAAAAGGAAAATTTTGAGTTTACAACGAAAACAAATAGCAGAGGGTGATTTTTCATATCCACGGGAATGGTGTTCCAGCACTTATCTCCAAGGTAACGCGCTGATCGAAGACCATATTGAGCAGCATATTTCTGGTCTAGAAAAATATCATTTTTAGTGGCTTGCCGTGTACCATGTTGATGAACAGATTGAACTAGAAAAAAAATGAAAACAAGAAGGAGAGATGTTATTTACACAATCGCGTACAAGAGAAAGCAGTTTCAATTGAAAGAGATCACGCAGCTTTAGAATCTTTAAAGGAGAAGTAAAGTTTTCTAACGCAACAGCCCTGATGACCCATGTCTGCAACAAAAAGTACTAGATTGATGAGTTTCATAGGTAACACCGCAAATATACCACATTACAGGGAAGGTGGACCTGCTACAAGTCTCTCTCTGTTCTTAGTTGAAATGAGGAAGGTGGGGCCTTCAAATCGAGGTTTTGAGGAAGATCAAGGACTTTTTGCACCTCTGTGGAGACGTAAGCACTTACGGTTTTAGCAGCAAGAAAACTAATTGTGCGCTTGGCATCAATTTTCCCCACATGACATTTTCATTCACTTGCGCCATGCTTGCAATGTTACGAAATTTTTTTAAGTTGATGCTCACAGCGCTCCTATTAAAAAGAACTGTTGAGCACGACAAAGAGATGTCTTAAACTGGCAAAGGAATAAACCTTTGTTTTGACTAAAGTTGGCAACTTTGAATAAAAACCATGGTCTCTGCGGCGAGAGTCATCCAAAATGGCCCTTTCATAGGGGTCAACAAGGTTATTCAAAAGAAGTTTTCTGTATAAATTGAGAATGAAGATTTTGAATTTCCTTTTCAGTGACTTTGATCGGAATAGTTCTTTTTAAAGTTATTTGAATAACCCACCAAATTTAACAGAACCTTGCAGAAGCGCTGCTTTTTAGATTGTATGGTGAGCGAAAATAGTAAGTTGGTGCAGAGACTGGAAATATTTCCAATTACAGTTTTATGAAAACAAGCAGAGTCAGCTTTGCGTTGGTCGAAAAGTCCAAGTATCATTCGATATGGAATCCATACTTAGAAGTACTGTTTTACGGCTGGCAGTCACAGACAGTGCATTTATATACAGCCTCGTTTTGCAAACGTGTTAAAATTTCTTCCTATTGTTAATATGAAAAGCTTGAGCCAAGAATTCGGACTTAGCACCCAAACATCAGTCTGGTTACGTTTTTTTACACTGCTGACGATATTGTGATGTTGATTTTATGACGATAGAAAGTTTAAAGATTCATCAAGGATTTGACCGTGTAAAATAATTCGGGGTGAAACTTTACACCCCGAATCATTTTCACGGTTAAATCCTTGATAGGTTTTCAAACTTTACATCGCCACAGAATTAACATTACAACCGGTAGCAACATGAAAACATGTAATTAGAATAAAGTTTGGGTGCTAAATCCGAATTTGGCCTCAAAAATTTCATATGAAAGAATTTTGAATCATTTCCTAGACAGGCTATCAGTTTGGGTTTTGCATTAATTTGGATGGTGTTTAAGTGAGCAACCCAGATTTCAAAAGCATGTTATTGCTGCGAAGCAGCCTTATATTCTCGCGCATTTTGTCTGCTCGTCTGTTTGTATGTCCATTTAAGACAGGGGTTATTGTAGCCGTCAGGTGATAGCGCTGCGGTCTGCAGTCATCATAGACAGTTGCGCATGTGCATTATGGAAAGTTATATTTTGATTAATGTTTCTTACAGGAGTTGACAGTGTTCCCCTACAGGTTAGCCTAGGCAAGGGTATGCTCTTTGGCAATTTCGGTCAAAGAAGTGTCAGAATTCGGTAATTTCTGTAAAACAGCCTAATTTTTTTAAATATTTGGCTCGGAGAATGCGAAAATTTGGCTAGTTTTGTCTGGAAAGCGCCAACTAAGGGCTTTTTGATGGAGGAATTAGTCTGGCCAGGGGCTATCATTTTCACAAAAATTGGTATAGCCAAGGGTTACATTTTGAAACTGTGGGCGGCACACGCCTACACGAAATTTAGCCGAGAGCCCCCCTTCCCGTGCTTCGATTTCATAAATAGATATGGAGACCATAGCAACACTGTTCGAGTTCCAAGCAACGAGCCTCCAATGCTAAAACACCTCGAAATTTAAGTTTCAGTGTTGCTAGCCATGAACAGAAGCCGCAAGCATCTAGATGAATTTTTCCTTAATCCAAGAATTAACAAAAGTTTCACAATAAACCAGGAGATCCTCATTTTTAAGGCCAATTAACGTCCATGAACTTCACCGCAGCAATGAAAATTTCCTACTGTCGAGGGTTATTTGCTCGCTTCGGAGACTACACCTTAGCCTCGTCCTAGAGCGTACACCTAAATATGTTCATTTCTAACTCAAAGTTTGATATGATGTCCATAAGTCCCAGTTTGAGCAAAAATGAAAAATGTTGCTTTTGTCTTTGTCATTGTTGTTGTTGTTGTTATTGTTGCAATGATTTGGACTATATCGTGAGTCTAGCGCGTGGTGTGCTAAGTCTAATGATTTGCAGAGGGTCTTTATCGCAAACGGGAAATTGATTTGTGCAGTCTTGATTGAGCTTTTTTACGCCCATGCTTACTTGCGCAAGAGTCAACGTTTAGCTGACGTACTAATTAGTTTGACCCAATGAAAGCTATTTCTGTATATCAACTTAAAGTTTGTTAGCACATGTTTAAAACATAGGTGTCTTATCTCTTGTTTATGTGAGGAAAAGACTAGATGAGTTGTGGATATGATTGCCGGGGGAAGAGGACTTTCTTGGTTAAATTTCGGGAAATGGTTGATACAGGGCCATTATTACGTGACTGAAGTTTCACAAACGAGGCAATACAGAATCCCGCAACTCCGATTGGTTAATCGCACCCTTCCTGCGGGTTTTTCGCAGCTTTGTGTACATAATACGGTACAAGGACGCGTTTTTTCGCCACAGAAACTGCATTAGGCCTGTGACATTTTCAATAAACTCAAACGACATGGCAGTAACAAAATGCGTTTGACTAAATGATACGAGTTAAAATTTGAAGCTATCAGGTGGTAAAACTCATACTAACCGGTTTTGTTGTTGAACACGAAAATAGAAAGTCATCGGTCTTAATGCTCTGAATTCGCAAGCTCGGTCTGTACTTTAAGACCTCGGGCTTTATATTTTCCTGTACAACACAAAACCGGTTAGTATGCACATAGCCCTACTGCTCTTCTCACTTAGGAAGTCCTTTTAGCTGCTTTCCCGGTAGTTCTCGGTGTATCGTCGCGCTTAAATGTCTGCAACTTTGGCCTAAATCGAAGGATCCTGGTATTGAAAAAGTTGATACCATCACCCGAAGAGAACCGTTTGTCAGGTCGCAGGAGGCCCAATGCATCGTAATGAGGGGGCCGTTGAATATTCTAACGTATGACTTACCAAGATCTTTTCTTCCGTCAGATAGACTATCTTGTTGAAAGAGCTTGCAAATCAGATTTTCTTGTCTGTGTCTCATATGACGGTCATTAAGTTTTCTTTTGCGTCGTAGCTGTCGATCAATCCAATACAGCGCCTCGAAGAAGGCTAGCTATCAACGCGTAATGATAATCAAAATGCCGTTCGTTTTGATTTGGGTTAGTGTTGCACTGTTGTATCTAAGTAAAGCTAGTTATAAGTAAAGGAACGCAACTTATTTCTAACCAGATCAGCAACAACTGTTTTCTTTTCACCCGCGTTGCATCTATATTTGTCCAAACACGCAAAACAACACATCAAAATGTTGTTTATTTATCAGGCAACATTCTTAGATATCTTTCTGTTTGCATGTTTTATCAAAACTCAACAAATTTCACTGCTAAAGCTCATGTAGTCGGCCTTATTTATCTTTCTCAGTAGGCTCTGTAGCTTCCCTTAAGCCCAATATTCGAAATACGAACTCGACAATACCTTCTGAATTCGACAAAATTTATCTCGGAAATCTGAATCAACCCCCGTTAATCTGCACAATCAAGCTCGCACTTGCAGTTGCTCACTTGGACACCATCCAAATTAATGCAAAACTCCAACTGATAGCCTGTCTAGGAAATGATTCAAAATTCTTTCATATGAATTTTTCGAGGCCAAATTCGGATTTAGTACCAAAACTTTATTCTAAATACATGTTTTCATTTTGCTACCGGTTGCAATGTTAATTTTGTAGCCATATCAGTTCAGGCAAAAAGCGAAACTAAGACATGTGATCGAGTAGCCTCACTACCATAAGGACCCTCAAGTTACGCTCATCTCACTGAGTTGAATTGTTGTTGTTGTTATCGCTCCACTGAGGGCCTTATGGACATAGAGCTGTAAAAACGGCAAAACATTTCAATCGGCAACAGGATTCTGTCGCCCCGTCGTCTACCGATCAGCATGTGCCTTAGAGAAAGGCAGTTTTTGTTTTTATGGCAAGAATGATCCTTTACCGAAGTAATGATACCTAATTTGATGGTACAGCAGTTCTAGAAAACTGATTTTTAATGCATTTTAGACCCAGTGATTGTGAGGAAAAAGTAGCAGATGATTTAGGCCCACAGCTACATTCTTAAAAAGAATGCGAATCGAACGACAGATTGATACATTTTGTAGAATGTTCGAATGTACACAATAGTGATAGAAACTCCAACACTGCTCAGTCGAACTTTTTGTGGAGCAGCGTAAAGGTTTCAAATAGAATCAGTACGGAACTTTACTGTTTCCGCAAGCGTTTGGGAATAAGTTGTAGTTGTAGCGATATCAGTTCAGCCAAAGAGCGAAACTACGACATGTAATCGCGTCTAATGTTTTTGATATCTTGATTAGTTCCAAAATGGCGGCATTTATTGATCTTGAGGTTATGACGTCCTGAAATTTCTAAATCTTTAACCAGAAGAGCTACAGATGCCTGCTTGAAACCATGTTGCAGACCCTCATTAATTATGGTTTTGATGAAGATTGTATCAATTTCTTCAAGTAATCTAAGATTTGCGGTGATTTGAACAAAGTAACTTTGATTTGAATTCGATGAATTTTACAAAATAATCAAACTGCGGCATAACGGAAAAACCAGACCCAGGCCAGTAGGACGGGACCTTAACGGACCGTACCCCTAAGGAATGAACATTCCTTTCCATCGCGAGTTTATAATGCCAGCGCAGAAATCTTTTTCATTTCATTTCATTTCATAACATTATTTACAGTTGGTGTTTACATAGTTACTAAAAACTAATTTAAACCAACTATTTACAATACACAACATTATTTACAAATCAAACATCTACATCCTTTGCCATCCCATTCTTTGATCCCCCTTTCAAAACTTCCCAAGGTATCAGCTCTCTTTAATTCATTGTCTAGAGTGTTCCACAGGAGACTGCCTCTAAACGAAAGAGAATTTAGTCCATATCGATATGACTGTGCTGATGGAAGCCTACATAGCTCTTTTGTGCGGAGATTGTAAGGTATATCCTTCTTAGCAAAGAACTCCCAAATATATGAAGGATTTAGATGGTTCATGGTCTTATAAATTTCAGTCATAAGACGTTGTAGGTTCATTTGGTGGACTGTAATGCTTCCATTTCTGGCTAAAAGCTGATCAAATGATGAGTCGTAATCTCCGTACAAAACCCTCAAGGCACGTTTATTTGTCCTATTTATATCTTTGTTAGCAGTTTTGCTACAGAACAGCCATATCAGGGGGCAGTATGAAAAATTTGACATAACAACAGATGTTAGTAGCATTTTAGCTTTCTCTTCATTGAGGAATGGTCTTATTCTTGAAAATGCACATAATTTTTGGTTTACTTTTCGACATAACTCCTTGACGTGTGTGTCAAATGTTAAAGAGTTATCTATTTGTACACCGAGGAGCTTTACCTGCTCGCTCTGTCTCACTTGTTGTCCACCGATGTCGAGGATGAACGAATTGTCACTCTTGAGACCTAAAAACATCATTTGAAATTTTGCTGGATTGGCACACATTCCGTTATTTTTAAACCAATCTAGAAGCTTTTGTAAATCGTCCTTTAGTTTTATTGTGACGGCATCTATAGATGTGTCACATGCATAAATTGTTGTATCATCAGCAAAGTTGCATATCTCAGATTCCAAATCTGTGAAGAACAGATCGTTTATAAAGATATTGAAAAGCAGAGGACCAAGTACAGACCCCTGTGGAACGCCTGTAGAAATGTTTTGGAAAGTGCTGTATGCTGAACCTACTTTGACTCTCTGTTTTCGATTAGTTAGGTAACTGTATACCAACTTCAACGCACAAGTGTCGAGTCCGTAAGCCTCTAACTTTGCTATGAGCAGATCATGGGGTATGCAATCATATGCTTTGGACAGATCCATCAGGATAGTACCAACAATGCCTTTGGCATCAAGGCATTTCTTCCAGGATTCGATAGCACGAAATAAGGCATGTTGAGTACTATATCCTTGAGTACTAATCTAAGTCCAAAAGAAGACAAGACCAACACAATCATCGCTGAAAATAACAATAACCTGTGGGTACGTTATCAAATGCAACAATACACTTTAAGGTACATGAATTATCTAATAATAATAATAATAATAATAATAATAATAATAATAATAATAATAATAATAATAATAATAATAATAATAATAATAATAATAATAATTCTCTACAACAATATCCCTTCAGTACAAGTGTTAAAAGTCTTACGAAAAGAACTTAATATAACAATCAAATAAACTGATCTTCCAGGGAGTGGTTCTTGAGGGGGCTGGAATTAATTATCAAGGCTCATCAGATGCCTTTTTAGACGTGTTTTAAACAGACACAGTGATGGCAGTTCTCTGATATTAACTGGAATATCATTCCAAGCCTTAATGCCCAAGTAATGAAATCCTTTCTTGGTTAATTCAAGGTTTAGCTTGGGAATATGGAGATCTCTATAATTCCTCGTATTATAATTTGATATAGTACATCTCTGTTGGAACATATTCCATAAGCTTTCAGGGCATTGTTTGTTTACAATCTTATATACCATAACAAAGCGATCAAAACGAACAAAATTCACAACGCTTAGCCATTTTTTAGGCCATGGGTCCTTAAATCTTGCACGCTCTATAATTGATAGGGCTCTGTTTTGGAGACGTTGAAGTGCTTGAAGTTCGGATGAAGAGATGCTATCACACACTACGTTACCGTAGCGTAGGTGACTTTCAAAGATAAAAGCAGTTGACAGATAGACAGATAAAAGCAGTTGAAGGAACGTAGACTCGTGCATGGCTTATGGTCTAGCAAGGCCGGGTAGTTTACTTTAGTTTCTTGAGAACGACATTCATATTGATGCTCAGACCAAGATTCTGGTAACATGAAGTTGCAAAATCTAATACAAATCAACACTACCAAAACCAGAATACTGATTAAGTCTCCATGTTGGCTTTCTTATGATAATACATTTTTTCACCTCAGGATGTTCTGATGTGTACAAAGAGCATGAAGCCCATTATGAATATACCTGATTTGTTATCTGGAAACATGGAAATGTATGGGTATTGATCAGGGTTCTGGTCCGTTAGGGTCCGGTCCTACCGGTCCTGGGTCTGGTTTTTCCGCTATGCCTCAATATGCCGCCATTTTGAAATAATCAATAGTTCAAAAAATTGGTACGGCAGATTTACAGCAAATTACCCCGAGTTCCTTTGAAGCCATTCAATTCATATTGAAATTTTGATACAATTTTACACCCATCTTTTATGGTCTTTTTCGCTTCAATTTGCTTTGCTCGATGCAAAGCTTCATCTTGTATTTGACCTCAATGCATTGCTGACATGAGCTAACTGCCATGAAATAATTCACTGATGATAAGAAGTTTTTGTTAATATTTATGGCCACAAAACAATGGACTTTGAAAAGGCCCTACATATTAATATTTGATGCTGGCTTATCAATTGACAGTGGCTGATTAAGGCGTTTGAACAGCACGGTGGGCACAGTTACTTTTTGAAAATGACTGCAAATTTTTTTAAGCCTCGTGCTATATTTTTTCAACTTTTGATCCCATTCAGTGACTCATAATTGTGGGTGATTTTCAATGCAGAATGACGATTTTGTTATGTCGATGATCTTTTAGTAGGCATGTTGTTTTCTGTTTTGCAAACATTGTCGATAAATCCTTGCAGAAATATCCTTGTTTACAGTTGTTCTTTGTTACTTTTTGATTGGAAGACTCGTTTTTTACTGGAAGGAATGCAAGCTTGGAAGCTCAGGTCACCTTAGGCTGCAAGTGCTTTTTTCATAAATTGAATCAACTGACCCAAGTATGGAATATCTAGCTAGTAGACAGAATGAGTAATGAAATAGCCAAGAATTCACATGTAGAGTTGAAGAAAAAGCAAATACCGGGTGTGCCAAAAATTACTCCTGTTCGAAAAATCATCAAAATTTCATTAGTTGGCCGATGTGCAATTTTTTTTTTGGCAAGCACACCATAGACAAAAATATATTTCCTGTTATAGCTGATTTGGTTACTGGTTTTTTTAAATTAGCAAATTTGGCTCTTTTTGGGCTGCCTGATTTTGAACATGCTGCAAGAAGCAGTGATGATTATCAGATAAATTCATTGTGTCTGTTAAACTTCTGGTTTGGACGTTAACTATTATTGTAGACTTAAAAACAATGAAAAATATGAACAAAATTGTCTTAGACAAGATTAACAATATTGTTGACAGAGTATGGCTCAGTATGAGGGTATTCAATGCGTTTTTTCATACTCTTAAAGGACAAGTCCGGGGTTGATAAAATTATTGTTGAAAAGCAACCTTACCTACTGCTGAACTTAATCTTTGTAAGTTAGGCCAAATATTGTCGCCATCTTCTGTTTTGTAGGAGTGTGCGAAGGCGCAATAAGGAGGCTAGCAATGTGGGTGGTATAATATTAAGACATTTGGCGGTCTCGTTCAGGCCAACGTGAAGTGACGTCATACAAAATGACGTCATTTCGCACTTCTTAGCAGAATGAAATATGTAGTTTCGTAAATTAAAAGAGAAAAGGTTAAAAGAAAGCACTACACACCATTCAAAACGGTGTAATCTCTTGAATAATCAACAATTATACCAACCCCGGACTTGTCCTTTAAGTTCCGAAAACAAATATTTTAACATCTTCAGATATTTTTGGGCCATTAACAAAAGGAATCAAAAAGGACATTTTAGAAGCGACTTGACAGCCAAATTTTTGGTGATTTTTCAAAGGGGAATACTTTTTTAAGACACCCCGTATAATCTTGCTGGAATTTGCCTGAAATTTGGGGTGATTCGGACTGAGAGGATTGCAAGTGTTTTTGATGAGTAGAATGATTTTAGCAACTCTGAACGGATATCTTTACAACCGATTTATAAAAGATATTCTCAATAACTGCAATGACTTAGCATCTATTCACTCTTCGTACGGGCACCAGAAATTCCTCTCGAGCGATTGATTTTGAAAACTTACTTTATTTTGACATTGCTGGAGAACAATAGAAGCGCTGTTTTTGAAGCAACCACCAATTTTGCCTTTTTTGCCGTAAATCAGCAACCACTTGTCAGATTGGCTCATAGAAGATCTGGAACTCTAAGTTTAAGCCTGACCCATGCAGCTGTGTGTGAAAACCAAGATGATTGAATATGCATTTCCTCCACAGCAGCTACACAAACGGGGCACAATGTTTGTTGGGATATCCTAAGTCAGAAAGTTATTTAGTAACATGCGTAAAACTTGCTGTCATTTCTCGGAGATACATAAACGAAACAGCTTGCAACTTCAAGATTTTAACTTTAGCGTCGTCAGTTAAGGCTGAATTCGTACCATTTTGATTGGATCCAAATACATATTCTCGGCTATCTGTCATTCCATATTTACTCTCCCAACGTAGGATTAAAAAGTAGGGAGTTTCTTTTCAAAGACTTAAAAGTGGGTAGCATTTGTCACGTTGATTTAACTATCCTTTGCGAATTCTGGTCCGATCTCCAGATGCAAGAGATTATCTGGACTAGATCAAAGTGTTCCATAATCCAGCGAACAGAGTTGACCATTAAGCGGAATCCTGTGTGGGGGAGGGGGAAGACAACTTACCACATGTTCCAAAAAGATTCATTGAGGTTTTGCTAAAATTTACTGGGTAATTGGACAGAGTTAAAGCGTTTCCTGTCCTTTGGTACCTCATCATACAAGTTAGAACTTGTATGATGACTTCATGACCCCAAAGGTTTGGCTATTCTTGCACAATTAAGAGTCGGTCTCAGTAAACTGAATTTTCACAAATTTAGGCATAATTTTAGTGATTCAATAGACCCACTGTGTCCTGCAAACGATGGTGTCGAGGACACGGAGCATTACCGGTTGTTTTGCCAATCTTATGAAGGACCTAGACGCGAGCTTCCCTATGGTTTCAACGAAATTTCTCCTCCTATTGTCATCTCTGACCTCTCAAATGAATTGTTAGTTGAATTCATTCTGTATGGCAATGAAAGGTTACCACCTGACGTTAATAAACGACTCATAGAGGCTACCCTGAAATTCATTCATGCAACCAAACGCTTTTAAATTCCTGTTGCAACCCCCCCCCCCCCGCCCCAATACATGGACATATCTCTTCTTTGTAAATGTAGCTTTAGATTCATATTAATTTTGTTTAGATTTATATCTATATGTTAAATGGCCACAGGGTTCCTACGTATTTCCGTTCTCCTTGTGGCACCGTTTTTTGTAATCTTTTGTAGTAGTTGTGTAATTATATAGTTTCGTAGTTGTGCTTGTTTAGCCGTTGCATTTTTATAAGATTATATAAAAAAAGTTAGAACTGGTCACCATTGTGTAGTTAATATGTCAAAAGTTAGTTGAATTTCATCGGAGTTATCGTTCCCTACTCTCGAGTACCGAATAAACGGGATAGATTAGAATAATGCGAAGGTTGGAAATGGCTCGACATAACAATAATCGAGGGGCTGGAACAATGATAATAGTCGTTCTCTTAGCTAACACGTATTTGTTATATATGTACTGCTACTGATACATTTACCTACCTACTTTTGTTTTGTTGAATGCACTCCTTGAGACTTTCTTACGTTTATTCAGAAATTATGTTTACCATCATGTTATTTTTCAAAAATTAATAAAGGGGGGTTAAATAAAAGCGGGGGGTTGGAAATTTTTCTAAAGATTTATAAGGGGGGCCGATTATTCGGTAATCGAGAGTACTTATGAACAATTTATGAGGCTTTGTTACGAGGCTTCTTGAGCAAAGGGGACCTTTGCCTCCAAACGCCTGCACCCAAGTGCTGGCGTCCTTTCGAATTCCTTTAGTTGAGAGTAAAATAGATAACCTACATTCATTTACAGAAAAAGATTTGACACTGCAAGTCATGGTCATACAACCCAAATTCGCCAACTTCGAAGAAATGAATGTTTCATTGTAAACAATGCAGAATATCACTTTAATGTGATAGGCAACTCTTTTATTTCATGCTGTAAGGCTTTGTAAAAATTTCTGGTTTGTTGAATTCGCCTTAGTTGCAGTGTTTGCAGCGAGAAGGGGATTTCCCTTCGCAGTGCATCCGCCATCTTCCAGAAAAATAGCGCGCCATCCCATATCTCTTTGAAAGGTCCATATTTCAATTTCACAATCCTTCAAAGACTTTACCTTCCTCTTGCTCCATCTATCTAAGAATCTTCTTAATTTTCTAGGCAGTTGAAGCTTCATTGGCAGCTGATGGGATTCTTGTTGGATTGTGACATTTTCAATTGTGCGGAATAACAATGGCTATGAGTATCTTTGTAAACAGCTCTGCATGTCCCTATCTCTTTAATACAACAGTAAACGGCTTAGTGAATACTACTGCATGTTCCAATCACACAGTGGCTACTCAAGCTGTACAACAAAGAAAGACAACATCTACAGGGCGCGCAAGCTCCGATTATATCTTAGTGGTTCTGTGCTTTTTAGCGGTATTAGAGAATCTTTTCACATGCTATATCATACACTCCAACAAGATCTTGCGTACAGCAACTAACGTATTCGTCTGCAGCCTTTGCATAACTGATATCCTCTGCGCAGGGGTATTACTCCCGCTTGCTTTGTTTTACAGAGACAGCCTCGTTTATGGTTATTTCGCAACGATCATCATTTTTACGTATGCTACTAATCTAACAGCAGTTACGTATGAGAGGTTGGTCTCAATAACAAAACCTTTGCGATACCAGTCTATTATCACAAAGCGGATAGCATTCAAGATTACGATGGCAGCATGGATCATTCCTATCACGTATTCCCTTCTGCCTTTAACATGGAACAGCGATGTCACTGGACAAGAGCATACAGTCTACATTATCATATCTCTGCTTGTCTTTCTTGTCTCGCCATTGTTTTTCATATGCTTTGTGTATCTTCGTATCCTGCTAGAGGTGCATCGCCTGTTAAAAGGCAGCAGGCATTTAGAAGTATATTCTCAGAGTGGCAAAACAACGCCAATGACCAGCCTATCTAAGCGCTTCCGAAAAGCTGCTTCATGTTGTTCAAGCCCTGATTCAGACACGAACGTTAGTAACAGTGGTATAGAAATGAGACGTTCTAAGAGTAGATCGGTCGATGAGCTTGATTACACTTTGAAGACTGATTTATACTTTGGTGGCACTCCGAGTGAAAGTCCTTGCATAGATCGGCAAGAATGGCGATGTAGCATTGCTAGTTCGAAACAGAGTTGCGATTCAGGCCGCAATAACAACCAAAGAGAATCCCTTGATACGAATTTCCTTCAAGTCTCGCATCCAATTAAAGGCATTCTGCATCAGAGGCCTGCAAAACAAGCGAACACCAGCAACGAGACTTTGTATGATCAACCAGCTTGTATGAACGGAAAAATCCATGCTAGTGAGAATGAAATGGAAGATAGGACGGTCAACGCTACAGTCTCCACCAGCTGCGGTACAGGAGAATCATTATCTACAGATTACAGTGGTATGTCGCCGCAGCAGCTCTTGCTTGGAAGTGGTCCAAGTGAGGGAGCAAGGTGGTCGCAAATTGGACTGGACAGGGATTTACTTAACAGTCATAACTTAAGTTTTGAGAACGGATCCGCGATGGATGATGACGAAGACGAACGCGGTGGCTCTAAAATGCGCGTTGGCTTCTTTGAGAGCTCAAGTAATGACGCCAGTGGAGAACTGAATGAAGATAACCAGAACTCTACAGACGAAAACGGTCAGGGTACAAATGAGAATGATTCGGGAATTGAGGAGGAGAGGTTCAAAGATGCTATGATGGCGACCACTGAAGGAGAGAGATTTGATAGATGTGACGGAAGCTTCTCAAGATCAACTGACCATTTACGACCTTTGTGTAGCAGTCATATACACCCAGAGATGAAAGAACACTCTCTTGAAAAACCTACTTGCAGCCAAACCCCAAGACCGTCCATTTTACGAAGGCTAAGGCACTTCCAGCGCAGCTCGTCGGCACAATCATCTGCGAGCAGAAGGCGAACGCGGTCAGTGAGGCGCCGCCATGTTTTTGATGAGATCAAGGCCTCCACAGCGTTCGCAGCAGTTGCTTGTACATACATGTTCACGTGGATCCCTGTGATATATATGACGTTTATGGAAGTAATAGGAAAACTTGAACTGGTCCCATTGGAAACTATAACAACTGTGAATATCTGGACCATTGCTATAAATGCAGCTATTGATCCTCTCTTTTATGCTCTCATTCTCCGGAATTTTAGAAAAACGATCAAGAGGCATTTTAAAAGACTAAGGAACAGATGTGGTTAATTTACAGTATGTATTCGTTGGTTAATCCTATTTTGGTTGGGGGAAGGGCAAATTTGCCGCCCTAGTAGATTTTTCAAGAGTAACTCTGTTAGGAGAAATTTCATGGCCATGAAACTTGAATTGATGCAGCTACTTATTGGGCAACTCATCAGAAAGTTTCATCGAAATATTTTGAAAAATGAGGGACAGGGAGACAATTTTCCGGGATTGACCCTGGAAAAATTGCAAATTCTCAAAACTCAATTATCGCGAAAAAGGTAGCAAAATTTCAATATTTTGCAAATTTTTCTGCTAGTGTAGTGTTCTTTGATGTATTCTATCATAAATTTAATGTATGGATGGAAATTATGCTCCTAACTTAATTCCATGGCGGTTTTCCTGATTTTGGCCAATTTTGCCACTTTTCTTGACCACACAAAGGAAAATGCTGACATGAACAAAAAAGATGGCTAGTTTAGATAAATCTTTTTCATTTTCAGAGAGTACATGCCTGCACACCAAATTTGGTTGCTCTACCTTTTACTAGTCAAGAGTTAGATAGGGGGCTTTTTTACCCCTCCCCTCCCAGACTTATGACGATGAATCTCTTGTTGCCCTGTGCTCTTTGACTTGATGATGGCGCTTAGGGCAATAGAGACTCTTAGTATTACTCTGAAAAGCCCTGCCCCGTTTAGGCCCAAAAATCGCGATTCCCCCAGTACCATTCCGATTGCGAGATTTGGCAGAGAACAATGATGTCGAATTTTCGATTCGAATGATGCAGTTGACTAGATTTTGAACAAAGTTGCTACGACGGGTGGCTGAAGTTTTCTCTGGTTTGTTTTGGTCTTAAAAACATGGAAAATGTAGCGTTGAAAGACTTGTTTTGCACTCACCAGGTAAAGTTAGCTTCCTTCTTCATACTTATACCAAGTTTCTTTGATGAAACGCCTGCTTAACGTGGTTTTTATCGCATTTTCTTTCCGAGGAGTGACCGTTGAACAGAGCAACGGCAGTTGTTCGATCATGATTCTATCAATCGAAGCATGATCGAATGCATGAGATAGGGCTAGGTTTTTCACTGTTTCATTATCAGTCCCTCTTGAGCAAAGTTTATTGCAAGGATACAAGGGGCTCTTCGTCATAAGTCTACCCCCCTCGCAACCAAAATAGGACATATCAGATAGGCCAGCTACTATAGGGTGAAAGGTGGCTTCTGCACGTTGTCAGGGCCTGCGATCTGAACTCAGAGTTCGCTGACAATCTCATATTGTACCTGAATGAGCAGTGCACAACGAGGACAGATTTGTAATACCAGGTGTTTTAAAAATATACCCCTTTTGACAACCAAGGGCAGCTTTTGTAATACAATGGCATCAATTGATTTGATTCACACCTCAATTCAAAGCGATTAGCGAATGCAGACAAAAGAAATTCTCTCAACCAGTAATTCAAAAACAAACATAGCCGCAAAATTGCTCTGAAACAAGTACGGCGAACTCTCGCTTAGTGTGGGCGAAGGGTAGTTCTTAAGCGAAGTTATGTGCTTTAGACGAAAGAAGAAGGGTAAATCTAAAGTTCCGTAGGGCGCACTTTGTTTACGTGATTCAGAAGCCGAGCAGAGAGCATTAAAATTCTGGCATATTTGTTGCTCAAATGTAAGCAAGTACTCCTCAGCTCCTGAATCAAATAGACAAAATCCACCAGACAGAAGTATGGACTTGCCCTTCTTCTTTGTTATAAGGACATAACTTCTCTTAAAACGTCCCTTCGCCCGCACCAAGCGAGATTTTGCTGTACTGGTTTCAGGGCAATTTTGCGGCTATGTTTGTTTTGAATTGCTGGTTGAGAGAATTTCTTTTGTCTGCATTCGCTAATTGTTTTGAAGTGAGGTGTGAACCAAAGCAACTGATGCTATTGTGTTACAAGATCTGCCCTTGTTCCTTTTGACTGTAAATCGGAACAAAACGATACGAAATCATTACTCTTCGAGTGCACAGCTAAATTTGTCAGACTTCAACTTAGATGCACATATCTTGCATTTAAAAATTGGCCACCAAACACCGGAGATAAGAAGCTCGCAAAGTCAAAATTTGCAGTGCACCCGAAACCAAAGTTTTTGAAAAGGACCTAGCCATGATTTGTGTACCATGGACATTTTGCAAAGCACCTGCACGTTAATTTTCAGTTTTTCACAAATGACTCATGGGCATTACCCTGATTAAACGAATATTATGAATATGTGGTAAGAATGATAAAGTCGTGCCGCATCTCGAGTATAAGCGTGCATATGCTCCTTTTATTCTTCTTTGGTACAAAGATCATTTGGGATGGAATGCAATGCATGAACCCATTCCCCATCTAGTCAAAAGTCGCTCAAAAGTCACATCTAGGAAAATTGGAGCATTTCAAGGTGTAATTTTTTTAACGAAATACTAACTGTTCAAGTTGAAATTCTTTTGCAAAATGCTTGTGTTATCAAATCATGGCTACGCTCCGGCGGGGTCGTTGTAACAGGGCTTGGTTCGGTCCAAGACTGTCCTGTTACTTTGAGTAGTGAGAATTGGACACACGTACGACTCGCTCATAGAGTAAGAACTGACTGAATAATATTAACATTATCAACAACTAAATACAACTAAAAGAGAATTAACAAAGGAACATGTTAGCATAAATTAGCATAATACTGTGAGGCAGTATTCCTGCTACATTGTTACTGGGGAGGGGGAGGTACTGGATGAGTCAAAATCAACTTAGATCAGAGCATTTAGTTTGTCAACATTGGTCAAACCGTTCTTATATCAGAAATTGCTTTATGAGGTTGCCAGAAATTTACTATTGCAGATTCTTACCCCCTTTAACATGGTACCGAGTGACTTAGAAAAAACTTCACGAGCTATCATAACTGGCTCCCTTAAATCAAAAGCATTGGCAAATGCTTTCTATCACAGTTTATTTGAAAGGCTTAGCTATCTTTTGAGATGCTGCATGGTCATTTTAAGAAATGATTACCATCCGAAAAACCAGATTCAATGAAAATTTGGAATCCATGTTTGCTCATTTTGAGTAACATAATCGCCATCATTTTTCAGTCAACATTTTGTGAAAACTCGACATAGCGATGGATTAAAAGTCGTCTGAGGAAATTTTTTGTATAGAAAATGATTTACCTGAGTTCCTTGTTTAAATTGCATGCTCCACAGCAAAGTTGAAATTCAGCTTTTTTCACACTTGCCAAAAAAATGCACTGGAAAGCGAGGGAATGGTCCGAGAAGTGAATGAATTTCCATATGTTTGAAACTGTTTTTCAGACAGCAAGCATATCTTAAACTAACCCTGCAACATCTCAAAAGACAGCAGAGCCTTTCAGCTACATGTTGATACCTTGTTTGTCTTCATAACGCTTGCTTTCAGGAAAATATGTGTGATCCAGCATTGTTTCAGCAACAACGTAAGAAAACTGTCATTAATTGCTAAATTTTTCAGTAAGTGACAAATCAAATTTAGATCACTTTATCGAGAGGTGGGAAAACATTATGCCATTACTGCAATGAATTTAAACAATTATGCTCGAACACTAGCAGAACATTAAGTATTTGAATGTGGAGAGTTTTCCCAAAACCAAGCTAGTTTGTTGCAAATTTTTGCTCGAACACTTGCAGATTATTAAATATTCGAAGGTTGGAGAAATTCGCCAGAAAATTTGTCAGTAGCCTGCAGTGTAGGGTTCTTTAAGGTTGTAAAGATCATTTGGTTGTAGCAGTTGAATTATTGTATAGAATTTACTTCTGGTCAGCCTGTTTTATCTTTGCATACACGTTTTTTCTTTTATAAGAAGCTAGGATCAGGCCATAGTACTAAAAGTTTCTTAATTTCACATGAAATTTTGTCCATTTTAGTACTAAAAGTTTCTTAATTGGTTTCTTATTTTTTGAATGCGGAATTATCAATGTGGTCGCTAACACTGCGGCAAATATGATTCTTGACATTTAAAACATCATGAAGTAATAAACAGTGTTCTTTTTTTTATATTCAATTTAAAAAATTCTACAAACATATTACTAATTACAATAACTACAAATTACGTTACAATACTACAAAGACGATGCCACAGGGAGCGAAATACTATGTCTACCCTGCGGCCGTTCTAGAAGTAATAAAAAAATATACATAAAACTACATATAACTTTTACAGAAAAGGAATTGTAAAATACAAACTGAAAATACGGATACAAGCAAAGGTAGCCGGCAACCAAATAAAGTAATTGCATGGGTAGATTTATAGGTTGAAAACCAAACAGGTTAATCTGCAAATTTAATTATTTGGCTGCAAGCTTCCTTGAGACATTACGTGATTACAAAACAAAGAACCAATAAAACAAACAAATACGGAAGGGGTTTGGGTGTTCTTTTTAGGGATATACGTAGTATTCAGTCAAAGCGTTCTGTTTCGAAGATATAACTTATTGTTGCATTCAAGATTAATCTGTTGGCTTCCAAGGGCAAATTCTTATTTCCATACAGAAGAAGTTGCAAAATGTTGTTGTCTGGAGCCTCAGAGTATCCGTAGGCTTCAAGCACATCATTGACACTAGCGAGAAGATCGTGTCTTTGCTCTGTGAAAGAATTGCAAAGCAGCAAAAAGTGTTCCGTATCTTCGATGCCAGTGTTCTGTTATGTCGAAAACACAAATGTTTAGATAGTATTGCTAAAGAATAAAGGTTCAACGATCTGTTTGCTATAATATCCATGCTTTTAACATTGAAAAGTTTCTTAGTACTTCTCAGACATAGTACTAGAGTTTCTTAAAATTTTGGCCATCTTAGTAGTAGTTTCTTATAAACCAGTTTCTTATAAAAAAACGTGTATGCTACATACTGGTACATAGTACATAATTTATGTAGAATGTAACATCCTTGCATATTTGGAAATATTAGCGTATAGTCAGTGTTTAGGATCATATCACATTACTCCCATAAATGGTATTTGTTTCTTGTCTTGTCCTTTGTTTACGTTGAGAAAGCAGACTTTTTGAACATACGTCCGTCGCTTACGAGTAAGACCACGTTTGCACTGCACCGCTCAACTTTGGGCCCGTAACAAACTGGTTACGGATCAGCCTCCCTTTTACGCTGTTCCTGTAAATCCATGCCACTTTCGTTTATTCGATCTATAAAAGTAGGAATTACATAAGTTACTGGGTCCAGCGTTTTTGGAAATGGAAAAAAACTGCATCAACATGGAATAGAGGTAAATAATAGGCACTTCTGGTTCTGCTAATATTACAAGATGCCTTTGTCCGGTCCCTTCCCACTCGTCTCACAACTGCTCATTCTTGTAGTCAGTTCAGATCTGTTAGCATCTCATCACAAAATCAATGCCCGTCTCCCCGCCCCCGTCTCAAGACCATAGCAAATCATACAAATAGTACGCGTTCCATTATAATCCAGAAAGACAGATTGAGAAGGATTTGCTGACAGCACCCCTGATGTATTCATGACTGTGTGACCACATTGCCATATTTCCATAGAAAGATATAGCAACGTTTCAATTCTTTTATATATCAGTTTGCGACAAGCCGCAACGATTTTGTTCTGGAGCAGTGTCAACGTTCAACGTTGTGACAGATCAAAGCTATCCCGGCAAAATGTAAACGTGGGTTAACTTAACAGCGCAAGCAGTTAGTATTTGTAAACAAACATTCAGTTCAGTTCAGCTCAGCTCAGTTAATATATTTTTAAATTCCTCTGGGTACAATATCTTACTAAAACACTAATCAGATATACAAAAACATACCGGGTGACCCAAACAAAAACTTCACGAGCTAGATCGCACATATTTCCTTGAAGGAAAATGTTATGGAGACAAACAAGGTACCAGCATGTAGCTGAAAGGCTCCTCTATCTTTTGATACGTTGCCTGGTCTGTTTGAGATATTCATACTGTTCGAAAAAACAGTTTTAAAGATAACGAAATTCATTCATTTCTCAGACCATCCCCTCGCTTTCCAGTCCATTTTTTGGAAAATGTGAAAAACGCTGAATTGCAACTTTGCTTTGGAGCATGAAATTTGAATGAGGAACAGAAGTCAATCATTTTGCGAACAAAAAATCTCCCCAGACGACTTCTGATCCATCTCTATGTTGAGTTTTCACAAAATGTTGACTGGAAAGTGATAGGGATTATTTCACTCAAAATGAGGAATCCTGGATTGGAGATTTTCTTTGAATCTGGTTTTTCGGATGGTAATCATTTCTTAAAATGACCATGCAGCATCTCAAAAGATAGCTAAGCCTTTCAACTAAACTGTGATACAAAGCATTTGACAATAGCTTTTGATTTCAGGGAGCCAGCTAAGATTTAGCTCGTGAAGTTTTTTTTGGGTCACCCGGTATTTATAATAACATAAAATAAAAAACAATTGGGTAAGATGTTGCATGCAGGGGGATTTCTTGTGGAGTAGCTCTCTCAATAGATAAACAAATCGAGGAGAGAGAGCCCCCTTTTAGAAGATGGTTCTGAATCTTAGTAAATCATTTATCCAATGACCAGAACAATATTTATCACTTTAGGATCAACTTTGATAGTTTTTCATAAATAAAAAGCTCGAAGCTTTTGACGAAAACTTCGCAATTTCTAGTTTTACGACGGATCAGGCTACAAATATAAGGCATGTTTCAAGGGAAAGCTTAAACTTCTGAAGGCTAACTTGTTCATTTCGCATTCGAAACAATGTTGCCAAAAGAAGAAACGAATATTTACATACTAAGTTACTACATTACATAAGATCATCTAGGCAACTGCTTAGACCTGACCTGGTCCTTTCTTTGTTTTTGTCTTCTTATTTTATATCGATTATTTCAATCTAGCTTTCTATATTCAATATATACAGCAAACTAATCTAACTCGATAAATCAATAATAGATAAATAAAATATACTGTATGCCTATATGTTCACTTGATCTTAGGAAAGATAATGTTTCTGTCACATGCTGACAAGCCTTGGCATTTGCAGTTCGGGCCATCCCACTTTAATCTAATCTATCTAATCTAATCTAAATATTACAACACAGTCCCCATTATGGGTATTTCGTATTAGCGGTTTGTAGGTTAGTGCGTATTAAGAAAAAAAGTGATATTATTAGAGAATAAACTGGTCAGCACTGCCGGACTGGTGTTTATCCACTGAAAAATTTTTGAAGTTTTTACACCAATTTTAATTTAAAACACACGCTGTGGTTTAGCCTAGATCCAACATCTAACAACATTTTAGCAGTCCAGCAGCTGACCAGTCGGTATATTATACGTAATACAGTAAAAGAAGAAGAAAAAAGAAATATCAAACTGTCGGTCAATTTTAGTTCAATAATACAGCCGTGTATTTGGTCAATAATACAACTTTTTATCCTGTGTTTAAAACAATTCAAATTTCGGCGGATTTTATCTTATTTGGCAGTCCATTCCATATTTGAGGCTCCAAAGATCGAAGGCTATTAGAGCCAAAGGTGACCTGAATTTGGTCTGTAATGCTGGAAGTCATTTGGGTTTTCGTGCTGAGTACATAGACGATTTTATTCTGAAACTGTCATGCATGAAAGATGGGTTTATATTTTTTCAATGTCTATGTCTTAAAAATCTCTATACAAAGAACTCTCAGACGAACCACGTACGTTCCTCTTCATCTTCTCTTTGTGGATTTGCAACAAAAGTGCCATCGAAGTTGCTGGCTATTTTGAAGCGTGGTTTTAGGGACTGCAACTGGACTAATCGAACGTAGAGAAACTGCATGATGCTCAAGGATCAGGCCTCAACAACGATTTCACCATGATATCTTTGAATCTGGCTTTCAAAGCGTCTAAGCCACTTCTATGAAACATGGATTTTTGAATTTTCGGCGAGCACGAAGGCGACATTAATTGCTTATGCTGACATGAGGAAAGATGGATAGCTGAGTTTGCTGATGCCATGCAGTAGCTCCAATGACAGGATCGACGCTCCTTGACCACCTTAGCCATACCACATCATACTCCCATACTCCGCCATTCTGCTACCGGTTGCAAGAAAGATAATGGAGTTGACCATGAAAATGACGTCTCTGTGCAGGGCATCTTTTAAGGGAATTTGACTAGTGGGCCACAATGACTATAAGGGCCCAATTCCTGGAGCAAAAATACGTGGTATAAATATACAGACAAATCAGACATTGTAACCATGTGCTATTCAGAGGTTATCCTGCGGAATTTGGAACTGCCTATTTTTCATTTCATTTCAAAAACAAAATATTTTTAGGCTTTGCCCAAAACATCTTCCATACAATTATCCAATAAATCTGAAGTGCAGGTGGTAGAAATGGAAAACTCCGGACATGCGAGCGAAGCGAGCAGAAAAGTTTTGTTTATTGTTACTCAGATCAGCTTAAAATGGGTTAACAAGAAATTTGTATTGTATGTTGTGTTGCCCAACTGCGGGTTTCTTGAAGGATTTTAAGACTGGACCATCTGGGAAGTGTAGTCCCCTGCACACGGGCGAATTGGCGCCACACTATGTGTAGTTCAGTTATGATTGTATTATGAGCAGGGAGAAACAAATTTGGTTCATGACATTCAGCTTTCCTAATAATTTTGTCGTATTGTACGTATTATTTTTGAAAATTTTCTGACGACGGCAACCTTCGAATGAAGTACCCAAACACTGAGGTTTTAGAACTACCAGTTTTGTTAGTCCAACTGCCCATAACCGATAACGGAGTGGAGGATGCAGGTGAAGTTGCAGTTTTTAGCGTCAAGCGCTTGCAATGAAGACTTATCAAATCCGTGACCCTTTCTCATGACGCTCAGGTAGTGAGGCTCGAACTCTGTCCGCCGGGACTGTTCTGGTTGCTAAGTCAGATAATTGGTCCACTGCACCAAGGATGAATCCTGTAGTCCATGAATCGTTAAAATTTTGTCTATCTAATAGGTCAAGAATGTAAAAACAGAAACGACCATCAGGAATCCATCAAGGCTGAGTGCCCATGTTTCTCAATTTCACTGGAAGAAGTAGAAAACAATAAAAGAAAGTGAATGAAAAGGACCCAAACTACTGGGCCAAAAATGGGGATTTTTACTTGACTACTGGGCCAGAAAGGGGGCCTACTGGGCCAATGGCCCACTAGTCACAATGTTAAATGATGCCTTGTCTCTGTGGCACCTCTTCACATCTTTTTACATTGTTCTTGACCCGAAGGTCACAGCATGTCGTTGAATCCTGGGAAGGAGAAACCCTAAAAATAGGCCAAAGCTGTGGTCACGGGGTCATGTTATTGCTCAAGTAGGCCAAAGTGCAAGATTCTCCCTCTTTACCTGCAAGAACATAGAGCGTCAACAGCGTCGAAGCAAAGCTATCCGAAAAGCTCCAATCCAAGGTTATCCCAACTGTGAAAGCATTCAAGCAAAGATGGCTTCAAGAGCGAAAACAGCAGAGCAGTTATCAAATTATGCAGCCCAGAAATCGGTATGAGACGTTTGCGCTGGTTTTGGTTGGCATCCAAGACGTAAGGAAGGAGGCGTGTATACTCGCCATCTTTCTATTTTAGGCCACTCTGCTAAGCCAGCAAGTTTGGTATTGTTTGTTAGCTGCCAAAAGGGCGAATCATTCCCTATCATTCCCGACAAATTGTGCCCGCCTTTCATGAGATTAGTTTTGTGTTTTGTAAGTAGGCTTTAGGCCTTAACATAGAAGCCTGACTGAGTGTTCTTGGAAAATGTCTATCTTTCTTGCATTAGTGATTAGCGTCCTCAGATTACTCCAAAAGTCCCGTGCCTGCATGACGCAGCACAGTTCAGCACAAGATATGCTAATATTTTTACGGGCAACTGAAAAAGACTTGGACAAAACGATGGAGCAGTTTTCCTTTAAAACACAACAGAAATTTGATATGTTATGTAACCTGAAGATGTTCATGATTGACGCAAAAATAACGATGTCACACCACCAGGGATTTGTCGGACTGGTCTACACTACAATCACACAAGGCTCTGGTAGGGTTTTTGGTAGGGTTCAGTTAGGATCAGTATCGCCACCGGTGTGCGATCCTAGGATAGCCCTCAATTTGCTTGTCTAAATGCCTACTCTCGAGTACCGAATAATCATCCCCCCCGCTTATTAATTTTTGAAAAATTTTCTAACCCCCCCTCTTATTCCAACCCCTCCTTTTATTAATTTTTTGAAAAATGAAATGATATTAGACATAATTTCTGGAGAAACGCAAGAAAAAGTCTCAAGAAGTGCATTCAACAGAACCAGAGTTCAAATATGCGTCAGTAACATCACTATGCACATGGATATATAACAGATACGTGTTTACCTAAGAAAAGGGCTATTTTCTATTTCTCCAAGCACCCCCCCCCCCCCCGATTATTCCAACCCCCCGATTATTGCTATCTTGAACCATTTCCAACCCCCCGATTATTCTAACCCCCCCCCCCCGTTTATTCGGTACTCGAGAGTATCTTTGGACCTCCCAGACTGCCAGTCTGCATTATTACTCCTTCCAGCCGCAGCCGTGCCATAACCCTGTAATAACACTATCTTTGGAAGTTTGTTTATGAGATTGTCAAAAAACTCAAACCTTCAGATGCGCCAAAATTTACTTCAAAATGAACTTCCCCGTGCCAAAATCAAAAGATGTAAACTGGCCAGACTGTAAAGTTTGGTCTGCGCAAGGAACGTGTTCCCTGAACAAAGATTTCTGGCTTGTTTTCCATCTGCACAAAGGTCTTTGTGAGGCTAATTTATGCACAAATTCGCCTTCCAGTTTGCTGCATTACCCACGCAGTTTTCGGGTTGCAAATTTTGCATCTGCTCAGAACGGAGTGGTTCAACGCAACCCCTCTTTGTTTTGACTAATATAGCCTGCGTGCATCCCCTACTGTTTCCACTGAATTCAAATTTCCCGTTGAATTGATTTCATTTTGGGTTAACTCACCTGCAGTTTTTCCTCAAAACCACCCACCCTAAAACGCCAAAAAGCAGTCTTCCTGGAGTGCTACACTGTCAAACAAGCTATCAGTACTGAGGTGGATGTTTCTTCGGGCTCAGCAAAAAACTCCTACCTCCAAATGATGTTTTGCTTGTTTGAGCATGTAGAAGATCTCCTAAGTTTGATTGGCACTTTGAGATTTGATTGTTGCGGCTGTTCAGTTGAACATGCTTTCCTTAGCCTTTGGCAGGGAGTTTAAATTACAGAAAAACCAGTCAGTCCAATCACATTATTTGTCACCTACCATTGTGATTGATCAGGAAATAGATCTGTGCCTCTGAGGAAATTTTTTTCCGTTTTGAGAACAGTTGGGAAATAAGGCCCTCAATGAAGCAACAACGTCAATGCAATAAGAGGAGCGTAAGTTGACAGCCCTTATGGAGTGAGACTATGCTGTCTTCTAAAAGGCTGCCTTATTCATCCAGCACACCTTTGCGTGCTAACCTTTGCGTGGGAAGTCCTTATTCATTCATCTCTTGGCTGGCCTTTGTTTTCACCATTTTCATGGCCCTGGTGGCACATGCCACAGGCAAAGTCAATTTTGCACATTTACACCCAAAGAAAAGCCGATACTTCTTCACAAATGGCCCAAGAAGGGCCAGTGGGGGCCACAACCTTTCAGATCCAATCAAAACTCCTTAAACAATAGACGTATTATATCAGGCAAATGATGTTCCTGGAAGTATTTCAAAACAACTGAAGATCATTGTGAAAATGGTATAATTTTTGTGCGCATAGAGATATGGAGAGAACCGAATGGGTACAGGAGCAAACAAATGTTTTAGACATCATAGCCAAAGGCAAAATCATTAAAGTGGAAGTGGGCTGGTCACATAGAAAGGATGGCATATAACTATAGGCAAAGAAATGCATGGAATGGACACCTTATGAAAGGAAGTGCAGCACAGGATGATGGAGAAAGAGATGGAGAGATGAAATCATAGAAAAAGCAGGGGTCAATTGGATGAGAAGAGCTGGAAAAAGACTAGGCTGGAAAACATTAGGGAGGCCACCAGCCTGCAGTGGCCTGAATGGCTGATGATGATGATGGTGGTGATTATGATGATGATGATGATGATGATGATGATGATGATTATGATGATGATAATCATGATGATCATGATGATTTCCAACACAAGATGATTTTTGTAAACCTGTCCACCAAATCCAACCCATTTTAGTATTTAAGTCTGACTGCAACAACCTGTAATGCCTATTACCTTCATTTCAATCATGTTATATATATTATTTAATCCTAGGTGCCAGACAAGCTTACAACAAGCGCTGGTACTCCTCTTGACACAAAAACCAAAACAATGACAGTTGGCCCAAGAGGACCTGTCCTCATCCAAGACCATGGCTTTATTGATGATATGGCACATTTTGACAGAGAAAGAATCCCTGAGAGAGTTGTCCATGCCAAGGGAGCAGGAGCATTTGGCTTCTTAGAAATTACGCATGACATTACCAAGTACTGCAAAGCAGCCCCTTTTGAAAGCATTGGCAAGAAGACCCCATGTGCTTTGAGATTTTCTACAGTTGGTATGTTTTTGATGTAGAAAGTATCATTTCTTGAAATTTTGTGTTAAGTGTCAAGTTCAGGTCATTAATTTGTCTTCCTCATTCAAGAAAAGGTGCTTCAGGCTAAGAGAAGGAAATAGAAAATGATTGATATGACACTAGGACAGAGAATGTATTTATCAATTTGAAAGAAATTCATCCGCTTTTGTAAAATTGAATTTCTCCCTCATGGAGCTTTGAAGGGGGAGGCTCATTTGATAAAGTTTGTTGTTATGACGTTAGGTCTTATTTAAAGGGGAACATATTCAAAAAGGGCTTGATCAAAGATTTACAGTAATGTTTCATTAATTCTTGGGACCAGAGGCCTAATAGGCCTGCAGAGCTCTCAGCACGCTTTCAAATATGAAGTGAGTTGCTTTTCCCCAACTTTGTAGTGTTTTGTCATGATCGGAGCCTGGTCTGGGCTGTTCATGCATTGGCCAAATTTGCACTCACCTTAACCCCCTAAATTTTGCCAGTTGGGGGTTGCGAGGAACAAGCCTTATTTTTTCCACAAACAGTGGACATTTTTGCATTTTTGTGGAAAAATATGGCTCCATGCCTTCGCAAGAGACAGTCAAAAACCAGCATGAAAAGAGTTTGTAAAAGAGGAACTTTGGGGAAAATTTTAAGACATGCACTAACTTGTATCCCAGGATTCAATTGGAATCTAAGCAAATGATATTGCACCTTCTCTCACAAGGCGACAAGGAGCTTGAATCATAGTGCTTTCCAAATAGCATAGCAGGTACCTAGGGGTACAGTGATTGAACCCTTCTTTTTAAAAAGCAATGACATCACCTCTGCGTGAATCAACTGTGATGTGAAATTGTATTTTATTCTCTATTTTGTTGCCACTGAAATTAGCATTATGTTCCAAATCTTTAAACCACCATATAAAGGTGATGGTGTAAAATTCTATTACATGTATTTCTTCTAACTAGATGGCTTAAAAGAAACTTTGGCTTTCTACCCATAATTCTACCATTGGACTTTTCAGAAATTTTGAATATTTTTTTGAAATTACAATGAATTAAAAATTTCAGCTCATTTGAGGGTTGGCATCATCAAATTTGCAAATCATAAACCTCAAAGGTGACAGACTTTTGCTTTATACCATATCAGAGACATCCATAAACTAATGATTTTCTTGGAAATTATTTTATGTTGGGTCAACAGTTCAGAAATTGCAACAATTTGAAGCGTTTTTTAACTTCTTTGCTTGAGATCTTAACAAAGAAGAAAACCATTTCTCTAATTCTGAGAATATTAACAATTTCAGAAAATTCCAATGGCAGAAATATAGCAAAATAGCCAATTAAGTTTCCTTGAAGTGATTCAGTGCAAAGAAATAGGTCATTGAATTTCCACCCACCTTTTTAAAGATTTCGTACTTATGCACCATTCACAAAAACACCAATTTCATAGGTGGTGAATCTGGTAGTGCTGACACAGCTAGGGATCCTCGTGGATTTGCCATTAAGTTCTACACGGAGGCAGGAAATTGGGATTTAGTTGGCAATAACACTCCAATCTTCTTCATCAGAGATCCAATTCTTTTCCCAAGTTTCATTCACACACAAAAAAGGAACCCACAAACACACTTGAAGGTTAGAAGCTCAACCATTCATCTTTAGTTATCATCTGCTTCAGCTTTAGACCAGTGCAGGAAAGATGATGTCTGGGGGATTTGACCAAGGTGCATTGTACCCGGTGTCCCAAAAAATGCAACAGATTTAAAAAATTCCAAAACATGCTGTTTCACATTAAAAATGTAATAATTATTTTTATTGGAATTTACAATAATTAGATTAAATTTTGAGATATTTTTCAGAATTTTAGGTGACCAGGTTGCAGAGTAATAAATCAACAAACTTAAAAATTTGCTGTCATGGCAAAACCAGGCCTCCCACAATTAGTGCAGAGCATAATGCAAAATTACAAGTGTGGCATTATCTGCAACTTTACAGGATTACAGACAAACAAATAATTTGATCAAGAAACTGTGACAAAAGAGATCCCTTAATGATTTATGGGTTATCTAGTTCGAAGGAGGTCTCAGTGTTCATTTCCAATTGAAAGCATAACTGTAAGAATGGTCTAGTCATATTAGAAAAAGCAACTTCGCCATGACCGAAATCTTCATACAAGTATCTGTTCAATGTTCAATTAAGTTTTGTGTTTGAGCGCTTGTCAGCAATCCTCAGTAATTGCTAAGAGTGTCTTTTTTATAATTTGACAATTTAATCAACTATTGCTAATGCTGGTTTTGACCTGGAAGCAATTTTGAACTTTGCTGATTTATAACTTTTACAACCAAGTCACCAAAAATACTGGAAAATATATCAAAATTTATTCTAACAGTTGCAAATGTCAATACAAATAATTGTTTGTTAACAAGTATGAAACAGCTTCCATTAGAATTATTCAAATCTGTTGCGTTTTTTCTAGGACACCCAGTATTTGCAATTCATGTTTGTCAAATGCCCCCAGACTCTATCTTTTTCGTAGTCATCTATGAAGGTGCCATTTTTAATCCCTGCATTTGGCAGCAAATAGACATGACATAAAGTGCCCTTCAAATCAAAAGTGGTATATATAACTTAGCTCTTGAGATCATATCAATCTGCCCTTACTTGTTGGGATTACGATGGTGTCTGTGCAGGATGAGTACAAACAGAAAGAAAATAATTCTATATGTCATGAAGGAAATGATAAATTAGGATAGGAATAACTTGATGTATTACCTTTTAATCTTTTTCCAAATTCTTCATTTTGTACAGCCAGTGCCTGTACTGTACCGGGTGAGTCAAAAAAAGGTATGTGACCAATATTCAAAACTAAAGTGTTACTCTATCACTCAAAGGCTAACTTAGATGAAAAAATTTTGTGTGGTAAAATCAAACATTTTTAAGACCCAGCAATAATCAAAATGCTTGTAGGGGATTTGCATGGGAATCAAGAATTCCAAATTCCATTCTGGTCCATGATTTATGTGGCATTGAATTCTATATTGCCAATTTGAGATGCTGAATTCGAATTTCAATAGAAGGCAAATCATGGACCAGAATGGAATGTGGAATTGTTGTTCCCAAACATGCCCTTCACCTGCATTTTCCTAATTTCTGGGTCTGCAAGATGAGGGATACTACCAAACAAAATTTTCTCATCTAAGTTGACCTGTGACTGATAGATTGACATTTCAGTTTAGAATATCGGTCACATACTTTTTATTGTACTGAAGGCCTAGACATTTTTTGACTCACCCGGTAGATGCAAAAGAACCAAAAGTGGCAAAGTGCTTCTGAACTCAAGCAATTTTTGTGAGGCCCTATTGGGTGTCCCAGAGATAACACAACAGATTTGATCAGGGATAGCAACGAGAATTTAGATTAAATCAGCCCAGAACAATCTAAAAAATAATCCTTTATAATCAGCTTGAAGATAAATACCTTGTTTGTTGATACTGGTGCATTGAGGGTGGGAATATTAATATTGAAAGTCCAGTTTTGCCTCCACTTCCAAACCAGGGCTGTTGGATTTTAGCCTAACTACAAGCGCGTTGTTTTAGGGAATCTTCTTAGTCATAAGCATAACGTAGTTAGTTATGAGCAAGAACCCATATCTTCTTTGAGCAAACATTTTCTATAGAAAGTCGAAAGATGAAAATAGACAAACATGTTATTGCATCGATACACAAAGGAATATGTCTCTTCAATCAAAGTGCACCCGCACAAAGCCACCCACAAGTGTGCATTTTCAAGGATCTTATTCATGGACACTTTTCCCGTGGGCCCGTGGGTATATTTTTGCTTTGTAATAATGCTGAGACAGATCATAGAAAATGGATTTCATTCTAACAATGGAAATTGCAGAACCAACTCATTTTTCACACTCATTCAAGCAAACTAGTTCACCTGTTTAACAGATGCATTCTAATTTTTTGAGACTTGTATAATAAAGCAGGTTTTCTCTTGAGGGCAAAACTAATGTATTTGGTTGTGATTTGGTTGGATTTCTTTTCAGGGTAATTCCGGGGATTCCACAAACTTTGCGTTTGCAGTTTAGGCCAAAGCCCACAAGCTCTTGTTTGGACTTGGAGGCAAAATTTTGCATTCAAGATTAATATTCCTACTGTCAGTGCACCAGCATCAACCAATAAATGTATTCATCTTTAAGTTAACTAACAAGGATTATCTTAAAAATCATTTTGAATTAATTGGATCAAAATTTTTGCTGCTATCTCTAACCAAATCTATTGCTTTTTTTCTGGGATACCCGGAAGTGCTATTTGTTTAATTGGTCCCTTTCTTCAAAAGCTCCCTAAGATTTTTACTTTGAAGTTTATATGGTAAGTTATCAACCATTTTAAACTATTTCTGGGCAATGCAAGCAATGCTTAGATCTACAGTCTCATTAAATTCCTCTAAGCATTTTCTTGACATATTCTGGGACCTCACCATTTGAGGCAAGAGACAATCCAATAAGTGTAATTTATGTTTTCAAACCATGGTACACCAAATGATATTATAAGCTTTTCTTTGGAGTGTATTAGTATATAACTTATTAACCATTTCTTGATATACATAATGATTCCTGGATTAATCCAAGAAATTTGTTGATCTAAAATTTTTTCAATTCCTGAAACAAGGATCCTGACATGTTCTGGGACTTCATCTCTTTGAGACCAGAGACAACCCATCAAGTGTCATTTCTGTTCTCCAATCGTGGTACACCAAATGGCTACAGACACATGAATGGTTATGGAAGCCACACTTTCAAAATGGTCAATAAAGATAACCAAGCTGTTTACTGCAAGTTTCATCTCAAGGTATGTTTTAAAAGTTATTTTCTGTCCAGTAATTCAGGGGTAATTCAGCTGCTTGGGATGGAGTCATCTTCAAAAGATAGTTACCTTTAGTTACATGTCTCTATGTTATGGCCATGGGGTAGTCATGGTCTTCTGCTCCGCATGGCATCCCTCTTATAGCGTAGTACAGTAGTTTGTAAGTGCAGTTCTAGGTAATTTTGTAATTGTAAATTTTCATATTGAATAAAAAATCTTCAAAGGAAATTGCTTGGATGGTTACAGTAAAAACCCAGGTATAAGAACCTACAATTTTGCAAGTCAGCCTGATTAGGTTCTTATATATTGAGTATTTAGTGGGAAATTAGGCCATTCACATTCGTAAATTGGTCCTTTTTTCATTCTGGGTTTTCAGATATTTCTTTTGTTCAACTTGGTACTATTGCTTATACTAAATAGTAAGGTCCTCGAAGAAAACGGACGCAATAAATCTGATTTTTTGCGTCCGTTTTCTTCTAGTACTAATTCTTTTGTTCAGATTGACACTTCAAGCTCGTTATTTACTGTCAGTTCAGAGGCACCTGAATTCACGAGGCTTTATTCACAACAGCAGTTCATGGAAGAATCAGAAATGGTACAGAAAATGATGAAAGGCTCTCAAAGCATCTTTTTTGCTCTTTGCAAGATGCGCATATGGCAGTATCAGTTCATATAGGTTCAATGACAAAGCAACTGGAGTTTTGATCTATTTTGATAATCTCTATGGACAAGAAGCTATTTCAAATTTCAGACTAAATGGATTCTCATAGTCTAATTGTAGAATTTCAGCCTGTAGGTTCTTAATCACTAGAATCTTACACGCAGGTTTTTACCGTATTGCATCTTCCTTTGATTGAATCGTTTTAAGGACAAGTTCAGGGTTGGTATGATTTCTGATAAATTCAAGCAAGATAAAGTAAACTTATTTCCTTATTTTAGTTTTATTCAAGATTATACTGCTCCACTTTTCGTCGGTCTTCGCAAGGTTTCACATTTAACTTAGCAGCTAAGAGGGTGTGATGTCATGAAGCATGAAGAATCTATATCACACCCAACAAAAACAATGCCACCCCCTCGGCCCCCGCCCCCAAATCACCGCTAGCCTCTGTGTCATATTTGATGCAGAAATTGCGATGAAATCACGAGGGTGTTTGCCTTAAATTCTCAGAATGTCTAGCTAATTACAAGTGCCACATAATTTGATGCAGCAGTGAGTAAGTTTGCTTTTTAGCATTGTTGATATCAGCCATGGTGTTGTCCTTTAAATGAATTTCAGGTACTTTGCTGTTGCTGTTCAGTGGCAGTTTTTGATATCTTAGTTGTCTTCAGTTGTGTAGTGGTTTTTGTGTTTCATCCTGTTTCAATTGAGCTAAGTGGACACAGGAAACCACGCAACATTCAGGTCTGGTCTGGTGAACTTTGCCTACTTCTTTTTTAAAATACTCTAGTATGGTGTAACAAGCTCTGAACAGCATGAGAAGAAATTGTTGTCCTAGGGATGCTTCAAACCCAGACAGTTAATAACGAAAAAACTCTATTGAAGGGACCACAGATAAGGTTTGACACACTGGTAATTATGTTAATTTAGTTTTAGATTGAATTTTGTTTGAAAGCTTTTTTAAATGGAGGGCCCCTTGAAAATCAACATTGTTGAAGGGCTACCCTCCTTAAACATGTGAAATAAAATAAAATAAAACTGGTAACCTCGTATTTTAGGGTTGATTATTTTAGGATTCATCTATGGACCTTAAAATTGATAACAAAGCCTGCTAGAATCCTTGCAAGTTCATAAAGTTTGTAACAAACATTTTGTTAATTCAGCTTCTTTGTTGCTGAACTATTTATTTGAGAAATAGTTATTCATTCCAAAATGTTTTGTCTCACAGACTGATCAAGGAATAAAGAATTTTACGGGTGCTGAAGCAGATGAGCTTTCGGGGAAAGACCCAGATTATGCTATCAGGGATCTCTTCAACAGCATCGAGAATGGACAGTTTGTAAGTATATACTGTTTCTAAGGGCCTGTTTATATGAAGAAAAACACCTCACTTGCCATGCCCGGGGCTGAGAGGTGAGATTCCACCTTCCAATAGAACCCTTTCTTTTTTCATTTCGGGTTTACATGACGAACGCAACACCACCGGTATAGTGAAGTTCCACCTCACTTGGGTGAGATAGGATTTTTCCATATAAACGAAAAACCATCGGCATGGTGAGGTGAATGGAATGATTCGTTCATTTTCATTAGTCAGTCCATTCTGATTTCACGAAAGAGAGACTTTACTCCACCTCATGTCTTAGCTTCGGGGCTGATAGATGAAGTGAAAAATCTCATATATAAACAGTGACTGAAAGTTACCTCGCCTGTCAGCCCCGGGTTTGGTAGGCGAAGTGTAGACTGATTGCATATTCGTAGTTATCGCTATTGATAGACTGATGGACGCTCAAACTACGACTTATGGACTTTGATACTGAAATTTGGGATCAAGTATTCCCCTATCGATTTCATAGCTAGATATGGAAACCATAGCAACACTGTACGAACACCCGGCAATAGTGGATGGGCCTAAGTTGCCGGCTCGAACCTCCAAAGTTAAAACAGCTCAGAGTTCAGGTTTACAGTGATAATAGCCATTAACAAAAGCCACAAGCATCCGTACGAATATTTCCTCAATCCAAGAATCAACAAACCTTTCACTGTGAATCAGGGTTTCCTCATTTTTAAGGCCAATTAGCTTCCATGAACTTCACCGCAGCACTGTCGAGGGTCGCTTGCCTCGCTTTTGAGACAACACTGCAGCCTCGTTCCACAGGGCACACGTAAACGTGTTTATCTCCGTCTCAAAATTTTATATAAAATCCAAAGCCCAGATTGAGCAAAAATAAGAAATTTTGTTGTTGTTGTTTTGTTGTTGTTGTCGTTGTTGCAATTTTTGCGATATCTGGGACTATGTCGTGAGGCTAGGTGAGGTGTTTTCTTCATATAAACAGAACCTAAGTGTGGTCAATCAAATGTACCATTCCCCTGATCTTATACATTAAAGGAATGAACCACCAGAAAAAATGGCTTGAGCAGCACGAGGCTTAAATTTGGCAAATCTTTAAAAAAGTTAGGTGTAGGATTGTATCATACGTTTCTATGAATTGAATGACTTGAAGGTAGCCTCACTACCATAAGGACCCTCAAGTTACGCTTATCTCATTGAGTTGAATTGTTGTTATTGTTATCGCTCCACTGAGGACCTTATCGACATAGAGCTGTTAAAACGGCAAAAAATTTTAATCGGCGACAGGAATCTGTCGCCCTGTCGTCTACCAATCAGGAAGTGGCTTAGGGCAAGGCGGTTTTTGCTTTTGTGGCAAGAATGATCCTTTACCGAAATACTGACACCTGATTTCATGGGACAGCAATTCTAGAAAACTGATTTTCAAGGCATTTTAGACCCGGTGGTTGTGAGAAAAAAGTAAATTTGATTTAGGCCCACAGCTACATTCTAAAAAAGAATGCGAATCGAACGAAAACTTGATACATTTTGTAGAATGTTCGAATGTACACAATAGTGATAGAGACTCCAACACTACTCAATCGAACTTTTGTGGAGCAGCGGAAAGGTTTCAAATAGAATCAGTACGGAAGTATACCGTTTCCGCAAGCGTATGGGAATGAGTCGTAGTTGTAGCGATATCAGTTCAGGCAAAAAGTGAAACTACAACATGTAATCGAGTCTAACTTGAAGGGAACTTTGGGTAATTTGCTGTAGATATACCATGGCAATATTTTGATATCTTTAGTGTTTTCAAATGGCAGAATTTTGATTATTTTCGTAAAAATGCATCAAAAATTTTGAGAAAATTAAAATCATTGTAAATCACATCGCAGCTGGATCGCACAATGACGTCGGAAGTAAAGTACTATGGGAACATTTGGATGGTAGACTTCTATCAAGCTCGTTCGGAAAATCTTCATTACAATACAATAGAAATTGCATTTGATTTTAATACTCTGATTATAGCTTAATTAATAGCCAAACCTGATGTGAAGCTTGAATTGGCAGGAAGCAGGTGCATATCAAGTCCAAGGGATTACACTTTACAACAGAAAAAAGATGGTTAATAGGCGTTTTGAAGGGAATTCTTTGTCAGCAACAGCGACACTCTCCCTCATTTCCTCTATGTCTGCTAATGCTAGTTTAGAAAGTAATAGAATGCCTTGCATGCCATTATTAAATGAGAGCCTTTCATAATTTCGACTGTGAGCCGGTTATTTCATATATATTGTTACCGAGCGATTAAAAAGCGTTTGCACTGCTTCATTTTGCCAATATTTAGGACACGTTTTGAAAACATGGAGCTCTTGAAAACAAACCACATGACCATTTATGAGTCGTCCAAAGCTGGGCTGCTTGTAGACGTCCGTTTTTTATAGAGCTACAAATATAGCTCTTTGTTAACTATCGTTGAAAAAATATGAAAACACATGCAGAGTAGTAGTAGTGGTGGTGGTGGTGGTGGTGGTGGTGGTGGTGGTGGTGGTGGTAGTAGTAGTAGTGGTAGTAGTGGTAGTAGTGGTAGTAGTGGTAGTGGTAGTGGTAGTGGTAGTAGTAGTAGTAGTAGTAGTAGTAGTAGTAGTAGTAGTAGTAGTAGTAGTAGTAGTAGTAGTAGTAAGTAGTAAGTAGTAGTAAGAAGTAGTAAGTAGTAGTAAGTAGTAGTAGTAGTAAGTAGTAGTAGTAAGTAGTAGTTTTATAGTCTTTTATCTAGCCAAAGGCTACTCAAACGACTTTACACCTTACCCCCTGGTCACTATGCTTAGTAGCATATAGCAGGGTGCAGCCACAGACGGCGCTCATAACTACGGACCAGGTACCCATTTATACTCCTGGGTGGAGAGAGGCACAATTTGTGTTAACACCTTGCCCAAGGATGCTATCCTCAAATATGGCCAGTGTCGGTTTCGAACACACGGCCCTTGGATCGTGAGCCCAACGCCTTACCACTGTGCCACCGAGGTTTTGATCTTCAATTTAATCAGCTCAATAAAGTATTTTTCAAGCAGCTTTAAAGCTGGTGAGTAAAGAAGCTTAACTCTTTCACCGAAGTTATTCAGATTTGAGATAATCTTTTTATGAAATTTCCAACTCGAACAGTTCACTGTCAGCACCACTGAGGTCGATCAAATTACTTTCTGGTACCACATCCGAAGTAATTTTTTAAAACTAGCACTAACATTACAGTAGAAACCCACATGAAAGAATCTACTATTATAAGAACCTTGAGGCTGAGATTTAATCTTTTAAACCTCAGGGGCGGATCCAGCCCGGAGTTGAAGGCGAGGCAAATTTGAAGAAGTGGGCACCAAAAACATAATGAAAAATTAAGCGCGAAAATTTTTGGTCCTTTATTTTATTCAGGAAAAATTCTCTGGTTTTTCAACTGAATAACGCCTTAATTGATATGTTTCCTACATTCAGAACGAAGCGCGAAAAAAGGATGTGGTTTGTTTGTTTGTTTGTTATCTTGTTTTGCTTCGATATTTCAATCTAGCTATACATATATATATACACAATATATACATATACAACTAATCTAAATCGAAATTTATCTGCTATAATACAAGTGAAAGGAAATAACTAAAAGGAAATAAATACTTACAAAGCTAAATACTAAAAGCAATTTGGATTTGAATGGATAGAATTTACAGGGTATGATTATATTTACAAGCGTTGCATTTACAAGAAGGACCATCCCATTGTTTTATCATGCGTTTGAAACTGTTGAGATTGTCAGCTGATTTTATTTCATTTGGCAAACAGTTCCAGATCTGAGGTCTAATGGCTTTAAGACTCTTGGAACCGAACGTCACTTGATTTGGTCGAAAATGATTTAAATTGTTCGGATTCCGTGAAGGATGCTTTGAAGTTCTTGAACTAAAAATACTTTGCATAAAAGATGGATTTAAACTTTTGATTGTCTTGAATATTTCGATACAGAGGGTTCTCTGACGAGCAACTTGCATTGTGCACTTCCTTGATCTAATAAGAAGATCATCGTAGGAAATTTTATGATCATTGTACAAAAATCTTAGCGCGCGTTCCTGTATCCTTTCAATTTTTGAAGCAATTTTGGAGACGAAAAGTACCAAACTAAAGGACAATAGTTGAAATTCGAATACACGAAACTTTGAACCAAAACTTCTTTTTCAGCAAAACCAATAAATGACTTAAGTCGCGCTTAAGTTGGTCAGGATAAAGTGCGCTCTTCTGGCCGAAAAAGGGGCGCCAAGCTGAGTTTTCATGATGAAGGAGGGGACAGTTGCCCCCAACTGTACACCCTAAATCCGCCAGTATTAAACCTCCTAAATAAGAAGCCCCTAGAGGTTGAAACTGGTAGAGGCTCTGATAGGTTTCACCTCCTCAGGATTCTTCAGAATTTTCAAGAATTTTTACCTTTTGATCACAATTCTTCAGCGGTACAAATACTATCAAATTTCGAAACAAGTATTCTAACATAAACGGAAAACCGGTCTGTAGCATGTCTTGTGAGATGCTTGATGATTTCTCTCTCAATGCTTAAAGTATCTTAAGTCGTTTTCAAGCTGTTTGCAAGAAGAGAAATAATGGGATTTTACACCGCCTTTGTCAAGATGGGACTTGTGGTTGCAGAGACAGACTTGTACGTTGCTGGTAGTAAGTTATCCCTGTGTTAGTCTCTTTGTCTTTCTTTACGCAGATATCTTTTAAGATTTCTGTTTTCTGTAGCCATCATGGTCAATGTTCATTCAAGTCATGACGTTTGAAGAAGCAGAGAAATTCAGATGGAATCCATTTGATCTCACTAAGGTATTTATTTAGACTGCATTCACATGATGCCAGCACTCTGTTAGTGTTCACATTCCCTGTATGCTCAAATGCTGTTTCAACTTGCATTCCCTGATATTGGTTATCAACAGACTTCTGAGTGACTTTGTTGAAATTGTTGTTGCCGAGACGCACTCATAATTGGAATATTCGAATCCGATTAGTTTCTTTAATTTTATATTTAAGAGGTTATATAGTATTTAATATTCGGATTAACATAACTTGACACACGCACACATGCACACAGACGAAACCTTGTGCGTGCCACAGTCGTTTCCATATCTTCCCGATGCAGAAAAGGTACAAAAGATAAATTTTGCAGCTTTGTAAATGGGAAATTAGTTAGGTTTTAAATTTTTATCTATTTACAATTTTTTTAGATCTGGCCACACTCTGAGTACCCATTAATTCCTGTTGGCAAATTGACTTTGAACAGGAATCCAAAGAACTATTTTGCAGAGGTGGAACAAATTGCATTCAGCCCAGCTCACATGATTCCTGGTATTGAGGCATCACCAGACAAAATGCTTCAGGTATGCTTCTCCTTGAATTTCTATAACTTGCTGCTTCCTTTTATTGCAATGAGCGAGTGCTCCATGAAACTAACATTAGTCATATGAGATGCAGTAATAAATTTTGAGACAGCTTGTCAAACACAAAGCTTGATAATCTTCAGCGTCTGGAACTACTGGGTGTTTCATAAAAAACGTAGCCCACTTTCATTCGAGATTCTTCGAGAAATGATAAGATTTGAATCAGTTTGAGGCATACCGTCTGAACGTACAATCTTTCTTCTTTCCAATGATATCCAGGTTAGGTGGATTAATTCAGATTTTCATTAGTTAATTGACGCTTCCGTAATTATGGGCCATTTTAGATGCCCGAAAGTGGAGAGCATTTACATAGACGATAATCCACCTTTGTGAGAGCATATTTGCATATTTTATCATTATCTACAAATGCATCGCATGAGGATGAATCCCCCCCCCCCCACCTCAGGTGCCTCTGGGCCTGAAGCATTTTGATAATTATTTTTCATAATCTTTACCAGAAAAAGGGATTGATTTTGCTTTTGCAACATGCTGCATTTGAAAGTGACCATACTTAAGACGATATCAGTTTAATGATAAATGATTCCATTATATAATGTATGCACAAACTGCATATCATTAGAAAGAAGAGGTTGTATGCTCAGGTGGTATACTTTACATCTACTAAAATTTAACCACGAGTTTTTGTTATTTTGAAGTATATAGTTAGGTTACGTTATTTTGCACAAACGCGTAGAGACGGCTCCAGACTAAAGCTTGGATAGATTTGTCATTGGCTTTCAGTCTCAAACTTTACACAGAGTCACAGGGGTGAGTGGCCGAGTGGCTTATACAGTCTTTGTCAGGTGACTGAAGTTAAGCTTGGTCGAATGAGGTCAGACTCCGGATGGGTGACCTCGGAGGCCTGACCTCACAACTCACCTCGTCGTCCTTCAGAAGGGACGTTAAACTAGGGGTCCCATGCCTGGATGCGGCATGCACAGTGGGCCTAAATTAGCTTTCAATAGCTAGAAATCCTGACAAGCCCACTCAAAATAAATCAAAAAAAAACAAACAAACAAACAGGGCCCTAATGATCTATAAAGTATTGAATGGTGTCTGCCCTGACAATTTTAAAGGAAGGCTTATTACAACATCTCAGGTATCTAACTATCCAACGATTGGAATGAGCAAAAATTTGGTTGATTGGCGAGATGCATATATTTTTTGTGATAAATCGAATGTTCTCTGGCTAAAGGGGGATGGAGGGATTTTGAAGCGTGCGAAGTTCTTTTTGTTTGTCCACCGAGTAGATTTCCACAGCCTTTTGATGTATCATGATTTAATATGTCTTTATTGTAATTCTCCCGTACAGGGACGTTTGTTCTCATATGGAGACACACACCGTCATCGATTGGGAACCAACTACCAGCAGTTGCCAGTCAATTGCCCATACAGAGCGAAGGCCACGAATTACCAGAGAGATGGACCACAGGCATATGATAATCAAGGTAACTTGTTTTAAGAGCCATTAGGCCCCGGGACTGGAAATCTGTAGTATTGTTTTGAAAATTGATGTCTTAGAACTCCCGAGAGAGGTGAAACGCCCATTGCGTATTGATTTGTGTAAGGAGAGGCCTTACAATTTCATCAATTTTTTACGCCCTTTCTCAGTCATTTTGCAAGGATGAAATTTTATAAAGTTGAATTAACCGATACTTCGGGTGCTGCTAAGACAGCGGGAAAAGTCACACAACTACTACAGTCTTTAGGCTTTAACTAGAATTTGAACGAGTCAGATCTGTGAAGCACTTTCGGTGCTATGAAGATTCAAAGTGGGAACTTTTATCTCGCTTACCCAGTAGATTTTATTCTATAAATCTTAGAATCGTTTTTATCAAGCCTGTCTAAAGTTAGATACTACGCCAGATTTGCAACAACAACGTGAAATTCCGCTTGCAAAACTTCCAGTTGTTTTCATTCGCGAGCTCCTTTATGTGACATCTAACATTCATTTTCACAGGGGGTGCACCAAACTATTTTCCAAACAGTTTCTCTGGTCCAACTGAGAACCCTGATGCCGCAGCAACTGTTTTCCATGTAAGTTATAATTTTGCGTTGAACTTAATTCTGCATAGGTTTCAATAGTTAGCCTTCAATTACATGTAGGATGGCAAAATTTGGCTTCCAGATGAGGAAACAGAACGTTGAGCGGCGAAGCAGCTTCTCAGGAAGCTTGCTTGTTTGGAAGGAAGAACAGGGAAGGGAAGAAAGAAGGCGGAATAAAAGTTAGGAAAAGATGAAGGAGGAAAGAAGAGATGGAAAGACAGTAACAGGGGAGGAGGAAGAATGAAGGTTGGAAAGAAGGTAGCACGAGAAAGAAAACAAAGATTGAAAATGTAAAAAGGACAGGAGGGGATAAAGGAAGGAAAGAATAAAAGTCGATGTTGCATCATGCCTTTTCTTTTAAAGTTTTGTGATCCAAAGATGCTTTTGAAGGACAAGTCCGGGGTTTATAAAATCATTGTCAAAAAGCAACCTTGCCAACTTCCGAACAACAATCGTGAGTTCTTTCTAAGCTGTGACAGTTCCAACTGTCATTAATTCGTTAGTGAATTTTCATTGGTTTGGCCGAATGTCGTCGCCATTTTTCATTTTGTACGAGTGCGCGAATGCGTGATAAAGATCCCAGCAATGTGAGTGGCACATCATTACGTTTGGCAGCCTTGTTCTGGTAGAAGAGAAGTGATATCATAGAAGCCCATTTCACAGATTGAAATATGTGGTTTCACAAGTAAAATAGAGAAAAATTCGAAAAATTGCTACTCACCATTCACAACCGTGAAATCTTGTAAGTAATCAAAAACTGTACCAATGTCAGACTTGTCCTTTAAGAGTAATTCCGATGCCTAGTAGATTTCCATCTACACTATGTATATACAATATTGTAATCCAACTGAAATATGAGAATACAGAAAATTGATAAAAAATTGGAAGGAAGAACCGGCAGGAAGGCAAATATTTTTGCTACTAATATTGCCTGTATGCAAGATTTTGATAATTTCATTTTAAATCAAGGCTAACGATACATAAGATGCACAGAGTTACTTAGTCAAGTTTCACATGTAATGACAGAGAAATCCAGTTTCTTACAAAAATATAATAGCCGAAAGTAATAAATAGTCTTTACAATATTCATGCATTAACCGGTGTAATGTATCTCTCAATTCTTACCCTTGACCGCCCCCCCCCCACAGCCATGGGGTCAGGAAGTATATCTGGCACAAATTCCTTAGTTCTTTGCAGTTTATATAACCTATTTACTAGCCTCCTCGAGTACTGGAAAAAATGGTAATCTTTTACTCTGGCTGTCTAATATGCAAACAAATTCCTGGTTGTGAAGAGTTGCAGAAAGAATTTTAGGACATAGCCAAATCAGTTGAAACACTACCAGCAATTTTGTGATGAGTTAGAGTTAATGCTTTTCACAAAGATTGGAATCATAAATGGTGGCAGTAAATTTGTAAAGCAACTAATAAATATATCTTATAGTAACCCATATTGTATTGTATAATCTTACACAACTTTGGGTACAGCAAAACCCCCGCGTATTAGAACCTACAATTTGCAACTCAGCCTGACTAGGTTCTTATTTCTTGGTTATATAGTGGGAAATGGGGCTGTTCGGGTTCTTGAATTGGTTCTTATTTTATTCAAGGCTTTCAGGAGTTTCTTTTGTTCAGATTCAAACTTCAAGCCTACTGTTTGCTGTCAGTTCACAGCACTTGAGCTCATGGGGTCCTTTTCACAACAGAAGTTTGTGAACGAAGCAAAATTTTGACATAATCTAATGAAAAGCTTCAAAAAGCCACTTGAAACGGAAGTACTGGAAATGCTAATAGGGTATTGAATACTGCATTTTTAGAGTTTTTGCAAAACGTACACATATATGGTATTATCAGGTTGTAAAAGCTCAATGGCAAAGCGACTGGAGTTTTGCTTTAATTTGATGATCTCTACAAATAAGAACTTATTTCATTTTTCAGGCTGAATGGGTTCTTATAAAATGGGGGTTTGATTTCACAACTTCAGCCTGTAAGTTCTTAATTACTAGGTTCTTATATGTCGGTTTCTACTGCGAAGACTGTCCCATAAGTCTTTATCAGGCTGAAGATGAATTTCCTGTTAAGCAAAATTTCTGTTTCATAGGTGAGTGGCGATGTGGCCAAGTACAACACTGCAGATGATGACAATTTTACTCAGGTGAATTTTAGACTTATAACAATGAGTCACTTGTATTCTTGCTGTAAAGCTTGCTCAACAGGAACTGATAATGAAACATTGAAAAACCAGGCCCTAGCCCCTGCATTTGATCGATCGAATCAGGATCGAGCGACTGCCTTAGCTCTGTTCAGTGGTTTCTCCTCGGAAAGAAAATACGATGATAGCCACGTTAAGCAGACGTTTGATCAAGGAAACTTTATTTAAGTCTAAAGAAGGAAGTTCACTTTACTTGGTGAGTGCAAAATAGGTCTTTCAACTCTCCATTTTCCATGTTTAAGACCAAAACAAACCAGAGAAATCTTCAGCTACCTGCCAAAGCAACTTCATTCAAAATCTAGTCAACTGCAACATTCGAATTGAAAATTCGACAGCATTGTTCTCTGCCAAATCTCGCAATCTGATTGGTACTGGAGGAATTGCCATGTTTAGGCCTAAACAGGCCCAGAGTAATATTATGAGTCTCTGTTGACTGTAGCGCCATCATCGAGTGAAAGAGCACAGGGAAACATGAGACTTATCGTCATAAGTCTAGGTAACAATAATTCTTTTCATTTTTTCTGTAAGCAATTTGGAGGCATCTTCGAATCCTTGGAAGGATGTTCCCAAGTTACATCTTGATTCTTGCCTGTCTGTGAAACAACCTCTCACAATCAGAACGTAATTGGACACTGATCATATGTCTCTGGCTTGTCACGAATCTCCAAGCTCAGAAGAAAATCCAAGAATAGTTTTCCTTCAGACGTGACAAATCTTAGAGCACTTTCTTGCACTTTCCTTGGAGCCAACATTGTCACCTTTTTTGCTTGCAGAGAAATTAGAGTGCGTCTACCAACCTTGAGACGTGCGGATCTTGCGAAGGCCCTCGTATTTAACTTAACTGAAGTACCAAATACAGTGATTAATGGTTTTATGGAATTATGTGACTTGAAGTCTTTTGAAAGAAATGTTGCTATTAAACGACTACGAGGTCAATGCTGGACAGTATCTCGACCCCAGGCGTACGGACTAAGCGCAGTGAGTTCTGTATAAAGAACTAAGGTCCAAATACTTCCAGCATGGATCAAGTAGTCATTTGATAAGGACTTCATTATATGGCAGAAACGTTTCAGAAACTTTGTTTGCACTACTGTATTTTTCGTTGTGTTTTTGATCCTGCTCATCACAGTAGTTGGTCGTTTTGACGCTAGCTACACTAAGTTGACATCTTCTTGATATATGATTGCAAGTTTACTTTCTAAGTTTACAACAAAGACATCTTCGAGGCTAAACCTCAGCTGTCAATTTTGGTGGCCAAGGCCCACACAAAAATCCCCTCCTCGTCGTTGATCTCTAAGGGAAAACTGAAGAACGAATTAAATCGCTCCGTTGCCGGCCCGTGGAGCCTTATTTTGAACGCCATATAATAATAATGCCATATACACTATGCTTGGAGGTAGCTTTATCTCCTGCTGTGCTCAGTCGTAATTTCGTTTGTTCCTTGAGTTTCGTGATCGTACATTTCCTCACAACTTGTTATTCTCATCGCTAGGTTGGAACTTTCTGGGAGAAAGTACTGGATGAAAAGGAGCGTGAACATCTGGTCAGCAACATTGCTGGGCATTTGAAAGATGCACAGGAATTCATCCAGAAGAGAGCGGTAAGTCTTACACCATCTTTTTCTTCCATGTGTCCTAGCTTAACAATTTTTAGTTTCAAGCTATATGTTCATATCAGGCCCTTTGCCGTGATGTTAGTTGTAATTTGCCAAATTGCTGTCTGTTGTATTGGAATAAGTCATTCATTTGGTATTCTGACTTCTTTATCAACGAACAACACGGTTATTCCACTGTGCAGTCTTTTATAGCCGCATATGAATTTGAATTAATTTCAGGCCTACGCTATAGCCTTGCAGGGATCAGTTAGATTCCTGTTTCGTCATTGTCCCTTGTATAAAGAGGAATTTCATTTGCCTGAATTACATCTATTATTGGTTATTTCTGCATGAAATAGTTTTCTAAAGATGCTTCATGAGATTCAAAACCAAAAAGGGTGACATTTCATCATTGAAAATATGGACTGTGATTTCTAATTTGATTTTCTGTTTTTCTAGGTTGCCAACTTCGCTGCTGCCCATCCAGATTATGGAAGACGCATTCAAGAGAAGCTGTGTGCATACAAGGCTAAGGTATGTTTCACGTAGCTACAGTTCAGCAATTTCAAGGCACATTGTACGCTTCTGGCAATAATTGTGCCTGAACAGTGAAAATGACCTTTTCTTGGTGCGCAAAGAACTTTTTCGGAGAATTTAAAAATGATCGATGAAACAACAGTTGTTCTACCGGGTGAGTCAAAAAAAGTTTACACATTTGCTGGGTATGGAATAAAAATTATGTGACCGATATTCAAAACTTAAATCTTTATCTATCAGTCAAAGGCTAACGTTGATGAGAAATCTTATTTGATAGAATCAAACATCTTCAAGACCCAACAATTAGAAGAATGTCTGTAAGGGGTTTGTATGGGAATCGAGAATTCCACGTTCCATTTTGGTCTATGATTTATGAGGCATTGTAGTTTACATTGTCATTTTCAGAAATAGAGTCCTAATTTCAGTGGCAAGTAAATTATAGACCAGAATGGAATGTGGAATCATCTTTCTAAATCTGTCGTTTATCAACATTTTCCTAATTTCTGTGTCTAAATGATGAGTGATTTTACCACATAAAATTTTTTCATCTAAGTAAGCCTTTGACTGGTAGATAAACAAACAATTTAGTTTTGAATATCGGCCCCATACTTTTTATTTTACAACCCACCAAACGAGTAAAGTTTTTTTACTCACCCAGTATGTCTCTGTGAAGAAAGGTAATTTGGATGGTAAGTTTGAAATGCTTTTATGAGAAGTAGGCCGATTCTAGGAAATATCATGTTTTGTATAGTTCTCCGTGTGTTATCAGCGAATTAAGTCACGGTTGCTTCTTTCCTTTACCTTTCTGTCTTTCTTTTCTTTCCTTTATAGCTTGAGGTACACAATTTTGTAGAAGTTCCCTCCATTTCATACAAAGTTTTGCTCCTTAATTTAGACAGTTTTGTTGCTGGTGGATTATTTTGCTCGAAGAGATTCTTCATCGTATACCCACGATTTCGGTCTTATGACCATTGCATTGCATTGAATTGCATTGCATTTTTTAATACGAACGTACGAACATACATACATACTTACATACATGCCTGCTCTTTGAAGTTGTTGTCCCATTTCCCTGTCACTGATCGTTCACTATAAATACATACACACATACATGCATACATGCTTTGTCTTCGAAGCTTAGAGCGGCATTTAACTGGTGTTTGATGGAAACAGCACCTGGATTTGCATTTTGGATAGCTCAACATCTTCTAAACTCTTTATTATTCTGAATAACTGACACTGTTTTGTTTCTGATTCTTGTTTCTTTTATTTGTGGTGAATGTTCCTCTTGTCATACAAATTGCTGTTCTTTCATTTTCTGTTAATGTGAGTAAGGCCCCGTCCACACGTATCCGGATCTTTTTGAAAACGCATTTTTTTTATCCGTGTAAAAAAATATCCGCGTCCACACGAGGAGCGTTTTCGAAAATATCCCCGTCCACACGAAGACGCAGCTACTTTCAAACTCCGCTGTTCGAGCTTCGATGAAAGAAAACAGACAAGCAAAATGCCTTCGTGTGATCCCCAAAGATCCGTGCGCATGCTCTGGTACGTCGCTAATCGATGCTTTGACGTCATCGTTTTCGAAAAGCTCCGTTTTCAACCGTCCACACGACAACAGGAAAACGGCGTTTTCAAAAAGATCCACTCTGGAGAGCGTTTTCGAAAAGCTTCGTTTTCTGTGACCGAAAACACCCTCTCCGTGTGGACGCGAACCCAAAACGGATAAAAAGATACGTTTTCCAAAGATCCGGATACGTGTGGACGGGGCCTAAGATATCAAGTCATGTTTTTCGTGCCATAGATTTTCTCGAAATTTTATTTGACCAGCTGTAAGTTAATCAGCAGTCAACATTTCATTTCAGATCTTTCTTATTTCATGCTATATTGTCAGCAGTTGTCTTTATTGTTATTTTATACCATTATATTCTTTCTTCAAGCTTTGTTATTGTTTCATTTCTATTCACATTCTCACTATTTCATGAACATTTTACGACTTTTACTAATTTCAATCAACCATGATTTATGGTAACTTTTTGTTCTTATATTTTCTTTTCTTAATCTAGTGTCTTTCATTTTGTTCCTAAAGATTATCATTTTTGATCTAGCCTGGAATTTCATCAATTTTCAACTGCAATACAATCATCAGAAAATAGATATAGTTTTGCCTAATATGTAATCCACCAAAACAATTTCGCAGTCACTCAAACCTCTTTCAGAAAGAGACTTTTGACCCTTTTGAAGTGGAAATAGACAGAAATAGATTCTTGCTTCATCTTGATGAAGTTGTGCATCTCCATATAAGACTTCCTTTGCACAGTTTAAGTTTTAACCTCGCGACGTTTAATGTTTCATTTTTTCTTTCTTCAGTAAAACGAAAGAAAAGAATATTCTCCACAGACTGGAAGTATTCCCTGAAGATTAGAGCTTAATGGGAGGCACAATGATTTGCAGTTGAAATTTGATGATTTACTCTTTGATTAAATTTAGAAAGAATTAGGGACAACTTCCATAAATTTGTAGTAAATGACGACGCATTTTATTGACTAAAACCGATAAAAGTGAAATTTTTAACTTTGTTTATCGTTTCCTTTATTTATCGTAACTTTTATCTTTTTTGCAAAACATGCATTCATCACTTGCTCAGGGTCAGATGTTCTTCACAGAATTTTCATATTCCATTGGGCATTTAAGTTTCTGTATTTCTAGAGACGTAAAGGGACTTGGTCACGTAACTGCAAGGAAGCCTTTCTTTTTTCTGTGGTTTTGCAATTTATTGGTAGTCCAGCAGTCCAGAACACTGTTTTAAAATTGAAACTGTTAATTTGAAGATGATTTCTTAAAAGTCTTACAGAGAAACCGGCAAAACATTTTGTATTTTATAAGGTTGCATTGATATTATATTATTGGATTGCTTAGGGTGCCATTATTATGGATCCACCCCTTCCTCAAAAGTGTATGCAGAAAACAATGTATACATACTTGTCAAAAATGTCCAAGATGATATAGTTTATAGTTTATGGAGATTACTGATTTCTTTGACCCAGCCTCTTCAAACCAATTAAAGAAAATAGAGTGAATTTTGAGGGAAGTTTGATGGAACCTTGTGAGGAATATTTGCCCCTGTTATTTTCTTTGTCAATTACCGTTTGTAGACTTCACAGTCCGTTGGTAGCGTTTGTAGTCTGTACTGTCTGCACCATATTTGTCACGTTTTATTTCTCTACGTTTGTTCAATGTTCCGGTTGATTTGCTTTACCACACTGTTTTGATAAATCGATTTGGTAAATACATATAAATCAGATTGAATCTAAAAAACACATATAGTTGGCAATCAGAGTATATCAAGTCACATGGTGATTCTTAGTTTATTATATACACATGCAAATTTCGCACGCAGTGTTACAAGGCAAGGGGAATTAGCCGTGATTGGCCTTTAAATGATCTGTATAGAAAGAACTTCCAAAATACATCTCTTTCTCTCCCTAATACAAGCAAATAGCAGCAGATACGTTGCATCATGGTGTTTTTTTATAGATTTTAACTTCGAAGAATTTTCTTGTGCAATCAACTTGTTCATACCATCAGTGATTTCGGAGACACAATTGGATTCAGAGCGACACGTATTGATTGCTGCTTAAGATTTTTTACCGCATGCACCCTTTTTTGCTATAATCTCGTACGGGTTGATGCCCGTTAAGATATTTCAATTTTTCTTGATATTTGCCTTACGTGGCGATCCACCTTTTCAAGGTTAGAGGCGCGAAAGCGGAAGTCTTTTGTTGTTAGAGATTTTGTATCTGTGAGTCCAAATTTCTGTTCTACATACAAAGTTTAGTGTAGAGGCAAATTTTCACTTTCATATCTGTCTTTGTTTCGAAATTATGGCTTTATGAATAATTTGAACTCATAAGGGCTTTGACCGTGCAATCAAAGCATGGACAAAAATTTGTCCAAACACCTGATTCACGGTCAAAGCTCTTATGAATTCAAATTCTTTAAGTCGCCATAACTTCCAAACGAAGACAGATATGAACGTGAAAATCTGCTGCCATGCTAAGATTTGTACGCAGAACAAGATTTTAAACTCAAAAATGCAAAATCTCTAACAACAAAAGACTTTCGCTTTCGCACCTCTTACCTTGAAAAGGTGGATTGTGTTTGCAAAAAAGAATTATGTTTACGACGCCAAGTTTTTCATGTTGTCACGAAAGATTTCAGACATATCTGTTCTTTGAGAAAACTGTATTGAATGTTGAAAGATTTTTTAAGCCGAAAGTTTAAGCCTGATCACCTAACAGCTATTCTTTTCCTATTCCTCAATAAGTAAATTGAGTTTTGGTATATTTCTTACCATCTTCAGTAGCCTTGTTGATGTCTACAAACGTGAAATTTACCTTAAAGCCAAGACCAGACTCTCCACGAGTAGGGAGCTAGCAATACGAGGGACATTAGAAGCGTGTGGAGGCGCGACATTAACAGAAACTGTGCCCTCTAAACCTCACCGCGACTCTACCCTACGGGTCAACCAAAGTTAACTTTCTCTTGGCTTGCCGTATACTATTTTACACTTTCATACACGTTAAGTACACGCGGATTTCCTGCAATTATCTTTCGCACACACCATATTATTTAAGTTTTTGTCGCAATAGATTTCATAGAGAGATTTTTAACACATTTATGAATTATAAGATTGCAATTGATTGTATCAAAATATACGCTGGCTCGTGCTGACTTTTGCCTTATATCTCTTGCATGCCCTACTCCTTCTTGGAATACGATGAAACATCCAGTATGATATAGGATGGGATGTTAATAGAATGAGGCAAAATCTACTGGATCATAATTGAATTTGTCAGCTTAGCTTTTAGCAGACCCAACAGTGGCTATTTCGTTTGTATGCAAGCGTTCGTAGAAGAGAAGGAATCCACAACCATAAGAATCAGTTCAGCCTGTTGAAAGCCTACTTCGCTCGTCTCCGTTGCATCGATTTCGGATGGGTGACCTCGGAGGCCTGACCTCGCAACTCACCTCGCCGTCCTTCGGAAGGGACGTTAAACTGGGGGTCCCATGCCTGGATGCGGCATGCACAGTGGGCCTAAATTAGCTTTCAGTAGCCAGAAATCCTGACAAGCCCACTCAAAAAAAAATTGAAAATCGATAACCCCCCAGAGGCCGTTGGACAACCGGTATGCATTGTGATCGTTATTCAGCTATTGTGGATTTCATAGATGTATATTTAACTAGCCTCCTTGTGGACTTTACTGTCGTTGGGAGGAGTTTGAGGCGAAAGGGAACAATGTTTACTTTTCCTTTTCCCCCCGAACTCCTCCAACGATAGTAAAGTCTGCATGTCGGCTATGTAACATGCTATGGGTGCAGCAAGTGCTGCTGACTTGAGCGACATCACAAATTGTTTTCGTGCAGCCTGAAATACCGGGTCAGCCAGGAAGGAGTTCCCCTTTTTGAAAATTCATAACACCAAGACTACTTCACGGATTTGAATCATTCAAATTCTAGTTAAAAGCCGAAAGATCAAAGTATTTTTGTGATTTATCTCGCTTTCCTCCCAGCACTGCCAATATAGGTAAATTCAACTTTACAAAAATTTCATGGTTGCAAAGTGACTGCAAAGTGGCCCAAAACATTGATCAATTCATAAATGACTTCTGGCACAGAATAATGAAGGAAATGCAACTTCTCATGGGTGAGAGATATCCTCTGTACATTAATTGCCATGGGATTGAAAATCTTTCGTATTTGTTTGAAAATCGATGTTTTATAACTCTGGTGGGAGGTGGAACGGTGATGGCCTATTGTCCGGTGTGAATAGAGTCCTAACGATTTGGTCACTGTTGTAGGCCCTTTTCCCGTCATTTTGCAACCATGAGATTTTTATAAAGTTGGATTTACCAATACTTCTTGTGCTGGTAGGACAGCGAGAAAAATCACAAAAATACTTTGATCTTTCGACTTTTAACTAGAATTTGAATGATTCAAATCCGTGTAGTAGTCTTGGCGTTATGAAGTTTCAAAAGTGGGAACTTTTTTCTGGCTCACCCGGTAAGGCTACCTTTACAAATGGGGCTGCAATGCATGCTGGTTGCCAGAGAGCCTTTGAAGGAATATGCGGACGATTTGATGTGCAAGTGCATGCAACGGACAAGAAGAGACAAGAGAACACATATCGTAAAAGTTCTATTTAGCCCCCCTCTCTAATAAGCCCTGCCCCTCTAAGGAAAAATTTCACGTAGCCCCCCTCTCTTTTAAGCCCCACCATTTATATCAAATTGCAGAAATTACCAATAATTCTCCATTTTATTTGCTAAATAAGCTTGCATCTTCATTTTGATGTGGTTTGGGATGAAAACTGTGCCGAATTTATGCATCAGACTCGTAAAATCGTTTGTTGAATCCGCAAAAATGGAGCAAAAGAACTGAAAAGCTATCATTTGTATCCATGTCATTTGATTTTTGTAAATGAGCCCACCTCTCTAATAAGCTCCCCTCTCTATCAAGCCCCCTCTGGAGTATCTGAAAGTGAATAAGCCCCCGGGGGGCTTAATAGAGTCTTTACGGTATGTAGATGTAAGCAAGTTTAAAGAAAATAGCCGGAAAGTATCCAAAAACTGCAATAAGAGATAGTGTGATGTAGGAAACAGGCAGATAAGTAAATGGAGACAATGAAGTGAAAGAAATCATGATTAAAGTAAGTAGGTAGTGACTTAGGTATTGAACACTTACAAATTACTGGATTTCAAGCACAGCACGAAGAGCGAAGGGTACTCCCGATCAATAAATCTCATTAAGTTATTTCTTTCTTATCTCTTTTTTACGCAAGTCACACACGATCATCTCTTTTTAGGTGCAATGTTCAAGATAACTGAGTTTGTTTATAGTCTTTTATATTTACTGTTGTTATTTGGTGTTTGGAAAGCCCAGTAAAATGATTTCTCATTTGCAAAAGCTTCAGATTTTGTGCACGTGACATGGCGAGCAAACACGTGACTGAAAAAGCGGGAATAAGTTGCTATCACGTCAGCACGTGTCGAATAGCTTATAGGCCCATTGGCCATTTTTTGATGAGAAGATGCTAAGCGAAAAAGATTAAAAGAAAGGGAATGCTGGCAGGGAAGATGCATTGAAAACAGACTGTAAGGTTACAACAATGTTCAAGCTTCTCTGTTCTTCGAGGGCACTTTATCTTCGTGTAGCTGAAAGCTTTTATTGAGTCTCTTTAGACCTAGCCTACGTGGCGAAGTTTATTTTTAGTGGAGCGCGAGTGAAAACAAAAAGCACATTGGTGCTTCCTGAACTTGAGCTTGCAATGGCTAATGTGACCTCAAGAAATAAGTTTGTGAAGCCTGAAGTCCATGTTTTGCTGTCATTATAGGCTAAATGGATTTAACTGAGAGATTCTGAGCGGATAAAGCTCGTAGTCCTTAGTAGTACCTAGGCCTGTTCTTTTTACAACGTCATGTCACGTCAGTCAGTGCAAAAAATAGGCCCGAACGAAGAGCATGGAGAGGCAAATCGCTGCAAAAATAGATGGAATGAGATTTGAGGATCCTAAAAATCTCTCAATGTTGCAAAGATTTCTGAGCTTTTGTAAGCTATATCAAGGACTCCTTGGGCTTTTAGGACTTTGAGATTTTCTTAAAGATCTTTGGCATTTTTACAAGAATTTTAAGTGATTTTGTGGAGTCTTGAAAGAACTGACGAGACATCCTTTGAGTTTGAGAATTTTTTATGAGACTATAGTTGTTGATGAAGATTTCTGGGATTCTCTTTATATTTATTGTAAAGGTTTTTAGGATTTTCTTTAGGATTTAGGATTTTCTCAAGATCTTTGAGATGTTCAATAGTTTCTTGATCTTTCGGTTTCTCTGGAGATTATCTAGGATCTTTTTTCCGAAATTGTACACGATTTTTGGTGATTTGCACTTCGAATACACGTTTTTTATAAGAAACTAGGATCAGGCCATACCACTAGAAGTTTCTTGATTTAACATGAAATTTTGTCCATTTTAGTAGTAAAAGTCTCTTAATTGGTTTCTTACTTTTTGAATGCAGAATTATCAATGTGGTCGGTAACACTTCCGCAGATATGTTTCATGATATTTAATACATTTATGTTTCAAATGCAACACAAATTTAAATGCTGTTATGCTGAAAACACAAATGGTTAGTTAATATTGCTCAAGAATAAAGGTTCAACGATATATTTGCTTTAATATCCATGCTTTTTTTAACTTTTAAAAGTTTCTTAATACTTCTCAGACATAGTACTAGAGTTTGTTAAAACTTTGACCATCTTAGTACTAGTTTCGTATAAACCAGTTTCTTATAAAAAACGTGTAGGCGTTTCCTCACTTTGGCAGCTCAGCAGTAAGAAAAATTCAAAGGTTTGTTTCTGACAAATATCCATGATTTTATGCCTTGTCATTTCAGGTGTCAAGTCAACATGCTGCCAATCTGTAAGCAATTAGATGGAACTCATACCCAATAAAATTGACTCGTGTCGAAAACGATCTGCTCTTGCAAGATTTAGCAGCTGCAATGTGTGAGTAGACTAAAAACCAAAAATTATTTTTATCATGACTGAAACAATAATGCATTTTAGTCAAAACCCTTACAATTTTAGAGCAACAGCTACACGATCATCATATGAATGACACCTTGAACCCAAATTCTGCTTCTTGCATAATGCGGTGTGATATCACAACGAAATTAGCTTTTGGACCGTCGAATGAGCAAGGGAGAAGTTAAAATGTTTGGTGGGCTGTGAAACGAAAAGTATGAAGCCGATATTCAAAACTAAAATGATGATCCAATCAGTCAAAAGCCAACTAAAATTTTGTTTCGTAATTTCACTCATCTTTAGACCCAACATTAGAAAAATGCCTGCATAGAAAAGATTTCCACTTTCCAATTCTTGCTGTTGAAATTGAGGTTAGACCAGAATCGGATGTGCAATCCTCGTTCCGATACAAACCCGTTACCAGCATTTTCCTAATTTCAGAGTCTAAATGATGAGTAATTTTCCTAAACAAAGTTTTCGTTTCTAATTTAATGTTAGACCGATAGGTTAACATTTTAGTTTTTTATTGTCGACTGCATACTTTTTAGTCCACAGCCCTCCTAATGTTTTAGTCCTTTTTTCTATTCACTCATTATTTACAAACTACCTATCACTTTTCATATCTGGCATTAGACTTCTGCCTTTTCGCCCCTTGTTTCCTTGCGTATTTTGATTTATTGACGTCACTTTGTGATTGCTCTTAAAAAGTGGACCCAATTTAGGCCTGCGTAGAGTGATTCCGTATTCACCAATCAAATCGCCAGAATTCAGTTTAATCTAGAATTTACTTATCCACTTATCCGTTAACATTTTAGTTTTTAATTGTCGACTGCATACTTTTTAGTCCACAGCCCTCCTAATGTTTTAGTCCTTTTTTCTATTCACTCATTATTTACAAACTATATACCTATCACTTTTCACATCGTGCATTAGACTTCTGCCTTTTCGCCCCTTGTTTCCTTGCGTACTTTGATTTATTGACGTCACTTTGTGATTGCTCTTAAAAAGTGGACCCAATTTAGGCCTGCGAGAGTGATTCCGTATTCACCAATCAAATCACCAGGATTCAGTTTAATCTAGAACTTACTTATCCTCCCTCTCTAATAAGCCCCTCCCCTCTGAGTCAAAATTTTAAATAAGCCCCCCCCACTTATACAAAATTCTACAATTTACCAAATATTTTCCATTTATCTAGCTACACAACCATACAAGTTGATTTTAATATGGTTTGGGACAAAAACTGTGTCGAATTGATGTATTTAAGCCGTAAAATTGTATGTTGATTCTGCAAAATATGGGATAAAAGAACTGAAAAGCTGCCAAATATATCCTTGTCAATTGACTTTTATATATAAGCCCCCCTATCTGATAAGCCCCCTCTCTACTAAGTCCCCCTCTGGAAGGTCCGAGATGAAATAAGCCCCCGGGGCTTAATAGAGCTTTTACGGTATATTGGATTTGACCATCAAAATCGTTCGGGGTGTAACTTTACACCATCGGCCATTATTCACGGTCAAAGCCCTTATAAATTTTCAAATTTGTTATCCTCATCAAATTCAATTCGCTAACAGTAAGATCATGAAAAGTTTCATATGGTGCAAGCCAAAGAAATTTTGAGAAATTCCAAAACGAGAACGCTTAGTTGAAAAAGTGTATTGTAGCGAGTTACCTCTGCTTGAATTCAGGCTCATTTCTGCAAGTTTAGAGCTTAGACTGATTCCGATGAGTCTCAGGAATCGCTATTCAAATCGAGACTAGTACACCAAACAAAGACCGGCAGCCTGTCAATGGCGATAACTACGGTCATATAATCTGTCTGTTTAGAGATACGTATTGAATATATTTTGTAGATGAGAAACTGCTTAAAAAAGTTTATGGTAGAGTAATGTAATATCAAGGCTTCTGTGTTCTCTCTTCCTCGTTACAAGGCAAACTATGGTGATATTTGGAGCTGTTCTCACGGAAGAAATTCAAAAAGAAAGTTGTATGGAGTCTACCACTCAGGGTAGTAAACCCCTACTCTCTGGTACAAGGGTAATAAGTCCTTGGGTAATAAACCTGATTTTTCTGTTTTTGAGAGGATCCAAATAGAAAGTAAGAGGATTTCGAAAATTAATTTGAACCTGATTAACTACCTCTCAGTATGATACAAGTTATTATTACAACAAAATTATGTTCATTTTTCAAAATACATTAGAAAAACTTTACACACATCATTAACTTTATCAAAAAGCTTTCCTTTACTTACGTAGTAAAAAATTCACGTGACAGAAAATATCAAAAATGTTTGTCTCGCTCAAAAGCGAATTCAAAAAGTTTCAATATGTTCTTTTACAGTAATGTTCCTGTTTGTCCTTTGACCTGTATACCCTGGTCTATGCTTATTTGACATTTGACCTTCGATGCTGCCAGATCAGTTTCTTGCTGTTGTCTTCTAGTTATTCGTACTGACCATGTGTTTTTATGGGTGTTTTTGGTTTCTCATTTTCCGCATCCCCGGAAGCCACATGGTTGTGCTGGGGCTTGATATTGTGCGGGGAATGCAGCAGGGGCAGGGTAAGCTGCAGGAAATGCTACAGGGGCAGGGGCCGGGGCTGGGTAAGCTACTGGTTGGTATTGTGGGAACGCAGCAGGTTGACTGGGATATTGGGTGCAACAGTTATTTGGGCATTGTGGTCCGCAGAAAGTGCTGCAGACAGGAGGACAAGCTGCTGCTTGTGCATAGTTTGGATATGGGGCAGGTTGTGGTGGTGGAGGTTGGTAGACTGGAGGTGGTGGTGGAGGGGGTGGTGGTGGTGGCGGAGGAGGTGGAGGTGGTGGCGGTGGAACAGCTACTGGGGCTGGGGCGGGGGCAATTGCCTGCATATCAATTGGCAAGAACGCATGGATGTTGCAGCATCCTTGATCGCAGTATGAGTAGCATTGGATTCGGCAGTCAGGAGTGCATACTCGTCCTTTTGGCTCAGCCGTGTCTGGAAAGAAAAAAGAATAGCGTTGTTATTTCTACTGCGAAAAAGAAATCATGTGTAATGAAGCTTTAACATAACCGCCTTTCGATAGCTGTGTGATCAAAGGGATATTAAATGGGAGGTAAAGTGCCGTTTTAATGCATGCAGCGGCAAGGGGTTTGAAAAGCCTGGCCTTACTGTGACTTTTTATTGTCACGAATAATGAAAGATTCTCAGCTACAGCTACATATAAATATTAAATGGCTGCTGTAAGTGTAAGGGACATGATGTCACCGAGTTCCAACTACGACAGACATTTATTACGTCAATGAAAAATATACAGGAAATTTGAATGATACAGCAACTCAACCGGGCGTCTCAGAAAGAAGACTCCTTCCCACTCCACTTTAAAGCAGATGATTGACGTAATCCAAATATGCGCAGGAAGGCAGGCAGGCGTAACACCAAACAACATGTTGGTGATTATATGCTAGATCCGCTATTCATGCTAGAAATAGTGATGATTCTTTACAAGGCACCGGGTACGACGAACATGACAAGTTGATGTGATTTAATTTTATTTTATTCATCTTAGGATGGTTGCCCTTCGGCAAAAGCAGTTCTTCAACCGGCCTTCCAATAAGAAAAATCATACCATACAGCACTACCCTAAGCCTAATTGCAGTAAAAACCGTAATATTAAAAAAACCTATGTTGATTAGGGAGACAAACAAATCCAAGTCTCTGACAGGGGCAGACCTTGCAGCACCAGCATCGGCCGGCCCCGGGCTACACGACAACCTGGAGCGAACAGTGATCGAAACCATGACCGCCATTCGCCCCAAGCCGGCCCACCGTCCAAGGACAACCAGTGCCACCACCGTAAGCCCCACCCTCATAAATAAAGCAGAAATGTTGCTGCTGTTTTGTGCCCAAATTAAATCTGAAAACATTTCAAATCTTAAAAAACCTGCTCCAGCTTTATAGCAAGTGTTTAATACTCGAACGCGAGCAACAGCTCATATCACTTTAGCATGCGCACAGGCGATAGATGACTTCAACGTGATGAGAACTTAAGATGCGTAATTTTGAAGCTACTCACAAGCTCTGACGAATTTCTTGGAGACTGGATGAGTGTCCAGCTTGCCATCCTTGATTTCCTCAGCAAGCTTTCGAAGGTGCATGCCGAATGTGTGGAATCGAATGTAGAAGTCTGCAACAACGCCAGGGGGAGTTGCTTTGACACTGTGGATAGATGGTAAACGGTAAGTTGATGCTGAATAGAGATAATGAATTTACATTATGGAAGTCTAACCTATGCAAGTTTGCCACACAGTAGATTCCTGGCATGTATAGCCTACAATGATAAGAACCCAGACTGTTTTTTCCAAATTATCTACCTTGTAATTAAGAACTTGTCCCAGTTTGACGGAACGATATGTTCTTGTTAAAAGGGTAAAAATGTTTTGATCATTTAATCAGTTCATTTTTCCCATTTAGCTTTTAAAATCTGGACCTCATTCCCTGCTAACGCAAGCTTAGCACTAGTTATTTGATTGATAATAACATTACTAAACGATTAATAGGGTTGAGAATCCGTTGGTAATGAATCCTAAAGGTTTGCCCAAGAGGCTCTTCAAACCTCAAGGAACTTCTGCGTTTCTGTGCCCTGAAATTAGTTTATAGTTTCTTCTAGAATAAGTACCCATTTCAGTCTGACTTTCAAAAAAGCAAGTTCTGTCAGTTCTTATTTGCTGGAAATTTTTTGTATGGCCCTGCATTGCATTTACGACGACGATCGCATGGAATGCAGACCGAATACATCTCTACTGAAAATGAAGTTTGGAAAGTTTTTTAGCCCAGTGGATAAAAGAAAGATTAATAGCAGCATTTTGTGGTCAAGGGATTTAAGTTCCCAACTGTTCGTAATGTATATTTTATCTGTCTCATTACGCCGTCCTTCGGAGGGGACATTAAACTAGGGACCTTATGCGTGAATAATGGACCTAACTTAGCCAGAAATAGCTAGAAATTGTTTACAGCCTGCTCAGAATAAAGAAATGAATGACTGAATGAAAGAGGCCTTGGACTTTGCAACACCTTTTCGTTTGATCTACGACTTTGAAGATATGAGCTATTTCTTTTACATGGCATAGGTTGTAAAAACTGGCCATTTTTTCTGTCATTTTTTTCGAAAAGCAACCCAAACGCTGCTTACTGACTTTAGTAACTGTGAATCAAGCCAATAGAGGATGTATTTCACAGTTTTAAGATTGTCTATCTTGTTTACAGATGAAGACGCATGTTTGGACTTACACTTGCCGTCTTTCTGCTTTCTTCTGGTTTTGACTGTCACTGTTGGAAAAAAGATAACGATTTGGAGGTAAGAGTTGGCTTCACTTTAATCAAGTTGAACACAATTTTCATGTTTTCTACCAGGCTAGTCTGAAATATGTATCCACTCTTTGAAGAAGTTATATGGGAAAGAAGGTGCGAACAATTTGTGAAATTTTTCATCTCATCATGTCACTAAGTCTTTGACTTAATTTTAAAGATTTTTCTCATAATTTGAAGTTCATGATTACCTTCCAAAATTAGAAATTAGCCAAAAGTTTGTTATTATTACTTAGATTTTGATTTTTGATGCTTTGCATTGATCGGAATGCATCAGTACACTGCAGCAGTTTCCATGTCATCAAGAAGCAATTCCTGACCTAAGTATAAATCTGTATTAGTTTCTTCAAATTATTTTTAGCAATGGTTACCTGAATCCAATGAGAACGACTTGTTTGAAGGATGGTTCTGCTTGGTATAGTTTTTCAAGCTGTTGAGTAAATGAAGGCAATGAATACACAACGAAAGATATTTAAAAGCACTGATCTGATGTGACTGTCGGTACGATGAAGGACAGATTCGAGATATTATAGGGGGAAAAGTTTTGTGTGCAGTGGCGTAACGCAGTTTAGGGCACCTTAATTCAAAAACTAAGGGCCCCCAACCAAAAGGGGCCCCGAAAGGGCCCACATCGAAAAAATTTCTTTATTACAAAGACCAAAGGGGCGTTAAGTCTGCATATGACAGTCTAAATGGAAGGAAAGTAACGTTGATTAACTGACAGTTGTTATCAACTCTGTCATGATATGGGATCGAGATTAGTCTTCTGAGCAGAAGTAAGTGATCTGTTCTTAAGAAATTGGAATGGATTTGGGAGATGCGTTTTGAGCCAAAGTAGAGGGCGTGTCCTCAGAATTTTCGTGGGGGCTTCGCCCCCAGCCGTTCCCACTTTCCTGCCTCCACTGGCTTTTCCAAACCATGCTGCTTGCTTTGACAACGCATATATATATTGACTGTAAATCATTGCAATTGTTTTATGTTTGTCTGCGCAACTCATTTCATTTACCTCAAGTTTATATTAGACATGGCCTTTTTATGTTTCCTTCATATCATTTACAAATGGTTTAGTCGGGGCCTCAAGCAGAAAACCCTCTAAGGGCCTCAACTGTCTCCGTTACACCACTGTTTGTGTGCATGAATTTTCTTTGTGGAAATATTGAAAGTGAATGTATTTATTTGAAAAAATATTCCACTACAGGTCTTCCCACAATTAACATATTCCGCGAATTTTCGTGAGTGCTATGGTGCTGGCGGCGCCTCATAGAAGCATAGTAAAACCAGTCTTTTGCAGCTGTTTGCGTGTTCACCGCACCGTCATGCAGATGTTGTATCAAGGGCAAATTTTGTAACAATTCAATTTGCAACTTTTACTAACATGCCAACTACAAATGGTCGCAAACGGAAGTATTTGTATTTCAATAAAAATTTTTTGTTGCGTGTGGTACTATAGAGATTAAACGATGATATTATGAATATATGATTTAAGTACTGAATGTAGCGTAGATCTTCGAAAAACACGACGTTTCGAGTGTATACTCGTTATCAAGTCAGGTGTATACTCTTGACTCGTCATGTTTTTCGAACATCAACGCTACATTTGGTACTTAAATCATTTATTTATAACGTTATCGAAAGTATTGGTATGGCCGTTAAGGAGAACCGTAAATGCAACTAAGCAAACAAGCATAACATTCTTTCAAACATTGGTGCCTAATTTCTGCTACATGCGAAAAGGTTTTAATAGAACACACAAGTGTTCAAGTAAGGCTGCGTTCACACGATGCCGGAACATTTAGAAAACAGTGAAAAATGTGACGGATATGCCTCCCGTTCAAAAGGAAAATGGCACATTTTTGCCATCAGATTTCGAAAACGTTAAACAGCATCGTGTGAACACTCGAAAATGATGAAAACGGAATATTTTCCAACGCTTTCAAGTTGAGGCCAAACGGTTCTGACAGTGAAGGTACATTTCTTTGGCATCAGATTCTTTGTTTAGATCAGATCCTAACGGGGTCACTTTCAAAAGTTATCCCGTTTCGGTACTGATAGCAGATCCAAATTGGTTCGGATCTGTCGAGTCTGGTGTAAATGTAAGACTATCCGTTACAGTTTGGGCATTGATCCATTTGGATCCGATCTCGTGTAACAATGCCTTAGACTACGTCCACACGATGCAGGCACGTTTTGAAAACGATGCAAAATGTGACGGTAGCAAAATATGAGCTAGCGTTCACATGATACCAATAAGGGCAGATTCTAATACAATAGCATCAGTTGCATTGGTTCACACCTCAATTCAAAGCGATTAGCGATTGCAGACGAAAGAAATTCTCTCAGCCAGTTATTCAAAACAAACATAGCCACAATGCAAAGTTGCCCCGAAACCAGTACAGCAAATTCTCACTTTGTGCAGGCGACGGGAAGTTTTGTAGAGAAGTTATGAGCTTAAGACGAAAGAAGAAGGGTAAATCTCCCGTAAATTTAAAGTTCTGTCTGGCTGATTTTGTTTACGTCATTCAGAAGAGGAGTAGAGGGCATTGCAATTCTTACATATTTATTGCTCAAATGTAGGCAGTTACTCCTCAGCTCCTGAATCAAGTAAACAAAATCCGCCAGGCAGAACTTTAGATTTACCCTGCCTCATTCGTTATAAGCACATAACTTCTCTTAAAAACGCCCTTTCGCCCGCAACAAGGGATAGTTTGCCGTACTGGTTTCAGTGCAACTTTGCGACTATGTTTTTTTTAATTATTGGTTTAGAGAATTTCTTTTGTCTGCGTTCGCAAATCGATTTGAATTGAGGTGTGAACCAAAACAGCTGATGCTATTGTATTACAATATCGTCCTTGTTCATTATACCAGCACAATTTGAAAACGGCAGGAAATTTTACAGTCACAAACACATTGCAATCTCCCCAAGAATTTAATGCCAAAGAAAGGTACGTGTACCTTAAGAATCGATCAGCAGCGTTTTGAAACTGTCCAAAACTATTCCGTTACCATCGTTTTGAAGTGTTCACAAGATGCCGTTTGAAAATCTGCCAGTCAGAGTTCTGTTTTCAAATCTACCGTTTTCAACATCTGCAGGCAAAATATGTGCCGTTGTTGTGTGAATGGGAGGCCTATCCATCATTTGCCACTGTTTTCAAAATGTGAGGGCATCGTGTTAACGCAGTCTTAGTCTGTCTTAATAGTCCTTATTTTTTCAAATTTTATAACCGCGATCTGATTAACAACAATAGGACGATGAAATGAGTGCACCACTAGAATGTGGAAAAACGTGAAGTCTATTTAAAAAGTACTTACAGAAGTTAGAACCATTTGTTTCGTCTTTTCAAAGACTGGATTGACTGTAATAAGGAGATCATCAGACCATTTCTCTTCTAAGAATCTCAAAGCAACATGGAATGTTGTGGCTGAAAATTAAGAAAATTTTTGTTAGCTATTTAGGCTGTGAACAAGCCTTTCATATCATTTTCAACCCTGTCCACAGGCTTTTAGCTAGCATGCTTTGGTGTATCTCAATGTCAGTCAGAAGAGACGGTGATAAGTTTATACTTCAGCTAGTGGTGAGATTTTCATCATGCGCTGCATCTTCCTTTGCCTATGAATGGGTTGAAAGGAGCTTTTCTACATTAGTTTTAATGTTTTCATATCTTTCCAGGTGAATCAATTGGTTTGAACACAAGCATTTGAAGAGATTCACTTCTACGTGTCGCCCCACCAAAAAGCAGTTGACAAGGTATTAAGCTTTTCTTGTTGCCTCAATTCAATCCAAATAATTTAATGTATTTCACTTAGTTTTAAGTTGTCAAGAAGCTAACCATCTATCTGCTGTTACAGTTTGCGTGACAAAATATGACGCTGCGTAACAGCACCCCCTTACTTACTTGCAGAGGCTGATGTCATGTTTGTCATTGTTTGGAGCAATACTGCTTTTAAGCTCCATGGAAGCGCTCTTGCGTTTTTTACGTTATGTTACGTTTTGTTCTGACCCACTACGTTATGTTTTATGATAGCTATGTTAGTTGTGTCAAGTTACGTTGCGTTGCGTTGCGTTGCATTGCGTTGCGTTGCGTTGCGTTGTAGTTTGTTTCCTTTGTTATGTTATGTTTCTTTATGTTATATCTTGTCATATTATGTTATGTTATGTTATGTTATGTCATGTCATGCCATGTTATGTTATGTTATGTCATGTTATGTCATGTTATGTCATTTTATGTTATGTCATATTATTTTATGGTATTTTATGTATGTTATGTTATGTTATGTTATGTTATGTTATTTTATGTTATGTTATGGTTATGTTATGTTATTTTATGTTATGTTATGTTATGTTATATTATGTCATGTCATGTCAGGTCATGTTATGTTATGTCATGTTATGTCATGTCATGTCATGTCATGTCATGTTATGTTATGTTATGTTATGTCATGTCATGTTATGTCATTTTATGTTATATTATTTTATGGTATTTTATGTTATATTATGTTATGTTATTTTATGTTATGTTATGTTACGTTGCGCTGCGTTGCGTTGCATTACATACCGTTATCTTATGGTATGTTCTTGCTCCGTTACTTTACAAAGTGTTATGTTATTGTATGTCATATTATGTTACTTTACGTCACATAACGTGACGTTAGTTAAGGTACGGTACTGTTACGTTGTGTTATGTTACGTTATATTATTCATGTTATGCTGCATGTTATGTTCCCTGCATATACTCACCATTCATGTTTTTGGTATTATTAGCAGAGTTCTCGACATCGCCTTCCTCTTCTGGAACTGGAGGGGCCTTTGTTACAGGCAATTTCGATGGCGCAACCGTTGGTGTAGAGCCAGCAGCCGGTGTTGTTACTACAGGTGTCGTAACTGCAGGCGTAGTTGCGACCGTTACCTTTTCTGGTGTGGTTGGTTTAGGCGCTTCCGTTGGTTTTGTCACCGGTGCTAGAAAAATGATCGGTAATAAACTTGAACAATGTGCAAAGAAGGAGTTGCAGGCAGTAGTGTTATCATTCAATATTGTTTACATACAGCCGACATGTACTGTGAATGTTGATGATGGATGCACACGAAAATCTTGAACAAGACAAGATTGACTCGGCAGGTATCCTTTCAGAACCGAACTTCAGGACCTTATAAAGAGGCATGGAATGTTTTAGACATACATTTTATTTTTTATCAAAAAGGACAGCAATGGCGATTCAATTGCTGTTGGAAGCAGGTATAGCATAACTCCAAACCCAGTTTCACAAACAACTTCACGAGCTACTTCACATCTTGCTTATTGAGACCAAATTTTATCATCACGGCGTTTCTATCAGCAATCACTTGAAAAGAGTGGCTACCTTTTGACCTGTTGCCTGGTCAATACAAAACATGTAACAATAGCTTTTGATTTCAAGGAAGTAATTGTGATCTCACTCGTGAAGTTCTTTTTCGGGTCAAGTTTCAAGTTTCATTAATTATCAAACGATCCTAAATACAATTCATACACAAAACTCTACAACTAAGATACATTACAACACTAAGAACTAAAAACTAACGCCACTGAAAACAAAAGAAGAAAAATTACTTTACACAATTGTATTTAAGATTGACTGATTAAGGAGGAGCTCTCTAAGTAGGTAAACTAGTCGAGAGAGAGCCCCCCCCCCCCATAAAACACAAAGAAACCAAAAATTATTTTGAAAACAAAGACAGATAATAGGCACGGTAGCACATGACCTGCCGTCTACGTATTCTTCCCTGACATCTGCTGCTGGCAGCCTGACATCTTTTCCTGTAATATGTCCCTAGGAGTATTCTCTTTTGCAGGGCTATTTGTTTTTGAGTTTTGTAAGTCACAGATATAAAGTGTTTGTTTGTGCGTGCGGCTATAATGAGCAATAAATTCATAAATTATGTTAACTAAGTATAAAGCCTAGAGCTTGAAATATTAACGTTTCGGGCTTGACCATTCATCAGTAGTGATACAGGTTCAAGCCCGACACGCTTAGTATATCAAGCTGTAGGCTATATCCTTTATTCAACGTAATTTATGCATTCATTTGTTAGTCATACTCTGATGAAGACACATGTCAGAAAGGCCTCAGTGTGCTAAATATCTTGTCTTTTTCCATCCGAATTTCTTTTATACAGTTTATTCGTACAACTATCTACCATAGTTATTTGAAAAATACCCAATGTCGGATGAATCGAATCAATCGATAACGTAAGACGGAATCGATGAATTCTTCTTACCTGTAGTAGCAGGCGCTGCTGTTGTTACAACGACAGGAGTTGTAGGTTTTGTCGTTGGTTTGACAGGAGCTTTTGTTGTGACTTGTCTTTGTTCTCCTGCTTTGTGTTCAGCATCCTTTGGTTTAGGCCCATCGGCTTTCTCAGCACCATCTTTCTTCTTTTCTGCTGCTACTTTGTCTCTTTTCTCAGTTGCAGCCATATCATCCCCTTCTTTAACTACCGACGGAAAGAAAATCGTTATCATTATACAGGGTGTCCCAGAAATTGTGCCCCCTTGTCGTCGTTGCTGTGGAGGAGTTGTAGTTTCATTTGTCTTGATTGTACAAAGTAGCATAGGGAAGGCTTCATCTTAGAGTTTGAGACCTTGTTGGAATCAATCAGACCAGTGGTTACTGATCTATGGAAGACGAAAGGCCAAATAAGTGGTTGCTTCAAAAATAAGCATTTCTATTGTTCTCCAACATTGCCAACATTAACTGAATTTTCAAAGAAATGGTCCTAGCGTTTTACTTTAATTTGTTCGGCACCATTTATAACAACATACTGTTAAACCGTTAAAAGATGCAGAGAAAATTTGAATATGACGCTGGAATCCATTCTTTCAAGCATCACTTGATTTTGATGTTGCAAGAAAACAGCAGAAGTACGGTTTTTGAAGTAACTACTTATGTGGACTTTCCGCTGCCATGAATCAACAACCACGGGCCAGATTGACTCTATCCAAGAGACTTGGTGCAGAATGTGCAAAGGTTCGAACACCTAATGCTATTTTCTTGAGAACCACATAATTTTAAATAGATGAACGTTAAAGCTGTCCTGATTTTTACTCAAGGACTGCTGACGTGCCTTCATTTTTGTGCGAAAGTGGTTATATGGATAGCAGTGTGGAATAAAGATATCCTTGCATTAGCCTCGGGAATTTTTTCAGCTCCATTTCAGTGGCAGAAAATTTTTTTCGATAATTGGAAGAACTTGTGATTGGTCATGAGCGGGCTGCTTAAGCGGGCTCAACGTCTTAAGAGCGGGAATCGACAAGTTAAAGCTTGCCCGAGCCAAGTGGTAAAAATAACCAGTTGTATTTGATGATCTTGGTACATGCTGTTTCATTGTGTAGCTAAAAGCAATGGTTATGTAAGTATTTTTAGCCTTTTTGTAGCGGCCTCACAATATGTCTCTGTCCATTCCCTTTACAGCGAATCGTTTCTACTGTTTACTAGATTGAAATCTCTCCTGAACTTACACCTACAATAAAGAAATTGATTCAGTATGATTTACGTTGTTTTACAGCACTCGCAAAACAGGCTGATTGAAAGCAAGGAACATTCTATGGGAGAAGTGTCAAGTCCACGCATGTAGGTTTATTTATCCTATTGTAAGTTTTACAGTTGTGGAGAAAATTTTAAGACATTTTATCAACAGCGTTTCTTGGCGTAGCGAGATGGAGCCCTACCGCTCTTCCTATCTTATCCTCTTGGATTTTGTTTAAGTCAACTTTCTATTTCGATTCCGAATTTCTATGTTATATTTTTGAATTTCTGCGCCATTTTGCCATGACGTCACAATGAAATCTATAGAAGTTCTCGGACATCATAGTGGCTCTGCCGATGAGAGGTGTTACAAAAGTTGTCTTACTCAGCTAGATTCTGCATCAATTTTTAAAAAAGTCATCTTTATGATTTGTTTGCAAAATATCGAAACTTCATGAAAATATTGATTCAGAGACAAAAGTCGTGGAGGGTCTTCAGTCCACAGCTGTGTTCATGAGATTAAGACCAGCCCTTGATTTTTAGTTTGAAGCAAATCGCACTGTTGTTTGAATTAATTTTCAAGACTTGTCATACTTATTAGGATTATGGAATATCAAAGGCTCCCGCGTTGCGGTGAGAGCGGAAGAAGCGTGCAATGTAAATTCGCAGATTGTTAGAAAAAAGATTTTCATGATTGAAGGACTGCTTGAATATTGCTTTGTTATTTGCTTTTGACAACAGGGCTTCTTTCCTTGGAAACCACAATGAGTAAGAATGTTCAATGATTTCTTCATGTAGAGAAAACAAAATCCAATGAAGATAAGATTCTACTTTGAATATTGACAACATCGGTGGTACGCTCCTTCCGCTTTCCCTGTAATCGTCGATAGTTTTACTTCTGTGCGCAGGGAACAAAAACTTATGAAATGTGGAGGGTTTCTCTACTCTCCTGGTAAAACTAAAATATATGTAACTCTTATAATTAGCGTAGCTTTCTTACCATTATTTTCATCATCTAAAGGGTATCCTAATCCAAATTCTAGTGAAATCAGCACACATAATCCTATTAGTAAAAGTGACCACTTCATGTTGAATGTGCCTATTTCAACCTGCAAATGCAAAAAGAATAGAGTCAAGAACATATTATAAGCAAGTCATATGCATTTTCTTCTATCATCGAACAACAGTGCAAACAACTGCATCGATTGCAGCCTTTATGGCAACTTGATACACTGCTGAGTTTTCGCATCCTTTACCGTGAAAGTAATTACCATTCATTTATTTATGAATGACCTTCTCTGTAGTACATAGCTAAGAATTTGTTTTCTGCAAAGGAACATTTTTTACTTCTCTATTCAAAGATGGCATCAGAAATTATTCAGCCTTGTTCCATTTGCAATGAAGACCCAGTACATTGCCAGTTACTTCCAAGAATCAAAACATTTGCAATTCCATTAAAATAATATGCGGGAGCTTCGGTTGCTTGGGCTATCCCGATAAATCATGCAACATCTGTTTACCTTAGTCACAAATTTTTCTATCTGAGCATTGAATCATATACCTGGTGAGTCAAAAAAAAACGCCCGGCGTTTGAAAGGCTGCTGCTTCCTGACTATATACGCAATGATATTTTATAATACCTGATTGAATAGCTAACATGTTCAATTATTCTTAGAAATTTCCTGACCAAAATCGGTCACTTCGTTCAGATTGACCAAAATCGGTCACTTCGTAAGCTATTTTCTAAAATGAATTCCTTGAGAAGCCTTAAAAAAACATGCTAAAATTACAAGCAAGAATCCCAAATATGTTAACCTCGCAGCGATGACTTTCAGCATGCTTTAGCAATAAAATGAATCCCTTTGAGAAGTCTTAAAAAACATGCTAAACTTACAAGCAAGAATCCCAAATATGTTCACTTCACAGCGATGACTTTCAGCATGCTTTAGCTAGCACATGCTTTCCTTCGACGGGTTGAAAAGTCTTCCCGTCAGCGTGAGTAACTTATTCAGGGAGATTCAATTCTCCCATAAGGGCAAAATACATGAACACATCCAAGTGTCATTATTGCTATGAAGGAGAACAAAGAGAAATCTTGCTTGATGTTTTCACTCGTTTTTGCAGGCTTTCCAAAGGGGCTTTTTGCAGAAAATCTCTTTCCACGTGAATGAATGGCTGATTAAAGCCGGGTAAATTACTGAACCTAATTTGACATATCGGGCATAAAACAAGACAGTTTTCAATGTCATTGATTTGATATTCAGGGAGCAGGATTTTTTCAAGCGCCGGGCGTTTTCATAGACTCAACCGGTACATTTTTTGCAATCCTGCAATCTCGAATCAACTCGTTTTCTCAATCTGTCGCCTTTGATTTTCATTGATTGCCGATCTTTCAAATTTGTCTTGATCAAACGAAAGAGAAAGAGTTGAAGTCGTTTAGGAAGTGTTATTTTAGCCTGTCCAAGCAAGAGGGAGATTTGCCGTTAAAAATTTACCCCTGGTCCTTGAAGGGTAAATGATGGAAAGAGGCTTCACGGCGTTGAGGGTAACACTCGTGCTTAAATAACGGACAATTTTGGGAATTTTCTGGCTTGTGTGAGTAGCATACATGCGCTCAGTTTCAATAAATTAAAGAGCTATCGTGTCACTCAATGTCACATGAGGGCACGCTAAAATTTCAAACTCTCTGAACGTCAAATTTTCCCTACATGGAAACAAGACTCGATTACATGTCGTAGTTTTTCCTTTTTCCAGAACTGATAACTCTGCCACTACGGCTTACTTCCCTACAGTTGTAGAAACTGTACTGTAAAGCTCCGTACTGATTCCAGATGAAACCTCTCAGCCGTTCTACAAAAGCTTCGATTAAGTGGTGTCGGAACCTCTATCACTATTGTGTGTACTCGAACATTCTGCAAGATGTATTAATCTATTGTTCGATTTGGGTTCTTTTTTAGAATTTAGCTATTGGGCCTAGATTACCGGCTACTTTATCTCACGACCACCTGGTGTAATATGCATCAGAAATCAGTTTTCTAGAACTGCTGTACCGTAAAACATGGTACCAGTACTTTGGTAGAGATTCAATGTTGCCATAATTGCAAAGATCGCCTTCCTCTAAGCCACGCCCTGACCAGCAGACGGCTGGTCGCCGAATGACATTGTTTGCCGTTTTTACAGCTCTAGGGGAACAGGGTCCTCAATGGAGTGACAACGGCAACGACATTTCAACACAACGATATGAGCGTAACTTGAAGGTCCTTATGGAGTGTGGCTAGATCCACACTGTAGTAGATGAACTGATAGTAAAGTTTTTTCGTTGAACCTTTCTATCAATTTAATTACTGCACTGTTGATCAATAGTTACGCTGATATCAAGTTACGCTGATCTCATTGAGTTTAATTGCTGTTGTTGTTGTTGTTGTTGTTGTTGTTGCTGTTGTTGTGGCTCAACTGAGGGCCTCATTTCCCCAGAGCTGTAAAAATGGCACAGAATATCTATTGGCGACGAGTTTCTGACTACCCGTCGTCTGCTGGTCAAAATGTGGCTTAGGGAATGCGATTTTTGCCATTTTGGCAGGAATGAACCTTTGCCGAAGTACTTTTGCCCAGTTTTATGGTATAACAGTTCAAGAAAACATTTTTGAAGCAAGTTAGATCCATTCGTTGTGAGAAAACAGCAGTAGGTGATTTAGATCCAATAGCTAAATTCAATAAAGGAATCCGTATCGAACGATAACTTGATTACAGTTCGAATAATGCCAGTTAATCGAACCTGTTGCAGAACAGCTAATAGATTTTAGTACCTAGTTCTAGCGCTCTTACCCAGGCAAAAAGCGAAACTACGATATGTTATCGAGTCGAAGTTACTCGTTAAGGCCAAATTTGATTTTTAAATGATCTGAAATTTAGCTTGCCCGCAAAGGACTCTGGGTAAAAAAGGCTCTTAGATGTCAGTGCTGCAGAGGAAGATGAAAGGTAGCCGCAGTAATTTCTGTAGACAGGTCAATGATCAAGGGATGACTACACAGCGAATACCAGCAATAACGAGGCCCACGTGCCTTTCAGCTTGATGGCCTAATGTGCAAAATCACTCGTACAAGCCAAACCTTAGGAGTGAGAGATTAAGTACACCCGAACTTTGTTTCAGGCGTAGTTTTCTGAAAAGTTTCGTTGAATTAACTAATCTTGGAAAGTTAGTTTCTGGCTCACAAGAGTTTGCCAACAGTAAAACTCGGCGTACAGGAACGTTATTGTTACCTTCTGAGTTTCAATCTCGGCTCAGGTGAAAATAATATAGATTGAAAATGAAAGTGCACTTCTTTTGCCAATCGCTGGGATAGCAGAAAGAGAGATCTAATAGAGTTCGAGTCTGCGATCCCTTGTCATGACACTCAAGTGATGGGTTTCTACCTGGGATCCATTCCTGTCTTCCTAACTGTTCTGGCGCTATGTCAGAGGAACACAATACTGCTTCACTATACATTCAATAGATTCCTGATATCTCTTCGATCTCTGTATTGGAGCTGCGTCTCACAGCACTTGCTCCTTTGCTTTCCATAATGCAAGGAAACGGAAGGTAAAATTGCCAAGCCAAGAGAGTATTAGACTAAATTCTTCTGTAAAGCAGTTGTTCTCTAATGCGAGATAAATTTGAGAAATAATGTTCTCTGGGTGGCCCTTTCGAGAAAGATTTAGGTGATCCCTTTTGACTAAGTACATCTACTAAACCATAATACCAGTGTGCTCTCAAGATCTTTTAATTCTAGCCTAGCCTAATAGACAATGCTAAATGGTTTCCTTCAAGGAAAAGGCTTCCGTGTCTTGATTCGCCGCTTTCATTGAGCAGGACGTTATTGCTAAAAGCCTTTCAAATAGATCTGCGGTGTGTTGCGATATATAAATAGAAAAAGCAATAGATAATCACAGTCCAAAATATACCTTAATATCCATGGAATGGTATCACTAAAAGTACTGGGCCATGCCCTTCTTATTGCCTAAGCGGATTTTATATCATAGGTCATGTTTATGACCGATCTATTTATGAATTACATTGCCAGAAGCCTTTCTGCCTATCTGATGCCAGTCACTGTGGATATGTAGATGATTTTTTCATAGTGGACTCTGGGTATGTAGATGATTCAGTTCGTAGCGAAGCGAGTGATAGTTGTAATTTGATATGTATTGGGGTACTGCTGGAGCCTATCGTCTCTCAGATAAACGAGATGGCTGGATCCAAAGGATTTGCTACCTTCAGAACAAGGATGACAACAATTAACACATTTACTTGACTGAATCTCAGTTCATGTCATATTATTTTCGACCTAAATCATTTTATTCAAATTGTACATTATTGGCTGTAAGACCTTGACCAATCCAGAACGCTTCGTTTCGAACTAGAACCATTGTCAACCACATTAGCCTTAGGAAAACAAGCTATTTATAGTCTAATGACATGAGGAATTCTCAAGATAGTACTTAAACGTAGTATGAATAATTTCACATGCATTAGGTCCCGCAGCAGCCTATCGCCTCTGTGATAAACGAAATGGCTGGATAAAAAGCTTTTGCTACTTATTTGCGTGACCATGTCCTCTGTAGGGTGAGTCAAAAATGTTTACGCGTTTGGCGGGCTGTGGAATAAAAGGTATGTGGCCGATATTCCAAAATAAAATGTTAATGTATCAGTCAAAGGCTAACTTAGATGTGAAAACTTTGTTTGGTAAAGTCACACACATTTAGGTACAACAATTAGAAGAATGTCTGTAAGGGGCTGTGTATGGGAATCGAGGATTCCACATTCCATTCTGGCCGATGATTTATGAGGTAATGACATTTGGATTGTCAGTTCAGAAATAGGATTTTAATTTCAATAGGATGTAAATTATGGACCAGAAAGGAATGAGGAATGATTGTTTCCAAATGTGCTACTTACCAGCATTTTCCTAATTTCTGGATCTAAGTGATGAGTGATTTTACCAAACAAAATTTTCTCTCCTAAGTTAGCCTTTGACTGATAGACTTACATTTTAGTTTTGAAAATTTGCCTCATACGTCTCATTTTACAGCCCGCCAATTTTTTTTTACTCCGTCGGTATGTAAAGCTGCAATTCAAACTACTGTAACTGCACTACCTCACCATATTTCTAAAATCTAAATATTCACGAAGCAATCATTGAACATTCAACGAAAACAGCAACGGCTTTGATTCCGATACAAAACTGCCACAAGCTGATAGGCCTTTCTGTTATTTTGCAGGTCACAAAGTCGCCGATGTCTTGCTGCTCAAGAACAATTTCTGCAACGTTAAAAGGAAGAAATTGTGCAAAGTTGGACTTACCTCTACAGGATGTCGAAAGCGAGCTGTTACACTCCGTTATAAAGGTATTACAATCCTCTATTTGTTTTGAAATAACAAAGTTAAACAAGAATTTCACTTGGCTGCTGTACTCTCAAGGCCGCGTCCAAACTCGTTCTGCTTGGGTTGTGTTCAATCATGTGATCTGACCTTGCCCTCATGAATTATGCACACCCGACTGCATAAGCTCCTCAAACAAGGCTCTGCCTGAATAGGCCCGTAATTGTCGTAATCTAAATTAGGTTAAGGGTTAATGTGTATGGAATCTCCAAAGCCGCGTACGCCTTCTGATTTGCTAATTGCCAAGCGTCGTTGTTCAGTAGGGTCGCATTTGTTCCGTCTCTCAGACGATGCTTAAACGAGGATGCTGTCTGGGAACACCAGCTGAGATTTCGTTTGTTTTAGTGCATATCAAGATGCCAGTGGATTTTCGTTGACGTTTCAAAAATCGGCAGTGTTTTCTTTTAATTGCTGCCAGTGAACGTTTACCCGGCTGCATATGCAAGAATGCCGATTAGGCCATAGCAGGCCAATCAAAGTTTGATTGGTTTTGCAGGTAGGAAGTTAGCTTTTGCTACCATGGCGCAAGGTTTCTTGAATTGACGAAATTTCAATTTTGCATTGGTTTCAGCTTGTTTGCTCCTGACGGACACATTTTTGTGTTTCACTGTGCCTCTGTTTAGAACTGCTTCCGAAAGAAACTTATGTTTTTTGGAATCAGAGTTATATTTGGATAAACAGCTGGTCTTTCGAGACAACAGCTAGTAAATCCTCAGTTTTTTGACGGCCTCTCGAATCAGACCTTCAAATCAATGGAAGAAACTTTAATTTCATTCTACAACAAATCAAAGTTGCCAATCATTTTAGGCACATTTTTACGGTAAAATGAAATTCGGCCGATGTTTAACTTGCATCTGCTGGAATGGATCTGCTGAGATGAAGTTTGCTTGATAGTACGTGAGACACTGTTCAAAGGACACGTGCCTATTTTTTAGTAATAGCCATCCGTAGACAAAATGAGTTAAGGTTTGTTTTACCCATTTCAAGTCATGCGACCATACTTTGGGGAATTTTCAGTACTCTTTGACTTTTTCATTAATGGCACCACATTCTAAGGCGTGAAATATGATAAAAATTCACAGGAGGGTTTTGATGAGAGATTGATCATCTTACTAGAAGTCTATGTAAACAATTGTCAGTCGATTTTGTCAATCTAAGGTAGTTCACTTTGCAAAAGCTGCTTGCTTCAGCAGGATAGCAGGGAATGTGCCCAGGATGTCTATGTGAGACAAGACGCCGAGATAAATATTTTGTCGCGATATTTTGAAATTTGTCATTGTACCCTGCAGACAAATTCTTCCCAAATGTGGTTGTTCTTGTTGCTACAGAAGTCTCATTCCTCCTTGTGTCCCTGTGCCTATGAAGGTTGTTGCTGTTGTTGCGTCACCTTTGCTGGACACACGAATACGAGAGATACCGTGACAGAGACAGGGGCACAAGAGAAAAAGAACCAATAACTACCGCCCTTCTAGAAGCCCTGTAACAACTTATTTACATCTGAGGGATTTACTATTTAGGTGATGGTACAAGAAATTTGTTTATATTGATGTTGTCAAAATAAGTACCCGGTGAGTCAATAAAATGGCCCGGCGTTTGTAATATTCTGTTCCCCGAATATCAAAGCAATGATGTTGAAAACGGTCTTGTTTATTCTTGATATGTCCAATTAGGCGGAGGGGGGGGTGGTACATGACTTGCGGATGGACGGGGGTCTGCCGCTCGGTTTTCAGAAAGGTACCGTCTTCTAATTAACGAAACTTGCTGTTATACCCATTTTTCTGATGAATTTTGGCGGCAATTAGGTTGGTTAATTTACCCGGCTTTGATCGGCCCTTCCTTCCAGTTGAAATGGGAAATGTTCTGCCGAAGTCCCCTTCGAAAACCTGCATAAACAATTCATAAACAGTGAAAATAACAAACAAGATTTCCCGTTGTTCTCCTTCCTATCAATAATGACATCTGGATGTGTCCATGTATTTTGTCCTCTTGGGAGAATGAAATTTCTTTAATAAGTTTTTCATATTAAGGGGAAGATCTTTCAACGCCAAGAGGACAGCACGTGCTAAAGAGCTCTGAAGTCATCGGTGTGAAGGAAACGTATTAGGGAAAGTTGCTCCTAATTTTAGCACATTTTTAAGGCTTCTCGAAGAAACTCTTTTCAGAAAATCCCTGGTAGAATCTGAACAGAGTGACTGACTTCAGCCAGAAAAATTCTAAAACTAAATGGACATGTTAGCTATTCAATCAGATATTGCAAAATATCATTGCTTTTACACTCAGAGAACAGTAGCTTTTCAAACTTAGGGCGTTTTTCTACTCACCCGGTAGATTTACGAATGAAGTTGTGATTTTGAAACATGTCTGATCCCACTGGTAAACTGGAATGAGTTTCAAATTTATTGACATGCGCCGCTTGCGCCGCTCGCGATAGATTGATTTTGAATCTTTTCCTGAAAGACTCTAGCTTTCCAGGAACCCGTGATTTATTGACCTATTTGCCCTGTCAATCAGTATTCCAGGTCCCGTCTTAATCGATATTTGAGCTGAAAACTGTAGATCAGTATTCTCTTCACGAACTTCAACGGGCTTCCCTTTCTTAGCGTGCTTGCAGACTCTTGCATTACGGAGGACGGCAAATGCGGTGGCAAAGTTTCTTCTACTTTTCTCGCCTCGACACTGAAGAATCTGAACATGGCTACCCTTCCAACGTCATTTCACGTTCCCTACACTGTCTGCCATTTGTTCATAGTTTTTGGAATATTCCCCCTATCCCATGGGCATGGATTACATGTCTTAGCAGCCCTACATTCCTTTCTTAGAATGGCGATCCTCTGAAAAATCTAATTTCTTTTCTATTCAGTGTAATTTTAACACAAGACTTTCGAACTACTTTGCTACATTACAAAGACGATACCACGGGGAGCAGAGGACTATGACTACCCATGGCTATTACCCACATAGACCAGCAAACAGATTACACTTTAATATAGGAATAAACGACTTTGAAACCGGTTTTACATCGGATGTCAGGCAAACATGGGCAGTACTGCTGAACATCGAAACCCCAGTCGAGACGTCAAGAGTTGCCACCGCTTGAAAAACCACGTCCATACTGTCGGCTCAAGTTCGTTTTTCACAACATTGTTGATATAAGACTTCAACTTAAGTGTGGACTGATGCCTATTCACACAAATGATGCCCATTCACACATTGCCTAACATCTAATGTGAAACCAGAATCTGGTGAAGCAGACGTACAAACAAACGAAATTCTAAATTTCCAGGGACTCGTGATTTATTGACCTTTTCCTTACCGGTCAATTCTCCAGGACCACGCAGGATTTTCACTCTAAAACTTTCAAATGAATATTTGCCTCTTGAAATTTATCTCGCTTACTTTCAGATGCCCTTGGGCTTTCTCTAAACCACAGAGTAATGTCTAAACTTACTACTGCCTAAAAGCTTGATTTTTATAACAGTGCAATATTGCCAGTATCAGATCGTCCCCATCCCAGGGACATTGATCAATTGCCCTTATCGCCCTCAATCCGGTACTGAGAATAAAAATCTACTCTGCAGTTCAATTAACGTGTTTACGGGGATCAATTGATATCTGTGATTGTGCAACCATGCGTATCACAAACATTTTAAACACCCGTAGGTCTTAGCACTGTTCGTATTAGATAATTTTCAGCCAGAAAATATCAATAGAAAATAGCTTGAATCTTTGACACTATTGATCGATCATTGACTGTAATTTGTACCTCAAGATCAAATTTGTACAATCCAGGAAGCTCAGATTTTTGAACGTCCGCTCGTGCTTTAAATATATATTATTTGTAACTTTGTTTATAGCTGTCGGATTAAAGGCATAAACATTCCATACTACCTGCCTTCACTGTGAAGCTGTGTTGGGTGTGATTTTTGAGCCAGAATAATGAAACTTGTTCTGCTTTGTTTTGTTGTTGCAGTTGGCTCCATCCTTGCATTTCCAACGCAAGAAAAGAAGGGTAAGTAGACGATTATTTTGTTTATGTAATTGAATCAGTCTTCCCGCTCACCTATAAGCCTTGTGTGATCGAGACCGTTTGTACCCACAGTTTATTCTTTCTAGCCTTTCAACCTTTGAGATTCCCGTGTCATTAATTCATTTGCACATTAACTAAGCCATGTTTTGATTTGATAATTCCTTTTTCATTATATCGTTTTTATCTATGTGACTCTCTCTGTCAGCACCAGAAGTGCGACATTTACATATCGTGGCTCAAAAACGCATAGCCTGTCCAAACCCTCGAAGCTTCCAGAATCTTTAGGTTATTCTTCAGCTGAGCTTGATATCACTTTCAAACTCTTGTTCTTGAAAGCATCATTGAAAAGGATTTAGAATAAATGTTTTCATCTCCTTAAATGCACGTCTCTGCAGTAGCATCCCAGTCTATGTACATTTGTGTGTTTACTCCATGTCTGTGTGCATGTGTTTTATTCATGTATTCAACATTCCAAATATAGTATCGAAAGAGAAGCTCAAAAATTTACTGAGTGAAATTCCCTTTTGTGCGGATGTGCGTCAGTTTTGGGTAGATTTTGGCTCGAAAATTCTTGGAATGGGATGTACTTTTTACCGAAAAATTCTGGAATTCGGAGTCTAATTTGATTTTTGCTAGAAATTCTGGGAATGCCTAGGTCCTGGATAATTAACAATTTCGTACTGTTTTCGTGCAAGCACGGGTCAGGAACCACATTCATATTCTGGGACTGCGCCTCAAAATCTCGCCATAATTCTGGATTTTGTCGTAACAGAAATTCTTGGAGCGCATACCTCCATGTGACCTAATAGTGAAGTGGCCCCTGGGGGCCCTAATTAACGGACCAATCGTAATAAACCCATAAACGCTACCTTAGACATTGTAATCTGGGGGCAACATTGCTTTTCATTGCCGCCATTAACTTGTATTTTTGCTTTCAAGCTTTCAGATTAATTCATTGCTTCTCTTTTACAGGATTTAACAGTTTTCTCCCTAGTCACTGGTTTATTTTGGTTGTTGTTCTTTTGCAGGACTTGCCAGCTTCTGTCCACCGTATACAATGCCCAATGTTGCGTATGTGGAATCAATAGCGAGTTTACGAAACCACGACGGCAACGGCAACTGCAATGCAATGTTGCTTTTATTTCAGAACTTTAGATTCAAAGGATTCCTTGTTTTCCGTTCGAATTTGCTTCCCTTGGGAGTCTCTGAAGTTGCCTTTTTCAATCTCACAAGTTGACCATCTCTGGCATTCTGTACAGCAGATCTGGGCGTCCGAAGTAAAGCTCAGTCTTTATAAATGCTTATCGTCAAAGAAAAGAGATGGTTTCAGGCACTGTGAGTTATAGGAGGCTTCATTTTGGCCTTTTGGATGATGTATTAGAGGTAGTGTACGGAAACAATACTAGCTTTGCTGAATATCGGATGACGTTCTGACTGGAGTTGCCGTCCTGGTTTCGTAAATTCTCTTTTACTACGAAGAATCCATGTTCTAAGGTTCTAAAATTATGATCACAGGCATTGCACTCATCTAAACATAACATAGCGTTTTTTATCTTGTAGAAGAGACTACACTGCAAGCTCAACCAACCAAAAATGCAAACGGAAAGGATATCATTGTCACGGCAACGGCCACTATGGGCAAAAAGCCGGACCAAGCTGCGAAGAGAAACCCTACTGCCGCAAGTAGGCCGAAGAAAACTAAAGCAAAGACGAAAAAGGTTAAGCCTATAAAGAAGATGAAGAGTGTGGAGTCACCGCCCAGAAAAGTAGTAGCTTCACCCCAGAAAGTATTTGCTCCTCCCAAAAAGGCTGCTTCACCACCAAGGAAGGAAAGCAAATCTGCAAAGAATGATTCAAAGGCCAAGAAAACTAAGAAGAATGATTCCAAAGACTTGAAATTTGAAACATTAAAAGAGGTGACAGGAACGCGGTATGCAAAGAAGCCCAAAAAGGTGAGACCAATGCAACCATTATCACCTTTGATCTTGAATTAAACTGCTAACTGGCACGTTTATTTACGCAGCCATAGTCTCCAAGACACACGCAGTTATCACACTATCAGTTCAAAGTAAACCTTAAAATAGCCTTATATAGTTTAAAGTTTTTATACCACAAATCATTTGTCTACACTAAACATTGGTACCTCACTTTATGGTTAATGGCTAGATCACTGTTGAGCACTTGCGTGTGTCTTACAAACGATGGTCGCTAACACATTGCCTAATAACAATTGATCCTACAAGACACGGTGTAAAATCTGGGATTTAGGAAACAAAATGTCACGACATAAATCTTGCATTTAATTTTATCATTAATCTTTTTCAACGGTAGCACTGCAAGTCGAGCTTGACTCCATTACAAAGTGCCATAGCAAAATTTTAAGATAAAACGTAAATATGTGCAGCAGTTAAAGATCGATAGCCCAAACTTTCAAGCAAGTTGAAATTCGTTGGAGTTTATAGAGCTCTTCTAGACCTACTTAGCTTTACTCGTACTTCGGCTTGGTAACGGACGATATTAGGTTGTTTTGTTAAAATTCGATATCGATTGTATCGACAATTGTGATTGAGTTTTTGAGCTGTCGAGGTCCCACTATAATTACAAATTTCAATGCAGAAATTGAAATGTGGGTCATCAAACTTTGAGGTATGAAGTAAATTCAACCTTGTAAAGCAACAAGCAAGAAAACGAAGGAAAACCAAAAGAATGGGAAGAAATGAGCGGGTTTCAATTTTATTAGACTCCATTTCCATTAAATTTATTTAAATTACACTCAGTGTATGCCATTACTCATGTACGGAAGAGCTGACTGAAGTGTCAAAGAAATCATTGACAAAATTGAAGAACTTATTCTAAAGCACTCAATAGATGCCCGTATTTTTTTTCTTTCATAGGGTAAATCTTCAAAGAAATCTATTCACACAAAAGTAAGTAGCATACTTTTGAAACTAACGTTTGAAATAAGGTATGAATTTGAAAGTAACGTCCAAAAGCCCTCCTCTGTTGTCTCAACACCAGTAGCTGCAGAAAATATTTGTAACCGGTCACCTTTACAATGAAATTCAGCGTTATTAAAAGGAGCAGTAAGTAGACAAAAACAGTGGTAATCAGTCGAGATCCAGAGAATCCTAAAGTCAATATAAAGATAGGTAGAACCACTCTAGAGCAAGTGGAAACTTTTAAGTACCTAGGACAGCATACAGCTCAAATCTTTCAAATCTTTAAAAAGGTGGGTGTAAAATTGTATCACATTTTTCTTTGAATTCATGTGCTTGAAAGAAGCTTTGGCTAATTTGCTGTAAATCTACCGTGACAATTTTTTGATATATTGATTATTTTCAAAATGGTGGCATTTTGACTTATTTTGCAAAAATTCATCGAAAATTTTGAAGAAATTAAAATCATCGTAAATCTTAAATTAATTGAGAGAAATTGATACAATCTTCAAGATAACCATAGTTTATGAAGGTCTACAACATGTTTGCAAGCAGAAATCTGTTGCTCTTTTGGTTAAGGATTTAGAAATTTGATGACGTCGCAGCCTTAAAATTAATAAATGCCACCATTTTGAAAGTAGTCGAGGTATCAAGAAATTGCCACGGCAAATTTATTGCGAATTACCCGAAGTTCCTTTCAAGCATTTTAATTCAAAGAAAAATGTAATAGAATCTTACACCCACCTTTTAAAAAGATTTGAGCTCTATGCTACCTAGGACAAACGATCTCATCTGATGATAGATCAGATACTGCAATAAGACAACGTATAGAAATAGCAAGACAGATTTTCCTAAATATGAGTGATGTTTTAACAGCAAGGAAAATTGAGATTGAGGCAAGAAAGCGCTTAGCCAGATGTTATGTTTTATCAACACTTTTATATGCAAGTGAGACCTGGACGCTTAACGCTGATACATGTAACAAAATAAACAGCTTTGAAATGTGGATGTATCGAAAAATGCTTAAGGTCTCATACACAAGCCAAACTACAAATGAGGAGGTGTTAAAACGTGTAAATGAAAAAGGTCTGTCACTAGAAAAGAACATAAAAATGAGAAAGACACAATATTTTGGACATTTAGAAAGAAAAGACAGGATGCAAAAGTCATTATTGGAAGGAAAAGTATGTGCGAAAAGACCAAGGGGACGTCCCCATAAATCGTCGATGAAGAATATCATGGAATTGACAAAGTTAAACTTTGAGCAGTGCATAAGAGGAGCTGACTACCGTGAATACTGGAGAGAAGTAACGAAGAATCTTCTGACTTGAAGCAGTCACCGAATGATGATGAAAAGGAACAGGCATATTGGGTGACACAGGAAAAACTTCACGAGCTCGATCATAGCTGGCTCCCTGAATTCAAAAGCTATTGCCATATGCTTTCTATCACAGTTTAGTTGAAAGGCTTAGCTATCTTTTGAGATGCTGCATGGTCATTTTAAGCAATGATTACTATCCGAAAACCAGATTCAAAGAATATTTCGAATCCTAGATTCCTCATTTTGAGTCAAATAATCACCATCATCTTCCATTCAACATTTTGTGAAACTCGACATAGCGATGGATTAGAAGTTGGCTGGGGAAATTTTTTGTTTGCAAAAATGATTGACCTTTGTTGCTCATTCAAATTTCATGCTCCAAGGCAAATTTGGAATTCAACCTTTTTTTACACTTTCCAAGAAATGGGCTGGAAAACGAGGGAATGGTACGAGAAATGAATGAATTTCCATATTTTTGAAACTATTTTTCTTCGCTAAACACGTATCTTTTATATATTTATGTGACCGTGATGTTACTGATACATTTATTTATGAACTCTGGTTCTGTTGAATGCACTTCTTGAGATTTTTTCCTGCGTTTATCCAGAAATCATGTTTACTTTCATTCCATTTTCCAAAAATTGATAAAATGGGGTGTTGGAATAAAAGCGGAGCTTGTTAGAAAGTTTTTCAAAAGTTAATAAGCGGGGGGGGGGGACAATTATTCGGTACTCGCGAGTATGTCGATTCCCTTTACCGTACGAGGCATGTTACTTCGGAACTAATTTTTCTAATTTCTTCTTAGAGGCTAGCTCGACCAATCAGAAGTCCACTGCGATTATTCCACAGTTCCTCTCAAGTTCTCAATGAGCCTATGCTGAATTCTATAAGAGCAAGTAAGAAGTCATTTATGGGAGAAAGCAATGATGATGTTGGTGAAGCTGATTCCAACCCAACTGAAACACCAGATGATGATGGTCCTTCTGATAAACGATCTGATAGTGCAGGAGGTCAGTAATAATACAGTCAAATTCGGTTATAGTCCGGTTATCCGGTTATATTCAATGGTACTATTCAATAAAATACCCTCTGAATTTACCTAATAGTCGCTTGCACGACTTGCTACATGTGAGGGGTACTTTCTCCCGTCGATTCTTTTGTTTATGTGACGTCATGGTCACATCTGATTGGTTAACGTGCAAATGTAAACATCCGGTTCGGCTCTATTGAAAGATAATTTGTGGGTCGTTTGGAGCCACTGTTTTTGGAATGTTCCTTCCTCCTCTGATAGTGCAGGAGGTCGGTAATAATACAGTCAACTCCGGTTGTAGTCCGACAATAGTCCGGTTATAGTCCGGTTACCATACCATACATATAATTTTGGGTAACTCCGCCTAAAGTCACACTCCGCTTATAGTCACATTTTTCTTGAAAACATTTGATGTGACTATAACCGGAGTCGACTGTATACACATGTTTATAGAGGGTAACGCTTGCTTACCAGTCGAGTCTGCACTCATACTAGGTTAAGGCTTACCGGTACACGAAACTCCTGTTATCAACAAGGATAAGAATAATCCTAATACATTGCAAAACTGCTGTAGGTAATTGCAAAATATTTATGGAAGAGATCGTTTGTACAAGAATACCTAAAAGACATTGTTTTTGGTTATAATACACCTTTACTCTTGATCTAAATAGCAGAACAGAGTTCCAGGAACATTTCTTCAAGGGAAGTTCGCTGTAATAGCGAAGACCTTGAAACCACCACGATTTTGTTGCAGCTTCAGATATTTTTTGACTCAATGGATTGAAAAGAGCCTTAGGCAGTCTGGTCTAGTTTTGCCCTTGAATTTTTAATACAGTAGATATCCCGCGTGTAAGAACCTAGTGAATAAGAACCTATAGGCTGAAATTTTGACATAAGACCTCCATTATATAAGAACCCATTCAGCCTGAAATTTGAAATAGGTTCTTATTTGTAGAGATCATCAAATTAAATCAAAACTCCAGTTGCTCAGTCATTGAACACGTATGCAAACTGATTATACTATTTGTGCATTTTGTATAGGACTAAGAATGCTTTGAAAGCTTTTCGTTGGATTTTATGAAATTTCTAACTCTTTCACGAACTTCTGTTGTGGATGTGACCTGATGAACTCAAGTGCTGTAAACTGGCAGTAACTAACAGGTTTGAAGCTTGAATCGGAGCAAACAATACCTGAAAGGCCTGAATAGAATAAGAATCAATCTAAAACCTGAACTATCTTATTTCCCTCTAAACACCCAATATATAAGAACCTAGTCAGGCTGACTGGCAAAATTGTTGGTTCTTATGCGCCTGTTGTATTGTACCTTGACTATTTCAGAATTACAGTGTTTTTCGTTTTATGAAAAGAATTCGAGGAAGTATTTAAGAATTCATATCAACTTCATTTATAAACTTTGGAGAAAAAATTGTATAATTTTAAAGAAAAAAAGAGTTAATGGAGTCATATGAAGGACTGTAATACAATGGAATGCGAAATTCTTTCGCTCTTCTGGTTTTCGATTTGGAAATTTGATGATTGTCAGATCTTATTTCCTGATATTTTCTCGAAAAACAGTGTTTTTTGAACATTGATTCTTTAATCTTACAGAGAACCAAACAAACACTCATGAGTTGTAAAATGACAGAGATATTGATGGATTTCTAAGATTATCTTTTACTGTGAGTCCACCAAAGTAGCTGCAGAAAATAATTGACATATTCATAAGACGATATGATTGCAGAGATTGTAGGTTTGTTGGCGGTTGTATCACCCAATCCATTTGAGGTTGTTTTGCAACTTTTTCGAACTTTCCGCATAATTCGTGTCCTTTGTTTCTACTTCAGCTGGACAAGACGTAGGAGAAGCGACACCAACTGACATAACGACATTAGATAACAGTGATTTGAAGCCAAGTGATTCTGAGGATGGGGGAGCTGGAAATGGAAAAAGTGAAGGTAATTGTCTCTTTTCTTCTTTCTTTCGTGATTTATGATCTTTCACAGTACTTGGCTAAAGCATAAATTCACTTTTCAGCATAACTATACTTTGTTCTTTGTTTATTATTTTATAATCATTATAAAATTCGTTTAAGTTGGTTATATAGAAAATCTCTGAAGATAAGGACTAATGAAGGCCAACTATCTACAGTAGAAAAATCTTGTTGAGTGAGAAACGTTACAACAGACGATTTCTTTGTGGGTCGATGTGGTTTGGTTGCTTAATATAATTTAGTAATTGGGCCACAGGCGTTTTTGTCTCGATCACTCTTTGTAAATTGTATTTGATTGCTTAAAATAAAGCGGAGCTTATCTCAAATTTTCTTGATTTCTACCAGCGTTTGAAACCAGTACTGGTTGTTCTTCAATGCTGTCGAAGTAGCACGCAAAGTATATGAAGATTTGTCCTATTTTTTGCAGTGTCAATGCAAAGCATTGAGGGTTCAGTGCAAAGCATTGAGAGTCTCCTTGCACTGACCTGTCTTTGATGTTTGAGAAACAGAAAAATGAAATGAAGTATTTTTTACAATCGGCTGACAGCCTTCTTGCAATCATTTGTTTGTTAGCAGAAAATTTTCAACGTTAAGAGCAAGTCAAATAAATAATAACATTGATGATAACACTTTAATATATTGATATGTCGCAAAAAAACTTGATACTAAAAGTGGGTACTCAAACTTTAATACTATGAAGAAGGCGGATGCAAAGAAAAAGACAGATTTTTGGCACACTGAGGCCTTTGGAGCTTACGTTCTCATCAGAGTGTGACTTTACATATGACAAATGCAAATTCACACTCTGGTGAGAACGTAGGTTCAAAAGGCCTCAGTGTGCCAAAAATCTGTCTTTTTCTTTGCATCCGCCTTCTTCATAGTATTAAAGATATATCACATATTGATATAAGGAATAACATTGATGATAAAACTTTCAGTCATAAAACTTATTTTCTAATTATTTTTCTACAGAAAAGAAAGATGATGCAAGTTCTAAATCAGAAATGATGGCCGCATTTGCTGAAGGTAACAACAAAATTTTAATCCCATTTTATGTACCGGGGGAGTCAAAAAAATGCCCGACGTTTGAAAAAATTGTCCTCCTTGAATATCATGGTAATGACGTTGACAACCATCTTGTTTTATTTCCGGTACGTCCAATTAGGCTCAGTAATTTACCCGGCTTCAACCGGCCATTCTTTCCCGTCGAAATAGGAGATTTTCTGCAGAAAGCCCCTTTCGAAAACCTGCAAATACGAGTGAAACACCAAGGAAGATTTCACTTTGTTCCACCTCCTAGCAATAATGACTCTTGGATGTGTTCATTTGTGTTGTCCTCATGGGAGAATGGAATCCCGCTGAATGAGTAAGTCACACTAGGGGAACACTGTTCAACTCATCAAAAGGAAAGGACCTGCTAAAGCATGCTGAAAAACATCGCTGTGAGGTTAACATACTTGGGATTCTTGCTTGTAATTTTAGCATGTTTTTAAGGCTTCTCAAAGGGATTCATTTTAGAAAATCGCTTACAGAATCTGAACGGATTGACCGATTTTAGTCAGAAATATTTCTAAAAATAATTGAACATGTTAGCTATTCAATCAGGTATTGCAAAATATCATTGCTTATATCTCAGGAAGCAGTGGCCTTTCAAACGCAGGGCGTTTTTTTTTATTCACCAGGTAGAAAGTGTGTGGCTGATATTCAAAACTAAGATGTTACTCTATCAGGCGAAGGCTAACTTAGATAAGAACATGTTGTCTGGTAGAATCACTCAACTTTAAGACCGAAAAGTTGGAGGCATTGCTGTGAGGGGTTTGTATGGGAAAGAGAATTCTACATTCCATTTTGGTCCATGATTTACTTGTATTGAAATCAAAAATTTTATTTCTGAAACTGACGATTGTGTTGAATTAAAATTTCAATGCCAAGTAAATTATGGACCAGTATGGAACGTGGAATTCTCGATTCTCGTACAAACCCCTTGCAGATGTTTCTCTAAGTTTTGTGTCTTGAAGTTGAGTGATTTTACCAAACAAAATTTGCACATCTAAGTTAGCTTTTGATCGATAGATTAAAATTTCAGTTTTGACTCACCCGGTATGATACCGATTTGAGAAGTAAAACTCCATTAAGTGTCTGTGGGTTTAACTTTGTTAGTACAATTCATAAACAAGCTTCCATGGGCTTTTCCAAACAATCAATAGGGAGTGGCTCAATTGGATCCATGCTTCCTCGATCAAATTTAGTCAGGCGTTGCTTTCCAATGATACGAAGAGTTTTGAAACGTAGTATGAGCATGGGTGAGCTTGGAAAAAGTTCCCACTTTTGAAAATTCATAGCATAAAGAGTACTTCACAGATTTGAATGATTCAAATTCTAATTAAAATTAAACGATTGAAGTATTTTTGTTGTATTTCTCGCTGTCTTACCAGCATTAGCAGTATTGGTAAATCAAACTTAACAAAGATTTTCATAATTGTAAAATGACTGAAAAGGGACCTAATTTTTCATTTTAATTTTCAATTTATTAGGGAGGGAGACCCTTCAACCAACTGGTTGATTTACAAGGGGCCCTCCAAGGGGCCTTTGGTTTACAAGGGGCCCACCTGAAACAAAGATCAAGTTGTAAATGCTCTCCTTACACAGAACAATGGGCAATGAGCGCGTTTCACCTCTCACAAGAGATACAAGACATCGATTTAAAAAAGATACTGAAGATTTTCAGTCTCATGGCAATAAACATGCAGTGGATATCTCTCAGCCATGAACAAGTGCATTTTCTTCATTGATCCGTGCAGGGAGTCCTTTTTGACTTGATCTATATTTGAGGCCCTTTTCAGTGATTTTACAGCTATGAAATTTTTGTAAAGTTGAATTTACCTAAATTTCTAGTGCTGTCAAGACGACAAGCAAAATCACAAAAATGCTTTGATCATTTTGCTTGTTACCAAACTGTGAATCATTTAAATCTTTGGAGTGCTCTTGATCCTATGAATTTTCAAAAGTGGGAACTTTTTTCTGTCTCAGCTGGTGTAATTTTCATGCAAGCTAAATTGTTTTCTTTGTCGATCTCTTACATACTCCAAAATGGTTGTCACAACATGCAACAGCAAAAATCGAAATCAAGCAATCCTGATACACGTATTTGGAATATCGAAATTAAAACATTAGGATGCCCGGACGATAGGTTATCGTACAGTTAGTGCATTCACTCTTTGTGAAGGTTTAAGTTCTAACCCGGGGGGAGGGGGGAACTACCATATATGCAGGTACGGAATGTGCCATCTTTGGTGTGCCTTTTTTCAAGCAGAAAATAAATTTTGGGCTGTCATTTTTGGTAAAATCACAAGCAGTCATAAATTTTGGGTTATCATTTTAGAAAAGTAACTCTTTAGGATATTGATTTTGATTAAACTTCACCTACTTGGTTAAAAGTTTTGGATGGCTTTCACAATTTTAGGGTATACATTTTCGATGGCCTGTAAATTTTGGAGTATCGTTTTCGCTAAAATTCATAAATTTTAGGGTGCGATTTCAGACGTCAAATGGCACACCCCAGTCACCCGCCTATTGAAGTTACACCTGGGAGTCCTAGGCTAGCCACATTGAGCAATACCACAGCTCCTTGTAAGGAGGTTCTGCACGCTTCTCTTCCCTGACAAGTGGTTGAAATCTTTGGGATGACGTTTTAAAAGAGGTGGGGGTCATCAAGGGGGGTAGAAATCCGCCATTCCGCGCGATTTTCAGTTAAAATCCGCCGTTTCGGTCATTTTTAGCCAAAGTTCCGCGTCCCGCCACTTTGCTATCAATGATTGGCACAAAGTAGTATTGTTCGACATTTTCATCCATCCAGATGGAAAGGGGAGGAGAGTGGCAGTTAAAATTCTTACGCAAAGCTTGGAAAATATTCTACAGAGATGTGGCCACGACCTTTTTTACAAGACAACAGATTAAGGATCCGCAAATCCATACAGTTTCATGAAAATTCCGCATTCCGCTCAACATTTTCGAGAAAATCCGCGTCCGGTAGGGATGGAGAATTCCGTCGTTCCGCCGAGTAATTGCTAGGATTCCGTATTCCGCAACAAATTTTCTTCAAATTCCGCTGTTCCGCAAACCCTGATGACCCCCACAAAGAGGGCTCTTTCGTTGATTTGGATTTATTATACATTTGACAAATGGTTGGTAGTCAATTATGCATAACTCAGATTCCAATAATGGCAACCAATTTTTGTCAGATTGACCCAGGCAGTGTGTCAAACTCAAACTCTTAAGTTGAGGCCTATCCTAAGCTTTTGTACAGGGCTTCCCAAAAAGTTTGTGCCCGTTTGTATGACTGCTGTGAAGGAGCTGTTCATTCAATTATCTCTGTTTTATGCAATTTAAAGGGCAGGCTTCAACACAGAGTTTCAAACCTTGTTTGAGTCAATCCAACGAGCGGTTGCTGATTTATTAATATTAAAAGAAAAGCCAAATAAGTGGCTGCTTCAAAAGCAGCACTTCTGTTGTTCTCAAGCAATGTCAAAATTAAGTAAGTTTTCAATGAAAGGGTCATGTCGTCGTGTCATAATTTTTGCTAAATTTTTTATAGAGTAGAAAGCACTATATTATCAATAGACAACACTATAAACCCTTTAAAAATTTAGCAAAAATTCTAATGAGTCGACAGGACCCTTTTTTTTTGAAAATTTACTTTATTTTGACATTGCTGGAGAACAATTTTTAAGCAACCACCTATTTGGCCTTTCTTCCGCTAAAATCAGAAACACTCGTCAGATTGACTCAAACAAGCTCTCAAGCTCAAAGTTGAAGCCTGGTCTATGCAACTGTGTAAAAAGTAAGAAGATTGAATCTACAGTTCCTCCCCATCAGCCACGCAAACGAAACACAATTTTTGGGACACTCTTTATAAAGATCTAGATAATGGATCCATATAAGCTGCATGCACGAGGCACACTTTTTGGGACACTTTTTGTGTGTTGCACTTTGCAAAAGTCTTGCCTGTGCATTGGTTGACTGTGTTTTAATTTCCATTTTAGGAGAAGGCGAGAAAGATGCTGATAAGGAAGCAACAACAACAACAGCTGCTCCCCCTACAACAGCGGCTCCACCTACCGCAGCAACACCAACAACAACGCCCATAGTTCCAACAACGGCAGCAGTAACTCCAACGAAAGCAGCACCGACAGAAGACGAAAAGAAAAAAGATGACGAAAAGAAAGACGACGCTAAAAAAGCAGAGAGCCGAGAACCAGCCGAAGAGGCGAAACCAACTCCATGTTCGACCCCTGAGGTACCGACGCAACCTACGACCCCGAAACCAACGGAAGCACCGACGACGAAAGCTGCAGAAAAGCCGACGACGAAGCCAAAGAAGGCGGAAGATGACAAGAAAAAGGAAGAAGACAAAAAGAAGAAAGGAGACGAAAATGTTAAAGGATTTGATTCAACAAATCCTGATAGTGCTACGGCGGAATCGAACGAAAATGCGGTATTCACTGCAGAAACTTTGACCTCAGAGTCAGCACATTCATTAGCCAAACAAGCAGAGGATAATACTGCAGGAGATTCCGCTGTTGCAAATGCTACAACTAATGCAAATAGTAATGCTGGTTTTACAGATGACGGTAAAGATAAACCGGCCGGTACGGTTGAGAATAACAAACCAATTGATCAGGCCGCTGGCGAAACATCAAAGACTGGGGATGACAGCACTGGGGATACTACTAAAACGGGGGATGATAGTACTGGGGATACCACTAAAACGGGGGATGATAGTACTGGGGATACCACTAAAACGGGAGATGACAGCACAGGGGATGCCCTCACCGGGGATTCCACAACTACTGAGGATAGTGCAGCCGTTGATGCGTCTCCCACTGAAGAAAATGTTGCTGTAAATGCCTCACCCACCGAAGATGGAACCACTAGTGATCCCACAACGACCGAAGAAGGGGATACGTCTATGACTGATAATGGAGACACAGCAACAACAGAAGAAGGTATATGTGTAATCATAAATGTAATCATTTCTTTCGCGTGAATTGCAGATCTACGCTAAGCTTTTTCCACTCTGGTGGTCCACTAAAATAACATATACAAAAGAAAAATATGTTTACAAAGGCAATAAATATAACTTTTACATACAAGAGTCCATTCCTGAAGAAGAGTCAATTTAAAAGATTAATTGAAGTTTACTATCGTAATACAATATTCAATTTATGCATTGCAAAGGCAGTTGGCATGGAAAGAGCAGCAACTGCGCACGTAGGCTTGAAAAATCACAACTTTGATCCCCTCTAGCTTGCAAAAGAGCCAAAAAGTTGACTTTATAAGGCAAGATTCGATGTTTTTTCCTTGGGCCTTAAACTCTTGATTTATCATTTCTAAAACCTTATCGGTCCAAACACTTCCTTATCTCAGATTGCTCGATTACGTCATTTTATAAAGTTTCTGCTCTGTTGTTCGCACAAGGTATATCAGTTGTAAATAAAAGTGGTAGAATCACTGAAAAAATGAAAAGAAACCATTTATATTGAATGTAGCTTTCACACTTACATATATCCAAAAAGTAGCAAAATACGTTTTTCGGCAATTTCTACTGAGTATATTTGTCTTACTTTCGTTGGCAAAGACTTTCGTACTTTGCTTCCGTAAATAAAACGTTTTTTGCGTGCTCACGGCCATTTCCTCTCTCAATGAATGCGTTCCATCTCCCTGAAGATTAAGTGTTGTGTTCGTTATGAACATGAATTGTTCACGAATCTTTAAATGTTAATATACAAATATAGGTGGAGATACGACAACCAGTGAGGATACGACAGCTACAGATATCAATGGGGAGGATGGCACAAGTGATTTGACAGACACGTCAGAGGGAGGTGATGATGGTGGTCCAAATGAAAATACTGAAGGTGACACCTCTGATAGTTATGATACCAACACGGGAGAAGATATGAGCAGTTTTAATACCGATGCGGAATCTGATGATGTTAATGGTAAGTGATATTCTATTCAAACCAGCAGTTTGCAAGTTTGCACCAAACCAGATTATCAACTCCTATTGATGTATTCTATTGGTGTGTGACGTGGGGGTTTTTGAAAAACCCAAAAATATACTAAATCTAGGACATTTTAGACCCCAAAACTATACTCAACCCGAAACTGTACTGAAATTAGGGCATTCTCGTACCCTAAAAATATACTCATAGCTTCATAGTACATGAAAATTAAATTGATTGAAATGACCAAAATACCAAATACATGTGCTAACTAGGAAATGAGAGTCAAATAAGAATGCCAGAGGCAAAAAACATCTATTTCTTAGATGTGAGAATTCATCTCAGAATCTGTGATGTTTAAGAACATCTTTCAAAATAGCTGTTGAATTGATTGAAAAGGCCAAAATACCAAAGAATTGTGTTGAGCAAAAGATAAAAGGCAAATACGAATTCCAGAGGCAAAAAAACAACTATTTCTTAAATGTGAGAATTTATCCCAGAATTTGTGATGTTTAAAAACATCTTTTAGGAATAGCTGTTAAAATGATTGAAAAGACCAAACATCCTTAGATAAAAAATCAAATAAGTGATCGAAGTCAAATAAGAATTACAGAGGCTAAGGAGCATCTATTTCTTAGATGTGAGTCTTTATCACGGAATCTGTGATGTTTAAAAACATCTGTTAAAAACACATGTCAAAATGACCGAGACTAAAATACCAAAGACATGCGTTGAATAAATCATAAAAGTCAAATAAGAATTACAGAGGCAAAAAAACATCTATTTCTTAGATGTGAGAATTTCATCCCAGAGCCTGTGATGTTTAAAAACATCTTTGAAAATAGCTGTTAAATTGATTGAAACGACCAAAATACTAAAGACATGTGTCAACTAAGAAATAAAAGTCAAATACAAATTCCAAAGGCAAAAAACATCTATTTCTTAGATGTGAGAATTGATCCCAGAATTTCTGATGTTTAAAAACATCTTTTAGGAATAGCTTTTAAATTGATTGAAGAGACCAAAAAGCCAAAGAAATGCATTAATTAAGTGATCAAAGTCAAATAAGAATTATAGAGGAAAAAACATCTATTTCTTAGATGTGAGAATTCATCCCAGATACTGTGTTGTTTGAAAATATCTTTTAAAAGTAGCTATTAAAGTGATTGAAAAGACCAATGAGAATTCATCCCACAGAATCTTTGATCTTTATAAAACATCTTTCAAAAATTGCTGTTAAATTGATTGACAAGACAAAATACAAATGTTAAGTAAAAGATACGAGTCAAATAAGAATTACTGAGGCAGAAAAAATATCTATTTCTTAGATGTAATAATTCATCCCAGAATCTGCGATGTTTAGAGATATCTTTTAAAAATAGCTGTTAAAGGTTTTATAGCTTTTTCGGCAACTGAACTGCAATATTTTTGGTAAAACAACTCAGCCTAGCACTCACTTTGTCATATTTTCTCATCAGCAACGCCAAAAATATACTGATTATGCACCAAATGGCGTACCCAAAGGTAGACTAGACAACGTTTTACAAACCCAAAAAATGTCTGACTCCCCTCCGTCACTTACTAACAGGGAGTCCCCCTGGTGCAAAATATTGATTTCACATATAGTCTCTTCCTATCTGTGACAACAACAACATTCTTAATCGAAATCTTTATAAACCCTGAAATAGCCTTTTTGTACTGGGTAAGTAAAAAGGGAGGGTCCAGGTGTTTGAAAGGCAACTTCTCCCTGAATACATAAGCAATGATATTTTGCAATATCCAATTAAATAGCTAACATGTTACATTATTCTATCGTTCATTCCGTTTCCCAACATGAATAATCTATTCAGGGGCTTCCACTACTCCATTCTCCCAAGAGGACAGAATACTTAAATACATGTAAGAGACAGTATTGCTAGGGAAGAAAACAAAGAGAAGTTTTGCTCGTGGTTTTTACTCGTTTTTGCAAGTTTTCGAATTGGGCTTTCTGCAGAAAATGTCCCATATCGACAGGAAACGATGGAGGACGGAACCGATGGAGGGATGAAAGAAGGAAAGGGCAATAGAAGGAAAGAACCTGACAGGGCCACTTCAATTTGTACCGGTTGAGTAAAAAAAACGCCCGGCGTTTGAAAGGCTACTGCCCCTGAATATATAAGCAATGATATTTTGCAATATTTGACTAAATAGCTAACATGTTCAATTATTTTTAGAAATTTTTCTGGCTAAAATCGGTCACTCCGTTCAGATTCTGTAGGCAATTTCCAAAAGGAGTCCCTTTGAGAAACCCTTAAATAACGTGCTAAAATTCCAAGCAAAAGTCCCTAATGTGTTTACCTCACAGCGATGACTTTCAGCACGTATTAGTACGTGCTTTCGTTTTGGCGGCTGAGAAGGGGGATTCCATTCTCCCATGAGGACAAAATACATGAACGCATCCAAGAGTCATTTTTACCAGGAAGGAGAACTAAGGGAAATTTTGCTTGCAGTTTTCGCTCGTTTTTGCAGATTTTCGAAAGAAGCTTTCTGCAGAAAATCTCCTATTTCGACGGGATGGAATGGCCGATTAAAGCCGGGTAAATTACTGAACGGGGTTAAACAAGACAGTTTTCAACATCACTGCTTTTATACTGAGGGGTCGGGATTTTTTCAAACGCCGGGCGTTTTCATTGACTCACCCGGTAATGTGTAAGCAGCTGGGTCTTTAAAATCACTGAAAAGTGTTTCTCTCAGGTTCAAAGCATGGATAGTGAAAGCTAAAAAGGGGTGTTTTTCGAAAAATCAGAACATTACTGATATTTGAATTTAGTAGTTTGCAATTCCTGTTTTAGTGTTTTCACGTAAAACGTGAATTATTCACAACACATTTTGGCGGGTGTCATGTTTAAACCCGTCGGAATCATTTGATTGGAAATATTACCATGATAGTACTTTCATATAATCTTTTATGCAAAACGTGATTATGGATGCATATCATGTGACTACTTTTTCTAATACAGAATATCAGTGTTTTCACTGAGAGGGTATGTGATAAAAATCATCAGAGGAAAGGGGTATGAAATTTTACGTAGAAATCAGAGCAAAGAGGTGATTTCCCAAAGAGAAAGAAAAAGTTGCTCATACCTTACAAAGTGAAGTAGCCCTGCTGGGGGAAAGAAAAAGGATAGGAGGAAGAACGACGGATTGAAAGGTGACTGGATGACAAATAAAATAAACATAGAAAATATAACGGAGACAGGCAGGAATAAAGGAAGGAAAGAACAAAATAAAATCAATGTTTGAATTACACTCATTTTTTATCTACAGTTTTGTGATCCAAAGAAACTTTTAAGAGTAATAGACCTTTTAGCTATTTTACAAAAGAGCCTGGATCGTGCGTTATTTTTACACATTTTATACGCGAGGTTCGATCGAGTGGCGTTAGAGCTTTTATCACTACTGTGCATATTCGAAAATTCTACAAAATGCAGCAAAGTATCGTTCGATTCTGATTCTTTTTAGAATAGCTAAAAGGTCTATTCCATTTCCTCGTGTATTATCAACTACACTGTACACAATTTGCAATTAAACTGAAATCTTGGTCTGCAGAAAGTTGATAATAACAAGGGAAGGAATGATTCCAGTTTGATGTCCCTTCGCAGGAAAACAACATTTCTCAACCACTTTTTTATCGTCTTCGTCGTTCTATAGGGGCCAGCCATCCACATTAGTGGTGTTGATTTGATGATCTTTTTACTTTTTCCTCTTTAGCCGTACCAACTGATTCAACATTCTTAGACGATTCTGAAAATACTGATGCTGAAGCACTTGGGGGAGATGCTGCAACAAAATCAAAAGTCACCAAACCATAGAAGAATCTTTGAAGATGCTTGAGAAGCAACAGACATCCACTAGCACTAGTCGTCTTGAAAGAGATAGAAAGGATGGCTTACTCTGAACGGTTCCTCTTTAAAGAGCCAATTCCCACCTCACTAGAGGTGGGATTTCGCCTGGGTGAGGTGAAATTTTTCCATATAAGCGAAACACCACGAGTATGGTGAGGTGAATTGAAATTATTCGTTGATTCTTATTGGTCAGTTTGTTCTGATTTCACGGAAGAGAGACTTTGCTCCACCTCGCCTCTTAGCCCCAGGGCTGACAGGTGAGGTGTTATTCCTCATGTAAGCAGGGCCTGAGGCTGCGTTTACGCGATGCTGGCATATTTGAAAACGGTGAAAAATGTGACGGATAGGTTTCCCGTTCACACGAAAACGGCACATTTGTTGCCGGCAGATTTTGGAATACGGTAACTTTTGAAAACGAAACTTTAACGGCTCTCTTTGAAAACGGCATCTCCTGAATAATCGATAATGACGAAGACGGCAAATTTTTCAATGCTTTCAAAATGAAGCTAAGCGGTTCTTAAGATGGAGTTATATTTCTTTGGCATCAAATTTTTGGAAATATTGCACCGATTGAGTTACTGTTAACTTTTCTATTGTTTTCAAAACATTGCCGGTATCGCGTGAACGCCAGCCCAAATTTTGTTACCGTCATATTTTCACCGTTTTCAAAATGCACCGACATCGTGTGAACATAGTCTGAAAATACATTTATCAATTAAGTAAGTAAGTAAGTTAGAAAAAATGTGCCATACTCTTAAAAAAAGAAAACAAAGTCATGAAATTAAGGGAAAGAAAGAAATCTAATCACAAATGCTTTCTATGATAAAATCTAAAAGTTAAAAAGTAATTCAAAAATACCTCCCGTTTGAAATGGCAGGGATGGCATTAAATGGTCAGTGCAACCTTGTTTCCATAATGGTCTCCCCCCCCAGAGGTGTCTTTGAAAGAAAGGTTTTAAGAGAAAAATTGAAAGAGAAAAATATATATTGATTATTGCACGAATGCAGTATTTTGAATTGAATATTAATTGATGGATGGATACGTCTGTAGCTTTAATACGTCTGTACGCTACGTCTGTATGATACGTCTGTAGCTTTAAGAAATTTTATAAACTACATATAGGGCTGTTTTCTTGGTTTGAAGATCATTGAAGAATTTTTCCTTGATCTTATGCTTGAAACTGTTGACATTCTTACAAGATTTTAGGTTAGACTGTAGACTGTTCCAACTTTTGGGTCCTAGATAGGAGAGACAATTTTTCCCCGTGTTGCTCTTTCGAAATGGTTGATCTAGTTTATTTATAGATCTTCGTGTGATCCGGGACTGCCCATCAGCTGGTGAGAACATCTCTGATGCTGATGATTTTGTCCAGAGAGGAATATATTATAGATCCACAGTGCAATAGTTGAAGTGATAGAGCGTTTCAAATGAAGCAAAACTTTTTAATCAGTTCATGAGATTTGGGATAGTTTCTTGGGAATGACTAGTAAGGAGATTGATTGCCTTTAAATGCCTTTGAAAAGTTTATTTCCTTATCTGTTATATCATGAACGCACCTTGCTAAGATGACTAAGAACCACAGATTTTGACCGGCATAGCCAGTTTCATGGAGATATATCTACTATTAATTTAGCAAAATGGCACACTAAGTTTTTCCTTGCAGCAAATAGGTAACAGTGTCTTTTCCGAAATTAGATTTGAATTCTGACACATTGGTATTTGATATATTTGATATTAGATGCTTAAGATAAATTTGTGCCTTTTTGTAGAAGACTATTCGGTAGAAACAGAAACTAGAATTTAAACATGAACATATTCAAAACTGTCTTTTGCGTTTGTTAAATCATTTTTAGTTATGTTTCGTATCCCGCTACCGTTTGCTAAGATGTTGTCTACCTCTGTTGTCTACCCACTAGATTGTTGTCTGCCTCTCTCTGCTAATGGGTGCCTTTAATAGGCATGTCCAGGGCAGTTCGATGCATTTATTGCTGCTCTTGACGTTCCCGTGACTCCTTGACTTGTTCTCTGATACTGATCACGCGATATCTTGGTATATTTTCACATCTCTTCGTGTCTCGCAGATTAGTGCATGTTTTGAGAAAGATGTTTTATGGCAGGCAAAGGAACTGAGCTGAAACTTCTACATCAGTGTCTGTGCTTTATGTATTTCAGCTGCAAAAATCTCGATCAACATAATTAAATGACAAGTTTCTGACCTATCATCAATTAACATTCGGAACACTTTTTTTATTTACACATAAAGTTTACCCAAAGAAACTAGATTGCATTGACACTAAAAGCAACCCAGGATCATCAGTGGCCTGGCCCGGGGGAATTCCCCTCCCATTTTTCAAAAATTGGCAAAATCTGTAATTGAAAAATGCAATAAAAAATGTCTGGGTATACCTTCCCCAAATCTGAAATTTTTTCAAGTTTTACCCTCCCATTAATTTTGGTCTGGCCACGCTGCTGATTAGCTTGATTTTATATCTTATCTAAACTGATATATTTGGACCCTTCACTTGTGAGAGACAGATAGGCATAATTTTCAAGGCTTTTTGAAGTCATTGGCTTCCAGCCTCGCCTCATCCAAGATGCCTTGGATATCTGGAGCAGACAGACTCAAGGGCGGGCATGTCACACTGAGGACGATGGTCCTACCTTTGTCCAGAAACCGGTCGTTCACAAAAAAACTTTTCACCATCTTTGTCCCAAAAACTGGTCTTTATTGATGACACATTTACGTAGTTATTTTTCTTCGATTTGATGGACAATTTAATCCCTGGCGATGTTTGTCCCGAAAACCGGTAGTTTGGCCAAAACCGGTTTGTCTTCCTCACCAAAATTCCATATTATTCGCAGTGAATCCAGTGTTTATCCTGCAGGCATCATTACCATCATAATTATATCTATGTAGAGCAGCAGTGTCCCAAAACTGGTAGTCTTTAAGCGGCAATTCCGAGATGGTCCCTAGGTTCTAAAAAAAATGTTGGTATTTCTCCTGGTTTGTCCCAAAACTGGTATTTTTATCGTAATTTGACGGACAAAGGTAGAGCCACTTTAGTGCAAAAAAATGGAATTCCTGGTCTTATTTGTAAATTTTGGCGGACAAAGGTAGAACCCCTTATGCGAAAATGTAAAATACTGGACTTTTTTTACCTTAAATTTGGTGGACAATGGTGGAACCAACTTGCAGGTAAGCTTTGGGATTTGAGTAGATAGGAGGCTAGAAAACTTGATTTTTGTGAGAAATTAATGGATAAAGATGACTGATTTTGAAATTTGACCTTTGTCCCAAAAACTGGTTGTTTTGAGATGGAAAGTCATACTGTGTCATAAAAGAACCGGTTATTTTTTCCAATTCCTTCGGAAAAACATGAGGTCAAATATTTTGCAGTATTTGCCCGCCCCTGGACAGAACAGGACCAACAGAGGTTGGCAAAACCAAACTCCTTCAGCGTTGTATTCCAGATGACCCAGCTATTCTTCATGAAGGTCATCCAGCGACACTGATAAGATAGCCACGAGAGTTAATAACAGAATTGATCATATTCCTGACGGATTGCACCTCACTTATCTTGCTTGCACGCAAAAATGCCAGCATATTCGGCAGATAAAAATAAGTATGTGCATGTGGCAAGGGTGGCACTATTCAGTCATCATTAATCATTATTAATCATTATTAATTAATCAATTCTGTTAACCATAAATTCTGCCGGTTTTTTCAACCCCACTTTCGACATCCTTAGCAACAAGGCCAATCGAGCGATATATGCTCTTAATAGTAAATATGCTACAAAACGATTACCAGTGTGGGCTGCTTCAAAACTATTTGATTCTGTAATTTCCCCTATCCTCCTTTATGGCTCTGAGATTTGGGGAGCATTTGGTTACCTTGATTATGAAAAATGGGATAGTAACCCCATTGAAAAAGTACACCTATCATTTTGTAAACATGTTCTTGGAGTAAACAGATCCACCACCAATAATTTAGTTCGAGGTGAACTCGGAAGATATCCTTTAAAAACCACCATAGACTGTAGATATATTTCCTTCTTGCAGCACATCAAAAACATGCCCCAAAGCAGTTTAGTGTACCAAGCATTAATTGCAAATAAAGAATTAGATTGCAATATTAATTTTACTACACATCTGAATAATATTGGAGCCTCAACTAAGTCACCTAATATTTTAAACATGACAAAAAATCAAGTAAAAAATACCATGAAATTGTCTTATAATAAAGTATGGAAGTCCCGAATTCAAGAAACTAGCAAAGGTAAATTTTTCACTGACATTAAGAAAAACATATTCTTCGAGCCATATCTTACCTCAGCTCTAACTCGTAGTGAAAGAATTTTGATCACCAAATTACGAACCAGTGATCATGACCTTGAGATTGAAAAAGGCAGACGCCACAAACCAGTCATTCCAAGGAAAAATAGATTTTGTAAATTTTGTAACAATAACCAGATTGAAGACGAAATACATTTTATCTTCGAATGCACCACGTATGAAGCCCAAAAATCAAATTTCCTACGAAAATGTCATAATCTCTTCCCGAGGACCAAACATTTAGGTTACCAAGATCTTCTCCAATTTATTTTCATGAATCCCAGTCCTCAACTTCTTTCAGATCTAATATCCTACATCCATGATATTTCTAACACCCGTTCTCAACTCAGTTTAACCCCTGCGCCCTTAGGTCAATAACCAATACCTAATAACTGATTACTATAAATTACGATTAATTATTTTGACTTTGCTGTTGTTGTTTTGTTCTTAAATCTTCGTAGATTTAGTTATTGGTTAGAGTATACCATGTATAACTTTATATCTATTGAAGAATTATAAAAAAATTATCATTTCGTAAAATATTTCGTGGTCGAAAAGGGCACTTCACTGGTGAGGAAGATGGAATGACTTGTTAGGACATTGAAGGGGCTCGGGCGGGGAATCTTTCCAACATCCAGGCATTTTGTGTTTCATTCTGCTGTAGGGAAGAAGCTTGCGCATGCGTTCTGGGGATGTTGTGGGCAATTCGTATCAGTGCGGACTGGAAATTTTCCTGGCAAAACAAAATGTAAAGGTTGGATTGATATCTGGAGCCAGAGCTGGCAGTTTGAAGTTGCTGGCGATACCAAATAGCAGCTATGGCTTCGATGAAAAAAGATCAGCTCGATGACGTTGTTGATTCCGGGTTTGGAAGCAGTTTTGACCAGCAGCATCAGCCCTCGTCATCATCATCGCAAAATTTAGGCCCTTGTGCCCTTCCAGTGCAGAAGTTCAATCAGCTGACGTTGGACCCGCGAACTGCAGTTTCTCCGTTTGGCAAGCAAGATGAAGACGGCGACACGTAAGTTAGGCTAACTTTGATTGTCTAGATAGCTAGCTATCCATTCTTAGGGGCTAATCCAATAAAAATTAGGCCTATTTTCATTTTGATGCATGACTCGCTCTGCAATACTTTCTTCGTGGATGTAGACTCCGTTTCCTTGCCAACCGTTATTTTTAAGCCAAAAATATTTTTGCTTATGTTTCCTCTCAAAGCTGTGTGACCGTGTGACTAGCATCGGCAGCAGTCAAAACAACGGCTTGCCTAGGAAGCCAGGAATCCCGCTACACTTCAGTTTTTCAGTTTCAGTTTCATGTTAATAATTCACTAAATACAATTTAATACTAACCAACAAAACTACAAGGAAAGAAGCCAATGTGCAAAAGAGATAAATACAATGATATGATATATAAAAAATAAAATAAAACAAATACGAAAGTGGGGAAAATTGTATGCAGGGAATTACTTAAAGTAGGAGCTCTCTCAATAGGTAAACTAATCAAGGAGAAAACTCCCCCCCCCCCTATTATGAATAATTTCAAGTGAATTTGGTTGGATTTGAATAAAAGGACAACTTCAGCTAAAGCCAGCAGGCAACCACTAGGTCACAATCCAGATCCATACAAGGGATCCGAAAGATATGACCCAACAGGCACCAGCCGGGGTCAGCAGAAGCTGCCCAATTTCAAGAAATACACATGTTGCATTTCAGAAAATGAAATAGGAATTGTGCAAGTAACAAAAATATCTTAGAATCATTGATTGACCTTGTTCAATAAATGAATTTTCAGTTGCTTTTTGAATGATACTTTCGATGACGCATTCCAGAGTTCCATGGGCAATGAATTCCAAAGCTTAGTACCAAGATATTGAATTGACCTTAGACCATAATGAACACTGTTTTTTCGAAATAAAGATAGATCACCTTGACTAGCTTGTCTTGTAGAATATTGATGAACAGATGAACTGAGTAAGAAGAAGTTATGGAAGCAACTAGGTGAAGTTTTGTTAACAGAGTCATAAACAAAAGTTAAGAGCTCAAAAATCTGAGAAAGTTTGAGAAGTTTAAGATCTTTGAAGATTGGAAGAGAATGAGACAATCGATGCTGGAATGAAATAGCTCTGACAGCTTTTTTCTGTAACTTGAAAATTGGATCAATGTAGGATTCATATGTTTGACCCCAGAAAATTAGACCATATTGTAAAAAGGACATAAACAAAGCATTATACAGGCAGATTAAAACATCTAATGGTAGAAAGTTTCTAATTTTGAAAAAAACTCCACAAGTTCTAGCCAACTTTTTAGAAAGTTCACTGAGATAGTATTTCCAGCTTAGGTGCTCATCTAAGAGAAGTCCTAAGAATTTAACAAACTTGACCCTTTTATCATGTTTTTCCCTATTTTTATGATAGAGTCAAAGGGGATATTCACAGAAGAAGAATGAAAGATAATATAGTTTGTCTTATCAATGTTTAAGGACAATTTATTAGCATCAAGCCATTTCTTTACTGACCTTAGCTCTTTGTTAACAATTTTAATCAAATTAGGTAGATCATTGGATTCACAGTAAATATTCGTATCATCTGCAAACAGATAAAATTAAGTTTCTTGGAAGCATTTGGTAAATCATTAATATAGATAAGAAAAAGTAACGGGCCTAATACGGAACCTTGAGGTACACCACAAATAACTGAAAGTAAGTTGGAATTGCCTCCTTTAACAGATACATATTGCTTCCTATCAGATAGATAAGATCTAAACCACTCAAGGGTGCAACCACGCACACCATAGTGTTCCAATTTTGCTAGCAAAATTTTGTGATTAACGGTATCAAAAGCCTTCTGTAAATCAATGAATTTACCAATAAACTTACTGCTCTGAATAGACTAGAAGAAGATATGTATGGCATCTGACTTGGCTTGTGACATTCTTGACAACACAAGACTTAACCAAACAAATCCTCCTTCAATGATGCCGATAAAGCTCTAATTTATCTAAAAATAAACCATTGTGGGAATTCTTAAGTTGATGGGGCACCAAAGTTCTGGGTAGGAAAACATGGGTGATTTGGCCTACTTGTAGTAGCGAGTGAAAAATTTCAAGGTGTGGGTGGACTTATAAAAAGATGCAAGAGATGCAAAATTGACAATAGATCTTTTATTATCTCATGCAAAGACCTTTATTTGAGCTGCAAGTTGCGAGTTGACACAATTTCATAGTTTCACAGTCCAACTAGGCCAAAGTTGAAGAAAACCTGAAATAGTATCAAAATAACTATAGCAGCATGCTTCCTTTCTAAGCTGACACATATAAACTTGGATTGCTACATGGAGTCATTTGAAAAGAATATACATGTTTTTCATAAGAAACTAGGATCAGGTCATAGTACTAAAAGCTTCTCAATTTAACATGAAATTTTGTTCATCTTAGTACTGTACTAAAAGTTTCTTAATTGGTTTCTTATTCTTTTTGAATGCAGAATTATCAATGTGGTCTCTAACACTGCTGCAGATATGTTTCTTGACATTTAAAACATCATATACCGGGTGAGTCAAAAAAACGTCCGGTGTTTGAAAGGCTACCACTCCCTGAATATATAAGCAATGATATTTGGCAATACTTGATTGAATAGCTAACATATTCAATTATTTTTAGAAATTTTCCTGGCTAGAATCGGTCACTCCATTCAGATTCAGTAGGCAATTTTCCAAAATGAGTCCCTTTGAGAAATCTTAAAAAACTTGCTAAAATTACAAGCGAAGAGTCCATAATGTGTTTACCTCACAGCATTATTGACTATGCTCACAGCGATGACTTTCAGCGTACTTTAGCACATGCTTTTGTTTTTGGCAAGTTGAAAAGTCTTCCCCGTGGTGTGAATAACTTATTCAAGGAGATTCCATTCTCCCATGAGGATAAAATACATGAGCACACCCAAGAGTCATTATTGCTATGAAGGAGAACAAGGGGAAATTTTGCTTACTGTTTTCACTTGTTTTTGTAGGTTTTTGAAAGGGGCTTTCTGCAGAAAGTCTCCTATTTCGACAGGAAGTAATGCCCGATTAAAGGCGGGGAAATTACTGAACCAAATTTGACATTTCAGGGATAAAACAAGAACAGCTTTCAACATCATTGCTTCGATGTTGCGGGAACAGAATTTTTTCAAACGCTCGGCGTTTTTATTGACTCACCCAGTAGAAATAAACAGTCTTGTGTTATGTTAAAAACATGAATGGTTAACAAATATATATTGCTCAAGAATAAAGGTTCAACAAGATATTTGCTATGTTATCCATGCTTCTTACTTTTAAAAATATCTTAAAATGCTTCTCAGACAAAAGTGCTAAGAGCTTCTTAAAATTTTGGCCATCTTAGTACTAGTTTCTTTTAAACAAGTTTCTTTTAAAAAATATGTATGCCACCTTTTCAAGCTTGCTGCATGCAGTCAAAATAAAAGTGCCTACATGAGAACAAAGGGCATATTGCTACTTTTTGTGACAGTTGCAACTCACAGCATTTTCAACTCTACCCACAGCTTGCACTTTATATTTTTTCACTTGCTACTATGGATATGTTAACATTGAAAACTTTTGGATGGAAACTTTCGGCAACAAAACTTGGGACAAAAAACTTTGGACTCTTTTTCAGGAATTTTGGACAAAAAAAAACATTTGGACAAACACGGCATTAAAAAAATGAGCATTCTTCCAAAATGTATGTTAGAAATAATTTTGATTCCATGAATATCAATTTGCAGTAGGTACATGATGATCATCACATCAACAACGACATTGAATGTGATTTTTGTTATATTGAATGATGATAAACCAGCTGTAAACCAAATTAAAAGGTGCTGCCATATGTGAACTTTTTCCAAGAAACGCTTCAAGGAACCAAACTTTTAGACTAAAAAATGCAAGAAACCTGAGAACTACTGGTAAAACATTGATTTATTAACGTTTTATGTTACATTTCTTTTGTGCTTTTCTATTTTCAACGAATTTTAAACTTTTGGACAAAAAAAACTTTCAGACATCACCAAATTTTGGACAAATAAACTTACGGACAAAATTTTTTCCAAAAGTTTGATTATCCGAAAGTTTTCGATTTTAATGTAGACCATATCATGCATGTTTTCTAACCACCATGATAATCTGCACTTGTTGAAAGACACTTGTGAGATTGCTGGATTGTTGGTAAAGTATTAGAGATGTGGTGTAGTGGTGTTATCTCCTGACGTTGCAACTAGAACAGTCAGATGGAGTGGGCTTGATACCCAGAGGGCCTCACCGCTGTCATGACAAGGGGTTTCAGGCTCGATAAGCACTTAGTTACTTCTGTGATCCCAACACTTGGTACTAAAATCTGCAACTTCACCTTCACCTTGGAACAAGCCATAAATTACTAATATTTCATCATATCATGCAGGACTTCTTCATGCTTTAAGGCTGATTTCCAATCAGTGGAATTTTCCGAGCGGGCGGAAATTCCTTTGTTTGCGGGAGAAAATGTCACTCTGAAATTGAATAGATAGCTACAGCTGAGCAACTTACTATTATCTAAATTCCGCCCGCTCGGAAAATTCCGCTGACTGGAAATTGGCCTTTAGCCTTTTTTCAAGATATAACATCACCTGCATACTTTTATATTGAATTCAGAATCCTATAATATGCTCCCTTCTCAGGTGGCTGCACATTGCCTTGAAAAATGGACAGGAAGATTATGCATGCAAACTGATCGAAGTGATGAGGAGGGAAGATCTCGAATTAAGAAATTTTGATGGCATGGTAAGTTAGATGCATTCATTTCATTAAGTCAAACAATGACTCATTTAATTCCTACCCTGACCACCCCCAGGAAACCCCTAGGCATCTGCCCATAATATGTGCCTGACCCCCAGATATTTGACTGCCAAATTTTCCCAGGCCCCTGGATATTGGTTATGCCATTAGTAGGTCATACCATCTTCAAACCAATATAAGGAGCATGCCTCACTTCACCTTGGAAATATTTTAGGTACCTAACAACAATGATCTTCCTATGGACTCTTTCAAATGAGTTTCCTCCTCCTTGGGGGGTTTTTAAACATACTCCTTGTTGTTTTGAAGATCTGAAATGTTTGTAAATCTATCCCCTGTTTTTGACAACTTTTTGAGAAATTCAAGCAAGCCTTTTTCCAAAAAATCCTTAAGTTGGGAAATTTACATGCCAAAGGGAATTGCAAAAATACTCATAACATACTTAAGGCTAGTCTTTAGGAACAGAACAACATTTGACACATTTCAATTGGCCATTTACTTTTCTTTCTATAACAGATTTCCTCATATATCACCGTAGCGTGAGCCTGTAAATCTGAGGCGCCAGTTTAAAGGGCTCTGGTCAACCAGCATCCTTTGTGCTCTCCAGCTGGTTATTAGTTTGAAGGAAAGCAGCAACCAATTGCAAATGACACCTGCTTAGCAAAGTGAAAGGCCTCTCCTTCTTTCGTTTTTTCTTCAAGTGACTGCTGGTTTAGTGTGATGGAGAAGTCCAGTTTCGATATGAGAGATAACTGTTGATATCAGCTGAGAAAACACACAGCAGGCTAATTTAATAGGCAAAGAAACTACAATACCCTGGCATGCCGTTTTTTGCATTCCATTAAAAAGTTACCAACATATTACTGACTACACTGCTGCATGATACAATACCCTACTACTAAGATGATACCACTAGGAGGGAGAAACTATGTCTACCTAAATGGCAATTAACATAAAACTAAAGAACGAAAAGAACATAAAGCTACAAAAAGCAACCAGAAAAAAAGAAAATAAAATGAATAAATAAATGGATAAATAAAATCATTGCTTGTATGACTTATAACTGAGTACAATTTCCTAATCAAACCTGCCAGTTCTGTGGATATAAAACGTAGAGTCAATAGTAGCATATTTTTATTAAGATGGTCTGGAAAATCTTTATCACCATACCATAAGATCTGAAGCAGGGCATCGTTTGAAAGATTGGCATATCCAAGTGGTCGCAACAAAAAGGAAACATCAGTGTGAAGATCTCTTTATGATTCTCTGAAAGAAGGGCAGAGCAACAAAAAGTGCTCCGTTTCCTCAATGCCGCCATCGGTGGATGCCGTAAAGAATAGCGTACAAAAACAGTGGTAGCTTGCTTGTTAATTCTTGCAGCCTTCAAAGATTCATACTGGGTACTGTATTGACTAGCCATGCACCAAGCACTTAATCACAGGGAAAAAGGAAGAAAACGAGGGCACTGCACTGATGTTGAACAGGACCCTTTTAACTGCATTTGTTAGGATCACATTTGAATGTGATGCTGTCTCGGTACAGACAGTGGATCAGTTGTGTGGTGGCTCAAAAGTGGCTGGAGGTGTTGGCACCCCCTAGAAAACTGTGACTGTTGTCTGTTGTACAGAGTGCCCCCATGGCTATTCAAAGCTTCTTCATTTCTTAAACAATGCATTGAAATGGAATGGTGCTTCTTTTACTATGCCATTGGAATGAATATCAGACAGTTTGGGTAGGGGACCAAATCTGTGTGAGCAGAGCGACCAACCAGTTTTGAGACTATGCTATTCATATTTGTTGAAAATACACCTTCTGTAAAAAATCAACTTTTAACCACAAAATATAGCCCAAAATATGCCTTATGTACTATGCCTTTTAAATCCCATATAAAAAGGGTTTTGATTCAGCATTAATGGCTAATATTGCTCATTTTATATTTAGACACCCTTGTTATTGGCTGTGACCAGCAGATTGGTCTCTGCTTTGAGACTGTTGATTGAGAGAAACATTGCTGTGGATTGCGTGGATTTTGCAACTGGCAATAACATTGTACATATTGCAACAGAAAGAAGCTTCCATGATATAATCATTGCAATTTTCACCCAAAGTGAAAAGATGGTGACTGAAACTTTTGACTTATTGGCAAAGCTGTTGCAGTCACATAATGAGTCAGGTTGGTATTTTTTCAATGTTGTCCCATAAGTGAGGGAAAATGACAAGCTTGTTTGCCACATCATTAGTTTATCAATGTTAACATTAGGCAAGAGTTTTGAATTAGTGGTATACAGGGTTTCTCAAAAAATTGTCCAACAGTTGATTGAATATATACTAAAAATAATGATATGCAATCTATGCTTGCAATAAGAACCTGGAAAACATAACTCATAAGCTTGAAAGTGACTGTAATGTAGCATTAGAATGGTTTGCCAACAACTTTATGAAATTAAATGCAGATAAATTTCATCTTTTGGTCATTGGGCAGAGATGTGATGATCCAGGTGCTGTTAAGATTGGAAATGCTGAAGTCGTTATAGCTCTGAAGAGAAATTACTTGGAGTTCATATTGATAGCAAACTCTCCTTTGACCATCATGTCTTGAAACTTTGCCAAAAAGCCAGTAATAAACTTTATGCACTTGCCTACATAGCCCTGTATATGGATCATAACAAACTAAGAATCTTGTTGAGGGCATTTATTACCAGTCAATTTCAATACTGCCCTTTAGTGTGGATGTTTCACAACAGACAGCTGAATAAAAAAAAATCAACAAAATGCAGGAAAGGGCACTGAGAATTACATATGAGGAAACTGAATTGACTTTTAGTGACCTATTACAAAAGGACTGTGCAGTCACTGTTCATACAAAGAACTTGCAAATACCAATATCCCTCATAGATGCAGGAAATTTTCTGTGAAAATACGATTCTCTACAATTTGCATAACAATAACGAATTTAGTCAACCAGTCAACAATGACTCAGAAAGTATCAGATTTAAAAGTCCTCAGCTTTGGCAAATTTTACTACTAACAGTATGCAGTTCAGAATACCTTTATCAGTTTAAAACAAAGATGAGAAATTGGTACGGAGAAAATTGTCCATACAGGCTATGCCGCACATTTATTCCGAATTTAGGCTTTTTATGATACACATTTTTAGATATCTGTTTTTATACAGTTTGATTTTGATGATTTGTAAATATTTTATCCGCCATTTTTATGTAGTATTTGTATTCTGTAATGTTTTGAAGTTGGAATTAATTAGCTAACTACTTTTAGCTATTTTTACTCTTATCCAACTGTAAAGAAACTGATAGTAATAATCATGAGAACTTGGTTAAGTATTCCATCTCCTGAGGTTTTAAAGTAATTTTTTACCCCAGAATCTTGCAAATTCACCAAAAATTCATAGAGTTGTAAGCCTTTTGAAGTTCAAGGTTATGCGAAAACTGAAACTAGAGGCCTCAAAATGGCATTTTTGGTAATAGTCCCACGGTCCGTCGTTTCTGTTGTTTCCCGATCTTTTCAGGGCAAACCAAATGGGATTTGAACGGGTTTTCAATAACCTAACTTTCAAGCATGCGACTGCTTTGAGGAAAGAGATTCAGTCTGTCGTTTTAAGCTTTTTAACTACTGTTTTTGGCAACATGCAATCTTAAGAAGAAAATTTTTGCGATGATTCTAAGGATTATATTATTTTGTTTTGGTTTACTGTGATATCAACGAGAGGGTTGACATTGGATAACCTTCTTTCATCTTCACTGACTTTGTGGGAACTGAAAGATTTTAGAAATGTATCAATAAGCTATTCTTCTCCTAAGTCATGCCCAGTGTGTCCCAAAAAATTTTGCTCTGTTTCAGTATCGTTCCCTGACGTCATTTTCGACAGGGGAACTGGGCTCCACGGAAGCGGTCCAAAATAACGTCTGGACAAAAACCGCAACCACGCACCGTAACTATCATCGTTGGCTTCTGTTGTCATCGTGGCATGCTTGAAATCAAGCATGCTGTAAATCTTGCCCGCCAACACAACGACACTTAACTAGCCTGCGTGCAGTCTCTCTTTTGTGAAATTGAAAGAAGGTAAAGTTCTCTCAATTTACACAAAACAAGTCAATTTACACGAAAGAAAGACCGCACGCAGACTACGCTTAACCGGTTTTCCAAATAAAGATTGAGAAGTTTGAGAAGTTTCGCTGGTTTTTGTCCAGGCGTCAACAGATCGCTTCCCTGGCGCCCAGTACCCTCAAACGAACGCGGTAGAGTTGACGCAGGGAACCAGGCTGGCCCTGTTTGTGTGGCTGCTGTGGAGGAGCTATAACTCTGATTGTCTCAGTTTTACACAGCTGCATAGGTCAGGTGCCAACTTCGAGTTTGAGACCTTGTTTGAGTAAAGTGACTCAATTCTTTTGACAAGTGGTTGCAGATGCATGGCAGAGGAAATTCGTTTAAGGCGTATTCTTTTGGGCATCTTCTGAAAACGGTAGAGTTGGTAGAAGATAAAATTCTACTGAAAACGGTAGACTTCGCAGACTTCAGATCGCTTTTTATAAAAGCCCATTCTTTTGGTCATTCTGTTTTCGGTACACAGTGATCCAGAATGCGAAAATAAAGGAAGAAAATACAAAATATCGGCAAAATCAAATTTGGTCAAAACATCTATCGTGATATGGTCTTAAAGAGGATATCTTGAGGATCAAAATAAAGCAAAAAGTAGACTTTTATGACTTCCGAGTCCGGAGATATTTGCTTGCGAAGTTGGATGAAATTGACATTGTTTACTTTTCATGCAATTTTTGGTAGATTTCTACAGAATGCTCATTTCAACAACAAATTCATTTGCTAATATCTCTGCCTAGGGTTATCCGATTTTAGCTCTTTTTGTTTTAATTGATAGAACTACATTTCAGCTTACAAAGAAGTCGGTCATTGCTTCTTCTGGTACGCATTTTTTTGTTTTCGTGTTATTTTTCTTAAATGCGCTTAATTAAATGAAATTGACACCAAAAATGCGTAATTTGAAATTAAAAGTAGTGAATAAAAAAATTGAGGAAAAATATGTCTGCCAAACCAAGATTTTATTAAAGTAGCACATTGCAGCAGGTAGTCTGCCAAAGCAGTCATTCAGAATCGTGCAGGTAACGAAACTGTGTCATTTTTAATGTGTCCACTGCCACTTTTTTGCGACTTTGAACCCCCCCCCCCCATTATTTTGATGTTCACCTTCAGACAAATGCAAATTCTGCAACCCAGACCTAAGATATACCATCCTGAATGGTTTTATTCTTTTCAACAAGTGTTCTGACCTCAGTGAGAGAAAATTTGAATTCACTACCTCCTTCGCAGAGGCCTTTTGTAATTTTTAGTTGAACTTTCTTAAGCATTGAGACTCCTATCTGTATACAATTGAAAAAAAAACATTGTAAAAATGATATCTTCATTGTTTTTTCGACTCGTATTAAAAGAAATGATCCATACAAAGTTGTCAATGTCATTGGCAATGGCTCCTCATAACTGGTAGAGTTGGAACTGCAAAGTTTTATCACTTTGACACCATAACAACTCATTATATGGCAATTTCTGAAGTATGATGATCAGCTTGTACACAAAAACATCAGAAATGATATTCTCCGCATAATATTGCCTTTTCTTGATGCTGGTTGCCTACAAAATGTTCCTGATGTACATTTTCAAGGCTAAAATGGCATTTTCAGACCAAGCTTTCCCAGGGCTTAAGACAGTTCTACTAAAAAGGCCCATAAAAGGCCTCTGCGGAGGAGGTAGTGAATTCAAATTTTCTCTCACTTATGTCAGAACACTTGTTAAAAAGAATAAAACCATTCAGGATGGTATATCTTAAGTCTGGGTTGCAGAATTTGCATTTGTCTGAAGGTGAACGTCAAAATAATGGGGGGTTCAAGGTCGCACAAAAGTGGCAGTGGACACATTAAAAATGACACAGTTTCGTTACCTGCACGATCCTGAATGATTGCTTTGGCAGACTACCTGCTGAAATGTGCTACTTTAATAAAATCTTGGTTTGGCAGACACATTTTTCCTTAATTTTTTATTCACTACTTTTACTTTCAAATTACGCATTTTTGGTGTCAATTTCTGCTAAATAAGTGCATTTAAGAAAAATAACAAGAAAACAAAAAATGCGTACCCGAAGAGGCAATGACCGACTTCTTTGTAAGCTGAAATTTAGGTTCTATCAATTGAAACAAAAAGAGCCAAAATCGGATAATCCTGGGCAGAGATATTAGCAAATGAATTTGTTGTTGAAATGAGCATTCTGTAGAAATCTACCAAAAATTGCATGAAAAGTAAACAATGTCAGTTTCATCCAACTTCGCAAGCAAATATCTCCGGACTCGGAAGTCATAAAAGTCTGCTTTTTGCTTTATTTTGATCCTCAAGATATCCTCTTTAAGACCATATATCACGATAAATGTTTTGACCAAATTTGATTTTTCCGATATTTTGTATTTTCTTCCGTTAGCTGGATCACTGTGCGGTAGACTTCGGAGAGATTTTTCACGTATTCTTTTGGGCTCTTCATAAAACGGTAGAGATCCGAGGCTTCGGAAACCTTCTGCACCAGAGCTGGCAGACTTTTGAAAGATCGCAGAGAGCATTGTTTCGTGAATCAAAATTTTCGAAAACATTCGAAAAAACAATGACACTTCGCAGATTCTTTTCTCTTGGGATTGGCATAACAAAAGTACATTGCATTGCAATGGTTTCAATTCGCTTGGTCGAACAACAACATTCGAATTCTCATTTTTTCAGCATTCCATTCCCATTCTTTTGGCATTTTTCTCTGCGAAGTCTGCCAACTCTACCGTTTTCAGAATACGCATTCTTTTGGCATTTTTCTCTGCAAAGTCTGCCAACTCTACCGTTTTCAGAATTACCATTCTTTTGGTATCTGAAATTTTTCTCTGCGAAGCCTAGCGTTTTAAGAAGACTTCGCAGACTTCAGATGCCCAAAAGAATACGCCCATAAAATGTAAAAGTTTAAAATGTCATTTAAGGGCGTGTTTGATTGGTAATTCCAAACCTACCAAATTCTGAAAACGGTAGACTTCGCAGAGACGGAAGCTAAGTTCCAAATCAAACACAACAATATTCTTCAAAGCATCAGGTTTCAGATTTATCCTGGCGAAGACGAAGTTTCCTGTTGAAAAACACAAAGGCGAGTCTGGTGCTTGGCAACAAAGAGTAATGTTATCGATTACCGTTGCAACGCAAGCACAGTTGCCTCGTTTTCAGAGTTCCGCACATGAACTCAACAATCTCTCCAAAGTCTGCCAAACCTTCTGTCTTTTGGAGCAGAAGGTTCAGCAGGCCTGCCAAGCCTGCCAAACCTGCCGTTTTTGGAATTGGGGAGTCAATCAAACATAAATTCCGAGTCTTCCAAGTCTACCGTTTTCAGAATTGGTGCCAATCTAAGCAGCAAACGTATGGTGCCAATCTAAGCAGCAAACGTATGGTTCCAATCTAAGCAGCAAACGGATGGTTCCAATCTAAGCAGCAAACGTATGGTGCCAATCTAAGCAGCAAACGTATGGTGCCAATCTAAGCAGCAAACGTATGGTGCCAATCTAAGCAGCAAACGTATGGTGCCAATCTAAGCAGCAAACGTATGGTTCCAATCTAAGCAGCAAACGTATGGTGCCAATCTAAGCAGCAAACGTATGGTGCCAATCTAAGCAGCAAACGTATGGTTCCAATCTAAGCAGCAAACGTATGGTTCCAATCTAAGCAGCAAACGTATGGTTCCAATCTAAGCAGCAAACGTATGGTTCCAATCTAAGCAGCAAACGTATGGTTCCAATTTAAGCAGCAAACGTATGGTGCCAATCTAAGCAGCAAACGTATGGTTCCAATCTAAGCAGCAAACGTATGGTTCCAATCTAAGCAGCAAACGTATGGTGCCAATCTAAGCAGCAAACATATGGTGCCAATCTAAGCAGCAAACGTATGGTGCCAATCTAAGCAGCAAACGTATGGTGCCAATCTAAGCAGCAAACGTATGGTTCCAATCTAAGCAGCAAACGTATGGTTCCAATCTAAGCAGCAAACGTATGGTTCCAATCTAAGCAGCAAACGTATGGTTCCAATTTAAGCAGCAAACGTATGGTGCCAATCTAAGCAGCAAACGTATGGTTCCAATCTAAGCAGCAAACGGATGGTTCCAATCTAAGCAGCAAACGTATGGTGCCAATCTAAGCAGCAAACGTATGGTTCCAATCTAAGCAGCAAACGTATGGTGCCAATCTTAGCAGCAAACGTATGGTGCCAATCTAAGCAGCAAACGTATGGTGCCAATCTAAGCAGCAAACGTATGGTGCCAATATAAGCAGCAAACGTATGGTTCCAATCTAAGCAGCAAACGTATGGTTCCAATCTAAGCAGCAAACGTATGGTGCCAATCTAAGCAGCAAACGTATGGTGCCAATCTAAGCAGCAAACGTATGGTTCCAATCTAAGCAGCAAACGTATGGTGCAAATCTAAGCAGCAAACGTATGGTTCCAATCTAAGCAGCAAACGGATGGTTCCAATCTAAGCAGCAAACGTATGGTGCCAATCTAAGCAGCAAACGTATGGTTCCAATCTAAGCAGCAAACGTATGGTGCCAATCTAAGCAGCAAACGTATGGTGCCAATCTAAGCAGCAAACGTATGGTGCCAATCTAAGCAGCAAACGTATGGTGCCAATATAAGCAGCAAACGTATGGTTCCAATCTAAGCAGCAAACGTATGGTTCCAATCTAAGCAGCAAACGTATGGTGCCAATCTAAGCAGCAAACGTATGGTGCCAATCTAAGCAGCAAACGTATGGTTCCAATCTAAGCAGCAAACGTATGGTTCCAATCTAAGCAGCAAACGTATGGTTCCAATCTAAGCAGCAAACGTATGGTGCCAATCTAAGCAGCAAACGTATGGTTCCAATCTAAGCAGCAAACGTATGGTTCCAATCTATGCAGCAAACGTATGGTGCCAATCTAAGCAGCAAACATATGGTGCCAATCTAAGCAGCAAACGTATGGTTCCAATCTAAGCAGCAAACGTATGGTTCCAATCTAAGCAGCAAACGTAGATATTTACAAGTCTTACACGGAAATGATACATTCATCAAGAATCGTCCCACTGCAATATTGTTGCTATTTTACCAAAAAAATGTCAATACTTATAGCTTACCTTGATCGTTTTCTTTCAGGGTTTGCCCCGTTTCACATTGCTGTAGTGAACAAGGATTTGCATTCATGCAGACTGCTTAAGATGATTGGAGCCAATGTTGATGCCCAGGTTTGTGTTTGATATTTAACGTATGGGGTTGCTGTGAGGTGACTAAGCTGCAAACGTTGCAAAGTTGCAGAATCGAGCAGCAAGAATTGTAGTTAATAGCAGTTTTGATGCGCCTGTTATGCCACTAATTCGCAGTTTGAAATGGCCAACTGTAGATGACATTATTAGAAGCGAAACAGCTACAACGATGTACTAATCGTTAAATGGGCTCGTCCCAGAGTAGCTCTCCAATTTTTTCGAAAAAATTCGTACTGAAACGTTAGAAAACTGAGCAATGCGGAGACTGATCTTTCGCTACCCTTACGAAAAACAAACAATGGGCAGAGGGCGATTTCTTTTCGTGGGCCTAAGCTTTGGAATCAACTTGAACCCGATGCCAAACAGGCACCTTCATTTGCCACGTTTAAGAGAAGAATCAAAAACTAACGATGGTGATCATTCCTATTTCGTAGTTTCTACTGCAGCTTCCTATTTGTAAATGTTTTTATCCACGGCTCCCTGAAAAGCAGTTCTCATGGACTGATGGGCTACCGTGCCTGAGTAAGTAAAAGTGAAATGAAATAAATGAAATGAACGAAATTTAAGTACCAAATGAACCGGCAAAGTGTTCCCACTTTTAAAAATTTGTAGCATCAAGAATACTGGATGGTTTCGGATGAATCAATGTATGCTCGACAACCAAGAGATCGAAGTGCTTTAGTGATTTTTCTGACTTGGCAGAGCAAATTCATTTAAAATTGTTTCTCGAATCCATGGTGACAATAAGCAACATAAAACACACTTTTGCAAATCTTACACGGAAATGATACATTGATCAAGAATCGTCATACAAGCACTGGAAATATTGTTGAATTCAACTTTAAAAAAGTTTCTTGGTTACAAAATGACTGAAAAAGGCCTTAGAATGCGTGATGAAATCATAAAGGGCGCCTTGCACGGAACAGGAAAGAAAATGCAATTTCGCATTGGTGAGAGTGGGGTTAAAAATCTTTCGTATTTGTTTGAAAATCCATGCCCTATAAGTCTTGAGAGAGGTCAAAAGCTCACTGGGTATCGTTCTCTGTAAGGAGAATCCTTACAATCTGATCAATGCTTTTGTTACCTTTCAGTCATTTTGCAACTACAGTAAAAACCTGCGTATAAGAACCTACAATTTTGTAAGTCAGCCTGATTAGGCAGGGCTTTTAGGTATTTTTTGTTCAGATTGAAACTTCAAGCCCGTTATTTACTGTCAGTTCAAAGCACCTGAGTTCATGAGGCCTTATTCACAACGTAGCAGTTCATGGAAGAATCAGAAGTTTTACAGAATACAATGAAAGACTTTCAAAGCATCTTTAGAGTTCTTTACAATATGCTTATATGGCAGTATCTGACAAAGTAACTGGAGTTTTGATCTAATATGATGATCTCTACAAATAAGAACCTATTTCACATGTCAGGCTGAATGGGTTCTTATATATTGGGGGTCTAATTTCAGAATTTCAGCCTTTAGATTCTGAATCACTAGGTTCTTATACGCGGGTTTTTACTGTATGAAATTTTATAAAGTTGAATTCACCTAACACCCTTAGCCAGTCATTTTTCAACCATGAGGTTGAATTTACCTATATTGCCAGGGCCTCGATCTTTCGGCTTTAAAGGACAAGTCCGGGGTTGATAATATCATTGTTAAAAAGCAACTTTACCAACTGCTGAACACCTATCGTGAATTCTTTCCAAATTTTCATGCCTCCAGCTTTCATAAATTGGTTAATGAATCTTCGTAAGTCAGACCAAATATCGTCGCCATTTTTTATTTTGTACGTTTGCGCAAAGGGGCGATAAGGAGGCTAGCAATGTGAGTGGTATAATATATCAACACATTTGGCAGCCTGATTCAGGTCAACATGAAGTGACGTCATATGAAGAAACGTCATTTCGTACTTCTTAGCAGATTGAAAAAATTGGAAAAAAGCACTACACATCATTCCAACAGTGAAATCTCTTGAATAATCAACAGTTATAACAACCCCGGACTTGTCCTTTAACCAAGATTTGAATCATTCGAATCCTTGAGGTACTCTTGGTGCTGTAAATTTTCGGAAGTGAGAACTTCTTTCTGGCTCAGCCGTTAGTGTTAGTCATGAAGATCACTCATTTGATGACACATAATTTTCAAGCTCCATGGTAAGGTAACTGTGTTTCTCAACTTCAAATCAATTTTGGACACCGGAATCTTTCAAGTCTATCTATGTGAAATTTGCCAAATAAGTTTGAATATTTACAATGGTTGAAAATATATCTATATTTGTATGAAATACTATACAATACAATTTACGTAACAAATTTAATAAAAGCAAGTTATAACACCCCTTATCACAGTGGCAGGGATAGCATTAAAAGATCGAGTTGACCTTACTTCCATAATGGTCCCCTTAGAAGTGGTTGCATACGCTAAAATTTAAGTGCTTTTGTATATTGCATAGTTTTGTAAGGCCAATGGCATTTTAGTAGAATAAATCTACGTTGCTTTCCTCTCCCTGTATATTTTGGAAAAACTGTTGAATATCCACATAATAAACCGAATCGGCTAAGGTTTGTTTTTCCCATTTCAAGTCATGTGACCATACTCTTAAGAAGTTTTAGCATTATACTACTTTTTGCACTCGTGGCACAATTCTGCATGACACGAAATATGTTAAAAAAAATCAAAAGAAGCTTTATCAAGAGATTGATCATATGACTTGAAATGGGTGTAAACAAACCTTAGCCGATTTTGTCTATTATGAGTTCATGAAGCTGATGTTTGTAACAAATGTTTGTAACTGATGTAACTGATGTTTGTATCATGTCAAGGATGTGAAAGTTTTCAGGAATGTTATCTTATAAATCAGCGTAGCCAAAGACTGATGATTTGATGCGTGGAGTGGATTGTTGGGGATATGAACAGGCTAAGTGGTTATCCTCAAGGAATCCCTCTAAAAGGGCTCTAGATCGCCTGAGTACTAATGATTCACTTCAATGACGTGATATGGAAATTAGGAAATTAACATGACCATTGAGAACAATTGAAGAATTCAATAGCAACAATACACATGAGAGTGTAAGCCCCAGCGTTTATTCGCTCTCAACAAGGCTAAAACACAGTTGATCAAAACAATAGGGTCAGCACTTCATCTTCCAAAATTTTTCATGGAAGAGCAGTTATTATTTCTACTGGAAAATTGTAACAGCAGGAGAAGGATGTCCACTATGAAGACTCTGAAAATCATGGCAACACGCATGTAGCGTGGCCTTGGTAAGGAGACAGTTCTGGAACCACCAAATTTGACTATAGCAACAATTAAGAAGATTTTGGAGGCAGTTTGTGCTGGTAAATGGTAGTATATATCTTGTAAATGGCTGTCACAAGGTCTCTACGAGTGATATATTCCCGCTACTGGATCGCTGGCTTTAAATTTGTGGTTTGAAATTGAGAAACAATAACCTGTAAGGAAGCTAAAAACTGTTAAATAGTTGGTTTTAACGTCTGCAGAACAGGTTCCTTAATCCCCTCTTCACTTTTCACCTTGAAAGCAGAAATGATAACCCCTCCTTCTGTTGTTGTTGTCAACCAGCTGTGTGAAGCGCCCACGTTTGTTTGGTCTTTCACCATGGCTATCACACATTTATTCCAGGATATCACTGACGTCTAGTTTAAAGATTGAACAAAAGATGGACGCGTCCATTTGTTTTGACAACTTCGCGAAAATCACTAAATACATACAATAGACTATATTTAGACTGCCCAGACCCCTGATTTAAATTGCCGTATATCTTCGTCATTTTTATTTATTAATATTTTTGCTTTGGAATGGCTTTGTTATGACCAAGCTACTAAACTATTAGTTCAGTGAGTCAATCTAGCATGAGGGGATTTCCCTATATCTTGGCTGTGAAATTCTGCGTCCATTGTGTACCGTTAACAGAATAACAGAAGCATGCCTCGTATCAGTGTTTGCTATTTATTTATGATGCTGGCAAAGAGGCTGATTCCCTATGCTGTGGGGATTTTCACTTTGCTTCTAAATGAAAATTTGGAGCATGCCTCGTATCGATGTTTGCTGTTTATTTTGATGTTGGGGGAAGAGGCTGATTTTCTCTCTTATGCTACGGGGATCTTGCCGTTGCTTCTAAAAGAAGTTCATAGGATTCGTGTGTTCAGATCTGTTCAATTGAACTTGTATTCAGAATACACTTGCAAAGTATATTCTATATTATTCTATATTATTGTAAAGATATATGCAGGAAGGAACCAATCATCTTAAGGGAATCGACATGGTCAAAAGCTGGCCAGGGCCAAGTTAAAAATACAATCTATTGAATTTGATAACTTAGACACGTGCAGCTTCATTGTGGAGCCAAAGAAACAATGATTACATAGGCTTTTTCTATATCCTATAGTGACTACGAGCATTTGCTATTTAAATCGTTACTGCGGAGAATTCTTGATGAATAGGACTACAGTCGTGGCCAAAAGTCCGCATTTTTGTCAACAATGTTTCTTGGCGTAACGAAATAGAACTCTAGCGCTCTGCATATGTTATTGTCTTACGGTGTGTTTGGGTCGAATTTCCCTGTATATTCCGAATTTCAATGATGTTTTTAGAATTTCTGCGCTATTTTGCTGTAACGTCACAATGAAATCTATAGAAATTCTCGGAAATTGTAGTTGCTCTGCCGACAAGAGGTGTGACCCCAAAAGCGTGTTAATCAGCGGGATTTTACATCCATCTATGCACAATTCACTTCTGTGAGGTGTTTGCGAAATATCGAAAGTCTAAGCGAATAAATCAGGTAGAGCGCTAGGGTTCTATTTTCTTACCCCAAGAAAAGATGTTGAATGAAACTGTTGTTGAAACTGTGGTCTTAAACTTTAGGTCACGGCTGTATAACATGATTTTTGTCCGGTCCCAAAGAGGAAAAAAGTTTTCATGCCCTGAGCACAGCAATTCTTAAAGACTCTAATTTTTATTTCAGGATTCCCTCGCTGGATATACCAGCCTGCATCATGCTGTTCGGACGAATGACGCCCATTTTGTGAAGAAATTCATTACCTTTTGCGAGCCATCACTCGACGTCTGTTCCTACGAAGGAAGAACGCCCTACATGCTCGCAGATATCAACGACTATGAGGCTTTGAAGCAAGTGCTGATCGAGGCTGGTGCCTCGCAAGTTTCATATGAATCTCATGACGACGACGATATGTAAGAGATTTAGATCCTCGTTTGCACTGAACCAGTACAGCTGAATCCGTAAAGGATCAACCTTAAATCCGTTAGTGGATCCGCAAAGTGTATCGGATCAACCTCAAGTTTATACTGTTCTTGCTGATCACGCAGTGAAGGGGTATGGGGCTTAGCCCAGGAAAAATTTTGCATGACCACGCCCTTCAGACTCTCGGAAAATGTAGGGCAACGCCCTCTTTGCAAATTTAGAAAAGATATCTGCCAAGAATATCGATTAGATCATTTAATCACTTGACAAAGACACTTGATCCGACTTACCCCTCCTGAGAGACCAATTTCATTACGTTTATGTTTGAATCTCAGGACTTGTCTTTTGGAAAAGTGGGGGGCCTGGAGCCCTCCCCATTCCCCTCGTGGCTCCACCACTGCTGATCAGTATAACTTTTAGCGCCTATGTATAGAAAATGTTGCTCGAGGGCAGTGTAAGCGCTCTTAGACTGCGTTCACACGATATCAGCACATTTTGAAAGTGGTGAAACTGTGACAGATAGGCCTCCCGTTCACATGAAAGTGGCACATTTTTGCCGGCAGTTTTTGAGAATGATAGATTTTGAAACCGAAACTCTTAACCTGCACATTTTGGAAAACGGCATCGCGTGAACAATGCAAAATGATGAAAATTGAACATTGCTCGACACTTTCAAAACGGGGCCGATCGATATCATGTGAACGCTATCTCATATTTTACTACCGTCACATTTTTCTCCTTTTTCAAAATGTGCCGGCATCATGTTAAAGTAGTCTTAAACCGTAACAACATTGTACCGGATCAAAACTGTACCGACACAGTGTGTACGTGGTTTTGTGACCCCGTTTACCTTACGCCGGTACAATTTTGGATCCGTAGCAAAAGAGTGCCGGATCGGCCTCGAGTTGACACTTTTCCTGAAGTTGTGTGGCACTCTTCTTCCTTTGAAATTGTTTTTCTCGAGCAGTAGAACTGTCCTTGAACTTAGCAACTTTGTATCGGATCAAAACTGTACTGTTACAGTGTAAATGTGGTCTTACACAGTACAGCTGGTCGTCAAATAGTATTGTGGTACGTCCTGAAAAGCTTCGAATAGATTTTGACAAGCCTGGCCACCAATGTTTCGCGGGCATAGATCCAAAATGTAGTTTATTTCACGCATACAGGATGTCACAATAGACATGTGCGCAGTCTGAGTGTTTACTATGAAGGAGACATAATTCCAGTTTTTCGCTTTTTTTAATTTACGAATAGAAAAGTCAAGTTTGAGTAAACCTGACGAGTAGATTTATGGAGTATGAAAGTCGAAATCCCTTGTTGTTTTGAAACCAGAGGATTCTGTCTCCGCCTTTAAACCTTATAACTTGAAATTTTAGCATTAGGTTGACTTCAGCTTCACACTCGTGCCATGAAACACGTTTGAGAGCAATGAATATTCTCAAGAATATTGATCAATGTAATGAACCACATTTCAAACCTATTCTAGCAAAACTTTATTCGTCACGCCAGTAAGTCTCTGCGAAGTTTTTTGGGACGCCTAGCAGGTATGTGTTGTACAGTTAACTACTACTGTTACATACCCTAGAAGTCAGGGAAAATGTTGCCATGCAGCCCGTTGAAAATTTTGTGGTGTAGTTGCAGTGCATTCAAGGTAAAACGTGTTTACAATACACGCTATATGCCAGCACCCGTCAAATATTGCTTATGGAGGTGGGAGTTTGGTGCCCGTATAGAGGCCCATTTAGAGCAGCTCTGCAACGATCTGACAGCTTAAAAAGGTATCCTACATAGCATTGTGGTACTTTTCGTATTAGCTTCGTATTAGCTTCATATTAGGAGTTTGAACTTTTATTTTGCAGCTTCATTGACTGGATGTATTTGCATTGAAGGAAGTCATGAAATGAAGGAAAGCTGTTTGCCAAATAGCTTAACTTTAGAATACCCCGTACTGAGGCAGGATGTTGAAAAAGATGTGGATAAGTGGATACAACATAGCACCTATAATTTCAATCAACCTCACTGTGTATCCAGTATCCATATACACCATATATACACGTTCTTAGAATTCTCTCATCTCACTTTGTAAAAACTACTATGTATCCAGTATCCATATGCACTTGTATCCAGTATGCACTGTATCAAATGTATCCAGTATCCACCACTGCATCCCAGCATGGAATCTTAATATCTATGAACAAAGTATCTACCGTATCCAGTATCAACAGAATCTCATACTTATGCTTTGCAGTGCGGGGTATTCTAAAGTTAAGCCATGACCGGCTTAACTTAAAACTGGCTTTCAGGCATACTAGGAAGCTAAGTTTATGGGAGCAATATCTAGGTCTTCTTTTAACCTCTAGATTTTTTCTGCCTGGGAGCTTTTGCGACTCTCTGCTATTTGTACAGGTTCTGACAAAGCAGATATCCCAACCATAGCTTTAAAAGGAACACGAAAAGCTAAATCAATTTCTCTATAAGTTGTACAAGAAATAGCTCCCGGCCAGCATTATTTCATTGATGCTTTGATTATGCACCTTTCGTGGCGCTTGGCCAACTTTGATTTCTGCGATATAATTTCAGATTTTAGTTTCTTGCTAATGCAAACTGTTTCTTGCACATACCCTTTAAGTTTATTGACCTATGCTCTAGCATTATGCCCCAGCAACCAAAAAGTCGCGGTACTTTTCTTTTTGCAATTGAAGGAGCTTCATCTGCGCAAGGTTTTATCACCTGTAGCGTTGTTGTTAGAGCCGTAGTTCTCTTGTAATATCTGACTGCACGGTCACTAAAATGTGTCTATTATTATTACTTCAGCTTGTAAAGCATGGTTGTATTTAGTCTTGAACTGATTAAATATGTCAAGAAATGTATGATATTAAATGTACCGGGTGAGTCCAAAAAATAAATGCGTCTAATGGGCTGTGGAATGAAAATTATGCAGCTAGCATTAAAGACTGAAATGTCAACCTCGTTCCCAGGGTGTTCTTACGTCATACGCTGATCACGAAGCCGAATGAACACCCTAGTACAACTGGTACACTTCGATCAAATCTGCCCTGAAAATGGGCAGATTCGCAGCCATTATGGATTTGCGGTTTGCTAGGCTGCACCAAGCGACGGAAAATACCCATTGCCCTGGCGCAATTTCTGCAGCAGATAATCCGATATACTAAAAACAAACATTGTAAGGACCTTACTTCAACATTTTTAAAGACATTCGAACAATAGTCTGGGGTTAGCAAGTGTGTTTAATGTTAAAGTAAGCACGGGTTTAGGGCAAAAATGAGCCTAAGTTAAAAAATAAGGTTTTACATCGAATTTTGACATGCCGCGGCTGTTTACCCTACGCAAAACCAGGGAGCGCCGAAGGTGCTCCCTGCGCAAAACAGAGTTACCGCGCAAAATGGCGAACAGCCAATCAGATTGCTTAACGACCTCATGGATTCCAGAGAAGAGGAAGAGCAACGAGCTCACTCTGGGGAAGAGATAGCTAAAATGTCAGTTTATCACTCAAACCTAACTTAAAGATGGGGACATTTCATGAAATCTTTGAGCATCTACTGAATTTTCATGCCCCTCTTAAAAAAAGGAAGGTAAGAAACGAGTACGCTCCGTGGATTCTACCTTAGAATCAAAGAGTGACAATCCAAGCGAGATGGCCAGGACATTTCATGAAATCTTTGAGCATCTACTGAATTTTCATGCCCCTCTTAAAAAAAGGAAGGTAAGAAACGAGTACGCTCCGTGGATTACCTCTGATATTAAAAGGGGAATGGAAGAACGTGACAGAATGAAAAAATTGGCTTCGAAAGACCCAAACCTATGGCCGAAATATAAGATTCTCCGCAATAAGGTAACAAATAACATTCGTCTTTCAGTTACGAAGTATTACCAGGAACTTGTCACCAAAAACAAAAATGACCCGAAAAAAATGTGGAAAACTATTGATAAAATTCTACACAAGACCTCGGGTACCACAACAATTTCTGAACTAAAAGATGGGGACACGATCGTAAAGGGGCAAAACCAGATAGCAGAAAAGCTTAACGAACACTTCGTCAATATAGGCCCAAAACTTGCAAGTAAACTAGAGGTCAAGCCTGACGATGATCCGATTAAGTATCTGCACCCCAATGATTCTGACCAAAAATTTTCGTTCAAACTGATGAGCGAGGAATCAATGCTTAGGTCCTTGAAGATGCTAAAGAGTGGCAAGGCACCCGGTCCTGATGGTGTCCCAACGAATCTTGTCAAGGACGCTGCGAAATTTATTGCCAAGCCTTTGGCGATGATATTCAACGCTTCTTTGGCTAAGGGAATCGTTCCAAACGTTTGGAAACTTGCAAAAATAACACCAATTTTCAAAACTGGAGCTCGAAATGAGAAAGGTAATTACAGGCCAATTTCTGTTCTCTCAGTTTTTGCAAAATTATTTGAAAAGATTGTGCATGACCAGTTATCCGATTTCCTTCTTTCTAACAGGAAACTGACAATGAGTCAATTTGCCTATCGTAAACTGCATTCAACCATCACCTCTCTGATAAGTGTTTCAGATTACTGGTATGAGAATATAGACAAAAACGATGTCAACTTTGCGCTGTTTCTCGACCTCAAGAAAGCTTTTGATACAGTAGATCATGAAATACTTATCAGAAAGCTGAAAGTATATGGAATTGATGGTATTGAGCTAGAATGGTTCAGATCTTATCTTAGTTGCCGTCAACAATATTGTACATTAAACGGTAACAAGTCGAGTTCCCAACAAGTCACATGTGGGATACCGCAGGGATCCTGTCTAGGCCCATTATTATTCATCCTGTACCTTAATGACTTTGAATCTTGCCTAAAGTTCTCCAGGGCTAATCTCTATGCAGATGATACGGAAGTTTCATTCTCGTCGAACGAACTTAGTGATGTGGCGAGCAACTTCCAGGCAGAACTGAAAAACATTTCTGAGTGGATGAGAATTAATAAGCTAAGCATACACCCCGAGAAAACCGAGTTCATGGTTATTGACCACCGTCGAAGGCAAAGCAAACTACCAGAGCTACAACCGTTTTATCTGGATAATATTAGAATAAAGCAGGTTCATAAAACGAAGTACTTAGGACTTACTGTTGACGACAAGCTAAGCTGGAATGAACAGTACAAATCTGTCAAAGGGAAAGTAGCGGGTAGCCTGGCATCTCTCAGGAAACTGAAAAACATCTTACCACAATCTCAGTTGCTTAATGTGTATCAAGCACTTGTTGAGAGCCATCTAAGGTATGCAAACGTGGTCTGGGGCGCCCTCTCCAGTACTAAGCTTAGCACTCTACAAAGATATCAGGACAGAGCTTTCGATCTGATAGAATCTTCCAAGATAAAAGACGATTACAATAAGAACATCCTTAATGTAAATCAACTAATGACATTTGACCGAGCGGTCATGACTTTCAAGATTGTCAATCAGCTTTGTCCTGAAGGCCTACAAAATAAGTTCATAGAGAGGTCTGCCTTATCAAAATATAACACAAGGAACATGAAGGATCTCCATGTGCAAAAACTAAAATTGGAACATACGAAAAAAAGTTTTTTGTACACTGGTCCAAAAGCCTGGAATAGTATCCCACAGCTCATCAGAGACACCGAATCCGTTGTTCGATTCAAAAAAGATCTGAAATCTCATCTTTTGAGCTGATATAAAATAGGTTTGCACGAATCCATGGAAGATCAGTACACGGGGGGAGGGAAAGGGTGTAACATAGCTTGAGCTTATATTGTAAACTTTTAATTGTAATTTATTCTATTTTCTTTTGGTATCGTATTCAACTGAATGGATTTTGTGCTTAAATAAGATTAAATAAAAATAATAAGAAAAAAGTGGTAAGTAAATTACGCAGGTAAAGGGTTTATGTTGGGACGAGATTTCAACATTCCATCTCTGGTTCGTGATTCACTTGTCCCTTAAGTTCTATTCCTGAAGCAATGAATTTGTAGTGCACCGGCAAGAAATCATCGACCAGAATCGAAAGTGACTGTCTCGTTCCTATGCCCGCCATACCAGTATGTTTCTAATTTCTGGGTCTAAAATATGACTTTATTTGTCAGCCAAAGGCTAACTGAGATTTACAAATCTAGATACTCGATGCCTGTAGAATTTGAAAACGGCATAAAGTGCAGTTACACGATGCCTGCAGGATTTTTGTTTGGTTTGGCAAAACGGCAAAGTTTGTAATTCTGCCGTTTTCAAATTCTGCCCGCATAGTGTAAAGGCACTTTGCCGGTAGAATTTCATGCTGCCTTCATCAAAAGGCTAATGTTTTTAATCCTCCCTATTGTCCTTTTTGTCGTAGTTGTTTTATCTATCTTGATTGATTATTGTCCACTCGGGATCGCGATAGCGATTCCGTGTTGGTTTGTAGTCTGCGGCGGGAAAGTAAGCCTGTTTGAGAGATCAGTACGTAAATGCGTCAGCAAAAATTTCCACCACTTTGTATTATGACGTAAAACAATTCAGGTCTTTGTTCTAATGTATTTATGATATCCGGAGCTCAATGACAATCGATTTCATGACAATCGATATTGTACTGGTCGACGAACAAGCATTTGTTTGGGTGTTCACAAAGCTTCCGTTTTCTTGAATTGCCACACAGGCTTAACAGATTTCGTTGTTTGGAAATTGTTGATGTGGAAATGGCTTTGACATTTTGATTGGGGATTTGTTTACCATGCAGAAAGTCCTGGCAGAGCCAGTGTTCTCGCTGCAAATTGAGCAGGTATAGGTTAAGTCAGGCGAACGCGAAACCAATATTCTAGGTATTAGTATTTCCCTGTTGAATCAAACGAGGAGCTTGGTCCTTCCACCGTGCGAGAGTATTTTTCGCTGTTTGTAGTCTCGTGAAAATTTCAAAACAAAGTTTTTAGCAGCCGTTGCAGTGTTGTCCGAATGTAATTCAGGCTTGCACTGAAGGGATGAAGCGTGGGCATTAGTTTGCGATAGCTATTTCTAGTTGACAACAGTTGTTATTGTCTACGGAATTAACATAGAATTCTACCGGTATCGTGTAAACGGGAGGCCAAAACGGCACTTTTTCATTTCATGCCGTCTTCAAATTCCACCGGCATAGTGCAAACGGGGTCTAACATTTTGATCTTTACTAGTACCCTCGTACTTATTAAATGTGTTAGGTTTTTGTTACTCATCCGGTAGCATTCCTTTGTATAAGCGAATTAATACAAAATCGCATACCCAACGAAGAACGATCCATCAGACACGTTACTATTTACTGTCAAGCCGTAGCTAACCGAGCTGACATTGCTCACCAAGCATATTGAAAATTTGCTTGCCAAGCAAATTGTTGGTCCGTTTGGCCTTGCCGTAGAACTTTGCTTGACAAAATTTTGGCCTTGTGACAAAGCAGAAACATCTGTAAGCTGCGAAAAGAATTACCCAATAAATTCTGCTTAATTTTGCTTGTTAAACAATGTTTTACGATGGGGAGCCGTGACGGAGCTGTAAAATTTTATTTTAGAACTAATGACAACGATTTCTTGTCACAAAGTTTGTGACGACCGCGAGTGGGTAGCATAGCCGTATCAGTCAATTATTCGGTAGTTCTGAAGTATCTTAATATTTCTTACATCCTTTCATGTAATATCATGAGCAGTAATGCACCGTGTTTTGTAGCTGCGAAATCAAAGTTTATTTTCTCGATATTACTGCTTCACTTTGTTGCTTTCTCTTCGGCTGGAGCATAACCAGTATTGGGAATCAAATTCAGATGGCTCCTGCGCGTCTGAACTGTTGTCTCCTACACAGCGTTCATCCTCATTTCAAACAGGAAGTTTGAGACGAGGATAAACGCTGTGTAGGAACTAACTGCTCCTGCACGCAGGAGCCATCTGAATTTGATTTCCAACACTGGTTAGGCTCCAGCCGAAGAGAAAGCAACAGAGTCAAAAAGTAATGTAGAGGAAATAAACTTTAATTTCGTAGCTACAAACACATTGCATTATTGCCCATGGTAATATTTGCATTTTTAATTGGTAAATAATATATTTGTATCACATTGATATAATATGATTTGAATCATCTAAAAATATCCGAACATATGATTTGAACATATCTGAACATGTTTCTTTATTGTTACGCAGTTTTCTCTTGGCAATAGTACATCGAATGAATTAACCGAAGACGAATAATGTCAACAGCTTCAAGCATAAGATTAAGAACAAATTCTTTAAATGCCTCCAATCTCAGGAAATAGCCCCTATGTTTTTTATTAAAGTCCTTAAAGCTGCAGCAGAACTTTCTATGAACAATCTTGAAGAAGCATCATTTCTCTCAATTTTTAAATGATTTTTTTCCTCTTCTTCAAAGGCTAGGCACTTTTCTTCAAAGACAGCTCTTAGGGGACCATCATGGAAACAAAGTCGTATCGACCTTTTAATGCTATCCCTGGCATTTTAAAGAAGGGGTGTTTTAAAGATTTTTAGCGTTATTTGCCAATAAAATTAATTTATACTTGTAAATATTGTAATTAGATCTTTCCATTCCTCAGTGGAGATTGCCTTCCCAGTGGCACAGTTTTGTTGATTCATCGTTACATTCTAGTTGACGTAAAGTTTAAAGATAAGTTTATACGTAAAGTTACTCATGCCATCTTTCGTCGCAAACAACTAAACCATAACAATGCGAAAGTACTGATGTTTATTAATATTTTAGTGATAATATGCTGTTTGTACTTTGTACGTATGGCATGTCAGATTGGAATCGTCACAGCGCTGTACTTGTGGAATCGTCACAGCGCTGTACTTGGCTCAGAAAACTTTCAAGAATATTTCGAGGCAAGAAATAGTTGTTGGAGATAGTGTTGGTCAGAGGTTGATAACACAAATTTGCTTCCGTTCTTTCAGAGTCGTCAGAATGTTTGGGAACTGTTCGTAAGGGAAACAGCGTTCAATCTACCTCGTCCCTTCGTGAATAGTATGATTCATAGCTTTGAAATTGCATGATGATATAGCAATGCTTTGGACAGCAAATTCTTTGCTTAAATTTGGGGAAAACTGAAATTTCCACGTCAAAGTTATTGCTTGGTTGATTATTCGGAATCTCTTCAGCAGCCAATGGAGATCCAAATCAAAGTGGTTCGAGAAGTCACCCACGTGACAGAATCATGCAGCTAACCCACGCATTGGAAGCCTCGTTTCAGCTGGCGTGAAAGATCTCGTTTCAGAAATCTACGCAAAGGCTACAAAAAAGTCATCAGCACTATGACGATTTTAACTGATAAAATCTATTTCCACCGATATACATTTACTCTTACTACCGCTGCGCGCAGCCTTTTCAACTCATCTTTGGCCAAGGTTTTCCGGAGCTGGTTGTCCAAGCAGCCGTTTCCTTACTATAATTCTCGAGATATCTTTTGGTGTTTCATCCATTTGAGAATGCGGAGTGGAAGGGGTCTTCTATCTGAGATGCCGGATCGAGTTTTTTTTTCCTACAGGTAATATGAACTGAAAAATGAATTTACCGTTTATTGTAGAGGTCAATTTGCTTTACAAAATATCGGAGTTATACTCTACAAGCAACACCACATACGAAAGGCCCGGTGGGTGCAATTCAGTGGTAGAAGGTATACCACGCTCCTCCATACTATTTCATGGAACACCCTTTTCTATGAATTTATAGTTAGCGAAAAGATCCTGATCAAGGAGTACTTTTGAAGGTAACCCCCTTCTAAAAGGAGTATCACTAAACTCTGAAGAGATTTGTACAGTGAAAATACTGGTCTTAAGAGAAAGGTAAAATTTACTGTATTCTAGGATGTCGGATTCATCAGCATTTAAGCGTTCTATTGGACGTTTTCTGAAGAAACTTATCCCTTATTTTGAGATTCTAGGCTCTATACGATTTTGCTTCAGATACACTCTATTGGAACATAGAAAGATATTTCTGCTCTCGATACATCTCAGGGCTGACACAGAGACAACACAAAGACTACTAGCAATATATACATAGGCCCTTCAATACTACGATACGACGACAAATCCGTGGATGAGTTACACTTTTCACCCCCTCTGGCCTAAGCCAGAGGGCAATTCTACATAATGCCTTCTCCTAGGATTCCTTTGTTGTAACAAACTTAGGGAAGCGATCTTTTCCCTACAAATGCATGACTGCACGCCACGCCTCATTTCCAAAATGCCCTTATACGGTATAATGGCCCAATAGTAATTGCTCTATTTCCTATCACATGAATCCAGCGTGATATGTTATTAGCCTATGACCCTTGCGCACCGTATACATAGAGACCTTATGACCTCATGACTTGAGGTATTACTGCCAACTTGCGATATGCTCCAATGTGTTATAATCTTCACAACACACTCCTTTCTCAGCGAAATCATGAATGAGCTTGGTGTCATATTTTCATGAACGTTGCAACCACCGGAATAACATGCAGATGAATCTGGTAATCATCGGTCCATTTTGCAGCTTGCTTCAAAACTAGGCAACTCTGAAAATAGCTAAATTGATGAATCACAAAATCACCTATACCAAGAAATGACCTCACCTGGCATTCATCTGTTGTCTTAAGGCAGCCTTGAGCTTGGCTTTTTCAAATAAGAAAACGAATCTACCTGGCATTTTACTTTGAGCAAATGAAACTTTAACCAGATAGAAGAAGGTAGTGAGAACGGCAGTGTAGACAAGATTGCAGCTGAATTCATGGCATAGGGAAAAGTGTGACAGTTGCGATGCCGTGCCAAATCAGACCCGTCTTGCAATGCCAATAGTATTTAAATGGTTTAAAGAGCCGCTTGTGTCGAATTCTTCTAGGGACGATGCAGGAAAGTGACAGTTGATGGCACTAGGTGCTAGTCCCTATGGTGCCTGGTACTGATACATTTCGGTACTACTGGGTACTAGTAGAAATTCATCTTGTGTCTACCAATTTTTCATTCCGAATTTCTCCCACTATTTTTCCGTAATTTGCTATTTAAAGTGGTACCGTTTTCCTGCTCCGATTGTCCCAGTGTTGCCAGATTGAATTATCAAATTTCCCAAAACGAGGGTTAAAGAATCCCAAAATGCGATAGTTTTCCTTAAAAAATCCGAAGGTCACTAAGATCAACGTCATATCTTTTCGCACCCTCTGAATTTCACTAAATTCCAACCTAAATCCTTTCTAACCCACTCAATGAGTACGAATGAAGTCTAATATTATTTTTTTGCCTAACAAAACAAACCAACATAGATTTCAACTGTTTTCTGTCTAAAAGATTTAGCTAAAATTGAATCATTGCAAGGGTTTAGCCAGGTTTTCTATACTGTTTCTGCAATAATTCAATAATGATATCGGTGAAGTAAAAAATATCTTTGGAAGGTTTTTTCTCAAATCCCAAGATTTTTCCCAAGGCATTTTTGCCAAAATAAGATCCCAAGGAAAATCCCATCACACTTGAATATTCCCAAGAGCTTCGGATATAATCCCATAAGTTTGGCAACACTGTATGGTCCCTGGTACTGACTTTCATTGCACTGGGTATCGGACCTGTTGTTACCTACCTGGTACTGCACTACCCCTTCGTAGTCGTTCTGTAATACATTTTACCAACTATGATTTTACCCATCACCATCTTCACGATACTTTTTGGTATTGAGACAGCTTCTGTAGCTTACATTCAGACAACCCTTCAGTTGGTTCAGTTGGGAATTTCGATGATGAAACAATCGAGGTGTGACCTTTGCTCACTTTTTGCCCCCATGCATCCTTATGGAAATTCCCGTCACGCCGCATCACATGAGGGTCGCCCCCGGCGCGAGAGTCATGATCAGTCCTCTGGTTTTCGATCATTGATCACGTGATAGCTGAAATCCGAATCTGATTGGCTTTCACAAAAACAAGAAGTGCCAAGACGAAAGATCTTTGCCAAGACCGAAAGCTGGGAAGCTGGGAAAGAACCTCGGCCAGCGTTTCATAAAGTATATAACACAGCCTCCAACAGACAAGAACATCGGTGTGATCAGCGAGACTGAGACAACGATACTCAAAAATGGATAAAAAGCACTTAATCGAGGGAGACGACGTGGTTGATTCAGGGTTTGAATCTTACTCCTATGGAAGTAGCACCGAGACCCAGTCCATCACAACTGGTGTGGCACAACTCAGCCTGGAAGATGCCGAGAGGCAAAAATTCACGCAAAAGAGTGAACAACTTCTCAAGCAAGATAAAGATGGTGATAGGTAAGGCAGGAAGAGTATATATCGGTCATGCATATCATCAGTTTTTTTGGTCGATGTACGCAAAAAATTTTGGTTGTCAAGTTGAGTGCAGGGTTGGCGCATCGCAACCTGCCGTCTAAAATGCCAATTTACGCAAAAGAGTGAACAACTTCTCAAGCAAGATAAAGATGGTGATAGGTAAGGCAGGAAGAGTATATATCGGTCATGCATATCATCAGTTTTTTTGGTCGATGTACGCAAAAAATTTTGGTTGTCAAGTTGAGTGCAGGGTTGGCGCATCGCAACCTGCCGTCTAAAATGCCAATTTTTCCTTGCAGAAATCGTTTACAGAAAAGCAAAGACTACCTTTCAGAGAAAATGGGCTAGTTTTCCACAATATTCGTTTTTTTCGGTGAATACCAAAGTCTAATGTTGTTTGGCTGCGGTTTTTGTTTGCGGTTATGATTTTTAGGCCAAGGGAAATTCCCTTTCGCCTTTTGGAATGACTGACGTTTGGCGTAAACAAAACCAGCACAAAAGCTGTACTTTCCCTCGGTTATGCGTCATACCATTGTTTCTCTTGGTTTTTCCCCTGGTCGTCTTTCTTTAAGCTGGGTTTCTCCCAATTAACTTAATGGTGCAAGGGGGTGTACCCTCTTTACTTTACCCAGCATTTCAGAATAAATTGAAAAACCAGCAGGCTTGGAACTTCATTGTGGGAACAGGTCAGAGAAGAAAATGTATTGGAGTAGGGAGATGATCAAAAGATATTCTTCACAGGAAAGAACTAAAAAATGAATAGGAAAGACAATGAAAGTTGTGAAAGAAGTGAACACAAGCACATGAAACATGAAAGAAACACATGTAGAGGTTGGGGTGATTTGGAATGATTTGGTCCCATCTGCTGTGTGACCCAGGTGTGCAGAGTTAGGCACTTGCACAACAAACAAACAAATTCTCTTCTTGCACACAGGAGATCTCATTGAAAGTTCCCTGCTCTGCAGACTGGGAATGTCCTCTGTGTGGTGCCCCATGATTTCAACCAAGTTCATACAATTCTTGCAAAATTTTTTGAGTCTGTTGCACTTGAAAGTTTACTCCTCCAGATATACAATGGAGCGGTTTAAAAAATGCAAACTTTATCAAATTACTGAAAAAATCGCAAGGACGTAAATGTTGTTTTGAACTGAAACTTTAGTAAACTTTTTATGCGTGCTCACAGTACATCTGTTACTTACCCAGATGTTTTCAAATCTCTTTATGCATGTACAGTATCTTTGCCTTAAACACACAAAGTATTCCCAGTTGTAATGACAATGTTCTTCCTCTTGCAGTCTCCTCCATCTTGCCATTGCAAATGGAAATGAAAAACTTAGCATGGAAGTAATAGATCTGGTGTCTTCAGAATCTATAAATCTCCAGAACAATCTTGGCCAGGTATAAAAGAATTTAATTGATGTAGTACTTGACATAAATTGTATGTGTCAGCATTGTGACTCCTCTCAAGTGTCAAATACCCATGCCCCCCTGCTTAGTAAATTTCAAACATTTGGCACACCTTTTCATCTTCAATTTGGGATAAAGAGATTAAAAGCTGCTACAATGATATTTTGTTTTGAAACATTTATTCCCCTCCCCCACCAAACTAAGGCTTTAGTTAATTGTTTGAAATTTGCTCAACCCAAAGTGTCTAAGATCAAGGGGCATATCACTCAATAAAAATCTTGTTTGCCCTTGTTTGCCTTTGGCAAAATTCCTTTTGTTTTCAAGAATATTTGGTAGAAAGTCCGTAAAATCCTCAGGTTCTAAGAAGTCTTGTATATACATGTTTTTGTGATGCACCCCTTTACTAAGACCATTTGCGATTTGGCACTAAAGAGTAAACATTTCATCCATCAAAATGATTTCAAAATGACTTTCCTCCTTTTTGAAATTCTTTATCATATATTTTAGCTATGCAATAGACACCAGGATATTTGACTTTTGGTACTTAGAAAGGATTTTGGGATCAATTTGCTACCATTGTATATATATATATGACAATGCCTCTTTTCCAAGATCCTATAAAGCCTTTTTGACCAATGAAATTAGCTATATATATATAGTATATAATTCCAAGAAAAACGTACTATCATTACCCACAGAGCTGCTACTACCAGTGGACAGCAAAATTCAGGTCCTTCATATTTGGGAAATCTTTACATAACGTTTGTTAACTTGGCAAATTTTCATCCACAGTCTGCATTAATGATAGCAGTACTTGTCAAAATGACTCCAGTAATCAGAAGACTAATTGATGTTGGTGCAGACCTTGAACTTTGCGACTGCTATGGAAATAACATCATTCATATCGCTGCTGAAAATGGACTTGAAAGCTCACTTATGGAAATATTCACCCAAAGTAGAACTTGTTTCTTGTTGGTTGCTTCACAATTGAAACGAGCTATAGAAGCAAGAAACAATGAAGGTGCTTTGATCTTTTATAAATGATCGTAGTTTATAGATTTATATATGTGTAAGAATATCGGACTGTAGAGATCCAGTAGATTTGTCTTGGCGTCACTTCCCGATTTTCTGTAGGCTTGTACAGTAGTCAGTATTTTTCATGTGAGGTTCGAAAACAAACAAAAAGAATATATATCTATTTGCCAGTTTTTTCACATGAATGTTCTGTGGACCAGTGGTGTAATTCTCAAAATTTGCAGCTGGAATTGTCATGTGGTCTGGACAATCCCATAGAGCCACACCACTTGAGCTTCGTCTTGGTAATCTAAGTGCTTGGCATAGAAACTGAAATTTCACCTTCACCTTTGATGGCTTTTCAATCCTCCAGAAGGTAGTACCTTGTAACAAACGATTCCATCCACCATCAGCTGTTGTGAATATTCTTTACAAAATTCTTGGCTCTTTTTGAGGAAGGACATTTTTCTTGCTGCTGTAAATGCAACTATCTATGGAAGATTTCCTTTGAAAAGACAAATGAATTTGTACGAGATATTTTTCTTCATTCATACGGTTGCTTTGTTATCTGTGTTGGTTTCTTTAGTAATATATATAATCTTTTCCTTTCACAGGGTACGCCCCACTTCACCTTGCTGTCAGAAATAAGCATCTTAACGCTGCAAGCATTTTGAGAACTATAGGATCAGATGTCAATGCAATGGTAAGAATTGTTTTCATAGGTGTGTTATTGGATAATTTCAAGTACGGGTATAGGCTAAAATTTGAATTTTTTCATGTTCATCAGTAAATTTTCTTTGTGACCTCTCTACAGTATGAATTTTAATGATGAAGGTTCCACTGTATATACATATATATACACAGTATTAGTGACCTCTCTGCACTAAAAAATGTAATGATGATTTTAAAACAAATGCTTGGATTTACTCCCATTCCATTGAAATTTCATACCTGCATTTTAAATAGGTTATATGTTTATTCCGTACAGGATTACAAAGCTGGCTTCACTCCATTACACCACCTGGTTCAACTTGGCAACATATCATTAGTAGAAGATTTCATTGTTGAATTTCATCCAGACATTGATGCACTATCATACGCTGGAGTAACTCCACTGCACCTTGCTTGTTGTATTGATCTTGAGCCAATTGCAGACCTACTCATCCTGGAAGGAGCAGATCCAATGAGAGAATCCATGGAGGGGTTGTCATGGACCAATGTTGTGCAGTTGAGGCACAATGTAAGTTTGGCTTTTGTCTTAAAAGGCAGTTTCATATAATTGCTTCCTCAACTGTAGTTCTCAAAGCCTTATCAATTTTTACCAATGACTTAGTGTTGAGGAATGTGCCACGTTTCCTGGAATTTTTCATCTGAAATGCAACTTCAGATTGTTAACACCATAAATGGAAGTGAAAGAGAACTATATATGTACTATATAAATGTTATTTTTTTCATTTTATACAAAAGCGATTTCATTTTGGTTTCGAAGTGCCATCAGCTATGTACCAACTTTTGCTCCTGTTTAGATGTTTGCTATCTCTTTTAAATGATAAAGCTGAAGCCCCTGTGAATGTCAAATGCTATAGTAAGACCAACTTTTTAAAAATATTAATTTCAGCAGTTATATTGTTTGATCATTTGATTCATATCCCCTCAAACAATTTTGGAACATCTTTTTCATTATTTCTTTATAGCAAATGCAACTATGTAGCTAAATGGTAAGTCCAATACATGAGATGCAATAACCACAACCAAGCCGACAGTTGCCAGAACTCCTTGTATGATCATGGAGTAAGTCAGTTATCCTTGATCTTAGCAAGAATGTGATTAAAGGATAGTACAATACCATCAGCACTTGCTTATGATCCCACAAAGCAGGTCTGCAAGGAGCTTGCAGCCAGAAAGCTGTTCAAGTTTTCAGCCAAGGCAACAAAGCTTCTACAGCTATACTGCAAGGTAATTCAAGGCACCAATGAACAATTTTTAATTCAAATTTTTCTTGCCCACTACGTGCTTTTCATTGTGTAGCATGAACGTTTTCAACTATGTTTAAGCTTGAGATATATATAATTTGGCAGTAAGCTTCAAATATATATAATTTGGCAGTATGGGTTAGTTTGTAAGCAAAATACTGTAGTTACCTTTGTGAAGATAGCCAAAAAAATAATGCAATATCATGCATTTTACTGAAGGTGTTCTCAGACAAAGAATTTTGGAAAATAATTCAGAATTTTTCTATGTAAGATTATCCTGCTTTTTAGATTTACCATTTTGTTTTGAAATGGGTGTATTTTTCCTTTTCTGTTAATTTTGTTTTGGATTGTGCTTTAAAGATATTTGGTTTATCTGAGTGATAATGTGTATTGGAGGGTTTGTTTTCCATTCAATGCATACAACTGTTTTTTATGTGCATTTCTTGTGCATCAAAATAATAATAATTTCAATGATAAAATCACATAGAAGGTGTCCAGGGTGTTGTGGTGCAGTTGTGTAATCCTCTGACTTTGCAACCAGAACAGTCAGGTGGAGTGGGCTCAATACCTGGTGCAGTAAGGCCCCACCACTTGAGCCACATGACAAGGGATCAGAGACTCAATTAGCACTTAGCCACTTCTGTGATCCCAGCGCTTGGCGCTAAAAACCACAACTTCACCATCACCATATTTATATGGGTAAACTTGTCCAGCAAAATGACTTTGCTGCTATCAACCAAGTGTCATAATTTACAACAATATGGTTTGATAACTTATTTTACCATCACGGAGTTAACAGAAAATGTCAGCAGTCAGACACTGTCTAAAAAGTACAGGCCTTACTTCTGGATGTTTCATATTCTGAGAAGACGTCTTCCGTCGCTCCTGAAGACTGCAAAGAACATTTGAACGGGAATTCTTAAGAACTATGTAAAAAGGATTCCCAAGATTTCTTAATCTAGAAAACAGTGTTAGTAGGCAAAGCCTGTGATGTAACCAACGGTGGAGAAATGTTTCTGCCCAATATTCCTAGTCAACTATTGATAGAAATGAAGATAATTTTCCATAGAACATTTTAGCTGCAGGAAAACTTTGTGATCTAATCATACTGAAAGAAAGAACTGTGGAGAGGTTGAAGGAAAAGCGAAAAATTTACAGGTCCTTGATGCCTTTTTCATCAAAATGAGTAAAAGAGATGATTTTTAGCGTTGTAAAGTTATTTCGTCATGGAATGTAAATCAGTCACAGGCCCGTCGGAACGAAATTCATATTTGGGGGGTTGAGACGAGATGCAGGTGAAGTGAGGAAAGGCTGGGTCCGGGGGCTTGCCCCCGGGAAAATTGCCCTTGACCAGGCCCTTTAGATCGTTGGAAAACGCCCCATTTTTGTAAAATCCGCCATTGTTTTACCATCCGCATGTTGCGATGGATTTTGACTCTAGTAGAGCCACGTTCTAGCAATGTAATAGCTTCTTTATTCAGCGCTTTGCGAAAACATGTTGAGACTAGCTTATGACCTGATCTGTTAGAAGGACCATATGACGGTTGTGTTTCATGAAATGTCAGAGTTTATTTGGAGAAAATGAACAGATGTTTCATGGATTGGCTGATAGCTATCTACAAAACGTGCGTTGTATACACCTCATATTTTCTAATATTTCATAAGCTTTTTTGAAACAGTCGTACTCTCGGATTCATATTCAATCAAAGACCGTGGATATTTGGGACAAGTGGTACATCATAAGACCGAAGTACATGTTTTTTGGACCGGTTCGGGTAAATAGCAACTTCCTTTAAGATGTACGTGAAAATAAGGACAGTGCCCACTTTGAATTTGATATGTTGATATGTTGATAAATCCTCGACAGTAACTCAAATGGTGACCAGAAAAGGCAAGGTTTATCGAAACGGTGTCATTCAAAGCACCACAAATTCTTCGCCTCTTTACGAACTAATCTGGATAGACAGCAAGGCGAAGTTTGTCAATACAGCCTTGGCTAACGTTCAAAAAAGTTTTCCTCGAAAATGTGTTCGTAGTTTGTTACAGGATTGACGAAAGCACTCGCTTTGAGCATAATCACTAGAGGAGAGGGTTTTTCTCTACCGACTGTGCTCAAAAGCAGAGGACTTCTAAGTAATGATACTTCGATGTTCTATTTGGTATGTGCTGCACTCAGTGAGTTTCACCGTAAGGAGGAGCTGCAGGGCTCAGCAGTAAACACTGTTTCTTCATTCAACGATGAAGTGAAGAAACAAGGCGAAAGCTTTCTGATGCTTTGATAGATTTGCAGAAAATACCTGCATCTGCATACAAAATATATACAAATATGAGGGCTGTCCACCTACAGGAAAAGTAACTGACGATATAATTCGTTGTGGGTCCCCGAGGTCGCAATTTCGCTTCCTTCTAGTGTTTTGTTTCTTGGAACTTCTTATGGAGGTTTGGAAGCTGTGGTTTCTAATCCAAATTTTGAAGTGCCATGCCAGTTTGTCTTTCGTGTCTTCCATGGAATAAAGTTGGTGAGAACAACGAGCAAAAATCATTTTGTTTCGGGCTCTGCTTTAACATCTTCCTACCTTACATGAATTTTCTCATGGACGACTTTCTCAGATTGCCACAAATTGAGAAACTCCAGCACTGGGAAACTATTTACTCCTATAAAAGAAATCCTTAGCATGTCCTTACTTTAGTTCTACTTGTTTTACGTATCATAAAATTGTCAAAATTTTTAGTTTATTTTATGAAAACAAGTTCGTGTACATAAATACACACAGGGAGCATTCTCTTTCCAAGGCGGTGGCAAATGTAAAAAAATAGTAAAGGCAGTCCTTTATTTGGGGATCTGCTTCACCTTAAGTTATTATCGCTTTAAATGAGACAAATGCTTTAAGTCGGGGTATCATAGTCAAATTCGCAAAACTTGGATCGCTTCGGGCAAGAAAACGATCCGGCTTTCACGAAATCTGTCTTACAAGAAGTACGAGTAGCTTCAACAAAAGGAAATTGATAAGTGGGACTTTCAGGCATATCCATTTCGACTTATGTGCGAATATTTTTTCATAAATATAACATTGAAAAAAACTACAATACAATAATCTGAGCCAATCATAGCGGGAAAAGACACATGGTCATCTAGTCCCCCCTATGAATGGCTCTCGCGATGAATTTGAACAATAAGCTAAAGATCAATAACAAAAGAACAACGTAACACTACACCACCCTTTACCAATAACACCACGCTACGTTAAGGGGGCAGGCAAGGTAAACAGAAAAAGAAGTTATTTTTTCGGTGGATGCTTGATGGAGATGATTTTACACAAATTACCAAAAAGTTTCAAAAATTGACATGACAATGTGCAAATATCCAACTCGTTTGAGTATACTTACGCCAGCTTGGCAGTACATAGGGTTGCAGCCCTTGCCGAAACTGTTGTTGATTCCCCGATTCTCTCAATTGTCATTCAAAGGATATATGTCACGTTAGCAATTGGTTAATACAAAAAAGAAGTATAGAGTGGAGTTCCATTGTTTTGTGACCTTTCATTTCGGCTTCACGAATTTTCATTGCAATGAAAATTCAGCCTCGATCCTGTGCTGTGTAAATACAATAGCGAGAATTGTATCGTATTAACCAATCAGGTCCATGACATACGGACTTTACAGTGCACTGGCACTGCGTCATCTGCTTGGCATCTGGGTGCATACAAAGCACCCCCATAAATTCGAAACCACTTGCTTCGAAACCAGTTATTTCCGCCCGAATTTTCTGATTCAAAGCGAGGAAATTTCAATTCAGTTCAACAAAGTGAGGCTGCGCGCACGCTGGTGGTTTCCCTAATTTGTAATCTCAAATGCATTTTGAGACAGAAGTACAAATTAGTCGTTGGCGATTTAATGGAAGTATGGTGGAAGGATGTAGTAGCATCTTATTAATGAAGTGAAGTCACAGCAACAGTTTACAAAGGATCAGGAATTTCACAAATCAGTCGCATGTGTTTTGGTGGAACTATCCAGCGTGGATTAGAAGGGAATTTTACATTTCACACTTTTCGTTTCTTTCGAAAGCGACACAGCAGAGCTAAGAAAATGTCTTACAGTAAGAACCCAAGGTAGAAACCATTATTTTCTCAAAGCAGCTTGTTTATAGGAGGGTATCATTTCTGAACAAAATCTAGACTTGCTCTAAGTCAATGCCGTGGAAAATCAGCAATATTCCTTAGTGCTGATTTTCCACGGAATAGACTTAGACTGCGTTCACACGATGCCGGTACAGAAAAATGTGACGGATAGGCCTCCCGCTCACATGAAAACGGCACATTTTTGCCGCCAGATTTTGAAAACAGAACTTAAACCGGCACATTTTGGAAACGGCATCGTGTAAACCATAGAAATAGGAGGGCTAGAATGCGTGTTGATCACGTGGCACGGCACAACTATGCGGAACCAATATGGCTGACGTTGGTTGGCAAAAGCGTGGGCCGTTTGTTGTGAACCTCAGTGCGTAAACAGATGTTAGACCAGGCTGAACAGTTATTGCAGCGCTATTTTCGTCAAAATCCTTGGTTTTTCTTCGATTGAAACTGAAAATAAGATGGTTATTTCTTGCGCGGCTTTTGGCTGCGAAAACAGATGGAGATTAAAGAAAGATCTTGCTCCTGGCGAGAAAAATCTCGCTTTTCACCGGTAAGATTTTAGGCCGGTCGCATTTGCTGGCCTGGAATAATTATTATTTCTTCATTCCTTCTCGCTGATATGGTGAAATGTGATCTATGAGCTCTAAAATGGTTTAGATCAGATAGAAGGGATTTGCAGCCTTTCAGTTTCAGGAGATCTGCAGTGAACAGGGCTTAAGTGGGCCGGGAGTGGGCCAGCTTGGGGTTAAAGTCTGCAAGGAGCAAACGTAAATAAGCTATGTCAAGAACTTAACTCTTGGAAATATTGTTTAACAGTTTGATAACCCACTGCTCTTGCCATCAGCATCACCTATTTTATCCCCCAGCCTACCCATTTTACCTCTGTTGACATTATCAAATCATTAAATATAATTCTGTTGTGTCTGACTGATATGTCTTCTGGGGTAAACATGTAAGATCCCCAACTTCTTACTGGCAAATACACTGGACACCATCCCCAAATAAGTTTTTGGGATGCAACTGTTTCCAAAAAACGAAGAAATATTTCAAGCTGGTCTGATTTCAGGTTTCCTCACGATAATGCAGCATTGCTTAAGAAATGGGTCCTTGCAATGCATCGTAAAGATTGGCAGCCAACACGCAATGAAAGAATTTGTGAGAAGCACTTCCTCCCAAGTGACTATCATTTTCCCCCATCCCTGAACCCATCTGAATCTATCGGCAAGAAGTACTTGAAAAAAGAAGCAGTCCCAACAGTTTTTAATTTTCCTGATCATTTGAAAAAAACAACCAAATTAAGGCGTTCCCCTTGTAAAAGGCAAAATTCACAATCTGCATCGGCTTTCCCACTACAAAAGATTAAGAAGCCAAATCCAAAAGAAACATCAATTCATGATCATACATATGCTTATAAAATCTCACCTAGAAAATTGGAAGCAAAATATCGCAAAAAACTAAAACAAAAAAATGACAAATTAAGAAACTTAAAAAAGAAAAATCTACGACTCGAAAAAAAAATTTGTGGCTTGATCTCAAAATTGCAAGCATGCAAATTACTGAATGAAGACTTAGCTCAAACATTAAATGAAAACTTTGGCCATATGGCGACTGCCCTTTTTAGAAATGAATGCAAAAATGTTGAGAAATCAGCTGGTTCAAGATATTCGGAAGAAATCAAAGAATTTGCTTTAACCCTCCATTTTTACAGCCCAAGAGCATATAAATTTGTGAGGAAAGCTCTTCATTTACCACACCCTGCAACTATAAGATCGTGGTGTGTTAACATAAATTGTGAGCCAGGTTTCCTTGAAAAACCTTTTGATTACATTGAGCAGAAAGTCACAGAAGGCCAAAAAGATTCCATAATTTTACTTGACGAAATGAGCATAAAAAAGCAAGTCCAATGGGACCAGAAAACCTCCAAATTCATTGGCCAAGTAGACTATGGAGGAATAAAAGCAGAAGAAGTTGACACTGAGGCTACAAATGCACTTGTTATCATGGCATGTGGTCTTCAGAAGCCATGGTTTGTTCCAATTGCTTACTTCTTAACAAACTGTCTCAATGGTGAAATTCTAAAACAATTAGTCTTTGAGGCTATAAAAAAATTAACAGAAAAAGGGGCTGATGTTCATGCTGTTGTTTTTGATGGTGCCCCTAAAAATCTTGGCATGGCAACTAAGTTTGGATGTGACATAAAAAACCTAGATGGATCTTTTGATCACCCTGCAATGCCAGGAGGCAAAATTTATGTCATCTTAGATATTTGCCACATGCTAAAACTTGCAAGAAATGCATTTGCTGACATGCAAGTCTTTGTTACCTCTGGTGGAGAGAAAATATCTTGGGAATACATAAGGGAGCTTCACAAAGCCCAACAAAAGGACATCCTCCATCTTGGGAACAAATTAAAAGCCAAGCATGTTCAATGGCAAAATCACAAAATGAAAGTGAGTGTTGCTGCTCAGACATTAAGCCATTCTGTGTATGCAGCTTTAACATTCTTAAGGAATTTAAAACTTAAAGAATTCAAAGATAGCAAACCAACAAGTGACTTTATTCTACTTATGAATAACTTGTTTGATATCTTGAACAGTAAAAGTAAGTTTGGCAAGAACTATAAAAAACCAATTACTCTTGAAAATATGCTTGAAGTTGAGGGCTATCTGAAAAGTGGCATTGAAACGTTAAAGTTTTTGAAAGATGCCAATGGTCTAACACTGATATCCGGTCCACGAAAAATGTTTGTGATCGGATTTTACATATCAGCACTATCCATATTGAGGATTAGCAAAAATCTACTACAACGAGCTGAAACACCATTTGAATATGTTTTGACCTATCGTTTTTCACAAGATCAGTTGGAGATGTATTTTGCCAAAATCAGAAGTCGGTTTGGATGGAACAACAATCCAACAGCATTGCAGTTCAAATATGCAATCAGACAACTGCTCTTGAAAAATAAGATTGAGTCTCCTTCTACTGCGAACTGCATTAATGTCTCCACTAATGATAAAAGTGAGATGAGTAAAGTTGACTCAAGAGTATCAAATCTCTTGTTATCAACCACCATTTGGCGCTCAGATGTCTTACATTACATCTCTGGATACATTGTTAAGAAGTTGCTTGAGTTTATAGATTGTCCTGACTGTGCTGCAGCATTACACGTAAGCTCTGAAACTGCACAAAGTTTTCATAATGGTCATCTTTCACTTCTATCATGCAAAAAGTATGGTGAATTGCTGATACCATCAAGCTCCGTATACAAGGTTGTTAACTGTGTTGACAGAAAAGCACGCCTTGCATTGTGTAAATGGGCGTCCTTGTCCAAAGAAACTAATGCTCAGATCTTGTCAGATGTTTTGTCTGCAATGAAGAATGATGCATTTCAGTCAATAAGTGAGCATAGCAAGGAATGCCATATTTTAGATCAAAGTCTAAGAGATGACCATATTACAATTATCATCAAGGAAATTGTCAAACAGTATCTCATTATTTTTTATCATCAGTTTGGAAGGGTATTTACAGAGAGAATTCTCAAAAACAATAAGGCATCAAAGAGGCGTAAACTCACAAAATTGATTTTATTTCAAAATGAATGAACAACTGTTTATCTTTTCATGAGGTAACGCCGAGTACCAGGCGGCGGTTAAGTAACCTGGGTAAAGTAGTGAGGGATGGAGGAAATGCCAAACCTTTGATAAGCAATTGTTCATTTTAATCATATCAGCAAGAATCTAAGCTTAATATTTAATATCATTCGAACATTGATAGGAACACTAGCTATATATCTGCTATGTGATGAATATAATTAAATAAGTATATGTAGGGTGTGGGAAAATGATAGTCATAGGGAATTTCGTAATCTTTGGTCAATGCATTGAATTGAACTCTGAGACTTTTTGATGTCACCGTGGTTGGTATTTTTAAGCAGTAGTCAACGACGTGAAAGCATTGGTGTCTTGTGTCTCCAGGATCGGTGAGTCTGATTTCCACATTTCACCTCCTAACATTGCACACGGTAGGCCTAGGCCCATTACCTTTGATCAACTTTTTCTCCCCAGCAGCCTCCAGCCCTTGCTTCGAAGACTTAGTCGTAAGGTTAATCCAGAGCTATTTAGGAGGATCGTGAATGATTCAATTTTATTTTATTTGCATTCAAATCGATGTCTAGCAGCTTTGTGAGCGGTGCGTTTGCATTGAAATAGTAGCGAGCATCTCTCCGCCGTTTTACAACAAGGCCTAAAAATACAGCAAAGAAATTCCGTAGCAACGACAACAAATAGGCGAACGATATTGATACTTACATAGATTGATCTGTAACTGTTGGCCTTCTACCCTTAGAACATCATTGTGCCTTTATTTACACGGGAATTCGTCAAAAGTCCCTCATATGTACGATGTTGTGACACCACCACTCGCAGCTTCTGCCAACCAACGTCCGCCATCTTGACTGCCCATAGTTGTGCCGCGAAAAATATAGCAGAACAATAGACCGCGCATTCTAGCCCTCCTATTTCTATGGTGTAAACACCTGAAAACGATGAAAAATAGAACATTTTTAGACGATTTTGGAACAAGACTGGTCAATTCTACTGGCGAAATGAATGCCCAGGGGGGGGGGGGGTAACATAAATTGTTGAGGGTATGGATATGTGCCACCCATATGGATGGGTTTTTGGGCCCAAAATGCTCTAAACTATGGTCCCTTTTTCGGCAAATTTTCCTTGAACGTGGGTGGGTTCTCCAGAAATTGGCAAACAGTTATCAAAAATGGATAGTTTTCCACCAAAATTCATCATACAAGTAGCTATGATGGCAACTTTCCGTAATTAGAAGAGGGTAACTTTCTCAAAACTGGGCGGCAGACCCCGGTCCATCAGCAAGTCATGCACCCCCCTCCCCCGGGACAGAATGTAGCATGAATTTTTTGTGCACCGTAAAAACTGAGAAATGTCATTTGGTTACCTGTTCCTTGGCAATAGCGAGAACGCATACTCTTTCTTCAGACTCTTGATGAACAATGAAGCCTTTCAAAATGTTGCAACCTGACGTAATTTGCATCCCTGGTAAATAAAGGCTATGTATTGCACAACCAAAGTCAAGTTGGTTCAACAGTTATGTTAAAGAGAGTACAAAGACTGGCAGCCTTTGCCATCATTTGTTCTATGAAGTTTGTACAGTCAGTTATTGTGGGAATTGTGCAGAGCATGCTGCATGCTTTGTGCAAAGATAACGGTCTTTGCGGCCCCGTCCACATGTATCTGGTTATTTTTTAGAAGACACCTTTTTTGGCCAGCTTTTATCTGCTCAATGAAAATGAAGCTTTTCGAAAACACTCTCCAGAGTGGATCTTTTTGAAAACACTGGTGTCCTGTTGTCGTGTGGATGAGGGAAAACAGAGCTTTTCAAAAATGCTGACATCATAGTGTCAATTCATAACCCATCAGAGCATGCGCTCCAATCTTTGGGGATACTTTTGAAAAGGCTCCTCGTGTGGACGCAGATGTCTTTTTATACTGATAAAAAAGATGCGTTTTCAATAATATCTTGATATGTGTGGATGGGGTCTAGGATTACATGCATGACCGAGGTGTTTTCGTGACATGAAATTTAAGTGGCAATACTGTTAGAACGTGGAAGGATGATAGAAAGCAGAAAATAAATAATTGAGTTTTTCTTAAATTATAAGCACTTCCAAATAGCTGGCCATCATCTTCTTGGTAACATTCTTATGAGTTTTAACCACAAAAATTAAAACAAAATTTATGTACAGCCCTATAATTCAATATCCGTAAAAAGAAGTTGTGATACGTTTTTGAGGTTGTGTACTTGGGTCCAGTGCTGGATCACCACCCATCTCCAAGTATAAATTATTGTATGGGTACATCTTTGGAACCTGAAACAAAACCAGATTTGCATAAAGCTTTATGTGAAACTTAGACTGCATTCATAAAATACTGGCAAAATTTGAAAACATTTGAAAATTCAATAGTAAGTAACTCCACCTGTCGAGGAATTTGATGCCAAAGATTTGCTGCAAGAAATATTGGAACTTGGGAACCAGGTTCCCAGAAAATTTCCAACTCTGCCAGAAAATTATTAATAAATGAAAGTCTTCTCTGGCAGCGCTAAAAAATTTTTAAATAAAAGTCTTCTGAAACAAGGAGATGATCACCTTACACTTTCTGTGAAAAAGAGAAAATTGTTTTTGACGCTACTATCCTAATGGTCATAGCTCCGGTTAAAATGGACGGTATTGCAAAAGGATTCTTAAGAATTTCAAAGAATTCTTCACTGAAGTAAGTGAGTAGAATCTGTGAAAGATAATTTTGTTTCTCTTCTGGATAATTTGGTTTGGTTGGAATATCCATTGGACCTTACCAGCACATTTAGATCAGCAAAGACATATTGCATAACATAATGTAACTTCACAGAAAACTTTCCTCATTTGCAAGGTTACCAGCAAGGAAAATATTTTTTGCACCTCGCATCATGTTTGGTTGGTTGTTAAAATACAAAGTAATTCACCAACCTTTTCAACTGAAATTTTAATCGATCAATTGATGACAAACTTACCATCGAATAACATTTTATTTGGCAAAATTGTTCGTCTTGTAGACCAAGAAATGACAAAAATGCTGCTATGGGAACAAAGTTCCACAAGGAATTTAAATTCTATTCCTTAAGCTGTCCATCATATTGAATTAAAATTTGTTCATCATTATGAAGGAGGCCTACAGTACATTTAGGTTTACCTCTTTTTTACGACTCAAGTTCATTGTTAAAATTCTTGAAAAGTTGCAGTTGAAAGAATTTTTCAAATTAATAAACAGTGCTACATGGCCTTTGTACCTGATGTTTCTTAAAGATATCTAATTGTTTTCTAACTTAAGCATTAAAAAATATATCATTTTTTGCGTACTTTCATCTTTAGTATCAAAGATAGGTAACACTGTAAAAGTAGTTTTAATGTTCAATAGATTTTTGTGAATGAGGAAAATCCAAACATTGACTGAAGTAGCTGTAACGACTGTGCACAGACAGATCTTTGTACATGATTGAATTAAACTTCCCGTAAGTTGCTTACAGGGATTTCCTGAACCCACAACCCTGCATACAACATTAAGAAATACGTAAGGAGATGGAGGCAAAGAAACATTTCCATCTATCTTTCCCAAACCTTTCCGAAAAAGCAACACAGGACAAAATGGTCTCTCATATTTAGGACCTAAGGTATGGAACAGCCTACCCTCAGAACTAAAATCTGCAACGAACATCAACAGTTTCAAACACAAGATCAAAGACCAATTCTTTAAAAATCTCCAGAGTCTTAATGATAGTCCCTATATATTATTAGAAATCTAAAAAACAACCAATAGCAATACTTATTCATCATTGAAATCAAAGATTTTATTTCCGGTCTAGTCAAAATTTTATTTGCCATGAAAACTTTTCATTCTCTTTTCTCCAATAAGTTTTTCTTTCCTTTTCCTTTTAAATAGCACTCCTGGAGGGACCATTATGGAAACAAGGTTGCATTGACCTTTTAATGCTATCCCTGCCATCTTTTACCATGGGGTGCTTTTGAATTAGATTATTAATTAGGTATGTAATTTTTGCCTGCAATTATTTTAAATTGTAGATATTGTAATTAGATTTTCTTTTCTTTTATTAATAGTTATATTTACTTTGATGGCGAAATTTTACATACATACATACATACATACATACATACATACATACATACATACATACATACATACATACATACATACATACATACATACATACATACATACATACATACATACATACATACATACATACATACATACATACATACATACATACATACATACATACATACATACACATATCTCTATCTCCATCTCCTTACAAATTTTTTAGTATTTTCCCTCAAAAGATATGTAATCATGATTAAGTTTTGAGAAATGGTGGGTCCCTCTTTGCAATTTTCTTCAATAGCATGGTACTGTATGTGACACCTAATTTTTATAACTGAATTATAATTCTACTAGTACCTACCACTTCATTTGAATTCTCATCAGTGTAGAAAGTTGACAGAAAATAAACAAAACCGAGCAGACCAAAGGCTATTCCAAGATTCCTCAGCGCTTGAGCCCTGCAATGAAAATTTAACTGTATACAGTAGTGTCCCGCATATAAGAAACAATGTTTTTAATTTGAGATCTGATTTGTTTCTTATAAAATGAGATACAAAGTTCAAATCAGGGTAAAGTTTCTTAAGTTTTTTATTAGAAATATCATGTACTATCACTGCACTACTGAGACACAAGCTCCATTGTCATATAAACTACACTATTTTGATTTGTATTTGTAAATTTTCACTACCAAGAAAAGCTACAATTATTCAAGGAAAGTGCTTTTTTGTTTCATTTGCATGCAAAATTCTTGTTTTCATTTGAATATGTACAGTCTGATTCAACTGCCAAGCTAAATTTTTTATGCTTTTTCAAATTTCTAATACATTCCTGGTTTTTGAATAAGAAACAAGCCTTTTTTCAGACCTGCACCAGTTGCTCATAAGAGGGGTTATTTTCTTAAAAATCAAGGTCTGGTGTTTCTAAAATCCATGTTTCTTATATGTGGGATGCTACTGTATTTTAATTCTCCAATTGTGGTTGTACATTTTAATTCTCCCATTGTGGTAGCCCACCGTGATAAATTATTTCAAAGTGTCAGCTAATGCCGATTGAAAAAAAAATATATATATATATATATATATATATGTATATATATATATATATATATATATATATATATATATATATCACTAACAATAACCCCTTAGCAAAATACTGAAGCGTGATACTAACTTGTTCTGAGTATGATTTGGGTATGTTTGAGAGCTTGATTTGAGTAAGAATTCTGCACCACTTATGCTAGCTTGCAGCATGCATCTTTTGCAGGAAGGCAAACTCAGTCAGGCTTGATTGTAGTATGTTTGAGAAGGACTTCAGCTTGTGATTATTGTCAAGCTTGATCAAGCTGTAATCGTATGTGCAAACTGGCCAAAATTGTGTTAACACACTCATTTCAGTCTCCTTCAAGCCATAATCATGCTCCTTTCTGGCCTGCACAAGCTTTTTGCAAGCTGAACTTTTTCTTAAAGGACAATATAGAAGGTTATTGCTGCTGATAGTATTGGTTGCACAGGTTTCTTTCCCTGTTCTGGTTTTGCAGTTTACAGTCATTGACTTGTGATGCATGACAAATCAGGATACTCTTCTCCAGTTCTCAGTTGTTCACAACACATGTGCATAATTTGAATGGGATATATATGGATTTTTCTGCTGCTAGCAAATGCTAAAAAAATTGACAATTAAAAAATCCTTTGATGCCAAAGCTCAATGCGGTAGAATTTAACTGAGCTGTTACACTTACGGGGATACGTTTGATTCATCGTGTCGATCAGGCATCCAGATACTATACAGATCATCTTCTTCATGAAGCTGTAACATAATTAATCAGTCTGAGTAATAAGTCTGGCATTTAGGCTGGTTAACATGTTCATATTCATGTAAAATTTGCTTCACATGTAATCCTATAAGTGATTTTCATAGAGGGGGGCTTTGGGGTTTCACGGGTTGCAGATTTGGCCAATTGTAGCCCTCATAACGGACCTTCCAGAGTGGGGGCTTAATAAGGATGGGGGCTTATTAGAGAGGGGGGATTATTCACAAAATCAAGTGACAAGGCTAGATTTGGTAGCTTTTCAGTTTTTTTATGCCAAGTTTTGCAGAATCAACATACAATTTACAGCTCAAATACATAAATTTGACACAGTTTTCATCCCAAACCATACTATCCATTTATGTATTTAATTAAATTGCAATTTTTTTTCTTAAAAAAATATTTGAACTTACAGGTTCTCCAAAATTTCTTCGATCTTGTTGATCCCAATATTTTGCATAAGGATCTCTCAATTGGTATGACCGTTCTGGCAGATTTGGGTAATCACCAATGTCAAGGCCATCATCTTTACCCTTCCATCCTCTGTCTTCCCAGTCTGGTCCACTAACTGGCGTTACTGGTGGTGTTGGGGCATTGGTTGATCCTTGATATAATGATTAGTTTCAACTTTCAAAAACAAGTTTGATAAGAATGCTTCATACACATCTTAAAGTAGCCAATTAATTTTAATGCAAGATTTCGTGTTTACAAAATTTTTACAATTTCAGAATTTCTCCCTTTAAATTTGGTGTGTAATTGCTATTTCTAGCCTAGATGCCAGTTTATAGAGCATGGCACTTTTTGACGAGATCTCCGGTGTGCAGGAAGAAATTTTTTTGTTCTCATTGTCTAAGTTGAATATTCCATGGAAAATCTTCAGTGTGCAAGTGCCACTCTGCACACCTGTGTAGATGTACATGTAAACCAGTAGTGCGACCCTCATATCCTGATTGTATGCATAACACATTTTGTCACAATTCTGAAAGACTGCATGCAAGAGCAGACTCAGTAACACCTCTTTGCAATCATCTGCAGAGGGATTGAGAGCATGATGCAACAATATGGTATTTTAACTTTCCCTCTTCTTTGTGTTGCATCATGGCTTCTCCCTAACCAACCCTGATTGAAAATTCAAGTAGACAGAACTTTCATCTTTGCCAAGTTAAGGAGGGTCCCGATGTCACGGAATATTCCGTGAACGCTCTGTGGGCTTTCGTGAAGCCAAAATAAACCGAAAGTTGTCACGGGCCATAATTTGTCATGGATAGAAGGAAATGTCCGTGAATTTGAATGAGCTTTCGTTCTAACTATTGTTTCCTATTATTATGAATAGCTGACTGTGTGCTGCATTGCATTCTTTGAACAAATTACTTGCTGTTGTATTTTGATATTTGGAAAACAAGGCACTTTGCCAGTTTTCTGCTAGGCCATCATCAGGGAGCATCTACTGCGATCATCGCAGTTTGATAGCAAGCCTAAAATGTCATACTGCTACTGTTAGTTGGTCACTTTCAAGTGGCTTTCTCCTATGGAACTGTAAAGGAGCATTTCATCTTCTCAAAGATGACAATTTATTGCTTGTTCCGCATGCACAAATTATGCTTCTGCCTCAATCCAAAAGGAACAGTGCTGTGATGGAGATTTGGAAGGATTTCGATGCAACTTTTACTCAAAATACAACCATGAATGAGCAGAATTTATCCAAAGATGTAAAGCTTTTATCTACGAGAGATTTACGACTATTTGTTGACAATATGGTCCACTGGACACCTGGATGACCCGTGACAAAACTGAACGTTCGTCATGGAACGACTTCACGGACTGCTCGTAAACTTCTAAAACGTCAACAGTATGTGCAAAACAGTATGTCTTTCAATGCTAGATTTTGGTCTAGTTTGGCATTCCTCTTTTCTTTTGACAGGATATGCAAAAGGCGTGCATTAGGCCGTGTTAGCTCGAATGTTCCATGAAAATTGTTCGTGACAAAATAAAACTCGATTTCGTCACGGGTGACCATGGAACATTGTCACGGAACGTTCACAGAATATTCCGAGACATCAGGACCCTCCTCCAAGTTAACAGTTCTTGATTGATCGTTTGCAAAATTTTTATTTTTTCATCCTTGCTTCATTCAACCATTCATTCAACAAACAAACAGGCAATCCAACCTTGTGTTCCTTTGGCAATCGACACAACCATGATTGTATTGTTTGAGATTTTAACATACCTGGCTGGCTGACTTCTTTGAATGAAATCATGATTGCTTTGATCGCCAAAGGGACGCAAGCAAGGTAATTAAAACCAGCAAAGGCTATTATTCAAAGCATATACTATGAATCCATCATTACCTAATCTCTTTATTATTCTTGTGCTTCCTAGGATTCGTCTTGAAACAGCAACATTTCGAAGAGCAATTCTTGCAGCTCCGGTCGCCATTTTGTGGACAAGAGGATGGCCTCAATTTGATGAGGAGACTTGAACCTAACCTCGATTGCAAGCTGTGCAACAGCAACAACAACAGCAACAACACAAGCAGATGACAACACAACGACGAGAAGAGAAGAGCGAAAGAAGTTGATAAGTCGGAGGTAGAATTTGTCGAATTTGTAAAGGTATAAGCTGACAATTCATGTTCTTCCCAGATTTTTCTTTTGAGGCCACATCCATAAACACAAATTTCCACACACGATTTTCTAGACCAATTTTTTTACACAAACTTCTATTTTTGTTTTGGGGGGGGGGGCAAAAACACATTTTGTAAATTCATGCTTGTCTCTGTCCACACCAGAGAGGGTTTTCAATTCAAAATGCTCAGTACCCCTCCACACAACCAAAGGAAAGACACTGTGATATTCCATTTAACTAACATCACATGCTTGGTTGTCCAAAAATTCACCTGTGACCATTTAGCAGCTAACTTCTCAACCCCCTCCCTCCCCCTCCTTGGCAGACTTATCAATTTTTATTCCACTCAATCTCCCTTTATTATGGGCCTAAATTAGTCACTCATTAGATTGCAGGCCAGATTGGAAAGTTTGAAAACTGTGCAGAAGATTTTCAAACAGGTATAAAAATGATGCAGATAGTAATCCAATTTGAACACTTTTGCAATGGCGTCAATTCTTTTGAAGTACTTCCATTAATATCACTTGCCTTGATATCATGTGGATCTAAATCTCAAAAGTGTGCATTGCTCTTAGCAATGCATGACATAGTTTTGTATGTGACTTTGCAATGTAATGATATGATATGCAGATTTCTTGCTGTACAAGGAATTACATCTCTCACCTTTGTGAAACTGGTCTATTGAAAATGCGCAATCAGCATGTCACAACTTACAAACAATACAAGTAAACATACAACCCTATCATCAACGGATGCAAATGCATGGATGGCTACGTGGATAGCGTAAGTGTGCTCGCTGTTGTTGTTGTTGCTGTTGTTGTTGTATTTTATGTTACAATGATTGTCTATAATTTAGTTTGCTCTGTACATATGTGCACATAAACTAATCAAAATTGATGGAAAATCAAAATCGATGCATGCGCATGTCAAATTTTTTATCTGGATTGTAGGCTGTTTTGAAGCAACAGCAACAAAAGCTTGCCAAAATTGTATAGGGCATTTGAAATTGACAATAAACATAAATTTTCTGGATCTGGATTCCTTAAGTTCCAACAATGATCACTTAAAGGATTTTGCTGAAGCCCCCTCCCCCCTTAGTGACCCAATACACTAAGCAATCACAAGTGGATTTTAGGATGACCCTTAAATTGACCGTCATTGGACTGCAGGATATTTTGAAGTAATGGCAGCAAAAGCTCACAAAAGTCATTTTTACAGCATATGAAATTGTGAATAGGACATAGTATATATTGCTGATCAGGATTCCTTATGCTCCACCAATGATCACTTAATGGATTCTGATGAAACCCCTTTCCCCCTTAGCAGCCCTATTTTTGAACAGCCCTAAATATAAAATACAGTCAGCTACAATGACATTTAGTTTGCACAACTTCAAGCATAGCAAAAGAAGAACAAAAGAGCATCATGTTCAAAGTAATAACCTGGTGGGCTTTTTCCTTGTGGATTCTGCAAACTTATCAGTCTGGCATGTGCATATCCTTATGTTTTTGAAAGCAAGCACATTTGAAAAACATGCCTGTGTGTGCTAGGGGCTTGGGGGTACGATGGCCTATAACATACGGGGATGTGCCACTGGAAAATCTAAAAAGCTACCCTGTCCCAAAGTCAAGTTCCGAAAATGATACCCTGTCCCGGAGTAAAATTTTCTTAAACAATACCTTGTCCTTTAGTTTCTTTGGACAAAGTTGTGCTCTGCAAGGAAACCTGTCATGGAGCTGATTTGTACAAAATTTTACTCTGTCCAGGAGTCAAAATCCTGAAAATAATACCCTGTTCAGCAGCACGTCTCCATACGGAAAATATATGAGTACCCCCCAGGTGCTAGGGGAAGGTTTCAAATGCTACCCATCAACCCGAAGAGGCTGAGATATTCAAAAGTGTCCAATATCTGCTAGAAATATGGGTGCATTAACAAAAAGCCTTCATGCACTTGATTCTCAACCAGAATGGAAAGTTGGCAGAATGCATGGGGAATTTATTTGTTCAAAGTTAGAGTCAATGTTGAAGTAAAGTGCATAGTGGATTAATCCACTGTGCATCTCTGACCTGATAGTTGTGAAATCATGACTATGATTTGAAAAATATCAACATAGAAATCATTTCGAAAAGATTTGTTTTGTTTTGGTGACCAAAATGTCATTTACTTGTGGATGATGACTAAAACAAAGAAAATGATGTGTTCTATAAAAGCTACTACGTGTGTTGATGAAACCAAAGAAGAAAGCAATTTTTTATAAGGCAAAAAAGAGCAAATAAAAGCTATGAACAAATCTGTCACATTGTTCCTAATAGGCAGATTTTGCAACAACAGGATCTGTCACCTCAGGCAACACAAAGCTCTTTGGTTCACTATCACCAAACTTGTCCATAAGATCTTTAGCTGGGGAGTAGTAAATTGCTCTTGCTGTAACATTCAGACAAGTTATTTGTATTATTTTGCATAAAAAAGAAACAAAATTAAACTAAAGACTCTTAAGGGAAAATTCAGCTTGCCACAACTTGTGCAAGCATGATTTTGGCTTTAAGGAGCTTGACATGAGAACATTGACACAATTTTAGTGAGTTTGCATGTGATAGGGGATTGATCAACTTGACAATAACCCCTTGGTAAAATCATTTCGAAGCATGTATACTCCACTGCAATCAAGATTGACTGAGTTTGCTTTCAGTTCAGAAGATCCATGCTACAGGCACCATGAGCATAGAGGGGAATTTCAATATAGGGGCTGCTTGATGAAAATCCTTTGTTTAAAAAAAGTTTGCCCAACTTCAGGCTGATTTTCTGCCTGATTCTGATTTTTGCACATTTTCCCATCATTTCTTATGGCTGCAGCTCTGCAGCTTCCTGTCTCCTATGCCTATGAAAAGAGCAAGTGGTGCAAAATTCTTACTTGCTTCTAGCTCTCAAACATATTCAAATCATACTTTTTTTCTTAGATACTAGTCCAAAAAGTTTTTGTACACCTTTTCAAGATTTGCTTTCTATTCGGCTTTCAGCACTCTATTAGCAGGTTGCCACCCTTCAACATGGTGCCGCATCCGTGTGAAGATCCCTTTGGGAGGGAGGTAAAAGTCTGTATCTGTCATCTAAAGTTTGCATGTTGTTGCTGGTGTGCAAGCAAGTAATCATGTGAACATCTATCAGATGATTTATCCATTTTGGACCTTGTTTAGTCAAAGCCCCCCCCCCTCCAAACAGTGGCTCTGGTTTGACATTAAAAAGGCTAAAAGGCTAGATTTGTGGGATCAGTCATTTAAATCAAATTCACCATCGTGATCAAACCACCATGTTTGACAGTAGTTGTCTGCCTCTACAGTATCTGCAAACTGACAAACATATTCTTTTGTAGGCATGGCAGCCATGGAATCTCTACCTGCTGGATTTGTAGTGGTCCACCTTGGTGCAGGATACCATTCACGATCAAAGATCCCAAAATACAAATCGCTCTGCAGAAAAACCTGCAATCTTGGTATCCAGCTGTGTCACGCAGGGCATAAAGCTTCTCATATTGCTTGTGAAGTAGTCAGCCTTCTGGAGGATAGTGACCTAACGAATGCAGGATTTGGATCAAATTTGACAAATGATGGCAAAGTGCAATGTGATGCAAGCTTGATGGGCAGCCAGCATGGCAATTTTGCCGCAGTAGGGTGTGTAGAGGGGATTAAGAATCCAATCAGAGTTGCATATGACTTGTTGGAAAACCAAGAGAAAGATGATCATGATTGTGGCTTAGAGCCTCCTATGATTTTAGTTGGAAATGGAGCGACGAAGTGGGCACTTGAGAGAAGTATTAGTGAAGTAAGTAATGCTGAAATGGTGAGTGATAAATCACTGGCAACTCATAGAAAAGCTAAAAGAGCGTTGGAAAATTTACAAGCAGAAACTGCTACTCGCCACCACCTGAAACGCAAGCCTCAAGTAAGTCGCACCTTTAGTGAAACGGAAAATCAAGCTGAACGCCTTCAAGGAGCATTACTTACTCCTTGCAATGCCAAAAAGAAGAGCATGAATTTTGTGACAGAAAGGATGGGTAGAAATGCTGCAAACTGCAAAGAAACGAAATGCAAACTTCGATCACATGAAGGCGACGATCTTCATTTTCCGCATAAATGTCTACGGGAATGTGTCCCCGCTCCTGGTAATGCAAAGAGGAGACGCAAAACTCTGATGACAGAGCATACTGACCATAGAAAATGGAACGTAGACCCTGTGAAAAGTAAACGCAAAATTACCAACTGTCCCAAAGATAACTTGAGGAAGAGCTATGAACTTTTGCATGGAGAAGATCTGAAACTTGATCGTGATATTCAGTTACGTCGAACAGGTAACGTTTCACGAGATAGTGGAATGGGCAGTTCATTTTGTGGCAGAGAGAAATCGAAAAGGAAGGCAAAAGGTGAAGGAAGGGGTGGTGGAACGATAGGGAAGAGTCGAACAGGCCTTCATAGTACCGATTTAATGCAGGATGGAACAGTCAAAGAAGAGAATGATTTTCCTGACAAGGGTCCTGCTGAGGGCAACGGGATTTTTGTGACAGGGTGTAGTGCAGATGATTATTTGAGCGATCATGAAGACAGATTGGATACTGTAGGTGCTATTTGTGTCGATAAACATGGCAATGTTTGCAGCGCTGTTTCAAGTGGAGGTCTTATTTTGAAGCATTCAGGTCGAATAGGGCAAGCAGCATGCTTTGGCTGTGGATGTTTCGTGACAGAGACAGATTCAAGCTCAGAGCATAAGATAAGTGCTTGCAGTACTTCTGGGTGTGGTGAGCAATTGATCAAAACTGTATTGGCAAAGCAATGTGCTGAAGAATTCTTGGAAAGCGGAAATGATATAGATTTTAATGATAGAGAGTTGCAGCTACTGGAGAATTCATTTTTAAAGTCGAGATATTTGCGAAATACAGATGAGAGATTGGCAGGCTGTATTAACGTAAAAGTTGTGTGGCATAATGGAAACTCTGAAGAAATCGATTCTCATAATGATATTGGTGATAGTAATCAAACGGACACCGTTATTGCGACTGACAGTGCAGGCGTTAATATCATGGCGGAAGAAGATACAGTTAATACTGAAGAGGGTATGTAGCTATGGTATTAGCTGCATTAAAAATCCTTTCATCTTAAACTGATACTTTGCTAATGGTGTATACAAATTTCATTGGTCGACAAAGTACTGAAATACAATTGTGCCACCACAACAAAGAGGAAGGTCCTCGTTGGGGCGCCTCCAGGTCGAATTTTTGTCTAAACGTTTTTCCTCTAAACTTTGGAGTCCTCGTTCTTTGTTTGTTTGTTTGTTTGTTTTTCAGTTTATTTTGAGTGGACTTGTCAGGATTTCTAGCTACTGAAAGTTAATTTAGGCCCACCGTGCATGCCGCATCCAAACATGGGACCCCTAGTTTAACATCCCTTCCGAAGGACGACGAGGTGAGTTGTGAGGTCGGGCCTCCGAGGTCACCCATCCGGAGTTTGACCTCACTCGACCGAGCGTAACTTCAGTTACCTGACGAAAACTGTTTAAGCCACCTTGTGTAGAGACGCTTGAGTTTTGGTACCAATTGCGAATCCGTTGCCTCAAAAACGTCACAAGTTACCTTAAACCATGGGCATTTCGGACACTACTGTTGTGCTGTCTGAACTAACCGTGGAACAAAAATGATTCAATACTCACCCAAGCCAAGCAAGAATGTTTGTATTCCTTTACAACACTGTGTTGGTTAGGCTCGGCCTGAGCTTCAAATTCTGAATCCAAACTGAACTATAACAACATTCCGCTTCCGTAGCTTACCCTTTTGAACTTTTAGATATAAAACGGCTCTCCTTGAAGACAAAATTTTGAATCGTGCAAGTTGAGAAATGCGTGCCAAAATGTGTCTAAATGACGCCAAATTTCCTTGTCAGTTTCTTGGAAGAAGGATTCATCAGCCATTAACGGAGACTCTCATAGAGATGAACTGCCTTTTTATAGTCTTTGACCAATTCATCAGTGGTACTATAGTACTATACAACATCTATTGTTTATGAAGACGGGGCAGATGCATTTTTTAGGGAAATTGTGACTGGGCAATTGTATTTTGTGCAGTTGTTTCATGCGGGGCGAGCAGACTTTTTTGCAGCAATTTTTCTTCTCCACCGGCCATGGAATGTAATAAATTTTGCGCTGTCCCTTATTACACGATTTCGCAGAGAAAAGACGAAAAATGGCTGGAAAAAGTGCGACACAACATTCATAACAGTATAATCTTATATTTCATCAAATCATACTAACCCTGAAGCTGTCCTTTGCCCTTTAAAATTTTTTAACGGGATGAAAGATATCAGGTTTTGTCTATTTTTCAACAGGTGAGCAAGCAGAAGAAGGTTTCAGTCCAAAGAACACCACCACCAGCCTTGACCTGATTGTGACATGCACAACCAAATCATTTTGTGTTGGATTCATGAGCACCAAGGATAGGAAACCAAGATTTCTTTTGTTAGAAATGCCAGATGGAAAGAAGGTGGGCAGATCTGCTGTCTCGCAAGCATTCCACTATTCCTGGTAGCTCCAGAGAGGTTGGTCATTTCGTTGTACAATAGACCCCTTTCACAATAACATTCAATTCGAGGCAAAAGATGTGATTCCCTGTGCAGCGAGAATCTACATCGTATCATTCTGTTGCAACTACACGTACAAAACAATTTCTTGCGTTGCTACATTAAATCGAGGCAAGCGATGTTCCCGGAAGAATTTCAAAAGAAATGACGTCATTGTGAAAGGGGTCTATTTATGAAGGCTTATTTTCTCCCAAGGGGATGACGCACTTAGGTAGATTCAGGACAGGGATGCTCGGGCTGGGGTACAAATAATCAAGCCAAAAAATAATTTCTTGCATAAGAATAGTCCTAGAAAAATTAATTATCTATTCCAATACACCCAGATGTAATGAAGGTTGGTGTGTTAAATCTATGGGAAAGTGCCCCAACTGATTAGCTTTCTCATAATCGACATAATCTATTAGGATATTCAAGTATTTTGATTTTGATAAAGGTACCTGATTTTAAATTTTGTTTCTACCATACAATTTTTTTCTGAATTTTCTTACTTAAACTCATATTTGAGACTCAACAAAGTAATGCAGAACTTCAGGAACCCAAAAAGATATCTGTACAAATGATGGACCCAAAAAAATTAGATCTGCCTAAATTTTAGACCCATGAAAGAAACCTGAGCATCCCATCCAAGATATACCCGAGTACCCCCTGGGTATTTTTTGTAAGAGGGATCAATCTTACAACACGGAAAGTAGTTTACGTGCGCAGACACGGAGCCAGAAACAGACGTTGTTATGTGACGATGATCATGAGACTGACTAAAGAATCTACATATGACTACAACTTAAACACAGATTCATTACAGGAAGTGATTACATAAAATACAATAGAATGAAGGAGAAATAGAAAGCCCATACATTAGAATTGACATGATAGAGAGGCTGTCTGTGACGTACATGTAGTCCTACTACATTTCTAGGGGCATAGGACTACCAGTTAGAGGCGTAGCTGTCGTTAGCTACCTTAAGGGCACATAACTAGCCTCCCTGCAGTGTCATGGCCGGTCTCTAGGAAGCTCTCAACTGAACGGAAGGTCAAGAGCAGATTGATTAGCTTTTGGAATACTATGGGAATACTATGCACTGTACAATCAGTGTATTTATGGGCTCAACCAAACTTAACGACAACATCCATGGAAATGAAGTTTGGTGGTCGCTTTGGATCCGTTGCTTAGGTTACAGAATTTCTTCCGCATAAGATCTGCTAGCTTACGGACCCTAAAACTGCATCTTCGCATATACTGTGCCGTCTCAATTAGATGTCAACTCAAAAGTAGCCTGTTAACGGCCGAAGAAAAAATTGAAAAGGCAAAAAAATTGAAAAGGGCCGAAGAAAAAATTGAAAGAGAAAAAAATTGGAAAGGGCTGAAGAAAAAATTGAAAAGGAAAAAAAATGAAAGGGGGAACCGTTAGCCGTTCGCAAGCTAACTCAAAAGTGTTTTACATTTGTTATTTTGCATTTTTGCAAATGTCACCTTTCATCAAATTTGAAACATTCAGTTCAACAGAGGGTGTTGTGGCGCCATGGTGTAATCTCCTGACATTGCCGCCAGAACAGTCAGGCGGAGTGGGTTCGCATCCCGGTAGGGCCCCATCACTTGAGCGTCATGACAAGGGGTCGCGGAATCGATTAGATCTGCTCTATTTCTGCAATCGTAGCGCTTGGCGCTGAGAACGCAACTTTCACTTCAATTAGTTTATCCAATGGCGGCGCCACGGACATGTCCCCTCCGAATCCCATAAGTCGGCAAAAAGATTGTCAAAAAGAATGGATTAGAATAAGCTGGGTATACCATTAGATTGAAAGTTACGTCAACCCCCCGCCCCATTTCTTTCGGATTCTTGAGAGTTGGCGCCTCCACTGAGTTTATCGATGTTATTTTGAATTCATATGGCTGGAAAACCCTTGGCTCACTGAGCCACGCCTCGCTGCAGGCGCTACTGCAATCAGCGAAGGACGTTGCACTCCGAAAAATCCGTAAAAATTCGTAGAAATCATCTTTCTCGAAAAAAACCTCGTCAACCTTGTACGCATTTTCGAGTAGAAAAAGTTTTCAACAGCTCTGTCCACCCGACCAAAATGTCTGATTCTTGCCGAAAAGAAGTGATTCATAAACCTGTCACAGCTGAAAACTTTAGCACCTGAATATTGAGTATAAATCATATTTAAAGTTATTTCAATTATCACCTCTTCATTCATAAAATTTTAATTTCGTTCTCTTTTATTTGAAAGAGATTTATAGCTCATCTCACCTGTTATCCAGAAAGATTTACCCAACGCAAACAAATCCGATTGTAGCTACCCTTTGTCCACTCCATTGTCAGTCAAGCATAGAACAATCAACACGTGGCTAAAAACAGTGAAATGCGGACGTATTGTTTATTCTAAGAACTAAAACCGCATGCCGTGGTGTTTGAAGTTTTTGGCAGCCACGTGCCATATCATTACGCGCCATATCATTACGCGCTTTCTTTTTCGCGAATGGCCAACATTGCGACAGACACGCAACAGCACTAGGGACATTTCACTCATTCGAAAAAGCGTACGAGATTTTTTCACAACAATAGGATTTTTACGGATTTTTTCTGAAAACAAAAGGATTTTTGCCAAAGATGTACGAGATTTTGGAAGTGAAATGCCCCTCGCAACAGCAAGCACACTGATCTGCACCCTGAAGTACTTAAGTCCGTTTTCAGGCATTGATTTTTGTCGCAGAAAAACAAAAAGTGCTCTGAATCTAAGGTCTGTCTTAAATTAAAGCTAGATTTCAAGTGAAAATGTTCGCAAATTAATTGAACTAACCACTGAAGAACACATTGAAGTGACAACCATGCCCGCAACCACACCGATTAATTTGGCGTTATACGTTTTTTTATAAGAAACTGGTTTATAAGAAACTAGTACTATGATGGCCAAAATTTTAAGAAACTCTAGTACTATGTCTGAGAAGTACTAAGAAACTTTTCAAAGTTAAAAGCATAAATATTATAGCAAATAGATTGCCGAACCTTTATCTTGAGCAATATTATCTAACTATTTGTGTTTTCAACATAACAGACTTGGGGGGGGGGTAACTTAGTACTTTTCATGGTACGGGGACGTGCCATTTTTTAGGGGTACTTTTTTCAAACCGTTACGGAATTATGGGTAGCATTTTCACAACTTTTAGACATTTAACGGAATTATGGGTGTCTTTTACAGGGGATTTTTCATAATTTCCGGAATTATGGCCCAGATTTTCATTCGATTTACGGAATTATGACCCTAAAATCCACCAGAATTTACGGAATTATGGGTACCAATTTTCGGGCAAAATGGCACTTCCCTGTCAGATAATAGGTCGAGATACCCCCCCCCCCCGTGATAACAGAACACTGTTTATTCCTTTATGATGTTTTAAATGTCAAGAAGAATGATATCTGCCGCAGTGTTAGCGACCACATTGATAATTCCGCATTTAAAAAATAAGAAACCAATTAGGAAACTTTTAGTACTAAAATGGACAAAATTTCGTGCGAAATTAAGAAACTTTTAGTACTATGGCCTGATCCTAGTTTCTTATTAAAAAGAGCGTGTATTGCAAATCATCCAACGTGACATCATAGCAGTGACATCTAATTTGAGACGGACGTCGGACCTTTGCTTATTTTTATATGTATATATGTATATTTTGTGATCAAATAAAATTACAATTAATGATGAAAAAGAAAGCGAATCAATTGACAGATGTACAAAATTTACAGGCGAAGAGCTAAATTATTAATCAAAAAGGTTAATGCGACCTTGTTTCCATAATGGTCCCTCCTGAGGTATGATCAAAGAAATCTGTCCGAAAAAGGGCTTTTTGTGCGAAAAAGGAGAGATGCTAACAACGGTCCTTAGTAGAAGACATATGTGATCTTCCTCTTTCTGCATATTTCGGCAAAAGTTAAAAAAAACAGCTCGTTTATCTGAATTTCATTATTTTATTATGTGAACATAATTTTTAGACACATTTGAGTTGTCAAGTGAGAGTGCTTTTTCCAACTTTTTTCTGCTGGTCGTGAAAGCCACTCTAGTAATGTGATCCAGGCCATCAAATTAGGACCATAATTTGAAGATATTAGATTGTACATTCCTCTTTGATTTGGTCTTGCGACATGTACCATAACCTAGGCGTTAATGTGCTACAAACATTTTCAGAATCAGTCGACGCTTCTTGATTTTGCGCTTGAAACATGCACCATAGCGTAGGGATTCATATACTACAAAAATTTTCAAGATCGGTCAATCGAAAGTGAAGATATTGATTTTTTAAGTTGGACCTAAATCAAATCTTTCTTTACATGACAGGCAGAGGCGTGGAACTGATTTGACAGTAAATTACAATTCCTTCTGTCTAGGCTCAGACTTCACCGATCTTTTCATTTAGTCTCATTCTATGATCCTCTAAATGTATGCTTTGAGGCATTGTAAAGCATGCTAAAATATTTTGCCTTTTAGGACCGTTTTTAGACCAGTTCACAACGGTAATTTTCTAAAAAAATTCTTGTCTTCAAAAATCAATTTTGAAATTAAACTGTGCTCTTCAAAATAATTTCAACAATTCCAAACGCATTTCTAACAAGTTTCTACCAAAGGGCTGGTGCCGATTCGAGCCCAAAAATCTTGTATTACTACTTTCATTTTCCCAAGTCTTTCGTTTGATTTCTAAGATTTTTGCATATAATAACCTCTAAACTTTAACAGACATCCAGTGAAAGGGGTGAAAGGACCGAAGGTGACCAAGCCTTGCCTACATGGAAGATAGAATTTATTACTTATTTTATCTTGCTACACGTTAAAACAATTTAGTGACTAACATTTGACACACTTTGCAATGCTTTATTTGTTAAAATTCTTGCAAAATTTAAAAATTGGCACCAGCCCTTTGGTGGAAAATTGTTAGAAAGGTGTAGCTAATTGTTGAAATTATTTAGAAGAGCTTGGCGAAACATACTTTTTTGTCTTTAGCTTTTAATTTTACAATTGATTTTTGAAAACAAAAATTTTTTGAAAAGTACCATTGTGAAATGGTCTAAAAATGGACCCAAAAAGGCAAAATTTTTTAGCATGCTTTACATTGCCTCAAAGCACACATTTAGAGGATCAGAGTGAGACTAAAATGAAAGCGATCGGTGAAGTCTGAGCCAAGATACAAGGAACTGTTATTTGCTGTCAAAACAGTGCTGTGCCTTTTCCAGTCATGTAAACAATGATCTGATGTAGTCCCAACTTCGAAAATCAATATCTTCGCCTTCGGGGGTTGATTGATCTCGAAACGTTTTGCAGCGCATGAACCCCTAGGTTATGGTTCATGTCACAAGTCTGAAATTCTATTAGGATTAGGAGCTTTATTTTTTGGCATTAATTTGATAAAAAGGCCTAATGTATCACAGTGGCCACTGTTTATCCAGGAAGGAATTTTATGAACCAACGTGAAAATCGTACGATGCTCCGTGGGTCATGTTGTTTTTAAGAGCGGCTTCTATGGCGGTGACCCTCGGGACTCTTGAAAGATCCCAGAGGGCATCGTTCGCTGGCTGCAGGTGCTCGAGGGAATCGCCTGGGGATTTCTTTTGTCGGAAAGATAATTGAGTAAACAAAACGACACGTGGATTGAGGAAAGGTGTGAAAAATAATCTGTGGTGTTGTCACTGGCTCAGCCGTAGTACTCATCGGGTTATGACTGACATGTTCATTCATGTTTGGTTTGGCGGGGAAATGACGAGGGGCATAGCACTCAGTAAATATCTCGTGCAACTTTGTATTGGTAGAATCCTTTTGTTTTCAAGAAAAATCCGGAGAAATCCTTTTGAATCCTATTGTTTTAAAACATCTTGTAGGCCTTTTTGGAAGAGTGATGCGCTTCTCGGGAAATGATAGTCATAGTTGTTGTCCACTTAGCAACAATCACCCTGCTACTGCGTCCCAATGAATGAATTCTTGGTGTGTTCTTGTGGACAGCAACTCAGCCTCATGTTTTCTTCCAATAAAGCGAACAAGATTGTTTAAAGTAAAAATATAGCTCTTAACGTAGTACTTGTAGCCTGTATCCCAGAACGCCGAAAAAGAATGCGGACTGGGGTCTGGGGTCTGGGAAACGGGCTAGGTACCAGAGGTTGTCACTTGTTATGTGCCATGGTGCCATCTTAGAGAGAAGAATGTTGCTTTGGAGGAGTTTGTCGCTCCAAGAGCATTTCAGGGATTTCTCAGGAAAACAAAAGGAACTCTTTTAGAATTGAACGAGATTTGTTTGGAGTGATTCAAGTTATTTGTTCAAAAAATAGATTCTTCTAGAGTTCACTTAATTTTGATATTTCCCCAAGTAGATCCAAGTCAAGGAGAGTCTTTTCTCCGCTTCTGGGCTCGAAAAGCTAAGGATTTTCTGGATTCTTGCAAAGATTTACAGACATATTTTCTTGAATTTCTGAGACACGTAAGAAGCACCTGTTTGGGTAAATTGTTTGTGGAATAAGATGCAAATGTTATATAGAAATTCCCTTCGTGTAAACATTTGCTTCCTTGAGGGCCCATTATGATTGTTTTTCTAATTCAGCCTTTCGAATTTTATCTATGACTAAGCAAACTAGTTAAACGCTTCTTTATCAGGACCTGATTTACAAGAAACCATTAATTTGTAATAGACGAAAACGCCATCGATGGCGGCAAGGAACTTTTTACCAAGGCACTGCGTCTTAATGCATCTTGATAAAAAGTTCCTCGCTGCCATCTTTAGCGTAATGTCTGTTAAAGGTGATCTGAAGCGAAAATTTTTTGTTGTTGCAAATGGATAGCACTTTTGAATGATAAAGAATGTCGTTTACCATTTTGTGATACCTAGTCTCATTTTCGAATTATACACTATTTTGTATGATTGGCTGATGACGTCATTTTGTTTGCAAAAAGTAATGAAAATATACGAGGCTGGCTATGTTTCCTAAAGGAAATTGACTCCAAGAACATTTCTTAAATCGGCATACCTTTCTAAACATCATATCAGTCCATGAAACAATTTTTATTACATTTATTCAGCTCAACTTAAATGTCTCCGACAACTGTAACCTTTCAAAGCTTAGATACAGCTATATTCCAGTACATCATCCTAGTAATTTGCAAACAAAATGACGTCATCAACTGAAACTTGATATCAGTGGATAACTTGAAAACAAAGAGAGATATCAAAGAAATTTAAGCAGGAGTCTGTATCATTCGACAGTGCTATTAATTTTGAATCAATAAAAATTTTCGCTTCAGATCACCTTTAACCAACAAGCCACCTAAAACTGGCAATGTTTCTTAACTTCAGTCTGCATCTGATCGATAGCCTACAGGCTGCTGGTCGCCTGTATTACAGTTTCTTGATTTCGTAGGAACACTACTGGTTTTTATAAGAAACTTGGAATTTTTATTTGTTGACTTCATTTGTTGCTTATTTTTCAAATACATGACTTATGAGGTAGCATTGTTTAACTTTACTGCAGATAAAAGTTTTTTATATAAGAAACTTGGATCAGGCCATAGTACTAAAAGTGTCTTAATTTCACATGGAATTTTGTCCAGTTTACTACTAAAAGTTTCTTAATTGGTTTCTTATATTTTGAATGCAGAATTATCAATGTGGTCGCTAACACTGCGGCAGATATCATTCTTCTTGACATTTAAAACATCATAAAGGAATAAACAGTGTTCTGTTATGTTGAAAACAGAAGTGTTTCGATAATATTGCTCAAGAATAAAGATTAACGATCTATTTGCTATACAATCCATGCTTTTAACTTTGAAAAGTTTCTTAGTACTTCTTAGACATAGTACTAGAGTTTCTTAGAATTTTGGCCATCTTAGTACTAGTTTCTTATGAACCAGTTTCTTATAAAAAAACGTGTATGTTCCTTGGCACCTGAAACATCAAACCCGAATAAACAGTGTTATTTTTCGTTCAAAACATGAAACGATTAGTTAATGTTACTCAAAAATAGAGGTTCAACGACCTATTAGCCACAAGAAAGATCCTTGCATTTAACAATTATTCCAAAAAATCTGAATTTTCTTGCGGCTGAAAATTGTATTAATAAAACGGGCTAAATTCTGGGTTTTGTGGTAGATTCATTTTGCATCTGGCTTTTGAGATGCTAGCATTAGATAGACTAAAACCGGTTTAAAGGTTCAGTTCAATTGCCTTTGGGCAGGAAAAAATCTTGACTCAAAATTGGAAATGTTATGTTGATACCCACCAGTCAACAAACAGACGCCCCCTAGGGTTCATAATCTCCCCCTCACCAGCATTTCCCTGTGCCTGCTGAAACGTCAGTCTCAATGCCAAATTTTAGAATTTCTAAATCTTTCGTTGATCTGTGAGATGGTTAGAACAGCCATTTGCTATTGGACCCGAAATGGGCATATCTGTCTGTTGGATAAGTTCAGTTTCTTATCTCCGAATGTATTTTTCCGTTCGCGAATTAGCTTACCTAACGTAACTGTTCTCGTAACCTCATTCAGCTCGATTCAGTCCTTATTCAAATATTTCAACAGCTTGCGAGCAACCAGGATTTCTCCTTTTCTCATTTCTTTTTTATATATATTTGTTTGATTTTGATTGTGAACAACGCGATATAAACAAGCTGGAAGGATAGACTGATGACGATGAGTCTCTTGTTGCCCTTTTCTCTTTGACCTGATGATGGCGCTTCGGGCAATAGAGACTCATAGTATTACTTTGAAAAACTTGGCCTTATTTAGGCCCAAACTTTGCAATTCCTCCAGTACCAATCAGATTGCGAGATTTGTAAATTACTATTGTTAAGGTGTAAATGTGATAGAATTTTTGAATCGATTGAAGAATTGAAAACACTCCCACAAGATTGAGATTCGAAGCCGTGATTCTTTCATAATTCCATTGATGATTGATGAAACTAGGGCCAATTTTTTCAATGTTTCATTATGAGTCCCTCTTGAGCAAGGTTCAAGGTTACGCCGGGATACAAGGGACTCATCGTCATCAGTCTACTGGAAGGAAGGCATGATGTTGCAGTTCGTTTGTAAGAAAATGCTTGCAAAAACTGTTGGTCGAGACGTTATTCAAGTAACACTTAGTGAAGAAGTTTGAAACATTTTCTGTGCAACTGCCAGCTAAGTTGGTGACGGTCGGATGAATGTATTCTGTGTCATTGTGAAATTCAGAGCGTATTGCCATCTTGTTCCTGCAAGGAACTTGGCGTTGGCATTTAAACTTTTTGTCAATCTTTTGTAAAAGTTCGCAAAGTTGACCTCTAATCGTTTATGGTGGAGCTTCTTAGTTTTCAAGAAAGGGAAATACAGTTTCTTCAAAGGTTTCTTAAAGAATAAGTGTATCTCTTTCTCCAGATCCAGAACAACGGCGTTACAAATGACAACCCTATGTGGCTGTCCGTCCTTGGATTTTGCAAATTGTACAGGCAGCTCTTTTTGATTGCAGAGGGGCACAAAAACTTTCTGTGTTTTGGTAGCTGGCTGGGTGTGAACATTGCTAAATGGTTTAATGTAGCTGGGTACCACTGTTACGACCTGTTGTGGGAATTATTTGGTGTAAATCCATGGCAACAGTGCTGCTATTGTGTGGTTTGACCCATCACAAAGGAACATCTGTACACACATCATGGGAAACAGGTTTCAATGGACGATTGTCTTATTGTTTATACTTAACCAATCGCGTAAGGTCCCATTCTTATTAAGCTAATCTGATCACATTGATTGACAGAAGTATTGTTTTAAGGACCAATCAGATCAAGGTTATTGCTTTGATTTCGACCAATCAGGAATGGAGTTAAAGCGTAATGAGACAAGCGTGCTACCGCTGACACAAGTCACTCGCTCTTTGTTTTGTGAAACTTCGCAGTGGAAAATAGTGATCAGCGGTCTTCTCAACGTTCCCGCCTTACGAATTCAAAATTTATAAACAAGATGGAGGCCATCCCGATCAAAAACTGTTCATCGACTCTACCAGCACGACCAGTTGGAATAACTCCTGCATCTCGTGTCTGCAGAAGTCTGTTTGGACCCGTAGATCACGAAGAAACAAAGGCAACACTCGATCGTGAACTAACCAGTGATCTGAGCCAGAAGAACGCAGAGTGGAGCTTCGACTTTTCTGAGGGAACTCCTATTCTTGGTGGCAGACTTGTCTGGGAAGAGGTCAGGAAACTCCATGAAGAAGATGATTTATCTACGAAGTCAGTAGTGTCTACTGTCAGTGAAGAACGAAGGGTGCCTGTGCTTCATGGAGAATCTGACGAAAGTAGTGATGTTTTTGAAGCTCCCAAAGATATTACTCGACCAACTCTGCGAAACAGCCCAATATCGTTGAAAAGTTCACCAGCTGTTAGTGTTAGCCCGAAATCTCCTACAAATGAAATGAAAATCCCAACTGTCCCTGATCGAAAGAGAAAAAGACAACAGTGCAAGACTATAACAGGTATATTTTCGAATTTAATTCCCTTTTATTTAGATTTCTTGATCTGTAATTATGGCCGCCCATTTTCAATGTGTGGCAAACGAAAGGGTTCTTTATCCAACAAATCTTTATCCAAGGTCAGGTCAACTTGCCTGTGCGTATTCAACATACTCGAAGGACATACACAATATGCTTGGGAAATCTAAAATTGTTCTCATAGTATTCTATCGGTGCAACTCTTTGCCTTGTAGTAGAACATTTGTAACTTTCCTTGAATTCAATTATAAACTGTGCCTGTTTTCCCTCATTTATCACAGAAAGCAATGGAATTTTTCCCTCAGGAACACTTTACCAGACATTGCAATATCAAAAAGCAGTTTATCAATATTCTTTTTATTAAATCATTGAGACTTCAGGAAACAGCTCTGTACACCGTATTTGAAGGAAGGCGGATTTTTGTGAATGAAATTTTTGTGAGGGCGTTTGACAACTTCCATCCACTGGGTCTTGAAAGACTGTGTTTTGTTTATAGTTGTCAGTAGATGACCATAGTTCAAGCCTTCGTTGCTTTAGAGCGAGAGATCTTGTATGAAGAAAAAACAATTTGTGTTGAGAGAAATTTTTTAACTGTGCCTGCTTTAAATCTATTCAGATAATAAAAGGAAGGAATTTTGACATCAAGCAGTGAAAGCTGTAGCAACAGAATACCTGTCTTTGCATGATTTTAGAAATTCTTATAACTGTTGGGAAAACCCACATGCTTGCTGTTACAAACATTCCAAGTCGGTTAGCAACTAAAAATAAGTACATCATTTACCAGTATTTTTATGTTCATTGATTCGAACGGCAACTTTATTTATTTACTTTATGAGTCAAAGTATTTTTCTTACCATTGTTGTAACTTACTTATATGCGTAAGAGCCTCGGCTTGGAACTGAGATTCGGAAACTGACTAAGGATACAGTACCTTTAATGGCTAGGTGTAACGTCAAACTATTGTATTAAGAGATAAGTCACTTTTCCTGTTATTGTCAATTCTGATTGGCTAGAAAGTTTTACGAGTTCCTTATTGGCTAAGTACAGATGATTTGTATAAGTTAGTATCATTCAGTAATGAGTTGACTATGTTACATGAGACATGATGTCTGTAAGAACGATGGTAACATGATGTACGAAAAAACCAAGATCGCCTTTTTCATTGGAGTCATCCTGTGAATTCGAAATTTAGCCTAAAACTAGCGAGGAGAGTGTGATATTCTCCACATATTGGTCCACCGTCCGGAGGCTGAGTAGATTTCACAAGATGGAAGATCTCGACAAGGCAAGAAAGAAACGAAGAGTCCATCGAGGGACGACAACCAAGTTGTTGAACAAGATTGAAAATCTCTTGAAGGAAGATGACATCGATCGCATCAAACTGAAACAGTTCCTTATAGAACTCAAAGAGAAGCAGAAGACGATTAAAGAACTGGACGATGTAATATTCGAATTGATGATCGAAAACGCACTTGAAGATGATGTTTGTGAAAAAGAAGCTGAAGAAGCTAGTGAAATTAAAGAGAGGATCACGTATGGGATAGTTTCTATCGAAGATTCCTTAGAGGCGATTAGAGATGGAAGAGGTGGTTCTGTGATTTTGGAAACAAGTATGAGACAGGATAATTCGCCACATGGAAGTGTAACAGGACAGAATAATTCGCCAGCAGAAAGCGTCAAATCCTTGTCAAGATTCGATTCGCAAGAAAGCCTGAATTCAGTTGCTTCATCGGCCAATTCAATGAGGAACAGAACCAGAAAAGTGAAACTGCCGCAGCTCGAGCTAAAAAAGTTTTCGGGAAAAACAGCTGAATGGCAAGAGTTCTGGGATGGGTACAAAAGCGCCGTGCATGACGACAACGATCTCGCAAAAGTCGACAAATTCAAGTACTTAAGGAGCTACTTGGAAGAGCCAGCAAAAAGTGTTGTCACTGGATTTGCTTTAACTGACGCGAACTATGACGAAGCTGTCGATTTACTGTTCAAAAGGTACGCAAAACCCGGATTTATCAAAAGAGCCCACATCAACAAATTGCTGTTTTTAGACCCTGTTTTCAAGGAAACAAGTGTTGAACGTTTACGTGCCCTGAGAGACCAAATCGAGACCCATTTTCGTGCGTTAGAGGCTCAGGGAGTTGACAAAGATTCGTATTCCACGGTTGTTGTGCCTGCTGTGATGGAGAAAATACCACAGTCAACCAGATACAACATGATTCGGTTTTCTGGCAAAGATCATATGGAGTGGAACGTTGGAGACTTGTTGGAAGCACTGGAAAAGGAGCTAGAAGTATTGGAAGGACATGTGCCGATCATGAAGTATCCACAGCAAAGAGGAAATGAAGGAAAACCCCCGGAACAACGACAACAACAAAACCGGCCTAAGCAGCAAGGACCTTCCACAGCCACAGCCTTGTTTTCTGGCAAAGAAGGAGGAAAAAAGTGCCCATTCTGCTCGGAGGAACATCTACCCGAGAACTGTGATAAAGTGAAGGACCCTTTGGAGCGTAAGAAAGTTCTTTTTAAAAATGCCAGATGTTTTAATTGTTTTATTCCAGGTCACAGGGTTTTTCAGTGTAGGTCCAAAGCCCCTTGTAAGATTTGTAAGGGCAAGCATCACCATGCGATTTGTTCAAGCTCTTCACAGGATAAGGAAACGCAGCCTAAACCTAGTGCGCCCTCTCTAGATCCCAACGCGAACGTATGGGTGGGAAACACCGGTTCTGAAGGGAGTGTGGCCTTACAAACTGCCTTGGCTAAAGTGGATGCTAAAAAAGAAGGTAATGATGTGACTGTGAGAGTGTTATTTGACACAGGAAGTCAAAAAAGCTTTATCACAGCCAAGGCAGTAGGTAGATTAGGATTACGGCCAGTTAGAAAGGAGAATCTTGGAATAAAAGCATTTGGAAGAAAGGAAGCTGAAGAAGGGATGAGAGATGTCATTGAATTGTCTTTATTAGGCCCTCAGGGAGAGAAAAAAGTGAGCATTGAAGCATTTGTTGTTGAGGACATAGCCACTATTTCTAATGTGCATGTTGAAATTGTTAAGAAACAATATGTTCATTTGAAAAATGTATATTTCTCAGATGTTAGCAGGTATGAAGACACACTGGAAATAGATTGCCTGGTTGGTTCAGACTTTTTCTGGGCTTTCCATGATGGGGAAGTGATACGAGGGAGGCCAGATGAGCCTGTAGCTGTGAAAACAACAATTGGATGGGTTTTGTCAGGACCAGTTAAAGGTGAGATCTTGCATTCTTCTTCTGACTGCAATGTTAATTGTTTGACTGATTCTACATCCTTGTTTGTGAACTCTGAGAAGCATGAAATTGATTCACAATTGAACAAACTGTGGGATTTGGAGAGTATTGGCATCAGAGTTGAAGATGAGGTCCATACTCATGTGATTGATAATGTTTTCTTTACAGGAAAGAGATATTCAGTTGGATTACCCTGGAAGGTTGCACATAAACCTCTGGCTACCAATTACTCCAACAGCTTAGCCAGGTTAAAGAGTCAGGTTCGCAAATTGAAAGAAACACCTGAAATTTTTGAAAAGTATAATGAAGTTATTTCTCAACAGGTTAGGGATGGTATTGTTGAGCAGGTCACTGAGCTTGACCCTGCAACGAAAATTCACTTTCTTCCCCACAGAGCTGTAATTCGTGAAGATGCAGAAACAACTAAGCTACGAGTGGTGTATGACGCCTCATGTAAGGACAGGAAAACAGGTGTATCATTAAATGATTGTTTACATGTGGGCCCCTCATTAACACCAATGATCCTTGATGTACTTTTAAGATTCAGAGCAAATCAGGTAGCATTGGTTGGAGATATTGAAAAGGCGTTCCTCAATATCGAAATACATCCTGAGGATAGGGACTGCCTTAGGTTCTTGTGGTTAAAGGACATCCATAGTCCAGACCCTGAAGTAATTACTCTCCGGTTCCAGAGGGTGGTCTTTGGCTGTAATTCCAGCCCGTTTCTTTTAAATGCCGTGTTACGACACCATATTAACAGGTATGTGGAACAAGACCCAGAATTTGTAAGGAAATTGCTAGGGGGGTTCTTTGTTGATGACTTAGTCACTGGGGGGAAGGATACCCAGGACACTCTTACCCTGTATGAGAAAGCAAAGGAGAGAATGAAATCAGGAGGATTCAGCCTCAGGAAGTGGAAAACAAATGATGGTGTGCTTGCAAAGGAGATTGAAAAAAGAGAGAGTAAGGGATTTGAAGAAAAGAAGAATGACCCCACCGTCAATGAGTCCTATGCCAAAGAGACCTTAGGTGTACCCAATAGCTCAGGGGGGAAAGGCAAAGTATTAGGTCTTACATGGGATTACAAGAAGGATACCCTGGAATTTGATCTAGCTAAGGTAGGAAAGGACATTAACAACAGTACAAGGCCCACCAAGAGAGGTATCTTGAGTACCCTTGCCTCATTGTTTGATCCCCAAGGATTGATTAGCCCCATTGGGGTAACTGCAAAAATTCTTTTTCAGGAGTTATGTGTTGACAAGCTTGATTGGGATGACCCACTCCCTGATGACAAATGCTCTAGATGGGAGGCATGGTTGAAAGATCTTAATAATGTTAAAACAATTTCTATCCCCAGGTGCATGTTTGACAAGAATAAAGGTGAAGTATTGAGTTGCCAATTACATGGTTTTGCTGATGCCAGCAAAAAGGCATATTGTGCCATGGTTTTTCTTGTTTGTAAAACCAAACAAGGCTCATACACTCAGTTACTTTGTGCTAAGTCACGAGTTGCTCCTTTGAAGGAACTTAGCATCCCACGCCTGGAGCTCATGTCTGCCAGAATCTTAGCCACTCTGATGGATACTGTGTTGAAAGCCTTAGACTCAGAAATTAAGATTGACTGTGTTCGTTATTGGCTGGACAGTAAGACTGCTCTCTTTTGGATAGCAAACAATGGAGAGTGGAAACAGTTTGTCCAGCACAGAGTTAATGAAATTTTACTCCTATCTAGGAAAGAAGATTGGGGGCATGTCCCAGGGGTGGAGAACCCTGCAGACCTTGGCTCTAGGGGAGTAAGTGCCAGTCATTTAAATGACAGTAGACTCTGGTGGGAAGGGCCAGAATGGTTGAAGCAAGAGGAAGAGAAGTGGCCACCTAAGTTAGAACTGGATAATTCCACAGAGATAGCAAGTGAAAGAAAAAGAGTGAATGTGATGGTAGCTGCAGCAAAAGAGCCACAGGGAGTGAGCAGTGTGATTGATATTGACAGGTTTAGCAACTTAGGTAAGTTATTGAGAGTGACAGCCTATGTGGAAAGATTCATAGAGAACATAAAGCTCAAAAAAGAGGGAAAGGAATTGAAAACTGGAAACATGAGTGTAGAAGAGTTAGAGAAGGCAGAAAGACTTTGGATCATAGAATCACAGCTCAATTTGCAGAGCAGTTCTAACTTCAAGAAAATTTCAGAACATTTAGGAGTGGTGAAAGAGAATGAGATCTTGATATGCAAGGGTAGGCTTGGAAATTCAGAATTAGATTTCAGGACAAAATTTCCCATAATACTGCCAAAGGAAAACAAGTTTACAGAGTTGGTGATAATTGATTGTCATCACAAGGTCCATCATTGCAAGGAAAGAGCAACATTGGCAGAGCTTAGGTCTAAGTTTTGGGTTACAAAGGGGAGGCAATGTGTAAAAAAGGTAATCAGAAATTGCTTTATTTGCAGGAAATTGGAAGGTAAAGCATTTAACTCTCCTCCTACAGCTATGTTACCTGATTTCAGAGTTACAGAAGCTCCACCTTTCAGTAAGATGGGGGTGGACTTCGCTGGGCCACTTTATGCTAAGGGACCAACAGGAGTGATGACCAAATGTTACATTGCCTTATTCACTTGCTGTGTAACAAGGGCAGTGCACCTTGAACTTGTAGAAAACCTTCTTGCCTCTACATTTGTTAACTGTTTAAGGCGTGTCTGTTCAAGGAGAGGCACACCCACACTAATGGTTTCAGATAATGCCAAGACGTTTAAGGCTACAGTCAAACTTTTGAAGAAGCTTGCTAAAGATAGGACTGTTGTTAACTTTTTAGAATCCAGGAGAATAACATGGCGCTTCAACCTGGAACGCGCTCCGTGGGCAGGAGGAATATTTGAGAGGATGGTAGGTACAGTTAAAAGATGCCTCAGAAAAGTGCTTGGTAATGCCAGACTTTCATTTGATGAGCTGAGCACAGTAATAACAGAAATTGAATGCACTGTGAACTCAAGACCACTAACCTACCAGTACAATGACCTTGAGCAACCACTCACACCTTCTCATTTAATTTTTGGGCGCAGATTTTCCCCATTATCTGAGAACATTGACCTACATGTTGATACTGATGAAGGAAGTACAGATAAACTTTCTAAAAGATTTCTTTATCTCACCAGGAAACTTCAGCACTTCTGGAACAGATGGAGAAGAGAATACTTAGTTGATCTCAGAGAGTTCCATAAGCTAAAACAACAGAAACCAGTAGATGTTGCAAAAGATGAGGTCGTGCTGATCCATGAGGACAATGTGAAACGTGGTGAATGGAAAATGGGAGTGATCGAAGAGCTGATTACTGGAAAAGATGGTCAGGTGAGAGGTGCAAAGGTCAGAAAACTTGGTCGTGGTAAGTTTGAAATTTTGACCAGACCTTTACAGAAGTTATATCCTCTTGAGATCACAAATAGAGACCATGATAAAAAACAAGTGGGCCATGATGAAAGCTTAACAGAAGAAGAAGAAATGAGAAAGGAGGTTGAGAGCAAGGAGAATGAAGAGAAAATAGTAAAGAATGGTGACACGAAAAAAAGGAACCGACCCCTCAGGGCTGCTGCTAAGGATGCGCGCCTTTTGTCCAAACTCATGCTTGACCCCTAATGGGTCAAGGAGGGGGGTGTGTTGGGAAAACCCACATGCTTGCTGTTACAAACATTCCAAGTCGGTTAGCAACTAAAAATAAGTACATCATTTACCAGTATTTTTATGTTCATTGATTCGAACGGCAACTTTATTTATTTACTTTATGAGTCAAAGTATTTTTCTTACCATTGTTGTAACTTACTTATATGCGTAAGAGCCTCGGCTTGGAACTGAGATTCGGAAACTGACTAAGGATACAGTACCTTTAATGGCTAGGTGTAACGTCAAACTATTGTATTAAGAGATAAGTCACTTTTCCTGTTATTGTCAATTCTGATTGGCTAGAAAGTTTTACGAGTTCCTTATTGGCTAAGTACAGATGATTTGTATAAGTTAGTATCATTCAGTAATGAGTTGACTATGTTACATGAGACATGATGTCCGTAAGAACGATGGTAACATGATGTACGAAAAAACCAAGATCGCCTTTTTCATTGGAGTCATCCTGTGAATTCGAAATTTAGCCTAAAACTAGCGAGGAGAGTGTGATATTCTCCACAATAACTAGAGGAGGGAAAAATTATTGAGTATTGAACAGGTCTTGTGAGCTTCTGTCTAACTGAAAAATCTAAAAACAATCTTTTTCCTCGAAATACTGGAATATCTATGAATTTTTCGCAATAGTTTTGCTGGCTTTCTATCCAACCAAAAAGCCGCTATGTTCCACTGAAAACTAGCGTGTTCCAGGCTCTGGAACAGGCTACAAAAAACCAGCATAGTTGTGAATTTTCTGCAGCCGTTGTTTTGTCCTTCTTTTCTTGATTTCAGTATCACAAAATTAATGAAAATCAAATACAGTCAAACTGTAAAGAATCCCCCGAAGCAATGCATGTGAATGAGTTTATTCTGGGACCCCCAGAGGCTTCTTCTGAATCAGGGACCGGGCAGGTGTCATATACCTTTTGGCCCGCGCTGTCTTTTGTTCGCGCGTGGCGTATTTTGGTGCGGATTGGTCAAACGAATCTCACCGAATGGCCGCAGCCTCTTTGTCAATGCGATCAAAAATTAGCGCAAAATCACAAAAGATGTTTGTGTACTTTACATGTGAAATTTGTGAAAGGTACTGTTTTGATTTGAAATCTGTTATATTTCATTCACGTCGGGTAAACTTCAGTGATATGTTTCCGAAAGACCCCAGACCTGGCCTGAAACGAAAACAATCAAAGGCCGTGGGAAATTTTTAACATTGAGGAAACAGAACGACTCAGGAGTCCCCTTTGCGTTAAATGATACATATCCACCAAGCTTTCAGTTTGTTAGTTACATCTAAAGAGTCTTCTTTAACGTACACGTCTTTCTTGTAACAAACTGCTCATGAAAGTTTCTTAAAAGTATTCGAATTTGAATGCTAAGCGTAAGAGCTTCTTACGAGTTTCTTGAAGGTTCCATAGGATCTTCATGTTTCAAAACAAGGTCTTTTGACGCCTTTCCGATTTTGGACATTACTACCTTTAGAGTAATATGATGCAGGAAAAAACTGAAAGTGAAGTAGAAAGGGATTTGTTGGAATTGCTCTTATTACAAAGAGAGTTGCACTCCAACGTTTTGAGCGCGGGGGCGCTGCCACCAAATAGGAGCATGCGCAGTTTATACAATAGCGATCCATCTGATCGCAAGCGACCGCTTTTTGGGCCCTTTGGGAGTATCGTAGGAACAAGTTCAACTCCATCGTGGGCGCCTGCGATCGCCACCGAAGGAGGGAATCAATCTTGGTCACAGCGCCCTCGCGCTCAAAATGCTGGATACACGTTTTTTTAGGTAAGAAACTTGGATCAGGCCATAGTACTAAACATTTCTTAATTTCACATGAAAGTTTGTCCATTTTAGTACTACAAGTTTCTTAATTAGTTTCTTATTTTTTGAATGCAGAATTATCAATGTGGTCGCTATCATTGCGGCAGATTTGTTTCTTGACATTTAAAACATCATAAAGGAATAAACAGTGTTCTGTTATGTTGAAAACACAAATTTTTAGATAATATTGCTCAAGAATAAAAGTTCAAAGATCTATTTGCTATAATATCCATGCTTTTAACATTGAAAAGATTCTTGGTACTTCTCAGACATAATACTAGAGTTTCTTAAAATTTTGACTATCTTAGTACTAGTTTCTCATAAACCAGTTTCTTATATAAAAAAACGCATTTTTACTGAAGCCACGTTTTTGTTACAGTTTTTGCCCTTTGAAAGTACAGCAAGTTTCACTTCCCCAGTCTTAAAATTGATTTTTTACTGTCTAAGGAGCCACTGTTATCGAAGTTCCTTTGGGGGCACATTTTAGACAATGGCCTAAGTAGGAAAAATGGATCCATACTACGGAAGTTGAACTGGCAGAGAAGGTGGTTTACATTAGTTGAACCTTTCTACGAATTCAGTTGATTTCATTATGAACGATTGCGTTGATATATGATCTTTTTCAGCCGCGTACAAGCCAGTTAAATGGCGGATTTAGGGGAAGGCAAGTGGGACAAGTGCCCCCCCCTCTTGATGAACACTTAGCTTGGGTGCCTCCTTTTAAGCGAGAAATGCGCCCCTCTTTAACGCACTCTTTCTTTAACTGTTTCGACCAGAATTTTTGGGAAGCATGCAAATCAAGACGTTCTTTCGTAGAAAATCAAAGAATTTCTTAAAACAGGAGTCCAAAAATCGTGCCCTTGGCGCGCATGTTTTTGATGGCATTTTCGGTGCCCTCTCTGCAGGTTAACCCCTCCCCTCAAGTCTTTTCAGGAAAATTTCCTCACCTCCTCTCACCTTTGTATCATTTCAATTCCTTCCCTGCTTGTAGTTTGTGCTGTGATACACCGGTTCGTTCATTACCTCGGTGTAATTATATCATTGATCATCAAAGATTCAATTGTGTTAGCTGTGTAGGTTGGATTTATTTCTGTCAGAAAATGTAATCTAGAGGATGTTTAAAAGTTTTGATGGTATCATTTACCGATGCTGTTTCCTGTCTGCCCTAGAATGACCCATTAGGATTGATAACAACCCCCTATCTATTTCATAGTTCCTTGTCCACACGTTTGACGGCCGTTCACGGTCATTTGTGACGGAGTCAATTGAAAACTTTGTGAGGAGAAGAACGCAGAAGGCTTTAATGAGCGAATGAAATGTCACTCCCTCAGAAATCGTACACACTATCACACTAATACGTTTCGTACATTAGTGATACACCCTTAGGAAACTGCAGATGCCAGCTCTTTGATGTGAAATGTGGAGGAACGCCAAACAAAAAGTTGCTAAAATTTCCGGATGAAGCTGATAGTTTCCGAAAGTGCCCAACCAATAATATCTTTGATTGTGTGTACTTGTTGTTTGGATGGGGCATGCTGGCTGGAACTCCCTTTCCCGAGGGGCGCATCACTCTGAAAAATCTTGTTGGCAAGTCTTCAAGAGAAATCCGTAAAACAACCTTAAAATTCTTTTGTATCTCCCACTCTTTTTCGGAAGAATGATACACCCCTCTGCAAGTTTCCTTCCCCGTAATCCCACTGCAATAAAAGTAGTCCTGGTTTATGACGCACTTCTTGAGGAAAGGACCGCAAACCAGATATGTTATCGTTGAAACTGAGACCATTTAGAAGGATTCATGAAACCGCAACAGAAATCTTCCTGTTTGCAAGGTCAATAGTCGATCTGCAAAGCGTAACAAGCCTGAGCCTGTATAGTTTTCAAACCAGATAGCTGAACAATTGATCAGAGATCGGTTCACAATTTTGCCTTGATAACCGCTCTGTAAATCGTAAAATCTACAGATACGAAAACCTTCCAAAAGCAAACATTGAAAGGCATGGTAGTTATGAAGGTGATACCTTGCTTTCGCAAAATCTGCTTGATCTTTCGACATGATATCTGTTTACAACTTAGCAACTCTATGTCCCAGACAAGGGATTATCTTCGTATTTGAAGCCCCTTCGATGTCTTCTTGGCCTATCATAAGGACTTAGAGAAATGTGAGAAGAAGACTGCAACTGTGTAATATGAAAGTCATTTGCGACCACTGATGATCCTAAAAGGGGCATAGGAAGAGTTTTCGCTCGGAGGGGTACATCCCTAAGAGCGACCTCTTTGTAGGGCCTCTTGGAATGTCACTTTTAGAATCCTCAAAGGGGCCACTTTTCAGAACCGAAGGGGTACCTTTCAATTTCAAAATGGCTGAGAGAGGAAAAGAATTTCTTTGATGTTGACAAAGTATGTAGGAAGAAACTTATACTGGCAAAGTGTCCCTGTCCTCCCCCAATTCCCCGATTCATAGGTTTATAAACTACACTCTTTACTGCAATAAATCATGATACAAAACACATTTATCTTTGCTGTATAATATCATGATATTCATTTTCTCAATGGCAGATTTCATGAAACAGAAAAAGAGACGTCGTGTAAGTCATTCCTCAGTGATAGAGAAAAACAGTAAAGCAACACGAGTAGTGGAATCTCGCTGTGCAAAGGACGATCTTGCTATTCAGAACAGCTCGAAAAAGGTGAGATAAAATCCCTTGTTTGCATATCATAGCAGCTTGCCTCTTAGATTCATGTTATTTTGGAGATTTTGTGGGAAAATGAAAACATTGCGTATGATTGGTTGTCCAACATGGCACCAGCTTAAAGCATGGGCTGAGGAAACCCGAACTGTATTTCCAACAGCTGTTGATAACTCCATGTGTCCCTGTGCCCACGAAGGTTGTACGTGTAAGAGGCTCAGGGAAGCGAGATATACCAAAACATGTGAACACATGCACGAAACAACGACTCGCTTTTCTTGGAGTTGGTGGTTGATGGGCACTTTTTCATGGTAAATTTAAGCATACTGACGGTAACTGTAGTTTGAAAAGGATCAAAGGAAAAGCGTTTGTGTCCACTGTTTGCGCCGGATAAAGCAGATAGAAAATAAGTAATATATTTCTTAATCTCTTTGGTCTGACACTGGTCACAGCGAATCATCTGATCTGAAATAGAAAAAGTAACAAAACTTCATTAGCGTTTCTTATTTCTTACTTCAAAAAGCAGTGTAATGAATAATCTGTTTATCCCTGTTTTGTCTTATCCTCTTTGTGACCAGCGTCAGAGGAAGATTTTTAGTAAACAGTTCAGTTTTTCAACCCATGTTTAGCCCGTAGGAAATCGACCTAGTTTAGCATGCATTTTCCCCTGTATGTTTGAGGTGTGGTTTTAAATGGCTGCCGTTCACTGTTCAGATGTCCTCAGTGCAGAGGTGACGAGTACTTGTTCCACGGGGTTTTTTGAATGAAAAGACTGCGAAAGTCTTTGCGTTGAGGAACTGAATTGGGTTTTCTCGTTCATGTTGATTTTACCGTTGAGGATACTTTTAACAGTTTGAGAAAGGGGCTCTACCAAAAATTCTCATCGTCCTACCCATCACTTTACATGGAGCCTTGAATGCAACGGACCCCATTCCCCTCAAACTGCAAACCGCTACATGACAGAGTTATTCCTAGATACGCCAGGCTCTTACTCCAAGCTCTATGTTGACATATATTAATTTACATGTGACAGACATTCTGTCATATTGAGACAGTTGTTTCGCTAAGCTCATTAGACAGAAATGAAATTGAAAATGCAAGTATTAAAAGCTCAAAATGCCTTCCAGTTAATTAAGAAATACAGGGTCTAAGAATCTCCATATTAAACATTTGTAGTGGAAGAAGACAAGCAAAACATCGTTACCACAACATCAATCGTAGCATTAAACAAAACAAAAACAAACAGTTGGTTTCATTTACATGTGGTTCATGAAAAATACCTATTTGTATAGTATACAGGAAGACAATCCTGATCCATCTACCCTAAAATTAAAAATTGTTGACATCTTGTTTCGCTTTTGCTGAAATATTGAATAGAGCTTCGCGTGAAGGATTACATGACTTATGTTGTGATAATATGAAGATAAGAAACCGTAAAATCTGGGCTGCAAAACAATACTAGAATCCACAGGTCACGTTCATGCAACACTCCTGCTTCGCAAAATGTCGATTTGGTAAACAACTAAAACGTCATTAATTCTTACTTCGGCCAGAAGGAAAGTGCCTTGCTTCTTACACCATTACAGATGTTGAAGCTTTCTATTCTAAATTCTACAGATATTTTTAGTGAAGTTGGACCTCATCTATCAATGATACATGATCTTCTGGAGCGTTATGTCTTTAAAATTATTCCATTTGCCGCGATAATGGAGGGTGAATATTTTCTCATAACACAGGTCGGTTCGCCACCCCAAAGTGTTTCGTGCATTCTGCGTGCCTGTCTCTCACGAGAGGAAAATCCCGTGCAACGTTGGAATTATTGCTCATAACTTGATGCAAGTTGGTAATATTGCAAGCAAGTTTTTAGACAGGCAACCCCTTTATTATGTAAAATTTGTACCAATGATGTAGCTAGATGTAAATTAGTAACTGGTTTTAATGCAAGCCAGTTTTTAGATTGGTCTCCCCGCCATTCCTTGAAATCTGTGCTAACGACGTAGTTAGATGCAAATTGGTAGACACTGCAAGCCAGTTTTTAGATGGACCACCTCTTTATTGTATGATATCTGTTCTAACGACATAGCTAGATGCAAATTGGTAGTATTGCAACCCATTTCTTAGATAGGCCACCCCGTTATTGCTTGAAATCTGTACAACGACATAGGTAGATGCAAATTAGTACATATTGCGGGGCAGTTTTGGGATGGGCCTTTAGTGCGTAAAATCTGTACTAACGACAAAGCTAGATGCAAATCAGTACATACTGCAAGCCAGTTTTTGGATAGGCCACTCCTTTATTGCGTGAAATCTGTATTAACAGCATAACTAGATGCAAATTGATAGATATTGCAAGCCAGTTTTTGGATAGGCCACCCCTTTATTGCTTGAAATCTGTACTAACGACATAGCTAGATGTAAATCAGTAAATATTGCAAGCTAGTTTTGGGATAGGCCAATTCTTTATTGCGTAAAATCTGTACTAACGACATAGCTAGATGAAAATCAGTACATATTGCAAGCCAGTTTTGGGATAGGCCACTTCTTTATTGCGTAAAATCTGTACTAACGACATAGCTAGATGTAAATCAGTACATATTGCAAGCCAGTTTTGGGATAGGCCACTTCTTTATTGCGTAAAATCTGTACTAACGACATAGCTGGATGTAAATCAGTAAATATTGCAAGCCAGTTTTGGGATAGGCCACCTTTTTATTGTGTGAAATCTGTACTAACGATATAGCTAGATGAAAATCAGTAAATATTGCAAGCCAGTTTCTGGATAGGCCACCTTTTTATTGTGTGAAATCTGTACTAACAACATAGCTAGATGAAAATCAGTAAATATTGCAAGCCAGTTTTGGGATAGGCCACTTCTTTATTGCGTAAAATCTGTACTAACGACATAGCTAGATGTAAATCAGTAAATATTGCAAGCCAGCTTTGGGATAGGCCACTTCTTTATTGCGTAAAATCTGTACTAACAACATAGCTAGATGTAAATCAGTAAATATTGCAAGCCAGTTTTGGGATAGGCCACTTCTTTATTGCGTAAAATCTGTACTAACAACATAGCTAGATGAAAATCAGTACATATTGCAAGCCAGTTTCTGGATAGGCCACCTTTTTATTGTGTGAAATCTGTACTAACGATATAGCTAGATGTAAATCAGTAAATATTGCAAGCCATTTTTTAGATAGGCAACCCTTTCATTGCGTGAAATCTGTAGCAAAGACATGGCTGGATGCAATCTGGTAATATTGCAAGGCAGTTTTTGAAAGGACGAGCAAACGCCCTTGATCACGATTATCTGGATTAGGCCGCAGCAATCTTTTATGTAAGCTTTGAAACAAGAATATAAAGGAATTGCAGGACATGATTAGAGTTAAGACTTTATTTTGATATATATTATCCGTTATAACTGAGAAAGCGGGATATCGAGCTAGCAAAAATTATCTTGGATTAATCCAAGGAAAAAGATAACTGAGTTTTTGAATTTTCAACAGTGATAAGAACTGAAGGTTTAGGTGCTTGCACTGAGATTGTGACCATGTGTATACAATGACTGTGAAATGACTGTGACTGTGAAAACCCCAGTTTATGTCGAATTTCCTCCCCATGTGCTCAGTCAATGTGTTTTCTTTTTATGTCATACTGGCACATTGAAATTAGTTTACTTCAAATCATAGGCGTATGAGATTAGAGCTAGGGGATACAGCCCCCTCCCCCCAGAGTTTCAAAAATTGCAAAACTCAGCCATAATCGAGCAGAAATCCGTTTTTGGTCGGGCAAAGTTTTCATTAAAAGTGGATTTTCTGAAGGGAAGCCCGCCCAACAGAGTTTAACTTCCCTCGTACGCTTATACTTCAAATCTGATCCCAGTCTGTTGTGATAAAATCTTTGGTGAAATCTTGTGAAGACAGATCCGAGAACTGAAGGGCTTCGATTTTCATTCTTCATGTCGCGTTGTGTTGTTGACGGCTTTGCATTTGCCTCCAGTTACCTTCAAAAGAGCTTCATGATTATACAGGGTGTCCCAAAGAAACTGTGCCCCATTTGTGTGGCTGCTGTGAAGGAGCTGTAGAATCAATCATGTCGACTTTTACATAGTTGCATAGGTCAGGCTTCAACTTAGAGTGTGATACCTTGTGTGAGTCAATCTGACCAGTCGTTGATGATTTATTGCAGAGAAAAGGCAAAGGCACGTTTTTTTAAAAGAAACTGGTTTATAAGAAACTAGTACTAAGATGGCCAAAATTTTAAGAAACTCTAGTGCTATGTCTGAGAAGTGCTAAGAAACTTTTCAAAGTTAAAAGCATAGATATTATGATAAAAAATCGTTGAACTTTTATTCTTGAGCAATATTATCTAACCATTTGTGTTTTAAACATAACAGAACACTGTTTATTCCTATATGATGTTTTAAATGTCAAGAAACAAATCTGCCACAGTGTTAGCGATCACATTGACAATTCATGCATTTAAATAATAAGAAACCAATTAAGAAACTTTTTGTACTAAAATGGGCCAAGTTTTATGTTAAGTTAAGAAACTTTAAGTACTATGGCCTGATCCAAGTTTCTTGTGAAAAAAACGTGTAAGTAGTTGCCTCCGGTTGCCTCAAAAACGGCACTTCTATTTTTGAAGCAACCACTAATTTTGCCTTTTCTCTGTCATAAAGCAGCAGCCAGTCAGATTGACTCAAACAAGGTCTCAAATTGTAAGTTGAAGCTTTACCTAAGCAACTGTGCAAAAACCGAGATAATTGACTCTAAAGCTCGTAAACAGCCGCCATACAAACGTGGCACAAATTTTTTTGGGACACCCTTTAGGATTTGTACCTTCGCAAAAAAGTTTTCCCAACTGCACTTCTATAATAGTAGCACCGCCTGCAAAACGAGGCAGCTCATCAGAAAGAGGCTATTTAATAATCGTCATAATATTACGCTCTGCACTAAAAGTTGAGTGTGCACGCAGGCCATGAAATTGCAATTTCCCCACAAAGGAATTTGGGTGGAAAAGGGCTCTTCAATTGGATATTTCCACCTATTGAGATCATGTTTTGCATATCAAGCTCATTACCTTTCCAAACAGCATTGGGTATTGTTTTTATGCTGCTGATTTGTCCTGGTTTTGCTTTTGACAGCAATCCTGTTAATGAGCTTGTTTTCGTGGACAAAAGCATTTGACAATAGGCTTGATCATATGACATTTTTTATCACGTTGGGTATTGTTCCGCACTTGTTTTCCTCAGCTGTGCAAGGAACCGGTCCACTGTTAGCTAAAAGCTTCTTTTGCTAGATTCAATCAGTCAGGTAGATAGTTTCCTACAAACATGCATGCATCGACGTTGTAGTAGAGTTGAGTACTACGTTTGCCCATCAATGAAAGTCTGTTTACTGTTTGAGCCAACCGATCATTCATAAAGAACAAAAGAATTATAATTGGTAAGCCCAACAGGCGTCAGATCAAGGCCTCGGTTGGATTCAAATCCCACAACAATTAAACTTAACAAACCATCGGGGAATAAGAATTTAAGGCGATAATCCAGAACGTGTGAAATAAGTCAAAATATAACTAAGAGAGAAAGAATCTTGACGATTATAAATACCCTGGTATCGGACACCTTCTCAGATACCAGTTGTCTCCCACGGTCCTGTGAAGGCACTCTACAATTTCGGCAGTCTGCAAATCACGTTTATCCAAAGCGGATAGCATGAGATTCACACTACAGCTGTTACACTTATGACTATAGTTGCACTGATCAATAAGTTCCCAGACAGTCTGATATTGCAGCACAGGGAGACCAGCATTCTCTTTCTGTTTACTGCCTCTTATCTTTTGGACGCTGCGTAGCTTTGCGGTTCTGCGATGGTGGAATTGTACATGCGTGTTGAAGTGTGAATGAACTTTCTCTCCTTCGCATCTTTTCTCCCTCTCATTTTACCATGCATATACGGTTCCACCAGAAGAGCTATGCAGCGTTCAAAAGATAAAAGCAATAAACTTTTAAAAGCAATGAAAAAGGAGAATACTATATTCCCTGTGAGTGACGTGTGCTCGCAAAGAACCTTGGGCGACAATTGCTCTTTATAGCGCACATCTCCATTTTCCAACTGCTGACAGGGTAGCCATTTGGACACGTTAACAATTCCTTAATAACTAATGCAGCGAAGATTTAGGCCACAAACCTCGAATACATTTCAGAATTTGTCGAATTCTGTTGCCGTATTCTCCGAGCTAGCTTTTGAAAGACTGGCCAGGAAGTTGTCAAACAAGCAAAAACTCAAGAAACTTCAATTGGAAGCCGTGGAGAGTTTTGTACTACAGTAGAAACCCCCCAGAAACCCACGCAGCCTGAATAGGTTTTTAGTTGAAAGGCTGTTACTGTGAATTCTAGCCTGAAAGTTTCTTAAAAAGGCTCTTATATACAGTACACGCCTTTCATAGAAAAGTACCGCTTTCAGCACAAGGATTCTAAAGAGTTTTTGAGAATTCTGGAGAATTCTTGAGAATATTTTTAGGTTGGAATTCTTGTTTAAAAATCTGATAGTCTTTTGTACCACTGAAGAATTCTGATCAGAATGTTAAGAATTCTTGAAAATTCAGAGGAATTCTGAACGAGGGGCAAATCACTGATTTTTTTTTCGTACACCTCCCTCGAAATCACAAAAAAAATCACATACGAAAATCACAAAATCACAAAAAATCCCATACAGAAAGCACCAATAATCACAAATCACTGAAAACTTGCTGAAAAATGACACGAAAAATCACTAAAAAGCACTAAAATCGTAAAAAAATCACAGAAAGGAATCATATGATTTCAAAATCACAAAAATCACGTACGCTATTTTGAGAAGTGATTTGCCCCTCGTTCTGAAGACATGAAAGCAACTATGTAAGAGCCTCTCCCATTTCAGCCGCTGGAGGGTTCCAATTTAAGGGGTTTAAAAGATCACATTTCAGCCTCAAGGCTCTTACAAAAACAGATTCTTTTATGCAGGATGCAGGTTTCTACTGTATTTAAACGCTTGCCATAAATCCTCAAAAATTCACCGCTCTTGTGCAGCTGTCTCATCATTTTGTATTTTTCATAGGTTCGAGTTTAAGAAGGCTGAACACAAGACAGAGCACAGGCATATCATTGGATATATGAAGAATTGAACTCGTTCGCGTGACTTGTAAAGTTTTATATATCTAAAAGATATATGGACTGCTTTTTGCTTACTTCGAATTCGAAGAGACTGTAGATGTGTTAATTAGCTCGTTACCGTAACGTTACGATTGGTACTTTTTTACCATATTTCATAATTTCATTCGTTTGAATGCATTGAGTCATGTTAAACAACCTGCTTTTAGTTTGCCAAAGTTTAAGGAATTTGGTGACTCGTGGTTTTTCGACTGTGCGTCTGATTGACTAAAACTAGTCTGGGATGATACTGATCACATGAACTTCTCTGTGTTACAACAGTTCTTTTTACTTGCTAGGAGGACTACTTGGCGCAGGATTATTTGATATGACTCGATACCTTTAATAGGGTTGCCTTCATCAAAAGCTGTTTGCAATTGGCCATCAAACCAGCAACTAGCTTCATAGTATATCCCCACATATAAGAGCCTACGAAAATAAGAACCCAGAGGCTATCTTTGCTAAATTATGTACCTTGTAATTAAGAACCTTTTTCCGTTTGATGAAACATAGGTTCTTATTGCAGGAGTAGCAAAGTTGATTTTTGATCGTTGTTACTCAGTTCATTTGGTCCCAGTTGGCTGTTAAAGATTGATTCTCCTTCCAAATTCGATATTTGGTCCATAGTAACCCTTCCAAAACAGATAATAGGGCTGGAAATCTTTTGTAAGACATTGAAAGGGTCTGCACCCGACAGGGGAGGGGGTACTTGACTAGGGAATTGACACGGGTATGCGACAAATCTCTCCACACCCTGTACCCTATCGCATAAAAATGGCCCAAAAGTATACCCCGTTGCATAAAAATTTTGCCAAAATCCATTGTTTCAAGAGAACTCTAAATGGCATCCCTCCACATGATGCCCTGTCGCATAATTTTCTTATCGATTGTAATACCCTGCCGCATAATTTTTACCGTAAAAGGACACCCCGTTGAGTGAGCGGCACATCCCGTCAAGTCAAGTATGGGAGTACCCCCCCCCCACGGGGTCTGCACAAGGCACCCTTCAAATAAGAGCCTCTATACCTTAAAATTAATCTTAGTACCTTTGAAATTTCAGCCTGATGTTCTTATATGCGAGGATTTACTGCACTCAAGAATCACCAGCACTGCGTATTCTACAAAAGCCTGCATCACTTAAATGATAAGCAACCGTCACCCTTATACTCTCTTTTATGCGATATAACTTCGTAAGCTGTCTGTAACATAAGACACGCTATCACATGCACAGACTGGCTAATGATTTTTACATCTTAGTACAGCCAGTAAGAAAATCCACCAGAAATCCTTAAAAATCCTTTTGTTTTAAAAAATCTCGAACGCTTTTCGAGTAAAAAATGCCCCTCGTTTACAATATCAACTTCAACTTTCCATTGTAACCTTCCCTTCACAGTGGGAAGTGTATGTTGCGGAGGAAATTTTTTTCTTCTAGGGAGGAGCTAGCCCTTGGATATCTCCTCCGCAGAGTTATAAAGAATTTCCTCCGCAGTAGCATATGTACTGAAACATAACTGCATCTAATTACCCTTGATATGATAAGATGTATTGTCCCTTGTTTCGATTTTAAAAACTTGAAATCGCAGGTGCAGGTCGGAGTTGACTATTTCAGAAAAGAACCTTCAGTACTGGTACTTACTAACTTTAACTTAACTTTATTACCTCCTTTTCGACGTATTCTGAATGAAACTTAAAAGCCCTCTGCTAACCATGGAGCCTTGCGGGATTAGCTGTCCCATAATGCACTGCGAAAGGACTTTCAGCTTACCTGAAAGTCTGCGAAGCTGGTCCATTGTTTTGCTTTTGGATCGCTCCTGCCATAACGAGTGACCAGTCGAGGTACAATGGATACAGAGAAGAAACTGGTCGCCCAAGACGCTGGTCGCCCAAGACTCTGGTCGCCCAAGACTCTAGAGAAAAGCAAAGTGGTTTATTCTCCGCGTCTTACATTAATCCTGATAGGAAGACTGTACACCCTTACCACCGCCATTGTGTGCGTGTTGTAGCCTGATGATGGGTTAGCAGAAGGTCTCAAAGTAATAGACAGAACGATACTGTGAACTAGACTGTTTTATGCTGCGCCATCATCATAATTTGTACATATGTTGTTATTTATGAATGATTCGTCCAGGCGCTATTTCTCCTTCGCCTCTAAAAGAGACTAGCTGAGCAGTAGTTTCGAGGGTGTGTGAGTTTTGTTTCTTAGCCACTATTCACTGACTAATGCTGAAATTCCTGCTCAATCAAATGGCCTTGGAGCAATTCTTAAGATATGATGGAGAGAGATTCGATGTTGCATATACGTACAGAGTATCCCAAAAGAATTTTGCCTCTTTTGATTGGCTGCCCCTAGACTGATGACATGTTCAGTAGTGATCGCTATTGATAGACAGATGGACGCTCGAACTACGCCCCATGGACTTTGACACTGAAATTTGGGATGAAGTTGTCCCCTATCGATTTCATAACTTGATATGAAAACCATGGCAACACTGTACGAACTTAAGGCAATGGTGGATGGGCCTTAGTTGCCGGCTCGAATCTCCAATGTTAAAACAGCTCGGAGTGCAAGTTTACAGTGATATTAGCCATGAACAAAAGCCACAAGTATCCATACGAATGTTTCCTCAATCCAAGAATCAATAAACCTTTCACTGTGAACCAGGGTTTCCTCATTTTTAAGACCAATTAGCTTCCATGAACTTCACCGCAGCATTGAGAATTTCCAGCTGTCGAGGGTCACTTGCCTCGCTTCTGAGACCACACTACAGCCTTGCAGCCTCGCTCCAGAGGGCACACGTAAACGTGTTCATCCCCGTCTCAAAATTTTAGATCAAAGTCCATAAGGCCCAGATTGAGCAAAAGTAAGAAATGTCGTTGCTGCTGTTATTATTGTTGTTGCTGTTGCGATATCTGGGACTATGTCGTGAGGCTAGGCTGCCCCCTGGAGGGCTGCAATTCTGTTGTTCTGTTATTGATACAGTATAGTAAGATAAGCTTCTGCTTAGAGGCTGATACACGTTCTTTTTATAAGAAACTGGTTCATAAGAAACTAGCACTAAGATGGCTAAAATTTTAAGAAACTCTAGTGCTATGTCTGAGAAGTACTAAGAAACTTTTCAAAGTTAAAAGCATGGATATTATAGCAAATAGATTGTTGAACCTTTATTCTTGAGCAATATTATCTAAACATTTGTGTTTTCAACATAACAGAACACTGTTTATTCCTTTATGATGTTTTGAATGTCAAGAATCATATCTGCCGCAGTGTTAGCGACCACATTGATAATTCCGCATTCAAAAAATAAGAAACCAATTAAGATACTTTTAGTACTAAAATGGACAAAATTTTATGTGTAATTAAGAAACTTTTAGTACTATGGCCTGATCCTAGTTTCTTATAAAAAAATGTGTACCCTGATTAGTCAATCCGGGACAAATAGTTGCTGGTTTTTGGCACAATAAGTCAAAAAGTGAGTTTTTCAAAAACAGCACTTTCTTCGTCCACCAAACATCAATCTCGTCTCCAGGGCCTTTTGTCATATAATATGACAAAAGGCCCATGGGACGAGGTTGCACCAAACATGTCAAAATCACATAAATTTGGAAAGAAAGATTAACAACATTGTAGTTAAATTTCTTGCATTTGAATATAGCTCCGTAGTATTTTGCTATGAGGGATACAAGGAACCCGTTTAAATTGTGGATTAAGTAACAAAATACAATTAAAAAGGGGAGATATGCTTCCGAAACAAAATGAGAACAAAGAAGGTTCCTCGTCAATCTATCTGTCAAAACTTGGATGTCCTCGTTTTTTGGTGATCTTTGAAATTTTTTGTTGGAAAGTTTCTTACAAAAACTTCTACTGGAAACCATCTTCCAATTTTGGTCCTAATCTATCAAACGTTCTTTTGTCGTGGTTTGTGTTTTTGTTTACCCTGCAGACTAGTCTGGTACCCAGGGTACTCTGGGGTGCCTAATACAAGGGGGTCTTAATAAACGGGGGATGGGAACCCCTCAAAGAAACTAATAAAAGGGGCGGTCTTAATAAATGGGGAGGGGGGGTCAGAAATTCGCAAAGAACGGGTTTTTACGTTATCTACTGGAGACATGTGCATTTTATATGCTTAGAGCTCTTCAAGGCTTCAAGAAACAAATGTAAATAAACAGAATAAGAACATGAAAAGGACGAAGACTCTAATCAAACAAATTTACGAGTGCACTGCAATGACTTCTTTTCTAAAAGAAAACATTTGAATTCGTTTACGAGTACACTGCAATGGTTTATCTTTCGAACAAAATTTCGTATAAAAATCATATTGAGCTTTGGACATTGTTTTGCAAAAATTAATAAACGTGGGGGGTCTTAATAAGGGCCGGGGGTGGATAAAATTTTTGAAAATTAATAAGCGTCCCCCCCCCTTGTATTGGGCACCCGAGAGTAGTTTTCTTATAAGATTCAAATTTCGCGCCATTTTTATCACAGTTTCATATTCCCGTTCCCATTCCCTCATTCCACATCGTAGCACTTCATGAAAGAGAGGCTCCGTCACTTCTTTCGATCTGAATTTCTGCAAAGGAGGGGCGCTGTGACTTCCTCGTTGCAAGAATAAAGAATTGTTACCGAAAATTGTGGTTCATTCCAACTGTCGACAAGGTAATTAGATACTTGAATACGCCAGGAAGGTCCCATTATAATTTAAATCATTTGCACCTGATTATCGTTGGTTTTGTGGGGGTAGCCTTCTTTCAGGAAAAGAGCAGTCAACTACTCCACAGACAAAATAGTGGACTCGGAGCTTAGCTTAGGTGATCACCTTAGCATGTGTTCTGTTAGAATTACCTTCGTGGAATAATTACAAGAGAGATGCTGCTTATATTGCCATCAGTGCTGAATGCATCAGGGTTATTTTTCGGCAGCAAAAAGGGGCCCAAAATGCACTGAAGATTTAGCCCATAGAGGACTTCTAAACCTTTCGAGTCGGTGGCCTAAATCTTCGAGCTTCAACCTTTCCAAAACAAGGCGCCGTTAGGAAGCTGTCATGCAAGCTATTATTGTTTTTTGTGAAAGCAAAGGAAAATACATGATAGAAATGCTTGTTTACTGAAGAGGATGTTTGATTTTTTTTCTCCCTACTGCTGTCGAAACAAACATTTGCAATGTTTGATTTAGCAGGGTTTAACATCAGTGTGCTATTTCCAGTAAATGAATGCATAAAACAAGCAGGTAGATAAGAGTTCATTCACGTACAACGTAGTTTCAATGTTTGCTTATGATTGATCAGCCACTAATGTGACCCAGTGTTTGTAAAGTCAGTAAAAATATTTGTAAAATAAGGTGACACATGTTTTTAGGTGGTACAGTATAGTTCCAGAGGATAACATACTTGGGCATAATACCATTAGCTACAACATACTCCTTTTTAGGATCCTTAGGACCCTGAATCCAGATTGAGGCACATGTTTTTAAAACATTTTCAAATTGCATATACCCTTTCAGCCCATCCCTGGCCTGAGGCTCCCAATCCCTAGAGCTATGTCATAACCAGACTGTACACCACAAAAAGTATTATACTTATACTTATATGATTTTTGCATTAGGCTTATAGCCTGTAGCAAACTCCTACAGGGACCACACCGGCAAAAGGGAAGGATGTGGGCAATTGTGTAGAAATGACGAAAATAAAAGCACAAGCTGTCAAAACAGATGAAAAACTAAACAAGTCTGTATGAGTATGTAACGAGTCTAACAAGTGCAGATGAAAAATTTAAATCAAACCCGCCAGGCAAGCCTATCACTTTTACCCGAGCAGACCCTGTCATCACGATATAATATCAATAATTTATGTGTTGTTGACTTATACTATAGAAATACTTATAGAAATACGCAGTATTGATATAAATTGAACTGTAAAAGGCTTGTAGCCTCAACAGAATGTTTTTTCTTGTGCTATGTTAATGCCAATGGGCTTTGGAAAGGCTTTTAAGAGATTTTTCCAACAATATTTAGACCTCAAAGCATACCAGGGTGTAACATAGGTTCAAAAAATCTTTAAAAATGCTGGGTGTAAAATTCTATGACCTATTTCTTTGAACTGGTCATCTTCAAAGAAACTTTAACTCGCCATTGGACTTTTCTAAAATCTTCAATATTTTCAGAATTACAGTTTCTTTCTTCTTTGTTACAGTAAGAATTCAAAAAATTTTCAAGAAAACTTTAAACTATCATAATTTCTGAACCAATTAACGATCACATAATTTTCAAGAAAACCATACTAGTTTATGTCTACAGTATGGTATCAAGTAAAACTCTTTCACTCTTCTGGTTTATGATCTAGAAATTTGATGACATCACATCATAAAATGAGCTGAAATATAAAATAGGTTTCAATTTAGACAAATATTCAAGATTCCTGAAAAGTCCAATTGTAGAATCATAGAAAAGTGGCAAAAGTTTCTTTCAAGTCATTCAGTTTAAAGAAATGGGTGAATTTTACACCCACCTTTTTACACCAATTTAAAAATTTGGAACCTATGCTCCAGGATGTGAAATCCTCTGAAACTGCAGCCAGAACAGTCAGGTGTACAGGATTCAATATGAATCTCAGGCAGAGCCTTCCACTGAAAAACATGATGATGAGGAATAGTGGATTTGAATGGGTTTTCGCTTATGTGAGCCCAGTGGCCCTCTCATATGGCTCTCAATGCCATAAATTTACCCTCAATCCTAGATGTTTCTGGTTTGTTAAACCTTGCACTTGAAAAGCTTGCAACTCTGTGAATATTCTGCAGATTTCCAAGATTCTGGTGTCTAAGATCAATTTAAGATATCATAGATAGGGTTTAATTACTTTAGAGCTCATTCTTTATGTCAGGAAATTTTTATATTTGATCAAAAACCAAACAGAGCGTTTTTGGGATGTTCTATTAAGTTCCCTTGCTTGCAACCCAAGTGCTTTCAAAGCTTACACATTCAATTAAATTACCTTATTAGAAAGAATAGGTTGAATATAAACAGTACAATACAGAAATCCCTGTGAAAGTAGTGCCTAAGTCAGTGGATGTTTTTATCATAACTGCTTGTGTCATTCAGGTTAGAAGATGGCAGACAATGAATTAGCAGCAAAATTGAACAGAAGAGAACAAATAAATGAAGGAGAAGCAGCTCCTGCAAAAGTATCACAATCAGTATACGCAGAATTCAAGGAATTTTCAATACTTGAGATAAAAGAATATCGCAAGATCTTTCAAAAGTAAGTTTTTTATTTTTATACAGGATGAGTGGACAGAGCAGAAACTGCGCTAGCATGCACAAAAACTCATAACTTTCTGTCAAAAGGTCCTTTCAAAAAAAACCCTGCAAAAGTGAATGCAAATGGCAAGGAAAGTTTTCTTGGTTCACGTAGCAATTATGACACTTATATATGTTCATTTAGTTGTCTGCTTGGATAACATCGTCCTGAATAACATCCATACTAGGGAGAAGACTTTTTTCATTCCCGCAAGAGGCAAGCACATGCTGACAGGGATGTAAGAAGCATCTCATACTTGGGGGGAAGGCACAACACCTTGAGGGCACATTTTCCTTAACAAAATGGGGGCATTTTCTAAAAACGAAAAGGGCACTTCTTTTTGTATTGCAAAATCTTGAGGGGCACTTGCCCTCAGTGCCCCCCGGTTCCTATGTTTTATGCGTGCTGAAGTATGCTCAAGTCATTGCTGTACATTAGGAAACTTGCTCATGATTTTACTACATCTTATAAGGTTTCTTGAAGATTTATTTTCCGAATAACCCTTTGTAAAATCTGAATGGAGTGACTGATTTTATCATCAAAAAATTGTAGAACCATTTCCACAGGGCCACATCAGCCTTGTGCCACCATTTTATTGTCCTGCATTACCAAAAAAATAATGTGTGTATATAAAATGTTTGCATTTCAATATGTTGGCAGTGCAATCATTGCAAAATACCAATTATTCCTGATACATACCGGCTGAGCCAGAAAAAGCTCCCACTGTTGAAAATTCTTTGCACCAAGAAGAGTACATCACAGATTTGAATGATTCAAAGTTTAGTTTAAAATTTAAAAGATCAAAGTATTTTGTGAGTTTTAATCACTGTCATATGAGCACTAGAAATATCGGTAAATTCAACTTTACTAAAAATTTCATCATTGCAAAATGAGTGAAAAGGGGCCTAAATCATTTATCAAATCATAAGGACTCCTTGCACAGAAGAGTAAAGAAAATGCAATTTCTCATGGGCAAGAGTTAACCTCTACACATTTATTGCCACCATAGGATTGGTCATCTTTAGTATTTGTTTGAAAATCCATGTCATATAACTCTTGAAAGAGGTGAAACATCTATTTCCTATTTTTCTATATGAGGAGAGTCATTATGATTTGATCAATGTTTGGGCCATTGAACTAGTTCAATGGTTTGGGCCCTTTTTCAGTCATTTTGCAGCCATGAAATTTTTATCAAGTTGAATTTACTTATACTTCTAATGCTGGTAAAACAGCAAGAAAAATCACAAAAATACTTCAATCCTTTAACTTTTAGCTAAAATTTGAATCACTCAAATCTGTTATGTACTCTTGGTACTACAAATTTTCAGAAGTGGGAGTTTTTTCTTGCTCACCTGGTATTTGTCCAAACTAACTTCTTTTTATCTCTTAATGATTGTATTTCTTTCTACATAGATATGACGCAGATAGAAGTAATTTCATTGATTTCATGGAACTCAAACTCATGATGGAAAAACTTGGAGAGCCTCAAACTCATTTGAGTTTGAAAGAAATGATCAAAACTGTGGATGAGGACAATGATGGACAAATCAGTTTCAGAGAGGTGAACTTATTCCTTTACTCATGCGATTATGTAGCATCAGGCTAGGAAATGCGTAAAATGGCATTGCCTAATGCTTTCAACAGAACAGATTGGAGAAAACTGTAAAGTTGCTTGCCATGATTCCAGAAAGAATATCCAGGCTCTTTTAGAATAGCTAAAAGGCCTAGTCATGCATTTTATGAATCAAATTGACAAACTTTTCAGGACTAAGGGCCTGATTACATAAGAGTTTCACCATAGGGCTGGGATTTCAGCCCTTTTACCCAAGGTGAAAAATACTTGTGATTACATGGGATTTTGCAACCCAGGGCTGGAATCTGCACCAAGTGTCAAGTTAGTTTTTCACTTGCAAAGACAGTCCAATATTGTGATGACATTTGTGCATCTGATGTAAAACAATAGGGATTAGGCTATAATTAGGTGTCACAATAAGGATTAAATTTTCATCCCTGGTAGAGCAAAGAGGGCTGAGATTTTGGCCCGATGGTAAGTTTCAACCCAAGGCTGAAAATTTCCCATGTAATTGAGGAGGACAATTTACAAAACATTTACCAGGATGGAGAGCTGGAATTTAATCTTGGGTAGGTGGGCAGAAATCCTAGCCCTGTAGTGAAAACTCCCATGCAATGGGGCGGTAAGATGCCAAAATGTTTAAGTTGAATCAAGAGACTTTCAATACAATGGCATGATCCAAGTTCTTATTAAAAGAATTTTTAAAAATGGCTAGGCAGCGCTACTGATGGTTACCCAGATTGGCTTTCTCTGTTTTTAGTTTATGCTGATCTTCAAGTATGCAAAAGAGGGTACCCTGTTGGTGGAAGGACTAAGGAAGATTGCAGATTGCGTTGATGTATCTGCTGAAGGCGTTGGTGGTGCTAAGTCATTCTTTGAAGCAAAGGTATGCATGGCAATAAAGTCTGCTCTGTGTTGCATTTACATCAATACTTGATGACAGTTAAGTCTGGCGGGCAAGGATTTGTTTATAACAACGTATTGCATTCTTCAATCAACTTTGTGTAGAATTGTTACAAGATTTTTAGTCAGGAAAAGTTCCTCTTTGTTGTTATGTGATTGCATAATCATCTGAATTTATTCTGGCTTTCGAAATAAATGAAATAGTGTGAAAGTTGATTTTTACAAATCTGGATAAGTTAGGCATCTGCCAAATGGAAAACTTGGGAATTTTCTTTCAATTTTGATGAACCTTGAATATTCATATTTCATGCATCATCATTATTTAATATTAAATCATTTATGATACAAAATCACTCCAACATGAAAAGTACAAGTTAGAGTTATAATCTATAATAAGATTCAATATGATATACACAATATATTATACCCATGATGAAATTCAATATAATCTATATTCATTCTATATAAAGTTTAAAAAAACCAAAAGCCGTTTATCGCACTCCACATTTGCAGTACAGCACAGAGAATAGGACTCATTCTATAGTTGATAGGCCAGAGGCCAGTGGCTGAAGAAATTTGAAAGAGGCCTTATAAGCAAGTTTAGCTAAATTCGATTCTGGCTAGGCCGTCTCTAGACTTTTGCCATTTCGTTCCATGTTTCCCTACGTTCTTTTATTTGCTGGTATCACTTGGTCAACAGGGACTCGTACTATTACACTTAAAAAGTGGGCCCAATTTAGGCCCGGGTTGAGTGATTCCATATTCACCAATCAAATTGCTAGAATTTAGTCTTTAACCAGGAGGTGCTATTCAGACAGTTATAGTTGTTTCATACAAAAACCGGTTGACGAAATCTAGCGTTCTGTTAGCTGCGATGGATCTATTTTGTTTTTACTGAGGAGGATTACTGCCTGAAAGGTATGCATTTTGAGATTTGTAGCTCAAAGCAACATCATTCTTTGTACTGAAAGTTTGGTTTTCAATGTTCAAGCTGTCCAAACCAGATTTTGAAGCGAGTTTTTATACATATTCCAAGAAAATCTTACAATAAACAAACAAAGGTTCCAAGAAGTTGCCACGAGGATCATGGATAGCAACCTGTGACCATAAAATTTAACACGGAGATTCAAATTGATATTGCATTTAAATGTTACTAAGAACAGAAAACGTGTCCCAAAAAACGCAACAGATATTAAAAACCCTCAACACAAGCTGTTTCTAGTTAAAAAACAAATAATTATTTTCTCTAAATCTACAATAATTAGATTGAATATATTTTTCAGAATTTTTGGTGACCTGATTGCAGAGTTATAAATCAGCGAACTTTAGATTTGCTGTCAGGGCAAAGCAAGAGCTGCCAGCATTAGTGCATGCAAAATTACGTATGTAAGATTACAAGCGTGGCATTACCTGCAACTTCGTAGGATTACGGACAAGCACACAATTTGATAAAGAAACTGTGACAAAGGGATCCCTGAAAGCATACGGCTCAAATCTTTCAAATCTTTAAGAAGGTGGGTGTAAAATTTTATCACATTTTTCTTTGAATTCATGTGCTTGAAAGAAACTTTGGGTAATTTGCTGTAAATCTACCGTGGCAAATATTGATTATTTTCAAAATGGCGGCATTTTGACTTATTTTGCAAAAATTCATCGAAAATTCTGAAGAATTTAAAATCATCGTAAATCTTAAATCAATAGAGAGAAATTGATACAATCTTCAAGATAACCATAGTTTATGAAGGTCTAAAACATGGTTGCAAGCAGAAATCTTTTGCTCTTCTGGTTAAGGATTTAGAAATTTGATGACGTCACAGCCTCAAAATCAATAAATGCCACCATTCTGAAAGTAGTCAAGGTATCAAGAAATTGCCACAGCAAATTTATTGCGAATTACCTGAAGTTCCTTTCAAGCACTTTAATTCAAAGAAAAATGTAATAGAATTTTACACCCACCTTTTTAAAAGATTTGAGCTCTATACTATCCCTGAATGATTCATGAGTTATCTATTTTCAAGGGAGCTCTCATTGTTTATTTCTAGGTGGAGGTGTAACTCTAATAATGGCCTGGTTATTTTAGAAAAAGCAACTGTGTCTTGACCGAAATCTTCATTAAAGTGTCTGTTCAGTGTTCAATCAACGTGTGTGTTTGCATGCTGGTCAGCAATCTTCGGTAATTGCTGGGATTGTCATGTTTTATGATTTGGCAATGTAACCTATTGTTGCTAATGCAGCATCTCTGGTATTTACAACCAATTCGTCAAAACTACTGGAAAATATATCAAAATTTATTCTAAAAGTTGTAGATTTCGATGAAAATAATCCTTTGATAATAAGTATGAAACAGCTTCCATTAGAATTTTTCAAATCTGTTGCGTTGTTTCTGAGACACCCGGTAGAAATGGCAAATCAAAAATAACAAATCACTAATAATTCCTGCACTAAACAATACAAAACAATAGATGTACTTAAAAAAGAAATTGTACCAGAGAGGAGGCAACAAACTTATGAACTTATTGAAAGCGTTCCGAGGCCAGAATGTATTTTAATGAATGACAAATAATTCCTACACAAAACAACAAAAAACAATAAATGTACTTGAAAATAAATTGTACAAAAGAGGAGACAACTAACTTACGAACTTACTGAAACCGTTCTGAGGCCAGAATGTATTTTACTTAATGTATTATCGAAGCGATTTGGTTGAGTCCATTTTCTTAAAGTCTCTTGTCGTAGATTCGCGTTCCTGTTTTCTTCGTACGCCTGTTTCACATTTGGTGCTAGGCTTACGCAGTGTAAACGATGATCTATCTTGACTACAAAAAGTATCTGCAAAATCAACGTCAAATTCGTCCTCTATCATGACCTATGTTGGCCTGATGTTCAATGTAAAACCGGCTGAAGTATTTATTAGTAAAAAAGTTTTGTTTTAAATATTCATATCTAGTACTTTGTATTTAAGGGTGTATTTAGTTGTAGTTGTATCACTTCAATCTATGTTAAATGCCACGGGGTAGTCATGATATATTGCTCCTCCTGGTACCGTATTCGTAGTATCGTTTAGTAGTTCGTAAGTGGTGTCGTAGGTAATTTCATTATTGTAAACTTTTATACTGAATACGAAAGAAAAATTGGTTGAGTATACGACAACTTTCGCTTGTTTAAGCCATGGTGACAAGGTGGACCCACTTTTCAGGAGTAATATTACGAGTCCCTTTGGATCAAGTGATATCAGCAAATCAAGAATGGAGGGATTTAAGGAACGAAAAGAAATAAGTCTAGGCCCCCTCGAGATGTTTTGCCAACATCTAAGCGCGTGAAGTATCATCGTCTTTACCAGATGTGTTCACAGTTAATCACCAAGTGTTTCCGCACTGTTGTCTCTACGTTTCAGATCGGAGAGCAAACATCAGATAAGAAATTCGAAAATGAAATTAAACAAGAACAAGAAAGGAAGAAGAAAGAGGCAGAAGAAGCCAAACAACGACGAGAAGCATTCAAATTAAAAGCTGCGACTTTCCAATAATAAAAATGATAAATTCCTCCTGACTGACTGAAGAAATGAATGAAGATACATCACACAAGTAAGAGCAATATATTGTCAGACTATTTATAATTGACTCTTATTAAAAGTAAATCAGTTTTTGGGCCAGATCTACTTTCATTTCCCATTTTATGAAACGTTCATCATGCATAGACTTGCTGTGTTCGTCCCAGTGTTTTCACTCTGTTATGACGCATCAAGTCAGTTTCGTTCAAACACGAATAGGAGGTAACTGGGACGAATTTAGTAGGTCTAGGGACTTCAAGCTGAATGTTTCGTTTGCATTGCCACTCCTGTGCCATCCTTTCGTGATTTCGACTGTCTTCCACTTTTTTTTCGACTGATGATAAATAGTCCGATCTTTGGCAAATCTAGCATATAAATTTATTAATTACATGAGTTAACTTCCAACAAGGCTTTAAAATTTCTTTGTAAGGTTTATGTTAAGGTACACTAGTTTTAGGCCATTTTAAAAGTTTCTTTGGCTATTTCTTCGTTCTGTGATAAAGTATTCACCTACGGAATCCATATTGCGTCAATGAGGCTTCAGTTAACTGTCAGCACCTCAAAAGACTGAAAGGGCAGCCAGCAGTTTGCTCTCGTAGAAGAATTTTTCAAGTTAACCAATAGAGCTCTTTGTTTTGCCTTGAAACTGTCACCAAATCTTGATTAGTATGTCAAACCCTTACAGCTTTTTACAGTTGTAATTTTAGGATTGTAGACCTATGCTCATTAGGATGTAGCCTCTTTTGTCCGATACTTTCTAGCTACAGCAGGTCTTGAGAGTGCATCTTATCCGTTAGCTATAGTTGCAGACCAAATTTATTTGAGCATAGATGAGGCCTTCAGATGAAGATGTACACAGGAAAAAGGTGACTTGGAGTTCTTGGTTCCACTTATTCTTGCCTGTCTCAAGCCAGTAACTATTGGGGCCAGTCGAGCCCCATTTTTAATTTCCAAAAGTTACATTTCTTGTTCATAGACTTCCACTTCGATAATCTAGTATGCTTTTGACAAAGCATTCTTTTCCTGTCTTACTTGTAGTTAAGTTTTAGCTCGACTGTTTGAATGAAAGACTATTTGATTCTTAAATTTCCCATTGTGCTTCCAGGACCTCTAAAGATATCTAAAGATATCTGCAATTCACAAAAGGGCGTTGCCAGAATAAAAGAGGGTAGCCCCGGAAGTCTTGCGTTTTTGGTACGAATTGTTCCCCTGCCAATCAGAAAAACGCTCCTCCGGGCCTATCTTCCTAAAATCTGTAAATAAATGTATTTACATAGCTACCAGTTGATAAGTTTGCTAACTACTTTAATCTTAAAAAGGACATGCTACAGGGAGGAATATCAGATGTCTTGGCAGCATGTTAAAGGAAAGAAGTTAAAGACTTGCTTGCAAGCGACACACCAACGGTGATTCCAAGATCACAAAAATCATGTCCGCTATTTTGACAAGTGATTTTGCCCTCGCGTTTTACTACGTTGGCCAAATTTGTGAGGGTTCCTTGGAGCCCTCTACCGCCTATAAACATTGTGGCACAGGAGTGACAATTAAGTTTGTAATCACAGAATATATATATCGAGGAGTTTATCTTTTCGTTGTATGACAAGTATATTTAACATGTAAAAGGGGATTTGAGTAAAATTAAGGGGTTTCACATAATGGGGACATGACTGCTATTTTTGGAGGTTGAATTTTCTAAAATTTCAATATGTATATCAAACAGAGAATCTTTACATGGTTTGGAAAAGTATTTGTTTTTCTTTCTGAATAAATTTTAAAAGAGGACGGAACTGTATCTTGTGAAAAACTTGGTGCGTCTATTTGAGGGAGGAAAAGGCTGTTTACATATGACTGTCTGTCTTAGGGGAGTCATTTGGATTTCGGAGATACGGGGTTGTGCCATTGAAATGATAAATTTACCAACCATAATACGGGATAATTGCTGAAAAGTATGCCTATAAATGGATACCCATTTCAAGTCACGTGATCTATCTCTTCAGAGAGCATCTTTTGATTTCTCTAACCTATTTCTAGCCTGCATGCAGACTCAAACCTCAACGAAGGAGGAAAGCTACCAATCTTTCCTCCTTCGTCGAGGTTTGAGTCTGCACGCAGGCTAACCTATTTCGTGTCAAGTGAAGTTGTGCCATGAGTGCAAAAAGTACCATGATACTAAAACTTCCCAAGAGTATGGTCACATGACTTCAAATGGGTAAACAAAACTTAGCCGATTAAAGGACACATGTCATCTTTGCAATTGGTTAATACAACAAAGAAGTGTGGAGTGGAATTCCATTGTTTTGTGACCTTTCATTTCTGCTTCACGAATTTTCCTTGCAATGAAAATCCAGCCTCGATCCTGTGCTTTGTAATAACTATAGAGAAAATAAAATTGTATCGTGTAAACCAATCAGGTTCATGACATATGTACTGTAAGTCTATGCGGAAAATTTCTGAAAATCATACCCATAAATCCGGAAATGCCGAAGTAGCTCAGCATTAGCTGAATTTTTTACAAAAAACGATACCCATATCCGGAAAACGTAAAAAACTGTTGAAAACCATACTCATAAGTATGGAGCATAGGTCCCAAATCTGTAAATCTACTAAATAGGCGGGTGTAATATTCAATGACCTATTTCTTTAAACTGAATGACTTGAAACAAACTTTAGCCATTTTGCTATGATTCTACCGTTGGACTTTTCAAAAATCTTGAATATTTGTCGAGATTACAGCCTATTTTATATTGCAGCTCATTTTATGACGTGACGTCTTCAAATTTCTAAATCACAAAATGAATTTATTAACAGTACAATGGGAAAATGTCTTGAAGTAGCATTGTTAAGTTTCTTAAGGGAATACTGTTGCACGCTCTCCATGGAAGCGTGCTTAATGGTCAAATATAAAAAGCTCTTCAAGGCGTGGAGAGTCACAGGTCGATAGCAAGTACTTTTATGAAAGACAGGATCCCTCCCACCCATCCCCTCCCTGTTTTTAGTGAGTTTCAGGTTATATTTATCGAATGATCATACAAGCAATAGGAGTAATGTGTTTTCCATTCTGCTTTATTTGGCACACCTATGTACAATCTTGCTAGACTGACCTCACTACTACCTGTGTATCGTAGTTTAGTTAATAGATAAAGTTATTTTTGGTTGAATGAAATGAATTAGAAAATAACCAGAAGAGTGAGAGAGTTTTTTTGATACCCTATTGTAGGCATCCATAAATTATGGTTTCCTTTAAAATTATTTGATCTTTCGTCAACTGGTTTAGAAATTGCATTAGTGTTAAGTTTTGTTCAATATTTTCTTGAATTCTTAAAAAAGAAGAAAAACACTGTAATTCTGAAAATATTGAAGATTTCAGAAAAGTCGAACGGCGGATTTACTATAGAACAAATAGTTCAAGTTTCATTGAAGCCGTTCAGTTGAAAGAAATAGGTCATTGAATTTAAACCCAGCTTTTTAAAGATCTGAAACCTATGCTTCATAAACGAGGTTCCCGGACAAATGGCACAACGCCATACCTTGAAAAACTTAAGTTACCCCCGGGTTGCCTGTGGATTTGAGTACCGTACATGATTTTGGTACCCATTGACAGACGTAGATATGCTACTCTCATTAACTGTAAAAGCTCTATTTAGGCCCCTCTCTATAAAGTCCCCGCTCTAATAAGTGGATCGGGCCATAGTACTAAAAGTTTCTTAATTTTGCATGAAATTTTGTCCATTTTAGTACTAAAAGTTTCTTAATTGGTTTCTTATTTTGTGAACAGAGAATTATCAATGCGGTCGCTAACACTGAGCCAGATATGTTTCTTGACATCTAAAACATCATAGAGGAATAAACAGTGTTCTGTTATGTTGAAAACACAAATGGTTAGATAATATTGCTCAAGAATAAAGGTTCAACGATCGATTTGCTATAATATCCATGCTTTCAACTTTGAAAAGTTTCATAGAACTTCTCAGACATAGTTCTGGAGTTTCTTAAAATTTTGGCCATCTTAGTACTACTTTCTTATAAACCAGTTTCTTATAAAAAAACGTGTAAGCTAAAATTTTAGATTAGCCCCCCCCCCCACTGTTAATGTCCCCCGCATATGTCAAATTCCATAGTCAATCAAAGATTTGTTATTTATTTTTAGCTATGGTTTGGGTTGAAACTGTGTAGAATTTATGTATTTTAGTTTGAATGTAAGTCTTATTTGAATATGCCTAAGGGACCGGTCATTATTTCTTGCCAAGGAGAGGCTAGAAGACATTTGCGAGGGGGTACCAAGCTCTTGCCTACTTAAAGGGAGGGTGGACGAAAATGCACTTTTTAAAGAGGCGGTATGAAAATAATCTGAGATAAAAACCGTAGATTCCTATAATGCGAGTTTTCCGTGAAGTAAGTTCATTTCTAACATTAGAATCCCGGGGAGGGGGGTCCTTGATCTAAATTTGTACGGGGATGTGCCCACGAAAAAATTTTTTCACCCCTCCAGAATTTTTGCCTTCAAATGATACCCTGTTCTAGAAAAAATCTGTGAAAAGTATACTCAAAAACACAAAAATTTGACTAAATAATAACCCGTTGTAACAAAATTTCCTCTTTTGACATGTTTTGACAACCTGCTCCAGAAAATTTGCCTTCTTTTGATACCCTGTTCTAGAAAAAATTGGCGAAAACGATACCCTGAAAAACGGCACATCCCCGTCGGACAAATATACTAAGTACCCCCCGGGGTTAGAATTCATCTTACAATAATTCTTAATGCAACTGCTACCTATTTCATTCCTCTTCACATTTGAAATGGTATTTCCTTTTGATATGTAAATTTTCATGCACAGTATGATGACACTGTTACCATGTATACATGTACTTGTAAGGGGGGGGGCTGCAAATATTTTCTGCAATGTTGGAGGGGGCAACAAAATTTTCAGGAAAATCAAAGATGGGCCACAAAATTTCATGTAATATTTGTAAATGTCTTCCATCCCTCGCCAGCAAGAAATAAGGACCCCGTCCTTAATATTTGGTAAAAGCGAGGAGCATTTTACTCATTCGAAAAGCGTACGAGATTTTTCAGAACAATGGGATTTTTTAGAGATTTTTGATGGAGTTTTCTCGGAAACAAAAGGGGTTTTTGCCTAAGGTGTACGAGGTTTTTTGGGCCTGAAATGCCCCTCAGGCAAAAGAACTGAAAAGTATCACATATGTCCTTGTCAACTGATTTTGAGAGTAAGCCCCAACTTTCTCTGGAGTGTCCAAAATTAAATAAGTCCCAGGGGGGCCTAATGGAGCTTTTACGGTTCATGCCTTTTTCGAAAACATTCAAGGAAAGAAATTGTCAACTTTCTCGCACGACTTTCCCGTGCTGGTTATAGCCTTCGAATATCATATTTTTAAGGCCTTTCTAGATTTCTATAATTTGAAAATGTCTTCTTTTTTCCAGGTAAAGTTTGAAAATTAAGCATGATGTTTCGGATATTTCCTAGAGATGTTTGGCAGAAAATGTCTCCAAGATTGCAGCGAAAATTATTTTGAACACCGAGATATGACTGAAGTTCTTTGAAGCATAGACTGCGTAATGCAATTACGAAGTTTTATTTAAGGAAGAAATCAATTTGATAAATGCGGGGTATGGTAAAGATAAGGAACCTACCACCGCTCCTCTTATGCCATTTTCAGAGTGTCAAATTGATAAGAGAATTGTTGCAAGTTGTTACATTTCCTTAGTTTCCTCACGGGAATAAAACACACAATAAGTTTGTTATACGAGTAGTTCCCAAAAGATTAGATTTGCTTTTGGAAGCCTTATCTTTGATTTCCCAAGAGAGAGATAAACTAGAGGTTTCTATGGAGTTATGGAAGCGACATGCTTGGAATTATTTATTCTTATTTGTCCGCTTCCAATAGAAACGTGTGACCGCAAGGGAATAGATTTAAGCGAGTAAGTCCGGCAGCTTTGTAGCAGGCAGTTTTCGGTCAAACTTTAGCTCGCAGTTTCAAGGAAAAAGAAATGCGCATTTAGGCCAATAAATGCGGTGGCAAGCCGGATTATGCCCTTGTTTTTCAAATCGAACGGCTCTTTTGCTGATCTGATGAATAAAATCATGGAAATGATGAGAATTGTTTCGTTGAAGGGATCATGAAAGCTTACTTCTTCCATGAATATTTTCATCAATCAATCATCGCTAAGCAGTTCTAACTCAGCTGCTCTTTGAGTGAAGATTTTCTTCAAAATGACTTCGCTCAGTCGCTCAACAGATAGGAGAGGAGCTGGAAATATTCCCTTTCGCCTTCGACTGCGAGATGCCTCTGATGAAACAAGAAGTCTACCAAAAGTAGCAGACGATGTAAGTAGAACTGTACACATTTTTGTAAGAAGTCTGGATCAGGCCATACAGTAGTTAATTCAAAAGGAACATTTTCGCATTTTAGTACTTAAAGGTTCTTAAGCTGGATTTCCACTGGACGACAGATGTAGTGCGATGCGAAAAATATCGCGAAAAATGTCGGCAAAACTTTGTCGCAAGAGAGTAGGATTGTTGTACTTTTCTACAAAAAAATTCGCAAGGAGAAAAAACAATTTTTCGCCAGGCCCTAGGCCAGGGAGCTTGAAGTTCGTAATTTTTTCGCATCGTGCAACATTTATCGCCTGGTGGGAAATCAGCTTTAAAAGAATTACGATACGTTTCTTGACATGTAAAACATTATGTAGGAATAAGAAGTATTCAGTTGCCTTCAAAACATATACGGTTAGTTAATGCTACTCAAGGATGAAGTTTCAACGACATAGTGTCATTAGCTTATCAAAGTTTCTTAGTACTTCTCAGACTTAATGCTAGAGTTTCTTAACATTTTTGCCATCTTAGTAATAGTTTCTTTTAAACCAGTTTCTCCCCAAAAATCGTGTGCTTACTTTCAGTAAGATAACATAGGGAACTTATTTCCTTATTTTATCTTGCTTTCAGATAACATCAAATTTAAGTCATGGTATCATGCCTTATTATATAGTACCATTTTTCATCTGTGTCATTTGCAGTTATTTTTGATGAATTTATGAAGCATTGTTGTATTCAAGTTGAGAGCTATCTTTTGAGAACATTACTGTATCATCTCTAACCCTGCTTTAGAGCTCGTGAATTTCAAGCTCATCATCAGATGAACTTATTTTGTATAGATCTTTTCATTCGTTTGATCAGATGTGAAAGGACCAGGTAGTGCAATCAGCGCATGGACTTGACGTGTAGGAGACGAGATATGCTTTGTCCGAGGAAGCTTATGTGTCCTCCCCCCCCCCCCCCCCCGTGCAGTGGGGTTAAAGCATATGCACAGTAGTGTTTTGGAGTTGAAGCTCTGACGGGTGCATGAGCTTTAACCCACTGCACAAAGGACACGTTAGTTTCCTGGGACAAAGCGATCTCGTCCCCCCCCCAAGTCTATAGTATCAGTCAGTAACAGTTTTAGTGCACAACCTCACGATTTCTTGATATCGTTAGTTCATTCACTAGATCAAAAACTTCATGATCATACTGTTCCAAGGTTTACTTGATCATCACACTGCTCCCAGAAACTAGATGACCAATTAAGCTTTTAGCAGAGATACTCAAAGACAAATGCCCACAGTTTCAGTAAGCCAAAATTCACGCGTAACTTTGAACAATCTTCATCAAGCATACCCATAACAAGGGCAAAGTATCGCAAACAGACCCATAACCCGGGTGAAACTTCATAAAACATATGACCTAAAAACCGGGCAAAATATCGCAAACTAACCCATAACCCAGAAAGGCACATGTATACAAGGTCCCCTTTAGGAGTTACCCCCCCCCCCTCACTTTCTGCACGACCCTTACGACTCAAAAGACCTAGTGTGAACCAGGCTTAACGACCTATTGTGAACCAAGCCTTAGATCTTTAAGTTCGTTCAGAAAGAACCAAGACTCTGAGTTTGAGTCCTTGTATTTTGTGTCTTTTTGCACGACTCTAACGACTCGGCTTTATGAATGCAGTAACTGCACTTCCAATCGCTCTTGCCATTGCCCTTCCGTCACAAATCCTTTTAATATAGATGCAATGCCCCTACAATTTTTATGTGAACTGGAAAAATTTGCTAAAGTTTGTTTACGCATTTCAAGTCATATGGCAATAACCTTGGCAAATTTCAGTACCACACTAACTACTCTTTGCATTCACGGGACAAGTTTTCATGCTTCGAAATGTTAATTAATGAGTTTGTTAATTTCAAACTCAACAAACAACATTTATATACAATATTTCTTCACTCACAACTTTTCATTTTCATGGCAAACGTACGTTACTCTCCTCCGCGCGGTTTTACGGACCACGGAACTGCAGACCACGGAACTACGGAACTAATAAAGAAAAATATGAAAGAAACCTCGCGGAGGAGAGTAACTGTATCTAACTGTGTGCAATATTTCTGATAAGGATACAGTAAAGGAACGTTCGTCAAAATTGGCAGGTCTCCGCAAACCGAAGTAAGCTTTCTTTGGAAACTACCTTCTTCAAGCAGGGGAAATTCTTAACTTTAACCCTGCCCTTTCCTTTCAGGTCGCAGATGATTCGATGGCAATTCAAGAAAGAAGCCAGTCAATGGACGATCGATGGAACATGTTTCTCAATGAGTTTCTCAAAGCTAAAACTGAGGAGACCCTGCAAACGAGCTGCACGAATTGTAAGGAGGATAAGCAAACGAAACCGAGTATGCAAAGCAATGTTAATGACAATATTGCCAAGAGAAAATATGACACTCCCATCTGGGTGCCAGCGTTGAACATGTGGCTTTGTCCAGCAAGAGTAAGTGCACGCGTATCTTTCGTAGAAAACCGCTTGTAAGAAACTGTAGGCTTACTTTTTGAAACGTCGCGAAGCTGGCTACTAAGAAACTTTTCTAATTTGCACTCTTCATTGTCCCATTTTGCTACCGAGTTTTTTGACACTGTACAAGCCTGACAGATATTTTGATAACTAGCAAAGGAAGCTGAGAATGCTAAGAAAATAACACTAAAACACGACCCTCTGGAAGAACAGCCAATTTTTATTTAGGTATTACTCCCATTTTTTATAATAGAAACATTGTACTAGGTTTATAGCTGAAGAGGTATTCATGTAAAGATAATAATAATGAATAATGAATGATGAAAGCAACTGTAATGAGATAGATAGAATTTTGCAAGAACTTTATGCTGCCATTTTCTTTGCTACAGAATTCTCTCTTTCTGGATGTTTTTGACTCGAACATAAAACTTAATTAATTGGTTAAAACTTAATAAACATAAAACTTAATTAATTTAGTGTAAGAGAACTTAATTGGTTATTTCACTCGAATCAGCTTCTGCGCTGAATTCTGAAGAGGAGTCTGCCGAAAATTCATCATAAGATTTCCAATCGATGTCACATAGAAAAAAGGTTTAAATAATGCTAAAATTGAAGTGTTGGCAGGAAACCGTAATCTCATCAAAAATCGAAGAACCAAGATTGCGACGATCATAATTTTAATTCTACCATCAGTCCTTCCCAATCATAGTTGACAAAAGTCAAGAAAGAAACAGAGACAAATTCAGGTTGACATTTCAGTAAGATGTTGAGTTGACAAGTCCATAAGTAAACAAATCCAGCGATAAAGAAATTAATTATTAAGACCAAGCTATGAAATGTCAGCCTGAATTTGTCTCTTTGTCTCTGCTCTCCGGACTTGTCAACTATGATTGGGAAGAACTGAAAATGAAATTTGAAACAAAAATCGTCGCAATCTTAATATTTGAAAATTTTCCAGCCCCCCTGCTTTTATTCCAACTCCCTTAGTTTATTCCAATTCCCCTTTTATTTGTTTTTGGCAAAATGTCATGCAAGTGAACATAATTTTTGGAATACAAGCAAGAAGAAGTCTCAAGAAGCGCATACAACAGAAGCAGAGTTCATGAGTAAACGTATCAGTAACATCTCTGTTCACATAGATATATTAAAGATATGTATTTAACTACGAAAACGACTATTTTCAATTGCTCCAAAAAACCTCCCCCCCCCCCCCGATTATTCCAACTCCCCAGATTATTGTTATATCAAATCATTTCCAACCCCCCTCGATTTCTTCAGTACCCGAGAGTATGTGATACAACATAGAAGTAAAGTTTCTGGCAGAGATTAAGAGATTGCTCCCAATTCTAACAATCGTTTGCGAAATTGCCACCAGTACTTTGATATGCAGAATCTTCCTCTTCCAGGCTGCAATCTTTGAAAAATATTGGGGAGGAGTATTACTTGGAAAAAGGCATTTCACATCCGTAAGTTTCTCTACCTTATCTCTACTTAATTTAACTTCATGAACGGTAGGACACCCAGTGTGTAGCAATATGTTTACATCAGCAGCGAGCTACCTTAGCGTACTGTTTTTTGCTTTTGAGTTTATTTTTACTTGGCACTCATATACAGCCACCTTTCACTGTTTCGTAATTTTGAAATTTTTCAGTAGTGAGGAAGCGTAGTCTGCGTTCACACGATGCTGGCACATTTTAAAAACGGTGAAAATGTGACGGTTGCAAAATTTGAGGTAGCGTTCACGCGATGCCGGAACAATTTGAAAACTGTAGGAAATCTGACGGTAAAAAACTCGTTGCGAGACTTTGATGCCAAAGAAATGTACCTTCACTCTAAGAATCGATCAGTCTCGTTCCAAAAGCATTGAACAATGTTCTTTTTGATCATTGTTTGAGTGCTCACACGATGCCGTTTCCAAAATGTGCCGGTTAGAGCTCCGATTTCAAAATCTGCCGTTTTCGAAATCTGCCGGCAAAAAATGTGCCGCTTTCGTGTGAGCTGGAGGCCTATCCCACACATTTTTCACCATCTTCAAAATGTGCCGGCATCGTGTGAACGCAGTCTTAATTGCAGATCCACCTTAATCTCAAAGCTCCAACGGGAAGGACTAATTATGATTTTTGAGCCAGAGCTTTGGTCATTTTTTGGACACCCGGTATTTTCTTAAAATTGATGCATAATTCATTTTGATGATTTAAGAGAGTATGCGAAGAGTGGCTCGCGTGAGTGCCTTGCCAAACAAAGAAACAGTTATGAAATAGTTGAGATTCGCTTACCAAGCAAAGAATTTGTCTGTCTTTCCAAACAGAGAGCTTGCACTTGGCAACAATTTTTGTGGTAAGCAGAAATGGTTTTGAACTCTTTCAAAACATTAGGTCTCTTGCAAACAACGCATCCTTTAGAATCATACTGATTACTCAAAATATGGATTTTTTAACATAGGGGGTGCTCTCTCCTCGTTTAGTTTATCTATTGAGAGAGTTCCTCCTTTAAGGAATTCCCCACATACAGGTTTCATGTTCTCTTCCTTAGATTGACTTTAGGTGTTTGTATCGTTTTTTGTATCGTATTTATATATGTATCTGTATTCTTGGATTTATTTTGTATCGAAACTTGTATGTTGTTGAATTTTGTAATGAAAGCTGAAACTGAAGGTGACAATTTCTATTGAATGCTGCTTGCTAAGCGATTTTCAATGGTATGGCAAATGCAAAACATGGCTTCACGAGAACATCTCACAGTATACTAGCAGATGTTATAGTAGCCAGTGCTCGTTTCATATTGGTTGACGTATCTGCATCAATTTAGTTTCAGTTTCAGTGTGATACACAAACATACTTTTCGAAATTTATTTTCAAGGTGTTGCTCTTATCGCAAGGACACTTGTTACTGTGATGAATACATAGCTTTACAGTATGTGTCAAATATGTTGTTGACAAAGCAATTTATGTCATAAAACTTGATAAAACCGGATAAAACAATTTGCATATCCCTGAAAACTGTTATAGGTATTCAGTTATCAAAAGCTGGGAGTTTGTTTACACTGATATGATGATATTTGTCTAATATCTCATAAGAACATTGGATTAAATCAGTCTGTTTTGGTCCTTATCTTTGGGTGTTTTTCCTCACAAAATCAGTGTGCATGCTCTTATTTTACTTTGTTCTTGTTTACGGGGTTTACTGTATTTAAATTCCACTGTACATACACTCATAATTGACTGTACCAACAAAGAAGTAAATAGCAAGGACATGAGACAATATTACAGAAAATTACGTAATATTGTTAATATTGTTATTGTTAAATAGGGAATTACGTAAAGGAGGGCTTCTCTTGACAGGTAAACTAATAGAGGTGGGAGCCCTTCCCACAATTCTACCTGGTGAGTCAGAAAAAAGCTACAACTTTTAAAAATACGTTGCACCAAGAGGACCTCGCAGATTTTGAAAGCTGAAAGATCGAAGTGTTTTTTTTAGTTTTCTCGCTGTCTTACCAGTACTAGATGTATCTGTGAAGTTAACTTTATACAAACTTCTTAGTTGCAGAGCGGATGATAAAGGGCCTAAAACATCGATCAAATCGTAAGGACTCTCCGTACACAGAACAATACGCAATGGGCGTTTCACCTCTCTCAACACTTATACAACATCGATATTCAAACAAATGCTGAGGATTTTTAGTCCCATGGCAATAATTGTGCAGTGGACAGCTCTCGCCCATGAACAATCGCATTTTCTTTTTTGATCTGCGCGAGGAGTCCTTTGTGATTTGATCAATGTTTTAGGCCTTTTTTTCAATCACTTTGCAACCATGAAATTTTTGTAAAGTTCAGTTCACCTGTATTTCCAGTGCCCGTGAGACAAGGAGAATAATTCAAAAAATTCTTCAATCTTTCGGCTTTTTCAGTAGAATTTCAAACACTCAATTCTATGAAGTACTCTTTGTGCTATGAATTTTCAAAAGTGGGAGCACTCACATAAGTAGGAGTTGTGCAAGTATAAAAAATAACTAAGAATTATGGATTGACCATGTTCAATAAGTAAATTTCAGTTGCTTTTAGAGCTGCGTTAGGCAACAGCATCAGTCACTATTGGTAGCATTAGGCACATGCATAGCTATCTTCTATCGCTTTTGACATTACCTGTAATATTCATTATGTGATCTATCTTTCAGGATCCAGCACCGCATATTCCAAGATGCTGCCATTGCAAACTGACAGTTGCCCCAAGTGATCGCCGAGAACAGAATTTGAAAAAAGTAAGCGGTTTATTACTTTGTAGAGGTGCAAAAACAATGTACACCACATCTGCAATCCTGGTTTGGAGGAAGTTTTAGGCAAAAAATTGAGAAATGTTATTTGAAAGATGAGAAATGATAGAGAATTGTCTCATGTCCTCATATGAGGGAACTGAATCTGGAAGGCTGGGAGAGTTGTTCTAAGCCAGTGTAAAGGTTTATTTCGTCAGAAGTGTTGTTACTAAAGTCCAATTTCCAGTCAGCTGAATTTTCCGTGCGGGCGGAATTTTAGACAATAAAAAGTTGCTCAGCCGTCACTGTCTATTCAATTTCAGAGCGACATTTTCTCCTGTGAACAATAGAATTTCCGCCCGCTCGGAAAATTGCACTGACTGGAAATCAGCCTTAACGTTGATTTATAAAAGGAAGTACTGGATCGATAGCGGCATTCTGAGCCAAAATAAGGGTTGTTTACTCAAAAATTTACAAATTCGTAACTGTTACAAATTTTTCAAAGTTTCCATTCTAACACCGGCAAATTTGGAATTAAGAGGAGCGTTCTAAGCCAAAGTGAAAAGGGGCAAAGACTCCTCCTTCCAATCTCTCCAGTAAATTTTCCTTTACTACTTCACTGCACGATTGACTGGCATCATTGCAAAATCGTCAAAAAATCGTTCGAGTTAAAGCGTTAACTGTGTGTGTGAAGCACTTTTTTAATTCTTTCTAGACTGCAGACAATACTGGGTGAGCCAAAAAACAGTTCCCACTTTTGAAAAATTCAGAGAACCAAGAGCTCCACACAGATCTAAATGGTTCAAATGACTGAAATGTTAATCTATCAGTCAAAGGCTAATTTAGATGAGGACATTATGTTTGATTATTCACTCATGGTTTTGGCCCAAAAATTAGGAAAATGCTCGTAATAGGAATGTTTGGGAACGAGAATTCCGCATTCCATTCTGGTCCATGATTTACTTAGTATTGAAATCAAAACTCTATTTCTGAAACGGACAATGGCATTGAATCTAAACTTCAATGAAACATAAATCATGGACTAGCGTGGAAAGTGGAATTCTCGATTCCTAAACACACCCTTGACAGGCATTTTCTAATTGCTGGGTCCTTAAGATGTGTGATTTTACCAAACAAAATTTCTCATCTAAGTTAGCCTTTGGCTGAAAGATTAAAATGTTAGTTTTAAATATCGGTCACACGCTTTTTATTTCACAGCCCTCCAATGTAAACTTTTTTTGACTTACCCGGTGAAAGATAGTGGTAAGCAATGTCTGTCGCTTTCCTCGTTTACGATGTAGAGATTTGATGGCCATGCACACAATATGAGGGGAAAGTGTCCAGATATGATGACATGGAACAATTTTTTCTTTAGAATGCCCTTGAAGCACAGGAAAGACTAGAGCGACTGCGACAGAAATACAAGCAGCAACAACTGCGAGAAGTTACAGAAATCAATGAAAGATTGGCTGCCTTCAAGAACATGGTCCGTAAGTGCACAGTACTTATTTCATGCATAGCTGCAAGTTTATTCATAAACCAAGGGTGTTAGGACATCCATATATTGATTGAGTATCTAAAGGACAAGTCCGGGTTTGATCAAATTATTGTTAAAAAGAAACCTTACCAACTGCTGAAAACCAGTCGTGAGTTCTTTACAAGTCTTCAAGCCTTGATGTTTCATAAATTCGACAACCAATCTTCATAAGTTAGGCCAAATATCGTCGCCATTTTGTATTTTTACGAGTGTGCGAAGGTGCGATAAGGAGGCTAGCAATGTGGGTGGTATAATATCAACACATTTGGCAGCCTCGTTCAGGTCAACGTGAAGTGACGTCATACAAAAGGACGTCATTTCGCACTTCTTAGCAGACTGAAATATGTCGTTTCGCAGATTAAAAGAGGAAACAGTTGAAATAAAGTACTACACACCATTCACAACAGTGTAATCTCTTGAATAATCAACAATCAAAACAACCCAGGACTTGTCTTTTAATTGCCCTGTCTTGATCTGTGTTTCCCTCGTTGTTTTATCTCAACTGGTGTCTTCAATTGGCCCAAGCGCCTTGTTGGTTGGTTATCAAAGTCCAACTCCCTTGGATTCCTGTGTGTTAGTGCGCCTACGGCAGATTAGACCAGGGAGCGCCACACGATGCAGGCACAGTTTTTAAACGATGAAAAATTCGACAGACAGGCCTCCCGTTCACACGAAAACGGCATATTTTTTGCCGGTAGATTTTGAAAGTAGAACTGTAACCCGTACATTTTAGAAACGGCATTGTGTGAACACTCGAAAATGATGAAAACAGAACATTTTCGACATTTTTGTAATGAGACTGATTGATTCTTAGGGAGTAGATACATTATTTTTGCATCAAAGTCTTGCGGTGACTTTTTTACCGTCAATTTTCCCACCGTTTTCAAATTGTTCCGGCATCCAGTGAATGCTAGATCTTAGGTTGGGTTTGAATTTCAGTTGTCTTGGGGAGTGTCCAGGAAGCACAGTTTGGATTGGAATGCAGTTTGGAAAGGGAATACAACGAAAAACAAGGAATTTCAAGTCTTCTGTCGTTTCAATTAACACAATAACGCTCGCCATCTATGTATGGTTTTGATGCGATCCACTGTTTTCACAGGTAAAAATGCTGAAAATATGAAGGTTGAAAAAAGGAATCGACCAGACTACCTAAAACCAATAACAATAAAACGCGCAGACAAAAAGAAGCCCGTAGAAGAGAAAAAGAATCCGGCAAGCCGAGCGAAAGCAAGTATCCCCAAGGTGGAAAGTGAGAAAAACGCTTCTTCAGTTCAGCAAAAGGTGTCCTCACGTCGGCAAAAGAGGTCGAGAAGTCGTAGTGAAAAGAGTAAAAAGCGAGGTTCCATCTCTCCAAGAAAAGTATCTGATCCATTACCAAGAATTCCACCTCTTTATGATGCATCTGATGAGTTGAAAGTTGATGAAGAACTACAAAAATTAGAGGTAATTTTCAATATCAGATACGGCATCAAACCAACAAGGACAGACTTTCTAAGACAACTGCTTGAATTGCCTTTAATTGACACCTCAATTAAAAGCTACTAGCGATAGTAGAAAAAGGAGGTTCTCTCTGCCGGCAAATCAAAACAAACGCGGTCGCAAAAATTGCCCCGAAGCCAGTAGACCAAACTCTCGCCTTGTGCTAGCGAAGGATGGTTTTCAAGAGAAATTATGTGCTTATAACGAAAAAAGAAGGATAAATTCAAAGTTCTCCCTGGCAGACTTTGTTCATTTGATTCATGAGCTGTGTGGTAATTGATTCATTTAGCCTTATGTACTCGAGAATTATAATGCTTCCCGCGCGGCTGCTGAATAGAATTGACAAAATCCGCGAGAAAGAACTTTACATTTACCCTTAAACCTACGTTTCGCTTGCACAGGTTGAGAGTTTACCCTACTGGTTTTGGGCCAGCTGCTCTGACTATGTTTATTTGATCTACCGGTTGAGAGAATTTCTTTTGTCTGCAGTCATTAGTGGATTTGGACTGTGGTGTCAATTGAAGCAATTGTTGCTATCTGTCCTTGTTTATCAAAATCGCATTGTACCGAGCAAGTCTATAAAAAAGCCCGCCATTTGAAAAATGCTGCTCCCTGAATGTCAAACAATAATATTGAAAAACTGTCTAGTTTTATTCCCGATATGTCTAGTTAGGTTCAGTATTTCATTCGGCTTTAATCGGTCATTTTTTCCCAACGATATGGGAAATTTTCGGCAGAAAGCCCTTTCGGTAACCTGCTTAATTGAGTGAAGACCAGGAGCAAAATTCCCCATTCCTTCTAAGAAATAATGACACTTGCATGCAATCTCGTATTCTGATTTCTTTGGAGAATGGGGTCCCCCTGAATAAGTGATTCATGCTTGGAAGAAGACTTTTTCATTCCCCAAAAGGAAAGCACGTGTTAAACCTGCTCAAGTCTCTGCTGTGAGATAGAAAAATTAGGAAAGCTTGCTCGTGATTTTAGAATGCTTTTTAAAGATTTTTTTCAGAAAATTTCTTGCAAAATTGAAGGGATTGTCAAATTTTAGCCAGGAAAAATTCTAAAATCAATTGAACATGTTAGCTATTCAATCAGTTATTATAAAATTTCATTGCTTATATACTCAGCAGTGGTAGCCTTCAAACGCTGGGCCTTTTTTGACTCACCTGGTGTAATTTAGAACAATTTTTGCGGTCTTGTTTTTTATGCACCCCCCGTTATTTGATTGGTAGACTGCTGAATCCTTTCCTTGTTTATAGTATTCCAAATAATGACCTCCCCTTACATTTCAGAATATAGAAGCAAATGATAGCATCTCGTCAGCTGAAAGCTCAGAAGATCTAGATCCTGTTGAATTGCCTAATTGGGTTGTTGAATATATGAAAAAGAAGGAAGCAGCTGAAAAAGATGCGGCCAAAAAAAGAGAATCGATCGCAATGCCAATTCCTGTTTTTGTCGAAAACGTCAATGAGGAAGGATGGGTCGAGCGTACAGAAGCAGTTATCAGTTTGGCTCCTCATAGACAATCAAGAGACCTTGATTGGGAGACTGCAGGTATAAGATGAACTTTGCCAAAGCTTGGTGTATGCAACCTCGTCCCCAGGCCCTTTTGTTATAGTAAATTTTATCAATCCATTTTAGTAATTGAAAGTTCTTTCAGGTACCGCAAATGCTCTGTTTAGCCCCCCTCTCTATTAGGCTACTCCCCTCTGAGCCAAAATTTTAAACAACCCTATTAACCCCCTACATATATCTGACCCCAGAGGCTCCTTAAGATTTTCCATTTTTTAGTTAAGCAAGGTTGCATGCTGATTTTAATCTAGGCTGGGATAAAACTGTGTCGAACTTATGTATTTGACTTGTAGGATGGTATGTTGAATCTGCAAAGTGTTGGTAAAAGATCTGAAAAGCTATCATATAAATCCTGATCATTTGATTTAATGAATAAGCCTCCTTTCTAATAAGCCCCCTGTTTTTAGGCTGCCCGCTCTGGAATATCGGAAATCAAATAAGCTCCCAGGGACTTAATAGAGCTTTTATGGTACCTTCCCACCAACAAGAATAGATGATTGCGCTAAAGATGGTGGCGAGGAATTTTTTACCAAGATGCATTGCGTTCTTCAATCGAATTCTAATACAATCTTTAAAGATTCGTAAATCGAAGGCGATACATCGTGGTAAAAAATTGCTTACCGCCATCTTTAGCGCAATCGTCTATTGCAAATCCTTTGGTAGCTATCGGGTGAGTAACAAATAAGGAAACCGCATTTGAAAGACCACGGGTGCCTGGATATTGAAGCAATAATATTGACAAGTACTGGGTGAGTCAAATAAAGTTAACGCGTTTGGCCGGCTGTGGAATAAAAAGTATGTGACCGATATTGAAAACTAAAATGTTTATCTATCACTCAAAGGCTAACTTCAATGAGAAAATTTTGTTTGGTGAAATCACACATCTTTAACACCCAACAGTTAGCGAAATGCCTGTAAGGGCTCTGTATGGGAATCGAGAATTCCACATTTTCCATTCTGGTCCATGATTTATGTGGCATTGAAGTTTAACTTGCCAGTTTGAGAAGCAGAATTCGAATTTCAATAAAAGTTAAACCATGGGCCAGCATTTTTCTAATTTCTGGGTCTGTAAGATGAAGGATACTACCAAACAAAATATTCTCATCTAAGTTTACCTTTGACTGATAGATGAACATTTCTGTTTTGAATATCGGTCGCATACTTTTTGTTCCACAACCCACCAAACGCATAAAGGTTTTTTACCCACCCGGTAGGACATTCAATAGTCAGCCTTTCAAATATATTTTGAAAATTTCTTTATTGAAATCTGCCACTCCCTTCTGAAATTATGGGAGAACAGTTTATGAACAAAAGCCATTTGCTTTCTTTGGAGCTGATATGTTGAACAATCTCCATTCTGATGTTAAATTAGCTCCTCACATCCAGTCCTTTAAAGCCAAACTCAAAGATCATAACTGATCACATTTAAGGAAAGCTGGGTCACGTAACCGTAAACAAATCGATTATCGCGGTAATCTACATTGTCGTCCACACGTGGCAATTGTGTTCTGCACGGATTTGGTGGATGGGGTGAATCCACAGTAATGTCACTCCTAAAAATCCACAAAGATATCTGCAATCGTACTACATGTGAGTGTTTTGCTTGCTTCTCTACTAAGTTCGAGAGTCCATCTTCACAATAACACCTTCATTTTGAGAAAAATATTGAAGAATCTCAATCTCTGTCAAGCCACATCATGGCCTATCAAATACTGCAAAATTGTCGTCTCGTTAGAAGTTTGTTTTCATTACGCGATCCAGCCCCTTTTAGTTGGATCACGACCCTTAGCAAAGAATTGAGAAAAACTACAAATGCTTCTATTTGCCTTTTGCCATGGTTTGCAGATATTTTTTTCAGGTATCTAAGTCTTTGTTTTAAATACACGGAAAATACTTGAGTAAGCCAAGGCTTTTCAGTCACTATCATTTTCTTTACAGCTGCTGCGATGTCACAGGCAATACCAATACCTTTTGGCATGGAAAACGGGGACATCCTGTCCATGCAAATCATTGCATCATCATGCCAAAGCCCTTTTCATCTACCCAATGAAGCAAGATTGAATAATAAGCCCAGGGGAAAGAATGCTGGTGCTTGGTGTCCTAAGAAACATAACAAAGATCAGTGGTTGCAAATTGATTTTGGCAAAGAACGAAATATACAACAAATTGCCACTCAGGTATTTGATCCTAGATCTGTTCTGACACGTGTCAAGCTCTTCGGTTACATTTGATATGAATAGCGCTAGTTTACAACCGTAGTGACTGAGCCAACGTCATTTTTAAAGGTGACTTTATTTCGATGTGTTTTTTCGCTTCGCTTCTCACATGCGTCGCAACCTTTGGGCAGAAACTTACTTGTTAAGGGAAAGTCGCAAACAGGGAGATAAACCCAATCCACAAAAGCGCTCTACTCTACATATACTCTTCAATGAGTATGAAGCCTCATTTCAAGAGCTTCTTCAAAGAAACAAAGAGCAGACAGTTCGTATATTAAAAATTCATAAGCTGATGACTGAGACGTCTATAAGTCTTTGAATTGCCAAAATCCAGCATTCATTTGGGATCTGTTTATAAGAAAGGAAGTGACCTCAGAGTAGGTGAAGGTGAAGGTGAGTTTGGGGTTTTTAGCGCCAAGCATTGGGATCGCAGAAGTAGCGATGCGCTAATCGAGTTCGCGAGCCCTTATCACGACGCTCAAATGGTGGGACCCTACCGGGTATCGAACCCACTCCACCTGACTGTTCTGGCTGTAAAGTCAAACGATTACACCACTGCGCCACAACACCTTCAAATTGTTCCCATTGAAACTTTGCATATTGTCTTACATTTTCGCACTTTTCCAATCGACTTTTTGGACTGCTCAAGAATGAAATGGGTGAAGTTACTCATGAACAGCTGATTTATATTCCGTTTTGCATGATTTTCCTTCGTTGCAAATTTCAGCTGATATCTGTTTCAAACAGAATTTAAACATTCTTTCATTTTTTGGATTAGGGAATGCCCGTTGCATCAGTACGAAGACCAAAGGACAAAAGATGGGTTGAAGCCTTTGTATTATCATACAGTGACGATGCAGAAAACTGGAATGATTACACCGACGAAAATGGCAATCCTAAGGTTCAGCATATACTTGAAGGTTTTTTTGTAATTCTTCCAGATGGCATTGCGTAATAACAGCAAAGAAACATAACACCATCTTACTTTAGGCCCCGTCCACCACGCGTATCCAGATATTTTTTACAAAGCATCTTTTTTATCCGTTTGGATTAGCGTCCACACGTAGACGGCGTTTTCGGTCACCAAAAACGAAGCTTTGCGAAAGCGCTGTCCAAAGTGAATCTTTTTGAAAACGCTGTTTTCATGTTGTCGTGTAGACGGGTGAAAGCGGAGCTTTTCGAAAACGCTGAGGTCACAGCATCGATTTACGACATATCAAGGCATGCGTACGGATCTTTGGGGATCACACAAGGACGTTTTGATTGTCTGTTTTCTTTGATCGAAGTTTGGACAGCGAAATTTGAATGTAGCAGCGTCTTCATGTGGACGGAGATATTTTCAAAACCTGTAAATTTTAAGAAGGTTTAGTACTGGCCCAAATTCTTGGTTTTTTATATAAAAAACGTGTATGTCACATCAAATTTTGTAGAATCTAGCATGAATACGATCGTAAAGAGTATCTCTCATTTTTATAGTTTTGTTCAGAGGACCTTTTGGCAAATGCCCGTTAAAACGCGCTCAATATTTGACTGAACATCACTCAACATTTTTAGAGGGCAAATGTTGGGAGAATATTACCGTACTGTTGAATGTTACCGTACCGTTGAATGTTACCGTATTGTTGAGTGTTACCGTACTGTTGAATGTTGCCGTATTGTTTTTTTTCTGGCTTGCCGGGAAAGTTTCCTCATGTGAAAAGACAAGGAATTTTACAATTGCTGAGCGATTTTCCCGATGAAACGGAATTATACCGGGAAACTTTCCTATATGAATAGGCCCTTTTCTCTTTTCTAGCTATTTAATCAAGAAAATGCAATAGAATTTTATACTCATCCTCTTAACGATTTCAGCCCTGTGTTGTTGGTAGAATCATCTCTGAAATTATTCTTCTACAGGTTTTCAATGGAAATAACGACCTGATAAACACTGCAACAAATTCATTGGATAGTATTTTGAAAACTAGATTCATCAGAATTCACCCTGTTGCTTGGAATTCAGGCATTGCACTTCGTATTGAAATATACGGTGAAAAAGAAGAACCAGGTATGACGGCGGAGTTTTTAGAAGACAAGAGAGCTTCTCTAAAGGTGCTGAGAGGCTGGTTTTAGAAGAGTAGTACAGGCCAAACATCCCTATTAACTCAAATGAGAGTCGGTCTCAGCAAGCTAAATAATTTATTTGCTTATAAACTAATGACGAAGGGTAAATCTAAAGTTCCATCTCGTGGATTTTGTTCATTTGATTCAGGAGCTGTATGATAATTGTTTCAATGAAAACCTAAGTACCTAAGAATCATAATGCCTTCTGCTCGGCTAATGAACGAACTAAGCAAAGTCCGCGCGACAGAATCTTAGATTTATCCTACTTCTTTTGTTATAAGCATATAACTTCTCTTAAAAATCACCTTTCGCTTCCACGATGCGAGCGTTTGTCCAGCTGGTTTCAGAGCAACTTTTGCGGCCGTGTTTGTTTTGATTTGCTGGCTGAGAGAATTCCTTTTGTCTGCAATTGCTGATCGCTTTGAATTGAGGTGTCAATTAAAGCATTTGTTGATATTGTATTACAGAATTCGCCCTTGTTTACAGAAGGAGGACCAGTTGGTATTCATGTCTTGTACTCAGACCCTGCATTACTTTTCCCAACCATGGTTTGATGTCACAGACCACGTTTTGTATCGAAACACCTTTTTATCTATTATACAGCAAGGTGACTCTGCAGCACGCTCTGGTGAGTACGGAAAACCTCTCTAGAAACTTGTTAATTTCTCTGCAACCAATCGAGCTATCGAAATTCTGTAAAAAGTATGGGATTGCTCATACCCTTGGCAATGGAACGACACATTAAACAAAACTGTTTGTTTTCAAGGCTTTGGAGAGGGCTCATTTCAAAATATTTAACTAGCTTCAGAAGAACTTCACTTTCCACTCCGCTAATCTAAGGATTTGGATCAAACTTTTTTATCAAACACACGATATGCTCAAGGACATGCCAAATTTGAAGTCAAAAGCTGTGCCAGTTTTTCCGCAATAAAATTCAAAAGTTTGGTAGCCTACTCAACAACAAACGCAAGAAAAACTGGTCAGTCGATTACGATTGACAGCTGTGAGAGAGTCATTGAAGCACTTGGAAGCACGTGTGAAACATGTCGTCATTCTTTCACGACTGACAGTGCAAATCTGTCTTTCTTCATACAAATTTTTGGTGCTTGCACGAGCTATGGAATATCTTGTTTGAGTCATAAGGCGAAGAAAATGAAAGAGGTTTGCAAAACAGTGTGTGACAGAAAATGATGAAAAATTCCTTTTTTTTGTAATCAGATGACATTGAGTCTGTCTTGTGTTACAGTGTTCTCAGAGCCAACTTCCAGTGAACGATCGCAAGAGTTGGAAAGCCAGAAGTTTGGATCAAGCACAGACATTGATTCTCTTGGAGAAAATCATCAACAAAACAGTAATGGAGAATCAGAGTACGTCTTCCTTGGTAAGTTCTTATTTTTGATTCGTAATGGTGGAGGCAGTGGTAGGTTCTTATTTCGAGGCCAGCAGGCAGTTCTGCAGGGTGTTTCAGAAAAGATGAAATCCAACAATAATTCAAGATCTTGATTAAAATTGATACAATTTGAGTAGATGTAATATATATCATCTGAAAGTATAATCTTTTTCTGTCTAATGATATGCAGTTTTGATACTTTACTGGAATCGCTTATCATTAAATTGATACTTTCCACCAAAGTATGGTCAATTTATAAGACAACATGCTGCAAAAGCAAAATCAACCTCCCTTTTCGGTCAAAAATTACGAAAAAAAATGTTTCAAAATGTTTCAGGCCTAAAAGCAATTGAGGTAATGCCTTGAGAGGGGAGGTGGATTATTGTCGATGTAAATTCCATATCACTTCCGGCATGTAAAGTCCGGCATGCTTCAGGCCACATACTTACAAAAACGTCAATTATGCAATGAAAAATTCAATTAATCCACCCAACCTGGATGTCATTGGAAAGACGATAGATTGTACTTTCAGATGGTATGCCTCAAATTGATTCAGATCTTATCATTTCCTGAAGAATCTTGAATAATAGTCGATTGCGTTTTTTTTTCTCAAACACCCTTTATTGCCAAGCCTACGTGGTCTGTGGATAAAAAGTGTGCTATATTGCCAAGCCTACGTGGTCTGTGGATAAAAAGTGTGCTATATTTTTATTTACACTTCACCCCTCAGTTCATGGTGCTGTCACATAGAACGTTGTGCGAGAAGTCTTCCTAGTGGACAAAAAATTGAATTATAGCTCTAACGGGATTGCTAGGAAAGGAGAAGTTGTTTTAAAATGATATCTTTTCACCAGGATAGCGATATCACACAATTGCAGTGAGACATGGAAAGAAATGACCGATTCTACTGGACCAAAGCTCTATAACTTGTCTAATATTTCTCCGGCAATATGAATTGTTTAAAAACCCGATCGGATATGTTTTCTATTAAAATGTGGCTCGTTAAGCCCTCCATGTTGTTTTCTGACTCAGAAGTTTATTTTGAAATGGACTTTCAATTTTTCATCATCATCGTGTAGCTGGATTGTCAAAAGTTGTTCATCACCATGCAACTGGATTATAACTGGTTTGTCTTTTCATCACGAAAGCAAAAATTTAGATGTCTTTTCTCATCGTTGCTCTCATTCTAAGTTTTCTGACTCAACTGTCGGCTAAGAATAGAAGATTTGAATGTTTGATTTGCTTCGTTCCTAGATAATAATCACGATGGTGATGACGATGATGATGATCATGATGATGTTTATGACGACATTGATGGCGGTGAAGAACAAGATCCATCAGCTATCGAAGAGGTAAAATTATATTTCTTTTTCATTTGTGCACCAATGATAACGCTATTGGAAAGGCAGCCTTTACAAAATGGGAAGTATATTGATGTAAGGTCTCTTATCGTCCCCTCGGAGGCTTATTTAGTTCATTCTCCGTAGAGGGGGTTTTAAAGAGACCGTAGCTTATTCTGGAGGGGCTTGCCGTAAATACCATAAATTTCGGATACTCCAAAGGGAGACCTGAAAGAAATGAGGCTTATTAGAGGGGGGGATGTTAGTTCACAAATCAAATGACAAGTATATACAGGATATGATAACAGTATAAATCAAATGACAGATAACAGTATAGCTCTTCTATTCTTTTACCATATGTTTTGCGGATTCAACACACAATTTCAAGAGTCAATTACCGGTTGACTCAGAAAAAAGTTCCCACTTTAAAACGTTATTGTGCAGGCGAGGAGTCCTTTGTGATTTGATCAATGTTTTAGGCCATTTTTCAGTCATTTTGCAGCCATAAAATTTTTGTAAAGTTGAATTTACTTATATTTCTAGTGCTAGTGAGACGGCAAAAAATCACAAAAATACTTCAATCTTTCAGCTTTTAACTAGAATTTGAATCATTTAAATCTCTGAAGTAATGTTGGTGCTATGAATTTTCAAAAGTAGAAAGTTTTTTCTAGCTCACTCGGTATATAATTTGACACATTTTTTATCCTAAACCATATCAAAATCACCATGAAGACATACTTTATGAATAAAATTGAAAATCTGTTGTAATTTTTGGAAGTTGACATAAGTGTAAGGGGCCTAATAGAGAGAATAGAGATGATGACTTGTTTACATTTTTGGCTCAGAGGGGAGGAACTTATTGGAGAGTGGGGTTATTAAGGAGGGGGCTGAAAAGAGAGGAGGCTGAATACAATTCACGGTATACACAAAGTCACATGACAAGTATAGAAATGATAGCCTCTTAGGTATCTTTTTTCATATTTTGCGGAATCTTCAGATATAATTTTACGAGTCAATTTCCCAAATTTGACAGTGTTTACGCCAAACGATATCAATCGTAACATGCAGAACTTGGATTCTTGCAGAACCTAGATTCCTGCGAACTGGGAGAGTCAAATACAGATACATATGGTCTATGGACTGACATATGTTTTAAATAGCTTCATAACCAAGGATGCCATACTCGTTAAGGTTTGGGAAGGCAGAAGCTCCAAAGCATCAAATTTCCATCCGATAGAATTTTAAATTAGAAACAGCCCCACTTTAGTTGGTTCTCTGTAACTTATCAAACCCTCATGTCATGTTGTACTCCAATTTCACATGAATCGCAAATCTAAAAAATACTTTCTATGTTTTATGTAGTTTTTCAAAATACAGTCTTCTTTGGCTTTGTTTCATTGTTTCCCGCTGAAATAGTGAAAAGGATGCCTCCAAAGTTTACTTCTTAACACAAATACGCAAAAAGAATTTGAAGTTTGATAACATAATCAAATCTTGGTGAATTTTTGAATAGTTTTACCCTTTTAGGCAACAGGTTATCGGTTTCATTCGGACATGAAAGTATGAAAGTGCATGAAGAACCATCTTTATTCACAATGGCCTATGTAATTCAGACTGCGTAAAATATATGTTAAACCCACTTTCACATGCTCATATGTTTATGATTTCAAAATTTTACTTCTGAAGGTAGACACCGATTCATTACAAGAACAGTTTGAACATCCAGCTTTTGAAGATACATCACGCAATACCTTGGAGTCTGAATTACCAGTTGATACTACAGATGAACAGAAGGCGCCTTCAGAAACCTCAGAAACTGCAGAAGCCCTCGGTAAGCTTAGTTAATAACTTCTAAATAAATCATCTATTAGTTTCCACGTTGCAGATGCTCTGGTACTTCTTGAAAGTTTTCTGCGCTGAGCTGGATTGTTGGTTTTTGCAAAAGTCTATTTAGATTGGAATTTCCCCAAACGACATGGCACTGGTCTTTTTGATATGCCTGATACTGCGCTAATGAAGCCAAGTTAACGCGTTTGGTGAACTATAGAATGTGAATTATGAGGCCGATATTCAAAACTGAAACTGTTAATCTATCTGTCAAAAGGTAACTTAGTTTTGAATATTTTGATGGTAAATCACGCACCTTTTAGACCCAGTAATCAGGGAAATGCCTTTTATTCCTAAAAAATTTCGTATACTTTTGGCAAAAATTCGAAATTTTAATGGTAGGACTAACAGAAAAGAATTGGAAAGACCTCGCTTAGCGAATTTAACTGAATTTTTATCATGTGATAAATTCATCGAGTCTTGGCTCTAACTCCTTCCTATCGTCTAATCTTCGTTCATGAAGCCAATCAATAGCGTAAAAGAGCTCCTTTAAAGCACTTTGGGGTTATGAATGATCATGCTGAGTTGATATGATCAAATTTGATTTGGTCCTTTTCTAGTATTTTTTTGTGAAAATCCTTCATGTGCTTACTCGTTTATAAGGTAATCGTTGACCTTGCTTGCAACTGTTTACCCTTACTACAGCACATTACTTTATACCCTGTGTACTCTTTAAAGGACAAGTCCGGGGTTGGTAGAATTGTTGATTATTCAAGAGATTACACAGTTGTGAGGGGTGTGTAGAACTTTATCCAATTTTTTTTGTTTTTTAATCTGTGAAATTACATATTTTAATCTGCTAAGAAGTGCAAAATGATGTCATTTTCGGGGCTGCCAAATGTGTTGATATATTATGCCATTCACCTTGCGAGCCTCCTTATCGCGCCTTCGCACACTAGTGCGAAATGCAAAATGGCGACGATATTTGGCCTAAGTTACGAAGATTCATCAACCAATTTATGAAAGTTGGAGGCATCAAAACTTGGAAAGAACTCACGACTGGTATTCAGCAGTTGGTAAGGATGCTTTTCAACAATAACTCAATCAACCCCGGACTTGTCCTTTAAGGAAAGTTGAGAATTTTTCCAGAGAGTCAGTCTGGTATCCAGGGTAATTGTCTACCAGATTTTGGAAAAAGAAGAATCGAGAACATCTTTCATCGTGTCCCTTCAATTTTACCTTCAATTTTACTGAATAAATCTTTAACAAGTTTTACATTAAATTCTTTGCAGTTAAAAATGATGAAACTACGGAGGAGGAAAACTCTTCTAAAACAGAAAGAATGCCTCCTGACGCTTCTTTGAAAAGAAAGAAAATTATTGAAGCTAATGAATTGCAAAGGAAAGTAAAAGATATGTTGGAAAAGCAAAAAGTTGACCAGAGATTACATAAGTTCCGTTACGTTAAGGAGCAAGTAATGGAAACGTTGAGCAAAGGATCTGAAATTGTAGATGTCAAAGAAGAAAAAGGTAAAATGTTTCCTTTATAAATTATACAGTCTGAAAAATTATCTTACCCTGACCCTGTTAGATAATCTATCAAAATTTGTGATGTCACACTAAAACTTTGGGATATATGTCTAGCGAATGTGGAAGACAAATGTCGGAGATATAAGGCAACTTAAGTTAGTTGCCTGGGAAATCTAAATATCGCCTTTTGTATTCCATTGTATTTATTGATCTCAAGAGATTATCAAATCAATTGGACAAATGAAGGTATGCAAGCATCTCATGCTCTATTTTCAAACTAGGGGTTATAAATACGTCAGTTGCCTGTAAACAGTCCATATTCATATACCCTTCATTGTTTCACAAATTTGAAATATTTAGTAGTGAACTACCCTAAGTGCAAATCTACCTTGATCGTAAAGCTCATGATTGGACTTACCCGTGTTTCCAGTGTCTTAATACACAACTTTAATGAACAGCCTCGTTTTGGAAATTATTTATAATTCTTTCGTATGAAATTTTAGAAGCCAAATTCGGATTTAGCACCCAAATTTTAGTCTAACCATAAGTTTCCATGTTGCTAGCGGTTGTAGTGTTAGATTTATGGCAATGTAAAGTTTAAAGATGTATAAGGGATTTGACCGTTAAATGACTAGGGGTGTAAAGTTTCACCCCGAACGACTTTTCACGGTCAAATCCCATATGAATCTTTGAGCTTTACAGTGTTATAAAATCAACATCACAATTGTCAGCAGTGTAACCAGACTAGAGTTTGGGTGCCAAATCCGAATCTGGGCTCGAAATTTTCATATTAACAATAGGAAGAGATTTTGACAAATTTCCAAAGCGAGGCTGCTTAATTAAAGTGGTGTATTTCGAGAGCCTCCCCCTGTTCGATATAAGTATGCGTTACGTTCAGACATTGTGCACACTTTAATGAATAATTCTTCTATCGTTTTCTCTTTTCAGATGACTTCCTGTCGCAGTACTGCATATTAAAGGATAGCCAGAAGGTTTTATACGCCAGAGTCTTCCACAAGGTGAGCTTCACAGCACAGGTATGAAATGTTCAGAAGACTTCCTGGATGGTGATTGCATCAACCTTTTACCAAATGAGTGAAAGGAAATATCAGGTACCACCGTTGGCCTTAAGCGATAAGCTTGATTTGTTTTATAAAATCGGCAGTTTTTGCATTTCAGCCACTTTGAAGTTATTACGTCACGAAATTGCCAAATTGTAAACTAGAAAAGCATACAAACTTTCCGTAACATCTACGTGCGTGAAAAGAGGCCAAAAACACTCTATAAAAATTATATATTATCTCCTCACTCAAACAGATTTCATACCCTTCAGGAGCTCAGAGTTAAATCTTGATGATAAAAAAATGATATATATGCACTGATACACTTGTAAAAAGTGCTTCTTGAAGGACAAGTCCAGGGTTGGCATGATCAACGCTACAAAATAAACTCACCAACTGCTGACGCGAATTCTTACCTTTATGTCATATTTCGAGCTTCCCAACAGCCGTCAGTGCCTTGAAAAATCTGACAATTTAGATCCAGTCTGGTCCCTGTGTCACCATAGTTTTCCATAAGCACACGATAAGTGGGCTAGCAACTATTAAGACGCAATAAACAATACGACAGTCTCATTTTCGTTGACCAATTTGACTTCATTTCGCTCAAATCGTTATCTAAATGCGTAATTTCACAAAGAGATGGCGCAAAACAATAGAAAAAATCATGATACACCATATATAGCAGTATTATCTTGTATTTTATAACCAATCATAACAACCCCGGACTTGTCCTTTAAAAATTGAGGGAATAAGACGTGTACATGCATGTGCCTCTAAATGAGGAAAGCACGTTGTCTTTCTCACACTGTTTTGAAGTTAAAGACAGGTCCGGGATTGACAAAATTTTGTTAAAAAACAACCTTACCAACTGCTGAACACCATTTCTGAGTTCTTTCCAAGTTTTCGTGGCTTGACCTTTGATAAATTTGACGATTAATCTTTGTAAGTTAGGCCAAATATCGTCACTATTTTGTATTTGTACGAGTGTGTGAAGGCGCGTTAAGGAAGCTAGCAATGTGGATGGTATAATTTAAACACATTTGGCAACCTCATTCAGGTCAATGTGAAGTGATGTCATACAAAATGACGTCAATTCGCACTTCTTAGCAGATTGAAATATGTAGTTTCACAGATTAAAAGAAGAAACAATTTAAAAAAGTATTACACACCATTCACAACAGTGTAATCTCTTGAATAATCAACAATTATACTAACCCCAGACTTGTCTTTTAAGGAATTTCGTGAATCCAAATTTTCCTATATTCTTTATTTCAAAGATATAAAGAAAACATTACAAAGAACTAGCCCTAGATATAAAGATATAAAGAACTAGATATAAAGAACAAGCCAAGCATTTCTTCTGTCAAGCAGACTTTGATCCATATACCTCAATTGTCAACTGTACGTATAACACATTTTTAAACAAATGAACTTCTATTTAACTTCAATATTCTACGATATGATAGGTTTAGACCCATAGCATGGTTTGGGTTTGATGTGGAACTGTCAATCCCTTTCTTTTCTTTTTACTTGTGTGATGTAATGATGTTTATTATTTTGCTTTGTCTTGCACTGTTCTTTTCATTGCTGCTTTTTTCTAATTTTGAATGTGTATATGTAAAATTGTAAGTGCCGTTCTTGGTGTAGGCCACATGACCTTGTGTCTTCTTACACCAAGAGTGGTACAATATCAATGTATTCAGAGTCGCTTAGTTTTAATTTATCACGAATAGCAAAAAAATGTATTTTTGTCCGACAGTTGGATATTCTGAAACCTCTCTGTTTGATCTTAGTTTGATGACAATTGCGACGGACTGATAGACCGAGATGATTTGACAATGGCGTTAAAAGCGTTGAATTTAAATGCATTGAAAGAACAAGAGGTCAAGTACATCATGAAGGTAATTAATCATATCTCACTCTTCCACCATGTACCGGGTGAGTAAAAAAGTTAAGGTAACTTCAATGGGCAGATGACGGGGTGTGCCATTTCGACGTCTGAAATCACATCTCAAGATTTTAAAAATTTTCTGCAAAAAACATACCCCAAAATTTGTGGGTTATTGAAAATACAATCCCTAAGACTGGCCTTTTAGCTATTCTGAAAGGAATCAGAATCGAATGATATTTTGTTACATTTTATAGAATTTTCGAATGCGCACATTAGTGATAGAAGCTCTAACGCTACTCGATCGAATCTTGCGTATAAAAATATACAGGAATAACGCTCGATCCAGGCCCTTTTGTAAAATAGCTAGAAGGTCTATGGTAACAAAAATCCAAAATCTTAGCCACGTGTATGAGGTTCCGTTTACACTATACCGGATAGCTATCGTCGCGTCTTAAATTCCATGCCAGTTAGGCCTTGTGTTTACATCACGACGGAGCAACTTGTGGAGCGTCGTGTATGGGATAGCTCTGGTGTGATGTAAACAGCACCCCTATCCGATATGAAAGTTGCGGCGCGACGATAGCTATCCGGTATAGTGTAAACGGGGCCTGAAATTTGATCAAATTCGATTCCCTAAAGAATTATTTTGCCAAAATAGCACCCAAAAAATTTATGTCTATCTGTGATCTTACCAAAAATAGCCCCCGAAAATTAATTTTCTTCCCGAAAAAAGGTACCCCAAAAATGGCTCATCTCGTACATCGGTATGTATGATGCGCTGCGAAGAGAGGTTTGTAATATACGATGTTTCGGGGTTAAACACATTATTTACTTGATAATGGTTTTAAGCCCGAAACGTCTTATATTACAAAGCTCTCTTCGTAGTGCAATTACTAATACCTTTTCTGTTTTGGTTTTTAATGTAACATTTTGCAACATGCACAAAAAAAGTTTGTCCGTAAATATGGTAGTTACCCTCCCCTCGGATAAAACGTTTGATGGGCATTGGAATAAAACGTATGTGGCTGATTTTCAGAACTGAAATCTCAGACAGCGTTCACACGATGCCGGCATATTTTGAAAACGGTGAAAAATGAGACAGATAGGCCTCCCGTTCACACGAAAACGGAACATTTTTTGCTGGCAAATTTTGAAACGGTAGAGTTTGAAAACGGAACTATAACCAGCACATTTTGGAAACGTCATTGTGTGAACATCCAAAATGATGAAAACAGAATATTTGTCGACACTTTTGGAACGAGACTGATCGATTCTTAAAGTGTAAGTTCTTTTCTTTGGCATCGAAGTCTTGCACCGAGCTTTCTACCGTCAAATTTCCTACCGTTTTCAAATTGTTCCGGCATCGTGTGAACGCTAGCTCAGATTTTCGCTTCCGTCACATTTTTCACCGTTTTCAAAATGTGGCGGCATCGTGTGAACGCAGTCTCAATCTATCTCTATCAGTCAAATGTTAACTGAAGCGTGAAGATTCTGTTTGGTTATGTCACTCATGTTGTATCTCTTAGGCCCAAAAAGTAGGAAAGTGCTGTCAAGGGGTCGATATTGCAGCGAGAATTCCATGTTCTATTCTAGTCTATGATTTGTCTTATATAATTCTTTTTAGGAATGGAATTTAGATATAGATATAGATTTAGATTCAATTTGACCGGTCGGTTCTGATGTATAAGATAATTAACAAGATATGTCCTGAGAGTCTGCACGATAAATTTGCTGAAAGATCCTCGATAAGCAAGTATGATACAAGAAATAAAACTGATCTCCAAATCCCAAGGCTAAATCTAGACTTCAGTAGAAAAAGTTTCAATTATACTGGTCTAAAAACTTGGAATTCTATTCCAACACACATAAGAGAGTCTGGCACACTCACCCGGTTTAAGAATGGGCTAAAAAGTCATTTTCTAAGCTGAGGAAAAATATGTTTTCGCACGAATCCATGGAAGAACAGTACTGGCTTTTATATCTATTATTAAGCATACTATTTTTTGTTATACTTTTTTATACTGAATGGATGTCGTGATTAAATAAGAAATAAGAAGAAGAAAGAAGAAGCAAGTAAATTAGGTCAGAATCGATCATGGAACTATTACTGTTTTAAGAATACTGAGTGATGAGTCAAAAAAGTCTACGAGTATGGCAGGCTGTGAAATAAAAGGTATGCGGCCGATATTCAAAACTAAAATGTTAATCTATCAATCAAAGGCTAGCTTAGATGAGAAAATTTGTTTGGTAAAATCACTCATCATTTAGACCCAGAAATTGGGGAAAACGCTGAAAAGGGCATGTTTGGAAACAAGGATTCCACATTCCATTCTGGTCCATAATTTACTTGCTATTTAATTAAAAATTCTATTCTAACGTGGAATTTTTGATAGCCACACATCCCCTTACAGGCATTCTTCTAATTGTTGGGTCTTAAAGATGTGTGATTTTGCCAAACAAAATTATCTCATCTCATTGAATCTTTGACTGATAGATTAACATTTCAACTTTGAATATATTCATTTTATACCTCGTCCGCCAAAGGTGTAAACTTTTTTTTGACTCACCCGGTAAAATTTAGGTGTCAATGGCAAGTAAATTAGGCCAGATTCGAACATGTAGCTCTTATTTTATTTGGAAAATCGCAGTAACAGAGTACTTATTTTGCAGATGAAATTCACTTTCGGTAGACTTCGGCAAAGATACAATTGATCAGTTTCGGTGATCCTTTAGGCAACTATTTTCACTTGCAGACCCCGTTTGCACGATAGCGGATTACTTTTGATTCTAATACGTTAAGTGTTGCGGATCAGCCTCCCGTTTACACGAGCTGAAAGTGATCTGAGGCGCTTCTGCTACGCTATCAGCATCAATTTGGATCCGTGTGTGCTAAATTTGGGAACAAATCGTTAGTCTTGAAACTGATCTTAAATCATTAATTTGATAAATGTCGGATAAATGGATTTCTCTACTCTGCTGATTATTCGTTGCGCACGGATGCATTAGTTTCATCTACGTTAGAGACAGTTGATTAGAGCTGTTTTTAGTTGTTTCCTGAAGCTGCGAAAAGCTCAAGATACAGGCTCTGTATTTGTGCATTTCGTACACCGTGTAAGCGCACGTGATCCGCATCAATTTTGATTTGGATTCCTAACCGGATTATTTTTGCATTTTCTTCATTGTATTCGCCTTCATCGTCTATTTAAATACAATCGTAGTGCACGTGTTGACAGTGATCCGCTGCCTTGTAAAAGGGAGTGTGATCCGTAACACTTTGATACGTATCACCTTTGATCCACTACCGTACAAACGGGGTCGTCATTATGATCTGTTCTGTTCTCCTTTTCATTAATTGTAATATTGATATGCTGTTTGTTTTAAGATCATTGATGTATTTGAAGATAGCAGTCAAGATGGAATCACTGCAAAAGCATTTAACGTCATCGCTGCTTTTTCTGATCGACTCAAGAATGTTGAGTAAGTTTTGAGTTTTCCTTCTTATTTTGCGATGGTTTTTTCATTTCGTTTTAATTCTTTTTACAGGGTAGAAAGCATTAATATGTATTTACAACTTGCCCTGTCAACTGAATGAAACAATATATAAATAGATTAATACAGTTGCAATCCATAGTTGCAATGCGCTGGAATCCAAATTCCAGTAATCAAAACACTCTCCCGTCACTGCCAAAGTTGTACGAAACTTGGATAAAGACACCACAACGTCTCAGCTGGCGTTTAGTCATTCTCCACTGTAATCCAATGTCCAGTGTCCTATGTTCAACGTCTACGAATTTGGTATTAATCAGTAGTTGAGAATATGTGCTATTCTGACATGATAATATGCAAAACAGTGCCCCCCAACCCCCTCCGCTTTGTTTGTAAGCATTGTGACAGCGACTTCTGGAAATATCGGATTATAAACAATTTGTATTTCTACGGTCCTTAAATCGATTTCATAACTTCAGTATGGAATATGTTGAAATGATTCCCAAAATTGCGAGGGATTCCAAGTTTCGAAAAAATTTCAGAATGGCCAATTTTCTCAGCGATCGATTGATTCAGATGTGTATGCCGCAACGCTGCACGATGCATGTTTCCCAACAAAGATCACTTTCTTTGGAAATTTTTAGAACTTTGAATGAACTGAATCCACGCATTATAGGCCCAATAAGGTTACTTTCGGTACTAACAGTTTCGGGTTTTTAGGATCACAAATCTGGAACTGCTTACCAGAGGAGCTAAAATCGGCAGACAATCTTGATGCTTTTAAAGGCTTGACAAGTCAATGGGATGGTCCCACGTGCAACTGCAATGCCTGTCATTTTGTTGGATATAAATCCATCAATTTTGATCGGTTTTCTTGTACAGTTCGATTGTATATAGCAGATTAGTTGATTTAAAAGATCGATGTAAAATAAATCTAAAACAACTATAACAACAACAACAACAACAACAACAACAACAACAACAACAACAACAACAACAACAACAAATGTTTAAAGTTGAATACGGACGTTGAATTAGTGCATGATTAAACTCAAACTGACATCTAATTCAAGCCAGGCAGCGTTTGCATCCACCATAGTAGGCGCATAGGTTCAGTGGCTTGCATACTTAGGTCTGCAACCATACTGCAACAAAACGTGATTTTACGGCAAACTGCTATCAAATATTTGAATGTTACTCCCTTGCATTCCGATGGCTTTGCCGTTTGAAACCTTTCCTTCTCCGATGGCGCACTAAGACACAGGAATACGAGGGAAATGTATTCAAATAACTGAGACCAGTTTGGCCTGAAACCACTTCTTGTTGCAGCATAAATCCAGACACCAGTTGAAGGCGAAACAGAGAAGGAAACAAGCGCCAAGACAAGTTAAATAAATATCTAATCAAATTATCTGTTTCCTAACACCCCTGACTTTGTTTAAGCCAATCGGAATCGGACAAGTGGCTTCTGATTTGTGGCACCAGAAAGTAGAAAGATTGCATGCCTCAAAAAACAGCACTTTCCTTGTTATCCAGAAATGCCAAATTCACGAATATACTACCAAATACTTTATGTTAGAATTGTTTATTGTTTACTGATAACTGCTGATAACACTATAACACTGAGCCATGTTGAATTGAAGGAGGATGGAAACGCAGCGATAGAGCCCTCTCTTTCAAAATTTGGCACTTTGGGGAACAAAGAATATGCTGTTTTTTAAGCAGCTTTCACGAAATAATGCATCATTTTCCACATCCAAGTTTGCTAAAGAATGCTTTCTTCTTTTGCTCACCTTCATTCTCTGTACAAGAGCTTGTTCGTATCTACTTGCTCCCACGGTCACAGGTTCCTTACCAGATGAAAGTTGTGGCACCCATACTTCCCAGCTATCTCTATTTATATCATATGATTGCTACACTCACTCTTGCGAACTTCTTGTGCTATAAATCAGCAACCACTTGTCCGATTGGCTAGAATGAGGTCTCAAACTCTAAGTTTAAGCCTAACTTATGCAATGCATCCAGAACGTAACAAATGATAAAAATACATCTCCTCCGCAGCAGCAACACAAAAGAAGCTCAATTCCTTACGTGCCAAATCGATTGATTCTAAGTTTGATATCAACAGGTTATTTTTAACCCTTTCACGCCCCGCTAAAATTAAGCTTGACGGGGAAACCTAATGCAGAGTGTCGTTTTCCAGGGGGTATCATAATCAGTGATACAGTAAGCAATAGATAAATGCAATGTGCATAACCTTTCAAGGCAATCAAACTTCCAAATGCTTTACCCCCTGCAAAATTCGTAGTTCTCGATGAATACCGTTGGGCCATATGGCCCTTCCCGGGGTGAAAGGGTTAAGTATGTAAGTTCAGTTTAGTAATAACGTTCAATGTTCAGGCTTACTCTCCTTTCCTAGGATATGGTTCACAAACTTTTTCTTCTGCTTCTCAAACTTCCGTTAGCTTGAGCTGTTCCATTTTTCTCCTCCATCTCTATCTCGCTATCTATGATGAAATCTTCTATAGACCCAAGTATATTTAGGTTAAGTTTCTTGCCACCGGTTTCTCCGTAAATGCGATCATCACTTCTGTCAAGATTCATTTGTGAACGGTTGCCTTCATATCTCATTAGCTGACGAAGTTTAGGCCCAAACAAACCGAGAAGTGACTCAAAGCCAATCACATTACTGAAATTGGCGATTACAAAGATCTGGCCAAATGGATTTCCACTTGAAATCTTCACCCACATTAATGATGGTATAAAAATTGCCCACAAGGCGCAACTCACATACATGGTAATGCCAATGTTGGATGCTTCATTGAAATTTTTCGGAAACTTTCTAGACTTGAATGCATAAACTGTGCTCACGGCCAGCATACAGAAGCAAGGTATCAGGTTCACTGCTATGGTGAATAAATTTGCACCGCAAAGATGAGCGACCTTGTCTGATTCCTTGACAATGTCCTTAACAACCTTAGGTGGGGCGCCAACAACCCACATGATGCACAGCAACAACTGAAGTGAAAGCAGTCCGAAGCAAATAAGGATTTGAGATGCTGGGCTCACAAACTGAGGCATTGAGACTATAGTCCGGGGGTTTCGTGCTGCATTGAATATTCTGTAGATTCTGTTCGTTTTCAGCATAAGAGGAGTGTAACATGCTGTCAAACTCATGCCAAAAATAAACCGCCTTAGACCACATCTCACTTTGCTTGGATCCAGCAAGAAAACACAGGGTGACAAGAAGCAAAGATACAGTCCTCCGAGCATGAAGAATGATAATTCACGACTGGATGCTTTAATGACCTTTGAATTGTAATATTTGATGAAAATGATCAAGACGATCGTATTTAAAATAAAGCCAAGGGAAGATTCGGCCAAAATGACATTGCTCACTGGATTTTCAGTGGGATTTGGGAATTTTGGTAAACTTTTGCATTCACTTCGATCTTTGTTTGGTCTGCTATATTTGTCACAAGCAATGCAGCTATTGTTCTTCACAATTTCGTGCGCTGCACAATCTTTACACAAAAAGCAGCACATTTTTGTTCTACTTGGAATCTCTCTTTGCCAAGCTTTGCAAGGCTTAGAACATATTGATTCAGGAACAGTTGCATGGCCATTGTACCAGACAATAGATTTCGTGGTCATTTTCAAAGTTCCATTTCTTTTTCCCGGGTTTAGTTTCCATACGCCAACAGTTTTATACTTCTCACCATCAAAGTTAATGATTTCAATATCTCTGTATGTGTTTCCCTTGTGGTCAAAATGTTCTTTACAACGATAATGCATTAGTTCGATAGTCATGCCAACCTTGATTTCATTAGGCCTAAACTTCCTTGCATCACACTCTCCCTTCATGTTTCCAGTTTTGTTGTATTTTTTGCACAGCGCATTGATAGCACATTTAAGTATATCTGAATATGCAAATACAGCGTCTATGACAGCATTCGAAGCTGCATATTTTGCGTAGAATTTACTGTCATACAAACTCTCATTACCCGTGCAGACATTTTTTGTAGAAGTTTTGCTTCTACCCACTGAACAATTAAACTGCTGTTCCCAAAACTCTTCGAACCATCGGTATCTGTTATCATTTAGTTTTAAACCCATGAAATAATGCATGAAGGTTTCATTGTTGATGTTTGCATAATTAAGTAATATTGCTCCTTTTGCAACATCCTCAATTCCATGTACTGCGTGTTTATTTGGGTCCCATGACGAACTTGACACCCACTGAAACTTCGTCTTGGATCGAGCAGCTCGTAACAAACCACGCGTGTCTCCGGCTGTCGTAAACAAAATAACGGTCCGTGCGTTTGCATCTTTCTCAAGTTCTTTGATTACGGCCTCAAAATCTGATGCCTTTGGAGACTTCGGGACAGAGTTCCTGCTTGCTATGCATATCCCTGCTTTATTGAGCATTTTGATCAGTAGTTGCATCCCTTGCTGTCCGTAAGTTCCATGGGAGTTGACGGTCGAAATATATTTCCAGTTGAAATGCCTCAAAATATCAAGCAATACCCGTGCTTGCATATTATCAGCCGGGATGGTGCGGAAAAAATTGAAGTATTTTTCTCTGTCATTTAGTTCCATACTCGTAGCGGAATAGCTAATGACTGGCATTACGAGCCCTGCAGATGCCAAAATAGCTTGATCCGATGTTACTGGCCCGACAATTCCCACTATACGGTTTACCAAGGTCATATGCATTACGTCGAACCGGAACTGTATTCCTGTTGAATGACACGTATCACGGACGCGATACCCAAGAGTAAGCCCGCGGAGTGCGGTTTTTGTATCATTATTTACGTTGATTTGGTTGATGGCCCACCTCATCGCTTCCACTAAATAGATCCCGAATTCTGCGTCAACTTTGCCACAGAAAGCTGCCTTGTATTGCTTATGCACATCGAAAAATCCACCGAGCATAACTGTATTGTTATCGTGTCTTTCGATAATGGAATGAGCTAGGAAAAGAGAAATCAATGAAAGCTAAGGAATAGACTCAATACAGTCAATACATGTGTCGTAGTTGTAGTTCTCTCTTTGACAATACTGATGCCGTTACAACTACGACTCATTTCCCTGCATCATCCTTAGCCAGTTTAGGCCACTGCTGGCTAATTGCCTCTCCAATATCCATTTCAGTCCGTTCTGCCGGGTGATTCAAAAAAGTTTACTGTCTAGCGGGCTGTGCAATAACACGTACGTGGTCAATATTCAAAACTGAAATGTGATGAATAGTTATTAAAGAGAAACTACCCTCAGCCTTCAAAGGATACTTTGAAAATGAAAGTATTCATACATATCTAACACGTCAGAGTAATGACTATAAAATTTTTCGAGCTAACAAAAGATAAGATAAGATGATGCATATTAAAGGCGCAGGGTCACTTAACCGTAAACAAACCTGTTATCTCTATAATATATATTGTTTTCCACACGTGGCCATTGTGTTCTGCACAGATTTTGGTGGATGGGGTGAATCCACTAGAAAGTTACCTCAAGAAATCCACCAATATCTCTGCAATCGTACAACATATGAGTGTTTCGTTTGTTTCTCTACAAAGCTCAAGAATCCGTCTTAAAAATAGCACTGTCATTTTGAGAAATATAGTTGAAGACCTCTGTGATACGGCCTATCAAAAATACTGCAACATCGTCATTTCGAAAGAAGTTTGTTTATATTACGTGACCCTGCCCCTTTAAGGGAGCACGTTTGTGGAGTGAACTTCCCTCTCCAATTAAAGATATAAACCTTATACCTTCGCTAAGAAATTAAAGAATAGCTTCATTGTGAAATCTTGTTTGTTAAAATCAGTAATCCTCAGATCCAAGAATCGGAAAATGCCGGTAAAGAGTTTTTATGGGATGGGAAGAAGAATTTCAAGTTCCATTCTGGTTGATAAATTGATTGGCACTGAATTGTCAGTTTAGAACTAGAATTGAAAATTTCTAGGTCAAGTAAAACATTGACCAGAATGGAAGTAAACTTTTCTTCTCATAGGAACCTTACCGGTATTTTCCTATTTTCTGTCCTAGAATATGCGTGATTGTACCAAACAAAATTTTCAGATCTAACTTAGCCCTTAATCGATATCATAACATTTCAGTATTGATAACTTGCCCCAAGTCTCTTTCGTAATCTTTAGTAGGTCTATGTGAAAGTTCTTTTGATTGACGAAATAGACTTGGGGCAAGACAATCCAGACCCTGTCAAATGTGCTCAATATGACGAAAGGTCCTGGGGACGAGATTTAGCTACTTGCTGAAAATAAATTTTGAATATTAGCCTTGTGATGTTTTTCAAGCGTGGGAATCGTTTTGGGGCACCCAGACAGAGGGGCTCTTTGAAGCTCTCTATCTCCAATCTGGTAAACGTTAACTAAAAATCTGACATTTTCTCCAAAACGGTGGTTAACATTTGGTGACTTTTCGGCACGGCAAAAGACTTATTTTCTACGCTTTGATGAAACATTGTTTGAAAAATGACGCGATCTGTCGTCATACGGGGTGATCATAAAGAAACAGATTGATTAGGAACAGGAACATTTAGGGAAGCAACTTTCGCGAGTTGGAAAAACGCAAAACTTTTGGCACTGACCCTCGCTAGGGCCTTGGGCACGACGCTTCAAGATCATTTTTGCATTAAGTTGCCTGAGGGGGCACTTTCTGGACAAAAAGGCACTTTTTGGCATTGCAAAATCTAGGGAGGGGATTAACCGACTTTCTGATTTCTCTTCCTGACATCCACGAATTAGAATTCCTATGTCTTTTTTTAATGCAATGCTCCCTGATTCATTTGCTATGATATCCATGCTGTTTGCTTTCAAAGTTTCTTAATACTTTCCAACAGTACTACAGTTTCTGAACATTTTAGCCATCTTAGTACCAGTTTCTCATAAATCAGTTTCTTTTAGAAAAACCTATACAACAAAATGATAAGCGGAATATCAATATCTGATAATAGAAATATTGGATTGCACCGGGTAGATATTTGATTCTTCAGAAAAACACTCACTTTTATCTTCTTTCCAATGATATTCAAGTTGGGTATATTGATTAGATCATTTATCATTTAATTGACATTTTCGTAATGGCCTATTTCAGATCAGGGGCGGATCCAGTCCGAGGTTGAAGGGGGGCAATTTGGAGAGGGGGCGCCAAAAAGAAAATGAAAAGTGAGCGCGCCGAAGGCGCGCGAAAATTTTTGGGCTTCGTTCAATAAAGTTCTCTGGTTTTTCTTCTGAATAGCGCCTTAGTTTACGTGTTTCCCCGCATTCAAAACGAAACACTGAAAAAAGAGTGCATTTGGGTCAGGATAAGGGGCGCTTTTCTTGCCAAAAAGGGGGTGCCAAAGCTTAGTTTTCATCGTGAAGGGGGGCAGTTGCCCCCATTACCCCCTAAATCCGCCACTGGATATCGAAAAGCGATAGAACAACTATGTTTACACGATGCCATGCAGAAAGGCATGTTACACAGGCACGTTTTGAAAAAGGTGAAAAACATGACGGTTGCGAAATTTTAGCTAGTCTTCACACGATGCGGTTTTCACGATGTGCCGATTAGTTCCTTTTTCAGAATTTTCAAAATTACAATTGTTTAGAAAGTTTCCGGTAAAAATTAGCCTGCGTGTAGACACTACAGTCAGTGCGGAGGAGCGAAAAGGAGAGGAATGCTGTCTTCTCCTTCTCGCTCCTCCGCACTTACTGTAGAGTCTGCACGCAGGCTAGTAAAAATGTGCCTTTTTCGTGTGAAAGGGAGGCCTATAAGTTACATTTTTCACCGCTTTCAACATTTGCCTGTATCGTGTTAACGCACTTACATAGATGAAGCTCATCTTTGAGAGAAGATGTTTCATCATTCTTAACGAATGCATCCAAAAGTATAATAAATTCGCATTTTTCCTTCCTTACAGTATCTCCTCAAGTTCTTCTTGGCTTGAGAAATTTTGAAAAAGTCTACTGTGTAATTCTTTACGGTTAAAATGTTGGTTGATTTCTCTCGCACATCATGCTGCATTCAAAATCGGCCATAGATACTAAAATATCAATTAAATGATAAAAATTCCATTAAATGCTTACCAACTGCAAACCATTAGAAAGTAGAAAGATCGGACTTTTAAATGGTAGACACTACATTCACAAAAATCTTATGATCTGTTTAAGATTTTGGAGCTGCGTTCTTTTAGACTTATGACGATGAGGCTCTTTTTCCCTGTGCTCTTTGATTTGATGATGGCGCTTCAGCCTAGAGAGACTCATAATGTTACTTTGAAAAACTTGGCCCTATTTAGGCCCAAACTTTGAAATTCCTACAGTACCAATCAGATTGCGAGATTTAGCAAAGAACATTGCTGTCGAATTTTCAATTCGAATGATGCAGTTGACTAGATTTTGAACGAAGTTGCTGCGGCAGGTAGTTGAAGATTTCTCTGCTTTGTTTTGGTCTTAAAACATGGAAAATGTAGCGTTGAAAGACATATTTTGCATTCACCAGGTAAAGTGAGCCTCCTTCTTCAGATCTGTACGAAGTTTTTTTGATGAAACGCCTGTTTAACGTGATCTTTGTCGCATTTTCTTTCCGAGAAGTGAACGCTGAACAGAGCTACAGCAATCGTTCGATCCTGATTCGATCGATCGAATCATGATCGAATGCAGGAGATAGGGCCAGGTTGTTTAGTTGTTTACTGCTTCATCATGAGCTCCTGTTAAGCAAGATTTACGGCAGGGATACAAGGGACTCATCGTCATCAGTCTTACATTCGTTATGAAAAACCCTGTATGAGTAATTTTTAGAAAATTTTGCAAAAATGTCATTTTTCGCGAACGTCAGCGTAAAATGCGAAAGTCTCCCAGTGAAAATTCTTCCCTTGAATTAACTGTTGTGATTTTGAATGTTCGAATATTACTTACATCCACTGTGGTATACCAAACATTCTGCAATGCCTAGGATACTGACGATAAATACGATTTCTTTCATGCTGCAAAGCTTTCCAGATAATCTGAAAAAGGAAATTAGGACATTGTTAAGATTCCAGTGGCTGCAATATGCTGAACATAGGACTCGAATCCTTGCAAAACATTGAAATGAAATGCGTAAGATGTTATTGCCTAACACTCTTCCAACTGAATAGACCGAAGGGAACTACACATCGCTTGCGATAACTCCAGAAAGAGCAGATCATTATTCTACAAACTTGGTCAAAATACTTGGGACAAGCCACAATATTGCACTACTTCAGTCTTTGATTACGTGCCCCCCGCTCCCCCCGTTTCAATGTTGCTTGTATCGAACACCATTCGACCATCTCAACATTGAATTTAGGGAGGAAGGGGGATCAGAAGGTCCTAAACATAAGTTTGTGCGTCGATATTTTAAAAATCATCATGAAAACACCGAAATTTACCTGTGTCCCAGCTTATTTTGACCAGGATTGTAGGAATAACAGTGCTTTCAGCTCCAAGTATGTAATAAGATGAGGCATCGCAACCTTAGGTTAAAGCCACCATGAACTGTAAACTGAACTAAACGAGGAAAGACAAAGTGACAAATACCAAGAAATACTCAGTGTTTTATCATAGTCTATTGAAAAAGAGCGGCTCTTTTCAATAGAGACTATGGTTTAATGATCTACAAGATGTAGCCAGGTCAAACGGTAGAAAACAATTTTGTCCCAAAATGATGGCTTCATATTTTTCGCAATTTCGAAAAGAAGCAAAAGCTGCATTAACTATATGTGCAGTTTTTCCAAAGTTTCACGCCTTTTTGCTGGCTTTGACTTCATCCATGGACTTCCTTGTTCATCGCTGCGTGGTCATACAATCTGCGTTGCATTGTAATATCAAAATCTCAAATTTATATAATCTTCAAATTGTTTAATACCTGCTGAAAGAAACCATGAAGTTCTTCAGTTCTTCAGTTCCTCAGTTCTTCAGTTAGTCAATCATCTGCAATCGTATTATTTTATTCCCACCAAGAAGATTTGTTTTCCCGAGCAAAGATTTTGTTGCTTGCTCTCTGCTTGTCTGCCAGTCCTTCTCTTAATTTGTTGTCAGCGTTCTCCGCTTCCGTGTTTTTTATCTAAGCCTTTTATAAAAACAGGACCGTATGACCCTTATGATCGGACCCTAAGACCTTCATACTGTTCTCCTAATGAGCTCACAGTATAAGTATTCATTGATTCTCGGGACATGAAGCATTCATATATTTAGCCAGTCTGTTTTAGCTGTGTCAATTTCATTTTTCATCTGTGCTCTCCTTCATGGACAGCTCATGGATATAGTGGTGTAACGCAGTTTAGGGCATCTCAGTTAAAAACTAAGGGCCCCCCTCTAAAAGGGGCAATAGGGGCCCCAGCAAAAAGTTTTTCGTCACATATTTTCAAGTTGAAGCTATGGCTATGATTAAAAAGACCACGAGGCCTCAAGCCCACAAGATATGACAGTCTCAGTGAATGGAGCGTAATGTTGATTAACTAGCAGTTGTGCTCTGTAATGGTAGGCTGACGAATGTACATTTGGATGGAACTTTAAAGCTACTGTTCTGTGAAAATGTGGGCGGATCGATTAATTTTTGCAAATGTTTTATCCTGGCCTGCACAACTTACTTACTTCAAGTTTAAACTGGACACGCCATTTAATGTTTCTGTCACGTCATTTACAAATGCTTTAGCTGGGGGGGGGGCTCATGCGGAAAAATCTCTGAGGGTCCCGACTAAATCCGTCACGCCACTGCACGAACACTAAATGCAGGCAGGGCTGAGGCTAGGTAGTTGCCAACATTATGCTGACGGTATGTGCACTCATTTAAGGTGTTGTGGCGCAGTGATGTAATCCTCTGACTTTGCAGCCAGAAGCGTTAGGCAAAGTGGGTTTGAAACATGATCAGGCCCCACCACTTGCACGTCCTGACAAGGGGTCGCGGACTCGATTAGTGTTTAGCTACTTCTGCGATCCCAGTGTTTGGCGCTAAAAAACTGCAACTTCACCCTCAACTTCACTCCTTTCCGGGTAGCATTTTAGCGTTGTTTGCTTAACGCTGGGTATCCAAAGGAAGGCTACATTTCTGGAGTTTACACGTATCCTAGGCCGCTAGGAACTAGGCCGCTGATGACGGTTCTTAAAATTACCAGATTTTGAGCACTGAAGCTTTCTAACAGTTAATGCGCAGTTAGTTCATTGCAGCAACAGCATGCAAAAGGTGATGATCAAGATTCCTGAGTCGTAGGGTCTGGTCTGATTTCCGTCATAATAGGGTCCGGTTTTTATTGCTGGCAGGCACCAATTAGATGCTCTGTTCACTGTCAAGCGATTTGGCGGGAAAGAGCTTGAAAGATGCGTTATTGGAATGCGAAAGCTATTTGTAACAGAGCCTAGCTTTCTTTCGAGACAATCAAGATAAATCGTCAAGATAAGAACAAATGGTAATGCTGTTCAGTTTCAGAAAGCATTGGCAATTTAATGATGTCTTTGTTCTCCTTTCTCTGGAGATGACGCATGTGGCACGGATGGCGCGATGACCGCCAGTTCACATTTCTTATAAGGGTTCATTGCTGCAAATGCTGCGCAGCACTACAAAAGCTTAAACGGGCTCGGCCACGTGATGCAAACAAGCTTCTTTCGAAATGATGATTTTGCAGTATTTTTGATAGGCCATATCACAGTGATTTTCCACTAGTTTTCTCAAGATGAAAGTGTTAGTTTGAAGATGGACCCTTGCACTTCGTAGAGAAACAAACGAAACACTCATATGTTGTACGATTGGTAGATTTTTGGAAGCAACTTTATTGTAGATTCACCCCACCCACCAAAATCTGTGCAGAACACAATGGTCACGTGTGGGCAACAATAAAGGTTTAGAGATAACGGATTTGTTTACGGTTACGTGACCCTGCCCCTCTAAGGTAAGAGCATGTCAGAGAATACACCGTTTCAACGAAGCCGCCTATTATGGAAATTTTCAAAATTCTCTATGAAATTTCTTTATTTTGCTTGATATGAATTTCTGACCTCAGAGTCACATTCAGCACCCAAACTTTGGTATAATTGGAAATCTTCATAATTTAATGAACGGAGATATAGTGACATAATCCAAACATAGCACAAAAGAACCGCAGGCGCTATTTATCTTTCTTTTGTTTCCTAGATCGAAAACGTCAAATGCAATAGGTTATATTTAGATTTACCCAGCGCCCCTAGCTAAGTTTGTTTATCACTGAATGTCATGACACATTCCAAGCTTTAATTGTGCGGGGAAAGTGCAGAAAGTCATAATTATGGAATACTGGATGCCACTGTATCCAATATATCGTATGAAAAGTGTATGCAGATCGCTCGATGTAGACTCTTTGCTGCAATAGAATAAACAGCTTTCCGTGAGTCGCCAGAAAGCTTCCTTTCATTGTATCTATTTGTAAATTGATAATTTCGAAGTGAATAGAGTGAAAATGAAACTGAACCTCTCTCTCCTCTTTTCATCAGCGTTGTAACAAGAGGTATGATCCGGGAGACAAACTTCGCCACACTCTACTTGCACGCTCACAGAACTCGAGATTTATTCGAAAGAATGCTGGAACGAGGTGAAACAACCATCAGTGCTGAACAATTTTTAATCGAACTTGAGGCTGCTGGGGTAAAATCGGAGAGTCAGTATTTGGTACGTACGTACACGAAGAAAAAGCAATATCTCGACTTTCTTGATTTTGCCATTTATTTTCCTTTGTTTTTGTACACTCATGAGAAAATTATGTCTTACCCTCTGTAGCTATGCAGTATGATATAATATATTGTACTATATATATGTATATATATAAATATATATTTATATATATGTAGCTGTATAGTATACTATAGTAAGCTAAATCCATATGCTGAAGATAGCAAATATTCATGTTTAAGACTTATGCTAGAATCCAACTTTATATTGACTGCTTTTTATAGAATCTTAAAGTGAATGACCTGAGATGTATAGCGCTTGTCTATAAATAGGACAAAGAAACACCTAATCCCTCCATTGTTTTCGTTGGCTCTGCTTTCTTTCGCCACGAGCTGGATTATCAAGTACAATAGGCTATTCATATACTTATGCAATCTCATCTTTTAACTCAGGTTATTCACTTTAAGTAAATGATAAAGTTAAATAAGAATGACAAAGGCAGAAAAAACATCTATTTCTTAGATGTAAGAATTCATCTAAAAATCTGTGATGTTTCAAAACATCTTTTAAACATAGAAGTTGAATTGTTAGAAAAGTCCAAAATACCAAAGACATGTGTCAAGTGAAAGATAAAAGTCAAATAAGAATTACAGAGGCAAAAGGACATGAATTTCTTCGATATTAGAATTCATCCAACATTCTGTCATGTTTAATAACATCTTTTCAGAATGGCCGTTAGATTGATTGAAAAGACGAAAACATCAGAGACATATGTTGAGTAAAAGATAGTAGTCAACAGAGGGAAAACATCTATTTCTTAGATGTGAAAATTCATCCCAGAATCTGTGATGTTTAAAAACGTCATTTGAAAATAGCCGTTAAATCGATTGAAAAGGCAAAAAACAAATGGCATATGTTAAGTAAGTGAAAAAAAATCAAATAAGAATGACAAAGGCAAGAAAACATCCATTCATCCCAGAGTCTGTGATCCTTGAAAACATCTTCTATAAAATCCTGTAAAATGTATTGAAAAGACTAAGATACAGAAAAAACATGTCTCAATTAAAAGACCAAATGAAATAAGATTTACAAAGGGGGAAAATAACTTTTTCTCAGATGTTAGAATTCATCCCAGAATTTGTGATGTTTAAAAACAAGAAAAGTACAAAATGCCAAAAACATATGTTTGGTGAAAAGTAAAATTCAAATGAGAATTAAAGAGGCAGGAAACATCTATTTCATAGATGTGAGAATTCATCCCAGAATCTGTGATGTTTGAAAACATCTTTCAAAAATAGCAGTTAAATTTGTTGAAAGACAAAATACCAAGGGAATGTGTTAAATAGATGATAAAAGTCAAATAAGATTGAGAAAGGTAAGAAAACATCTATTTCTTAGATGTTAGAATTCATTTCAGAATGTGTGTTGTTTACAACATCTTTTAAAAATAGCTTTTGAATTGTTAGCAAAGTACAAAGTGCCAAAGATATGTGTCAAATGAAAGATAAAAGTCAAATATGATTTATAGAGGAAAAATATCTATTTCTTGGATGTGAGAATTCATCCCAGAATCTGCAATATTTGAAAAAATCTTTTAGAAATAGCTGCTAAATTGACTAAAAGTCCAAGATACTAAGGGCATTTATTAACTAAGTGATAGAAGTCAAAGAAGAATGACATAGGCAAGAAAACATCTATTTCTTACATGTGAGAATTCATCCCAGAATCTATTATGTTTAAAAACATGTTTTAAAAATGAAATTTAAATTGACTAAACACTCCAAATTACCGATGGCATGTCTTAACTGATAAAAATTAAATAAGAATGACAAAGGCAAGAAAACATGTATTTCTTACATGTGAGAATTCATCCCAGAATTTGTGATGCTTAGAAACAACTTTAAAAATAGCCGTTGCACATTGATTGAAAAGACTTAAAATACCAAGGGAATGTGCTCAGTACATGATAAAAGTCAATTAAAAATGACAAAGGCAAGAAAGATCTATTTCTTAGAAGTTAGAATTCATCCCAGAATCTTTGATTCTTAAAAACATCTTTCAAAAATAGCAGTTAAATTCATTGAAAGACAACATACCTAGGGAATGTGTTAAGTAGATGATAAAATTCAAATAAGAATGACAAAGGCAAGGAAATATCTACTTCTTAGATCTGAGAATTCATCCCAGAATCTGTGATTTTTAAAACATCTTTTTAAAATAGCCGTTAAATTGATTGAAAAGACCAAAATACCAAGGGTATGTGTTAATTAAGTGACAAAAGTCAGTTAAGAAAACATCTATTTCCTAGATGTGAGAATTCATCCCAGAATCTGTGATGTTTTAAAACATCTTTTAAAAGTAGATATTTAATTGTTACAAAAGTACAAAATACCAAAGACATGTGTGTCAATTAGTGAAGATAAAAGTCAAATGAGAGTAACAAAGGTAAGAAAACATCTGTTTCCTAGATGTGAGAATTCATCCCAGAATCTGTGATGTTTTAAAACATCTTTTAAAAATGGATATTTAATTGTTACAAAAGTACAAAATACCAAGGACATGTGTGATGAGAGTAACAAAGGTAGGTAAACCATCTATTTCTTAGATGTGAGAATATATCCCAGAATCTGTGATGTTTTAAAACATCTTTTAATAATAGATATTTGATTGTTACAAAAGTACAAAATGTCAAAGACATGTGTGTCAATTAGTGAAGATAAAAGTCAAATGAGAGTAACAAAGGTAAGAAAACATCTGTTTCCTAGATGTGAGAATTCATCCCAGAATCTGTGATCTTTTAAAACATCTTTTAAAAATAGATATTTAATTATTACAAAAGTACAAAATGCCAAAGACATGTGTGTCAATTAGTGAAGATAAAAGTCAAATGAGAGTAACAAAGGTAAGAAAACATCTGTTTCCTAGATGTGAGAATTCATCCCAGAATCTGTGATGTTTTAAAACATCTTTTAAAAATGGATATTTAATTGTTACAAAAGTACAAAATACCAAGGACATGTGTGATGAGAGTAACAAAGGTAGGTAAACCATCTATTTCTTAGATGTGAGAATATATCCCAGAATCTGTGATGTTTTAAAACATCTTTTAATAATAGATATTTGATTGTTACAAAAGTACAAAATGTCAAAGACATGTGTGTCAATTAGTGAAGATAAAAGTCAAATGAGAGTAACAAAGGTAAGAAAACATCTGTTTCCTAGATGTGAGAATTCATCCCAGAATCTGTGATCTTTTAAAACATCTTTTAAAAATAGATATTTAATTATTACAAAAGTACAAAATGCCAAAGACATGTGTGTCAATTAGTGAAGATAAAAGTCAAATGAGAGTAACAAAGACAAAAAGACATCTATTTCCTAGATGTGAGAATTCATCCCAGAATCTGTGATGTTTTAAAACATCTTTTTAAAATAGCCGTTAAATTAATTGAAAAGATCAAAATACCAAGGGCAAGTGTTAATTAAATGATAAAAGTCAGTTAAGAAAGACAAGAAAAGATCTATTTCTTAGATGTGAGAATTCATCCCAGAATCTGTGATGTTTTGAAACATCTTTTAAAGATTGATGTCTAATGGTTAGAAAAGTAAAAATTGCCAAAGACATGTGTCAATTAGTGAAAGATAAAAGTTAAATTTGATTTATGGACGAAGAAAACATCTATCTCTTAGATGTTCGAATTCATCTCAGAATCTGTGATGTTTAAAAGCATCTTTCAAAAATAGCGGTTAAATTGATTGAAAAGACAAAAATACCAAAGACAGCAGTTAAGTAAAGGATAAAATTTGAATATGAATTACATAGGCAGAAAACATCTACTTCTTATATCTGAGAATGCATCCCAGAATCCTTGATGTTTAGAAAATTCTTTTAAAACTAGATTTTCAATTGTCAGAAAGGTACAAAATACCAAAGAGAGGTGTCAAATAAGAAATATAAGTAAAATATGATATACAGAGAAAAAGTATTTATTTCTTAGATTTTAGAAGTGATCCCAAAATCTGTGATGTTTGAAAGTATCTTTGCAAAATAGCCGTTAAATTGATTGAAAAGACCGAAAGACCAAGGGCATGTGTTAACTAAATGATAAAAGTGAAATAAGAATGATAAAGGCAAGAAACATCTATTTCTTAGGTGTTAGAATTCATCCAAGAATCTGTGATGTTCAAAAACATTTGTTGAAAATTACTGTTAAATTGACTTAAAAGTGCAAAGTACCATGGCCATGTGTTACGTAAATAATAAAAGTCATATAAGAATGGCAAAGGCAAGAAAACATCTATTAATTTGATGTGAGAATTCATCCCAGAATCTGTGTTGTTTAAAACATCTTTTAAAAATAGCTGTTAAATCGATTGACAAGACCAAAATACCAAAGAAAGCAGTTAAGTAAAAGATATAATTTAGACAAGAATTACAGAGGCAAAAACATCTATTTCTTAGATGTGATAATTCGTCCCAGATCTGTGATGTTTGAAACATCTTTTAAAAGTAGATGTTCAATTGTTAGAAAAGTACAAAATACCACAGATATGTGTCAAATGAAAGATAAAAGTCAAATATAATTTACAGAGGAAAAAACATCTATATCTTATGGATTTTAGAATTCATCCCAGGATCTGTGATGTTTAAAAACATCTTTTAAAAATGGCTGCTAAGTTGACTTAAAAGTGCAATACGCGAAGGGCAGGTGTTAAGTAAATGCTAAAATAAGAATGACAAAGGTAAGAAAACATCTATTTCTTAGATGTGAGAATTCATCCCAGAATCTGTGTTGTTTAAAACATCTTTTAAAAATAGCTGTTAAATCGATTGACAAGACCAAAATACCAAAGAAAGCAGTTAAGTAAAAGATATAATTTAGACAAGAATTACAGAGGCAAAAACATCTATTTCTTAGATGTGATAATTCGTCCCAGATCTGTGATGTTTGAAACATCTTTTAAAAGTAGATGTTCAATTGTTAGGAAAGTACAAAATACCACAGATATGTGTCAAATGAAAGATAAAAGTCAAATATGATTTACAGAGGAAAAAACATCTATATCTTATGGATTTTAGAATTCATCCCAGGATCTGTGATGTTTAAAAACATCTTTTAAAAATGGCTGCTAAGTTGACTTAAAAGTGCAATACGCGAAGGGCAGGTGTTAAGTAAATGCTAAAATAAGAATGACAAAGGTAAGAAAACATCTATTTCTTAGATGTGAGAATTCATCCCAGAATCTGTGATGTTTAAAACATCTTTTAAAAATATCTGTTAAATTTATTCAAAAGACCAAAATACCAATGACAGCAGTTAAGTGAGAGATAAAATTTAGATAAGAATCACAGAGGCAAAAGTCTTCTTTTTCTTAGATGTGAGAATTCATCCCAGAATCTGTGATTTTTAAAAACATATTCAAAAAATAGCTTCTAAATTGATTGAAAAGGTCAAAATTCCAAAGATATATGTTAAGTGAAAAGTAAAAGTCAAATGATAATTAAAGAAGCAAAAGACGACTATTTCTTAGATATGAGAATTCATCCCAAAATCTGTGATGTTAAAAAAGATCTTTGAAAAATAGTCATTAAATTGATTGAAAAGACCAAAATGCCAAGGGCATGTTTTAAGTAAGTGATAAAAGTCAAATAAGAACGACAAAGGCAAGAAAACATCTATTCCTGAGGTTTGAGAATTTATGTCAGAATCTGTGATGTTAAAAACATCTTTTCAAAATAGTCGTTTGAATTTTACCGAAAAGACCAAAATACCAAAGACATGTGGTAATGTGCCGCAAGTTTCTTCATGCGCCCCTGGTACTATAGTTGAAGGATTTAAATGGAAATGTCCGAATCTATTGCCGCTATCATTCCCGGTCCAACGCCGTAACGATGGTGTAGTTGAAATGATTCAAGCATTTCCAATTCGTTGCCGTTGCGTTATGGGGAAGGCATGCGTGCGCCAATGGTTCCTGAAATGGCTGCGGAACCTTGTTGCTCTTTACCGCCATATGGAAACCAGGCTGTATAGCCCTTTAAGTGCTTTCTCAGTTCTTAGATTATCCCATTAATTCAAATGAAATGAAGCCGGTTTGACACTTCGAAGTATAATAGCTCGTCTCTTGTCTTCTCATATTTATTTGAGCGAGAGTATCTGAGCACTTATCATCATTCAAAATTTATGATTACAAGGCAGCAGGAAGCAGCCGCTGGTTGTTGGGGGGGGCAATTGTTCTTAAAACAATAGAGAAAATACGTCTAATTAATGCTTGTTACGCAGGACCATTGTTTTAAAACTTATTGGGGGGCTTGAGCCCTACCCGTCCCTCACATCCTACGTGCCAAATATATAGATAAGGGGATGAAAAGATTTTCAATAATTCATCAATTTTGAGGACTTGTTGGTGATGGGCCTACAAAGTACGGGAAAATGTGACTGGAAGAGTGAAGTTTCGATATACGACCTTCTGTGGGCCTCTGTTTGGCTGCTCCGCTCCTGCACCATCATTAGCTTAGCTCTGGCCACCTTGCTATGCTCCTTCTCTTGTTTCTGCCGTTAGATTCGGCCGTTTTCAACCGTTCAGCCAGAAAAGTTTCAGGCTGGCGTGGTAGGAAAATATCTGCTTCAAAAAGTTTAATGAAGTTTAGGAATATGAGGTATTTGATTCAAAAGGTATTTCGAGGAGGTGAAGTGGATTTTGAAGACGTTGTGGCGCAGTGGTGTAATTCACACCTCCATCCACATGGCTTGGCAGCCAGGATAGTCAGACGGACAATGTTGAATACTTGGTAGGGCCCTACCACATGAGCGTCACGACAAGGGGTCGTTGACTCTTCTGCGATCCTAGTGCTTGGCGCTGATAAAACCTAAGGGCGGGCATGTCACACTGAGAACGATGGTCCTACAATACCTTTAACCGAAAACTGGTAGTTCACGAAAAAAATTTTCACCATCTTTACCCAAAAACTGGTTGTTTTTGATGACAAATTTCCGTTGTTATTTTTCTTCTATTTGATGGACAATTTAATCACTGGCGATGTTTGTTCCGAAAACCAGTAGTTTCAGCCAAATACCGTTTTTGAAAGCAAGTGGTACTCGTAGCCATGAATGCACAAGTGTCCCAAAACCGGTGTTCTTGCTCGTCGCTCGCAGCGAATCCAGGTGAGATTATCCTATGCTGGCATCGTAATTATATCTGTGGAGCAGCAGTGTCCCAAGACTGGTGGTCTTCAAGCAGCAATTCCAAAGTGGTCCTTAGGTTCTAAGGGGTTCGTTGATATTTCGTCTGGTTTGTCACAAAAATGGTCTTTATTCCGTAAATTTGGCGGACAAAGGTAGAACAAATTACAGGCAAGGTTTAGAACTTTGGCTGGAAAGGAGGTGAGCAAATTTGATTTTTGTGATAAATTAGTGGAAAAGGATGACTGATTTTAAGATGTGACCTTTGTCCCAAAAACTGGTTGTTTTGGGTAGGGAAGTCGTACTGTGTCATAAAAGAACCGGTTATTTTTTTCCAATTCCTTCGGACAAACATGGTCAAATAGTTTACATTACTTGTAGGTAGTAACACCGCAACACGACGAAGAACAACAGCAAAGAATGAGTCGATTTAACCTACAATTTATTCCTTATCCATCATCGCAAGCATCTGCGGATCCGACGAGCGACGTTTATATCGTGGCCTTTTCTTTTTCGACATTACTTGCCCGCCCCTGAAAACCCCCAACGCAACGTCACCTTCGCTTTGGTAACCATAACACAACTTTCAAAAACCATGACATTTTTGCTTCCCGCAGGACTTATTACATGATTCCTTCTTTTATTTTTCACAAATTTTGTATTTGCTTTGACCGACAATTCAATTCAATAGGTAATGTTGAGACTCTGTAATTAATTTTTTGAATGCAATGCTGCGAAGATTTGTTTTCTTGCAGCCGAGCAGCCGAAGGGAAATCATATGTTTGTATTTACAGGAAATATTTACAAACTTTGCATATATAGAGGCATTTTGCAAACGCCAGTGAACTAAAGCAGCTGTAAGTAATTAACTCTGATTTCTATTAAGCCACAAGTCGAAGATTTTGGTTTGCCATGCGGCTGTAATTGACGCTGAGGCGAGATAACCAGAGCACACTCAAAATGGCAAATAGGCCCATTGGGTTCGAGGGTCAGATGAACCCGTCTGGGCAACAGCAACCGCCCTATGGATACCCTCCTATGAATGCAGCACCTGATTATGGCACTGGCTATGGAGCAGCATACCCACCAGGAGCTGGAGATACTGTTTATCCACCGGTTGAAGCGTATCAGATGGAAAGGACGCCATCTCCGCACATGCCTGAAGTTCAAGTAGGGGCAGGGCATCATGACCAAAGTCAAGGAAGCTACCAACCTGCGCGGTAATTATGCCCAAGTTATCTCGTAGTTTACACATATGATTGAGACATAATTTCAACTTGATATGATAGATTAACCACTTATGATGGATTTGAATACTTCTGATAGCACGAACAACGACACACTAAAACTGTGCCTGAAAAACCTCAAAATCAAATGAACAAGATGTCTTCTTCAAGTTCAAGCCGCTCCCACTTTTAATCTGTGGTCTGTGGTATTTCAAGTAATTCTTGTTCAAATATTGTGCATTTTGTTTTGACCATTGGCATTTTAACTGAGCCGCCCTTTCAGAACATATTGCTGAATTTGCAGGTTTTCAGTGTTTTTCACCAGAATGACAGTTAGCCACTTCATCATCTTGAGAAACATCATCAATCATGAGACAATCATCATCATGAGTAACTTGAACAAAGGTTAATGGGTTTCTGGATGTTTAATGTTTTGAATATAGATTCAACTTTTCAGTTACTGCCAGTGAAAGCCTATGTTCTGTGAATATGAATGCAAATACCCATGAGAATATGGAATTGTCAGTTTTGTGTATGAGGTGAAATGAGTGCACGTAGGAGAAGGGTTGTGAAATGCACAAAGTACTTTAAGGGGCAGAAACTTTCAAGGGCACAAAGTTTCGTGATTTTCACGTTTTTCGGCATTTTTCGTGAAAGTTTCTGCCAAGGCATAATCTAAATTCGAAATTCGTGAAAGTTTTTGCTTGCAAAATTACAGAAAATTCTCGAATCGCAAAAGTATCTTCTACCCAATTTTTTTCGTTTCCGTAAGTTTTTGCTTTGCTGGTCCTTAATCACCCCGATCTTTAGTCTCTTGGGCTAGAAAACCTTGTAAATTGTCACCGTGACTGTGAGTAGTACTGAGAATGAATAGAATAAATTGTGCTTTTCCCTTCACTTTTCTTCAGTCGAGAAAGTTTTTTCATGCGAAAATGTATCTTTTTTCTTGATGGCGAAGGTTTTTGTCACAAAAGTTGCAAGAAAAATGTCATTTGCGAAAGTTTATGCCCTTGATTTTGCAATTTTTTCTTCTCGCGAAACTTACTGCCCGTGAAAGTCTCTGCCCCTAAAGTAACCAATGAAAAAGGCATTCTGTGTGCTTGCTAAGAATGGCAGGAACCCAGCCAGTAGCCAACTGCTGACACATTGGGTGCCTCTGCACCATCACATCACCACAGCTCATACAAACGAACAAATCACTGAATAAATTATTTTCGATTTGTAGCCACTTTGACCACAAAACTAATTAATGTGGATTTAAGTAAAATTAATTCACAAACAGCCAGTTGATTATGTTGCATTTGCCAATTCACAAATTTAAGACTGGATTTTGCTTTAGCTCTTTTTGTTTGGTCCAAGACTTTGCTTACTCAGTGCAAATGTTATACAGTTTCAGTCTCGTTTCATATATTGCAAATTCCGCTACCTACAATTTATGAAATAAATAGACAGACAGATAGCTAAACTTATAGGACTATAAGATACAGAAAATTGATACATCAGTAAAAAAGAAGAAAACAATTTTAATACAATATACATTGAACAAAACTAAAAAATGGTAAATTGTATGGAGGGAATTACTTAAAGGAGGAGCTCTCTCAGTTGTCAGAGTAATCGAGGAGAGAGCACGCCCTAACACATAGTTGGTGTCATTTGTCAAAGTACAAGCCTTTCTAGCATAGGTTCTAAATCTTTACATCTACAAAAAAAGGTGGGTGTAAAATTCAATAACCTGTATCTTTAAACTGAATGGCTTGAAAGAAACTTTAGCCACTTTTCTATTATTCTACAGTTTGACTTTTCAGAAATCTTGCATATTTGTCAAATTACAGCCTATCTTATATTTCAGCTCTTTTTATGATGTGACGGCATCAAATTTCTAAATCACAAACCAGAAAAGTGAAAGACCATTGCTTGATACCATATTGTAGGCATCCATAAACTATGATTTTCTCAAAAAATATTTGATCTTTCGTCAACAGGTTTAGAAATCATGATATTTTTAACTTTTGTTGAAAATTTTCTTGAATTCTTAAAACAGAAGAAATACACTGTAATTCTGAAAATATTGAAGATTTCAGAAAAGTCCAATGGCGGATTTACTGTAAAATATTGCAAGTTTCTTAAAGGAATAGGTCATAGAATTTTACACCCAGCTTTTTAACAATCTGAAACCTATGCTAGCCTTTCTCAGCTTTGTCGTTTGTGAACCTCAAACGCTATGAAAGATAGTTTTCTTGCAACAGCCACTGCAAAAAGTAATGACAATGTTGGCAACAAAACCTTAAGGCTATCCTGATGTTATCCTGTGGTCTGTGTCAAAGTACTGTACTGTTCTTTGGCCATTGGAACAGTAATTGTAATGTAGCTTTGTGAAGGTAAAGGTGAAGTTGCTTTTTTCAGCATCAAGTGCTGGGATCGCAGAAATAGAACAGGCCTAATCGAGGCTGTTGCCCCTTGTCTTGAGGCTCAAGTGGTAGGATTTTACCGGGTATCAAACCCACTCTGCCTGACTGTTCTGACTTCAAAGTCAGAGGATTACACCACTGTGGCATAACAAAACTTGTTGTGAGTACTTAATGAAAGGCACCTTGAAGACCAGCACTTTTTAAGTGAAATTTTTGGTTTTGGCACTGCTTTGAAGAAGCAACTTGCACCTAGCCAGAAAAGAATGAACTGTATTTGGTCATCCATGATATGGTCAGCATATGCTTGTTTCTGTTTGCAGTGGAGATTTGGAAGCTTACAGCCTTAACTGTTTGAAACTTTGTCTTGCACCTGTGTTCTTCACATATTGCTAATGGGCCCCTTTAATTTGTTAAAAAGGGCTTCCAAAGTACCTATTAAAGTGTTAAAATGAGTAATAAAAGAAATCTGCAAAGAATTTCAAAACATTAATCAAGACTGCATAGTGTCAAAACATTCTTGAATGACCTTGGAAAATTAGCCTCAAAATTATAGTTTTAATGGGATTTGGACTGGAAGGTGAAGGTGAAGTTGTGGTTTTTTAGTGCCAAGTGCTGGAATAGCAGGAAGTAGCTAAGCAAATGGCTTCAGAGATCATTGTTTCTTTATGGTTATGGTAAGTGTTTGAAGCATCAGATTGAGTTCTCTCTCTCCAAAAGAAAAACTATTTGATGCATAAAGATTTAAGGATTCTAGCCTTATCAAAATGATTGGCAAATGTTGTAAAATGTTATTTTCAAGGCAAGTTTAGTGCTTAAATGAGTCAACCAAAAAGCTCTTTTGTACTATAATGTTGAAGGTAGCAAAATCTAACTTATATTTATCAGAAAGAGCAAATCCTAAGCTACCAAAGTGTGTCTCAGATTTGTGAATTTCCTCCTTCCTTTGAAAACATGCCTTTTCAATATTTGGATATTATTTCTCAGTTCTTGGCTCTTCTACAGTTGTCTTTGACTTTAGAAGACAAATCAAAGGACAACATTTTCATACCTGTACTCAGTGGATTTTTCTGTCCTTGGAATAGGAACTTTTATTATTTGCCATTTCATTTGTAAACATCTAAGTGAAGGAAGCCACATTGTGATCTGGGTCAAGCAATTAAGTCTTAAAAAGCCATTTACCCATTTAAACAATGGAATTGATATACACTATGTAACTTCAGCTTTGTTTTCAAGCATGCAAGTGGCTTAATTGGTCAAAAAACTAGGATTAGCATTTGAAGGACATCAGAGAAGTTTTGTGAAAAATTGTAGTTTGATTCTTAATTGTCCCTTTTGAGATTCTGTTACTTCCAAGGATGGTATCTTTGTGTTTTTGGGGGCTTGCACTGCTGAGATTTGAGGAAATTGGTAAGTCAACATTTTCTGGCTACCTTAGCTTTATTGTGTCTTATGTAATACAGTACATTTTCCTTTTTAGATACAATGGGTATGACAACCCACCAGCCAGTATTGAACAGCAGTCTGCAGCACATAGCCGGCCACCATCTTCCCAAGTTCGCTCTTCGCCTGCTCACAGGAATTCACCAAGGCAAAAGCATAGAGATTCACCAAGGCTAAAGAGTGCACAAGCAGAGAGGTACTCAGCTGTCTCCAACAAAGGCCTGTTGGGAGAGGAAGAAAAGGTTGACCTCAGAGAAACAGATGTAAGTTGGATTTTTATCCCTCAGTAAATTTGAATATGTAAATGAATAAATCAATCTGAATCATAATTTTCATATCAGGTGAGCCAGAAAAAGTTCCCACTTTAAAAAATTGGTAGCACCAAGAGCATTTCACAGGTTTGAATGATTCAAATTCCAGTTAAAAGCTGAAAGACTGAAGTATTTTTGTGACTTTTCTTGCTATGTTACCGGCACTAGAAGTATTGCAAAATTTAGCTTTAAAAAAACTTCATGGATGCAAAATGACTGAAAATTGACCCAAAACATTCTAAGGACTCTCGTTACTCAGCACAATATGCAGTGGGTGTTTCACCTCTCTCATGAGCTATATGACATCAAGTTTCAAGCAGATACCAGGCCTTGAAATGAGCAAACGTTTGGTATTTGGTCGATCAAGCTCCTCAATTTATCTAGGTGCTTGATCAAGCTCCTAGATTATTTTTGTCTTTGTGGGAAACCAGGAAAAGTTGTGGACAAATGAGCTGTTCTGTCTGAAAATTTTCAGTTAAAATCACTCAAATCATTGAAAAAGAATCAAACAAAATGAAGGAAGGCCAGCATTGGCGTTTGAGCTGGGCTGCATGTTGAATAAGATCAAACAGCCTTGGAATGGCTTCTGCAAAGTATGCACCATACTTTTGTAAACTGCTGCGCTTCGTTGATAACTTTAACTTCTGGCCAACCCCACTGCCCTTTCCCAAGAGTTTAACAGCAATAATTCTGCCATATAGCTGGCGCGGTTTACAAGCAAAGCTTGCAGCTATTTTTGCTTCATCGTGTGCCCTGTGTAAATCGCAAATCACAGTCGTAAATGATGGTGAACATAGATGCGAGGCAGCTGGGTGATGACGTAAACCAGCGTAAACAATATGGTGAACGCTACTTTGGAAGCGAGTGAAAATTTTACGAGTCAATGGAGTGAAGAAAAGACAATTTAGTGTAGTTTTGCAGAAATAAAAGGAAGATTGGGGCTGAATATTCTATGCCAAATGCATTCACAAATCGTAATTATAGATCATTAAAAGAAACTCGTTGGATCTGCAAGGCGCTTGAACAATCGAGCCAGTGGAATTTTTGAGGTGAGTGTGGAGGTGCTTGGGCTCGATCGAGCGCCTCTCATTTCAGGGCCTGGCAGATGATAAAGATTTTCAGTCTCATGGCAATAAATGTACAGTGGATAGCGCTCACCTATGAACAATCACATTTTCTTTATTGATCTGTGCGAGGATCCCATGATTTGAACAATGTTTTAGACAATTTTTCAGTCATATTGCAACCATGAAATTTTTCTAAAGTTCAATTTACCTATATTTCTCGTGCTTGTGAGACAATGAGAAAAATCACAAAAATTCTTCAGTCTTTGGCTTTTAACTAGAATTTGAATTATTCACATCTGTGAAGGACTCTTGGTGCTATGAATTTTTTAAAGTGGGAACTTTTCCTGGCTCACCTGGTACAGTCCCAGCCTTGTACACATCAATAACATGACAAGAATGCTATGTTATTATCATTATACACATTATGATGAGAATTGTTGAGCCATGTCAAGACTGCTAATTTTTCTGGAGAAGAATCATTCATTGAAAACGATGTTATATGATTGTGCAAGGCCTGTTCTGTAGAATACCAGCAAATACTTACAGCAAACGTTAGCCTTATGCCACTTAATGTGTCCAATTGCGTGTGTGCACACAATGGCACTTACATAAAACTAGAAAGAACCATACAGTAGTTAGTGAGTGAGGTGTTTTGGTTATTCAAAACTAGTAAAACAAATATGGAACATAGTGTCAACCTACGTGAGAGGCATGGATTTTTGGCACTCATCAGTTGTCTGTTATTCACGTGTGTTTGGGAGGCGTGCACAGGTTAGAGTTTGTACTGAAGGAACTTTGTTGGAGGATTTTGTGTTGGAACAGTTGTGTTCTGAATTATAGATAGAATAGCAGCGGATGGCTGTAGATAACAAGGTATGCTAAGAAATTATAACACATTGTTATTGACAAGCCCTGCTTGTTTCGCTGGCATTACAAGGTTGGTACCTGCCAAGGGGCTGCCTTGTCTCGCAACCATATGTTCTCTTGCAGTCAGTTGACAATTTGTTGATATGAAAACATTAAGTTTCCCTCTAAAAAGTCATTCAGCTGTTGGAAGTATTTATTGTTCTTTGGAAATGAAAGCTTCAGTCACCCATGAAAATTGTTTTGTGGGCACAACTGAAGTCAGTCAGGAATACAACATTCCACAGAACCGATGGGGAGATTCTGAAGACGACAGGATGTTACCATGTGAAGATGACAAGGATTGTAAAGTGATACTGCTGTCTGCTGGTTGACCCAGAAAGGTAGAACATTTTGCAAAATCACCAAAATTTTGTTATGTTGCCTATCTTGAGACATTTCATTTGGTTTCATGCCAGACCATCAAGCGAAACCACTCAATTTGTTTGCCTATTGTATGTCATTAAGAGACGATTATACTATGGGTGGTGGCGAGGAACTTTTTGCCAAGATGCATTGCGTTCTAATTATGAATCCTTAATGATTCTTAGGAATTCGATTAAAAAGCGCAGTGCGTCTTGGTAAAAGTTGCGATTAAAAAGCGCAGTGCGTCTGAGACTCACAGAATTCTACATAAAATCACAAAAAACTGGCTATTCAGTAAAAATTTGATGAGTTTGTACAATGCTTCACATACTTCAAAAGGCAGTTTTTCAAGCGACAATTTTGTGGCTGTTTTTCCGTAGGAATAAGATTAATGTCCTTCTGGAAACTAAAAATTCTATCCTTGATCCAGAACTTTAAAAGGAAATTTATGATAATAACACACCATTGAGTTTTAGCAATTTCAAACATATTTTCTTTTTATTGGGTGACCCAATGAAAAAAGATGATATATCAATATCAAAAAATTAAAAACACAAAAATGCGTTACCTCCTACTGTGACATCCAAAGCAGGAAAAGACACAAGGTCATCTTGTCCCTTCTTTGGATGACACTTACAATTTTGATGCTGCGGCCAAAAATGGTTGAATCCAAGGTAGTTTGGTACCAAAGGATACAAAAACTTAAATTTTTATGTTATATATTACATATAGTACATTATTTTATAGTCCTTGTTACTTCTTGATATTTAATACTGTTCTCATACGTTGCAGTTATTGTTTGTAAGAATATTTTTGGGCTAAAATAACTTCTATCATTGTACGGCAATAAGATTGTTTAGAAAAGTAGGATCTTTGAGATTCTTCATGGAGTTCCTTCTTTTAAACAGATTCTCTCTCTCAATACACACAAGATTGTTGTCAGCGATTTCCCGTTTGAAAGTAAAATTTTTTCCATGTCTAAAGGAAATAGCAGGAAACAGTCTCTCTGCTTTCAAGTGCTCAGAGCTATTTAAAGTCTTTCTGGAAGAAGTCGATTTCCTTCTAGTAAAATATTGTAAATGGCGGTAGGAAATAAATTCATAGGTCACTCAGTTGCCGTTGGATTTTCATAGCAGTGTCTTGGCACAGGAATATCAGAGTTATGAATGATTGATGGGTCGTAATTAAAATCGTATGAAGGTCTTAGCAATTAGGTAGATGAGGGATGAACTTGTAAATAATTTAAATTGCTATGGGTTGTTCGACGTTGATGATTCCTTCGTGAATTGTGTGTTAGGCACTGTTTTATAGCTGCATAGCAACTGCTTTGTTTAGCGATGATAATAAGTGCGTAAAATTTTCTGACGATATTCAAAACAATAATATCATTCAAAGGCTGCGTAGGTGAGAAAGTTTTTTTCGCTAAAATCACTCGTATTTGAGACCTCAACATTAGACAAAATACCTGTAAGGGGTCATGCATCATAAGGACAAACTTTGCTGTATAATAACATCATAGACTCATGATATAGTCCCAGTTATCGCAACAATAACAACAACAAAAATGACAACAACAGCAACATTGACGGAAATGAACACGTTTGGGTGTGCGCTTTGAAATAATGCTAAGGTGATACCTGCCACCTTTGTTCATGGCTGGTATCATATCACGGTAAACTGATATGGTATCACGACGGTATGTTTTTTGGCATTGGAGGCTCGAGGGGCTCGAGCCGGCAACTTAGGCCCATTCGCCATTGCCTGGAGCTCCTACAGTGTTGCTATGGTTCCCATATCCAGGTTATGAAATCGATAGGGTAAAGCTTCGTCCCAGTTTTCTGTGTGAAAATCCATCAGTCGTAGCTTGAGCGTCCATCAGCCTATCAATGCCGATAACTACGAACATGCAATCAGTTTAATAGCATCATTGGCTTTTGACTGACATCACACTTCAAAGAGAGTAGCAACTACAGCCAATGAAAATTCTCTCAACCAGTAATTCAGAACAAACAAAGTCGCAAATGTTGGCCGGAAACCAGTGCGTCTAAATGTCGCATTGTGCATACAAACGGTGGTTTCTAAGAGACTTCATGTGTTTATAACATAAGAATGAGGGTAAATTTGAAGGTACCCATGCTCACAACCATTGTTAGAAGACTTTAGCATCGATAACAGATCTTACAAATAGTCCTATGCGTCTAGCGATTCAAGTGAATAACAGGCATCGACGAAATGCAACAGTGTTCAGCACAAGCTGGCCACATACAAAATCTACGACTAACAGTGTTATTTTTCTGCATGATTACAGGCTCTGTATCAAGCTCAGAACAACTGAGCAAACATTGTTTGCAAAAGCTTTGAAATTTGCTTGCTAAACATTTTCCCGTTTGGCTACGTCGCAATGTTGCTCGGCAATCTGAATTGGTTTGGGGAATGGCCTTGAAAAAATTCAGACATTTTCTTTCTGTCGCAAACAAAAAGTATTTGTATTTCATCATCGTTTAGGATTTTGGTGGCTTTCTAGCAATAATCAGCCAGATTTGACAAAGTACTGTTTCTGAGAGCAAAGCTTTTATTGGAATTTCCACGTTGTGTGGACTTGCCCAAGTCGGGCAAGTTCAGGCTATGTGGAAAATCAGTCTGTAAGGAGTAAAATAATAGGCAAGAGTTAATTTTGGAAAGGGTTGCGTTTCATTTACTCTCAAGAACTTGTCGAAGGGACCCTCATATTTTGATCAGTAAATGAGCCGAATTTTCAGCGAACAACGAGCCAGCCAAAACAAGCGTTAATCATCGCCAAATCTTCTTGTTTACTATAGACTTTACTCGACTTTTGTTTGTTTATATTTAATCTGGCAAAGACGCCGTTTTTAGAAAGCAAACACTTCGCGATTATGCATTTTCTGCTTCTCTCTTTGCCTGCTCGACCGGATGAATAATTTAGTCACCTCTCAATGTTACTACCAGTCGAATTTGGGGGTTCTGAATGACATATAGCACTGTTGTTTAAGTTGCCGGTCAATCAGTGTGTCGAGAAATTTCAAGCTGTTTTTATTGAAGATCACAGATAAATTGAAATTTGTTTGTCTCTTCCAAATGAGACTCTTTGTTATCGTTTTACTTGGCAGGCCCTTGCTACGGAACTACACGTGTAGACAGACACTCTGGTATAGAATCATTGCAGAGAATGATCTCTTTGATTAATGAAATGCAAGATGTGTTCTTTGCTTGGCTGATGAAGTGAAGAACATCAGTGCGTTGACATATTTTAGCCCGGCCATTGAGACTGGCTTGCATTTGCTGCAGAGACGCATATGCAAAAAGCCTGATTCAGAATTCTGCATAATCGTGGCAAATTTAATTGGCTAAGTGACCTGACACAAGATCCCATGCCATTCTCAGTTGATGTAAAGAGGAGATACGTTGTAGCAGCCGAACATTGCTTCAAAATAAACTGTTATCACGTTTGCGTATTGCTTTCTTTCACTCAATCCTAAATAGCACCAGCAGACGGCCAAAATTATTGTTTGTTTTTGCTTCTCGTTGGAGCCCGGAGAAGGCCTCAATTTCTTGTTGCTTTATGTAGTCAATGTTTGAAAAATACCTCAGATTCCCATTGTTCTGGCTTTTCTTTGGAACTAGTAGAATGATGTTGAAAGTTTCAGCCGTTGAAAATTTCAGAAGGCCTCAATTGTTGTTTGTTTCAGCACTCGGTAGAACTAGCAACAGGCCTTGATTTATTGTTGCTTTGGCTTACCTATATTGGACAGTTCCTTAAATTATCATTGCTCTGACTGGTCGTTAGAACCAGCAGAAGACATCTACTTCTCGTGGACTTCGCTTACGGCGAAGGGAAGATCTTTGCCGAGTTCAAACAAGATTTACAAAAGTTAAAACTTTCATATGAAGCTGTTCTTTCTTGAATTCATCGGGTTCTATCTACTGCTCTGATTTTCACAATTATATTGAATGTAGAGAGAAACTCATCTGCACTGTGGTGCCTTTGTATTGGATGCCTGGTGGCTATGTGAGATTGCAATTCAAGAAGCTAATGCAGTATTAATTTACAACCACTGTGAAATTATTAAATTATTCGTCGCGTTTTTCAAGTAGAAGCAGGCGTAACGCTATGTGATTTGGATTGTTTAATTTTTACATTTCAAGGAAATTACGGGAACTGAAATTGCAACTGTTGTGAAGGTATTCTTCAGTTCGTAGTTAAGTATTAAAAAAGAAACTGATCTCCATAATTACGCTTCATTAGTATTCATTGAAGCTTGTATTCAAATATTCAAAGAAGCTTCCATGAAATGAAGTTGCAATGATTGGCAGACTATCCTACAGTTATTGTCAATTTACTGGAAAGCAAACAGATTTCAGTACTGAGTACTCATGTCTTTGGAACGTTGAAGTTTGCATTTAAAGAAACTTGCGAAAAACAAAGTTACATAATTGTGAAATAATTCTTCAATTAACATGAAATTATCCTTCAAAATCATTCAAGAAGAGACTGATGTTTATGTGATCCAGCTGAGATTTCTGAAAGGATCAGTTTCATTTTCGTTGGCTCAGTTCACCTTCAGGCTCGCTAACAAAGTCTCCAGTTGTGATATTGCTTGAATCATTTCATAGTTTAATGGGGCCGTTGTTTACCAACAGTGTTCGATCGGTGCTATTTGATCCTGAATTAATTTTGATGAAGGAGCTATTAGTCGTTCAATTTATTACATGCTTGAGATGAGCTGCCTGACCGTTTCGAAAGTGCAATCGTTTCATTATTCATGGCCATTTTAAATTACATCTCACTTGCAATACGTGGCCATAGCGTTACGTCGTTTTAGATGCTGTATGATAGATGAAAATGAGAGTTTTTCTTTGCTATTTTGCCCATGATTGAAAAAGTGGTGATTGAACGTTCAGGATACATATTTTGTGATCATGTTCGTAAGTTGGTGACAGAATACAAACCAGTTACAAGGGTTTTCAGTTTAATGACTAATGCGACATCGTCGCTCGTCTTTCAGCCGCCAAGCCGTCAAGCCTCCCAGCCAATCGACAAATCAGTGCATTTATCACTCAATCAATCGATCGCTTAGTTATGGATCAGTCAGTCGATGTCCTTCGATCAGTTGATGAATCACTGAATCGATCATTCGATCACTCGATCAATCATTTCATTAATCACTATATCAATCAATTTACCAGTACCTAAATCACTCTCTCGATTAGTTGATCAATAGATATCAGTTAGTCAATAGATAAACAGTGAATTGGTTTGGTAATCACTGAAGGTGTCTCACCTAATCACTGGATAAGTTGATCAAATGATTTAAAGGTAACACATCGCTTAATCAGTTCATCATCTTTCATCACCGTTGTTTTGACTGCGTGCCCTCTGATCAAGAATCGTATACCGTCTATACTGTCATCAAAAATCTACTTTGATACATGTATGTATCAGCTGTGAGGAATGAAAAAAATTCAATGTTTCCAGAATCATTGTCAGGCGATATCATTTGTTCAAGAATGAGGACTGGGTACTCATAATTTTTCCAACTTAAGACAGAGGCTTCCAACTTAAGCCAGAAGCTACGAGATTGTTGCAGCATAGTGATTTTATGTCTAACGACGGGAACTGCTCCTAGTATCGGCAGTTTTACAATATCGTTTCGTATCTGAATCCGTATCTTGAAACCGCAAGACATACTTTTAAAACATTGCATTACTGAATAGCAAGAACTTTCAATTGCTTATATGTCCAGGTAATCAGAGAGGCTTACAGACTAGTCACAACATATTACCTCTTCGTTGAACGGCGAGAATAAAATATTCTTAATGTTTCACGCTTTACATGGCAGTTTATTAAATGTTTTATTAAACCTTTCCTCGAGAAGAAAACACAGACGTTGGGATCATCTCGTTACTGGTGGTTTGCTGTATTTTCATTTAAAAACTGGTTTCCATGATATATGCGTTTACATTGAATTCCTTTACTGGATCATTACGTTTCCAAGCTGATCCTTGTTAATATTAATCAATGCACTGCCGAACTGTTATATCAAGAATATCGGTTATTGTGGAGCTCCCCATTGGGTGTACGCTCAAATAGTTCTCGTCGTATTTTCGGTGGGCTAGAAAACGTTGCTGCCGCAAACAGAAAGCAGATACGTGTTGGTCAAGGCATATTGGAAGAACAGAAATCGTAGCTTATTGATTTGTTATGGTTAGGAGATCTATCGTCGGGGACCTCAGTAGCTGAATTTGGTCTTGGTAACTCTCGTTGTCTTTTGGTTGCTTGGAATACGTCGTAGCCGCAAACAGTTGCAGAAAAGTGTTGATTAGGGGATATTGCAAGAGTAGAAATGGCAGCTAACTGATTTGTTTATGGTTAGGAGATCTGTCGCTGGGGACGTCTGTAGTTGAATGAAGTCTTGGTAATTCTTGATGTCTTTCCGTTTCTTGGAAACGTTGCTGCCATATACAGTAAGCAGATATATGTGGTCCAAGAGATATGTAAAATGTCGAAATTCTAGCTTGCTGACTTGTTACATTTAGAAGATCAATGGTTTATTGATAATGCTTGCTGTGTTTCTTGGCTTCCAAAATTGTGCCCGAAGTCAGCGATAGATATCACAAACAGTCAGCAGATACGTATGATACTAAAGATATAGAGCCAATACTAATTTGTTGCAATTGGAGATCAATTGTATTACAGTAACGCTTGCTGTAGTTCTTTTGCTTTCAAAATCTTCCATCACTTTTTGAAATTAAAGCATTTCCTTGACTGTGAAACAGTGTTATTCATTAACGTATTTCTAGCGGATCTTCACGAACGAATAACCTGGAGACATTCTCCTTTCTTCTTACTGCCTACATGGATACAGTAGATATGGGGTAGTACTACTATTTTGTTGCAGTTAGAAGATCTCTTGTTACAGAGCTCTGCAATTGAATGAATTTTTGTCATTCCTGCTGTCTGTATTTCGTTTTCAATATTTTGCACGAAGTCATCGATAGCGGTCACAAACAGTAAGCAGTTACGTGGTGATCGAGGGCTATAGCAGTAACAGTATCAAAAATTTTGAATATCGTGGAGATAATTTTTTCCAGCAATCTACGTTCGATTTTAGTCCGAAAAGTGTAGCATCAAGCCTGCAGCTACAGCTGGAAGGAGCCAAGGAATGAGATCGTAAGATAAAAATAGCTAATTGGAAGATCGAAACATTATTTATGTCAAGAACAAAGGACTCACTTTTGCATTATTTAAACCAGGCAGTGCATTACTTGTAGCGGATGTCGAGTTGAATTTCAGCGGGAGAATTACACTTCATGTCATCGAATCTTGGTCTCAAATAGATTTCATGTATTGTTGAATATCGTAGTGGATAGTTTAGCAAAAGATGTAAACTCCTGAAAGAGAAGTCAAACAAGTGTAGTTGCGCTCTAGGCTTGGAAAGGCACCCACTATCACATATCTTACACCAAGTTAAACCTGCAAATACAACTATAGCAGAGATCGGGTAAATAGTTGATAAAGATACAGTTGAAAGATTGCAGCCTAGCTACATCTCTAACCAGCCTTTGCAAGATGTTGAAAAGTCGACTGCTATTTCTACAATAAAGCTGTGAGCCTCATGTATGTCAGATTTCTCACAGAAAGCCTTCAAGACAATGAGGTCTCATTTATGACATGAAATCATTGCTGCCGTATTTTTGGGTCTTTGGCACTTAACCAGTTGCTATTATAAAGAGGATTTCTTAAAGTAAAGTATTTCCTTGACTGTGAAACAGCGCTATTCATTAACGTATTTCGAACGGATCTTCACTAGCAAGTAACCTGGAGACATTCTCCTTCCTTCTTCTGACTGCATAAAACGTCGTTTTTGTTTCCTAAATAAATCGACAATGGGATCTTGTTGTACCAAGACACGAATTTTGGAGCTGGCAAGGGCGTTTCATGATTTCAATGTTGAAAATGATGATCCTGAAAAAGCCACGCAGTTACGGTTATCCAGAGAGAGCGTGCAGTCACGTGAATTGAAGGTATACCATATCACAATAACACATTTATGCTGCACAAGACTTAATTCCATCTCAAATCATTTCTCACTTGAAAATGCCCGCGAATAAAGAAAATTAAAGAATTCTGCATGAGAAATTTGCATTATCGCAAATTTCATATTGCATCTGATTCGAAACAAACAGAATTTGAAGATTTGCGTTCGTTTGATTCACCTTTGCAACCATAACTAAACTGATCCGACATGTTACTCCTAGTGATGAGCTTAGACCACACTACAGTAATGCATTCAAACTGTTCAGGGAAAACGCATCGAAATTATTTTGGCCTTGAATTCGAAACATATTTTCCTGTTTAGTCAAATTCTGGGTTGATTCAAGCCACCGCAATTTGTTTGAGGTGGGCTGTTTTTGCTAGAGCCGAAGATAAAACGATACAAAAATGAAAAATTGATAATGAGAAATATAAAGGATAAAAATGATAGAAAAACAAGAGATTAACAGAACCCAAGAATTTTCCGGGATTAGGAGATGACGGAATGTTTCTGCTCCTGTCATCAATTTACTTTTAGTCGTCTACGCTCAATTTACCTTCGGTGTACACGCCAGCCTGTTTTACCTTCAGATGATTTTTTTATTAAATTATTTATACACAGAAATCTCTTCAACAAATCTAATGCTAGAAAAAGATAGTTTTATTAATTGATATCATATGCAAAAAGAAAAATACTGAAGGCTAATGGCATTGCTGTTTTTCCAGGGAGTCATGTTTTGATTTACTTTCAGTTCATAAAGTCTATTTTTGGTTGGTTTTTTGAATTGGTGCAAGGTAACAAGCTTCCTGATACTTATTGGGATTTCATTCCAGACCACCTTAAGAGCTGAACAGCAAAATCCTTTTTGGGCATACTCCAGATTATACCTCGGAATCTGAAGATCTCTGCAGAATTGCTTGTAGCTGGAGTACTGGGACCTTCGTTGGAATTTGTTCCAGACATTTCTGGGCAGAGTCTGTTCATGATCTTATAGGCCATAATGGCACGATCAAAGATGACAAGCTGCTCAGTAGGAAGGAAATTATTCGACCATTCGTCTTTAATCCTGAACATTTCGACAATGGAGAGGGCTCTGTCTCGAAGACTTTGAAGGGATTCCTTTTTTTTTGAATTTGAGAGGCTAGCCCAATAACATCTGCATATCGCATGTGACTTTCTACAAGAGCACGATATACATTGCTTAACTGAGATTATGGTATTGTTTTTCAACTTTTTTAAAGATGTAAGATCTCCATGAACTTTCCCTTTGATAGTTTTGAATTGTTCTTCCCAGTCAATGACCTCCTAGGCAGGTTTAGAAGAAGGTTGAATTTCCCTGAAATGAGTGTCTGTTCTGTATCGAGTGGTTTTCTTCAAAATGCGCGAAAAAGACGTATTAAGTCTTGAATTGGCAGAAAAGAGTGAGAATATCTTTGACTGCAAATTGCTTGGCTTGCAAGACTTTTCAAGGAGTTTGCACAACAATGTACATTACTTGGAGTCAAGTATCATTTAACAGTCACTAGCAGATAGACTGTAAAAGCAATCTTTCATAGTGTACGATTTTCCTTCTCGCCATGTTTTCGGCGTATATGATGAGCACCACTGCTATGATGATTAGCCTTTTCAAGAGAAAACTACTGTTAAACATTTTGATGCTTAATGAAATAGAAATTAGATTTACCGGCAGGTCAATTAAGAATGAATAAATTATGCATATGTAGTATACAAATATTTCACAACCGTCTAATCATTGGGTGAATTATCAGTTGGTTTGTGATCGTCATTACTGATTATGTATTCAATGATTGTGCTGTTTACCAAGATCCAAATTCAGATCACATTGGTAGCGGTATCAAAGAGTTTTATGTGAAGACAGCACTTCAGTTAAGCATGTCAGAGTTCCTTCCAACTGTTCATATGAAAATTTAAACCCGAGATTCGGATTTAGCACACAAACTTTAGTCCAGTTAAAAGTTTTGAAACTGCTGGCTATTGTTATGTTGATTTTATGACAAAGTAAAGTTCAAAGCCTTATAAGGTATTTGATCGTAAAGGTTATTCGGGGTAAAACTTTACGCCGCGAGTCTTTTTCACGGTCAAATCCCTTATAGATTGTCAAACTTTACATTGCCATGAAATTAACATTACGACTGCTAGCAACATGAAAGCTCGCATTTAGACTAAAGTTTGGGTGCTAAATCCGAATTTGGCCTCGAAGTTTTCATACGAAAGAATTTTTGATTAATTTCTAAAACGAGGCTGTTGATGGAAGTGGTGTATTGTTCCCTTTTAATCTCGTTCCAGTCTCTGGAACTCAAATTTGATTGTTCGCTTCTCTGCACGCTGGAATGCAATAGTTCCGTTCCGCTATGGTTTCTTTTACTTCTTTCGTTTTTTAAGCAACAAAGACTACCCCATGCCTGCGCTTTCAGGGTGTTCCAAAAAATTGTGCACTGTTTGTGTGGTTGCTGTGGAGGAGCTGTAGATTCGTTAACCTCAGTTTTTACGTAGTCGCATAGGTCAGGCTTCAACTTAGAGTTTGAGACCTCGTATGAGTCTATCTGACATGTGGTTGCTGGTTTATGGCAGAGAACAGGCAAATAAGTTGTGCTTCAAAAACAGCACTTCTATTGTTTCCCAGCAATGCCAGAATAAAAAGTAAGTTTTCAAAGAAAGGATTCTAGAATCGTATTAAGATTTCACCACATGAAGGTAGAGGGGGTGCTCTCTTGTGAATAGACAACACTAAAGACTGATTTCCACTCAGTAGAAGTTTCCAATTGGACAGGAAATCCTTTGTTTGTGTGTGAAAATATTGCCGTGATTTTGAATAGATTTTCACGCGTGACTAACGTTTTATTGCCTAAAATTCAGTCCGCTCGGAAAACTCTACTGAGTGGAAATGAGCCTTTAAGCTGGCCTGCGTGCATACTCGACTGATTTGTTTTCAAATAGGTTTCTCCGGCTCCCTAAAGAGAGGCCAGTCGAGTCTCTGCGAAGGCTATAAAAAGCTTGCTACATGCTTTGTCAGTGCCAAAAAGTGTCTGTTCTATTTGTTGTAAAATTGAAAATCGAATACCAAGTCAGAGTGTGTGTCGCACTACAGTTTTTTCAATTTGTTTTCGTTCATCAAGAAATTTCTTTTTTCAGGACAATGCTGAGCAGCTGTATTTCAATGATGGTGTTCGCAAAATTGGTGAGTAGAGACTTCTTCACTTTTGCCAAAGCGGGTCATTCGTCGGAGGATGCCGGGGGATCTGCAAAGGCGTCAGATTTTCCCATGTGTCTCTGCTTTGGCCCTACAAAATAGAGAGACGCGTAGAATGAATTGCAGCGCAAAGCTCCAGATTTCAAGGAAATTATCTTTCAGGATCCAAGGCTCCTCTTTGCACATCTTGAAAGTTGCTAGCAAGGAACGATTTTGATTTCCATTGCTCACCTGGTTGCATAAATCGTTCTAGTTTATGTTAAAGTCCTTTTTTATCCATACCACCTGTAGTTCTTGTCGTGCAGTTTAAGTAGTATTTGTCTCTATGCAATGGCTACGCATGGTAGACACAGGCTTTTGCTCCTTGGGGTATCGTCCTTGTAGTATCTTTAAGTTATTTTGTAATTTTATTGGAATTCATTGGAATTTCTATGTTTTTTCACTCAAATGAAAATATGATTTGAGTTTTCAGTATTTGGCCTTTCTTTAATTACAAATGCGCCTTTTGTCTTAATCCTGGACTTACAATTTATCACAGAGTTGCGCTTTCTACCGGACTTCTTTATTAGAATATTTTTGAACAAAAACTGGTATTACTTAGGTGCCTAGTGGAATAATCGAGCATTTTCTGAAAAATGACTACTGTTTTTTTGATTTAGATTATGTTTTGGCGTACACGAAAGAGACAATGGATGACCCAAACAGAATAAAGAATGAAGAAAGAAGGAAGGAATTCGAGAAGAATTTAAAAAGAATGGGAATGCAACTTGAATATGAAGATAACACGGTATATATGTTATATGCCAAGCATTATCAACTTCTTTTTGATCATGAACTATAGATGCCATTCAGAACCTGGAAGTTCCTCCCATAAATGCGGGTAATTTTCTGAATAGCATACCCATAAATCCGGGGAGAAAGCCGAATAAATCCCGAAAAGAAGGAAACGGTATACCCTTGAATGATTTTTACCAAGAAAGGACACCCATAAATCCGGAAATCCTTAGAACCGTTAAAACATACCCACACATCCGGATCTTGCCGCAAAAAGCGCAAGATTTCAACAAAAATTTGCCTGCAACATTTTTCAACGGCTTTCATTTAGAAATTAGATACTTTCGGTTCTTCATTATTTATTTTTTTATCATTATTATTTATCATTATTATTATTTCACATGTTTAAGGAGGGTAGTCCTTCAACAATGTTGATTTTCAAAGGGCCCTCCATTTAAAAAATTTACAATCAAAAATGAAATCTAAAACTAAATTTAACCTAATTACAATTTGAAATATATATGCTACTAAAAATGCTATTCAAAATGATATTAAAATCTAAAATAAATATCTAGATCTAAAATAAATATCTAGATCACATGAAGCAAACTTTGATAAAGTGAAGGACATTTTGGTCCTAAATGTTAGATAGTGCCATACGCGATAAACGCTTCTTAAGACGTCTCAGAAACTCTTGGAATTGCAAACACAGTTCATTGTCTGATAAGTTCACTATGTTAAGCTCAACGCAATCTTTTTAAGATTTTTAATGAATAAATGTTCTTCAAGAGCTGCGATATATGGAAACTGTTCTTTATGTGAGATGTTGAAAGATTAGGTTGAAGTCCAAATCCATCATGCTTTCATTATTGTTGACCGTTCAAGTCGTTTTATTCCAATAACCAAACTACATTTGCTGAAACTAACATCAGGATAATTGTTTCCCAATTCTTACTAACTAATCGTTTAAAAATTTCAGAAGACATCTTTTTTGAAATGTGCCTGCAGATATTCGTTGGATTTAGAAATGTGCCTGCAAGCGGCGCTCGTGCGCTCGTGTACTTTGGCGATGCCTGCCTCCCATGCCGATGACCTTCTCTTTCTCTTCTAAATTTTCTCTATCTCCATTTGCCATGGAATCTGAACTACAGGTGATAAAACTTTCCTTAGTCACAATAAAAGCTATGCTAGGAAGAATGATACAATTTTCAGTGTCTTAAACCAAAAAAATTGTTTGGTTTTTTTGTTTTCAATTTGTTTTGAGTGGGCTTGTCAGGATTTCTAGCTACTGAAAGCTAATTTAGGCCCACTGTGCATGCCGCATCCAGGCACGGGACCCCTAGTTTAACGTCCCTTCCGAAGGACGGCGAGGTGAGTTGCGAGGTCAGGCCTCAGTGGTCACCCATCCGAAATCTGACCTCACTCGGCCAAGCTTAACTTCAGTCACCTGACGAAGACTGTATAAGCCACTCGGCCACTCACCCCGCTGCTTTATTATTGCTGACGCTAAATTGCTGACGCTTTATTAGTTCTATTTCGTTGCAAAAGTTTAGGGATTTGTTGTATGCAATTTGAGGTAGTAGTTTCGTTGAGGAGCCCAAATCCATTTTAGTGTAAAGCATGAGGAATGTACTGCTGTTTCGATACTACTTGTCAAAATTCAGAGGATTTCAGAAAGGCCAAACAACTAAGTAGCCTGGTAGTGGCGCTACCAGGAAGGTAGCTGAAATTCCAAAATTTCCCAGGAATAAGGAAGGGAAAAATTGGAAAAGAAAGACAAGGAAAGAAAGGAAAATGAAACAGGCAGGAAGGGAAAAAGAAGGGAAGAGAAAGAAAAGAGAAAGGAAAAGAGACAGAATAGGGTGGTAGATTGGATTGAGAAAAGAAGAAGAAAGTATTTAAGAAAGCGGAGGTGCTTGGATTGCTGCCAGGAAGAAAATGTTTTAGGCCTGGATTTCAGATACAGTAGAAACCCGCGTAAATGAACCCGTTTTTATAAGAACCTTTTGAGGCTGAAACTTAATCTTTTGAGCCCCGTAAACAGGAACCTGTAGAGGCTGAAATTGAGAGATGCTCTCATGTATAAGGTTTAATGTCGTCATAATTCCTTAGAATTTTTGACCTTCTGATCCGACTTCTTTAGTGGTATCAAAGACTATCATATCTTTAACAGGACTTCTATCCGAAAATTGTTCTCAAGGATTGTAGTGCTGCAAAACAGTATTAATGTGTGCGAGGCGTGTACTGTTTGTAAGAACCTTTCTAAGAATCGTGCAAGCTGAAATTTACAATAACACTCATTTAATTAAGAAGCTATTGAGGCTGCCCAAGGAAAACCTAGGTTCTTTTATGCGGATTTCTACTGTAATTCACTATAAAGAATGAATGAGAAGTCGGAGATCAATCACACCGAAGGAATGATTACTCTACCATGGCAAAAGTGAAAGCTTATTTAGTCTCTAAACAATTTTGTGCTCAAATAATATCTAGCTTGAGAGATTTTTGAAAATATCATAACCTTGTTCGTTGTTCTTTATTCTCGTCAGAAAACATACTCACAAACATATCATTTTGTTACAGGCTTCGTCAGATGGTATGACTTATTTCATTAAAGTACATGCCTCAATGGCTTGTTTGTATAAAGGAGCTGAACTCATGCATATGAAGATGCCAATCAGGGTGCGTATTGGGTCTTCAATAGAATGTCCATGCTTTATCAAATGCTTTAGGTCAGCTTATTGATCAAAACTTGCGACCCGACTGAATGTGTTCTGGTAACTCCAAATTAATAGTTTTTGTGTATTTTCACCAACTCCTTTGATTCTAATGGTATTTCCTTTGATTCCTGTAATTGCGCTGACTATACCAAGTGTCTCAAAAAAGTACCCCCATTTGCATAGATAAGGCGACAAAACGATAAAATATCGGAACTTTTTGAGTTCATAGCTACTTTTGTTGATCTTCAACTTAAATCCACATTGCTGGAATTTTCAAATCATCCACCAGACACCGGAGGTACAAGTTAAAAAGTCAAATTTTGGAGTGCACTTGAAAGTACAAAAGAATTTCAACTTTGACCATTGCGTTAGTTCTCTCTTTTGAGAAGAATTATGCCCTGAAATGCTTCAGTTGTTATAGAAATGATTTTTCCTTCGAGGAATCAGTCTATGCATTGCATTCCATCGGAAGTGTTATTTTGTTCCAAAGAAAAGGAAAAGAAGCACAAGCACGCTTGTTTTGGAGACATTGCTCGACTTTGTCATGCTTACCACATTTTTATTATATTCGTTTAATCGGGATGATGTCCATGAGTCTTTTATTCTTTTCAAAGGTGAAAAACTGAATAATAAAGTTTACATGTATTTTGCAAAATGTCATTGATACAAATCATGGCTAGGCTCTTTTTCAAAACCTCTGGTTTGGACACACTGTAAATTTTGACTTTGCGAGCTTGTATCTCTGGTGTCTGGCGGACGATCTTTAAATGGAAATTATATATATCTAAGACCAAGACTGATAAATTTAACTGTGCACCCGGAGAGTAATGATTTCTTATCGTTTTTTTTTTCTATTCCAGTCAAAAGGAAGTAATTTTTGTAGACTCCCAGTTTTCTAGTAAGAAATTAACCATGTAAATACTGCAATCTTTGATTAGTTGCATTTTTCACACAAAGGATATGTGGTAAACGTTTATGCCCACTACGTTGGAAGGCGCAGCTTTCTTATAAAACTCAGTATAAGGACCACGATGGACATAATTTTTAAAGCTCAAAGAGAAAAACAAGAGCAACTGCGGTCAAATCTTGATAAATGTTCTCTCTTTCTCCCTCTTCCATAGAAAAATGATCTTGTGGAGGAGAGCTTTACAAATAAAGTGTACACGAAAATTTGCTGTTGTCCCAATCCGTTCTTGTTAAGTACGGATGATATACCAGAAGAAGAAAATTACTTCACTTGCCCATTTCATCGAAGCAAGAAAGAGGAGTAAGCTATCAAAGATATTATTTATGTATCTATTTGTTTATTTATTAATTTATTCTTTTTTTATTGATTGATTTTGCTTTAAAGGTGCGCTAGTGGGCAAATTAGTCATCACTGAAAGAAAAAGCATAAGTGCACAGACCACATGGACTTCTGTTTTTTCGACTAGTTTAGGTCCCATGCAACGGTAGACTACTGGGTTAGTCAAGAAAAAATGTCCGTTGTTTGAAAGGCTACTGCTCCCTGAGTACATAAGCAATGATATTTTGCAATACTTGATATAATAGCTAACATGTTTAATTCTTTTTAGAAATTTCGTGGCTAAAATCGGTCACTCCGTTCAGGCTCTGTAAGTGATTTTCTTACAAAGATTCCCCTCGAGAAGCCTTAAAAAATGTGCTAAATTTGCAAGCAAGTTTCCACAATGTGCTTACCTCACAGCGACGACTTTCAGCACGCTTTAGCACATGCTTTCTTCTTGTCGGGTTGAAAAGTCTTCCCCCTAGTGTGAAAAACTTATTCAGGGGGATTCTATTCTTCCTAGAGGACAAAATACATGAACACACTCAAGTGTCATTGGTTCTAGGAAGGAGAACAAAGGGAAAGCTTGCTTTGCGTTTTCATTCGTTTTTGCAGCTTTTCAAAAGGGCCTTTCTGCAGAAAATCTCCTATTTAGACCGGAAGGAATGACCGATTAAAGTCGGGTAAATTACTGAACCTAATCTGACGTACCGGGAATAAAACAAGACAGTTTTCAATATCATCACAATGATATTCAGGGAGCACAATTTTGTCAGACGCCGGGCGTTTTTATGACTCACTTGGTATAATCGTTTTGCTTCGCTTAAAGATGGTCGTTTGTTTCATCTTTCTAGATTTGAAGGATCTGAAAGCCCAGATTTCTTTACAAATGCACAGAGGAGTATAATCGTAAGTACTGTTCCTATTTGAAATCATTCAACTTTTCGTTTAGTTAACAACGGCAGATTTGGTAATGCAAAAGCATTAATTGCTTCGATTTACACCTCAATGCCAAGCGATTAGCGACTGCAGACAAAGGAAATTCTATCAACTAGTAAATTAAAAACAAACACGGCAGCAAAAGTTTCCCCGAAACCGTAAGGCGCACTCGCGCCCCGCGAAAGCGAAAGGTGGATCCTAAGACAGGTTCTGTGCTTTTAATGACAGGAAGGAGGTAAGTTTAATGTTCTGTTTGGCGGAATTTGTTTAGTTAGTTCAGGAGCTGTGCGGTGATTGTTTTAGTTAAGCTCTAAATACCCGAGAATTAGCATGTCTGCTGTCCAGGTTCAGAATCAAATAAACAAAATCCGCGAGAGAGAACTTTAGATTACCCCTCTCTTTTGTTACTAGCACATAGCTTCTCTTAAGAGGCACTTGTTGCTTGCACTAGGCAAGAGTTTGCGCTACTGATTCGGGGCAACTTTTGCGGCCGTGTTTGTTTTGATGTGCTGCGTAAGAGAAGTTTGTTTGTCGGCAGTCGCTAATCGTTTTTACTTGAGGTGTCAATAAAAGCAACTGTGGCTATTATATTACAAATCTGTTCTTGTTGGTTGTACTCGCATAAGTACTTTGTGGGGCAGGTTCTTGAATCAGTCTATTCATTTTTGAAGCCTAAAGCACATAGATTCCCGTTTGCCAACACGTGCCATTCTTTTTCCCTGAGAAACTCGATTATAAGGAACTATCGGATAGTTCAGGATTGAAGAAACCCTGGTGCTATGCTTGAGACGCAGTAAGAACTATTCAAAGCTGAAATTTGCCCCTTACCGCCTGCAAATTCATGTTTTGAAACAGAACGAAGGTTTTCCGTCCCAAATGTTGTTCATATGCCAAAAAACATACCGTGGCATTGGTAGAAATTACATCATAATTCGAGACACAAAAATTTCAGCAAATTCAGAAAAATTCATTGCTGAAAAGGAAAGATTTTTTTGAAGTGTATTTTGAAATTCTTACCGCCAAGTGCTGACACAAATTTCTTACAAAAATCCTACGGCAGAAATTATCTTGAAACATATACACCCTGGCGGCAAATTTATTGTAAGGTAGGTTGGTTGATGGCATGCAATAACTCCATTTACTGATCTTTTTCATCTGATACAAGAAACTAAGCCGCTGGAAATTAGAATCAGTTTCTTGAGTGGGAATAGAAGATGAAACAGCCGAGTATCAAGTCTGTAACTAAATTTATAAGCAGCACATTTTTTGTGATTCACATGTTTCAATCTTTAACGTACTTTTTGTGGTCTAACACATTCAGACAATGTTTGGTTGGAGACCGCAGTTTCTTATTGTACAGGTGAGGAGAAAGGCTAGTCTATCGGGAGGTTTTTCCTTTTCTACAGGGTGTCTCAAAATTGTGCCCCGTTTGTGTGGCTGTTGTGGAGGAGCTGAAGATTCAATTATCTGAGTTTTTACTCATATTCACAGGTCAGGCTTCAACCTAGAGTTTGAAGCCTTTTTGGGTCAATCTGACAGATGGTTGCTGATTTATGGCAGAGAAATGGCAGGATAAGTGGTTGCCTCAAAAACAGCACTTCTGTTGTTCTCTAGCAATAATATCAAGAAAAAATAAAGTATATGAATTTTCAAAGAAAGGGTTCTAGCATCGTCCTGAGGTTTTTGTTAAATTTTCAATGGTTGAAAGTGCTGTCTATTTCTAAGAGAGCATGTTCAACCCTTCAAAAAATGATGTAAAATGTGATACAATGCCACAACTATTTCTTTGAAAACCTACTCTGTTTTGACATCTCTAGAGAACAGTGGAAGTGCTTCTTTTGAAATAGTTACTTATTTTGCCGTTTCTCCATAAATCAGCAACCACTTGTCAGATTGACCCATACAAGGTCTCAAATTCTAAGTTGAAGCCTGACCTATGCATGCATCTGTGTGAAAACCGAAATAGATGAATCTGTAGGGATTCGTTTCACTGAAATTGTGTTTTATTGCAGGTGCACAGATACTTAATGAAGTGCAAATATGGTGAAGATAAGCTACAACTTGGTTAGTCTGTTCTTTCTGTTATGATATTTGTAGGAGTCTCGTGATGTATTTTATTGAATGAATGACTTTTATATTTCGCTGTGGACTTATATCTCATGTTATCAGGATTGATATCTTGTTTAGAATGCAAATTTTCCTGAAATATGCAATAAATCAACAAACAATAACATTTCTGAACAACTTCATAGAGAGCGTGGAAATGCATTGCTACTCTGCTACCGTTAACACTAAAGATCGATATTGAAATAAAGGCAAAAATATAAATACATGAAAAGGAACCAGCTACGACGAACCGTTAAAGGTGATCTGAAGATCTGAAGCGAAAATTTTTATTGATGCAAATGTGCAGCAATTTTGAATAATAAAGAATGTTGTTTATAATTTTGTGATACCTTGTTTTATTTTCGAATTATACACTGTTTTGTATGATTGGCTGATGACGTCATTTTGTTTGCAAAAAGTAAAGAAAGTGTACGAGGCTGACTGTATTTAGAAAAGGAAATGACTCAAAGAACTGTTCTTAAATTGACATGCCTTTTTCAACATCATATCAGTCCATGAGACAATTTCTGTTTCATTTTTTAGCTTTTCTTAAATGTATCCGACAACTGTAACTTTCAATGCTTAGATACAGCTATATTTCAGTATACATCATCCTAGTAATTTGCAAACAAAATGACGTCATCAACTGAAACTTGATATCAGTGGATAACTTGAAAACGAAATGAAATATCAAAGAAATTTAAAAAGGAGTCCGTATCATTCGACACTGCTGTTCATTTGAATCAATAAAAATTTTGGCTTCAGATCACCTTTAAGGAATCTTTAACATGTTCTGAGCAAGTTAGACAAAAGGTTCGTTTTAAAAAGATTGTAATTAGGGCACCTGATTATTGGTTCGTTTTGACGAGTGCTCATTAAACAGGAGGCTTGATACACAGAAGAGCCTACTGGCTGTACATCCACGTTGATTACGTTGATTTTGGATTAGATATGAAAATAACAGAGGAGATGCCAGTGAAAACGAAAGAAGCGTACCATGTAAAAATTCGAAGATTATTTGTCATGATTGGATCACTGATCGAATGTTGCTTCGTTACTTGCTTCCTTTTGATTAGAATATTGCTTCCGTTGGGCGGAGCGTATGAAGGATTACAATAGGAGTTTCTTTCCTTGGAAACAACAGTGAATAAGAATTTTCAATGATTTCTTCATGCAGAGGAAAAAGCCTCCAATTCCGATACCATTCTATTTTGAATATTGACAACATTAGTGGTACACTTTTTCCGCTTTGCTACTTATTCATCCTTTTTGCTAAAGAGCTATAAAGTAAATCTTATCTTCAAACCATAGACACAAGAATAGTGTTTTCAACCATACTTCAACCTGGTTTTAAACTTCATTGACTGTCTACCTTCTAGGCATCAACCGAATGGTTTCAAAAGGCCACTATACTGCTGCCTACCCACTTCACGAGGTAAGATATAGATTGTATCGAAACCTTGAAAATCAAAGCTTTTTAAGACATGGTACTCCTGTTTTCTTTACCTATGTCTAGTCCAAATCTAGTTTTAAGGATTATGAAACCTTCGCAGAGTAGGTTGCCGAAAAATGTTAAGAAGAGACACTGTTCCAAGGTAATGTCGAGCTTAAATGCTCTTCTATCACAATTCATGAAAAGTTGTAAATATCGACATTCTGTCATCTCTGGATTCGCTACCATCACTCAAATCGTGATATTTTGACGTTTTGACACTAAGCGGTGTCAAAAGTTTCTTTGGCACATACTGACAAAGGCAGTTATTTTGCTTATCTTTGAATCATCAGTGCTTCTTTAATCCATTGTCAACTTTTATTGATATAGGTTGTTCATTAACCTGTTATTCATCAGTGCTATTTTGCATGGGGGGGGGGGAGATTTCTATAACTCAGATGCTGGCTTCGGATAGAGATTTCGAAATTAGAATAGAATGCTTATAAATGGTACCACACTGGTTAGCGTCAAAATGAAAGATGTGAGATATCAGAATGTTTGAAATGTTTTCGACATCTGTTATTTGTTAGCTTATGTTTTCATTATCGTTTTGCAGGGAGTTCACAAGTTTGAGCACTCACTTCTCACTCACAAGCCATCCAATGATCGTCAGGTTTGCATACTAATCATTTATTTTATGACAGTCAGCATAGGATGCAAGCATTTGAAAAATCGCGCAATTTTTGTTGCAACTTCTCCTTAATTCATTACCTTGAGATGAACTTCAGATCCTTTGCTATCATTTTTTTGGCAATTTGTGATATGTTGATTATTTCCTGAATTACGGCGTTTCTCTTTTTTGAAAGATTTGGAAATTGAATTAATTAAATGAGTTTAGAAAGAATTAAAATGATGGTAACTATTTCGTTGATATCTTAAGCTAAACCATAGTTTATTGAAGCAAATGTCTTCATTGATGCAAATGATCAGAGCTGTCCAATGTAAGGAATGCTGTTTCAAGTTTCTTTTATAATTCGTTTGTTTTGAAGTTATCCACTGGTTTTAATTATCAGCTGATGATGTCATTTTTTTGCAAATTATTGGGATTTTGTTTTGAAATATATATCACACCCACTCTGACACAGTTAAACCAGCTTTACCTAAACCAGGTTAAATTTCAAGCAATCAGATGCACTGGATTTGTTGGCTTGCCCAATTAGAAGGCTGCAGTCGATAACCTGGTTTAGTTTAAATTGGTTTAACTTGCAGTGTGAATTGGGTAATAGTTGTATCTAATCTCCGAAAGGTTACAGTTTTTGGAACCGCATTTCAGCTGAGCAGAAAGGAGCAATGAAAATTGTCATTAATTGATGTGCTGTAATGGCATTTCAATTGAAGATACCTTCTTTGGGTCAATTTCCCTTTAGAAACATTTTCGACCTTCTGTAGATTCTTTACCTTTTGCAAACAAAATGACGTCATCATCCAAAGATCCAAAATAGTAAGAATTCAAACATGAAACAAGGTATCAGGATTCTTTGTCATTCAACGGTGCTATTCATTTGCATCAATAAAAACTTTCACTTCAGATCACCTTTAAGATCTGCAATATGGCTGTAAGCAGAAGTCTGTCGTGCTTTGTCTGTTCTCGTTTAACTTGCTAGTCCCTAGCCAAGCGGAGCATTCTCATGGTATCGCAATAAATAAGCTAGACAATTTATTGGCTCTGATATTGGGATCGCCAGACTTTGGTATTATTTTCAATTTCAGCCCTGTCGACTTTAATCATCAGTCAATTAAGCCAAATTTATGTCACCTCACAGGATAGGAAAGAGGTACCAACCATCAAGTGAATAATCAGCCATTCAATAAAATCAGTTTATGAAATAAGCAAAGTTGAACGAGATTACAACATTCATTAAGAAGCAGCCTATTTATTTTCGTAGTTTATGTCTCTGATTACGGACTTTCTCTGATAAGGGACGGCGTAAAACGGCCGCTATTTAGTTTGGGAGGGCCTGTTGGGTTGGCAATGTAAGTTCTTCTTTTGCATCCCATCTTTCTGCCATACATATAGGATGGATTTTGTAACAATGCTATTTTGGTTACCTAGTACAACTTTTCATTAATCTTACAGCTGCTGTATTACCATTGGGCGCGATTCACCAACATATGCAAAGAACAGCCACTTGATCTCGTCAGGTATGTATCTTGTTGATCCCCAACATAATGTTTCGTCACTTGATTAATTGTAATCATTGATCAAAAATTGAAGTATTTAGATCATCAATCAGTTAATGGAAAAGCTAAGATTGATAGCGTTTGCCTTGAATTTGCCACACTTTCTAGTTTCCATCGTAACAGTTTTCTTTCAACTCGCCCAAATAAATAACGCCTGTTGTTTTATAGGCAAGAGAAGACCCAGAAAATGTTATACATGTTAGTTGGCCATACAGCTATAAGCTGTTCTTAATTCGATAAATTGTAATAGTTTGATTTAGTGCATGTGAGAACCCGTTATTGGAATTTAACAGGGATATCCGATACAGCAGAAATTAATATTGGGGTACCACAAGGATCTTGCCTTGGACCTCTTTTATTTTTGCTTTATATAAATGATCTTCCTTTCGCTTTAAGAAAGGCACACCCTACTATGTACGCCGATGATACAGCGATCTCCTACTCCTCGAATAAAATCGAAGAAATTGACGCTGTTGTCAATGCAGAACTTGCCTGCCTCGAGAAATGGTTGCAGGGCAATAAGCTTTCCTTGAATATCGTCAAAACACAAGCCATGATAATTGGTTCAGCCCAAAAGCTAGGGCTGATGAACAAAACATCAGAAATTACCCCTTGCTTCCAAGTTAACGGGAATGATATCGAGCTTGTGCATGAAACCAAATATCTTGGTGTCATGATTGACGAAAGTTTGAAATGGGGAAGCCAGGCAAAGTTCCTTCAGACGAAAATCTCACGAGCCCTTGGGCTTTTGAAATATGCCAAACAATTTGTACAAGAAGATACGTTAAGGAACATGTATTTAAGTATCGTAGAGCCCCACCTTAGCTATTGTTGCTCAGTATGGGGATGCTGTGGCGATACTAAACTGAATACCTTGCAAAAATTGTAGAACAGAGCTGCAAGAGTTGTCACGGGCAGCCCTTTTGATTCATCGGCTGCTCCATTGTTGCAAAGATTAGGATGGCTCTCAGTTGATAGGCTTGTCCATAGGGAAACATCCACTATGGTATATAAATCCCTAAATGGACTTGCACCCGACAACCTATGTCAGATCTTCTCCCGATTGTCTGATGTTCACAGTCGGGTCTTACGAAATACGAAATGCGATCTTTATATACCTGGAATGAGAACAGCTTATGGTCAAAACTCGTTTGCTTTCCGCGGAGTTGATAAATGGAACAAACTCCATTCTGATATCAAGTTAGCTCCTTCCATCCGGTCGTTTAAAGCCAAACTCAAAGCTCATAATTGAAAATATTCAAGGAAAGCTGGTTTTAATATTCCGTTTTTCTATTCAAGTTTTTATTAATAGGTGTTTTGTATATTTATAGGATTAGACGATTATTGTTATTAGGTTATTTTTATTTTTAGTTGCAGGGTACATTGTAAAACAGTTATTCAAACTGAATTGTATCCCTGGGTAAATGATTTTAAAATGAAATAATTTTAAAATGAAAATGAAAAAAATATCAGAATTTTTTAGAAAAGCCAACACACACTTTAGAAAAGCTAACACATTTATTTCCTGTGCTCGTAAGATAGCGAGAGAAATCTAAAAAATACTTCGATCCTTCGGCTTTGTATTAGAATATGAATCATTTGAGTCCATGAACTACTCTTGGGGTTATGAATATTTGAGAGGCACCAATTCATGGATTGAGATGGGAATTAATGGGGGCTCCTCTCCGTGACCGTAGAATTGGCAAAACTTCCCTTATTTTAGTAATCAATAACCGGGTTCACCTTTTCTCTGTTTTTGCAGGAAATATTTTGGAGAGAAGATTGGCCTTTACTTTACGTGGCTTGGTGAGTTTTTTTAAAGAAATTTACTTCCAGTATTGTTACTGCCCCCACTTACTGGCGAATCATGCTTACCTTCACTTCGCATAATTAGGATAGGTCTTAGGAAGGATTTGAAACGTTTGTTTACACGAATACAATGGTTTAAGGGATTATGAAATATTAGACTGTCAAATTTGGCGGCTGTTTAATGCATTTATCGGTTTATTCGTTGATTTTCAGTTAATCGATTTGGAACGGAACTATCAAATATGAACAGAATGATTTTGTTTGCTGTCGCTCTTGCCCTCTGATTTATCATGAGACTTTTCTGTCCTCCTGATGTCCTAGTTTTGTTTACAATTCTTATAATTTTGTAAATGAAAATTTTCACCTTGCAGTAAGGCCCAACATTTGAGAAACCTGAAATGCTTCTCATATCTATGATGCCCTCCATTTCTCGGCTGAAAGTTTCTTAAGATTCTAATCTGTTTAGAACTAGTATCATGGCGTGCGCCTTGAGAGTCATTTCAGGAACGGAAAGACAATCAGTGTATAGTTGACATTTCAGTGATCAAGATAAGTCCATGTTTACAAGAAATTATGAAATAGACTAGGCCATAGTTTTTGGGACGTTTCGAGACAGCTTGTCTCACCCTCAATGATTGCCCTCAGCTGAATAAAAAGTAATACGCGAGATTTTTAAACTACAAATCATTCGCAAGCAATACATGATTAAATTGAATTATCCATTGTAAACTTTCTAAAAGGAAACACCATTTCCACTAATAAATGAATAATAAGAAATTCCGTCCCATGAGATTTAAAAAAGATACAATGATATGGAAAAATTTTGTCGAACGAGCGTCGCGTCATATGGTCTCTCAGGATTAACAGGCTCTCGTGTAACAGTAAATTCGAAATTGTTGCTAGCTTTGTCTAAAATAGAAAATTCTTCAAGCATTGTGGCATGACTACGCGGAAACACCCTTTAGAATCGACGAAGAAGCACCCTTTATACTCATTCCCTTCTTGTTTGTTATTGAATGTTCCCTACAACGAACAATAAAATCTCTTTCCTGGAAGATCCAAGAACATGGAGGACCTAGTGTTAATCAAAATATAAGACTGTTTATTTTTGATGTGACCCTGAAGAGTTTCTTGTAAGTATATATGGAGACTAAGTATTTTTCTGAAACTTAAACGTTTTTTGTAGGTGGTTTCTTAAATTCGGGGCCTAACTGTACTGGTTTCGCTACCTATTGATTTGCTTAATATAAGCTGTACTTCTAGAATTTGATAATTTTGAATCATTTTTTCCTTATTAAGGCTTCTACACAGTAATGTTAGTGCCTGCAGCCCTCCTTGGAATCGTTTCAATCATTTATGGATTAGCAACTATGCAGGGTCACACCGTTGTGTAAGTTTTATTTGTTTTGTCTTCTTTTGTCGTAACGAACTTCGTGATAAGGGAGCACTGTCCAGCATAGGTTCCAAATATTTAAAGATATCGGTGTAACTAGCAATAAAATTGGTTAGTGAGTGCGGCATTTTGGGAAATTGGAACCAACTCCACCGACACATGGAATGAAAAAAGAATGACAGACCCTCCTTATTCTGTTAAAATTACAAGATGCCTTTGCCCTCCCCCCTGTCTCGCAACCACTCAGTTTTGCAGTAAGTTCAGTTCTGTCAGCATTGCATCACAAAATCACTGCCTATCTCCCCGCATACTGTCTCAAGACCATAACGAAGTCAGACAAACACACATTCATTCCATGTAATAAGAGACAATTCAGATAGCTTTGATGATACTGCCTCATACGTTTTCGTTATTGTGTGATACAAATAGGTTCTTTATAGCAAAGCAAATTGCAGGATTGCCATGTTTCCACAAACCGACAGGAAGAAAGAGGAAGAGAGAGATTATCTCGCAGCTTGCTGATTCTTTTGAAATATTTAGCGGCTAACGCTGCAAAAATTCGATAGCCTATTTTTTCCACTGAATGACTTGAAAGAAACTCTAATTTTTTTGCTACACCTTTGCCGTTGGACTTGTCTTAAATCCTCGAAAATAGCTTTATTCTTGCAACTTTTTTAAGAATTTACTTACTTAATTTTTTATGTACTTAAAATATCCATTCATTCATTTCATTCATTGTTATTATCTATACACGATACCCCTTCAGCCAAACACCTAATACAATATTTGCTGATTAAATGAATAAAGATAATATCTATGATAAAAAATTGGACGAGCTGTTCTTTTCAGTGTGTGTTCTTTCTAAGCTTTTTCAGCTCGTCAGTTGCGCTTTTGGTTCTTTTTGAAGCGCCTGACTATTTTGATTTCTCTTGTATCGGCTGGGATATCATTCCAAATCTTTGAGGGCAGAGTAGTGAGTTATCTTTTGGCATGCTCTGTTTTAAGCTTTGGGATCTGGAGATTCTTACAATTTCCAAAAAAGTATCAAATGAATACTTAATTGACGAATGACTGAATAATTTTCGAACGTAGCTTAACAGAGTTCCTCAAAGTACCCATCAGCTTGAATTAATGTTAGTGAAACTTAGGTTTTCGTATCGAAGTCCTTTCCAAATTCCATGTCGCTTGCTCTGAAGATAAACAATGGTCGCATGCTACTTTGACAACGAGTACTGTTGAGGAGGTTATGGTTTGAGCTTTCTCACAAACTTGATTTTCCAAAGCTTGTAACTTCGTGAGCAGATTTGCAAAATTCTAGTGTGTCAGCTTAATTCTAGATTATGGGAATAGGGTTATCTCGTCAAGGACCCCCTTCATTATATCATTGTTTGTAATATGTAATCAAATTTTGAACAATCTTATCTTGTTTGTTTGTTTGTTTTCAATATATTTTGAGTGGGCTTGTCAGGATTTCTAGCTACTGAAAGCTAATTTAGGCCCACTGTGCATGCCGCATCCGGGCACGGGACCCCTAGTTTAACATCCCTTCCGAAGGACGGCGAGGTGAGTTGCGAGGTCAGGCCTCAATGGTCACCCATCCGAAATCTGACCTCACTCGACCAAGCTTAACTTCAGTCACCTGACGAAGACTGTATAAGCCACTCAGCCACTCACCTTGCAGTAAGATATCTTTATCTGTTTAATTTTACTTCTCCATTGTTTCAAAAGGTTGTCTGAAAGGATTAATAAAGACGAAGAACCTTTTTATGTTCGTAAACCTTACCTCATGTTATTATTTCTCTTAAGCAAGGAGATCTGTTCAAATGAAACATACCCCATGTGTCCAAGATGTGATTATAAATGCCCATTTTGGCCGCTGAGTGAAAGCTGCTACTATGCCAAGGTAATTTTCTGTAATGCGTAGAAATCAAGATAAAATGCATGTACCGGGTGAGTCAAAAAAAGAATCCCTATTCCCTGAATATAAAGGAAGATGATGTTTTTAGGAGACATACCATTTAACAGTAGACCACAGTAGATAAATAGACCACAAAATTCTCCTGACTAAAATCGGCCACTCTTTTTTGAATCACGAGGAGTTCTCTCCTGAAAGCTCTTCCGAGAAATCTTCAAATCATTTTCAAAACGTCGACCAAGATTTCCTGAACTTTTTGCGGTGCTCCAATAAGTTAAACGTCGTATATTCTCTTGGGAAAGTGAAGTCATCTGAAATGATGTTTTGCACTCAGGAATGACATTGTCATCCTCCCAAAGGGATAAGTCGTGCTAAAGTATGTAAAACTCAGTGTTGTAATTTGTTACTTGATTGAAGTTTTAAAAACAAGGCAATACAATTTCGCCATTCTCATTGGTTAATCACAAATTTCCAGTAGCCTTTTCTAATACGATACAAGGACGGGTTTTTTTTACCATAGCAGCTTGCCTTAAGCCTGTGATATTTACAGTAAAGTGCCGCCATATTGCAACAACAAAATGCTTTTGACTGAATGATATGAAGCAAAATTAGACTATCAGGTAATAAAACACATACTAGCCTGTTTTCTTCCAATACAGGAAAAAATAAGCCCTGGGTCTTAATGCACAGGCCTCGCAAGATCGGTCTGTGTCTGTAAAGATCTCAGGATCTATGTTTTCCTGCACAACGCAAAACTGGTTAGTAAGAGCATAGTATAGACATGCGAGAAATGTAGTTGTAGTTTTGTGTAGTTTCTGGACATTTCTTGGAGGGGCTTTCTCGAGAAAATCGCTTGTAATTGCAGAACGGAGTCGCCGATTTCTAGCAATTGAAATTTAGAAAATCTTTGAACATTTTCACAATTGAATGAATCATATTTTGGACAATATTATTGTCTTATTATCCAGGGAGCTGTGGTCTCTTGAACAGAGATTATTTTTTTTAACTCACCCGCATGATTGCTCATTATTTGATCAACACGGATCTTAGTTTATATTCTTAAAACAATTCTCAAACTTGGGGATTGTTAAGGAACAGAATTATTTGAGCAAAAAGCAAGAGATAAAAATGCCATGTTATTTTCAGCGTAGATTCCAAATCTTTGAAAACATTGGCGTACAATTTTATGACCTTTTCTTAAAGGCATTGAGTCCGTATAAATAGCGCTCTCATGACCAATATCAACTTCTTTTCAATCATGAAACAAAAGTCGTCACTTAGTCCCTATTGAAATTAAACCAAAGAAATTCCTCAGGATAATGCAAGGATTAAGTAGTCTTTTGTCTCGACTCCTAATGACGTTAGCATTATTGTGCGATAACAAAGGACCGTCAGCGGTTTGTCAGCGAAAATTGAGGACAGCGTTAACACTCAACTATTTATAAGGACTCAATTCCTTTAACTGAATGGCAGGAAAGAAACTTTAGCTACTTAGTTGTAGTTCTACTTGAAGGCGTTTCTCAAATCTTCAATATTTTTTAAATTGTTGTATATTGTATTTCAACCATTGGCGGCTCAGAATCCATTGTTGTGATGCCCCAAATGCCAATGAAGTAGCAAAGTTATGAGAAGGTTTAGTTAAGATTAGCAAGCCAAATCAACCCAAATATTATTTGTTTGTTTGTCTTTGCTGTTTATGTCATGTCGTTGCGAAGAGCAGCGTTGAGGCCCTGATATAAAATTCTGAATGGCAGAATTTGAATAATAATAGTCAAGATGGTGTCAACATATGAGGACGGAAGGGCCAAGACAGGTTTTAAGAATAAAGCTGCTTTAATTGCTGATTTGACTTTAAGAGTATCTTTAAAGAGTGTGACAGCTCTTATGATATTTTATATGTTTTAATCATGCATCCTGTTGTGTTTAAGAACGGTTTGTACTGCTGGTGATAAAATAAGACGCCCTTCAAAGTTTTTTCCCACAAGCAACGAAGCTTTCTTTGAAAGGTTCAACCGATTTTAAACCCTGGACATATAGTTGTCACCTTCTTCTTTTGCAGAGTTTCAAGGCAATAAACATTGAAGGGTTCTCTAATTTTTGATTTTGTTTATCGTAGGCTGCATATGTTCTGGACAATCCATTCACAGTGGTTTTCGCAATTTTCATGTCTTTCTGGGGTGAGTCTTATAAACACATTCTGTAGATTTAATCCATGTTATACAGGTAACAGGAATAATAGACGATTCCGCAAAAGATGGCGGACGTCATTTCACGCAATGCATGATAGGAATATGTCCCCTAGCAACGCATAGCTACAGAAATTAACGACTGCAACATAAAATCTTGACCACAGCTATGATAAACTTATGCTGTCGCAACTATATCGTGAAATCCATATTCTTTTGGACACCTGAAGTCTGCGAAGTCTTCTGAAAACGGTAGACTTTGCAGATAAAAACCTCAGCTACCAAACGGATGCAAATTCTGAAAACAGTAGAGTCGAGAGTCGGCAGACCTTGCGGAGAAAAATGTCAAAAGAATGAGAACTCTGAAAGAAAGTTAAAGAGTTCGAATCTTGTGTTCAGTAGAGTGTCCTGAAGCCATTGCAATACTTTTGTTATGCAAATCTCAAGAGAAAAGAACTTGCAATATTTCATTCTTTTTTCCATAGATATGTTTTTTCGAATGTTTTAGAACTTTTATTCAGGGTTTCTTCAACACCTCTTTGATCAGTTATGTAAACAAGGTCAAAATCTTCTTGAAAATCTTGACAAAACGACGAAAAGAGCTGGCCACTACATCTTGATATTGTTGGAAAACTAAACTGTAACTAATTGCTAGCAAAAGCTTATAAGAGTGTAGATTTCACGATGAAATTCCGACGGCCTCTATCGTAGCTGCGGTCAAGATTTTATGCTGCAGTTGTAAGTTTTGGAAGCTATGCGTTACTAGGGGCATATTCCTATCATGCATTGCGTGAAATGAGGTCCGCCATCTTTTGCGGAATCGTCTATTCCCGTTTCAAGGCCACTGATATTGCCATCATTATTGGCAATTATTACCCGACTGAAGCTTCAAAAACGAGGCAATACAGAATCTCGCCACTTCTATTGGTTAATCATACATTTCCCGCGGGTTTCCCATAGCCTTGTATGTAATACGATACAAGGACGCGTTCTGTTGCAACAGCAACGGCTTTGGGCCTGTAAAATTTACAGTAAACTCAAACGATATGACTGTAACAAATGTGTTTGATTAAATGATGTGAGTCAAGATTAGAAGCTGTCAGGTAATAAAACTAATACTAACCGGTTTTGTTATTGTACAGGAAATTATAAAGCCTTTAGTCTTAATGCACAGACCTCGCAAGCTCGGTCTGTACTTTTAAGACCTCGGGCTTTATATTTTCTTTTACAGCACAAAACCGGTTTGTATGCGTACATAGTGGCTAATATTGAGCATAATGAAATATGTATAAACTTCCCTGACTGAAGTCGACCATTCCATTCTGACATCGTGAAGGATTTTCGAAAGAAAGCCCATTCCAGGTCTCAAAAAAATTTTTTCTTCCTGGTAGGTAGCTAAGCACTCTCGTTTCTTCTTACATACCATAGAAGCTCTATGAAGCCCCCCCCCCACTTATATAAAATTCAAAAAGTTACAACATACTTTCCATTTGTTTAAGCTAATCAAGTTTGCATGCTAAGTTTGTTACAGTTTGGGATAAAACTCTCGAATCTATGTATTTGACCCGTAGAATTGTACATTGCATCCGCAAAATGTGGCGTAAAAGAACAAAGGAGCTATCATTTATGTCCCTGTCATGTGATTTTGTGAATAAGCCCCCTCCCTAATCAGTCCCCTCGCTTTTAAGCTCCCCTCTGGAATTTCAAAAATTAGATAAGTCCCCCATGGGCTTAATAGAGCTTATACTGTGTTTTCTTTCCCGGTATATTGCCCCTTCCGTCCCTTTTCCTTTCCTCTCTTTTCGTTCCCTTATTTCTTTCCCTTTTTCCCTTTCGTCTTTGTGTCTTTCCCTTTTTGTCTTTTTCCTTCCTTACTCAGAAATCTAACCATTTCAACTACCGCCGCTACCTCGCTACTTGGTTTTTTGAGCCCTAATTCGAAAAGATTTCAAATGGTGTAATATCACGATCAGTTTTTTTTAGATGTTTCTGCCCCACGGCATTTACTTAAAACGTTTTGTAGCATGTGTGATCCACTTTGGAGGTTTAAATCGTTGGAAGAATTCTTTTTGATGCTTTTTTTTTATGCTCTGTTAATGCTTTTACAAACATATTACTAATTACAATACGTACAAACTTCGTTACAATACTACAGAGACGATGCCACAGGGAACGAAATACTGTGTATACCCTGCGACCATTCTAGAGATATATAATTAAAAGCCACATAAAACTACACATACCTATTACAAGAAAGGAATCATTAGATACGAATGGAAAATGAAGTAACAAGCGAAGGTAGTCTGCAGCCAAATACAGCAATCGCACGTGTAGGTTTGTAGGCTTGGAAACAAATATGGTAATTTGCAAATTCGATTATTTGGTTGCAAGCTTCCTTTAGACATTATATGTTCAGAAAACAAAGAGAATTACTAGAGCGAGCACACACAGAAAGGGTTTGGTATTCTATGTACGGATATGCATAATGTTCAAGCAAAGCGTTCTGTTTCGAAGATATAGTTGTCGTTGCATTCAAGATTAATCTGTTGGCATCCTTGGGCAGATTTTTATTTTTAAAGAGAAGAACTTTCAGATAAAGTCCAACTTTCATATCTACCACTTGCAGCTTAATGCCTCACCTCCAAAGCAGAATGCTCTACCTCCAGCGTTCGCATCCACCACTTGAAGCATGATGCATCACCTCTGAAGCATAATGCCCCACCTCCATCGTTCGCATCGACCACAGTAGGCGCTTAGGTTCGCTGGCGTGTGTCCAGAGTCTCAGTTTACCCGTAGGCTTCGAGTGCATGATTGACACCAGTGAGAAGATCTTTCATGTTCCTAAGGATACAGATGCTAGTCATTTTTGTAAGATGAAAATATATGGAAAAATTTGATAGTGTGTCTAAGCAATTTTTGAAGGTTTTTTGTTATTATTATCGTATTTATGTCATTATATATATCATATATAGAAACGTAGAAGGACTTTTGTGAAGGGCCATAGCATCTTGTTTTACACTTTTTCAACTCAGAGTACAGATAAGCAAACCTTTTTAAAATGTTTGTTATTGATTTGATTTTAGCGACTTGCTTCTTGGAATTCTGGAAGCGGAAGCAAGCAGAAGTTTCATATGATTGGGATTTGATTGGATTTGAAGATGAAGAGGTTTGTTTATTCATTTGTCTCCATCTACGGTGTGCTTCAAAGAGTCTTGCCCTGTTTGCTTGGCTACGGTGGAGGAGCTGCATCTTCAGTTGCCCCGTGCGTTTATTAGACAATTTCATAGGTCATGCTTCGGCATAGAGTCTGATACCTTGTTTGAACCAATCTGACAAGTGGTTTCTAATTTATGGGAGAGGAAAGGCAAATAAATGGAGCAATATCAAGGACAGATTTTGTAAGACAATAGCATCAGTTGCTTTTGCTGACACCTAAATTCCAAGAAATTTACGATTTTTTTTGTACAAGTTCAATATAAAAATTTACAATTTGCGAATTACCCACGACTACGAAAGATCTACAATACAATACTACAAAACGATGCCAAGGGGAGCAAAAGACCATGACTACCCCAGGGCCATTCACATGAAGAATTTAGAGTGAATATGACGCAAAAATTTTTATTGATGAAAAACGTCAATTGGAAAGTGCTGGTTTCGAATTTCGACCAGCGGTGTTTAATGCATAACATTAGACAATGAATATTTTCGCGTCATATTCAATTTAATCTAAAAATACAACTAAATATACTATTACGAAAAGCTACGTACGAACAATGGAAAAGACAAACGTGACTCTATGACAGGAAACTATCTTTCTGTAAAATTTGCGATTGTAGACAAAGGAAATACTCGCAACCACTAATTCACAGCAAACACAGCTGTAAAGTTTCTCTGAAACCCAGGTAGCTAGCTCGCTTGTTGTATATTCCAGAAATGTTTTTAAGGGCAAATCTTGAGGCTATATCGAAGGAAAGAGTAAATATCTAAACATATGCTTTTGACATTTCATGTTTATTGTTCAGAAGCTGAGCGGTAAGAAGTTTAATTGTATCAAGCAATACGAGAATTTTATCGCCTCAAAATCGGTTTCTATGCAAAACAAATAAAATGATGCCGACAGTAGATGTTTAGATATATCCTCCTTCTTCCGATATATGCTCATGTTTGCGCTGAAAACCATCTATGGAATATACAACAAGTGAGCTAGCTGCCTGGGTATCAAAGAAACTTTGTGGTTTTGTTTGTTTTGAATTACTGGTTGAGAGAATTTCGTTTGTCTGCAATCGCAAATGGCTTGGAGTTTAGGTATCAACAAAAGCAATTGATGCTGTTGTCTTACAAAATCTATCCTTGTTAAGTTGAGCACTGTTAACGTGTTAAACACGTAGAAGGGATTTAGAACTCTTTCTCTCAAAATTTGCTTGATTTTGACATTGGTTTGGAATTAAGAAAGTGCTGTTATTGAAGCAACCACTTATTTTTGTCCTCTCCTGCACCATAAATCAGAAAGCATCTGTCAGATCGAAGGTCTCAAAAAAGGTCTCAAACCCTTATTTGAAACGCATTTCATACAACCGTGCAAAAAACGCTTTATTGATCTTGGAACTCCTCTACAGCAACCACCCAAGTAAGGAAAAATTTTTGGGACGCCTTGTATACTGCAATATTCGTTTTTACGTAAGTTATGCTTGTTTGATAACTTCGGTAGATAAGGTACTTAACGAGAAATGATAAAGATTATCAGGGTACAAAAAAAAATGTTAAAAAGATTCGGATGCAAAAAAATCTCTGTACCATTTTGTTCTCAAAAATCTTCTCGTTTTCTTGCATCCGAATCTCTTTATCATTTCTTGTTTGATGAAGGTTCATACGATTAATGTTTTATGGACGCAATCTTCAGAGGGCCGATTCAAGCTTTCATTTCGTAATACACACAGGTGCTTACTAAACCTGAAATTTATTCAGAATCGTTTGTTTCATTTGAATTTTGAAAGGAGATTACCAGGCTGCTCATGTACTAACTTTTATATATCTCTATCTGAAGTAATAATTTTGACTTAAGAATCCCCAAGATTGATCAAAGCCACTCTGTTTGACGGTGATTTATATATCTTTTGCGCCAAAATCGATGGACTTGTAACAGGTTACGATAAATCATATCTGGACCCTCTAAGATGTATGACTTAGTCGTTAGCCAAAATCCAGAATTAGAGTTTTTAGGATTCTTTGAAAATTTTATATCCTCTGTTTCTTGAGCTATAAGCGAGTGTTTCTTAAAATTTCTCAGTCTCGAAGACATTGAAAACGACAAAAAGGGGACTCGATATGAATGGGGGGAGGGGGGATTTTTTCGTGGTGCTTTTCTTAGAAATAGATAGTTTTTATTGCTGCACTGGCATTAATTGAACAACTGGCCTTTTTTATCAACCAATCTTTTACATTGTGCAGGAACAACCTCGTGCTGAATACGAGAACAAATTGATGGCCAGGGGAGAAAAGTACAGAAGAGTTAATCCAATCACAAGTGTAAGTATTGCTTACAAGATCGCATTTTTATGACTCAGCTACTAAGATTTAAAAGGAGATTTAAAATGTTGCTCTAACGGCTGTGCCAAAAGTGCCAAAATGATATTTCGGCGTTTATTCAATCATAAAGTTTGAATGAAGAGGCAACTTATGTGTGGAAATTTACTGCACTAACATTGATCTAACCGTTCTGGAGTTATGGACAATTTAGTCGGAGCATGGGCAACAATGCACCGTGTTTGTAGTTAAGAAATTAAAGTTTATTACCTCGATATTACAGTTTTACTTTGTTGCTTTCTCTTTGGCTGAAGCCTAACCAATGCCAGGAATCAAATTCAAATGGCTCATGCGCGTCCGAACAGTTAGTTGCTACACACCGTTCATCCTGAGCCAACATTTCAGACTCGCAAGCACTGATTAGGCTTGTGCCAAAGGGAAAACAACGAAGAAAACTACGGTAATGTCAAGGTAGCAACTTTAATTTCCAAGCTGCAAACACGGTGTATGGCTGGAGGCTGGAGGCTGTTTTTGAAGTCGTGTGGAATCTAAAACAATAATTGTTGTGATATCAAAGACTCCAAAACGCTCGTGGGATTTAAACGTAAAATTACTTGCTCTTACCAGACCGCTTAAAAATCTGTCTACATTGTTTATAACATGATAAGTATTAGGAACCTAACAAAGTTACGGGTAGAATTCAGCCCTCTACAAATATGATTTTTCTTGGGTTCCATTATGGAGTTCAAGCTCCGCACTGTTAGAATTCAATAAAAAGCAGAATTTCCGTTGATTCTGAGGTGTAGGTTGAACGATTTTATCGATCGATAAACCGTCTTTAGCCCTTCCTTTAACAATTCTGACATTCCGTTTTCAGCAAAATGATTATAGAAAATCAATACACGCGCAAACAGAGATGAAACAGAAACTCATATCTAAGTTTGGCGTTGGGTAATCGATTTATTTTGGCAATTTTTATCGAAATGCACACAGTTTTACTAAAATAACAGTTCCGATTAGAAAATTTTTGCTGGGACACCCTGTACATCTTCGTTATTATCCAGCTTTCCAAGGCCTATAAAGTGCTGAACACACATGGCATGTCTCCAAGCTAATTTTATTATTTGTAACTACTGGATGCATTTTTCTTTAGCTAGTTTTTCCCAAAGCTATTCGTTTATGGATTTCCATATACAAATTACCATCAGGTGTTATTTCGCACTCTGTTACATTTTTAATTTGTTTGATATTGGTAAGCTAATGAAATTACGATTAGCAAGCCTGATACAGCAGGTCGTTGTTTGTATCTATCTACCAGTACGCTGCCACTGAGCAGTAACACATTTGGTCTAAATTTCTTGTTGACTTATATACAGATGAATTTTTGTTAATTTCCGTGTTTGTGTTATTTGCAGATTGAAGAACCACATATAAGAGGGCGTGAAAAGACACCGAAATTTGTTTTATCGTTTAACACAGTGCTGTTCATGGTGAGTTTTGTTTTACTTCATCTGTTTGTCGAAAAACAATAGAAATGTGGAAATATCTTTTAGAATTCAAAGATTATTGAAAAAATGCCTGGTGAGCCAGAAAAAAGTTCCCATTTTAAAAAGTTCATAGCACCAAGAGTACGTCACAGGTTTGAATGACTCAAATTTCAGCTAAGAGCCGAAAGAATGAAGTATTTTTGTGATTTTTGTCGCTGTCTTTCTTACACTGAAGTATCGGTAAATTTAACATTATAAAAATTTCATAATTGCAAAATGACTGAAAAAGGTCTAAGACATTGATGAAATTGTAAGGCCTCTCCTTACACAGAACAATATGCAATGGGCATTTCACCTCTCTCGAGAGTTATAAGATGTCCATTTTCCAACAAATATTATAGATTTTCAGTCCCAAAGCAATACGTGGGCAGTGGATACCACTCACTCGTGAACAATTGCATTTTCTCCATTGATCTGTGCAAGGAGTCCTTTGTGATTTGATCAATGCTTTAGGCCATTTTTCAGTCATTTTGCAACCATGAAATCTTTGTAACTTTACTTTACTTTACTTTATCTATATTTCTGGTGCCAGTAAGGCAGCGAAAAAATCGCAAAACTACCTCAATCTTTCCGGCTTTTAATTAGAATTGGAATAATTCAAATCTTTGAAGTACTGTTGATGCTATGAATTTTCAAAAGTGGGAACTTTTATCTGGCTCACCCGTTATAGCACTGTAGATTTATCAAGTCTGCATTATTCTCCATCAAGAAACCTTTAGTGCTGATCATATCCTGTTATTATCATAAGGGCTGACTGAGCAAATTAGATGTTAGGCTGCCCTAGGCATAGAGGACATTGGAAAAAGGCCTAGGAAAGTTTGTCATTGGTTGTAACACCCTAGGTTTGTTTGATGGAAATATTTCACCTTAGCATAATGGAGTAAGAGTCATTGTCTCATGACTTGATATGATGTTTAGAGAGCCATTATAATTGAAGAGGACTTCGTTGAATCCATTTCCCTTAGGAAACATAGTCAGCCTGGTAAATTTTCTTTAGCTTTTGCAAACAAAAATGACATCTTCAGCCAATTGTAAGAAATAATGGATAACTTAGAAATGAAACAAGATATAGAAATATTTTATATAACATTCTTTATCATCGAACAATGCCTTTCTTTTGCATCATTAAAAATGTTCACTTCAGCTCACCTTTAAATTTAATCGATGGACAAGAGGCTGAGCTATTTTTTGTCATTTTTCATCAATTTTCTGAGCACTTTGAATATAGGAAACTTGGATTTATGATTGTAAATAAATATTCTTTACGAGTAATATAAAAAAGCGGTTTTGATATACCATGATTCATTTTTTTAGATTGCCTTGGTTGTTGCAACGATGTTGGGTGTTATTGTATACAGAGTGGCAGTGACAGTTGTTCTTGCAAAATCACAAAACATTGAAATCAGCTGGATCAGTTTATTTGCGTCCTTCACTGCTGCTATGATCAATTTAGTCTGCATCATGTTACTTAACAAGGTGACTAAATGGTTCTTATTTTGTTTACCGTCATTGACCTTTTTAACTTGTTAACTGCTTGAATCGAATGTCCAAATCCGCGAAATTTTGTGTGGGTGGACAAAAGGATGGTCCCCATTCTCAGGAGAAACACTGTTAGCTGTGGCGAGAAATTGGCTCCGATTTCACAACATTTTGCAGTTAATCAACGATGGCCCTGGTCAAGTTGAGTTACAAACGTTTCAGTTTGTACACAGGCAAGTTGTATTCACCTTTAGCCTTGTTTCTCCTTGTTTTCGTTCATAGCTAACTCATAGTTGGTCATCGGCCATAATTCCACAAAGAGTATCTTTGATGACATCATTATTGTTGATTCCTGTTATTGCCCAACTCTACAACTGAATACATCCAAGGGAACTTTAGGTCGTTTTTTTGTATTACCCTTAAAGTCTCCAGTTTTTTTTTTCATTTGTGGCCAAATCAAAGCTTAAATGCACAAAGAACACTTTCTTTGCTGTCATCAAATTCCTTTTGCTGCTTGATTCAAACCAGACAGCCATAAAAAGAGCTAAACTTGTTTTTTTAAATTTCGGTGACAAGATCAGCGATATTTATGAACATAGTTGTCCTTGACCTACTGGGCAAATTTATCTGAAGATAGCGCTTAGAGTTAGATTCTAGTGATATTTCAAACAGGAACGCTTTTTGGGACAACCAGTACCTTGGACTCATTTTTGTAGAAAAGACTCTAGAAAGTCCATTCTATCCAGAGTAAACAACGCAGTATAATCTCCCACTATTTATAAACAGACCTTTTCACAATTTTTTGAGAAAGAGACTGAAGAGAGCACGGCCCATTCTGACTAGCAGTAGTAAATTTGTGGAATCCTCTTCTTGCGGCTTGGTCATGTCTCCTTGCAAACTCGAATTATTTTCGATTTATTTGCACCTTTCAAGAGTTACACAATGTTGGTTTGTTTAATGCGGTAAGCATTTTCTTTGGATAATTTAGACGTCTTGCCGTCCTTCCGCCCATTTGTGATTGTATTTTGAGCCTCTTCATTGCATGTGTTCACTCAGGTTTGAAGTCAGGCATATTGATCGGTTGGGCCTAAACTGAGCAGTTTCAAAGCCGAGGACAAATACCTTTGATAAAATGGCTCAAAATGTACTCATTGATTGGTGAAAGAATGACTTGGTGGCTAAACAATCTAGAGAAGACACTTACCACCCTAAAAAGGTTTCGTGCAACTCATGAAAGATGCAAATAAATTGAAAAACTTGATTTGGCAAGGAGATGCAAGCCAACCGCAAGTTGGGGATTCTGGTGATTTCCAGCTGTTGCTAAGGCTGTCAAATTGGGCTGCGCTTTCCTCAGTTCCTTTCTCCAAATCTCGACAAGATCTATCATTAAGATCAAACAAATCAATCAATGAAAGCAATTTGAAGATGGTGTTTCATTGACCATTACTACTTTAAGAGCCATCTTAACAGCATCTGCCTCATATTATATCCCTGAATCTTTAATCTCATTTATCGTCCAATGTATAACGAATATGCTTCTGTTGCAGCTGTATGAAAGAATCGCGTTCTACTTGACCAAATGGGGTAAGTTTCCCATTTAATCACATAAATATTGAACTATGATGAATTGGTTGACCTTTCATTGTCGAAGATAGTTGGAGCAAGGTGCTCAAACAATTTTTGTTGGTTAGTTTCTGTTTTTTCTTCAGAATTTTTAACACTTCAAACATTATTACGTTCCTAGTATCGGGTTCAGATCTTTCCAAAGCCATGTAAACTCTAAATCGAATAGTTTGAACGAAACAAAGGGCACTTTGCTATAGTCATACCTTAGAGATTTTTTGATATCTTTGTTAGCTTCAAATAAAAGAAATTCTATCTGAGGCTATATCATTATCAAAGTCCTAAGTTGTGATGCAAAAGAGCGACAGAGTTTTGCTTGCCATCACATTTTAGATCTACAGAAATCATGGTCTTCTTGAAGACTATATAGTTTTTCCGCCTTTCTAAATTCTGGATTTGTAATGATTATGTCTCCAAACTTTCCTGCGAATCTTTGAATGAAAGGAAGAACGCCGTCTTTTGAAAATTGTCAAAATATCAAATATTTCTATGGTACAATTAAAGGAAATTAGGCAAACTTTCTTCGAGCCATTCAATTGAAAATAAAATGTGATGGGACTTAATCACCTTTTTATCAAAGATTTAACCCCTATGTATTTAATGCTGAAACTTTCGACAGATAAAACGACGGGCGTTTATATGCACGCCAAGGACTTTTGTTTCGCTATAACTTTTTTCTTTATTTGTCGTCTATCTACCGGATGAGCAAAAAAGAAACACCCAGCGTTTGAAAGGCTGCTGCTCCCTGAATATATAAGCAATGATGTTTTGCATTATCTGAATGAATAGCTAGCATGTTCAGTTGTTCTTAGAATTTTTCGTGGCTGAAATCGGTCACTCTGTTCAAATCTTACAAGGGACCTTGTTAAGACAGTCTCCTCGAAAAAGCTGTGCGAAAAGTTGTAAACTTGTGAGCAAATATCCCAAATATTTTTACCTGAAAGTACTGACTTGAACACGCTTCAGCACGTGCTGTCTCCTCCAAGTATGAATAACTTATTCAGGAGGGGGGGGGGGATTTCTTTCTCTCAGAGGACAAAGTACATGAATGTATGTAATTTAACAGAGGGACATTTTGCTCCTCGCTTTCCTATGTTTACAGGTTTTCGAAAGGGGCTTTCTGCAGAAAATCTCCCATAGAGTGGCAGATTAAGGCTGGCTAAATTACTGAACGTAAATGGATTTATCAGGAATAAAACAAGGCAGTCTTCAATATCACTACTTTGATGTTCCGAGAGAAGCGCTTTTTCAAACGCCTGCCGTTTTCTTTTTAACTCATCTGGTATCAAATCTGTGATAGAATCGGTTTCAAATTGTAGTTTTGTTTTGATTGTAGAGCTACCCAGAACTCAAACAAATTTTGATGATGCATATACATTCAAGATGTACTTGTTTCAGTTTGTCAACTTCTATGGTTCATTATTCTACATTGCCTTCTGCAAACTCGAGTAAGTTTTTACATGTTTCCTTCACTACCGTATATGCCAAAGCAAAGTAGCCTATGTTACGTTTAGACTTGTTATCCGAATGGGGAAAGGGTCTACGAATCAATGAGCGACAGCTTGTTATGACAGTTCTAGATTTCTGGAACTTTATTTATGCAGCCTTCTGTTTAGACGCGTGTCCAATATTGTTTGAATAAAGGATTAACATAATTAATTGGCCAGCCGTAGCAAGATTTGTCTCCGTATTTCGAAGACCTGTCATTCTTTAGGATAATGGGTTTGCTCGTAGGCTAAATGCAAGTCAGTTCATTAGGAAAATCACCAAAATTTTTTTCACATTTCTTATGATGAAAATGTGACTTTCTCCCGTTATGTCAACGATCAAATTACGTTCAAAAGTCAGAAAATTAGTCAGACCCAATCTCTGAGTGTTGCCTGTAATGTAACACTAACATGTATAAATCAGTTACTAAAATAGTTCAATATTTTCAAAGCTCGTCATTGATATTACTAAGCCTTCCTCAGCAGGACTCAAAAAGATATTCTCCTCCCTGTCCACAATTCCATCCCTTATGCATTCCCTCCTAATTTCTTTTCGTTCCGATTATTTTTCTTCTTTCCTTTATTTCTTGCTGGGAAATTTTGAGCATTTCAGCTACCCTCCTGGTAGCACGGGTACCACGCTACTTGGGATTCCTGAGCCGTGTTTCTCAGATCTGACCTAAACAAGCCTAACCTTTCTCTAGCTTACGGCTAGGGGGCCATGCTCGGGGGGGGGGGGTATCTTCACCTATCATCTGACGGGTAGGTGCCATTTTGCGTGAAAAATTGGTACCCATAATTCCGTAAATTCTGATGGTTTCTAGTGTCATAATTCCGTAAATCGAATGAAAATCTGGGCCATAATTCCGGAAATTATGAAAAATCCCCTGAAAAGGACACCCATAACTCCGTTAAATGTCTAAAAATTGTGAAAATGATACCCATAATTCCACAACGGTTTCAAAAAGTACCCCTGAAAAAATGGTACGTCCCCGTACCGTGAAAAGTACGAAGTTACCCCCCCTCCCCCCTGAGGGGCCGTGACTATTTCCTCTTCCTGCAGTCAGCTAGCCCACCTTGATGATCTGGCTTATATGTTATGAACAGGCTGTTTGATGACAGACTATTTCTTCTAGTCCTGGTTACCCCGGAGGCTACCACAAGATATTTGGATTTAGAAGAGAAGAGGTTAGAACATTTCCTGGTAAAGCAGTTATGTAAACCTTATTTCAAAGCACGGGCGTCAAATCTGTAAAGAGGCTTTGATGACTGGTTTGTTATCAATTGCTCTTCTACCAGATTTAAGTTGCACTATTGCCCAGCCCATCTATAATTTTTTAGGCTTTTCAGAGTCACGCGGAGCTGTCTTTGTTACAATCAGGTTTCATGAGGATAAGAGGTTTTATTTCTTCTTATTACCTGACTGAAGTTTCAAAAACGAGACATTACAGAATCCCGCCATTCCTATTGGCTAATCGAACCTTTCCCGCGGGTTTCCCGTAGCCTTGTATAATACGATACAAGGACGCGTTTTTGACGCCACAACAACTGCTTTAGGCCTAGGCCTTTGAGATGTACAGTAAACTTGTACTTTAAAGACCTCGGGCTTCATATTTTCCTGTAAAACACAAAGCCGGTTAGTATGCGCATATTATTGCATCTTTCGTTTGATTTGATGGCTTGAAGGGAACTCAAGGTACCATTGCATAAAAAGTTTTCGCGAATCTGTGATATCTTGCTTGCTCCGTTCCTAAATCACACCTTTCTTCTTTGTCTTGAACGGATTCGCGGAAAGCTTAAAAAATTAAAATCATAATCGTCAAGCAGCAGATTTTATTAAGTTTAGAATACGGTTTCTTAGAATATGGTTTCATGGTTTAATAGAAATTGACTTCTTCAAAACATCGAAAATGGTTTAAACACAGAAAACGCTGTTATTACTAAAAGAATCGAGATGTCACTATGGAGTCTACTGCACGTTCCATCGAAGAAAAAAAACTGCATTAAAGTACCGGTTGAGCCAAAAAAGCGCCCGTTGTTTGAAAGGCTAGTGCACCCTGAGTATATAAGCAATGATATTTTGCAATACCTGATTGAATAGCTAACATGTTCAATTATTTTTAGAAATTTTCCTGGCTAAAGTCGGTCACTCCCTTCAGATTCTGTAAGCGATTTTCCAAAAAAAATTCCCTTCAAGAAACCGTCAAAATGTGCTAAAATTACAGTCAACTTTCCATGACGTGTTCACCTCACAGCGATGAATTTCAGCTCGCTTTAGCACGTGCTTCCCTCTTGTCGGGTTGAAAAGTCTTCCCCCTAGTATGAATATCATATTCAGGGGATTCCATTCTCCCAAGAGGACAAAATACATGAACACATCCAAGTGTCATTATTGCTATGAAGGAGAACAAATGGAAATCTTCCATGGTGTTTTCACTCGTTTTTGCTGGTTTTCAAAAGGGGCTTTCTTCAGAAAATCTCCCATTCCGACGGGAAGGAATGGCCGATTAAAGCCGGGTAAATTACTGAACCTAATCGGACGTACCGGGAATAAAACAAGATAGTTTTCAATATCATTTCTATAATATTCAGGGGGGGGGCAATCTTTTCAAACGTCGGGCGTTTTTTTTTTGACTCACTTGGTAGATGAACAGAGATACAGCGAAATACTCTAAACATAGCACTAAAGTACGGCAGGCGCCACTTATCTACCTTTTGTTTAATCGATCGAAAACATCAAATACAATAGGTTATATTTAGATTTACATAGTCCCCCTAGCTAAGTTTGCTTTCAACCCCGTTGATTTACTTTAATTTTTCAGCCGATCTTTCAAAATAGGTCTCATGCCTTGCTGTTATGAATGAACGTAAACCTCATTTCAACAACCGTACTTTGCTGTCCAAAATTGCTTTCTGCAAGGCTATCTTTGTGAAAGAGATGTTTCAAAGTGCGTTGAAATAAAATGTGATATAGGTGAAATACAAGAGAAGGTTGATCAAGTTTTACATCATTTTGCTCAAGCTGGTTTTATCGAAATCATCTAAATTCTTCATTTCAGTTCTTGATGCAAGGTTTAAATCCAGATTTATATTAGCACCCAAACATTGGCTTAAATACACGTGTCTGTAATAGTAATAGACGAGTTCTTGATTCTATAACGAGTCAAATACAAGACATACGATGTGGCTGTAAAATTAGTAACTGGTGGAAGCGAATAAGAATGCATCTGAAAATTATTGGAGTAAATTTGTCAGGGACTGGGATTTTTGGACCTACCTATATGCCAAATTCAAATAAATGGAGTAAAAATACTGAATATTTTACTGTTTTGATAACATCTTCAGTACTATATGTTTCACCAGCTGTCAGTGTTTTCAGGGTTGGACATTTGGCTTCTTCTGTCCATTAAGTCCTTTCTTCCTCTAGTAATAATATCGCATTGTTACTCATTTATCCTCGTAAAGCAAGAGTTTAGGATTGTTCGGTTAGATTTAACAAATGGTTCCACACCAGTGTGTGTTGCCAGTAATGGCCCATCATACCTGCGTCAAGTATTTGCTCCAAACTTCGTTGAATTTACCTTTTTATGAAGTTTGACATTTTATTTATTTCCTTGACAGTGCAACCCTGCAGGATGCCTGTTTGAACTTGGAGTACAACTCTTTGTTATTATGGTTGGAAAGCAAATCGTCAATACTTGCATCGAAGTTTTCATTCCGTAAGTGACTTTCTTTATCTAATTCTTGAAATATTATGTCCTTCTGTATTTAGCAAACCATTTTGTAACAATGTAGCAAACAGCACCTCTTTTAATGGGCACTTGGAATTTTTGTGAAGGATCACCAGTAAAGGGTGAATTAGAAAGATGTACACACAGTTTGAAAAATCGCACATCAAAAGCGATAAAATCGATTTGAAGAATTAGATAGCACAAAGAAACGCTAACGTACGCTATTGTTCCTCTAACTAAGCGATGTCCAAGCACTTTTTGACTTCACCAAATAATATAGAATACAATAAGCTAGTTTTATGCATGCATATACAGTTCCTTGAATTGTAATTATACGCTCTCGTCAATGCTGAACATAAAGAATTTAAAATATATCTAACAGTGAACAACCCAATTTTGGCTAGTTTATGGAAATTGTGAAATGCCAAGTTTGGCTAAAATTTAATTTTGAAAGGAAATAGGGCACCGAAAATCACGAGAAAAGACTCAAAAATTAGGTTGAAGCGTCAGTAAGTTGGTAACATTGAAATACCACAAATAAGCCTCGTGGCCTTTCCTGTGCAATTTTTCAAACAGTGCATACATTTGTTAATCGCCTTGTAGCAGATTACGTACCCGATCGTCAAGTTTTTTTTCTGGATTTGTGTCATAAGGATCAGTGTAATTTGAGAAGTAATTATTTTGTTCCTATGAATGAAAATAAAGCTCAAAGACAATATTTTAAGGAACTGCATGTTTTTGGTACATTTTATTTCGTAGCCAATAAGGGATTTCTTGCGATTTCATTTGAAGACCTGCAGGATATTGGGGCCTTTTGGCTAAAATGAGCAACCAGTCTAAGTGATGGTATGGAAGGAAGCTCATTTGGCTGATCAACTTTTGCATTTTATTCACTGGGTACTCAAAAAAGACTGTCCACTTTTGACAGGCCACGAAAAATCATATACAAGCCCAATCTTCAAGGTTTATGACTTTATCTTTAATAAAATTCCAGAATTAGATTACAGGATTGTTTTTTGAAGTTTTACCAGTCTCAGGTTTCTTGAGCAAGAAGCAAGTCCCTTAGAATCTTCAGTTTCAGAAACCCCAAAGAGATCGAAAACTTTTAAAGCGATAATAGTACGTCAATCAGATTTTCTTAAAACTCTACATTGATGGAGAAGGAGAAAACTGTCCCTCTTGATTTGGGGATTTATAAATCGATTCGTTATAAGCAACTGTGTGGGAATCCCTTTTTATGGAATATGTTTCGAGAAAAGATCTATATTTGATTGACTTTCAAACTTCAAATTTTATGTGAGCAGCAAATACCCTTACCCATAAGCTATCTTGACCCGTTCTCCCCCTCTGCAGCCTCCTTATGAGCAGGTCCAGTAGTTTTATCTTGAGAAGAAAGACTTTATATTGCAGATTGTATTCCATCCCGTTTCTTCATTTTCCGTATCGTTGCTGGTAGCTTGAGGGTTTGTGTTGGCTGTGAAATTGACCCAAACACTCTTCACTACAGTAAAAACCCGCGTATAAGAACCTACAATTTTCCAAGTCAGCCTGACTAGGTTCTTAAATAATGGGTATTTAATGGGAAAGGAGGCTGTTCAGGTTCTTAAACTGGCTCTGGTTCTATTCAGGGCTTTCAGATATTTGTTTTACTCATTTTCAAATTTCATGCCTATTACTTACGGTCAGTCCACATTACTTGAGTGCATGAGATCTTATTCACAGTGGTAGGATCAGAAATTTTATAGACTTCAATGATGAACGTTCAAGGCATTTTCAGAGTTCTTTGCAATATTCACGTATGGTATTATCAGTTTGCATAGGGTCAATGACTTATCAACTGGAGTTTTAATTTAATTTGATGATCTCTACGAATAAGAGCCTACTTCAAATATCAGGCGGAACGGGTTCAGATATAATGGAGATATAATTTCAAAATTTCAGCCTTTAGGTTCTTTATCATTAGGTTGTCATACGCGGGTTTTTACTTTGATTGTTACGGATATTTTTTTCAGAAATTATTCAGACTTTTTATCACAATTCTTTAATTCTTTTCAACCAAGATTTAGATATTGTTTCTCAAATGGAAAGATTGTTTCAAACTCTTTTATGTTAGGTTTGGTAGGATTGAATTGTATCTAGATCATGGCAAATGTTATCTGTTTCGTTTTTAAACAGTAAAGTTCAGAACTGGTGGAGAAAGCGCAAGACACTGGATGATGACAGCCATGCAAACGTTTCTCGATGGGACAGAGATTATAAACTTACTGAAATTTCGGATCAAGGATTATTTGATGAATATCTTGAGATGAGTAAGTGCCATTTTCGTTTGCTTTCTTGTCTATCTTTAGAAATCTGACCTCCTTTTAAGACAACCGGACACTTTCACTTCACTACTGGGTGCACCAAATTGACTAGAAACTTTTGACAGGCCACGATAGATCGTGTAGTGGACCGATTCTGAAGGTTTATGAGTTCATCTTTTGCTAAGATTCTCAGATAGATACTAATGTTTTTTGTACATTTTTAGCCTTCTATGGAGCTACGAGTGAGTTTCTTAGAGTTCTCGAGAACACTGAAAATGATCGAGAAAACGTTGATCAAATTTTCTATCGACTGAACGTGAATGGACAAAGAGAGAATGTTTTCGAGGTGAGGTGATTTGGGTATTTACAAGATGATAAGTTATAATCCAATGCACATGTTTTAGTTCTATTTTGGAAGGAATGTCATTATGTAATGTGTTTCATGTCCTTTTCAAATTTCGTTGAATTCATACTGTTATGCAGGAACTGTGTTCATGTGTCAAGAGACTAACCGAAGCAACATTGTGAGATCAAAAAAGCTTGGAGTTTTGATCAATTTTTCAATCCCTGAATCGCCACGAAAACGCTCTCTCTTTGTCCATTCATGCTGAGTCTTTAGAAAATTTCATTAACGTTTCTGGCCGTTCTTCAGTGGTTTCGAATCGAAAGTTGTAAGAAACTCTCTCAAAGCTCCATAAATAGAGGACTAAAAATACAAAAACTACCAGTATCTAACTGAGGATCTTAGCTAAAGATTAACTCACAAATCTTCAAAATCGGCCCAGTAAACGATTTATCGTGGCCTGTCAAAAGTGCATAGCATATTTTGACGCACCCGTTATTCTCGCAGGGTATTTAAGTATGATTTTGGTGTGGTTGCAGGAAAGAAGATGATTTTCTTATGCCCTGCTTACTTGCATACCGGGTGAGCCAGAAGAAAGTTCCCACTTTTGAAAAGTCATAGCATCAAGAGTACCTCACAGATTTGAATGATTCAAATTCTAGTTAAAAGCCAAATGAACAAATTTTTTGTAATCTTTCTCTCTGTGTCATGAGCACTAGAAATATCTGTAAATTCAACTTTACAAAAATTTTATGGTTGCAAAATGGCTGAAAATTGGCCAAAAACGTCATCAAATGATAAAGGACACCCCGCACAGTTCAATGAAGACAATACAATTATTCATGGGTGAGATATATCCACTACACATATATTGCCAGAGAACTGAAAATCTTTAGTAGTCGTTTGAAAATTTATGTCGTATAACTCTTGAGAGACGTGAAACGCCCATGCGCATTGTTCTGTGTAAGGACAAACCTTAATGATACGATTAATGTTTTAGCCCCATTTTCAGTCATTTTGCAACCATGAAATTTTTATAAAGTTGCATTGACCGATACATCTAGTGCTGGTAAGACATCGGGAAAAATCACCAAAATACATCGATCTTTGGGCTTTAACTGGAATTTGAATCATTCAGATCTGTGAAGTACTCTTGGTGCTATGAATTTTTGAAAGAAGGAAATTTTTTCTGGCTCACCCGATAGTTTCTCTCTTTTGCGCAAAGTAACATTTGTATAAACAAATGATTTGTTGCACAGAATTTTAAAATAGCTTCAAATAATGGACGGGTCGTGTTAAGCCCGTAAAGGCAACAGAAACACTGTAACCTGTAGAGATAAAACTGTCATCGCCTGTAAGAGAACACCAAGATAGCTGAAATACTCATATCTCCCAGGAAAGAAGAAAGGGAACAGGAATAAGAAACGGAGGGAAGGGGAGCAGAAGGGAAAGAAAGGAGGGGAGGAAGATGAAAGGAAGAAAGAGAGAAAGGTAAATGGACAGAATGGGGTGGTAAATTGGGAAAGAAGAAGTAAGTGTGTAAAAAGAAATTAAGGTACTTGCTTGCTACCAGGAAGAAATATATTATTTTGAGCCCTGCCTGTAACTGGAGAAAAACTGTCGGATCCTGCAAGAGAAAAGCGAATCAATCATGTCCTGAAAGGAAACAAATAAGTTAGTAATTGTAATAAAGAGTAATGTTGAATAAGCAAAAACGCTTTTTGTCGCACACTCGTCCGCTCGGTTCGTGCGAAGAACAAATTAACGGTACAAACAAGCTGTTTTAACACAAGACGAAGAAAGGAAAGTCCAAAACCACTTGGCTGTAACACTTAAGCCAGCGATTTGATGAACTCAAAAAACAGCCTCCGTTTATGAGTCCGCTATTCAAGGCTTTTTTCTAAATAATATTCAAAATAATGATATTTGTTCACAGTTAATGGGATTGGTTTCCCGTTTTGGGTTGATTTGATTCAGAAACTGATTTCTTTGATGATTGTTTTTATTTCTTTCCAGTTATCCAGTTTGGTTTCATAACGATATTCGTTGCTGCTTTTCCGCTTGGCCCATTTTTTGCCCTGATCAACAATATGATTGAAGTACGAGTGGATGCTTACAAGTTTGTTGTCCTCTATCGTCGGCCACTTGCACAAAAAGTACAAGACATTGGAATCTGGTATCCCATCCTGGAATCAGTTGTCAAACTCTCAGTGGTAGTCAATGTAAGTGGTATTGTCTTATCTATCCGTCGGCCTGGTGTCCCAGGAAAAGTATACAGATTTCGATGGCTACATTGATGTGAATTTTCCTTTGATCAGTGGTCAATCACTCTCAAATTGTTTCTTGATAGTTGACTTCAAGATTGGTACTGGATTTGTTAGTGCTGATGTTTTGAGAGCAGAAATATTAATCTTGAAAACTCGAAATCCAAAGCAGAGCTGCTAGAATTGTAACTAGCAGCTCATACGATGCCTCTGTTGCTCCGATACTTCAGAATCTTGGCTGGTCAACTATCAGTAATTTTGGAAGAAAGGTCACAGCCACGCTAACTTACAATTCTTTAAATTCACTTGCACCAATAGTATTCGAATGAAAGAGAGCGGTTTCTGCGTTCATAAGAAACTGATCTAAAACCTACCGCCCCTAAAAACGATCAGTGGCCAAAAAGCTTTTTCTTATCTTGATGCAAAACTGTGGAACAGCCTAGGAGGGACTACTAAATTGGCCCCCTCCCTGAAAACCTTCAAAGAACAGCTATGGTCGGGGACAACTTTTATTTCATGTTTACGTTCTCTTTTGTATCTTAGTTTTGTATTGTATTGTATTGTAAAGTATTGTATTGTATTGTAAATTGGGTCAGAATAATAAAGTAATCATAACACCTCGACGCGATAGGATTTGCTTGGTTAGGTTTGTTTATGCACATGCTAATTGAATCAAAATATGTCTATGCTGACATCAGCAGACTTGCTTTGTGTCTCTGATTCGCAGACTCTACTGGAGGAGAAACCTCTCTAAAAAGAAACCAGTTTAGTCTGCACACAAGCTAATTATAATCTATTTGATACCAGTTTTTCAATTTTCTTTATTATAGCCTTAAATTTCGAAGTCCTTCATGAATTTGCGCAGACCAAATGGCCAAAGTTCTGGGATGGATGTGGAGGCAAATTTGAGCTTCCAAGATTAATATTTTTCCTCTCAAAGTATCAATACCAACAAACGAAAAAGGGCAGATTTTCTAATACAATAGCATCAGCTGTTTTGGTTCATACCTCAATTCAAAGCGATTAGGGAATGCAGACAAAAGAAATTCTCTCAACCAGTAATTCATAGCAAGGATAGCCGCAAAGTTGCCCTGAAACTAGTACGGCAAACTCTCGCTTGGTGCGGGTGAAGGGAGATTTTTAAGAGATTTTAACTGCTTATTACGAAAATAAACTAAACTAAACGTTAAACATTTAATTAACATTTAATTAAACATTTAATGTAACTTAAAAGTACATTTTTAGAGAGATTAAAAGTGTTTTTGATCAACGTTTAACGTTTAGCATTTTTAGAGTAACAAAATGGAACCCTAGCGCTCTGCCTGATTTACTTCCCTGGAGTTAGTTTACGCCAACTTTCTATGTAGATTCGGAATTTCGATGTTGTTTTTTGAATTTCTCGACCATTTTGCTATGACGTGACAATGAAATCTATAGAAATTCTCGGAAATTCTAGCGGTTCTGCCGAAAAGAGCTGTCACCCGAAAATTGTGTTACTTCGCTGCATTTTACATTAACCTATGCACAATTCATTTCTATCATTAGTTTGCAGCATATCGAGACCTTGCGAAACTATTGCTTCAGGGAAAGTGGTAATAGAGAGCCTTCAGTCCAACGCTTTGGCCAAACTTTTAAGACCAGCACTTTATTTTTAGTTTGAAGCAACAAAGTGCATAGTTATTCAAATTGATTTTCAATATTTGCTTTACTATTCGAATTATCGAATTTCAAAGGCTCTTATGTCATAATTACAAAATTTTTTTCACCCTTTGCCAATCATGGTCTTAAACTTTTGGCCAAAGTTTTGGGCTGAAGGCTATCTACTACCATTTTCTCTGAAGCAATATTTTCCGTAAGGTTTCGATATTTTGCAAACTAATCAAAGAAACGAATTGCGCATAGATAGATGTAAAATCCAGCTTATTAACATGATTTTCGGGTCACGCTCCTTTTCGGCAGAACCACTGGAATTTCCGAGAATTTCTATAGATTTCATTGTGGCGTCATAGCAAAATGGCGCAGAAATTTAAAAAACGGCATCTAAATTCGGAATCTACTTGAAAGTTGTCCTGACTTACTTCAAGACATTTTTTCAGGCAGAGCGCTAGAGCTCCATTTTACTTCCCCAAGGAAAGTTGTTGACAAAAATGTGGTCTTAAATTTTTGGCCACGACTGCAGTTCGGCACCTTGTTTATCCCGTTGTTTTGGCTACTATAGTTTTTTAAATACTTTTGCCCAGAGAACGAAATAACAGCGCTGTATATGTATAGGAAGAGCGGTCACATACAACTGCGTCGCAAGCCTGTTGTTTCGAAAGGAAACGAGGGGATAAGGGACCTAGTGTGGCCGCAGCGAATAATAGATGACGTCGTTGTGAAAATGATCAAGAGATCAAATAATCTCCACTACAGATTTAATGCAAAGTACTCTGAGTTCCTTTCAATCCATTAAATTCTAAGAAAAATTTAACTGAATTTACAACCACTATTTTAAAGATTTTGAATATTTGAGCCTTTTGCTGAATACACATATTGTAAAGAATGTTTTAAAATTAGTCTCTTTTTTTAATTTCAGGCATTCGTCATCGCCTTCGTATCAGAATTCGTACAGCGTCTTTACTATCGATTCGCTGTTTCCAAAAATGGATCACTTGATGGCTTCATAACAGATAGCTTGTCATGTTTCGATGTGAGAGACTTCCCAAGCTCTGAAGGGAAATTTGCCATGTTCTCGAAGGCCTTTAATAATGGCAGTTGTGGCTTTGGAATGCCGACTTGCAGGTTTGTGTATAGAATGAACGAAGGGGAAAATGTACCTCATGTTGCAAAATCATGTCCACCACAAGATATGCGCTACGATCAAGACAAATCTTTTTTCATATAGCTGAAAGATTCTTCTCTCTAAGGGACATAAGGTACTTAAGCTTCTGGTTTGACAAAAAATGTTAGAAAGAAATGCAGGGTTGAAAGGTGATGAAAATCTCACAATGATGGCTCTTACATCATAGGTTCCAGATCTTTAAATCTGCGAAAAAAGGCGGGTGTAAAACTCAATGTCCTATTTCTTTAAATTGGATGACGTGAAAGAAAGTTTGGCCACTTTTCCATGATTCTAGCATTGAACTTTTCAGAAATCTTGATTTTTGGTTGAAATTACGGCCTATTTTATATTTCAGCTCATTTTATGATGTGACGTCATCAAATCTCTGAATCACAAACCAGAAGAGTGAAAGAGTTTTGCTTTATATCATATTGTAGGCATCTAAATGCTATGGTTTTCTTGAAAATTATTTGATCTTTGGTCAACAGGTTTAGAAATAACTATAGTGTTAAGTTTTTCCAAAATTTTCTTGAATTCTTAAAAAAGAAGAAAAACGCTGTAACTCTGAAAAGATTGAAGACTTCAGAAAAGTCCAAAGGCAGATTTACTGTAAGATAGTTCAAGTTTCTTTGAAGCCATATAGTTCAAAGAGATAGATCGTAGAATTTACACCCAGCTTTATAAAGATGTGAAACCTATGCTAAGATTTATTACGTTACTTACATTCGATTTAGATTAGTTTCTACTGAATTAATTCTAGAAGCTAGAGTGAGATCGAATAAAAATAAGATGACAACAACAACAACAACAACTTGAAGAGTATAGCACAGCGTAAGGACTTGTCATTTTATTGAAAACATCAAAACAAAACATTTTATCATCCAGAAATATATTTTGATCTTCGAAGAGAGAAATCAAAAGTCATAACTTTGATAATCGATTTTTTATGATTGTTTTAATGGGTTTTTAGGACTCTTTGTCCTAGATTATTTCTTAGGTCTTGACTTCTGTCGTCATTGTACTGTCCTGTTGCTATTTAATGGTACAAAACTGATGGAAGTCTACAATATAAAAAGCTTAAAACCATTGCATGATTTGGTGTGGAAATTCCAGTCCCCTTCTTTTCTTTTGACTTCTTGTGTGTTGCTTTTGTTTTGTTTCGTTGTGTCCCTGGTATTGCTGCATCTGTTTTAGTCTTGAGGTTGTATTTGTAATATTTTTGGTGTAGGACAGATGAGCGTACACTAAGGGTGGTACAGTATTTATGTATTTTGAGTAGTGTAGTCTTTGTTTGTTATGGATAGAGAAAAGGCATTTCTTAAAGGCAGTCTATTGCTCTATTGCGCCCTATTGCTCTGGCCTTAATTTCTACTTTATTTACCTCATTTACGTCGCCATGATATCCATACATCGCTATGACCCTGATTTCTTTGGATAAAGCGAATTAGCACAAACTTCTGGGATATATAGAAGGGATCTATAATGAGTTATTTTCAGGCATCGAAGGCGGTAGATTGCCCTTAAGGCAATTTTATGTTTTATCTTAAAGTTTTCTCATTGCAAACTGATACTGCATTCACACTGACACAGTTAAGTTATCTAAACCAATTTAAATTTCAACCAATCAAATGAGTGGATTTGTTAGATTGACCTATCAGAAGGTTGTATGCAGAAATCTGGTTTAGTTTAAGCTGGTTTAACTTGCATTGTGTGAATAGGGCATAATTCTCACTTTTTCTTGTAGATTTCGTGGTTATTATGAACCTCCTTATATAAATATAAGCGTGAATGGTGCATCGCGAATTTTAAGGAATCCTAAAGCATACAACCATAAAGTGGAACATTGGCATATCATCGCTGGCAAACTGTTCTTTGTAGTGGTGTTTGAGGTTAGTGCATTTTACGTCATCTTCAGTTGCACTGCCTTGCTAGACTTATAACCTATTACACCTCATATCCGCTCTTAGACTTATAATGACGAGTCTCTTGTTTGCCTGTCCTCTTTGACTTGATGATGGCGCTTCGGTCAACAGAGACTCATAATTTTACTCTGAAAAACCTGATCCTATTTAGGCCCTATCAGTAGCAATCAGACTTCGAGATTTGTGAATTACTATCGTTATGGTATAAATGTGATACAATTTTTCGATTCGATTAAATCATAGAAAACGCTCCCACGGGATTGAAATTCGAAGACGTGATTCCATCATAATTCCATTGGTGGTTGCAGAAAATAGGGTTGGCATTTTCACTGTTCCGTTATGAGTCCCTGTTGGGCAAGGTTTACCTCAGGGTTACAAGGGGCTCATCGTCATAAGTCTTATCCTCTCTTGCGCTCATATTTCAGCCCTACCTAATCATATTTCATCAAATACAGTTCAAAGTTTTTATATTTCTATTCAAGTATCACTAATCTTTCTTTCTTTCCGAAAATCTTGCATTTCTCTCTCCCTTTAAGCAACCACCTCTGAGGGGATCATTGTGGATTTAAGATCGACTTGGCCTTTTTAATGCTATTCTTGCGACCACTTTTTGGGGTGTTTTTACCATTATTTTTAACCCGTATTAGAATTGTAATTTATCTATTTTAGTTTTCAAAACATGTACATTTTACTTTGGTATGCCATTGCCCAGATTTGGTGGTCAGATATTGGATTTCAAGCAAGACAAAACTGTGTATTGATTTTGGCTTCAAGATATGTTCCACGCCTCATTAGAATATAGTACTGCATTAGTTACTTCACTTCGAATTCTCGCATTCGAACATTTACGCAGTACAGGAGTCGATAAAGGAAACTCAACACAGAGGTCTAACAAATAACACAAAAAATGATACAAGTACTTATTTTGAAATTTAAGACTTATTATTGTTAAATTAACCACCTAGGCCTAGATTCTAGATTTTAGGTCTGAGGAAATTGCATTGTCTCCCGGCTAAAATTGCTTTCTTTTCGTGCCTAACAGCATTTAGTGTTCTTCCTTACTGGCCTTCTTGCATGGTTAATCCCGGATGTTCCAAAGGAGTTAGACAACCAAGTGAAGAGGGAAGCGTACCTTGCAAAGAATGCATTAAGATCTGAAGAAATTGGATCACCAACTCATGATGAAGAAGGTATGCTGTGAATTTTTTATAAAACATTTTAAAATGGCCCTGCTTACAGTCGTAAACTTCGCTTGTGTTGGGCGAGTCAAAGAAAGGGAACACTTGGCGGCCCGTGCTGTGGAACAGAAACTATATCATCAACATTCAAACAGACATGTCAGCCCATCAGTCGAAGGCCAACTTAGATTTACAAATTTTGTTTGGTAAAATCCAAATATGCGGGTTTTGTTTGAGAAAGTGGATTCCACTTTCGATTCTGGTCAAAAGTACTTCCGGACAACAATGCTTATCTTACCTTTTGCGTAAAATATGGAATAGTCTTCCATCTGACTTAAAATCAGCTAGCGATCCAAATACATTCAAACATAAGATCAAGGAAAATTTTTTTCAAAATATACAAAAAGAGGAAGATGACATTTACGTCTTCTACTAAGACCCTTCCTCATCTCTTCCAACCATAGTTTTGTCGTATTAACCGTGTTTTATACTGATAATTTTTCATCTTTTCTGTTATACCAGCACCTCTAAGGGGACCATAGTGGAAATAAGGTCAGCTTGACCCTTAATGCTATCCCTGCCACTGTAATTAGGGGTGTTTTCCTTCAACGTTTTTAACGTTAAAGCTATATTCTATTGTATTGTATCTATTTTTTATATTTATTATAATGATTTGTAAATATTTTTAAGTGGCAAATTGATGCATACATACAACGGTCAATGATTTACTTGCCATTGAAATTTGAATTCAATGGACCAGATTGGAACGTGGAATTCTCCTTCCTATGCCTTTAAACGTCCCCGTACCAACATTTTCCAAATTTCTTAATCTAGAAGATGAGTGATTCTACCAAATGAAGTGTGCACAACCTAGTCTCTGACTAATAGATGAGCATGTCAATTTGATCATAGGCCGCTTACTTTTCATTCCACAGCTCGCCAAACGTCATAACTTTTTTGACTCGCCTGATAGGCTGCTAATTCGCGTAATTGTCCATCGTTTTCTAATTGCACTGCACCGTAGCATGTTGATTATTGCTCTACACATTAACTTTTGCTGCAAGCAAAAACAACCTTGACGAGAACTTTTTCTTACGTTGACTAAGACTTGTTCTTAAGTTGATTGTAAACTCCTCACAGAAGAAGCAAGTTTGTTTCTAGTTATTGGATGTAACAGCAGTTCTGCCTGCAAGTTTTCTGAGTAAGGGAGATGTTGAGTGGTCCAGATATGGAGCTGTTAGCTGTGTTTATACTAAGAAGCAGACTTATTACAGGAAGTGTTACTTTGCAACCACAGCAACGACTCACTAACGCTCAATAAGGACTCGTGCACAAGTCATTCAAAAACAAGGAAAACGATATTTTTTGCTGAGGAAAGCTTTACGAAGAATGTAATGTTTAATGTCTTCCAAGCGTCAGTTTGGGCAGAGACAATAAGGTATCATCGTATCATACATATCACCAAAAGTTATTGCCATCCAAAAGATTTGAGGCCAAGTTTTTGAACAGTACGGCTAGGAGTCATAGTTTGAGTGGAATGTAGATTCAGTAACTTTTGAAGAAAAGACTACAAATTAAGTTGTAAATTTAGTTAACAAGTCTCAACTGTTAAGCAAAACAAATGAATGGCCAATTATTTAATGTCCCGTTGTTTGCTGTTGTCACATGAGTCTTCAGTTACTTAAGTATTCAGTGGTGCGAAGAAATAAATGGAACATGTTGCCTTCTTTATCAGGTACTAAAAAGGTCAAAAAGGACCTTTCTAAGCCGATAGTTGTCTGCAATAGTTGTCAATAGTCAGCTCCTCTTAGTCAGCGCCAATCATAGCTTTGGCAACGTTTCATCTTCGTCAGCAAAATTCAGTTTGTTGTAATTTCTTGGAAGCATTTCTTCTCAGAGTTCTTGGAGCAAAATCTGAAATAGATCTTCTGTATGCGCAACCTTTGAGTTCCTAGCGCTGTATCACAATGTCTTTCCATTGAATATAAAAATTTCTTCAATCATAATTGTACTTTTCTGTGAGGCTAAGGGTAGACCTGATTGTATCTATGATATTGACCAATTCAAAGTGTTCCAGTAAGAAATGAATCTGATATGCCTCTGTTTGAATCGTTTGACCATCACAACTCCCTTGGTTGCGTGAGATAATTTCAATCTGCATTCACCAAATTTATACTGCTTGAGAGTTTAAACTTTTGTCTTGCCAACACCCCCCAAGTGCCTTTATTAAACCATTTGACAAATACTGCTAACATACGCACCTTTTTCGAATAGTGTAAAGTTAGAAGAGAGCCTAACCGCACAAAGAAACAGGCATCAATGTGGTCTTCTGCGCTGGTTTTCTTCCAATGCTGACCAGTTTCTCCCGCTAGGGCATCTTTAGAACAACACATTTCGACATGTATTTTTTCGAGCATCAGTGTAGCTTAGAACATTTTATAAGTTCTTTAGCCGATTGATTTGCACTTTCGCTGTTGTGCCAGGGGAGCAAAGTAAAGAGATAGATCAGTCCTCGCTTTCAATACAGCACGAAGTGGAAGGGATTTTTGCTTCCCTATTCACTCTTTATTTCATTTTGTGGAGTGGCCTATCAGATTCTTTTTATGGGAACACATGGTTTATAGCACCATCGATGATCCTGGTAAGACAAGTAAATCCTTAATGTCTCCATATTTTTGTATTCTCTGTGTAATTAACAATAATGTACAATATGTGACACATTTATCGATTCGATGAGAGTTATTACTAAGCTTGATAAAGACAAATTTGGTAACCCTAAATCAATCTTCAGTTGTTTTTATTCTTTCTGCTTTACTGAAAGCTGTTCGAGAACAAGTAATTCAGCTTTTATAAACTGCAATTTTTTTGGCATGGAACTCATGAAACAATACTCAGATCTTTCCAGTCTTTCAGAGTTGGGTGTAACATTGTGGTAAATTTTCTTTGAATTGAGTGGCTTGAAAAGAACTATGCTTCTTAGCTGTAACACGGCGTTCACACGATACTAGCACATATAGAGAACGGTGAATAATTTGACGGATGGGCCTTTCGTTCACATGAAAACGGAACATTTTTGCCGGCAGATTTCGAAAACGGTAGATTTTAAAACCGGCACATTTTGAAAACAGCATCGTGTTAGCACTCACCCTGGGTACCAGTCTGGTACCCTGGGTAGTTAGCACTCAAAAGATGAAATCCGAACATTTTGAACATTTTTCGGCGCTTTCAAGGCGGGGCTGATTGATTCGTAAGGTGCATGTTCGAGAACAATTGGCATCGAATTCATGTGGAGGTTGCACCCAGTTTGTTACCATCAAAGTCCCTAATGTTTTCAAATTGTGCTTGTATCTTGTGAACATAGTCTGAGTCTGCCATCCAAATTTTTTGATGTCTTGATTAGTTTTAGGGCCTGTTTATATGAGGAAAAACACCTCACCTGCCAGACCCGGGGCTGAGAGGTGAGATTGCACCTTCCAAAAGAATCCTTTGTATTTTCAGTTCGCGTTTACATGACGAACGCTAAACCACCGGTATAGTGAAATCCCACCTCACCAGAGGTGGAATCTCACCTGGGTGAGGTGAAATTTTTCCATATAAACGAAAAACCACCGGTATGGTGAGGTGAAATGAAATTTTTGGTTGATTCTCATTGGTCAGTTCATTCTGATTTCACGGAAGAGAGACTTTACTCCACCTCACCTCTCAGCCCCGGGGCTGACAGGTGAGGTAAAAAATCTCATGTAAACAGTCACTGAAATTTACCTCGCTTGTCAGCCCCGGGTCTGGCAGGTGAGGTGTTTTTTCCCATATAAACAGGGCCTTAGAATGTTGACATCATAAGCATTATTGATGATTATTTTTGAAAGAATTTATGGAAAGTTAATTGAGAAGACATTTTCGAACATTTTCCCATTACTGAAGTTTCTTAATATTTTAGTGATTTGAGATTCTTCCATGTCCTGCTTCACTGACTGACCTACGCACCAGGTGTCCTAATAAAGGACTTCTGTTTGAAAAGTCGCCAAAACTTAAAACTATCATAATATTTTTTTATCTCCTTTATCCATGATTCAGTTATGGTTAAAGATGATAAAATGTTTGTTTGTATTACTAAAGTAACAAATAGAAGATCCTCATTCTGAGCTATACTCTTTAAGCAACATTGAGCCTTTATATTGAAGTTTTCCCCATCCTTTAAGTCTAGGATGGTAGTTTGCGTTTCATTTTGACATTTATGACCAGACGAGAAGTTTAACATACTAAATTGACCTGGTAATCATCAAAGCTTTTTGCAGTATGCTTCAAAACCAGGCAGCACTAAAAAAGGTAATTTCTCTAATTTTCAAAACAAATCTAAAGATCAACTATGTAGGGGAAAATAATTTGGTCCTTGACTTTCTTGCTAAAACAAGAAATTTGAAGATCGGCCCTATAATTAAATTTTAGTAAATTTTCAAGCAAGAGTGCTTTTTTGCGACACACGCTAGTTCTTTACAGTAATATGCAAGAAAAAATAAACTTTGGTTAAACAATAACATATCCATGAATTCAAACTCTCGTAATGGCAAACGTGCCAATACGCCTAAGTAACAATTACAAACAATATATCTTGAAAACTAAGCTACAGTATATAATATGCTGAAATATCTACATTATATGTTGAATGATCTAAAACTAAGATTATGCGAAATGCTACCATTTGCAGGTAGCACTGAACTTTGCCTTTTTATGTGCAATTTCAACACAGTCACGTGTATCAAGCATCTCCGTAGAGTCATTTGAACAGTTTTCGTTGTCATCTCTCTCATGATTTTCACTCACTTCTCTCTTTCTCTTCATTGCATTCTCGTTCACTTGACGCATTTTTATTTCATTTTCTTGCCTCTTTCTAGCAAAGTATTCAGCTACCGTGATTTTCCTTTTTTCTACTTTAATTTTCTCCTCATAGTTTATATCAGTGCTATGCGATACCCCTTCAGTTGGTTTATTGATTTCATCCGTTTGTTTCCCTTTGTTCTTGGAAACCTCCTTTTCGATTTTGCGAGCGTCAACAAACTTATTTATTTCATGTTTAGAGGTTTCAACAGCATTTTTGTCGTTGCTGTCATCAACTCTCACTGCGCTTATGTTAGTAATACAGTAGGTATCGGCAGTGCATTTTTGAATTCTGAATGTAACGAGTGCCTTTTTCTGCATAGATGCACTTGTGTTTTTAGAAGTGTTTCTATGCTGGTTAACCACGGTAGCTGTGCGTAAACTTTGCTCCTTAATTCCATACCTAAGTTGGAATAAGTCCTGATACTGTTTCGTGAGTTCCTCAGCTTTTGTTGCTGTTTTCTGTGAGCAGTTTGGCAGTGAGGATTCTAGTCTCTTTCGCAAATCTTTGAGATACATGACACTCCTACTGGAATCTTGCTTAAAGAATCTTTGGTACTCTGTCATCTTGGCTATTGGCCTTGGCCATGACATATTGAGTGGCTTCTGCAGAAGGAAATAGATTGTATTCAGATATCTAATGGTGTTTAAGGGGCTGCCGGTCGTATGACATATAACGTGTGTTGCTGTTTATATGCTGTGATTTGATTGACACATTACCTGCCAAGTACAGTAAAGTCCCGCCTTTAAGAAACTCGTTACAGGAAGACAGCCTGATTGGTTTCTTATGTTACGATATGCTTCTTCAAAACAGGGTGTGTATACCATGGTATAAGAAGCACTTTTATACTCCAAACAGCTGTCAACATTGTTAAGAAAACGTTTTTGAAATATGGGCTGTTTTGGGTGAATCTAATAGTTTGAGCCAGTACTGTACGTTTCGTGAAACTATAACAATTTGGGCCTGAAACTTTCATTCTTGTTTCTAGAGAATTGAGACCTATGATATCAGAGACATGTTCAAATATACGCCTGATTATATTGCTATGTGCCATTGTATAAGAAACTGAAAATGAATCAGCCTGGATAGTTTCTTGCCAAGAGGTATTTTATTCAGCGAAATCAGGCCTGAGTTTCTTATAATGCAGTTTCTTAAAGGCGGGACTTTACTGTAATATAATACAAAAGCACGTAAATCCACACTTGTGCTGTGCTATGGATTTATTCGACAGTCTGGAAAGTTTTCTTGAATAGTTTTGCGTCAGTGCTGAAGTTTCTTAATTCTAGCGAGATATATCTTTAGTTGCTTCTAATTCTTGGCCAACATTACCACTGAGAACCGGGTCAAGTTTTCGTCCGCTCCCGGTCAAAAAATTTTCCTTGTTTGAACGCTTGATTCGAAGCACTTCTTTTTTGGCAAGTAATAACTGAATAAGGTCTGTCCAAGCCAAGTGACTTTGATCAAAGCCTTTCCTAGCAAATTAAACAATCCAAAAAATTTGCCGGGTGAGTCAATAAAAATGCCCGGCGTTTGAAAAAATCCTGCTTCCTGAATATCAAAGCAATGATTTTGAAAACTGTCTAGTTTTATCCTCGGTATATCAAATTAGGTTCAGTAATTTACCCGGCTTTAATCGGCCATTCCTTCCCGTCGAAAATGGAGATTTTCTGCAGAAGCCCCTTTCGAAAACCTGCAAAAAACGAGCTGAAAAACGAAGCAAGATTTGCCTTTGTTCTCCTTCGTAGCAATAGTGACTACTGGATGCGTTCATGTATTTTGTCCTCATGGGAGAATGGAACCCCCCTGGATAAGTTATTCACACTAGGGGAAGACTTTTCAATACGTCAAAAGGAAAGCACGTGCTAAAGCGTGCTGAAAGCCATCGCAGTGAGGTAAACACATTAGGGATTCTTGCTTGTAATTTTGGTATGTTTTTTAAGGTTTCTCAAAAGGATTCATTTTAGTAAAAATCGCTTTTAGAATCTGAACGGAGTGACCGATTTTAGTCAGGAAAATTTCTAAAAATAATTGAACATATTAGCTATTCAATCATGTATTGCAAAATATCATTGCTTATATATTTAGGGAGCAGTAGCCTTTCAAACGCCGCGCTTTTTTTATTCACCCGGTATTTATTCACTTACCAATGCAGATATTGCCAAGTAGAATTTATGGACAGATTGGATAATTTCATCGATACATTTCCCAATGAGGCGTACATCCATGCTCACCCAGAAATCATCGATCTGGAAGTAGATAAGCAATTTATTAGGATTCTACTTCTCGCGCTGCCTCTATTTTAAACCTCAATTGATGCATGGATTATTAGCCTGTCATTATTCATTTCAAGCGGGTCATACTTTTACAGCATATAATAGGAAACTGGCGAAACAACATCAATAGATCAGTTGAAGTAGATTAGTTAAAGGGGCAGGGTCACGTAACCATAAACAAACCTGTTATCTCTAGAATCTATATTGTTTCCAACACGTGGCGAATGTGTGCTCCACAGATTTGGTGGATGGGATGAATGCACACTTCTAAAAATCCACCAATATCTCTGCAATTGTTTGAGCGTTTTGTTTGTCTCTCCACGAAGTACAAGAGTCGATGGACTCAAAATTCAAAATCAACACTTTCCTTTTGAGAAAAGTAGTGGTAAGTCACTGTGATATGGCCTATCGAAAACACTGCAAAATCGTTGTTTCGAAAGAAGTTTGTTTACATTACGTGACCCTCCCCCTTTAGGATCAGTGCTGTGCTTGTTGTAGCCTATTGCCTATTGTCTTCGGACGGCTATTTTTATCAATGGCTTATACTATATACTAAGATTATATGCTAAGATTCCTTTTAACTATATTTACTTTATTGCATCGTTCTTGCATTAGTACGACCGTTTGGACTCAGTAACCCCTCAAACGAGGTTTTAACGCAACTGTTAATACATGGTAATAAGGACTTTCCTGATGAAATCAACAGATATATCTAAATCTTAAACTAACTCTAAATCTTATCCATGAAACTGGTCGATTTAATTGACTTCATCCAAATTTTGTCATCCGTCAAGCAGCCACCAAGTCCCCTTTTTAGTGAGTTCTCTTTTGATTATAGCTCTATGTAGTTTTGCTTTTTTTCTTGTCTTCACTCAAGCCACGCGGTAGACATGACATCTTGCTCCTCGTGGTATTTTATTTATAGTAGCGTAGAGTATTTTGTAAGTAGTGTAGTGTATTTTAAATTTTTGATTGATGATATCTAAAAACAGCATCGGCCAATAGGCATTTTGCTCAAACAAGTGAAAAAGTATGAATGTAAGCTATTTATCAGAAAATCCTTAATTGCTTCACTTGTCAAATGATTGCTGGCTAACTCCAAAGCGCTGCTTAAGAGTTTAAGCAGTAAACTTCTTTGCCGATGTATGTCGATGTAGCTAATTTCCAGTTATTCAGAATTTTTAGAACTGACTTTTAGAAGTGGCTTTTAGTGTTTTAGAAGAAGCAGATTCGAAGTTTGAAGAGTTTTCAGTTGCCTTAAAGTCAGTGATGATATGTTAATTCCTGAGAAAACGTCATTTTGGCATTTCATAATATTCATAAGTTCATAATACTTACCTTCGAGAACAGCTCTAGAAGTTTCGTCATTATTGATTTTGCTGATTGCTTGATCTAAGAAGACAACAACTTTCTATGGTGGGAATCCTTTGAAATCTTATTCAAATATATAGGAATCGAAAACTCATTTCCTTCCATCAGGTCACCCAAAAGCTTCACGAGTTAAATCATAACTAAATAGAAGACAAAGTTCTGAGCGTGTTGTACGTCGATTGTATCAATAAAGGTATAAATTTGTCAAAATATTCGACTTTGTACAAAGATAATAAGTTAGATAATAAGTTAGCAACTAACGTATTATCTTTGTACAAAGTCGAATACTTTGACAACTTCATACTTTATTGATTTAGTCATAAATATGCTAAAAAGTTATTGACAAATAATTTTGCCACTAATTAGTTGAGAGGCTTGGCTATCTTTTGCGATGCTGTAAGTTCACTTTCAAAATCAGATTTCTCATTTCGAGTAAAGTGATCTCCATCTTCTTCCAGTCAACATTTTATGACAACTTCGTGTCGGCATGCATTATTTAGTCGTCGATGGAAATATACTGTTTTTCAGAAATATTGACCTTTGTTATGCCCCTAAGAAATTTGGAACTCGGCTTCACACCTTCTAGAACATGGACTAAAAAGGAACGGGTAGTTAGAGAAATAAATGATGGAATTATGATGCTTTTTAAACGGTTTTTAAACAGTATAACTTAAACTGAACAAGCAGCATCCCAAAAGATGCCTGTGCCCTTCAATTACATGTTGATACCTTGTTTTCATAACAGTTGCTTTCTTAAGGATATTTGCGATGTAGCTCGTGAAGCTTTTTTGGATTTCCCGCAATCATGCCTTCACGAGAGTTCCCAGCTTTGTAAAATCATACATGCACTTTTGTTTGGCCACTGAAGCCAGTGAAGCCATTTTAACAATCAGCGTAGCAGCATGGGTTTCTCGAAAAAGTTTTCTTTGTTTCATGAAGGAACTTAAATTGCTGAGCGTTAAATTTGTGAAGAATTTTTTACTCCGACAATTGCTTTCAAACGCATTCTTTAGATATGAAGCTGCAGATTTAGTCAGTCCCTGAAAATTTCTTAATGCAAGCAAAAATATAGTGGAATATGTATTGTTTTTTCCTAGGTTGCATAGGAAAAGTTGCTAAAATAGCCTCAGTCTGTTCATCAATCCACTTTCTTAATTTTTGGTAATCCAACAGTTAGGTAGCTTACCGTAAAAGGTCTGTTAAGCCCCCGGGGGCCTTCCGGACGTTCCATAGGGAGCTTTCTAGAGAGGGGGGCTTATTCAAAAAGATTAAGTGGCAAGGATATATTTGGTAGCTTTTCAGTTCTTGTATCCCATATTTTGTGGAATCAACATACAATTTTACGGCACCAGTACATAAATTCGACACAGTTTTTATCCCAAACCATACCAAAATTAACATACAAGGTTGTGTAGCTAAATAAAGGAAAATGATTTTGAATATGTCGGGGGGGGGGCTTAATCGAGAAGGGGACGTTGTAGGGCTTTTATAAACAGTATATAGAGTTCCTTATCGAAAATACGTGCACGTGCAAAAAAGAAACAAGCATTGAATTGCTTACCTTCTGAAACAAATGGTTTCTTTCGAAGCTATTTGAAAGATCTTTGACAGTTTCGATCTTTGACACATCTGTGTATCTTTCGATCGACGCGAAGAGTTTTTCTAAAATGAATACAAAAATTTTTTGACCATTTCGTTTATTTTGCCCGTGGGCTGTTGAGATGCATTCGAAAATGATACTGGACTGAATGATATTTTAATACATTTGTGGAAATCTGACGAGTTTTCGAATGTACACAACAGTTATAGAGAACCTTGCGCAACTCAAGGAGGCATTTTGCATACGAATTTCGCATACGAATTTCGCATCACATACACCTCGATATCAACAAAAGCTTAGAAACCTACCACGAACCTTTAGCCCATAAGCTAAGGTCCTTGCTGTAAAAACAATGTGTTAACTTAACTAACTAACTAACTCTGTGTGTTATGTGTTAACTAACTCGACTAACTTACCAATGTCCTTCGCAATTTCGTTGTAACTGTTCAACAAACTTCTGGTTTGTTTCGTTTGATAGTTGCAGTTGTTTTCCTGGCAGAGATTGTTCGATAAAGATTAGAAATTATCTCAAATTTTGCATGATTTTACCGAGACAGAAACGAATCATGGAAACGAGGTATTTGTCTCGATTGGATTAGTTGCCTGGGGGAAACGCTGCCTAGCAACAGTAATTGCTTTATGAAGCTTCCTTTGAATTTAGGCCACTTTTGCCGAAATTTTTTCTTCAGGAAGTTGGTTCAAGTCTTTATTGACATATCTGGGAGACTTTAAACTACTATCTGATTGCACCAGAAGCATCTTAACATTGAGTTATCAGTTACTGTTCTAGTCCTTTGATAGTTGTTTGAAATATAAAGTGACGACGCTTGTAACAGTTCGCTAAAATTGCAAGCCGGATAGGTTAAAAAATGCGATGCGAGAGAAAGAACTTGAAGGTGAGAGCTGCCAGTATAGGCCTTGAAAAGCTGCACGCGAGAGATGCAAAATCAACAATAGACCTTTTGTACTCGCATGCGAGAACCTTTTATAGCAAGTAGGTAGGTAGCGACTTTGATACAGTTTCGTGGTGGGTGCAAATTTTCAACCCGATACCCGTTATTGTCTAAGCCTCATCATGGACACTACAATCCTAACAACTGCCACACTGCACGAAACATGATGGCACCCTTCGCTGCATGCAAGTACACAATTTGATGCTAAATACCTCTCCTAACTTGTTTAAAAGTAAACTTTTTTTGGGTTAAGCTGCTTGCGGGAACCGAAAAGAGAAACGCTTAATGTTCGACCGATTGATTCAACGTTTATCAAGCGAACTTACCATCTTTCGAAACTCTAATTCGACAAGCCAACGAAGTCTCTTTCGATTGCAGTCTTTGATGATTGAATTCTTTGGTTTTCCTTTTGATTTCTTGATTCAACTTTCTTTGATAGCAGAGTATTCAGCCTTTGAGAGCAGCGATAACATTTGCGTACGTTCACAACTTTAGTAAATCGCAACAGGATCGTAAACAATCTTTCGAACCCCTTTATACGTAACGTCGAATGACGTTGCAAATCGAATCCTATCGAATCAACCGAACTGTTTCTAAGTAACCACGCCAATGATCCTTTGGGGCAGGTTTTGATCGAACGTCCAAATCTGGTAAATTTGTGAAAGAAAACACTTGCATGACCCCCGTTCTCGGTATAAAGGCGCTAGAAACAAGTTGCTTCGGATTTCAAAATACTTGTCACTTTCAGGGCAAGATCAACGATGATTTTACTTGAAGCGAGTTAGTAATGATTCAGTTAGGGTCAGTTAGTAATGATTCAGTTAGTAATGATTCAGATAGGGACATTTCATTTGCCTTGTGGCCTTGTCTCCCGTTGTTTTCTTTCATTGTTTGCAAATTTTTTGTAGTGTAACAAAAAAAATCCTAGTCCTACAGTTGAAAATTGCTTGGTTTTCATTTTGCAAGTTGCAAATCAATGTTTGCTTTCCAACCGTTGCTAAGACTATTCAGCTAACAATGAATGAAAAAGAACGAGAAACAGAGCAAAAAGACCAATAACACTTGCCTCTGTGTCAGAACTGAAGTAAAGCATTGTTTTTGTCTATTAGTTGTCCACTGATTTTTAGAATCTTCCGTTTTTGCTTGGCCTTTTTGGCTAGAATAGGGATTTTCGAGAAACCCCCAATTTTTTTCCAAAAAAAAAGCAAAATGGGAGGGCCCCTTACTGGAAGAAACTGCGATTTTCGAGAATGCCCAATTTTTTGTCGAAAAGCAAAGGGTAAAGCCTCACTTTTCGGCAAAAATAGGGATTTTCAAGAGAGAAAAACAAAGGGTATTGCCTTACCTTTTTGGGCAAAAATAGAGAGCACTTTCGAGATTTTAAGAATCCCATATTTTTACCAAAAAGAAAGGGTATCGCATTACCTCTTTGGCAAAATTGGAATTTTATCGAATCCCCAATTGTTGCCAGAAAGCCAAGGGTGTACCTTTCATTTTGTGGCAGAAATGAGGATTTTCGAGAATACCCTATTTTTCCCAAAGAGCAAAGGGTATAGCCCTCCCTGTTTGAAGGGAATGCCGATTTTCAAGGACTCCCATTTTTGCTAAAAAAGCACATTTGAGGCTCTGGTACCCAGGGTAAGTGTAGAGCCTATTTCTGCCAAAAACGGAAGGTTTGCATTTTTAGGAAAAATTAGGGGATTTTTGAAAATCCCTATTTCTGTCGAGAAGAGAGGGCTATACCCTTTGCTCTAAGGCAAAACAGAGGATTCTCGAAAATTCCTATTCTTGCCAAGAAGGTGTGGGATTTTTTAGAATTCCCTTATGTTTTGCCAACAGCAAAATGGCATAGTCATTAGAAGAAGTACAAAATTTTCCTTCAGTCATCAAAATTACGGATTTTTGAAATTCTTATTTCTGCCAAAAAGGCTCAACCCTTTCCTTTTTGGCAAAAATAAAGTATACTCAAAATCCCTGTTTTTGCCAAAAGGTAAGGCTAAACCCTTAGCTTCTTTGGCAAAAAGTTGGGGATGCTCAAAAATCCTTATTTCTGCCAGAAAAAAGGGCTATACCCTTTGCTCTTTGGCAAAAACAGTACAGCCATTAGTAGCAGTGCAAAATTCTCCTTAGGTTATCAAAAACATCCTTTTGAAAATTCCTATTTTTGCCAGAAAGGAAAGGCTATACCATTTCTCCCAGGGGGCACTCTGCACATATGGGTGGTCAGTCCGAGAAATTTTCTGGCAACCTAAAACATACTTTTATGCTTTGACACCCTGTAAATGAACATAAAAATCCAGAAATAATGACAATTAAAGCCAGGATTGCCTCTTCACAACCCAAAAATATCAGTTTGACAATGTTTTATGCCCTAAAAATACCATGTCATGATTTCAGTTATTTTGGACCCAAGAATATGACTTTTGGAAATATTCAGACCCAGAAGTATTGGACTTACCTCACCTATGTTCATGTTCCAAGTGCCCCCCCCCACCTGGGCCTTTTCCTTTTTGGCAAAGATAAGGGTATTCTCAAAATCCCTATTTTTGTCAAAAAAGGTAAAGGCTAAATCCTTTGCTTGTTTGGCAAAAAGTGAGGAATTTTCAAAAATCCCTATTTCTACCTAAAGGGAGGGCTATATATACCCTTTGCTCTTAGGCAAAGATAAAGGATCCTTGAAAATCCCTATTCTTGCCAAAAGGGTGAGGGGTTTTGAGAATTTCCTTATTTTTTGCCAAAAGTAAATGGTATTGCCATTTGTGCATATTTCTTTTTAGGTTATCACAATACCGATTTTTGAAAATTGCTATTTCTGCCAAAAAGGTTTACCCTTTCTGCCAGGGGCACTCAGCACTTACAGGGGTCAGTCCAAGAAATTTTCTGCCAACCCAAAAATGTTAGTTTTAGCTTCATTGCAACCCAGAAATATCAAATTAGCCTTTATGCTTTGACACCTGTAAACAAACATAAAAATCCAGAAACAGTGTCAATTGAAGCCAGGATTGCCTCTACAGAACCCAAAGATATCAGTTTGATATGTTTTATGCCCATAAAATATTATGGCTATGATTTCAGTTACTTTAGACCCAAAAACATCACTTTCAGAAATATTCAGACCCTTGAGTATCGGACTCACCACCCTGTATGGCTTTGTTCCAAGTGCCCCTGGGCCCTTTCCTTTTTGAGAAAAACTGGCAAAAATAAGGGTATTCTCAAAATCCCTATTTTTGCTCTTAGGCAAAAACAGAGGATTCTCAAAATCCTTATTCCTGAAAGTGAGGGAGTTTTGAGAATTCCCTTATTTTTTGCTAAAAGCAAATGGTATAGCCATTAGAAGTAGTGCAAAATTCTCTTTAGGTTATCAAAATACCGAGTTTGGAAGATTCCCATTTCTGCCAAAAAGGGAAGGGTTTACCATTTCTGCCAGGGGCACTCAGCACTTACGGGAATCAGTCCAAGAAATTTTCTGCCAACCCAAAAATATTAGTTTAGCTTCATTGCAACCCAGAAATATCACATACCTTTATGCTTTGACACCTGTAACAAACATAAAAATCCAGAAACAAATGTCAATCGAAGCCAGGATTGCCTCTACAGAGCCCAAAAATATCAGTTTGACTACGTTTTATGCCCATAAAGTATTATGGCTATGATATCAGTTATTTTGGACCCAAAAATATCACTTTCGGAAATACTCAGACCCTGGAGTATTGGACTTACCACCCTGTATGTCTTTGTTCTGAGTGCCCCCTGGGCCCTTTCCTTTTTGGCAAAAATAAGGGTATTCTCAAAATCCCTATTTTTGCCAAAAAGGTAAGGCTAAACCCTTTGCTTCTTTGACAAAAAGTGGGGGATTTTCAAAAATCCCTTTTTCTGCCAAAAGGGAGGGCTATACCCTTTGCTCTTAGGCAAAAACAGAGGATTCTCAAAAATCCTTATTCTTGCCAAAAAGGTGAGGGAGTTTTGAGAATTCCCTTATTTTTTTTACCAAAAGCAAATGGTATAGCCATTAGAAGTAGTGCAAAATTCTCTTTAGGTCATCAAAATACCGATTTTTGAAGATTCCTATTTCTGCCAAAAAGGGAAGGATGTATCCTTCCTTTTTTGGCAAACATAGGGTATTATCAAAATCCCTAGTTCTGCCAAAAAAGGTAAAAAGCGAAAAGTAGCTTCTTTGGCAAAAGGTGGGGATTTTTGAAGATTCCTATTTGTATCAAAAAGGAAAGGATTTGTTCTTTGTTTTATACAACGGTTTGCTCTTTGGCAAAAATACGATTCTTGAAAATCCCTATTCTTGCCAGAAAGGCGAGACTCTGCACTATGCCTTTTGGAAAATAGGGAATTCTTGACCAAGGATTTTTCAAGAATTCCCTGTTTTTGCCAAAAAGGGAAGAACACCTTTTTGGCAAGAATAAGGATTTTTGAGAATCCTATTTTTGCCAAAGAGCAAACCCTTGTATAGAGCAAAGAGCAAATCTTTTCCTTTTTGGCAGAAACAGGAATTTTCAAAAATCCCCTCCTTTTTGCCAAAGAAGCTACTTTTCGCTTTATACCTTTTTGGCAGAACTAGGGATTTTGAGGATACCCTTTGTTTGCCAAAAAAGAAATAATATCCTTCCCTTTTTGGCAGAAATTGGCATCTCCAAAAATCGGTATTTTGATGAAGGGAATTTTGCACTACTTCTAATGGCTACACCGTTTGCTTTTGGCAAAAGATAAGGGAATTCTAAAAGCTCCCTCACCTTTTTTGGCAAGAATAGGCATTTTTGAGAATCCTTTTTTGCCAATGAGCAAATGGTATAGCCCTCTCTTTCTGCCAGAAATAGGGATTTTCAAAAATCCCCCGCTTTTCGTGAAAGAAGGAAAGGGTATAGCTTTACCTTGTTTGGCAGAAATAAGACTATGTGAATTTTGCTAAAATTTTACCAGCCTTCCCATTTGAGCAGAAATGGGAAGTATAAAAAATCCCTATATTGATAACCTAAACTATTTCTACCACTATTTCTAATTATCGAAATAGCTGGGCTGGTCCTTCATTGGAATTGGTAGTATTCCCATGGGGATTGGTAGTATTCCCTAGGGAATTGGTAGTAAAAAACAAAATAAAGGTTAAAAGTAATGTCTTTCCAGTTGGCATTTATCAGTGATGTCAAATATCAAAGGTTTTGTCACAGAAAACACAATGGCTTTTTGCTCTGCAATATTTTATTCTGATTTAAATAAAACAAAGATGCAAACACTAGACTCAATCCAGACAATAAATGCATGTCAGATGATGTTTCCAAAAGTCCTTCTAATTTTATCCATGGGCACCCATGCATCTGAGAACCTCACGAAAAAATTGAGCAAGATATCTCATTTGGTTCAGGCTTTATGATGAATTGAATATTCAGCTAATTGATGCCAAAATGTGTTTTTTCATGAGATGGCAAATTCAAGTTCAAATATTTGAAAGACAATTTCCCATCCCACCTCTTTCTGCACTATAGATGGTGCTGAACATTTAAAGTTTTGCATAATTGAAGACCAACTTATTTGTGGAATATTGCATCAAATGTTTGAACGAAATATGATCTTGACCCTAAAATGTGTCTGTGGAAGGGATTTTGGTGTTGGCTTTCTGATCGATAAATGCCATGGCGCTTTTCATTTTTATAGAATACTGCCCCAGATACTATATTTTAAGCAACCAAACACTTTCAATAAATTCCTTTGCCCAGGGGTGGGGGTCACAGAGTGTCAATTTTTGCCTTAAAGTCTCTTTTTGCATACTTTCAGTTAGAATCTTGCAAGAATCCTGCAATCCTGCATAGCTGTGTATGACATCCAACTGTACAAAAGCAGAAGTTCTGAAAGAGTGTCAAAACCAAGGAAAATTTGGTTCTGACACGAGAACAAAAAGCTCCATTAAAATGGATGCATTCTCAAAATGGTCAAATTTGATCAACTTCAACAGGGAGTCCCAAGTTATCTTGTGTCCCAAGGAGATACATTCCTGCAATTTTTTACACGGACTTGTACATCTTAGAACTTATTGTGTTGCAAAAATGAAAGTCAAACTGAGTCTGGAAGGTTGTCAAAATTTGCCAACACTGGGGGGTTTCCTCCAATGAGGGGGTTTCCTCATAGAATATATATTGAGGAAAATCTAATCCTATTTACCAATATCTATTAATAATATATATAGCGAGCTTGGTCTTGGACATATATGAGGATATTTGTTTTGAACAAATACAGCATAACCAGAGAACTTATCTCAATGAAAAAATCTGTCTCAAAACACCTCAATTATAATGTTACCCCCCATGTTGGCAAACGTTGACACCCTTCCAGACCCTTTTTCACTTTCATATTTGCAACAGAATACATCCTAAAATGTAGAAGTCCATGTAAAAAATTGCAGGAGTATACCTCCTTGGGACACGGAATTACTCTCTGTTGAAGTTGGTCAAATTTGACCATTTTGAGTGTGCATCCATTTTAACAGCGCTATTGTTCTCATATCAAAATAAAATTTCCTTGGTTTTGACACCCTTTCAGAACTTCTGCTTTTGCACATTTGGATGTTATAAAAAGCTATCTTTAGTGTTGAAGGATTTTTACAAGATACAAAAAGAGACTAGGCAAGAATTGAGACTCTACGACCCCCCTGGCTGAAGGAATTTAGTGAAAAGTGTTTGGTTTGCTTAAAATATAGTATCTGGGGTAGATGGGGGCAGATCAGTATTCTATTCTATAAAATTGAAAAGCGCCATGGCATTTATCGATCAGAAAGCCAACATCAAAATCCCTTACATTTTAGGGCCAAGATCATATTTGGTTCAAACTTTGATGCAATATTCTGCAAATAGGTTGGTATTCAATTATCCAATACTTTAAATTTCTAAAATCATTCATAATGGAGAAAGGGGTGGAATAGGAAATTTTGTCTTTCATAAATTGGAACTTGAATTTGCCATCTCATGAAAAAACACATTTCTGCATCAATTAGCTGAATTGATCATAAAAACCTGAACCAAATGAGATCTCTTGCTGATTTTTTTCCTGAGGTTTTCAGATGCATTGTTAAAATAAGAATGAGTTAAGACATCACTTTGACAAATAGCTACAGTTATAGAAAGTATTTTACTCCAAATCTGAAGTCAGAAATTTCATATGATGACATTTGGAAAATCTATAATTTGGGCTACTTGTCAAGAGCACAGACTCCAAATCTTTAAATTGGTTTAAAAGGGCAGGTGGAAAATTCAATGGCCTATTTCTTTAAACTGAATGGCTTGAAAGAAACTTTAGCCACTTTTATATGATTCTACCATTGGATTTTTCAGAAATCTTGAATATTGTTTCAAAATTGCTTGAATTTTTAAAAAAGAAGAAAAACACTGTAATTCTGAAAATATTGAAGATTTCAGAAAATTGCAATGGCAGATTTATATACTGTAAAAATAGTTCAAGTTTCTTCAGTTTAAAGAAATAGGTCATAAAATCTTATACCCACCTTTCTAAAGATTTGAAACTCATGCTCCGTCAAAGTGCTGCATCAATGAAAATATATTATCAGTTCCATTTGGATACATAGTGTCCCTCTCTCGTGTGTTTTCACTTCACCTGTTTCATCTTCACCTGTTTCATCTTTGCCATTCTGTTTGACAATTCATTGGCCGCTAAAATAAACAGAAGGTGGAGATCAAGAAAACTGGTGTGACTTTGCTATTCTCAAAGATCTCAATTTTTGGTGAAGAGCTATGGCAAAACCCTTTACTTTTTGGCAAAAAATAAAGCATTTTCAACAATCCCCACTTTTGACCAAAAAGACAAGGCAATAACCTTTGATTTTTGCCAAATATTGGGACTCTGGAAAATCTCTATTTTGGTCACAAAGGTGTAACCTTTGCTTTTTTATAACTGATAGGAGATTATAGAAAATTCCTACATTTCTGGCAAAAAGGTAAGGCTATACCCTTTGCTTTTTGCCAAAACATGGGGAATTCTTGGAAATCCCTATTTTTGCCCAAAATAAAAGGTTGGTGAAAATAGTGCATTCTCAACATGGCAATAGCTTTTGCTTTTTGGTAAAAGTAGGGAATGCTTGAGAATATCAAAATCCCTTTTATCAGCCAAACAGTGAGGCTGTATTCTTACTTTTTGGTGAAATATATAAATGATTTTTCACTTTCTTCTCTTTTGGCAAAGTCGTATGCCAAAAGAAGGGAATTTGGAAAATGTTGGCATTTTAGCAAAAAGCTCTCCATACAGAGTTAGGCCTTTCTCCAAAATTGGCTAGCCAATCAAATTGTAGATTTTAGGCAAACAAAAGGCTACAGGCTTACTTCGTACCTAAAACTTGGCTTTTTTTATATATAATCCATTAAAATAAACACAAATGTTTACAGCTACTGTGCCTGTCATGGCGGGAATAGACACTAGGTCATCGGAGTTCCCACCATGAAATGGCTTCCCTTAAACATATCAATATTCAGGCAAAGAGCAAGGCCACAGGCCTAACTTATTTCCTAAAAAGTGATCCTTTCTCTGAATAATTTATTGTGCGGAAAAGCTAACGCTGTTATTTTTCGGTAAAATTGCCTAACTTTCAGAAGGCAGAACTCTCGTGTGTCAAAGGAAGGCTGTATGCTTACCTCCTTTCTTAAAATGGCCTTCTAATTCTCAGATCTTCAAATTTCAGTCCAAAACCAAGCCTATGGGCTCATCTTCCTTTGTAATATTGATCTCCCTGTCATGTTTCACCTGAAAAGAAAAATGCCTAGAACTTTTGCTAACGTCAACAAAAGTAGCGCTATATCCTTTGCTCTCTGGACAAATATTACAGATTTTCCAATATCCCTATTTTTGCCAAAGATAAGGCCATATGCATTGCTTTAGACCAAAAAAGGAATCTTTAGGAAAACTGCAAGGACCCTTGGCGTTTTATCTAAAAATTAAGGATTTTTGAAAATCTCTTTTCTTGGCCAACAGTGAGGCGGTACTCTTTGGGTTGTTGTTGGATAATTTTGTTGGATAATTCAACTCAATGTTGGATAATTTTTGGGCCCATTAGTTTTTGGAAAAATTCAAAGGTTTGTGTGACAACAAAATCGGAAAATTTTTGCACCAATAGTTTCTTGGAAAAATTCAAAGGGAGTTTAGACCTTAAAATCAGGGAATTTTTGTAAAAATATAAGTATATTTGCACTCACTGCTTTTGGAAAACTTCAAACAAAATTAATTAGAGAATTTAGATTAGAGAATCTGAATTAGAGAATTTTGGACCCACCGATTTTTTGCAAAATTTAAAAGGACTGTCAACTCACAAAGGCCTCAGAATTGGATAATTTCTGGACCAACAGATTCTGCTAAAATTTGACCTCATAATTGGAGGATTTTGGACCTGCACTTTTTGTAGCAATATTTAAAAGGTTTAAGGCCTCAAAACTGGATAATTTTTGGACAAACAGGTTTTGGCAAAATTCAAAGGAGTAAGACCCTGAAATTGGAGAATTTTAGGACCCACAGATTTTTCCAAAAATTGAAAGGATTCTGAGTGACGACACAATTTACCACACAAATATACGACACACAGATTTTTGGCAAAAACTTTTTTAGCAATCTTGACAGTTCAAGATCAATTATTGTCAAACCACTTTTCCAAAATTTTGACGGGTACGGTCGGACCTACAAAAATAAGATATTTTGATCAAACTACTTTTTTCACAATTTTGCAAGGCCCGGCCCTGCAGAAAAAAATTTTGGTCAAAGTACATTTTTCTAAATTTTGAAAGGACCTGCAAAAATGAGAAATTGTGGTCAAACTACATTTTTGAAATTTTGACAGGTCCGGACCTGCAAAAATGATAAATTTTGGTCAAAGTACATTTTCGGAAATTTCGACAGGTCCGGACCTGCAAAAATGAGAAATTTTGCTAAAATCACATTTTTGTAAATTTCGACAGGTCCGGACCTGCAAAAATGAGAAATTTTAGTCCAACCACATTTTTGGAAATTTTGACAGGTCCGGACCTGCAAAAATGAGAAATTTTGGTCAAAGTATGTTTTTGAAAATTTTGACAGGTCCGGACATGCAAAAATGAGAAATTTTGGTCAAAGTATATTTTTGGAAATTTTCACAGGTCGGGACCTGTAAAAATTGTTGAATAAACTACACAATCTTCAAAATCTTTCAAAATTCTTGACAAGTTAAGACCTGCAAAAAGATAAATTTTTTTCAAAGTACTTTTTGCAAAATTTTGACTCGTTAGGACCTGCAAAAATAGGAAATTTTAGTGAAAGTATTTTTTTGAAAAGTTTGACAGGTCCGGACCTGCAAAAATGAGAAATCTTGGTCGAAGAACTATTTTAGAAATTTTGACAGGTCCGGACCTGGAAAAATGAGATATTTTGGTCAAAGTATAGTTTTGGAAATTTTGACAGGTCCGGACCTGAAAAAATGAGAAATTTTGGTCAAAGTATGTTTTTGAAAATTTCGACAGGTCCGGTCCTGCAAAAATGAGCAATTTTGTTCAAAGTACATTTTCGGAAATTTCGACAGGTCCGCACCTGCCAAAATGAGAAATTTTGGTCAAAGAACATTTTTGGAAATTTTCACAGGTCCGGACCTGCAAAAATGATAAATTTTGGTAAAATCACATTTTTGGAAATTTCGACAGGTCCGGACCTGCAAAAATGAGAAATTTTAGTCCAAGCACATTTTTGGAAATTTTGGCAGGTCCGGACCTGCAAAAATGAGAAATTTTGGTCAAAGTATATTTTTGGAAATTTTCACAGGTCGGGACCTGTAAAAATGAGAAATTTTGGTCAAAGTGCTTTTTTGAAAATTGCAACAGCTCCAGGCCTGCAAAAATGAGACATTCTGGAGATACTGATTTAGGAAATTGTGCAACAAACCTCATTCCCAGCAAGCCTTGACAGCTCCACTCCAAGTGAAATGATAATTGTTGAATAAACTACACAATCTTCAAAATCTTTCAAAATTCTTGACAAGTTAAGACCTACAAAAAGATAAATTTTTTTCAAAGTACTTCTTGCAAAATTTTGACTCGTTAGGACCTGCAAAAATAGGAAATTTTAGTGAAAGTATTTTTTTTGAAAAGTTTGGCAGGTCCGGACCTGCAAAAATGAGAAATTTTGGTAAAATCACATTTTTCTAAATTTCGACAGGTCCTGACCTGCAAAAATGAGAAATTTTATTCCAAGCACATTTTTGGAAATTTTGACAGGTCCGGACCTGCAAAAATGAGAAATTTTGGTAAAATCACATTTTTGGAAATTTCGACAGGTCCGGACCTGCAAAAATGAGAAATTTTAGTCCAAGCACATTTTTGGAAATTTTGGCAGGTCCCGACCTGCAAAAATGAGAAATTTTGGTCAAAGTATATTTTTGGAAATTTTCACAGGTCGGGACCTGTAAAAATGAGAAATTTTGGTCAAAGTGCTTTTTTGAAAATTGCAACAGCTCCGGGCCTGCAAAAATGAGCAATTTTGTTCAAAGTACATTTTTGGAAATTTCGACAGGTCCGGTCCTGCAAAAATGAGCAATTTTGTTCAAAGTACATTGTGGGAAATTTCGACAGGTCCGCAACTGCAAAAATGAGAAATTTTGGTCAAAGAACCTTCTTTGGAAATTTTGACAGGTCCGGACCTGCAAAAACGATAAATTTTGGTAAAATCACATTTTTGGAAATTTTGACAGGTCCAGACCTGCAAAAATGAGAAATTTTGGTCCAAGTACTTTTTTAGAAATTTCGACAGGTCCGGACCTGATAAAATGAGCAATTTTGTTCAAAGTACATTTTTGGAAATTTTCACAGGTCCGGACCTGCAAAATGATAAATTTTGGTAAAATCACATTTTTGTAAATTTCGACAGGTCCGGACCTGCAAAAATGAGAAATTTTAGTCAAAGCACATTTTTGGAAATTTTGACAGGTCCGGACCTGCTAAAATGAGAAATTTTGGCAAAATCATTTTTTGGAAATTTTGACAGGTCCGGAGCTGCAAAAATGAGCAATTTTGGTAAAATCACATTTTTGGAAATTTTGACAGGTCCAGACCTGCAAAAATGAGAAATTTTAGTCCAAGCACATTTTTGGAAATTTTGACAGGTCCGGACCTGCAAAAAATGAGAAATTTTGGTCAAAGTATGTTTTTGAAAATTTTGACAGGTCCGGGCCTGCAAAAATGAGACATTTTGGTCAAAGTACATTTTTGGAAATTTTGACAGGTGCGGTCCTGCAAAAATGAGCAATTTTGTTCAAAGTACATTTTTGGAAATTTCGACAGGTCCGGAGCTGCAAAAATGAGCAATTTTGGTAAAATCACATTTTTGGAAATTTTGACAGGTCCGGACCTGCAAAAATGAGAAATTTTGGTCAAAGTATGTTTTTGAAAATTTTGACAGGTCCGGACCTGCAAAAATGAGAAATTTTGGTCAAAGTATATTTTTGGAAATTTTCACAGGTCGGGACCTGTAAAAATGAGAAATTTTGGTCAAAGAGCTTCTTTGAAAATTTTGACAGCTCCGGGCCTGCAAAAATGAGACATTCTGGAGATACAGGATTAGGAAATTGTGCAACAAACCTCATTCCCTGCAAGCCTTGACAGCTCCACTCCTAGTGAAATGATAATTGTTGAATAAACCACACAATCTTCAAAATCTTTCAAAATTCTTGACAAGTTAAGACCTGCAAAAAGATAAATTTTTTCAAAGTACTTTTTGCAAAATTTTGACTCGTTAGGACCTACAAAAATAGGAAATTTTAGTGAAAGTATTTTTTTGAAAAGTTTGACAGGTCCGGACCTGCAAAAATGAGAAATCTTGGTCGAAGAACTATTTTAGAAATTTTGACAGGTCCGGACCTGGAAAAATGAGAAATTGTGGTCAAAGTATATTTTTGGAAATTTTGACAGGTCCGGACCTGCAAAAATGAGACATTTTGGTCAAAGTACTTTTTTGGAAATTTCGACACATCCGGTCCTGCAAAAATGAGCAATTTTGTTCAAAGTACATTTTTGGAAATTTCGACAGGTCCGGTCCTGCAAAAATGAGCAATTTTGTTCAAAGTACATTGTGGGAAATTTCGACAGGTCCGCAACTGCAAAAATGAGAAATTTTGGTCAAAGAACCTTTTTTGGAAATTTTGACAGGTCCGGACCTGTAAAAACGATAAATTTTGGTAAAATCACATTTTTGTAAATTTCGACAGGTCCGGACCTGCAAAAATGAGAAATTTTAGTCCAAGCACATTTTTGGAAATTTTGACAGGTCCGGACCTGCAAAAATGAGAAATTTTGGTCCAAGTACTTTTTTAGAAATTTCGACAGGTCCGGACCTGATAAAATGAGCAATTTTGTTCAAAGTACATTTTTGGAAATTTTCACAGGTCCGGACCTGCAAAATGATAAATTTTGGTAAAATCACATTTTTGTAAATGTCGACAGGTCCGGACCTGCAAAAATGAGAAATTTTAGTCCAAGCACATTTTTGGAAATTTTGACAGGTCCGGACCTGCTAAAATGAGAAATTTTGGCAAAATCATTTTTTGGAAATTTTGACAGGTCCGGAGCTGCAAAAATGAGCAATTTTGGTAAAATCACATTTTTGGAAATTTTGACATGTCCAGACCTGCAAAAATGAGAAATTTTAGTCCAAGCACATTTTTGGAAATTTTGACAGGTCCGGACCTGATAAAATGAGCAATTTTGTTCAAAGTACATTTTTGGAAATTTTCACAGGTCCGGGCCTGCAAAAATGAGACATTTTGGTCAAAGTACATCTTTGGAAATTTTGACAGGTGCGGTCCTGCAAAAATGAGCAATTTTGTTCAAAGTACATTTTTGGAAATTTCGACAGGTCCGGAGCTGCAAAAATAAGCAATTTTGGTAAAATCACATTTTTGGAAATTTTGACAGGTCCGGACCTGCAAAAATGAGAAATTTTGGTCAAAGTACATTTTTGGAAATTTTGACAGGTCCGGACCTGCAAAAATGATAACATTTTTGTCAAAGTAATTTTTTTGGAAACTTTGAGAGGTCCGGACCTGCAAAATTAAGAAATTTTGGTCAAAGAACTTTTTGAAAATTTTGACAGGTCCGGACCTGCAAAAATGAGAAATTTTGGTCAAAGTATATTTTTGGAAATTTTCACAGGTCGGGACCTGTAAAAATGAGAAATTTTGGTCAAAGCGCTTTTTTGAAAATTTCGACAGCTCCGGGCCTGCAAAAATGAGACATTCTGGAGATACAGGATTAGGAAATTGTGCAACAAACCTCATTCCCAGCAAGCCTTGACAGCTCCACTCCTAGTGAAATGATAATTGCTGAATAAACTACACTATCTTCAAAATCTTTCAAAATTCTTGACAAGTTAAGACCTGCAAAAAGATAAATTTTTTTCAAAGTACTTTTTGCAAAATTTTGACTCGTTAGGACCTGCCAAAATAGGAAATTTTAGTGAAACTATTTTTTTGAAAAGTCTGACAGGTCCGGACCTGCAAAAATGAGAAATCTTGGTCGAAGAACTTTTTTAGAAATTTCGACAGGTCCGGATCTGATAAAATGAGCAATTTTGTTCAAAGTACATTTTTGGAAATTTTGACAGGTCCGGACCTGGAAAAATGAGAAATTTTGGTCAAAAACATTTTTGGAAATTTTCACAGGTCCGGACCTGCAAAAACGATAAATTTTGGGAAAATCACATTTTTGTAAATTTCGACAGGTACGGACCTGCAAAAATGAGAAATTTTGGTCAAAGTATATTTTTGGAAATTTTGACAGGTCCGGACCTGCAAAAATGAGACATTTTTGTCAAAGTACTTTTTTGGAAATTTCGACACATCCGGTCCTGCAAAAATGAGCAATTTTGTTCAAAGTACATTTTTGGAAATTTCGACAAGTCCGGTCCTGCAAAAATGAGCAATTTTGTTCAAAGTACATTGTGGGAAATTTCGACTGGTCCGCAACTGCAAAAATGAGAAATTTTGGTCAAAGAACCTTTTTTGGAAATTTTGACAGGTCCGGACCTGCAAAAACGATAAATTTTGGTAAAATCACATTTTTGTAAATTTCGACAGGTCCGGACCTGCAAAAATGAGAAATTTTAGTCCAAGCACATTTTTGGAAAATTTGACAGGTCCGGACCTGCAAAAATGAGAAATTTTGGTCCAAGTACTTTTTTAGAAATTTCGACAGGTCCGGACCTGATAAAATGAGCAATTTTGTTCAAAGTACATTTTTGGAAATTTTCACAGGTCCGGACCTGCAAAATGATAAATTTTGGTAAAATCACATTTTTGTAAATGTCGACAGGTCCGGACCTGCAAAAATGAGAAATTTTAGTCCAAGCACATTTTTGGAAATTTTGACAGGTCCGGACCTGCTAAAATGAGAAATTTTGGCAAAATCATTTTTTGGAAATTTTGACAGGTCCGGAGCTGCAAAAACGAGCAATTTTGGTAAAATCACATTTTTGGAAATTTTGACAGGTCCAGACCTGCAAAAATGAGAAATTTTAGTCCAAGCACATTTTTGGAAATTTTGACAGGTCCGGACCTGCAAAAAATGAGAAATTTTGGTCAAAGTATGTTTTTGAAAATTTTGACAGGTCCGGGCCTGGAAAAATGAGACATTTTGGTCAAAGTACATCTTTGGAAATTTTGACAGGTGCGGTCCTGCAAAAATGAACAATTTTGTTCAAAGTACATTTTTGGAAATTTCGACAGGTCCGGAGCTGCAAAAATGAGCAATTTTGGTAAAATCACATTTTTGGAAATTTTGACAGGTCCGGACCTGCCAAAATGAGAAATTTTGGTCAAAGTACATTTTTGGAAATTTTGACAGGTCCGGACCTGCAAAAATGATAACATTTTTGTCAAAGTAATTTTTTTGGAAACTTTGAGAGGTCCGGACCTGCAAAATTAAGAAATTTTGGTCAAAGAACTTTTTGAAAATTTTGACAGGTCCGGACCTGCAAAAATGAGAAATTTTGGTCAAAGTATATTTTTGGAAATTTTCACAGGTCGGGACCTGTAAAAATGAGAAATTTTGGTCAAAGCACTTTTTTGAAAATTTCGACAGCTCCGGGCCTGCAAAAATGAGACATTCTGGAGATACAGGATTAGGAAATTGTGCAACAAACCTCATTCCCAGCAAGCCTTGACAGCTCCACTCCTAGTGAAATGATAATTGCTGAATAAACTACACTATCTTCAAAATCTTTCAAAATTCTTGACAAGTTAAGACCTGCAAAAAGATAAATTTTTTTCAAAGTACTTTTTGCAAAATTTTGACTCGTTAGGACCTGCCAAAATAGGAAATTTTAGTGAAACTATTTTTTTGAAAAGTCTAACAGGTCCGGACCTGCAAAAATGAGAAATTTTGGTCGAAGAACTTTTTTAGAAATTTCGACAGGTCCGGATCTGATAAAATGAGCAATTTTGTAAGTACATTTTTGGAAATTTTGACAGGTCCGGACCTGGAAAAATGAGAAATTTTGGTCAAAAAACATTTTTGGAAATTTTCACAGGTCCGGACCTGCAAAAACGATAAATTTTGGGAAAATCACATTTTTGTAAATTTCGACAGGTCCGGACCTGCAAAAATGAGAAATTTTGGTCAAAGTATGTTTTTGAAAATTTTGACAGGTCCGGACCTGCAAAAATTAGAAATTTTGGTCAAAGTACATTTTTGGAAATTTCGACAGGTCCGGTCGTGCAAAAATGAGCAATTTTCTTCAAAGTACATTTTCGGAAATTTCGACAGGTCCGGACCTGCAAAAATGAGAAATTTTGATCAAAGAACATTTTTGGAAATTTTGACAGGTCCGGACCTGCAAAAATGATAAAATTTTGGTCAAAGTACATTTTCGGAAATTTCGACAGGTCCGGACCTGCAAAAATGAGAAATTTTGGTAAAATCACATTTTTGTAAATTTCGGCAGGTCCGGACCTGCAAAAGGAGAAATTTTAGTCCAAGCACATTTTTGGAAATTTTGACAGGTCCGGACCTGCAAAAATGAGAAATTTTGGTCAAAGTATGTTTTGAAAATTTTGACAGGTCCGGACCTGCAAAAATGAGAAATTTTGGTCAAAGTATATTTTTGGAAATTTTCACAGGTCGGGACCTGTAAAAATGAGAAATTTTGGTCAAAGTACATTTTTGGAAATTTCGACAGGTCCGGTCGTGCAAAAATGAGCAATTTTCTTCAAAGTACATTTTCGGAAATTTCGACAGGTCCGGTCGCGCAAAAATGAGCAATTTTCTTCAAAGTACATTTTCGGAAACTTCGACAGGTCCTGACCTGCAAAAATGAGAAATTTTGATCAAAGAACATTTTTGGAAATTTTGACAGGTCCGGACCTGCAAAAATGATAAAATTTTGGTCAAAGTACATTTTCGGAAATTTAGACAGGTCCGGACCTGCAAAAATGAGAAATTTTGGTAAAATCACATTTTTGTAAATTTCGACAGGTCCGGACCTGCAAAAATGAGAAATTTTAGTCCAAGCACATTTTTGGAAATTTTGACAGGTCCGGACCTGCAAAAATGAGAAATTTTGGTCAAAGTATGTTTTGAAAATTTTGACAGGTCCGGACCTGCAAAAATGAGAAATTTTGGTCAAAGTATATTTTTGGAAATTTTCACAGGTCGGGACCTGTAAAAATGAGAAATTTTGGTCAAAGAGCTTTTTTGAAAATTTTGACAGCTCCGGGCCTGCAAAAATGAGACATTCTGGAGATACAGGATTAGGAAATTGTGCAACAAACCTCATTCCCAGCAAGCCTTGACAGCTCCACTCCTAGTGAAATGATAATTGTTGAATAAACTACACAATCTTCAAAATCTTTCAAAATTCTTGACAAGTTAAGACCTGCAAAAAGATAAATTTTTTTCAAAGTACTTTTTGCAAAATTTTGACTCGTTAGGACCTGCAAAAATAGGAAATTTTAGTGAAAGTATTTTTTTGAAAAGTTTGACAGGTCCGGACCTGCAAAAATGAGAAATCTTGGTCGAAGAACTATTTTAGAAATTTTGACAGGTCCGGACCTGACAAAATGAGAAATTTTGGTCAAAGTATATTTTTGGAAATTTTGACAGGTCCGGACCTGCAAAAATGAGAAATTTTGGTCAAAGTATGTTTTTGAAAATTTCGACTGGTCCGGTCATGCAAAAATGAGCAATTTTGTTCAAAGTACATTTTCGGAAATTTTGACAGGTCCGCACCTGCCAAAATGAGAAATTTTGGTCAAAGAACATTTTTGGAAATTTTCACAGGTCCGGACCTGCAAAAATGATAAATTTTGGTAAAATCACATTTTTGGAAATTTCGACAGGTCCGGACCTGCAAAATGAGAAATTTTAGTCCAAGCACATTTTTGGAAAAGTTTGACAGGTCCGGACCTGCAAAAATGAGAAATCTTGGTCAAAGTATGTTTTTGAAAATTTTGACAGGTCCGGGCCTGCAAAAATGAGACATTTTGGTCAAAGAGCTTTTTTGAAAATTTTGACAGCTCCAGGCCTGCAAAAATGAGACATTCTGGAGATACAGGATTAGGAAATTGTGCAACAAACCTCATTCCCAGCAAGCCTTGACAGCTCCACTCCTAGTGAAATGATAATTGTTGAATAAACTACACAATCTTCAAAATCTTTCAAAATTCTTGACAAGTTAAGACCTGCAAAAAGATAAATTTTTTCAAAGTACGTTTTGCAAAATTTTGACTCGTTAGGACCTGCAAAAATAGGAAATTTTAGTGAAAGTATTTTTTTGAAAAGTTTGACAGGTCCGGACCTGCAAAAATGAGAAATCTTGGTCGAAGAACTATTTTAGAAATTTTGACAGGTCCGGACCTGGAAAAATGAGATATTTTGGTCAAAGTATATTTTTGGAAATTTTGACAGGTCCGGACCTGAAAAAATGAGAAATCTTGGTCGAAGAACTATTTTAGAAATTTTGACAGGTCCGGACCTGGAAAAATGAGATATTTTGGTCAAAGTATATTTTTGGAAATTTTGACAGGTCCGGACCTGCAAAAATGAGAAATTTTGGTCAAAGTATGTTTTTGAAAATTTCGACAGGTCCGGTCCTGCAAAAATGAGCAATTTTGTTCAAAGTACATTTTCGGAAATTTCGACAGGTCCGCACCTGCAAAAATGAGAAATTTTGGTCAAAGAACATTTTTGGAAATTTTCACAGGTCCGGACCTGCAAAAATGATAAATTTTGGTAAAATCACATTTTTGGAAATTTCGACAGGTCCGGACCTGCAAAAATGAGAAATTTTAGTCCAAGCACATTTTTGGAAATTTTGGCAGGTCCGGACCTGCAAAAATGAGAAATTTTGGTCAAAGTATATTTTTGGAAATTTTCACAGGTCGGGACCTGTAAAAATGAGAAATTTTGGTCAAAGTGCTTTTTTGAAAATTTCGACAGCTCCGGGCCTGCAAAAATGAGACATTCTGGAGATACAGGATTAGGAAATTGTGCAACAAACCTCATTCCCAGCAAGCCTTGACAGCTCCACTCCTAGTGAAATGATAATTGTTGAATAAACCATACAATCTTTAAAATCTTTCAAAATTCTTGACAAGTTAAGACCTGCAAAAAGATAAATTTTTTCAAAGTACTTTTTGCAAAATTTTGACTCGTTAGGACCTGCAAAAATAGGAAATTTTAGTGAAAGTATTTTTTTGAAAAGTTTGACAGGTCCGGACCTGCAAAAATGAGAAATTTTGGTAAAATCACATTTTTGTAAATTTCGACAGGTCCTGACCTGCAAAAATGAGAAATTTTAGTCCAAGCACATTTTTGGAAATTTTGACAGGTCCGGACCTGCAAAAATGAGAAATTTTGGTCAAAGTATGTTTTTGAAAATTTTGACAGGCCCGGACCTGCAAAAATGAGAAATTTTGGTCAAAGTATATTTTTGGAAATTTTCACAGGTCGGGACCTGTAAAAATGAGAAATTTTGGTCAAAGAGCTTTTTTGAAAATTTTGACAGCTCCGGGCCTGCAAAAATGAGACATTCTGGAGATACAGGATTAGGAAATTGTGCAAAAAACCTCATTCCCTGCAAGCCTTGACAGCTCCACTCCTAGTGAAATGATAATTGTTGAATAAACCATACAATCTTTAAAATCTTTCAAAATTCTTGACAAGTTAAGACCTGCAAAAACATAAATTTTTTCAAAGTACTTTTTGCAAAATTTTGACTCGTTAGGACCTACAAAAATAGGAAATTTTAGTGAAAGTATTTTTTTGAAAAGTTTGACAGGTCCGGACCTGCAAAAATGAGAAATCTTGGTCGAAGAACTATTTTAGAAATTTTGACAGGTCCGGACCTGGAAAAATGAGAAATTGTGGTCAAAGTATATTTTTGGAAATTTTGACAGGTCCGGACCTGAAAAAATGAGACATTTTGGTCAAAGTACTTTTTTGGAAATTTCGACACGTCCGGTCCTGCAAAAATGAGCAATTTTGTTCAAAGTACATTTTTGGAAATTTCGACAGGTCCGGTCCTGCAAAAATGAGCAATTTTGTTCAAAGTACATTGTGGGAAATTCGACAGGTCCGCAACTGCAAAAATGAGAAATTTTGGTCAAAGAACCTTTTTTGGAAATTTTGACAGGTCCGGACCTGCAAAAACGATAAATTTTGGTAAAATCACATTTTTGTAAATTTCGACAGGTCCGGACCTGCAAAAATGAGAAATTTTAGTCCAAGCACATTTTTGGAAATTTTGACAGGTCCGGACCTGCAAAAATGAGAAATTTTAGTCCAAGCACATTTTTGGAAATTTTGACAGGTCCGGACCTGCAAAAATGAGAAATTTTGGTCAAAGTATGTTTTTGAAAATTTTGACAGGTCCGGACCTGCAAAAATGAGAAATTTTGGTCAAAGTATATTTTTGGAAATTTTCACAGGTCGGGACCTGTAAAAATGAGAAATTTTGGTCAAAGAGCTTTTTTGAAAATTTTGACAGCTCCGGGCCTGCAAAAATGAGACATTCTGGAGATACAGGATTAGGAAATTGTGCAACAAACCTCATTCCCTGCAAGCCTTGACAGCTCCACTCCTAGTGAAATGATAATTGTTGAATAAACCATACAATCTTTAAAATCTTTCAAAATTCTTGACAAGTTAAGACCTGCAAAAAGATAAATTTTTTCAAAGTACTTTTTGCAAAATTTTGACTCGTTAGGACCTACAAAAATAGGAAATTTTAGTGAAAGTATTTTTTTGAAAAGTTTGACAGGTCCGGACCTGCAAAAATGAGAAATCTTGGTCGAAGAACTATTTTAGAAATTTTGACAGGTCCGGACCTGGAAAAATGAGAAATTGTGGTCAAAGTATATTTTTGGAAATTTTGACAGGTCCGGACCTGAAAAAATGAGACATTTTGGTCAAAGTACTTTTTTGGAAATTTCGACACGTCCGGTCCTGCAAAAATGAGCAATTTTGTTCAAAGTACATTTTTGGAAATTTCGACAGGTCCGGTCCTGCAAAAATGAGCAATTTTGTTCAAAGTACATTGTGGGAAATTCGACAGGTCCGCAACTGCAAAAATGAGAAATTTTGGTCAAAGAACCTTTTTTGGAAATTTTGACAGGTCCGGACCTGCAAAAACGATAAATTTTGGTAAAATCACATTTTTGTAAATTTCGACAGGTCCGGACCTGCAAAAATGAGAAATTTTAGTCCAAGCACATTTTTGGAAATTTTGACAGGTCCGGACCTGCAAAAATGAGAAATTTTGGTCCAAGTACTTTTTTAGAAATTTCGACAGGTCCGGACCTGATAAAATGAGAAATTTTAGTCCAAGCACATTTTTGGAAATTTTCACAGGTCCGGACCTGCTAAAATGAGAAATTTTGGCAAAATCATTTTTTGGAAATTTTGACAGGTCCGGAGCTGCAAAAATGAGCAATTTTGGTAAAATCACATTTTTGGAAATTTTGACAGGTCCAGACCTGCAAAAATGAGAAATTTTAGTCCAAGCACATTTTTGGAAATTTTGACAGGTCCGGACCTGCAAAAAATGAGCAATTTTGGTAAAATCACATTTTTGGAAATTTTGACAGGTCCGGACCTGCAAAAATGAGAAATTTTGGTCAAAGTACATTTTTGGAAATTTTGACAGGTCCAGACCTGCAAAAATGATAACATTTTTGTCAAAGTAATTTTTTGGAAACTTTGAGAGGTCCGGACCTGCAAAATTAAGAAATTTTGGTCAAAGAACTTTTTGAAAATTTTGACAGGTCCGGACCTGCAAAAATGAGAAATTTTGGTCAAAGTATATTTTTGGAAATTTTCACAGGTCGGGACCTGTAAAAATGAGAAATTTTGGTCAAAGAGCTTTTTTGAAAATTTTGACAGCTCCGGGCCTGCAAAAATGAGACATTCTGGAGATACAGGATTAGGAAATTGTGCAACAAACCTCATTCCCTGCAAGCCTTGACAGCTCCACTCCTAGTGAAATGATAATTGTTGAATAAACCATACAATCTTTAAAATCTTTCAAAATTCTTGACAAGTTAAGACCTGCAAAAAGATAAATTTTTTCAAAGTACTTTTTGCAAAATTTTGACTCGTTAGGACCTACAAAAATAGGAAATTTTAGTGAAAGTATTTTTTTGAAAAGTTTGACAGGTCCGGACCTGCAAAAATGAGAAATCTTGGTCGAAGAACTATTTTATAAATTTTGACAGGTCCGGACCTGGAAAAATGAGAAATTGTGGTCAAAGTATATTTTTGGAAATTTTGACAGGTCCGGACCTGAAAAAATGAGACATTTTGGTCAAAGTACTTTTTTGGAAATTTCGACACGTCCGGTCCTGCAAAAATGAGCAATTTTGTTCAAAGTACATTTTTGGAAATTTCGACAGGTCCGGTCCTGCAAAAATGAGCAATTTTGTTCAAAGTACATTGTGGGAAATTCGACAGGTCCGCAACTGCAAAAATGAGAAATTTTGGTCAAAGAACCTTTTTTGGAAATTTTGACAGGTCCGGACCTGCAAAAACGATAAATTTTGGTAAAATCACATTTTTGTAAATTTCGACAGGTCTGGACCTGCAAAAATGAGAAATTTTAGTCCAAGCACATTTTTGGAAATTTTGACAGGTCCGGACCTGCAAAAATGAGAAATTTTGGTCCAAGTACTTTTTTAGAAATTTCGACAGGTCCGGACCTGATAAAATGAGCAATTTTGTTCAAAGTACATTTTTGGAAATTTTCACAGGTCCGGACCTGCAAAATGATAAATTTTGGTAAAATCACATTTTTGTAAATGTCGACAGGTCCGGACCTGCAAAAATGAGAAATTTTAGTCCAAGCACATTTTTGGAAATTTTCACAGGTCCGGACCTGCTAAAATGAGAAATTTTGGCAAAATCATTTTTTGGAAATTTTGACAGGTCTGGAGCTGCAAAAATGAGCAATTTTGGTAAAATCACATTTTTGGAAATTTTGACAGGTCCAGACCTGCAAAAATGAGAAATTTTAGTCCAAGCACATTTTTGGAAATTTTGACAGGTCCGGACCTGCAAAAAATGAGCAATTTTGGTAAAATCACATTTTTGGAAATTTTGACAGGTCCGGACCTGCAAAAATGAGAAATTTTGGTCAAAGTACATTTTTGGAAATTTTGACAGGTCCAGACCTGCAAAAATGATAACATTTTTGTCAAAGTAATTTTTTGGAAACTTTGAGAGGTCCGGACCTGCAAAATTAAGAAATTTTGGTCAAAGAACTTTTTGAAAATTTTGACAGGTCCGGACCTGCAAAAATGAGAAATTTTGGTCAAAGTATATTTTTGGAAATTTTCACAGGTCGGGACCTGTAAAAATGAGAAATTTTGGTCAAAGTGCTTTTTTGAAAATTTCGACAGCTCCGGGCCTGCAAAAATGAGACATTCTGGAGATACAGGATTAGGAAATTGTGCAACAAACCTCATTCCCAGCAAGCCTTGACAGCTCCACTCCTAGTGAAATGATAATTGCTGAATAAACTACACTATCTTCAAAATCTTTCAAAATTCTTGACAAGTTAAGACCTACAAAAAGATAAATTTTTTCAAAGTACTTTTTGCAAAATTTTGACTCGTTAGGACCTGCCAAAATAGGAAATTTTAGTGAAACTATTTTTTTGAAAAGTCTGACAGGTCCGGACCTGCAAAAATGAGAAATTTTAGTCCAAGCACATTTTTGGAAATTTTGACAGGTCCGGACCTGCAAAAATGAGAAATTTTGGTCCAAGTATATTTTGAAAATTTTGCCAGGTCCGGACCTGCAAAAATGAGAAATTTTGGTCAAAGTATATGTTTGGAAATTTTCACAGGTCCGGACCTGCAAAAATGAGAAATTTTGGTCAAAGTATGTTTTTGAAAATTTCGACAGGTCCGGTCATGCAAAAATGAGCAATTTTGTTCAAAGTACATTTTCGGAAATTTTGACAGGTCCGCACCTGCCAAAATGAGAAATTTTGGTCAAAGAACATTTTTGGAAATTTTCACAGGTCCGGACCTGCAAAAATGATAAATTTTGGTAAAATCACATTTTTGGAAATTTCGACAGGTCCGGACCTGCAAAATGAGAAATTTTAGTCCAAGCATATTTTTGGAAAAGTTTGACAGGTCCGGACCTGCAAAAATGAGAAATCTTGGTCAAAGTATGTTTTTGAAAATTTTGACAGGTCCGGGCCTGCAAAAATGAGACATTTTGGTCAAAGAGCTTTTTTGAAAATTTTGACAGCTCCGGGCCTGCAAAAACGAGACATTCTGGAGATACAGGATTAGGAAATTGTGCAACAAACCTCATTCCCAGCAAGCCTTGACAGCTCCACTCCTAGTGAAATGATAATTGTTGAATAAACTACACAATCTTCAAAATCTTTCAAAATTCTTGACAAGTTAAGACCTGCAAAAAGATAAATTTTTTTCAAAGTACTTTTTGCAAAATTTTGACTCGTTAGGACCTGCAAAAATAGGAAATTTTAGTGAAAGTATTTTTTTGAAAAGTTTCACAGGTCCGGACCTGCAAAAATGAGAAATCTTGGTCGAAGAACTATTTTAAAAAATTTTGACAGGTCCGGACCTGGAAAAATGAGATATTTTGGTCAAAGTATATTTTTGGAAATTTTGACAGGTCTGGACCTGCAAAAATGAGAAATTTTGGTCAAAGTATGTTTTTGAAAATTTCGACAGGTCCGGTCCTGCAAAAATGAGCAATTTTGTTCAAAGTACATTTTCGGAAATTTCGACAGGTCCGCACCTGCAAAAATGAGAAATTTTGGTCAAAGAACATTTTTGGAAATTTTCACAGGTCCGGACCTGCAAAAATGATAAATTTTGGTAAAATCACATTTTTGGAAATTTCGACAGGTCCGGACCTGCAAAAATGAGAAATTTTAGTCCAAGCACATTTTTGGAAATTTTGGCAGGTCCGGACCTGCAAAAATGAGAAATTTTGGTCAAAGTATATTTTTGGAAATTTTCACAGGTCGGGACCTGTAAAAATGAGAAATTTTGGTCAAAGTGCTTTTTTGAAAATTGCGACAGCTGCGGGCTTGCAAAAATGAGACATTCTGGAGATACTGATTTAGGAAATTGTGCAACAAACCTCATTCCCAGCAAGCCTTGACAGCTCCACTCCTAGTGAAATGATAATTGTTGAATAAACTACACAATCTTCAAAATCTTTCAAAATTCTTGACAAGTTAAGACCTGCAAAAAGATAAATTTTTTTCAAAGTACTTCTTGCAAAATTTTTACTCGTTAGGACCTGCAAAAATAGGAAATTTTAGTGAAAGTATTTTTTTGAAAAGTTTGACAGGTCCGGACCTGCAAAAATGAGAAATTTTGGTAAAATCACATTTTTGTAAATTTCGACAGGTCCTGACCTGCAAAAATGAGAAATTTTAGTCCAAGCACATTTTTTGAAATTTTGACAGGTCCGGACCTGCAAAAATGAGAAATTTTGGTCAAAGTATGTTTTTGAAAATTTTGACAGGTCCGGACCTGCAAAAATGAGAAATTTTGGTCAAAGTATATTTTTGGAAATTTTCACAGGTCCGGACCTGTAAAAATGAGAAATTTTGGTCAAAGAGCTTTTTTGAAAATTTTGACAGCTCCGGGCCTGCAAAAATGAGACTTTACTCCGTAAATCGTGGATTAACTCCCCTGCGGCCCCCCAAACCCCTAAAGTCCAAACCGCAGATAGACTCAGAAACACCAGATATACTTTTTTGGCAGCTCTTGGGGTCGTATCAGGCATAAAATGTACTAAGCTATCGTTTGTAACTGTGATCCCCTGGGTCAGCATGAGAGGTACGTTTTGTCCTGCCATGAAGTACCCGAGGTATCGATGACCCCAACTTTTAATGCTAAATTCAGTTTTGGTCTCCCATTGCAGGTACTTGAGAGGCCAGCTGCAGGGGTTGCCTGCCCTCAGGTCCTCTGTAGTCCTGCACAGAAGGCTCTAAGACATGTCCCTATATAAAAAACTGCTTTAACGGTGGCGACTCCTCGAGAGCCACGAAAAACTACGGAAAATACAGAAACTGGCTTAAATTAGGTGATGAGATTCTCAGGCCTACATATTTCTAAACTACCTTTCGCCACCAGATTTGGTGGCCTAACCGCCCGGGTAGGCTAGGATAGAGACAGAACTGTTACCTGAAATTGGTGAAGCTGATTGTGGGGCCATGAAGAGTAACGGGGTAGGGAGTCGGGGCTTAATGTTTGTAGCAATAGCCAATACGACCCGTGCGGGCTTAGAGGGTAGATAGGGACCCGCTGTGGCGAGAAACCAACCCTAATAAAAGGGGTGGGCGGGAGGGAAGAACTTGTACGGCTGACTCCGAGCAGGAATGTGAACAAGTGAATAGCGTGACGCATGAGCGAGATCCCTGGACCTACATATGGCTGCTTTATTCAGACATAAGGGAGGGGGACTGGGCCTGGTACACTTGCTGCAGTGGGGCCTGGGGCGTTAATCTTTCATTTACTCCGTAAATCGTGGATTAACTCCCCTGCGGCCCCCCAAACCCCTAAAGTCCAAACCGCAGATAGACTCAGAAACACCAGATATACTTTTTTGGCAGCTCTTGGGGTCGTATCAGGCATAAAATGTACTAAGCTATCGTTTGTAACTGTGATCCCCTGGGTCAGCATGAGAGGTACGTTTTGTCCTGCCATGAAGTACCCGAGGTATCGATGACCCCAACTTTTAATGCTAAATTCAGTTTTGGTCTCCCATTGCAGGTACTTGAGAGGCCAGCTGCAGGGGTTGCCTGCCCTCAGGTCCTCTGTAGTCCTGCACAGAAGGCTCTAAGACATGTCCCTATATAAAAAACTGCTTTAACGGTGGCGACTCCTCGAGAGCCACGAAAAACTACGGAAAATACAGAAACTGGCTTAAATTAGGTGATGAGATTCTCAGGCCTACATATTTCTAAATTACCTTTCGCCACCAGATTTGGTGGCCTAACCGCCAAGATACGCCAAGATACGCCCCGGAGCTGGCTAACCCTGTGTTAAAAGGGAGGTGGGCCCTATGTGACTTACGAACCTAACGATGAGCTAGAATATAAGGAACATTATCTATGATGTTTGTAGGGTTACGGATATAACGTTCGTAGCAGTTGCTTGACCAACGGCCAAGAGTTTTAATCAGCCAGTCTGGTAAGTCTGCTGCTGCTGCGGATGTTGCACCACCAATCCTGAAGCTGTGGGACGAATATCGATCGACATCAGGAAAACTTGGGCCTAATAGGCTCTGTAATGACTTCGTCACTCTTTGACGAGTGAGATACGTTGAGTCACTGAAGGCAAACAACGGGGCAGTTGGGCAAGAGCAAAACGTCATGTATTTATTGAGTGCTCGGAATGCACAGACAGATGACTGGGATGCTGCGAGGCGAACTTCGTGACCATTCCGGAAAGGATCGGCTTTTGAAACCTTAATTTGTATCTTTGCCACGTTTTCACTTAGGATAACGTCCCTTAGGAGTAGTGTTGAATTCGGGTTATAAGTGGATTTGCTTTCACAACAAAATTCAGAGGAACGCAATAGGCCAAAAAAGGCTGTTGTGAACGCAGCCCAGAGCATGAGTTTGTCTTGCACGCAAAGAGGTGTTTTTCTCAAATTCAACTTCAAGATTTTCATGATGTTTAACGTTATTGGCAGGCGGCTGGGCCTTAGTGATATGCCTTTGACGCGTTTAATCCCACGCAGTAGCATCTGCAAATTTTGCATGGGTTCGAAGTTTGAGTAGAAACCTAGTTCTATGTTTCGAAAGCGGACAGCAGCTAAGTATGTCCGGATTGTAGAGTAACTCAAAGTCCGGGCCAGGTAGGTGGTAAACAGGCACAAATTGTGTTGTGACAGAGGATAAGGTCGAATTTGCAAACCAGAACAGAATGAACTGAAGCTAGACTGACCTTGGGCATATACTCTTCTCGACGAATTGGCAATAGACATAAATTGAAGGAAGCGACTGTCTTGTTCTAAACTTTCCAGAGTTCGTCTGGGACTTCTGCTGGGTGGGATTTCGCCGAGGGCGCCAGTGTGAAAAATTTTCTTATCTGGGAACGAGAAAGGCAGTCTGCTAAGACATTGTTTACTCCTGGTATGTGTTTTATGTTAACAGTGAATTCATGTTGTGCTGCTATGTAGAAAAGTTTTCTCAAAACAGCCATAATTTCTGGCGATTTGCATGACTGGGCGGACCAAATGTTCACGACAGCCAGGTTATCACAGTGAAAAAGTAAGCGTTTTCCGTGGAATTCTTTGCCCCACAAGTAACAACAAACGTAGACGGGAAAGATCTCTTTCCATTGGATAGATTTTTGTTTGTGTTCATTCGGCCATGTTTTAGATACCCATCGACCATTGTTATAGATCCCAAACCCTATTTCCCCTGAAGCGTCAGTATAAATATGTAACTGGTGGCAGGGGGTGGTTGATGAATCAAGAATTTTATACTTTCCGTTCCAGGTGGGTAGGAATTTCGCCCACCAAGAGATGTCCTTCTTTGCTTCAGAATTTAGGGAGATTCGATGGGACAATCTTTCGACAGTCGTTGATAAGTCTATGAGGCGTCTGATAAACATTCGACCGGATGGGATCACTTTAGAGGCGAACGAAAGTTTTCCAATCAATGAAAGCAGATCTCTTTTCGTACATTTTTTCAAATTCGACCATTTCTGTAGCATTGCCACGAGGGTGGATAGCTTGTCTTCTGGTAACCTCAGTGACATTGTTTGTGAGTCTATTTCTATCCCCAGGAATGTGAGCTTAGTTAGTGGGCCTACGATTTTTTCAGGAGCCAAGGGAACGCCCAAGTTGTTAAACAATGATATTGTCTTTTGCATTTCTTCATGACACTGGGGTGAAGACGGGGGTCCAGCCAAGAAAAAGTCGTCCAAATAATGAGTGCAGTTTACTATTTTGTGGTTGTTTTTCATGATCCAAAGAAGAGAGTCCGATAACTGTGTAAAGCGCTCCACAGAGGAGCGAAGGCCAAACGGTAGGCATAAGTCGACGAAATAGAGACCCATAAACGAGAAACCTAAATAATGCCAGTCCTCTTGTCTTACCGGACAGATACGAAATGCACTCTTTATGTCCAATTTGGCCATGAGTGCCCCCCTTCCCAGGCTGGACACGATGGAAACAGCTGAATCAAAATTGTTGAAAGCTACGGAAGCTTCGGAATCATTTATAAAGTCATTGATCGAAATGCCCTTTGGCGAGGACAGGTCAGTAATCATACGAAATTTATTGCTGTCTTTCTTGGGAACCACACCGATGGGTGACGTACGAAAGTTTGGCAATGGTGGGCTAGTAAAAGGGCCCGACATCCGTTTCTGCTTTAACTCCTCAGATATGCAATTGAAGATCGCTGTTGGATTTGAAGAGGCAGACTGCAAATTAGGTGCAATATTACAAAATTCCGGGCCTGAATAGCCAATTGAAAAACCGTGCTCGAAACTGATGATCAAATTGTCAACAAAGAATTGGTCAGGATAAGCAGTTAATTCCTTACGTAAAAGGTTTGCATTAACAGGAGTCTTTGAAAAGGCGGGTAATGGGTTGAAGTTATTGTTTAAGCCTTGGGCAATTTGTTGCTGGGTGAGGGCCGCGGCATCGATTGCAGATGTGGGGCCAGCGGCAGTTTTGGTCACGGCAATTGTTGGCGTTGAAATGCCGGCAAGGGGCTTGATAAAAGGGGTGTTTTGCACGAAAGGGCGGCTGGCCGTTGAAGGAATAGGCTTGGGTGGACATGCTTTGACCGGGGTGCGAAACATTATCCCGTGACTTGAGGGATGGGCAATCTGCAGCAAAATGGCCAGACATGTGACATCTGAAACATGCTAGGGGCTGGGAGGGTGGTGCACAACGCAAGAAACGGTTGAAAGCATATTCGTCGAGCCGCGACCAGGGCAGATACTGGTTCCTTGCCACATTCATTCGAAATGCTATGTCATATTTGTAGCAAGATTGGAACTGGTAATTGCGGCTTAGGGCGGAGAAGGATTCTTGGTATGCTAATAAATCGGGGGCGAGGTGAGGATGAAAGTGCACCATGCCTCTTATGAAAACGTTCCAGGCTTCCAGCCAGGATATGAAGTTGGTGATTTTTTGGGCGGTGCGGCGAGTTTGCGTCAATGACACAGTTTCATCCCCAGTTGCCCCTGGTTGGACTTGAAGGCTGTAAGATTGGTTGGCAGTTGTGTCATATAAAGAGTTAGGTAGTAAAGTGTTTAAATCAATGTACTCTTTCGCTTTCATTGCTTTTATCAACTTTGGGGAGAGTGGGGGCAGAGAGCTAAGTGGTGAATGAAAAAGAGACTCAATGTTACCTTGATGTAATGTATTATGTGGGACTGCGGCGGCTGTTGTGGCGGCAGTGGCTGTTGGAGGCTCAAGGACGGCTGTTGGGGCAGGACGTGGCTGGGCAGTCGGCTGGGTGGCTGGCTGGACGGTTGGCTGGGGGGTTTCTGGGCCTTGTGGGTGGGAGATTGTGGATGTCGGCGAGAGCTGGAGAACACCAGGGTAAGGATCATTCCCTCCACGTGGCTGGTTAGCTTTTTCGGCTACTTCCTGCATCAACTTCTTCAAATCGTCGAGACTAAATGTAACCATTGAACTTCCTTGGTTCGGAGTTTGGGGCTGATTCGGTTGTAAACCCTCGCGTTCACCAGATGATGAAGGTCCCGCCACGGGATTTGCTTCAGGTTCATTCGATTCATTATCAGTTGCTACAACGTCAAAAAGGCTGTAAAGTCGCAAGGCGATCGTTTCTTTCTTTCCTGTCTGTTCGACGCCATACATTTGGGCCTTGGCTCTTAGCTCCGTCTTCGATAGGTTCTTCCAGCCTGCTAGCGTGCGACGAGCATCCCTGCGATCTCTTGGACGGGTGGCAGACGAACTCTTGTCGTGCGAAGCCATCATTATATAGCGAGTAAAGTAAATTTCCGATGAGGAAAACAAATACGAGTAAGAACTTGTACGGCTGACTCCGAGCAGGAATGTGAACAAGTGAATAGCGTGACGCATGAGCGAGATCCCTGGACCTACATATGGCTGCTTTATTCAGACATAAGGGAGGGGGACTGGGCCTGGTACACTTGCTGCAGTGGGGCCTGGGGCGTTAATCTTTCAATTCTGGAGATACAGGATTAGGAAATTGTGCAACAAACCTCATTCCCTGCAAGCCTTGACAGCTCCACTCCTAGTGAAATGATAATTGTTGAATAAACCATACAATCTTCAAAATCTTTCAAAATTCTTGACAAGTTAAGACCTGCAAAAAGATAAATTTTTTCAAAGTACTTTTTGCAAAATTTTGACTCGTTAGGACCTACAAAAATAGGAAATTTTAGTGAAAGTATTTTTTTGAAAAGTTTGACAGGTCCGGACCTGCAAAAATGAGAAATCTTGGTCGAAGAACTATTTTAGAAATTTTGACAGGTCCGGACCTGGAAAAATGAGAAATTGTGGTCAAAGTATATTTTTGGAAATTTTGACAGGTCCGGACCTGCAAAAATGAGACATTTTGGTCAAAGTACTTTTTTGGAAATTTCGACACGTCCGGTCCTGCAAAAATGAGCAATTTTGTTCAAAGTACATTTTTGGAAATTTCGACAGGTCCGGTCCTGCAAAAATGAGCAATTTTGTTCAAAGTACATTGTGGGAAATTTCGACAGGTCCGCAACTGCAAAAATGAGAAATTTTGGTCAAAGAACCTTTTTTGGAAATTTTGACAGGTCCGGACCTGCAAAAACGATAAATTTTGGTAAAATCACATTTTTGTAAATTTTGACAGGTCCGGACCTGCAAAAATGAGAAATTTTGGTCAAAGTACATTTTCGGAAATTTCGACAGGTCCGGACCTGCAAAAATGAGAAATTTTGGTCAAAGTATGTTTTTTGAAAATTTTGACAGGTCCGGACCTGCAAAAATGAGAAATTTTGGTCAAAGTATGTTTTGAAAATTTTGACAGGTCCGGACCTGCAAAAATGAGAAATTTTGGTCAAAGTATATTTTTGGAAATTTTCACAGGTCGGGACCTGTAAAAATGAGAAATTTTGGTCAAAGAGCTTTTTTGAAAATTTTGACAGCTCCAGGCCTGCAAAAATGAGACATTCTGGAGATACAGGATTAGGAAATTGTGCAACAAACCTCATTCCCAGCAAGCCTTGACAGCTCCACTCCTAGTGAAATGATAATTGTTGAATAAACTACACAATCTTCAAAATCTTTATAAATTCTTGACAAGTTAAGACCTGCAAAAAGATAAATTTTTTCAAAGTACTTTTTGTAAAATTTTGACTCGTTAGGACCTACAAAAATAGGAAATTTTAGTGAAAGCATTTTTTTGAAAAGTTTGACAGGTCCGGACCTGCAAAAATGAGAAATCTTGGTCGAAGAACTAGTTTAGAAATATTGACAGGTCCGGACCTGCAAAAATGAGAAATTGTGGTCAAAGTATATTTTTGGAAATTTTGACAGGTCCGGACCTGCAAAAATGAGACATTTTGGTCAAAGCACTTTTTTGGAAATTTCGACACGTCCGGTCCTGCAAAAATGAGCAATTTTGTTCAAAGTACATTTTTGGAAATTTCGACAGGTCCGGTACTGCAAAAATGAGCAATTTTGTTCAAAGTACATTGTGGGAAATTTCGACAGGTCCGCAACTGCAAAAATGAGAAATTTTGGTCAAACAACCTTTTTTGGAAATTTTGACAGGTCCGGACCTGCAAAAACGATAAATTTTGGTAAAATCACATTTTCGTAAATTTCGACAGGTCCGGACCTGCAAAAATGAGAAATTTTAGTCCAAGCACATTTTTGGAAATTTTGACAGGTCCGCACCTGCAAAAATGAGAAATTTTGGTCCAAGTACTTTTTTAGAAATTTCGACAGGTCCGGACCTGATAAAATGAGCAATTTTGTTCAAAGTACATTTTTGGAAATTTTCACAGGTCCGGACCTGCAAAATGATAAATTTTGGTAAAATCACATTTTTGTAAATGTCGACAGGTCCGGACCTGCAAAAATGAGAAATTTTAGTCCAAGCACATTTTTGGAAATTTTCACAGGTCCGGACCTGCTAAAATGAGAAATTTTGGCAAGATCATTTTTTGGAAACTTTGACAGGTCCGGAGCTGCAAAAATGAGCAATTTTGGTAAAATCACATTTTTGGAAATTTTGACAGGTCCGGACCTGCAAAAATGAGAAATTTTGGTCCAAGTACTTTTTTAGAAATTTCGACAGGTCCGGACCTGATAAAATGAGCAATTTTGTTCAAAGTACATTTTTGGAAATTTTCACAGGTCCGGGCCTGCAAAAATGAGACATTTTGGTCAAAGTACATTTTTGGAAATTTTGACAGGTGCGGTCCTGCAAAAATGAGCAATTTTGTTCAAAGTACATTTTTGGAAATTTCGACAGGTCCGGAGCTGCAAAAATGAGCAATTTTGGTAAAATCACATTTTTGGAAATTTTGACAGGTCAGGACCTGCAAAAATGAGAAATTTTGGTCAAAGTACATTTTTGGAAATTTTGACAGGTCCAGACCTGCAAAAATGATAACATTTTTGTCAAAGTAATTTTTTGGAAACTTTGAGAGGTCCGGACCTGCAAAATTAAGAAATTTTGGTCAAAGAACTTTTTGAAAATTTTGACAGGTCCGGACCTGCAAAAATGAGAAATTTTGGTCAAAGTATATTTTTGGAAATTTTCACAGGTCGGGACCTGTAAAAATGAGAAACTTTGGTCAAAGCGCTTTTTTGAAAATTTCGACAGCTCCGGGCCTGCAAAAATGAGACATTCTGGAGATACAGGATTAGGAAATTGTGCAATAAACCTCATTCCCAGCAAGCCTTGACAACTCCACTCCTAGTGAAATGATAATTGCTGAATAAACTACACTATCTTCAAAATCTTTCAAAATTCTTGACAAGTTAAGACCTGCAAAAAGATAAATTTTTTTCAAAGTACTTTTTGCAAAATTTTGACTCGTTAGGACCTGCCAAAATAGGAAATTTTAGTGAAACTATTTTTTTGAAAAGTCTGACAAGTCCGGACCTGCAAAAATGAGAAATCTTGGTCAAAGAACTTTTTTAGAAATTTCGACAGGTCCGGATCTGATAAAATGAGCAATTTTGTTCAAAGTACATTTTTGGAAATTTTGACAGGTCCGGACCTGGAAAAATGAGAAATTTTGGTCAAAAAACATTTTTGGAAATTTTCACAGGTCCGGACCTGCAAAAACGATAAATTTTGGGAAAATCACATTTTTGTAAATTTCGACAGGTCCGGACCTGCAAAAATGAGAAATTTTGGTCAAAGTATGTTTTTGAAAATTTTGACAGGTCCGGACCTGCAAAAATTAGAAATTTTGGTCAAAGTACATTTTTGGAAATTTCGACAGGTCCGGTCGTGCAAAAATTAGCAATTTTCTTCAAAGTACATTTTCGGAAATTTCGACAGGTCCGGACCTGCAAAAATGAGAAAGTTTGATCAAAGAACATTTTTGGAAATTTTGACAGGTCCGGACCTGCAAAAATGATAAAATTTTGGTCAAAGTACATTTTCGGAAATTTCGACAGGTCCGGACCTGCAAAAATGAGAAATTTTGGTAAAATCACATTTTTGTAAATTTCGACAGGTCCGGACCTGCAAAAATGAGACATTTTAGTCCAAGCACATTTTTGGAAATTTTGACAGGTCCAGACCTGCAAAAATGAGAAATTTTGGTCAAAGTATGTTTTTGAAAATTTTGACAGGTCCGGACCTGCAAAAATGAGAAATTTTGGTCAAAGTATATTTTTGGAAATTTTCACAGGTCAGGACCTGTAAAAATGAGAAATTTTGGTCAAAGAGCTTTTTTGAAAATTTTGACAGCTCCGGGCCTGCAAAAATGAGACATTCTGGAGATACAGGATAAGGAAATTGTGCAACAAACCTCATTCCCAGCAAGCCTTGACAGCTCCACTCCTAGTGAAATGATAATTGTTGAATAAACTACACAATCTTCAAAATCTTTATAAATTCTTGACAAGTTAAGACCTGCTAAAAGATAAATTTTTTTTAAAGTACTTTTTCCAAAATTTTGACTCGTTAGGACCTGCAAAAATAGGAAATTTTAGTGAAAGTATTTTTTTGAAAAGTTTGACAGGTCCGGACCTGCAAAAATGAGACATTTTGGTCAAAGTACTTTTTTGGAAATTTCGACACGTCCGATCCTGCAAAAATGAGCAATTTTGTTCCAAGTACATTTTCGGAAATTTCGACAGGTCCGGACCTGCAAAAATGAGAAATTTTGATCAAAGAACATTTTTGGAAATTTTGACAGGTCCGGAACTGCAAAAATGATAAAATTTTGGTCAAAGTACATTTGCCACTTTAATAAAACTTACCCGTTTCCTGCCTGGCATCGTTACGACATTGCCTTTCGCATGAATATGGCACTGGATCAATCCCTATCATGGTCTCGAACTGACTCGTACGCCTATGATAAATTTATTAGAGATAGCCAACGTGCTAGTTATGCCCCCACCTGTTTTAAGTGCCAGCGTCCTGGCCATTTAGCCGCTGATTGCAACAACCAGCCCTTTCGTGCCCCCCATACATTGCAGAAGCCCAGTGCCGTACCCACCTTCACCCGTCCAGAGCCATGCCGGCACTACAACAGCAACAGATGTGAGAGGAAGCCTTGCCTTTTTCCCCACAAATGTAGCACTCCAGGATGTGGCAGAAACCACCCAAGAACGGTCTGCCCAGCAGCTCATAAGTCACTTTAATGATTTCCCTTTGTCAGCACCCACTCCAATTCACACTTTTGCCTTAGCATCTGAACTTGTTGGCCACCCAGACAAGCAGTTTTGTTTTGAACTTATAAACTCCTTTGCATCTGGTTTTGACATAGGTTACAGAGGTCCAGATTTTATGCTACTGTCATCGAATTTGAAGTCCGCCACTGACTGTCCAGAAGCAATATTTTCTTGTATTATTAAGGAACTAAAGTCACAACGCATTGCTGGTCCCTTTCAACAAATTCCTCTTGCAAATTTTCGCACCTCCCCCATTGGTGCAGTTCCCAAGAAAGATGGCACATTTCGCATGATCACTGACCTTTCTTCACCCACAGGCACATCCATTAACGATTATATTTCAAATGAGGAGTCGACAGTCTCCTTCACAGGTTTTGATGCTGCCGTTGACATTGTCTCAAAGCTTGGCCCAGGGGCAAAAATGGGAAAACTTGATATTAAGAGTGCATTTCGTAATTGCCCAGTCCGCCGGGAAGATTGGCATTTACTGGGTTTTTCATTTTGCAATCTATTTTTTGTGGATCTATGTTTGCCCTTTGGGCTTCGTTCATCCGTTAATCGCTTTACCCGGTTGTCAGACACACTGACTTGGATCTTGAAGAGCAATTATGGAGTTTCAAACCTGGTTCATTATCTTGATGATTTTTTCCTTGCAGCAAATACTTCCGCCGACTGTGAGTCTGACATGAATCTTACTTGTGAAGTATTTCAAAAACTAGGAGTTCCACTTGCTCCAGAAAAAATCTTTGGCCCTGTGTCCTCATTAACATACCTTGGTATTGTCATAGACTCACAAAAAATGGAGATTCGTTTACCAGCTGATAAATTTGAAGAACTGCTTTCTTCTCTCAGGCAATGGCAATGTGTGAAGAAATGCACTAAACGAGACCTTCTTTCTCTTATTGGCAAATTATCTTTTGCTTCCAAAGTCATACCAGCAGGACGCACTTTCCTGCGGCGATTAATTGACCTCTCTACTACAGTTACCAAATTGCACCACAGAATCTCCCTCAATAAAGAAGCACGCCTTGACATTGAATGGTGGATAGAATTTTTACCATCTTGGAACGGCTGTTACAAGATCCCAGACTTCCTAGTGACACCAGCTCCATCCATAAATCTGTACACAGACGCATCAGGAGAATTAGGTTTTGGTATCTTTTTTGATGGGAAATGGTTATCTGTCCCATGGCACCAGGCATTTCAGAGCCGCTCCATTCAATGGAAAGAGCTGTTTCCAATATATGTTTCATTGTTGATTTGGGGTCCTAGTCTCTGTGGCAAGAAAATAGTATTTCATTGTGACAATTTAGCTGTAGTCAATATATGGTCATCAAAAACGTCTAAATGTAAAGAAATTATGCGACTAATGAGGAGAATGTTTTATTTATCAGCACAACATCAGTTTAGTGTAAATGTAGCTCACATTGTAGGTACTGATAATTCTATAGCCGATTCTTTATCTCGTTTTCAGATGGAACGGTTCTTCCAGCTGGTACCGGGAGCAGATCGGGTAGCCACTCCTCTGCCTCCCCATGCATGGAACATTTAGAGTCTAAAGCAAAGTATTACCAAGTGAACTCCATTGCAAGCAGTTCTAGGCTTACATACTTAAACGGTCAGCAGCAGTACATCAAGTTCTGCTCCAAGTATAAGTTGACCCCATACCCCCTACATGAAATGTCTCTAAGACTTTTTGTTACCTATTTGGCAGAGAGCCTAAGTTTTCCCACCATTCAGTCCTACTTGGCAGCAGTTCGTCATCAGAATGTATTACTTGGATTTGATACCACTGCGAAACCTATGCCCCTCTTGGGTCTGTTGCTGAAAGGGATCAAACGTTCCACAACTGCCCGTGTCACACAGCCACGTTTACCAGTTACCATTTCAGTGTTGAGGTCACTAAAGATGTCTCTTACCACATCCTTATACCCAGCTGTGGACAAATTGATGCTATGGTCAGCTTTTACTACAGCCTTTTTTGGGTTTTTGCGTTCAGCTGAGTTTTGTGCCCCCAAGGTGTCCTACTTTGATCCAGCCATAACGCTGCTGAGGTCTGACATTAAGATCCTCCCTGATGTTGTTCTACTAACACTCTAAGGCTCAAAGACTGATATTTTCCGTAACGGTGTTACCATTCGCCTTGCCAGATCGGGCTCCTCTGTTTGCCCATATACAGCCTTGCACAGTTTCATTTCAAATTCTCCTGATATTTCAGGTCCATTGTTTCGTTTCATGGATGGAACATTCCTCACACGTCAGATTCTTACAAGTATTATCAATCAGTTATTGCAGGCTACAGTGTACAAAGATGCCCATTTTTCCATTGTTCCATTGCCCTCTCATTGTTTCCGAATAGGAGCAGCGACATCTGCAGCAGCCAGGAATCTCCCAGACTGGCTCATAAAAGTCCTGGGTAGATGGTCTAGTGATAGCTACCAGACATACATTAGAACCCCCATTGATATAGTGGATCAAGTACCGTCAAAGTTAGTTGGATAAGTGTTTGATATACATAGGCTTGGTGTTCTTGGGCGTATGTTGGCGTAAGGGCCATGGCACCTTAGGTTACCATGGCTTTTCCTCTCTACTCTTCTATTTTCTCTTACCCCCATTGTCAATCCATGTCTAGTCCCAAGGGGGGCCTAGCTCCCTTATAACTTGTATAGTGGTCCTTATCTAACATGCGACCCCATGAGCGCCAAGCGAGTTGTTGTTTATGTTCTCACATCTTACACCAGTTAACTCTTGGGTTAGCGCAATTGGCTTTAGGCTGTTAAGGTAGAATTTATTGATAAATTAGGTTTAACGCCAAGGCAATTGCATAATAAGGCTAGCCCCAGTCCCCTGTCCCTACAGGCAGGTTACGCCCTTGCCCCAGTCCCCTTCTTATCAGGTTGTCACCCTCGCCCCAATCCCATTCTCCTCCTCGTGTTTTCAGTTTGGAAAGTTACACCTAAGTTGCTGACATTTTTACCCACCCACCCCTCCCTCTTTTTTTCTGTCCCTATTTTTGGTGTTGGGTTTAGTTGTTTTTACCCCAGGAGAGTCTTAATCTAGAACAGCTTGAAACATAATTTATACTAATTTCAGGTTTTGTCCTTGACCTTCCTCGCTTCAACCCCCTCCCCTTCTTGGTGGGGGGTCATACCCCCCTCTCAGGGTGTTTGTCCTCATTTCTATTTCTTACATCAGCTCCGGGTATGGGGATATGGTTTCATCTTAGGTTACAGTGGGTCACTTGCCAAGATTAGCTTAGTGTGCAAGGCTACGGTTAGTTGCCTTTGCTAAGAGTTGAATTGTTATGTTTTGACTGTAAGGGGTTATAGCTCTCTATTACATCATGTTTGTTTCATTGCAATTTTGTCTAGTTTTCCTTTTGCATTTTAGAATAACTATAGTGCTCAAGTAGTGAGTCAGTCCCGTCAGTCCATCATGATAGCACAGGAAGTGGCCTTCCCAATGGTCAAATAGTTATCATGTACTGAGTCTGTATGCGGATGAGATGTGCCAGTATGCTGGGGAGTGTAAATAAGTGTTTTTCTTCTGAAGCCTAACATAGTCCTCAGGCACCGTGGCAGTGTGCTGTAGTAGGGTAACATAGTGGTCTCATTAAATACTAACAGTGCCCAGCACCTGTGTCAGTGCGCTGGGAATGTGCCATAAGGTAGGCTTACCTACTGATTAGAGCCCCCAGTTACTGAGTTAGTATGCTGAGGTATTGAGATAACAGTGTTTTTCCCCATGTATATAAGTTGTGCTCAAGTGTGCTAGGATGCTGAGGTAGTGCAATATAGGGTTTTCACCCAATGAAAATGGCGCTCAGTTACTGTGTCAGTATACTGAGAGAGTGCCATAAAGTGTTCTCACCAAATGGAATATAGTGCTCAGGTACTGTGTCAGTACCCTGAGGGAGTGCATAGAGTGTTTTCAAAAAAAAAAAATGTGCTCAGTTGCTGTGTCAGTAAACTGAGGTAGTGCTAAAGTGTCTTAACTAAGTGCAAAGTAGTGCTCAGTTACTGTGTCAGTATACTGAGGGAGTGCAAAAGTGTCTTAACCAAGTGCAAAATAGTGCTCAGTTACTGTGTCAGTATGCTGAGGGAGTGCAAAAGTGTCTTCACCAAGTGCAAAATAGTGCTCAGTTACTGTGTCAGTATGCTGAGGGAGTGCAAAAATGTCCTAACTAAGGGCAAAATAGTGCTCAGGTACTGTGTCAGTATAGGGAGTGCAAAAGTGTCTTAACCAAGTGCAAAATAGTGCTCAGTTACTGTGTCAGTATACTGAGGGAGTGCAAAAGTGTCTTAACCAAGTGCAAAATAGTGCTCAGGTACTGTGTCAGTATACTGAGGGAGTGCAAAAGTGTCTTAACCAAGTGCAAGATAGTGCTCAGTTACTGTGTCAGTATACTGAGGAAGTGCAAAAGTGTCTTAACCAAGTGCAAAATAGTGCTCAGGTACTGTGTCAGTATACTGAGGGAGTGCAAAAGTGTCTTAACCAAGTGCAAAATAGTGCTCAGTTACTGTGTCAGTATACTGAGGGAGTGCAAAAGTGTCTTAACCAAGTGCAAAATAGTGCTCAGGCTCTGTGTCAGTATCCTGAGAAAGTGCAAAAGTGTCTTAACCAAGTGCAAAATAGTGCTCAGTTACTGTGTCAGTATACTGAGGGAGTGCAAAAGTGTCTTAACCAAGTGCAAAATAGTGCTCAGGTACTGTGTCAGTATACTGAGGGAGTGCAAAAGTGTCTTAACCAAGTGCAAAATAGTGCTCAGTTACTGTGTCAGTATACTGAGGGAGTGCAAAAGTGTCTTAACCAAGTGCAAAATAGTGCTCAGGTACTGTGTCAGTATACTGAGGGAGTGCAAAAGTGTCTTAACTAAGGGCAAAATAGCGCTCAGGTACTGTGTCAGTATCCTGGGGAAGTGCAAAATGTGTCTAAGCAAATTTTAGCGCACAGGTTCTGGACAGTACACTAAGGAGCGTAAGGAAATGTTCTTACCATTCGTCTAACAATGGCCCGGTCCTAGATAATTACTTTGTAGACATCCAAGAATACCATCAGTCTGATCCCTTGCTGGATGTTTGGCCGGACAGACACTGAGCTTTGTGGGACTGCACGGCATCAGACAAAACTAACAATATTTATGTTACCTTGTTCGAGGCGTTAAGTCGGGCTATAACAACAGTTGTTGAGACCCTTATACAGGCCACTAAGTATCATCAGTGCATGGACCCCCCCCCCCCTCTGTTAACCTTTGTCATTTCAGGTTCTGCAGATGGTTTCAACGAGTCATCTGGCCGAAACCCTGACAGGAGCAAAAGCTCGTCAACTTCGGGTTATCAAGGCAAGTGCAGTCAAGGATGGCTACCCATTGCGTGGAGCGAGAATTGGAAGACGCAAATTCATGAATGAACTGTCAATGATGATCGTTGAGGGAGAGAATCTCGTACCAAAAGATAAAGGCAGAAAGGCATCGTATGAACTTTAGCATGGGTCGTATGCTCCTAAGGCGTAAGGGCCATGGCACCTTAGGTTACCATGGCTTTTCCTCTCTACTCTTCTATTTTCTCTTACCTTACCCCCATTGTCAATCCATGTCTAGTCCCAAGGGGGGCCTAGCTCCCTTATAACTTGTATAGTGGTCCTTATCTAACATGCGACCCCATGAGCGCCAAGCGAGTTGTTGTTTATGTTGTTTATGTTCTCACATCTTACACCAGTTAACTCTTGGGTTAGCGCAATTGGCTTTAGGCTGTTAATGAGCAATTTTGTTCAAAGTATGTTTTTGAAAATTTCGACAGTTCCGGTCCTGCAAAAATGAGCAATTTTGTTCAAAGTACATTTTCGGAAATTTTGACAGGTCCGCACCTGCAAAAATGAGAAATTTTGGTCAAAGAACATTTTTGGAAATTTTCACAGGTCCGGACCTGCAAAAATGATAAATTTTGGTAAAATCACATTTTTGGAAATTTCGACAGGTCCGGACCTGCAAAATGAGAAATTTTAGTCCAAGCACATTTTTGGAAATTTTGACATGTCCGGACCTGCAAAAATGAGAAATTTTGGTCAAAGTATGTTTTTGAAAATTTTGACAGGTCCGGACCTGCAAAAATGAGAAATTTTGGTCAATGAACATTTTTGGAAATTTTCACAGGTCCGGACCTGCAAAATGATAAATTTTGGTAAAATCACATTTTTGGAAATTTCGACAGGTCCAGACCTGCAAAAATGAGAAATTTTGGTCGAATAACATTTTGGAAAATCTTGACAGGTCCGGACATCGAAAAATGAGAAATTTTGGTCAAAGAACATTTTTGGAAATTTTGACAGGTCCAGACCATCAAAAATGAGAATTTTTGATCAAAGAACATTTTTGGAAATTTTGACAGGTCCGGACCTGCAAAAATGATAAAATTTTGGTCAAAGTACATTTTCGGAAATTTCGACAGGTCCGGACCTGCAAAAATGAGAAATTTTGGTCAAAGTATGTTTTTGAAAATTTTGACAGGTCCGGACCTGCAAATATGAGAAATTTTGGTCAAAGTATGTTTTTGAAAATTTTGACAGGTCCGGACCTGCAAAAATTCGAAATTTTGGTCAAAGTACATTTTTGCAAATTTCGACAGGTCCGGTCGTGCAAAAATGAGCAATTTTGTTCCAAGTACATTTTCGGAAATTTCGACAGGTCCGGACCTGCAAAAATGAGAAATTTTGATCAAAGAACATTTTTGGAAATTTTGACAGGTCCGGAACTGCAAAAATGATAAAATTTTGGTCAAAGTACATTTTCGGAAATTTCGACAGGTCCGGACCTGCAAAAATGAGAAATCTTGGTAAAAATCACATTTTTGTAAATTTCGACAGGTCCGGACCTGCAAAAATGAGAAATTTTAGTCCAAGCACATTTTTGGAAATTTTGACAGGTCCGGACCTGCAAAAATGAGAAATTTTGGTCAAAGTATGTTTTTGAAAATTTTGACAGGTCCAGACCTGCAAAAATGAGAAATTTTGGTCAAAGTATATTTTTGGAAATTTTCACAGGTCAGGACCTGTAAAAATGAGAAATTTTGGTCAAAGAGCTTTTTTGAAAATTTTGACAGCTCCGGGCCTGCAAAAATGAGACATTCTGGAGATACAGGATTAGGAAATCGTGCAACAAACCTCATTCCCAGCAAGCCTTGACAGCTCCACTCCTAGTGAAATGATAATTGTTGAATAAACTACACAATCTTCAAAATCTTTATAAATTCTTGACAAGTTAAGACCTGCTAAAAGATAAATTTTTTTCAAAGTACTTTTTGCAAAATTTTGACTCGTTAGGACCTGCAAAAATAGGAAATTTTAGTGAAAGTATTTTTTTGAAAAGTTTGACAGGTCCAGACCTGCAAAAATGAGAAATCTTGGTCGAAGAATTATTTTAGAAATTTTGACAGGTCCGGACCTGGAAAAAATGAGAAATTTTGGTCAAAGTATATTTTTGGAAATTTTCACAGGTCCGGACCTGCAAAAATGATAAATTTTGGTAAAATCACATTTTTGGAAATTTTGACAGGTCCGGACCTGCAAAAATGAGAAATCTTGGTCGAAGAACTATTTTAGAAATTTTGACAGGTCCGGACCTGGAAAAATGAGAAATTTTGGTCAAAGTATATTTTTGGAAATTTTCACAGGTCCGGACCTGCAAAAATGATAAATTTTGGTAAAATCACATTTTTGGAAATTTCGACAGGTCCGGACCTGCAAAAATGAGAAATTTTAGTCCAAGCACATTTTTGGAAATTTTGACAGGTCCGGACCTGCAAAAATGAGAAATTTTGGTCAAAGTATGTTTTTGAAAATTTTGACAGGTCCGGACCTGCAAAAATGAGAAATTTTGGTCAATGAACATTTTTGGAAATTTTCACAGGTCCGGACCTGCAAGATGATAAATTTTGGTAACATCACATTTTTGGAAATTTCGACAGGTCCGGACCTGCAAAAATGAGAAATTTTGGTCAAAGTATGTTTTTGAAAATTTTGACAGGTCCAGACCTGCAAAAATGAGAAATTTTGGTCGAATAACATTTTTGAAAATCTTGACAGGTCCGGACCTGGAAAAATGAGAAATTTTGGTCAAAGAACATTTTTGGAAATTTTGACAGGTCCGGACCTGCAAAAATGAGAAATTTTGGTAAAAGTGTGTTTTTGAAAATTTTGACAGGTCCAGACCTGCAAAAATGAGAAATTTTGGTCGAATAACATTTTGGAAAATCTTGACAGGTCCGGACCTGAAAAATGAGAAATTTTGGTCAAAGAACATTTTTGGAAATTTTGACAGGTCCGGACCTGCAAAAATGAGAAATTTTGATCAAAGAACATTTTTGGAAATTTTGACAGGTCCGGACCTGCAAAAATGATAAAATTTTGGTCAAAGTACATTTTCGGAAATTTTGACAGGTCCGGGCCTGCAAAAATGAGAAATTTTGGTAAAAGTACGTTTTTGGAAATTTTGACAGGCCCAGACCTGGAAAAATGAGAAATTTTGGTAAAATCACTTTTTTGGAAATTTTCACAGGTCCGGACCTGCAAAATGATAAATTTTAGTAAAATCACATTTTTGGAAATTTCGACAGGTCCGGACCTGCAAAAATGAGAAATTTTGGTCAAAGTGTGTTTTTGAAAATTTTGACAGGTCCAGACCTGCAAAAATGAGAAATTTTGGTCGAATAACATTTTGGAAAATCTTGACAGGTCCGGACCTGGAAAAATGAGAAATTTTGGTCAAAGAACATTTTTGGAAATTTTGACAGGTCCGGACCTGCAAAAATGAGAAATTTTGATCAAAGAACATTTTTGGAAATTTTGACAGGTCCGGACCTGCAAAAATGAGAAATTTTGATCAAAGAACATTTTTGGAAATTTTGACAGGTCCGGACCTGCAAAAATGAGAAATTTTGGTCAAAGTATATTTTTGGAAATTTTCACAGGTCGGGACCTGTAAAAATGAGAAATTTTGGTCAAAGAGCTTTTTTGAAAATTTCGACAGCTCCGGGCCTGCAAAATTAGACATTCTGGAGATCCAGGATTAGGAAATTGTGCAACAAACCTCATTCCCAGCAAGCCTTGACAGCTCCACTCCTAGTGAAATGATAATTGTTGAATAAACTACACAATCTTCAAAATCTTTCAAAATTCTTGACAAGTTAAGACCTGCAAAAAGATAAATTTTTTTCAAAGTACTTTTTGCAAAATTTTCACTTGCTAGGACCTGCAAAAATAGGAAATTTTAGTGAAAGTATTTTTTTTAAAAGTTTGACAGGTCCGGACCTGCAAAAATGAGAAATCTTGGTCGAAGAACTTTTTTAGAAATTTTGACAGGTCCGGACGTGGAAAAATGAGAGATTTTGGTCAAAGTATGTTTTTGAAAATTCTGACAGGTCCAGACCTGCAAAAATGAGAAATTTTGGTCAAAGTATGTTTTTGGAAATTTCGACTGGTCCGGTCGTGCAAAAATGATAAAATTTTGGTCAAAGTACATTTTCGGAAATTTCGACAGGTCCGGACCTGCAAAAATGAGAAATTTTGGTAAAATCACATTTTTGGAAATCTTGACAGGTCCGGACCTGCAAAAATGAGAAATTTTAGTCCAAGCACATTTTTGGAAATTTTGACAGGTCCGGACCTGCAAAAATGGGAAATTTTGGTCAAAGTATGTTTTTGAAAATTTTGACAGGTCCGGACCTGCAAAAATGAGAAATTTTGATCAAAGAACATTTTTGGAAATTTTGACAGGTCCGGACCTGCAAAAATGATAAAATTTTGGTCAAAGTACATTTTCGGAAATTTCGACAGGTCCGGACCTGCAAAAATGAGAAATTTTGGTCAAAGTATGTTTTTGAAAATTTTGACAGGTCCGGACCTGCAAAAATTAGTAATTTTGGTCAAAGTACATGTTTGCAAATTTCGACAGGTCCGGTCGTGGAAAAATGAGCAATTTTGTTCCAAGTACATTTTCGGAAATTTCGACAGGTCCGGACCTGCAAAAATGAGAAATTTTGATCAAAGAACATTTTTGGAAATTTTGACAGGTCCGGACCTGCAAAAATGATAAAATTTTGGTCAAAGTACATTTTCGGAAATTTCGACAGGTCCGGACCTGCAAAAATGAGAAATTTTGGTCAAAGTATGTTTTTTGAAAATTTTGACAGGTCCGGACCTGCAAAAATGAGAAATTTTGGTCAAAGTATGTTTTGAAAATTTTGACAGTTCCGGACCTGCAAAAATGAGAAATTTTGGTCAAAGTATATTTTTGGAAATTTTCACAGGTCGGGACCTGTAAAAATGAGAAATTTTGGTCAAAGAGCTTTTTTGAAAATTTCGACAGCTCCGGGCCTGCAAAATTAGACATTCTGGAGATCCAGGATTAGGAAATTGTGCAACAAACCTCATTTCCAGCAAGCCTTGACAGCTCCACTCCTAGTGAAATGATAATTGTTGAATAAACTACACAATCTTCAAAATCTTTCAAAATTCTTGACAAGTTAAGACCTGCAAAAAGATAAATTTTTTTCAAAGTACTTTTTGCAAAATTTTCACTTGTTAGGACCTGCAAAAATAGGAAATTTTAGTGAAAGTATTTTTTTGAAAAGTTTGACAGGTCCGGACCTGCAAAAATGAGAAATCTTGGTCGAAGAACTTTTTTAGAAATTTTGACAGGTCCGGACGTGGAAAAATGAGAGATTTTGGTCAAAGTATGTTTTTGAAAATTTTGACAGGTCCAGACCTGCAAAAATGAGAAATTTTGGTCAAAGTATGTTTTTGGAAATTTCGACTGGTCCGGTCGTGCAAGAATGATAAAATTTTGGTCAAAGTACATTTTCGGAAATTTCGACAGGTCCGGACCTGCAAAAATGAGAAATTTTGGTAAAATCACATTTTTGGAAATCTTGACAGGTCCGGACCTGCAAAAATGAGAAATTTTAGTCCAAGCACATTTTTGGAAATTTTGACAGGTCCGGACCTGCAAAAATGGGAAATTTTGGTCAAAGTATGTTTTTGAAAATTTTGACAGGTCCGGACCTGCAAAAATGAGAAATTTTGGTCAAAGTATATTTTTGGAAATTTTCACAGGTCGGGACCTGTAAAAATGAGAAATTTTGGTCAAAGAGCTTTTTTGAAAATTTCGACAGCTCCGGGCCTCATAATTAGACATTCTGGAGATACAGGATTAGGAAATTGTGCAACAAACCTCATTCCCAGCAAGCCTTGACAGCTCCACTCCTAGTGAAATGATAATTGTTGAATAAACTACACAATCTTCAAAATCTTTCAAAATTCTTGACAAGTTAAGACCTGCAAAAAGATAATTTTTTTCAAAGTACTTTTTGCAAAATTTTCACTTGTTAGGACCTGCAAAAATAGGAAATTTTAGTGAAAGTATTTTTTTGAAAAGTTTGACAGGTCCGGACCTGCAAAAATGAGAAATCTTGGTCGAAGAACTTTTTTAGAAATTTTGACAGGTCCGGACGTGGAAAAATGAGAGATTTTGGTCAAAGTATGTTTTTGAAAATTTTGACAGGTCCAGACCTGCAAAAATGAGAAATTTTGGTCAAAGTATGTTTTTGAAAATCTTGACAGGTCCGGACCTGAAAAATGAGAAATTATGGTCAAAGAACATTTTTGGAAATTTTCACAGGTCCGGACCTGCAAAAACGATAAATTTTGGTAAAATCACATTTTTGTAAATTTCGACAGGTCCGGACCTGCAAAAATGAGAAATTTTGGTCAAAGTATGTTTTTGGAAATTTTGACAGGTCCGGACCTGCACAAATTAGAAATTTTGGTCAAAGTACATTTTTGGAAATTTCGACAGGTCCGGTCGTGCAAAAATGATAAAATTTTGGTCAAAGTACATTTTCGGAAATTTCGACAGGTCCGGACCTGCAAAAATGAGAAATTTTGGTAAAATCACATTTTTGGAAATTTTGACAGGTCCGGACCTGCAAAAATGAGAAATTTTAGTCCAAGCACATTTTTGGAAATTTTGACAGGTCCGGACCTGCAAAAATGGGAAATTTTGGTCAAAGTATGTTTTTGAAAATTTCGACAGGTCCGCACCTGCAAAAATGAGAAATTTTGGTCAAAGTATGTTTTTGAAAATTTTGACAGGTCCAGACCTGCAAAAACGAGAAATTTTGGTCAAAGTATGTTTTTGAAAATTTTGACAGGTCCGGACCTGCAAAAATGAGAAATTTTGGTCAAAGTACATTTTTGGAAATTTTGACAGGTCCGGACCTGCAAAAATGATAACATTTTTGTCAAAGTAATTTTTTGGAAACTTTGAGAGGTCCGGACCTGCAAAATTAAGAAATTTTGGTCAAAGAACTTTATGAAAATTTTGACAGGTCCGGACCTGTAAAAATGAGAAATTTTGGTCAAAGCGCTTTTTTGAAAATTTCGACAGCTCCGGGCCTCATAATTAGACATTCTGGAGATACAGGATTAGGAAATTGTGCAACAAACCTCATTCCCAGCAAGCCTTGACAGCTCCACTCCTAGTGAAATGATAATTGTTGAATAAACTACACAATCTTCAAAATCTTTCAAAATTCTTGACAAGTTAAGACCTGCAAAAAGATAAATTTTTTTCAAAGTACATTTTGCAAAATTTTCACTTGTTAGGACCTGCAAAAATAGGAAATTTTAGTGAAAGTATTTTTTTGAAAAGTTTGACAGGTCCGGACCTGCAAAAATGAGAAATCTTGGTCGAAGAACTTTTTTAGAAATTTTGACAGGTCCGGACGTGGAAAAATGAGAGATTTTGGTCAAAGTATGTTTTTGAAAATTTTGACAGGTCCAGACCTGCAAAAATGAGAAATTTTGGTCAAAGTATGTTTTTGAAAATCTTGACAGGTCCGGACCTGAAAAATGAGAAATTATGGTCAAAGAACATTTTTGGAAATTTTCACAGGTCCGGACCTGCAAAAACGATAAATTTTGGTAAAATCACATTTTTGTAAATTTCGACAGGTCCGGACCTGCAAAAATGAGAAATTTTGGTCAAAGTATGTTTTTGGAAATTTTGACAGGTCCGGACCTGCACAAATTAGAAATTTTGGTCAAAGTACATTTTTGGAAATTTCGACAGGTCCAGTCGTGCAAAAATGATAAAATTTTGGTCAAAGTACATTTTCGGAAATTTCGACAGGTCCGGACCTGCAAAAATGAGAAATTTTGGTAAAATCACATTTTTGGAAATTTTGACAGGTCCGGACCTGCAAAAATGAGAAATTTTAGTCCAAGCACATTTTTGGAAATTTTGACAGGTCCGGACCTGCAAAAATGGGAAATTTTGGTCAAAGTATGTTTTTGAAAATTTCGACAGGTCCGCACCTGCAAAAATGAGAAATTTTGGTCAAAGTATGTTTTTGAAAATTTTGACAGGTCCAGACCTGCAAAAACGAGAAATTTTGGTCAAAGTATGTTTTTGAAAATTTTGACAGGTCCGGACCTGCAAAAATGAGAAATTTTGGTCAAAGTACATTTTTTGAAATTTTGACAGGTCCGGACCTGCAAAAATGATAACATTTTTGTCAAAGTAATTTTTTGGAAACTTTGAGAGGTCCGGACCTGCAAAATTAAGAAATTTTGGTCAAAGAACTTTATGAAAATTTTGACAGGTCCGGACCTGTAAAAATGAGAAATTTTGGTCAAAGCGCTTTTTTGAAAATTTCGACAGCTCCGGGCCTGCAAAAATGAGACATTCTGGAGATACAGGATTAGGAAATTGTGCAACAAACCTCATTCCCAGCAAGCCTTGACAGCTCCACTCCTAGTGAAATGATAATTGTTGAATAAACTACACAATCTTCAAAATCTTTCAAAATTCTTGACAAGTTAAGACCTGCAAAAAGATAAATTTTTTTCAAAGTACTTTTTGCAAAATTTTGACTCGTTAGGACTTGCAAAAATAGGAAATTTTAGTGAAACTATTTTTTTGAAAAGTTTGACAGGTCCGGACCTGCAAAAATGAGAAATCTTGCTCGAAGAACTATTTTAGAAATTTTGACAGGTCCGGACCTGGAAAAATGAGAAATTTTGGTCAAAGTACATTTTTGGAAATTTTCACAGGTCCGGACCTGCCAAAATGAGAAATCTTGCTCGAAGAACTTTTTTAGAAATTTCGACAGGTCCGCACCTGATCAAATGAGCAATTTTGTTCAAAGTACATTTTTGTAAATTTCGACAGGTCCGGACCTGCAAAAATGATAAATTTTGGTAAAATCACATTTTTGGAAATTTCGACAGGTCCGGACCTGCAAAAATGAGAAATTTTAGTCCAAGCACATTTTTGGAAATATTGACAGGTCCGGACCTGCAAAAATTAGAAATTTTGGTCAAAGTATGTTTTTGAAAATTTTGACAGGTCCGGACCTGCAAAAATGAGAAATTTTGGTCAAAGTACATTTTTGGAAATTTTAACAGGTCGGGACCTGTAAAAATGAGAAATTTTGGTCAAAGTGCTTTTTTGAAAATTTCGACAGCTCTGGGCCTGCAAAAATGAGACATTCTGGAGGTACAGGATTAGGAAATTGTGCAACAAACCTCATTCCCAGCAAGCCTTGACAGCTCAATTCCTAGTGAAATGATAATTGTTGAATAAACTACACAATCTTCAAAATCACTCAAAATTCTTGACAAGTTAAGACCTGCAAAAAAGATAAATTTTTTTCACAGTACCTTTTCCAAAATTTTCACTTGTTAGGACCTGCAAAAATAGGAAATTTTAGTGAAAGTATTTTTTTGAAAAGTTTGACAGGTTAGGACCTGCAAAAATAGGAAATTTTAGTGAAAGTATTTTTTTGAAAAGTTTGACAGGTCCGGACCTGCAAAAATGAGAAATCTTGGTCGAAGAACTTTTTTAGAAATTTTGACAGGTCCGGACCTGGAAAAATGAGAAATTTTGGTCAAAGTATGTTTTTGGAAATTTTGACAGGTCCGGACCTGCAAAAATGAGAAATTTTGGTCAAAGTACATATTTGGAAATTTCGACAGGTCCGGTCCTGCAAAAATGAGCAATTTTGTTCAAAGTACATTTGTGGAAATTTTGACAGGTCCGGTCCTGCAAAAATGAGCAATTTTGTTCAAAGTACATTTTCGGAAATTTCGACAGGTCCGCACCTGCAAAAATGAGAAATTTTGGTCAAAGAACATTTTTGGAAATTTTCACAGGTCCGGACCTGCAAAAATGATAAATTTTGGTAAAATCACATTTTTGGAAATTTCGACAGGTCCGGACCTGCAAAAATGAGAAATTTTAGTCCAAGCACATTTTTGGAAATTTTGACAGGTCCGGACCTGCAAAAATGAGTTATTTTGGTCAAAGTATGTTTTTGAAAATTTTGACAGGTCCGGACCTGCAAAAATGAGAAATTTTGGTCAAAGTATATTTTTGGAAATTTTCACAGGTCGGGACCTGGAAAAATGAGAAATTTTGGTCAAAGTGCTTTTTTGAAAATTGCTACAGCTCCGGGCCTGCAAAAATGAGACATTCTGGAGATACTGATTTAGGAAATTGTGCAACAAACCTCATTCCCAGCAAGCCTTGACAGATCCACTCCTAGTGAAATGATAATTGTTGAATAAACTACACAATCTTCAAAATCTTTCAAAATTCTTAACAAGTTAAGACCTGCAAAAAGATAAAGTTTTTTCAAAGTACTTCTTGCAAAATTTTGACTCGTTAGGACCTGCAAAAATAGGAAATTTTAGTGAAAGTATTTTTATGAAAAGTTTGACAGGTCCGGACCTGCAAAAATGAGAAATTTTGGTCAAAGTGCTTTTTTGAAAATTGCGACAGCTCCGGGCCTGCAAAAATGAGACATTCTGGAGATACTGATTTAGGAAATTGTGCAACAAACCTCATTCCCAGCAAGCCTTGACAGCTCCACTCCTAGTGAAATGATAATTGTTGAATAAACTACACAATCTTCAAAATCTTTCAAAATTCTTCACAAGTTAAGACCTGCAAAAAGATAAAGTTTTTTCAAAGTACTTCTTGCAAAATTTTGACTCGTTAGGACCTGCAAAAATAGGAAATTTTAGTGAAAGTATTTTTATGAAAAGTTTGACAGGTCCGGACCTGCAAAAATGAGAAATCTTGCTCGAAGAACTTTTTTAGAAATTTTGATAGGTCCGGACCTGCAAAAATGAGAAATTTTGGTCAAAGTATGTTTTTGAAAATTTTGACAGGTCCGGGCCTGCAAAAATGAGACATTTTGGTCAAAGTACATTTTTGGAAATTTCGACAGGTCAGGTCCTGCAAAAATGAGCAATTTTGTTCAAAGTACATTTTCGGAAATTTTGACAGGTCCGCACCTGCAAAAATGAGAAATTTTGGTCAAAGAACATTTTTGGAAATTTTCACAGGTCCGGACCTGCAAAAATGATAAATTTTGGCAAAATCACATTTTTGGAAATTTTGACAGGTCCGGACCTGCAAAAATGAGAAATTTTAGTCCAAGCACATTTTTGGAAATTTTGACAGGTCCGGACCTGCAAAAATGAGAAATTTTGGTCAAAGTGCTTTTTTGAAAATTTCGACAGCTCTGGGCCTGCAAAAATGAGACATTCTGGAACTACAGGATTAGGAAATTCTGCAACAAACCTCATTCCCAGCAAGCCTTGACAGCTCCACTCCTAGTGAAATGATAATTGTTGAATAAACTACACAATCTTCAAAATCTTTCAAAATTCTTGACAAGTTAAGACCTGCAAAAAGATAAATTTTTTTCAAAGTACTTTTTCCAAAATTTTCACTTGTTAGGACCTGCAAAAATAGGAAATTTTAGTGAAAGTATTTTTTTGAAAAGTTTGACAGGTCCGGACCTGCAAAATGAGAAATCTTGGTCGAAGAACTTTTTTAGAAATTTTGACAGGTCCGGACGTGGAAAAATGAGAGATTTTGGTCAAAGTATGTTTTTGAAAATTTTGACAGGTCAGGACCTGTAAAAATGAGAAATTTTGGTCAAAGTACTTTTTTGAAAATTGCGACAGCTCCGGGCCTGCAAAAATGAGACATTCTGGAGATACAGGATTAGGAAATTGTGCAACAAACCTCATTCCCAGCAAGCCTTGACAGCTCCACTCCTAGTGAAATGATAATTGTTGAATAAACTACACAATCTTAAAATCTTTCAAAATACTTGACAACTTAAGACCTGCAAAAAGATAAATTTTTTTCAAAGTACTTTTTGCAAAATTTTGACTCGTTAGGACCTGCAAAAATAGGAAATTTTAGTGGAACTATTTTTTTGAAAAGTTTGACAGGTCCGGACCTGCAAAAATGAGAAATCTTGGTCGAAGAACTATTTTAGAAATTTTGACAGGTCCGGACCTGGAAAAATGAGAAATTTTGGTCAAAGTATATTTTTGGAAATTTTGACAGGTCCGGACCTGCAAAAATGAGAAATTTTGGTGAAAGTATGTTTTTGAAAATTTTGACAGGTCCGGGCCTGCAAAAATGAGACATTTTGGTCAAAGTGCTTTTTTGAAAATTTCGACAGCTCTGGGCCTGCAAAAATGAGACATTCTGGAGATACAAGATTAGGAAAATGTGCAACAAACCTCATTCCCAGCAAGCCTTGACAGCTCAAATCCTAGTGAAATGATAATTGTTGAATAAACTACACAATCTTCAAAATCACTCAAAATTCTTGACATGTTAAGACCTGCAAAAAGATAAATTTTTTTCAAAGTACCTTTTCCAAAATTTTCACTTGTTAGGACCTGCAAAAATAGGAAATTTTAGTGAAAGTATGTTTTTGGAAATTTTGACAGGTCCGGACCTGCAAAAATGAGAAATTTTGGTCAAAGTACATATTTGGAAATTTCGACAGGTCCGGTCCTGCAAAAATGAGCAATTTTGTTCAAAGTACATTTGTGGAAATTTTGACAGGTCCGGTCCTGCAAAAATGAGCAATTTTGTTCAAAGTACATTTTCGGAAATTTCGACAGGTCCGCACCTGCAAAAATGAGAAATTTTGGTCAAAGAACATTTTTGGAAATTTTCACAGGTCCGGACCTGCAAAAATGATAAATTTTGGTAAAATCACATTTTTGGAAATTTCGACAGGTCCGGACCTGCAAAAATGAGAAATTTTAGTCCAAGCACATTTTTGGAAATTTTGACAGGTCCGGACCTGCAAAAATGAGTTATTTTGGTCAAAGTATGTTTTTGAAAATTTTGACAGGTCCGGACCTGCAAAAATGAGAAATTTTGGTCAAAGTATATTTTTGGAAATTTTCACAGGTCGGGACCTGGAAAAATGAGAAATTTTGGTCAAAGTGCTTTTTTGAAAATTGCTACAGCTCCGGGCCTGCAAAAATGAGACATTCTGGAGATACTGATTTAGGAAATTGTGCAACAAACCTCATTCCCAGCAAGCCTTGACAGATCCACTCCTAGTGAAATGATAATTGTTGAATAAACTACACAATCTTCAAAATCTTTCAAAATTCTTGACAAGTTAAGACCTGCAAAAAGATAAAGTTTTTTCAAAGTACTTCTTGCAAAATTTTGACTCGTTAGGACCTGCAAAAATAGGAAATTTTAGTGAAAGTATTTTTATGAAAAGTTTGACAGGTCCGGACCTGCAAAAATGAGAAATTTTGGTCAAAGTGCTTTTTTGAAAATTGCGACAGCTCCGGGCCTGCAAAAATGAGACATTCTGGAGATACTGATTTAGGAAATTGTGCAACAAACCTCATTCCCAGCAAGCCTTGACAGCTCCACTCCTAGTGAAATGATAATTGTTGAATAAACTACACAATCTTCAAAATCTTTCAAAATTCTTCACAAGTTAAGACCTGCAAAAAGATAAAGTTTTTTCAAAGTACTTCTTGCAAAATTTTGACTCGTTAGGACCTGCAAAAATAGGAAATTTTAGTGAAAGTATTTTTATGAAAAGTTTGACAGGTCCGGACCTGCAACAATGAGAAATCTTGCTCGAAGAACTTTTTTAGAAATTTTGATAGGTCCGGACCTGCAAAAATGAGAAATTTTGGTCAAAGTATGTTTTTGAAAATTTTGACAGGTCCGGGCCTGCAAAAATGAGACATTTTGGTCAAAGTACATTTTTGGAAATTTCGACAGGTCAGGTCCTGCAAAAATGAGCAATTTTGTTCAAAGTACATTTTCGGAAATTTTGACAGGTCCGCACCTGCAAAAATGAGAAATTTTGGTCAAAGAACATTTTTGGAAATTTTCACAGGTCCGGACCTGCAAAAATGATAAATTTTGGCAAAATCACATTTTTGGAAATTTTGACAGGTCCGGACCTGCAAAAATGAGAAATTTTAGTCCAAGCACATTTTTGGAAATTTTGACAGGTCCGGACCTGCAAAAATGAGAAATTTTGGTCAAAGTGCTTTTTTGAAAATTTCGACAGCTCTGGGCCTGCAAAAATGAGACATTCTGGAACTACAGGATTAGGAAATTGTGCAACAAACCTCATTCCCAGCAAGCCTTGACAGCTCCACTCCTAGTGAAATGATAATTGTTGAATAAACTACACAATCTTCAAAATCTTTCAAAATTCTTGACAAGTTAAGACCTGCAAAAAGATAAATTTTTTTCAAAGTACTTTTTCCAAAATTTTCACTTGTTAGGACCTGCAAAAATAGGAAATTTTAGTGAAAGTATTTTTTTGAAAAGTTTGACAGGTCCGGACCTGCAAAATGAGAAATCTTGGTCGAAGAACTTTTTTAGAAATTTTGACAGGTCCGGACGTGGAAAAATGAGAGATTTTGGTCAAAGTATGTTTTTGAAAATTTTGACAGGTCAGGACCTGTAAAAATGAGAAATTTTGGTCAAAGTACTTTTTTGAAAATTGCGACAGCTCCGGGCCTGCAAAAATGAGACATTCTGGAGATACAGGATTAGGAAATTGTGCAACAAACCTCATTCCCAGCAAGCCTTGACAGCTCCACTCCTAGTGAAATGATAATTGTTGAATAAACTACACAATCTTAAAATCTTTCAAAATACTTGACAACTTAAGACCTGCAAAAAGATAAATTTTTTTCAAAGTACTTTTTGCAAAATTTTGACTCGTTAGGACCTGCAAAAATAGGAAATTTTAGTGGAACTATTTTTTTGAAAAGTTTGACAGGTCCGGACCTGCAAAAATGAGAAATCTTGGTCGAAGAACTATTTTAGAAATTTTGACAGGTCCGGACCTGGAAAAATGAGAAATTTTGGTCAAAGTATATTTTTGGAAATTTTGACAGGTCCGGACCTGCAAAAATGAGAAATTTTGGTGAAAGTATGTTTTTGAAAATTTTGACAGGTCCGGGCCTGCAAAAATGAGACATTTTGGTCAAAGTGCTTTTTTGAAAATTTCGACAGCTCTGGGCCTGCAAAAATGAGACATTCTGGAGATACAAGATTAGGAAAATGTGCAACAAACCTCATTCCCAGCAAGCCTTGACAGCTCAAATCCTAGTGAAATGATAATTGTTGAATAAACTACACAATCTTCAAAATCACTCAAAATTCTTGACATGTTAAGACCTGCAAAAAGATAAATTTTTTTCAAAGTACCTTTTCCAAAATTTTCACTTGTTAGGACCTGCAAAAATAGGAAATTTTAGTGAAAGTATGTTTTTGGAAATTTTGACAGGTCCGGACCTGCAAAAATGAGAAATTTTGGTCAAAGTACATATTTGGAAATTTCGACAGGTCCGGTCCTGCAAAAATGAGCAATTTTGTTCAAAGTACATTTGTGGAAATTTTGACAGGTCCGGTCCTGCAAAAATGAGCAATTTTGTTCAAAGTACATTTTCGGAAATTTCGACAGGTCCGCACCTGCAAAAATGAGAAATTTTGGTCAAAGAACATTTTTGGAAATTTTCACAGGTCCGGACCTGCAAAAATGATAAATTTTGGTAAAATCACATTTTTGGAAATTTCGACAGGTCCGGACCTGCAAAAATGAGAAATTTTAGTCCAAGCACATTTTTGGAAATTTTGACAGGTCCGGACCTGCAAAAATGAGTTATTTTGGTCAAAGTATGTTTTTGAAAATTTTGACAGGTCCGGACCTGCAAAAATGAGAAATTTTGGTCAAAGTATATTTTTGGAAATTTTCACAGGTCGGGACCTGGAAAAATGAGAAATTTTGGTCAAAGTGCTTTTTTGAAAATTGCTACAGCTCCGGGCCTGCAAAAATGAGACATTCTGGAGATACTGATTTAGGAAATTGTGCAACAAACCTCATTCCCAGCAAGCCTTGACAGATCCACTCCTAGTGAAATGATAATTGTTGAATAAACTACACAATCTTCAAAATCTTTCAAAATTCTTGACAAGTTAAGACCTGCAAAAAGATAAAGTTTTTTCAAAGTACTTCTTGCAAAATTTTGACTCGTTAGGACCTGCAAAAATAGGAAATTTTAGTGAAAGTATTTTTATGAAAAGTTTGACAGGTCCGGACCTGCAAAAATGAGAAATTTTGGTCAAAGTGCTTTTTTGAAAATTGCGACAGCTCCGGGCCTGCAAAAATGAGACATTCTGGAGATACTGATTTAGGAAATTGTGCAACAAACCTCATTCCCAGCAAGCCTTGACAGCTCCACTCCTAGTGAAATGATAATTGTTGAATAAACTACACAATCTTCAAAATCTTTCAAAATTCTTCACAAGTTAAGACCTGCAAAAAGATAAAGTTTTTTCAAAGTACTTCTTGCAAAATTTTGACTCGTTAGGACCTGCAAAAATAGGAAATTTTAGTGAAAGTATTTTTATGAAAAGTTTGACAGGTCCGGACCTGCAACAATGAGAAATCTTGCTCGAAGAACTTTTTTAGAAATTTTGATAGGTCCGGACCTGCAAAAATGAGAAATTTTGGTCAAAGTATGTTTTTGAAAATTTTGACAGGTCCGGGCCTGCAAAAATGAGACATTTTGGTCAAAGTACATTTTTGGAAATTTCGACAGGTCAGGTCCTGCAAAAATGAGCAATTTTGTTCAAAGTACATTTTCGGAAATTTTGACAGGTCCGCACCTGCAAAAATGAGAAATTTTGGTCAAAGAACATTTTTGGAAATTTTCACAGGTCCGGACCTGCAAAAATGATAAATTTTGGCAAAATCACATTTTTGGAAATTTTGACAGGTCCGGACCTGCAAAAATGAGAAATTTTAGTCCAAGCACATTTTTGGAAATTTTGACAGGTCCGGACCTGCAAAAATGAGAAATTTTGGTCAAAGTGCTTTTTTGAAAATTTCGACAGCTCTGGGCCTGCAAAAATGAGACATTCTGGAACTACAGGATTAGGAAATTGTGCAACAAACCTCATTCCCAGCAAGCCTTGACAGCTCCACTCCTAGTGAAATGATAATTGTTGAATAAACTACACAATCTTCAAAATCTTTCAAAATTCTTGACAAGTTAAGACCTGCAAAAAGATAAATTTTTTTCAAAGTACTTTTTCCAAAATTTTCACTTGTTAGGACCTGCAAAAATAGGAAATTTTAGTGAAAGTATTTTTTTGAAAAGTTTGACAGGTCCGGACCTGCAAAATGAGAAATCTTGGTCGAAGAACTTTTTTAGAAATTTTGACAGGTCCGGACGTGGAAAAATGAGAGATTTTGGTCAAAGTATGTTTTTGAAAATTTTGACAGGTCAGGACCTGTAAAAATGAGAAATTTTGGTCAAAGTACTTTTTTGAAAATTGCGACAGCTCCGGGCCTGCAAAAATGAGACATTCTGGAGATACAGGATTAGGAAATTGTGCAACAAACCTCATTCCCAGCAAGCCTTGACAGCTCCACTCCTAGTGAAATGATAATTGTTGAATAAACTACACAATCTTAAAATCTTTCAAAATACTTGACAACTTAAGACCTGCAAAAAGATAAATTTTTTTCAAAGTACTTTTTGCAAAATTTTGACTCGTTAGGACCTGCAAAAATAGGAAATTTTAGTGGAACTATTTTTTTGAAAAGTTTGACAGGTCCGGACCTGCAAAAATGAGAAATCTTGGTCGAAGAACTATTTTAGAAATTTTGACAGGTCCGGACCTGGAAAAATGAGAAATTTTGGTCAAAGTATATTTTTGGAAATTTTGACAGGTCCGGACCTGCAAAAATGAGAAATTTTGGTGAAAGTATGTTTTTGAAAATTTTGACAGGTCCGGGCCTGCAAAAATGAGACATTTTGGTCAAAGTGCTTTTTTGAAAATTTCGACAGCTCTGGGCCTGCAAAAATGAGACATTCTGGAGATACAAGATTAGGAAAATGTGCAACAAACCTCATTCCCAGCAAGCCTTGACAGCTCAAATCCTAGTGAAATGATAATTGTTGAATAAACTACACAATCTTCAAAATCACTCAAAATTCTTGACAAGTTAAGACCTGCAAAAAGATAAATTTTTTTCAAAGTACCTTTTCCAAAATTTTCACTTGTTAGGACCTGCAAAAATAGGAAATTTTAGTGAAAGTATTTTTTTGAAAAGTTTGACAGGTTAGGACCTGCAAAAATAGGAAATTTTAGTGAAAGCATTTTTTTGAAAAGTTTGACAGGTCCGGACCTGCAAAAATGAGAAATCTTGCTCGAAGAACTTTTTTAGAAATTTCGACAGGTCCGGACCTGATCAAATGAGCAATTTTGTTCAAAGTACATTTTTGGAAATTTTCACAGGTCCGGACCTGCAAAATGATAAATTTTGGTAAAATCACATTTTTGTAAATTTCGACAGGTCCGGACCTGCAAAAACGATAAATTTTGGTAAAATCACATTTTTGTAAATTTCGACAGGTCCGGACCTGCAAAAATGATAAATTTTGGTAAAATCACATTTTTGGAAATTTCGACAGGTCCGCACCTGCAAAAATGAGAAATTTTAGTGCAAGCACATTTTTGGAAATATTGACAGGTCCGGACCTGCAAAAAAGGGGAATTTTTGAAATAAATCCGGTTAACGACGAGACCATTGTGCCACCTTAAGTGGTTGCCAGTCTTTTGGCCCACCTCATTGCCTCCTTAAGTAGTTCCCAGCCCCCTAATCCACCTCGTTGCTAAAAGCTAGCTGGCCTAAAACTGTCGAATTTCTCTCGCTCATAAATCATCGTAAATTATTGTGATCATCGCAGTTTTTGTAATAAGAAAGCAGCAAGATGTTGTCAAAACTCGACAGGAATGCAAATTCGACTGAAGATGATGATCTGAGCCTTCAGAGGATCGTTGATCGCCGTCGTGATGCCGAACGCACGCTCACGGCGTGGCGGGACATCAGCAAGAAAGAACTAATTGCTGCATGCACCCGTTACGAACTTGACTCAACTGGTACGAAAAAGGTCATGGCACATCGGCTTTACTGCCATTTTAGACCTGCTGGATCCTCGTCGACCCTTATTAGCCTCGAAGGAGGGTCACCTGAAAAGTCCTCTCGTCGTGAGGAAGCTTTCACAATAACGACTGCTGGGCAGCAGCCAACCCAACCGATAGTGCAAGTAAGCTTGGAAGAGCTAGGTGCGCTTGTTAAAGATGCTGTATCGTCAGCCATAGCATCCCAGGAACAGGCGAGACGTATCAGTGAACCGGCGATACCACCCCTGTCACCTTCCTCGCACTTGTTGACTCAGCAGAATGCACGCCAGCATCAGAGGACACAGGAGCAAGATGCCACTATCACTGGTCGACATGCCTTCTCTAATTCTGGAATTGGCCACGTTGCTGCTTCTTTTATGGCTCATGGGGAGGAGGCAGACAATGCAGGGCAGGAAACAGGTATGGAAGTCTGTTCCACACTCCCAGCCAACCTACCCCCACTGTCTGTAAAGATGCACAGATCAATAAAAGCAAGGGAATTTATTGATTTCAATTCCTTGCTGCCCCAATCGCTTTATGATCTTGCTTCAACAAACCAGCTGGTTGATTTTCAACTTGTTCCTGGCCAAAATGGTCAAGAAACCTTTTCTCTTGCTCCCAAAAAGCGTCCATCCCAAAGAATCACAAACTTTCACACTTGGTTGGAAGCGTGGAACATCTTTGCTCGAGTCACTATGCATTATCATCCGCATTTGGCTGCGGAAATCCTAGCCTACCAAGAGCATATTTGCCAAATTAGCAGAAGCTATCCGTTCACCGCATGGCAATGCTATGATACAGCGTTCAGATTAAATTTGGCTTTGAATAAAAGTTTGTCCTGGGCCAGGACCGACTCTTATTCTTTTGACAAGTTTCTTAGAGATCATAGGGCCCAACAACAACCAGGGCTGTGTTACAAGTGTCAGCTACCAGGTCATTTAGCATCTGACTGTCCTTCTGCCATCTAAACTAGTGTTAAGCTAAGTCTTGTAATGCAGTCTCATACTTGACAACAAGGGGCTTGGTGCTTGGGCGTATGTTGGCGGTAGGGCCATGTCAGCTAACGCTACCATGGCCAAATCCTTTCCCACTCCCTCTAAGTTCACCTGGGTTGCGTTTGTAACCCCCTTGATTCCCTTGGGGGGCCAACTTCCCCTTACATTCAATATGGATAACATTCAGTGTAATAGTATTCCCTGACATACGACCCCATATGCGCCAAGCCCACTGTGCTATCTTTGTTGTTTTATCTCAGTTTGTATAGGTTTGTCACAATGGGCGATGGCTGTTAAAGGGGAATTTTTGAAATAAATCCGGTTAACGACGAGACCATTGTGCCACCTTAAGTGGTTGCCAGTCTTTTGGCCCACCTCATTGCCTCCTTAAGTAGTTCCCAGCCCCCTAATCCACCTCGTTGCTAAAAGCTAGCTGGCCTAAAACTGTCGAATTTCTCCCCACCCACCCAACCCCATTTTTCTTTTCATAGGATAAGCCTGCAGGCAACTTACTTTACTATTAGGATTTTATGGCTCACCCCACCAGGCTATTCACCACGCTTCATTTAGATTTCAGTTGTTGAACCCCTGGTGCCCTGTGCGAACCAGTTTTTTGTCTCAAGTCTATGAGTAGGAAGTCAACAATTTATTGTGTACTAGCCACTTCAGTTGATATGCACACACCTGATATTTTAGCACGCAGCTAGGTGCTCCAGTCAACTGTCCACATTTGGGCTAAAGTCAATGAGTCCAATGTGCTGAGTGCAAAATTGCAGCTACGCTGTTGTTTCTTTGAACAGAGCCCCAGGCAATGAGCTTAGCATTACGAGCATATTTGATTTGCTAAGTTTCCAACCAGTGCTCAAGTCAATGAGCGGGTTGCGTTTTTTTTTTCTTTTTTTTTTCTATCGGACCCAAATCAATGGGCCCAATGTGCCGAGTAGATCGTTTAGGTTACACTTATTTCATTTTTGGGATTCAAGTTGATGAGCCCAGTGGACCTAGTTTGATTGAAAAAATTTTGTTGCTACTTCCTATAACGGGACTCAAGTCGATGAGCCCAGATTGCCTAGTTTGTTTGATATAATGTTACTGTTGATTCGTATAACGGGACTCAAGTCAATGAGCCCAGTGTGCCTAGTTTGTTTGATATAATTTTGTTGTTAATTCGTATAACGGGACTCAAGTCGATGAGCCCAGTTTGCCTAGTTTGATTGATATAATGTTACTGTTGATTCGTATAGCGGGACTCAAGTCGATGAGCCCAGTGTGCCTAGTTGATTAATATGGTTTTCTTTTCTTTTTTCGCTGACTCGTATTCCGAGACTGAAGTCGATGAGCCCACTGTGTCCAATAAATTAAGACAAATATTACGCGTTGCACTGAATGGTCTCAAGTCCATGAGCCATTATGTTTTTCCCTGAGTCTTGTTGGTCACGTGGATTTCAGGTCATTGTACCCATAAGCTGATTATCTCCAAAAGTCAGTGACTAAAGTTCTCCCTCATAATGGGACTCAAGCCTATGAGCCCCAATCGCTAGTCATCTTAAAACCAATTGTGTCCCTGCCCTCCGTGCTCAGTTTAGGCTACTATCAACCCGACATGCAAGATGACACCATTTTATATTGAATTGCCAAGGTTTAGTTAACTTAAAAAGAAAAACATCCTGGCTTCAACACTCGTCCCGCCACCTCCTCCCTCGGCCCGCCCGGTTTTCTTTTCTTTCTTTGCAGGTACCAAAGTGTCGCGACCAACCAATGGCCGGCCGTCTGCTAGCAATCGACGAGCCTGAGAAACACAATGAAAAGTCGCTCACGATAATATGGAAGACAACAATCTCTCGTTATCAAGTCACGAACTCCAGCACATGGTTTCCCACTTTGAGGAGAAAGCAATTCTTGAAACCTAGTGAAGACTCTGAATCAGAAGAAAGAGCACTTGACGTGGAGTGTAAATATGAACTTGAATCTAAAGTACATTCAGCGTTAGTTCAAGTCATTGATGTCCTCTCATTGAAAGTCAAGAAGTCATGGACTGACAGATCAAGGCAAAGTATGAACTCTTAGAAATGGGTCGTATCCCCTTGTAGCCCAGTTAGGCGGTAGGGCCATGTCAGCTAACGCTACCATGGCCAAATCCTTTCCCACTCCCTCTAAGTTCACCTGGGTTGCGTTTGTAACCCCCTTGATTCCCTTGGGGGGCCAACTTCCCCTTACATTCAATATGGATAACATTCAGTGTAATAGTATTCCCTGACATACGACCCCATATGCGCCAAGCCCACTGTGCTATCTTTGTTGTTTTATCTCAGTTTGTATAGGTTTGTCACAATGGGCGATGGCTGTTAATTAGAAATTTTGGTCAAAGTATGTTTTTGAAAATTTTGACAGGTCCGGACCTGCAAAAATGAGAAATTTTGGTCAAAGTACATTTTTGGAAATTTTAACAGGTCGGGACCTGTAAAAATGAGAAATTTTGGTCAAAGTGCTTTTTTGAAAATTTCGACAGCTCTGGGCCTGCAAAAATGAGACATTCTGGAGATACAGGATTAGGAAATTGTACAACAAACCTCATTCCCAGCAAGCCTTGACAGCTCAAATCCTAGTGAAATGATAATTGTTGAATAAACTACACAATCTTCAAAATCACTCAAAATTCTTCACAAGTTAAGACCTGCAAAAAGATAAATTTTTTTCAAAGTACCTTTTCCAAAATTTTCACTTGTTAGGACCTGCAAAAATAGGAAATTTTAGTGAAAGTATTTTTTTGAAAAGTTTGACAGGTTAGGACCTGCAAAAATAGGAAATTTTAGTGAAAGTATTTTTTTGAAAAGTTTGACAGGTCCGGACCTGCAAAAATGAGAAATCTTGGTCGAAGAACTTTTTTAGAAATTTTGACAGGTCCGGACCTGGAAAAATGAGAAATTTTGGTCAAAGTATGTTTTTGGAAATTTTGACAGGTCCGGACCTGCAAAAATGAGAAATTTTGGTCAAAGTACATATTTGGAAATTTCGACAGGTCTGGTCCTGCAAAAATGAGCAATTTTGTTCAAAGTACATTTGTGGAAATTTTGACAGGTCCGGTCCTGCAAAAATGAGCAATTTTGTTCAAAGTACATTTTCGGAAATTGGACAGGTCCGCACCTGCAAAAATGAGAAATTTTGGTCACAGAACATTTTTGGAAATTTTCACAGGTCCGGACCTGCAAAAATGATAAATTTTGGTAAAATCACATTTTTGGAAATTTCGACAGGTCCGGACCTGCAAAAATGAGAAATTTTAGTCCAAGCACATTTTTGGAAATTTTGACAGGTCCGGACCTGCAAAAATGAGTTATTTTGGTCAAAGTATGTTTTTGAAAATTTTGACAGGTCCGGACCTGCAAAAATGAGAAATTTTGGTCAAAGTATATTTTTGGAAATTTTCACAGGTCGGGACCTGGAAAAATGAGAAATTTTGGTCAAAGTGCTTTTTTGAAAATTGCTACAGCTCCGGGCCTGCAAAAATGAGACATTCTGGAGATACTGATTTAGGAAATTGTGCAACAAACCTCATTCCCAGCAAGCCTTGACAGATCCACTCCTAGTGAAATGATAATTGTTGAATAAACTACACAATCTTCAAAATCTTTCAAAATTCTTGACAAGTTAAGACCTGCAAAAAGATAAAGTTTTTTCAAAGTACTTCTTGCAAAATTTTGACTCGTTAGGACCTGCAAAAATAGGAAATTTTAGTGAAAGTATTTTTATGAAAAGTTTGACAGGTCCGGACCTGCAAAAATGAGAAATTTTCGTCAAATTGCTTTTTTGAAAATTGCGACAGCTCCGGGCCTGCAAAAATGAGACATTCTGGAGATACTGATTTAGGAAATTTTGCAACAAACCTCATTCCCAGCAAGCCTTGACAGCTCCACTCCTAGTGAAATGATAATTGTTGAATAAACTACACAATCTTCAAAATCTTTCAAAATTCTTGACAAGTTAAGACCTGCAAAAAGATAAAGTTTTTTCAAAGTACTTCTTGCAAAATTTTGACTCGTTAGGACCTGCAAAAATAGGAAATTTTAGTGAAAGTATTTTTATGAAAAGTTTGACAGGTCCGGACCTGCAAAAATGAGAAATCTTGCTCGAAGAACTTTTTTAGAAATTTTGATATGTCCGGACCTGCAAAAATGAGAAATTTTGGTCAAAGTATGTTTTTGAAAATTTTGACAGGTCCGGGCCTGCAAAAATGAGACATTTTGGTCAAAGTACATTTTTGGAAATTTCGACAGGTCAGGTCCTGCAAAAATGAGCAATTTTGTTCAAAGTACATTTTCGGAAATTTTGACAGGTCCGCACCTGCAAAAATGAGAAATTTTGGTCAAAGAACATTTTTGGAAATTTTCACAGGTCCGGACCTGCAAAAATGATAAATTTTGGCAAAATCACATTTTTGGAAATTTTGACAGGTCCGGACCTGCAAAAATGAGAAATTTTAGTCCAAGCACATTTTTGGAAATTTTGACAGGTCCGGACCTGCAAAAATGAGAAATTTTGGTCAAAGTGCTTTTTTGAAAATTTCGACAGCTCTGGGCCTGCAAAAATGAGACATTCTGGAACTACAGGATTAGGAAATTGTGCAACAAACCTCATTCCCAGCAAGCCTTGACAGCTCCACTCCTAGTGAAATGATAATTGTTGAATAAACTACACAATCTTCAAAATCTTTCAAAATTCTTGACAAGTTAAGACCTGCAAAAAGATAAATTTTTTTCAAAGTACTTTTTCCAAAATTTTCACTTGTTAGGACCTGCAAAAATAGGAAATTTTAGTGAAAGTATTTTTTTGAAAAGTTTGACAGGTCCGGACCTGCAAAAATGAGAAATCTTGGTCGAAGAACATTTTTAGAAATTTTGACAGGTCCGGACGTGGAAAAATGAGAGATTTTGATCAAAGTATGTTTTTGAAAATTTTGACAGGTCAGGACCTGTAAAAATGAGAAATTTTGGTCAAAGTACTTTTTTGAAAATTGCGACAGCTCCGGGCCTGCAAAAATGAGACATTCTGGAGATACAGGATTAGGAAATTGTGCAACAAACCTCATTCCCAGCAAGCCTTGACAGCTCCACTCCTAGTGAAATGATAATTGTTGAATAAACTACACAATCTTAAAATCTTTCAAAATACTTGACAACTTAAGACCTGCAAAAAGATAAATTTTTTTCAAAGTACTTTTTGCAAAATTTTGACTCGTTAGGACCTGCAAAAATAGGAAATTTTAGTGGAACTATTTTTTTGAAAAGTTTGACAGGTCCGGACCTGCAAAAATGAGAAATCTTGGTCGAAGAACTATTTTAGAAATTTTGACAGGTCCGGACCTGGAAAAATGAGAAATTTTGGTCAAAGTATATTTTTGGAAATTTTGACAGGTCCGGACCTGCAAAAATGAGAAATTTTGGTGAAAGTATGTTTTTGGAAATTTTGACAGATCCGGACCTGCAAAAATGATAACATTTTTGTCAAAGTAATTTTTTGGAAACTTTGAGAGGTCCGGACCTGCAAAATTAAGAAATTTTGGTCAAAGAACTTTTTGAAAATTTTGACAGGTCCGGACCTGCAAAAATGAGAAATTTTGGTCAAACTATATTTTTGGAAATTTTCACAGGTCGGGACCTGTAAAAATGAGAAATTTTGGTCAAAGCGCTTTTTTCAAAAAATTTCGACAGCTCCGGGCCTGCAAAAATGAGACATTCTGGAGATACAGGATTAGGAAATTGTGCAACAAACCTCATTCCCAGCAAGCCTTGACAGCTCCACTCCTAGTGAAATGATAATTGTTGAATAAACTACACAATCTTAAAATCTTTCAAAATACTTGACAACTTAAGACCTGCAAAAAGATAAATTTTTTTCAAAGTACTTTTTGCAAAATTTTGACTCGTTAGGACCTGCAAAAATAGGAAATTTTAGTGGAACTATTTTTTTGAAAAGTTTGACAGGTCCGGACCTGCAAAAATGAGAAATCTTGGTCGAAGAACTATTTTAGAAATTTTGACAGGTCCGGACCTGGAAAAATGAGAAATTTTGGTCAAAGTATATTTTTGGAAATTTTGACAGGTCCGGACCTGCAAAAATGAGAAATTTTGGTGAAAGTATGTTTTTGAAAATTTTGACAGGTCCGGGCCTGCAAAAATGAGACATTTTGGTCAAAGTGCTTTTTTGAAAATTTCGACAGCTCTGGGCCTGCAAAAATGAGACATTCTGGAGATACAGGATTAGGAAATTGTGCAACAAACCTCATTCCCAGCAAGCCTTGACAGCTCCACTCCTAGTGAAATGATAATTGTTGAATAAACTACACAATCTTCAAAATCTTTCAAAATTCTTGACAAGTTAAGACCTGCAAAAAGATAAAGTTTTTTCAAAGTACTTCTTGCAAAATTTTGACTCGTTAGGACCTGCAAAAATAGGAAATTTTAGTGAAAGTATTTTTATGAAAAGTTTGACAGGTCCGGACCTGCAAAAATGAGAAATCTTGCTCGAAGAACTTTTTTAGAAATTTTGATAGGTCCGGACCTGCAAAAATGAGAAATTTTGGTCAAAGTATGTTTTTGAAAATTTTGACAGGTCCGGGCCTGCAAAAATGAGACATTTTGGTCAAAGTACATTTTTGGAAATTTCGACAGGTCAGGTCCTGCAAAAATGAGCAATTTTGTTCAAAGTACATTTTCGGAAATTTTGACAGGTCCGCACCTGCAAAAATGAGAAATTTTGGTCAAAGAACATTTTTGGAAATTTTCACAGGTCCGGACCTGCAAAAATGATAAATTTTGGCAAAATCACATTTTTGGAAATTTTGACAGGTCCGGACCTGCAAAAATGAGAAATTTTAGTCCAAGCACATTTTTGGAAATTTTGACAGGTCCGGACCTGCAAAAATGAGAAATTTTGGTCAAAGTGCTTTTTTGAAAATTTCGACAGCTCTGGGCCTGCAAAAATGAGACATTCTGGAACTACAGGATTAGGAAATTGTGCAACAAACCTCATTCCCAGCAAGCCTTGACAGCTCCACTCCTAGTGAAATGATAATTGTTGAATAAACTACACAATCTTCAAAATCTTTCAAAATTCTTGACAAGTTAAGACCTGCAAAAAGATAAATTTTTTTCAAAGTACTTTTTCCAAAATTTTCACTTGTTAGGACCTGCAAAAATAGGAAATTTTAGTGAAAGTATTTTTTTGAAAAGTTTGACAGGTCCGGACCTGCAAAAATGAGAAATCTTGGTCGAAGAACATTTTTAGAAATTTTGACAGGTCCGGACGTGGAAAAATGAGAGATTTTGGTCAAAGTATGTTTTTGAAAATTTTCACAGGTCAGGACCTGTAAAAATGAGAAATTTTGGTCAAAGTACTTTTTGAAAATTGCGACAGCTCCGGGCCTGCAAAAATGAGACATTCTGGAGATACAGGATTAGGAAATTGTGCAACAAACCTCATTCCCAGCAAGCCTTGACAGCTCCACTCCTAGTGAAATGATAATTGTTGAATAAACTACACAATCTTAAAATCTTTCAAAATACTTGACAACTTAAGACCTGCAAAAAGATAAATTTTTTTCAAAGTACTTTTTGCAAAATTTTGACTCGTTAGGACCTGCAAAAATAGGAAATTTTAGTGGAACTATTTTTTGAAAAGTTTGACAGGTCCGGACCTGCAAAAATGAGAAATCTTGGTCGAAGAACTATTTTAGAAATTTTGACAGGTCCGGACCTGGAAAAATGAGAAATTTTGGTCAAAGTATATTTTTGGAAATTTTGACAGGTCCGGACCTGCAAAAATGAGAAATTTTGGTGAAAGTATGTTTTTGAAAATTTTGACAGGTCCGGGCCTGCAAAAATGAGACATTTTGGTCCAAGTACTTTTTTGGAAATTTCGACACGTCCGGTCCTGCAAAAATGAGCAATTTTGTTCAAAGTACATTTTTGGAAATTTCGAAAGGTCCGGTCCTGCAAAAATGAGCAATTTTGTTCAAAGTACATTTTCGGAAATTTCGACAGGTCCGGGCCTGCAAAAATGAGACATTTTGGTCCAAGTACTTTTTTGGAAATTTCGACACGTCCGGTCCTGCAAAAATGAGCAATTTTGTTCAAAGTACATTTTTGGAAATTTCGAAAGGTCCGGTCCTGCAAAAATGAGCAATTTTGTTCAAAGTACATTTTCGGAAATTTCGACAGGTCCGCACCTGCAAAAATGATAGATTTTGGTCAAAGAACATTTTTGGAAATTTTCACAGGTCCGGACCTGCAAAAACGATAAATTTTGGTAAAATCATATTTTTGTAAATTTCAACAGGTCCGGACCTGCAAAAATGAGAAATTTTAGTCCAAGCACATTTTTGGAAATTTTGACAGGTCCGGACCTGCAAAAATGAGAAATTTTGGTCAAAGTATGTTTTTGAAAATTTTGACAGGTCCGAACCTGCAAAAATGAGAAATTTTGGTCAAAGTACATTTTTGGAAATTTTGACAGGTCCGGTCCTGCAAAAATGAGAAATTTTGGTTGAAGAACTTTTTTGAAAATCTGACAGCTCCTGACCTGCAAAAATGAGAAATTTTCGTCAAAGTACGTTTTTGGAAATTTTGACAGGTTAGGACCTGCAAAAATGAGAAATCTTGGTCAAAGAACTTTTTTAGAAATTTCGACAGGTCCGGACCTGATCAAATGAGCAATTTGTTCAAAGTACATTTTTGGAAATTTTCACAGGTCAACACCTGCAAAATGATAAATTTTGGTAAAATCACATTTTTGGAAATTTCAACAGGTCCGGACCTGCAAAAATGAGAAGTTTTGGTCAAAGTATGTTTTTGGAAATTTTGCCAGGTCCAGACCTGCAAAAATGAGAAATTTTGGTCGAAGAACTTTTTTGAAAATTTTGACAGGTCCGGACCTGCAAAAATGAGAAATTTTGGTCAAAGTATGTTTTTGAAAATTTTGACAGGTCCGGACCTGCAAAAATGAGAAATTTTGGTCAAAGTACATTTTTGGAAATTTTGACAGGTCCGGACCTGCAAAAATGATAACATTTTTGTCAAAGTAATTTTTTGGAAACTTTGAGAGGTCCGGACCTGCAAAATTAAGAAATTTTGGTCAAAGAACTTTTTGAAAATTTTGACAGGTCCGGACCTGTAAAAATGAGAAATTTTGGTCAAAGCGCTTTTTTGAAAATTTCGACAGCTCTGGGCCTGCAAAAATGAGACATTCTGGAACTACAGGATTAGGAAATTGTGCAACAAACCTCATTCCCAGCAAGCCTTGACAGCTCCACTCCTAGTGAAATGATAATTGTTGAATAAACTACACAATCTTCAAAATCTTTCAAAATTCTTGACAAGTTAAGACCTGCAAAAAGATAAATTTTTTTCAAAGTACTTTTTCCAAAATTTTCACTTGTTAGGACCTGCAAAAATAGGAAATTTTAGTGAAAGTATTTTTTTGAAAAGTTTGACAGGTCCGGACCTGCAAAAATGAGAAATCTTGGTCGAAGAACATTTTTAGAAATTTTGACAGGTCCGGACGTGGAAAAATGAGAGATTTTGGTCAAAGTATGTTTTTGAAAATTTTCACAGGTCAGGACCTGTAAAAATGAGAAATTTTGGTCAAAGTACTTTTTGAAAATTGCGACAGCTCTGGGCCTGCAAAAATGAGACATTCTGGAGATACAGGATTAGGAAATTGTGCAACAAACCTCATTCCCAGCAAGCCTTGACAGCTCCACTCCTAGTGAAATGATAATTGTTGAATAAACTACACAATCTTAAAATCTTTCAAAATACTTGACAACTTAAGACCTGCAAAAAGATAAATTTTTTTCAAAGTACTTTTTGCAAAATTTTGACTCGTTAGGACCTGCAAAAATAGGAAATTTTAGTGGAACTATTTTTTGAAAAGTTTGACAGGTCCGGACCTGCAAAAATGAGAAATCTTGGTCGAAGAACTATTTTAGAAATTTTGACAGGTCCGGACCTGGAAAAATGAGAAATTTTGGTCAAAGTATATTTTTGGAAATTTTGACAGGTCCGGACCTGCAAAAATGAGAAATTTTGGTGAAAGTATGTTTTTGAAAATTTTGACAGGTCCGGGCCTGCAAAAATGAGACATTTTGGTCCAAGTACTTTTTTGGAAATTTCGACACGTCCGGTCCTGCAAAAATGAGCAATTTTGTTCAAAGTACATTTTTGGAAATTTCGAAAGGTCCGGTCCTGCAAAAATGAGAAATTTTGGTCAAAGTATGTTTTTGAAAATTTTGAAAGGTCTGGGCCTGCAAAAATGAGACATTTTGGTCAAAGTACTTTTTTGGAAATTTGGACACGTCCCACGACTGTTTCAAGCGCTAATCTAATGACCGCGATCCCTTTGGTCAGCGACGCGTGTCTGACAAAGCCCGCAAGCGCACTGCCCTAAATTACGTAATCCATAATGGCAGCACGATGTCAGCTGATATGTTATTTCGCAACTTCCTCGTTCACCACTGTAGGGCCAGTCACCAGCCAAGGTGCCAGCTTGGGAAGATGCGTTAAAGTTTCAACAGATTTTGATGAAATGCCGAAGCCAAAATGTTGTGTATGCAAATCAAGTACCTCAAAGAGATTTACTGACACACAAAAGTTCAACAAAGGCTGTTTGGTAAAATGTTTTGAGTTGCAGGAGGAGAGAGAAGGTGTCTTGTGCGATGCCTGTCGTCGTTTAGTATGTAAGAATAAGCAAGACAATAACCTAACTTTTCCTTTAGTTGTTGATTCAAAGGGAAAATGTGGCAAGTCCAATTTGAAGCAGGCTGTTGCCCAGCGCACAAGGCATCGTCTTTCTCCCAAGGATGATTCCTGCAATGCTAAAAGGCCAACGAGCGAATCTCTTGAAACTTTTACGCAACTGGGGCCCCACGGTAAGTTTCTCGATTTGCCAAAAGACATTTTGCTACGAGTCCTTTCTTTTCTTGCCCCACGAGAGCTTTTGATAATGCAGCTGGTTTGCGTTTTCATGTTTAGTTTTATAATTGAATATGATAAAGCTTTGTGGTACCCTCTTGTTTGCCAAATTGCCCCAGTGCTTATTTCAGCTGTAGATCAAGGCAAACTGCAAGTTCAGTCTTTTAAATCTTTGTTCTTGATTGCAAGTCAGCTGCACCCACAAAATCGCACTGATTTACAGGACAAAACAAATGATTGTCAAGCTCAGTTATACAGCATTCAGAGTACCTTGAATTTAACTGCAATTCGCTACCAAAATCTTACAAGGTTGCAAGGTAATCTGAGCACTGACCAAGAAATACTCTTCACTAGAATCTTAAAACACAAAATGGAGCGTAGTCCTGAAGGTATCCTTACTGCAAAGAACGAAAGGGGGAGGCCTCTGCATCTAACGGTAATACGTAAGCCAGAGACTGGGAGCCAAGAGGGATCATCACCATCATTGCGAGCACGCAGCGCAAAACTGGAAAAAATTGGAAAATTTGTTGCTAGTGCCTCAGCAAAAGACAATGAGGGAGATTTAGTATCTCAAAGGGCTTCCATGATCAGGCGTGATAAGAGGGCCTTTCTCGAAAGTGCAGTTCAAGCAGGTGTGACAGATTTCAAAAAGTTCAAACTCAGCCCAGAGGTAGCACTTGGATTAAAAGCTGAAATGCCCTTAGATTTATGGAGACTTGTTAAGCGCACACTTAATGACAACTTAGGTTTTGATTTCTTAGGCACGGAATCAAAATTGCGGGAGGGTCTGAAAGAGCATGGGGAATTTGTTTATGAAGCTGGGAACTTTGAGGCAGGAGGGAAAAAAGTCTCGTTTGTTAGAGTCACAAGCATCCTTGAGGTCATCCAAAAGAGTGTACTTGCACTGCACAGGAGTAAACAATTGATTCCAATCCCAAACACACCAGTAGATTGCTTACACGTCCTTGTAACTGGAGATAAGGGTGGCTCTTCCACAAAAATTTTGCTGCAATTCCAAAACTGTGAGAAGACACACTCTGTAAAAATGAGTAAACTACTGGGAGTGTTTGATGGAGCAAAAGATTCCCGTGAGTGCATAGTAAACGCTTTTGGACCACTGTTTTCCCAACTGCAAAAGCTTAGTGATGAGATTGCATCCCTCAAACTACCTTGTCCTCTCATTCTTGAAAGTTCCCCTCAGGTCCTCTTAAGAAAAACGTCTGACCTGGAAACATGTGCAAAGAACATAAGGTTAATTGCTAAGACTTACCCCCATTACTACAACACACAGAACCAAGCATACAATTCAAACTGCAGATCTTGCAAACATGCTAACAAAGAAGCTATAGATAGCGAAGAGCATGGTAATCATTTTCAGTCTGTGAAAATATGCTATGGGGGTGATTGGGAATGGCTGGCAAGGTTACTTGGTCTAACAGGCCCCAATGGAAAGCATTTTTGCATGCACTGTTTGGTAACCTTGTCAGACATTCAAAAGGGGGTACCACATGCACCTGTTACATTTCAAAGGTACAAAGAAAAGGACAACAGAGAAAAAAAGATTTTTGATCGTAGACATCTTGAAAATATGGTTGACAAGGCACACAAATTTAATACAAATGGTTCAAAAAATCCAAGCCATTTTGAGAACTGTGAGGCCCTTCCCCTGGTTGGCACTAGAGGCTGGGTTATTGATAATGTTTCTGTACTTCCCCTGCATATTGCACTTGGGATAGGGCTGAGAAACCTAAATACCCTTGAAACTATCGCCCTCAGTCTTGACATGCAGATATTGGAAGCTAAGGGCAATACAAGTAACCTGATGCTATCATTGCTGCAGTCAGTTGAGGAAAAAACTTTGGAAGCCAGAGAACTGGAACAGAAACTTGAAAAAACCATGGAGGAAAAGATGGAACTTGAGGAGCGAATTAATCTTGAAAAGGGCATTCACTTGGACTTGATACAACGCCATAATGGTAAATATTCAGACAATTCAGCAGAAGCAATTGATTTCAGACGAAGTTTATCGAATCAAGACAAATTATTAAAGGACATAGTAAATAAAATCAAAACGATCAAGAAAGATATCAATGAAATGGAAACTTTTTTAGCGGTAACCAATCAAACAATACAATCCATGAAGGGACCTTTCAAGAAAAATTTGGACATGATTTTGGACACCATGAAATTAAAGAGGGCTGTTTACCATTCAGGTGCATTGATTGGAAATGATGTTCACAAGTTGACAAGAAAAGCACAAATAAAGTCACTTGCTTCAGCTTTTAAGCCAAAGTCCATCAATCTTCTGGATGGTACAACTGCTCTCTTTGGTGATTATAAGTTGGCTGAGAAGATCTATGTGCGACTGTCAAAATTTGCACAGTGCTATGAATTGTTCATGGCAGATAGGGTTCTCTGCAGACATGAAGTTGCTGTGTTGGCAGTCCGGTGTTTCAGCTTTGGCAATTGGCTACCTGTTCATTTCCCAGAAGACACTCTTGGCAGGAAGTTCCACCTCCTTTGCTATGATCTTCCACTTAAAGCTATAAGGTCTGGCATTGTGGGAATGGAAGCTGAACACTGCTCTGAGAGTATTCATCCCTTCTGGAACAAGTGGACCAGGACGTATGCTACCATTCAAGTCAAAGAATTGCAGTTGGCACTGGTTGCAAAGGCGCAGTGGCTTCACAGTAACACAGACATCCCTGACCTGCGAAAGGCAAAGAAACGGTGCTGTAGAAACTGCAGAGCCCCTATCAAATATAAAGTGAAATGTAAATGCCAGGTTTAATCCATACAATTTATCTGAATAAAGATTTGCCCTAAGGTACTCTGATTGTGTACAAGGGTATAAAATCATAACAAAATGGTCTAAATTTGGTACAGAAAACATGCAACAAAATTACAAAAAGTACACTTTACAAATGAAAAATACATGTCAGAGTAGCTTAGACATTTGGAAATTTGAAATTATGTTACACACTAAATCTTTAGAAAATAGATATATTCGTATAAGGATTGTGAAAGAGTTTATAAGAAGCTGCAGGTATTTTTCAACTAAATGATGGGGATTTCACTTTTTAGAAATGTCTACAAGATCTTTCCAGAGCAAAAGTATTTTTGCAGATTTTGAAGGATATTTCCTGAAAACAGACAGATATTTGCCAACGGTGTATAAGGTCTTTAGGAGTGAACTGCCCCTCAAAACTATGGCTCCTTTCAAATGAAAATAGTAAATGTTTACATCAACCATGATCATAACGATATGTGTTTATGCAAAAGTTGAATTGCACCTGCATACCATCAGGAGGCGGAAACAATCTTCAATTGAGCAAAAACAAAGTATACAGTATATGCCTTTTGCTCATTAGCATGGCTATCCTGTCTGATAATTCTTAAAGAGTTTCTTGCGCTAAGAATTATTATTTCAAATGAATTCATTTCTTCCAGCTCACAATTTTAGCAAATTCATGGGTTGGAGGCATTTGATTGTTTGTGTTTGTGGAATACGTCTTGGATGAAAAATCACACAGCTTTTGTTGTGATATCTGAACCTTCCCAAAAGTTGCCCATACAGACATTTTCAGCACATTTTCTGAAATTGTCAACTGCCGTATTAACTGCCATTTCCAAAGGGATGCAAAAATCATTGTTCCCTTCATTCTCAGACGTATTGTAGTAGTTAGTTACATCATTGCATGTAGTTACATTCAGTACTCTTTGCAGAGAGATATGGCATCCAACAGCTTACTTTTTTAGAATAAAATATCATAACTAATCAAAAATTTCAATTATTTTGAAATAACTAATGATTTTTATGGAATTAGAACCAAAAGTTTGATTATCATCACATTATATAGAGTCAAAAACTGATTTTGTTATTGATTATTCACTGACAATTGCACCAAGAAGTTTACAAAAATGTTATATTATCTTTCCATTCTCTGTCTGTTGTGTCGAAACTAAGTCTTTAATTTTGTATGTCCAAACTCAAATTTGTTTCTGTTATTCATAGAAATCAGCTAGAAATGTCTGAAGTCAATCAAGGAAAACTGATAAATGTCATTGGATTGTCAAGTTCAACATTAGGGCAGCCATTTTGAATCGAGAGCATTACAGCTCATGGCCTAGCAGGAACTACCCTTCCACAAACAAACAACAAGTAAACCACTTTGCATGGATGCTAGAACGTTTCCTAAAAACTTATCTGATAGCCAAGAAGTTATTCTTTCGATTTATGAATATAGGAGAATGGGGACACAATTTAATTTTGAGAAAATGGAATCTCCCGCAACGATCCATAGTGGCCGTGGCGGAGCGAAATTTTGATCCAGCAATGTTGTCACGTATCTGCAATAAAATGGACCAGTTTGACAAAAACAACAAATAACCAAGTTTAATAAGTCCTCAGCTTTTATAAAATCGCAAAAACAAACCTTCAGATCTTCGGTGCTGGTCCACGGTGATCGTCTTTTGGAAGCTTCTTCAGCGTCCCCCTCGATGAGCTTCATCACAAACACGATGCCCAAACTGTCTCTTCCTTTTCCTACAGTCATGGCCCACATTTATTTCACATTCTTAAAAGTCAATCTTTCGAAAGATATATCTTTTTGCTTGGGGATACAATTTTGTTTTGAAAATCTGGCAATCAAATGATCAGCAAAAACAAGTTCTATCTTAACTGCATCAGGTGATTTTTGCAAATCACTTTTTCGACGTTGATTCACTTCACCCGATGGAGTTGAACTTGTCTAGGCCACCCCCAAAGAGCAAACTGTAAATTGAAGTCTCTAGGTAGCAGTTTATCGGTAAGACTGTTCATTTATTGGCTATTTTTCAACAAGAGAAGCTACACCGTAGCTTGCGCAATCAGCTGACTTTTGACTCAACAACAACGGTTCTCGTGCGCCGCTGACCATTATCTTTGCGGGCATTAGATTGTAAAGGGAAGTGCGCAGTGAAACAGTCGTGGTCCGGTCCTGCAAAAATGAGCAATTTTGTTCAAAGTACATTTTTGGAAATTTCGACAGGTCCGGTCCTGCAAAAATGAGCAATTTTGGTCAAAGAACATTTTTGGAAATTTCGACAGGTCCGGTCCTGCAAAAATGAGCAATTTTGTTCAAAGTACATTTTTGGAAATTTTGACAGGTCCGGACCTGCAAAAACGATAAATTTTGGTAAAATCACATTTTTGTAAATTTTGACAGGTCCGGACCTGCAAAAATGAGAAATTTTAGTCCAAGCACATTTTTGGAAATTTTGACAGGTCCGGACCAGCAAAAATGAGAAATTTTGGTCAAAGTATGTTTTTGAAAATTTTAACAGGTCCGGACCTGCAAAAATGAGAAATTTTGGTCAAAGTACATTTTTGGAAATTTTGACAGGTCCGGACCTGCAAAAATGAGAAATTTTGGTCAAAGAACATTTTTGGAAATTTTGACAGGTCCCGTCCTGCAAAAATGAGCAATTTTGTTCAAAGTACATTTTCGGAAATTTCGACAGGTCCGCACCTGCAAAAATAAGAAATTTTGGTCAAAGAACATTTTTGGAAATTTTGACAGGTCCGGACCTGCAAAAACGAGAAATTTTGGTAAAATCACATTTTTGTAAATTTCGACAGGTCCGGACCTGCAAAAATGAGAAATTTTGGTCAAAGTATGTTTTTGAAAATTTTTACAGGTCCGGACCTGCAAAAATGAGAAATTTTGGTCAAAGTACATTTATGGAAATTTTGACAGGTCCGGACCTGCAAAAATGAGAAATTTTAGTCCAAGCACATTTTTGGAAATTTTGCCAGGTCTGGACCTGCAAAAATCAGAAATTTTGGTTGAAGAACTTTTTTGAAAATCTGACAGCTCCGGACCTGCAAAAATGAGAAATTTTCGTCAAAGTACGTTTTTGGAAATTTTGACAGGTCCGGACCTGCAAAAATGAGCAATTTTGTTCAAAGTACATTTTCGGAAATTTCAACAGGTCCGGACCTGCAAAAATGAGAAATTTTCGTCAAAGTACGTATTTGGAAATTTTGACAGGTCCGGACCTGCAAAAATGAGAAATCTTGGTAAAAGAACTTTTTTAGAAATTTCGACAGGTCCGGACCTGATCAAATGAGCAATTTTGTTCAAAGTACATTTTTGGAAATTTTCACACGTCCGGACCTGCAAAATGATAAATTTTGGTAAAATCACATTTTTGAAATTTCAACAGGTCCGGACATAAAAAAATGAGAAATTTTGGTCAAAGTATGTTTTTGAAAATTTTGACAGGTCCAGACCTGCAAAAATGACAAATTTTGGTCGAAGAATTTTTTTGAAAATTTTGACAGGTCCGGACCTGCAAAAATGAGAAATTTTGGTCAAAGTACATTTTTGGAAATTTTGACAGGTCCGGTCCTGCAAAAATGAGCAATTTTGTTCAAAGTACATTTTCGGAAATTTCGACAGGTCTGCACCTGCAAAAATGAGAAATTTTGGTCAAAGAACATTTTTGGAAATTTAGACAGGTCCGGACCTGCAAAAACGATAAATTTTGGTAAAATCACATTTTTGTAAATTTCGACAGGTCCGGACCTGCAAAAATGAGAAATTTTCGTCAAAGTACGTTTTTGGAAATTTTGACAGGTCCGGACCTGCAATAATGAGAAATCTTGGTCAAAGAACTTTTTTAGAAATTTCGACAGGTCCGGACCTGATCAAATGAGCAATTTTGTTCAAAGTACATTTTTGGAAATTTTCACAGGTCCGGACCTGCAAAAATGAGAAATTTTGGTCAAAGTATGTTTTTGAAAATTTTGACAGGTCCAGACCTGCAAAAATGAGAAATTTTGGTCAAAGTATGTTTTTGAAAATTTTGACAGGTCCAGACCTGCAAAAATGAGAAATTTTGGTCAAAGTATGTTTTTGAAAATTTTGACAGGCCCAGGCCTGCAAAAATGAGACATTTTGGTCAAAGTATGTTTTTGAAAATTTTGACAGGCCCAGGCCTGCAAAAATGAGACATTTTGGTCAAAGTACATTTTTGGAAATTTCGACAGGTCCGGTCCTGATCAAATGAGCAATTTTATTCAAAGTACATATTTGGAAATTTCGACAGGTCCGGTCCTGCAAAATGAGCAATTTTGTTCAAAGTACATTTACGGAAATTTCGACAGGTCCGGACCTGCAAAAATGAGAAATTTTGGTCAAAGAATATTTTTGGAAATTTTGACAGGTCCGGACCTGGAAAAATGAGAAATTTTGGTCAAAGTTAATTTTTGGAAATTTTGACAGGTCCGGTCCTGCAAAAATGAGAAATTTTGGTCAAAGTATGTTTTTGAAAATTTTGACAGGTCTGGACCTGCAAAAATGAGAAATTTTGGTCAAAGTACATTTTCGGAAATTTCAACAGGTCCGGACCTGCAAAAATGAGTAATCTTAGTCCAAGCACATTTTTGGAAATTTTGACAGGTCCGGACCTGCAAAAATGAGAAATTTTGGTCAAAGTATGTTTTTGAAAATTTTGACAGGTCCAGACCTGCAAAAATGAGAAATTTTCGTCAAAGTACGTTTTTGGAAATTTTGACAGGCCCAGACCTGCAAAAATGAGAAATCTTGGTCAAAGAACTTTTTTAGAAATTTCGACAGGTCCGGATCTGATCAAATGAGCAATTTTGTTCAAAGTACATTTTTGGAAATTTTCACAGGTCCGGACCTGCAAAATGATAAATTTTTGTAAAATCACATTTTTGGAAATTTCAACAGGTCCAGACCTGCAAAAATGAGAAATTTTGGTCAAAGTATGTTTTGGAAAATTTTGACAGGTCCAGACCTGCAAAAATGAGAAATTTTGGTCGAAGAACTTTTTTGAAAATTTTGACAGGTCCGGACCTGCAAAAATGAGAAATTTTGGTCAATGAACATTTTTGGAAATTTTGACAGGTCGGGCCTGCAAAAATGAGAAATTTTGGTCAAAGTATGTTTTTGAAAATTTTGACAGGTCCGGACTTGCAAAAATGAGAAATTTTGGTCAAAGTACAGGGTGTCCCAGAAAATTTGTGCCCCGTTTGCCTGAAGACCAGGACAAAGCAGCAAAAGGTCATCACCATATTTTGGCATGATGTTGCTCGCAAGATGTTAAATTGAAGTTTGCTTCCATCCCCGTAAAAATCCGTTAAGAAATGATGGAGCTATGACGTTCAGAAGACCAAATTTCTCTGATGACTGAAACCAGCGGTCGGCCATTTTGTATAACTATTTTTGCAACGATAAGCAGCTTCATGGATGAGCTGAAACAGTAGCCTCCAATCTCATAGCTCTCGCGAAAGTTTCAATAATCATCAGAGACTTCAGCTATTTCTTACCCCACGATCCTTTATTGAATGTCAAAACGAAGATGAGGATCCCATGATAAAATAAACAATCGAAAGGCAATGACAAAAATATAGTCACATTTTGTTTGCAGCTGTGGTGAGTGCAGCAATTATTTAGTTTATCTATCAGTTCAAAATGAGACAATACAGCTCCAAAAATCTTTTGCCCTTCTCGTTTCTTTTAGTTCATTGTCTTCGGTAGTAAATCAACAATTGCTTGTAACAAATGAAGGGAGAAATCTGAGTAGGGATACGCTAGGGATGGCGACAAATTAAATGTGAAATATATTTTTGTCGAAGCTTTTGATTTTTTATTACTTTGGGAATTCTGATCTTCACTTTTGCATTCTATCAAAGATTGTGGGGTAAAAATAGTCTAACTCTCTGATGATTATTAGAACTTTGATGAGAGCTATGACATTAAAGACTGCTATTTCAGTTCATCCATGAAGCTGTTTATCTTTGCAAAATAGTAAGATAAAATGGCCGACCACTGGTTTCAGTCAACAGGCAGATTTGGTCTTCTGAAAGTCATAGCTCCATCATTTTTCGATGGATTTTCACGGGAACGGTGGCAAAATTTAATTGAACATCTGAAGAGCAACGTCATGGAAAAGGTTAGTGATAATCTTTTGCTGTTTTCTCACAATCTTCAGGCAAACGGGGCACAATTTTTCTGGGACACCCTGTACATTTTTGGAAATTTTGACAGGTCCGGTCCTGCAAAAATGAGCAATTTTGTTCAAAGTACATTTTCGGAAATTTCAACAGGTCCGGACCTGCAAAAATGAGAAATTTTCGTCAAAGTACGTATTTGGAAATTTTGACAGGTCCGGACCTGCAAAAATGAGAAATCTTGGTCAAAGAACTTTTTTAGAAATTTCGACAGGTCCGGACCTGATCAAATGAGCAATTTTGTTCAAAGTACATTTTTGGAAATTTTCACACGTCCGGACCTGCAAAATGATAAATTTTGGTAAAATCACATTTTTGGAAATTTCAACAGGTCCGGACATAAAAAAATGAGAAATTTTGGTCAAAGTATGTTTTTGAAAATTTTGACAGGTCCAGACCTGCAAAAATGACAAATTTTGGTCGAAGAATTTTTTTGAAAATTTTGACAGGTCCGGACCTGCAAAAATGAGAAATTTTGGTCAAAGTACATTTTTGGAAATTTTGAAAGGTCCGGTCCTGCAAAAATGAGCAATTTTGTTCAAAGTACATTTTCGGAAATTTCGACAGGTCTGCACCTGCAAAAATGAGAAATTTTGGTCAAAGAACATTTTTCGAAATTTAGACAGGTCCGGACCTGCAAAAACGATAAATTTTGGTAAAATCACATTTTTGTAAATTTCGACAGGTCCGGACCTGCAAAAATGAGAAATTTTCGTCAAAGTACGTTTTTGGAAATTTTGACAGGTCCGGACCTGCAATAATGAGAAATCTTGGTCAAAGAACTTTTTTAGAAATTTCGACAGGTCCGGACCTGATCAAATGAGCAATTTTGTTCAAAGTACATTTTTGGAAATTTTCACAGGTCCGGACCTGCAAAATGATAAATTTTGGTAAAATCACATTTTTGGAAATTTCAACAGGTCCGGACCTGCAAAAATGAGAAATTTTGGTCAAAGTATGTTTTTGAAAATTTTGACAGGTCCAGACCTGCAAAAATGAGAAATTTTGGTCAAAGTATGTTTTTGAAAATTTTGACAGGCCCAGGCCTGCAAAAATGAGACATTTTGGTCAAAGTACATTTTTGGAAATTTCGACAGGTCCGGTCCTGCAAAAATGAGCAATTTTATTCAAAGTACATATTTGGAAATTTCGACAGGTCCGGTCCTGCAAAATGAGCAATTTTGTTCAAAGTACATTTACGGAAATTTCGACAGGTCCGGACCTGCAAAAATGAGAAATTTTGGTCAAAGAATATTTTTGGAAATTTTGACAGGTCCGGACCTGAAAAAATAAGAAATTTTGGTCAAAGTTAATTTTTGGAAATTTTGACAGGTCCCGTCCTGCAAAAATGAGAAATTTTGGTCAAAGTATGTTTTTGAAAATTTTGACAGGTCTGGACCTGCAAAAATGAGAAATTTTGGTCAAAGTACATTTTCGGAAATTTCAACAGGTCCAGACCTGCAAAAATGAGTAATCTTAGTCCAAGCACATTTTTGGAAATTTTGACAGGTCCGGACCTGCAAAAATGAGAAATTTTGGTCAAAGTATGTTTTTGAAAATTTTGACAGGTCCAGACCTGCAAAAATGAGAAATTTTCGTCAAAGTACGTTTTTGGAAATTTTGACAGGCCCGGACCTGCAAAAATGAGAAATCTTGGTCAAAGAACTTTTTTAGAAATTTCGACAGGTCCGGACCTGATCAAATGAGCAATTTTGTTCAAAGTACATTTTTGGAAATTTTCACAGGTCCGGACCTGCAAAATGATAAATTTTTGTAAAATCACATTTTTGGAAATTTCAACAGGTCCAGACCTGCAAAAATGAGAAATTTTGGTCAAAGTATGTTTTGGAAAATTTTGACAGGTCCAGACCTGCAAAAATGAGAAATTTTGGTCGAAGAACTTTTTTGAAAATTGTGACAGGTCCGGACCTGCAAAAATGAGAAATTTTGGTCAATGAACATTTTTGGAAATTTTGACAGGTCGGGCCTGCAAAAATGAGAAATTTTGGTCAAAGTATGTTTTTGAAAATTTTGACAGGTCCGGACTTGCAAAAATGAGAAATTTTGGTCAAAGTACATTTTTGGAAATTTTGACAGGTCCGGTCCTGCAAAAATGAGCAATTTTGTTCAAAGTACATTTTCGGAAATTTCAACAGGTCCGGACCTGCAAAAATGAGAAATTTTCGTCAAAGTACGTATTTGGAAATTTTGACAGGTCCGGACCTGCAAAAATGAGAAATCTTGGTCAAAGAACTTTTTTAGAAATTTCGACAGGTCCGGACCTGATCAAATGAGCAATTTTGTTCAAAGTACATTTTTGGAAATTTTCACACGTCCGGACCTGCAAAATGATAAATTTTGGTAAAATCACATTTTTGGAAATTTCAACAGGTCCGGACATAAAAAAATGAGAAATTTTGGTCAAAGTATGTTTTTGAAAATTTTGACAGGTCCAGACCTGCAAAAATGACAAATTTTGGTCGAAGAACTTTTTTGAAAATTTTGACAGGTCCCGTCCTGCAAAATGAGAAATTTTGGTCAAAGTACATTTTTGGAAATTTTGACAGGTCCGGTCCTGCAAAAATGAGCAATTTTGTTCAAAGTACATTTTCGGAAATTTTGACAGGTCTGCACCTGCAAAAATGAGAAATTTTGGTCAAAGAACATTTTTGGAAATTTTGACAGGTCCGGACCTGCAAAAACGATAAATTTTGGTAAAATCACATTTTTGTAAATTTCGACAGGTCCGGACCTGCAAAAATGAGAAATTTTTTTCAAAGTATGTTTTTGAAAATTTTGACAGGTCTGGACCTGCAAAAATGAGAAATTTTGGTCAAAGTACATTTTTGGAAATTTTCACAGGTCCGGACCTGCAAAATGATAAATTTTTGTAAAATCACATTTTTGGAAATTTCAACAGGTCCAGACCTGCAAAAATGAGAAATTTTGGTCAAAGTATGTTTTTGAAAATTTTGACAGGTCCAGACCTGCAAAAATGAGAAATTTTGGTCGAAGAACTTTTTTGAAAATTTTGACAGGTCCGGACCTGCAAAAATGAGAAATTTTGGTCAATGAACATTTTTGGAAATTTTGACAGGTCCGGACCTGCAAAAATGAGAAATTTTGGTCAAAGTATGTTTTTGAAAATTTTGACAGGTCCGGACTTGCAAAAATGAGAAATTTTGGTCAAAGTACATTTTTGGAAATTTTGACAGGTCCGGTCCTGCAAAAATGAGCAATTTTGTTCAAAGTACATTTTCGGAAATTTCAACAGGTCCGGACCTGCAAAAATGAGAAATTTTCGTCAAAGTACGTATTTGGAAATTTTGACAGGTCCGGACCTGCAAAAATGAGAAATCTTGGTCAAAGAACTTTTTTAGAAATTTCGACAGGTCCGGACCTGATCAAATGAGCAATTTTGTTCAAAGTACATTTTTGGAAATTTTCACACGTCCGGACCTGCAAAATGATAAATTTTGGTAAAATCACATTTTTGGAAATTTCAACAGGTCCGGACATAAAAAAATGACAAATTTTGGTCAAAGTATGTTTTTGAAAATTTTGACAGGTCCAGACCTGCAAAAATGACAAATTTTGGTCGAAGAACTTTTTTGAAAATTTTGACAGGTCCCGTCCTGCAAAAATGAGAAATTTTGGTCAAAGTACATTTTTGGAAATTTTGACAGGTCCGGTCCTGCAAAAATGAGCAATTTTGTTCAAAGTACATTTTCGGAAATTTTGACAGGTCTGCACCTGCAAAAATGAGAAATTTTGGTCTAAGAACATTTTTGGAAATTTTGACAGGTCCGGACCTGCAAAAACGATAAATTTTGGTAAAATCACATTTTTGTAAATTTCGACAGGTCCGGACCTGCAAAAATGAGAAATTTTTTTCAAAGTATGTTTTTGAAAATTTTGACAGGTCTGGACCTGCAAAAATGAGAAATTTTGGTCAAAGTACATTTTTGGAAATTTTCACAGGTCCGGACCTGCAAAATGATAAATTTTTGTAAAATCACATTTTTGGAAATTTCAACAGGTCCAGACATGCAAAAATGAGAAATTTTGGTCAAAGTATGTTTTTGAAAATTTTGACAGGTCCAGACCTGCAAAAATGAGAAATTTTGGTCGAAGAACTTTTTTGAAAATTTTGACAGGTCCGGACCTGCAAAAATGAGAAATTTTGGTCAATGAACATTTTTGGAAATTTTGACAGGTCCGGACCTGCAAAAATGAGAAATTTTGGTCAAAGTATGTTTTTGAAAATTTTGACAGGTCCGGACCTGCAAAAATGAGAAATTTTGGTCAAAGTACATTTTTGGAAATTTTGACAGGTCCGGTCCTGCAAAAATGAGCAATTTTGTTCAAAGTACATTTTCGGAAATTTCAACAGGTCCGGACCTGCAAAAATGAGAAATTTTTTTCAAAGTACGTATTTGGAAATTTTGACAGGTCCGGACCTGCAAAAATGAGAAATCTTGGTCAAAGAACTTTTTTAGAAATTTCGACAGGTCCGGACCTGATCAAATGAGCAATTTTGTTCAAAGTACATTTTTGGAAATTTTCACACGTCCGGACCTGCAAAATGATAAATTTTGGTAAAATCACATTTTTGGAAATTTCAACAGGTCCGGACATAAAAAATGAGAAATTTTGGTCAAAGTATGTTTTTGAAAATTTTGACAGGTCCAGACCTGCAAAAATGACAAATTTTGGTCGAAGAACTTTTTTGAAAATTTTGACAGGTCCCGTCCTGCAAAAATGAGAAATTTTGGTCAAAGTACATTTTTGGAAATTTTGACAGGTCCGGTCCTGCAAAAATGAGCAATTTTGTTCAAAGTACATTTTCGGAAATTTTGACAGGTCTGCACCTGCAAAAATGAGAAATTTTGGTCAAAGAACATTTTTGGAAATTTTGACAGGTCCGGACCTGCAAAAACGATAAATTTTGGTAAAATCACATTTTTGTAAATTTCGACAGGTCCGGACCTGCAAAAATGAGAAATTTTTTTCAAAGTATGTTTTTGAAAATTTTGACAGGTCTGGACCTACAAAAATGAGAAATTTTGGTCAAAGTACATTTTTGGAAATTTTGAAAGGTCCGGACCTGCAAAAATGAGAAATTTTAGTCCAAGCACATTTTTGGAAATTTTGACAGGTCCGGACCTGCAAAAATGAGAAATTTTTGTCAAAGTACGTATTTGGAAATTTTGACAGGTCCGGACCTGCAAAAATGAGAAATCTTGGTCAAAGAACTTTTTTAGAAATTTCGACAGGTCCGGACCTGATCAAATGAGCAATTTTGTTCAAAGTACATTTTTGGAAATTTTCACACGTCCGGACCTGCAAAATGGTAAATTTTGGTAAAATCACATTTTTGGAAATTTCAACAGGTCCGGACATAAAAAAATGAGAAATTTTGGTCAAAGTATGTTTTTGAAAATTTTGACAGGTCCAGACCTGCAAAAATGACAAATTTTGGTCGAAGAACTTTTTTGAAAATTTTGACAGGTCCCGTCCTGCAAAAATGAGAAATTTTGGTCAAAGTACATTTTAGGAAATTTTGACAGGTCCGGTCCTGCAAAAATGAGCAATTTTGTTCAAAGTACATTTTCGGAAATTTTGACAGGTCTGCACCTGCAAAAATGAGAAATTTTGGTCAAAGAACATTTTTGGAAATTTTGACAGGTCCGGACCTGCAAAAACGATAAATTTTGGTAAAATCACATTTTTGTAAATTTCGACAGGTCCGGACCTGCAAAAATGAGAAATTTTTTTCAAAGTATGTTTTTGAAAATTTTGACAGGTCTGGACCTGCAAAAATGAGAAATTTTGGTCAAAGTACATTTTTGGAAATTTTGACAGGTCCGGACCTGCAAAAATGAGAAATTTTAGTCCAAGCACATTTTTGGAAATTTTGACAGGTCTGGACCTGCAAAAATGAGAAATTTTAGTTGAAGAACTTTTTTGAAAATCTGACAGCTCCGGACCTGCAAAAATGAGAAATATTCGTCAGATACGTTTTTGGAAATTTTGACAGGTCCGGACCTGCAATAATGAGAAATCTTGGTCAAAGAACTTTTTTAGAAATTTCGACAGGTCCGGACCTGATCAAATGAGCAATTTTGTTCAAAGTACATTTTTGGAAATTTTCACAGGTCCGGACCTGGAAAATGATAAATTTTGGTAAAATCACATTTTTGGAAATTTCAACAGGTCCGGACCTGCAAAAATGAGAAATTTTGGTCAAAGTATGTTGTTGAAAATTTTGACAGGTCCAGACCTGCAAAAATGAGAAATTTTGGTCAAAGTATGTTTTTGAAAATTTTGACAGGCCCAGGCCTGCAAAAATGAGCAATTTTATTCAAAGTACATATTTGGAAATTTCGACAGGTCCGCTCCTGCAAAATGAGCAATTTTGTTCAAAGTACATTTTCGGAAATTTCGACAGGTCCGGACCTGCAAAAATGAGAAATTTTGGTCAAAGAATATTTTTGGAAATTTTGACAGGTCCGGACCTGGAAAAATGAGAAATTTTGGTCAAAGTTAATTTTTGGAAATTTTGACAGGTCCGGTCCTGCAAAAATGAGAAATTTTGGTAAAAGTATGTTTTTGAAAATTTTGACAGGTCCGGACCTGCAAAAATGAGAAATCTTGGTCAAAGTACATTTTCGGAAATTTCAACAGGTCCGGACCTGCAAAAATGAGTAATCTTAGTCCAAGCACATTTTTGGAAATTTTGACAGGTCCGGACCTGCAAAAATGATAACATTTTTGTCAAAGTAATTTTTTGGAAACTTTGAGAGGTCCGGACCTGCAAAATTAAGAAATTTTGGTCAAAGAACTTTTTGAAAATTTTGACAGGTCCAGACCTGCAAAAATGAGAAATTTTGGTCAAAGTATATTTTTGGAAATTTTCACAGGTCGGGACCTGTAAAAATGAGAAATTTTGGTCAAAGCGCTTTTTTGAAAATTTCGACAGCTCCGGGCCTGCAAAAATGAGACATTCTGGAGATACAGGATTAGGAAATTGTGCAACAAACCTCATTCCCAGCAAGCCTTGACAGCTCCACTCCTATTGAAATGATAATTGTTGAACAAACTACACAATCTTCAAAATCTTTCAAAATTCTTGACAAGTTAAGACCTGCAAAAAGATAAAATTTTTTCAAAGTACTTTTTGCAAAATTTTGACTCGTTAGGACCTGCAAAAATAGGAAATTTTAGTGAAAGTATTTTTTTGAAAAGTTTGACAGGTCCGGAGCTGCAAAAATGAGAAATCTTGGTCGAAGAACTATCTTAAAAATTTTGACAGGTCCGGACCTGGAAAAATGAGGAATTTTGGTCAAAGTATATTTTTGGAAATTTTGACAGGTCCGGACCTGCAAAAATGAGAAACTTTGGTCAAAGTATGTTTTTGAAAATTTTGAAAGGTCCGGGCCTGCAAAAATGAGACATTTTGGTCAAAGTACTTTTTTGGAAATTTGGACACGTCCGTTCCTGCAAAATGAGCAATTTTGTTCAAAGTACATTTTTGGAAATTTCGACAGGTCCGGTCCTGCAAAAATGAGCAATTTTGTTCAAAGTACATTTTCGGAAATTTCGACGGGTCCGCACCTGCAAAAATGAGAAATTTAGGTCAAAGAACATTTTTGGAAATTTCGACAGGTCCGGTCCTGCAAAAATGAGCAATTTTGTTCAAAGTACATTTTCGGAAATTTCGACAGGTCCGCACCTGCAAAAATGAGAAATTTTGGTCAAAGAACATTTTTGGAAATTTTGACAGGTCCAGACCTGCAAAAACGATAAATTTTGGTAAAATCACATTTCTGTAAATTTCGACAGGTCCGGACCTGCAAAAATGAGAAATTTTAGTCCAAGCACATTTTTGGAAATTTTGACAGGTCCGGACCTGCAAAAATGAGAAATTTTGGTCAAAGTATGTTTTTGAAAATTTTGACAGGTCCGGACCTGCAAAAATGAGAAATTTTGGTCAAAGTACATTTTTGGAAATTTTGACAGGTCCGGACGTGCAAAAATGAGAAATTTTGGTCAAAGAACATTTTTGGAAATTTTGACAGGTCCCGTCCTGCAAAAATGAGCAATTTTGTACAAAGTACATTTTCGGAAATTTCGACAGGTCCGCACCTGCAAAAATGAGAAATTTTGGTCAAAGAACATTTTTGGAAATTTTGACAGGTCCGGACCTGCAAAAACGATAAATTTTGGTAAAATCACATTTTTGTAAATTTCGACAGGTCCGGACCTGCAAAAATGAGAAATTTTAGTCCAAGCACATTTTTGAAAATTTTGACAGGTCCGGACCTGCAAAAATGAGAAATTTTGGTCAAAGTATGTTTTTGAAAATTTTGACAGGTCCGGACCTGCAAAAATGAGAAATTTTGGTCAAAGTACATTTTTTGAAATTTTGACAGGTCCGGACCTGCAAAAATGAGAAATTTTAGTCCAAGCACATTTTTTGAAATTTTGACAGGTCTGGACCTGCAAAAATGAGAAATTTTGGTTGAAGAACTTTTTTGAAAATCTGACAGCTCCGGACCTGCAAAAATGAGAAATTTTCGTCAAAGTACGTTTTTGGAAATTTTGACAGGCCCGGACCTGCAAAAATGAGAAATCTTGGTCAAAGAACTTTTTTAGAAATTTCGACAGGTCCGGACCTGATCAAATGAGCAATTTTGTTCAAAGTACATTTTTGGAAATTTTCACAGGTCCGGACCTGCAAAATGATAAATTTTTGTAAAATCACATTTTTGGAAATTTCAACAGGTCCGGACCTGCAAAAATGAGAAATTTTGGTCTATGTTTTTGAAAATTTTGACAGGTCCAGACCTGCAAAAATGAGAAATTTTGGTTGAAGAACTTTTTTGAAAATCTGACAGCTCCGGACCTGCAAAAATGAGAAATTTTCGTCAAAGTATGTTTTTGGAAATTTTGACAGGCCCGGACCTGCAAAAATGAGAAATCTTGGTCAAAGAACTTTTTTAGAAATTTCGACAGCTCCGGGCCTGCAAAAATGAGACATTCTGGAGATACAGGATTAGGAAATTGTGCAACAAACCTCATTCCCAGCAAGCCTTGACAGCTCCACTCCTAGTGAAATGATAATTGCTGAATAAACTACACAATCTTCAAAATCTTTCAAAATTCTTGACAAGTTAAGACCTGCAAAAAGATAAATTTTTTTCAAAGTACTTTTTGCAAAATTTTGACTCGTTAGGACCTGCAAAAATAGGAAATTTTAGTGAAAGTATTTTTTTGAAAAGTTTGACAGGTCCGGACCTGCAAAAATGAGAAATCTTGGTCGAAGAACTATTTTAAAAATTTTGACAGGTCCGGACCTGGAAAAATGAGGAATTTTCGTCAAAGTACGTTTTTGGAAATTTTGACAGGCCCGGACCTGCAAAATGATAAATTTTGGTAAAATCTCATTTTTGGAAATTTCGACAGGTCCGGACCTGCAAAAATGAGAAATTTTGGTCAAAGTATGTTTTTGAAAATTTTGACAGGTCGGGACCTGTAAAAATGAGAAATTTTGGTCAAAGTGCTTTTTTGAAAATTGCGACAGCTCCGGGCCTGCAAAAATGAGACATTCTGGAGATATAGGATTAGGAAATTGTGCAAAAAACCTCATTCCCAGCAAGCCTTGACAGCTTCACTCCTAGTGAAATGATAATTGTTGAATAAACTACACAATCTTAAAAATCTTTCAAAATTCTTGACAAGTTAAGACCTGCAAAAAGATAAATTTTTTTCAAAGTACTTCTTGCAAAATTTTGACTCGTTAGGACCTGCAAAAATAGGAAATTTTAGTGAGAGTATTTTTTTGAAAAGTTTCACAGGTCCAGACCTGCAAAAATGAGAAATCTTGCTCCAAAAACTTTTTTAGAAATTTTGACAGGTCCGGACCTGCAAAAATGAGAAATTTTGGTCAAAGTATGTCTTTGAAAATTTTGACAGGTCCGGGCCTGCAAAAATGAGACATTTTGGTCAAAGTACATTTTTGGAAATTTCGACACGTCCGGTCCTGCAAAAATGAGCAATCTTTGTTCAAAGTACATTTTTGGAAATTTCGACAGGTCAGGTCCTGCAAAAATGAGCAATTTTGTTCAAAGTACATTTTCGGAAATTTCGACAGGTCCGGACCTGCAAAAATGAGAAATTTTGGTCAAAGAACATTTTTGGAAATTTTCACAGGTCCGGACCTGCAAAAATGATAAATTTTGGTAAAATCACATTTTTGGAAATTAGGACAGGTCCGGACCTGCAAAAATGAGAAATTTTAGTCCAAGCACATTTTTGGAAATTTTGACAGGTCCGGACCTGCAAAAATGGGAAATTTTGGTAAAATCGCTTTTTTGGAAATTTCGACAGGTCCGGACCTGCAAAAATGAGAAATTTTGGTCAAAGCACATTTTTTGAAATTTTGACAGGTCTGGACCTGCAAAAATGAGAAAATTTTTGTCAAAGTATTTTTGGAAACTTTGACAGGTCCGGACCTGCAAAAATGAGAAATTTTGGTCAAAGCACATTTTTTGAAATTTTGACAGGTCCGGACCTGCAAAAATGATAAAAGTTTTGTCAAAGTACTTTTTGGAAACTTTGACAGGTCTGGACCGGCAAAAATGAGAAATTTTGGTCAAAAACCTTTTTGAAAATTGACAGGCCCGGACCTGCAAAAATGAGAAATTTTGGTCAAAGAACATTTTTGGAAATTTTCACAGGTCCGGACCTGCAAAAATGATACAATTTTTTCTCAAAGCACTTTTTTGGAAACTTTGACAGGTCTGGACCTGCAAAAATGAGAAATTTTGGTCCAAGCACATTTTTGGAAACTTTGACAGGTCCGGACCTGCAAAAATGAAAAATTTTGTTCCAAGAACTTTTTTGAAAATTTTGACAGGTCCAGACCTGCAAAAATGAGAAATTTTGGTCAAAGAACATTTTTGGAAACTTTGACAGGTCCGGACCTGCAAAAAGGAAAAATTTTGTTCCAAGAACTTTTTTGAAAATTTTGACAGGTCCGGACCTGCAAAAATGAGAAATTTTGGTCAAAGAACATTTTTGGAACTTTTCACAGGTCCGGACCTGGAAAAATGAGAAATTTTGGTAAAATCATTTTTTGGAAATTTTGACAGGTCCCGGCCTGCAAAAATGAGAAATTTTGGTCAAAGTACGTTTTTGAAATTTTGACAGGCCCGGACCTGGAAAAATGAGAAATATTATTAAAATCATTTTTTGGAAATTTCGACAGGTCCGCACCTGCAAAAATGAGAAATTTTGGTAAAATCGCTTTTTTGGAAATTTCGACAGGCCCGCACCTGGAAAAATGAGAAATTTTGGTCAAAGTACATTTTGGGAAATTTTGACAGGTCCGTAACTGGAATAATGAGAAATTTTGGTCATTCAGAAAATTTGGTGAAAAATAGAACATTCTACGCAGTAAATGTATTTTAACGCCAAGGCAAATGAGTGCCCCCCTTGTTTGGACAGTTTAGGATGTATCCCCCTGTTCTTATACTAGTTCCTAGTCACTTACGTCAGCATTGCTCAATTCGTTCAAACTGTTCTCAAAGACGGTTGCTGTTCATTTTTGTCAAAATTTCAAATTTCCTGTTTTGCGAAGAGATTCAAAGTATAACGCATAATGTCTGCAATTGAAGTGATCAAAGAGAAGGAACAACGTCTCACTCGGCAAGATTCGCTCAGGTCGCATAAGCAAACCTTAGTGCTTCGCTGTGCCGCCTATGGTTTATCAACAACAGGGAAAAAGCCCCCCCCCCCTTCCTGAAGGCTGATGGCATATTTGCACCCTTCAGAGGAGCGTTCCGGTACAAGTCAAGGAATTGAATCTGATCAATCGGATACTGAAGAAAGGGCAGCAGATCCCAACATTGCCACCACCAGCCAAGCACAGCCGATGATTCATCCGCCATTGCCGCAGGAGTTAATGAGAAATTTTGGTCAAAGAACATTTTTGGAAATTTTCACAGGTCCGGACCTGCAAAAATGATAAAATTTTTTCTCAAAGTACTTTTTTGGAAACTTTGACAGGTCTGGACCTGCAAAAATGAGAAATTTTGGTCCAAGCACATTTTTGGAAACTTTGACAGGTCCGGACCTGCAAAAATGAAAAATTTTGTTCCAAGAACTTTTTTGAAAATTTTGACAGGTCCGGACCTGCAAAAATGAGAAATTTTGGTCAAAGAACATTTTTGGAACTTTTCACAGGTCCGGACCTGGAAAAATGAGAAATTTTGGTAAAATCATTTTTTGGAAATTTTGACAGGTCCCGGCCTGCAAAAATGAGAAATTTTGGTCAAAGTACGTTTTTGAAATTTTGACAGGCCCGGACCTGGAAAAATGAGAAATATTATTAAAATCATTTTTTGGAAATTTCGACAGGTCCGCACCTGCAAAAATGAGAAATTTTGGTAAAATCGCTTTTTTGGAAATTTCGACAGGCCCGCACCTGGAAAAATGAGAAATTTTGGTCAAAGTACATTTTGGGAAATTTTGACAGGTCCGTAACTGGAATAATGAGAAATTTTGGTCATTCAGAAAATTTGGTGAAAAATAGAACATTCTACGCAGTAAATGTATTTTAACGCCAAGGCAAATGAGTGCCCCCCTTGTTTGGACAGTTTAGGATGTATCCCCCTGTTCTTATACTAGTTCCTAGTCACTTACGTCAGCATTGCTCAATTCGTTCAAACTGTTCTCAAAGACGGTTGCTGTTCATTTTTGTCAAAATTTCAAATTTCCTGTTTTGCGAAGAGATTCAAAGTATAACGCATAATGTCTGCAATTGAAGTGATCAAAGAGAAGGAACAACGTCTCACTCGGCAAGATTCGCTCAGGTCGCATAAGCAAACCTTAGTGCTTCGCTGTGCCGCCTATGGTTTATCAACAACAGGGAAAAAGCCCCCCCCCTTCCTGAAGGCTGATGGCATATTTGCACCCTTCAGAGGAGCGTTCCGGTACAAGTCAAGGAATTGAATCTGATCAATCGGATACTGAAGAAAGGGCAGCAGATCCCAACATTGCCACCACCAGCCAAGCACAGCCGATGATTCATCCGCCATTGCCGCAGGAGTTAATGAGAGATTTTGGTCAAAGAACATTTTTGGAAATTTTCACAGCTCCGGACCTGCAAAAATGATAAAACTTTTGTCAAAGTACTTTTTTGGAAACTTTGACAGGTCCGGACCTGCAAAAATGAGCAATTTTGGACAAAGTACATTTTGGAAATTTCGACAGGTCCGGACCTGCAAAAATGATAAATCTTGGTCGAAGAAGTTTCTTACAAATTTCGACAGGTCCGGACCTGATCAAATGAGCAATTTTGGCCAAAGTACATTTTTGGAAATTTGGACAGGTCCAGACCCACAAAAATGAGAAATTTTGGTAAAATCATTTTTTGGAAATTTCGACAAGTCCGAACCTGGAAAAATGAGAAATCTTGGTAAAATCATTTTCTGGAAATTTCGACAGGTCCTGACCTGAAAAAATGAGAAATTTTGGTAAAATCATTTTTTGGAAATTTCGACAGGTCCAGACCTGCAAAAATGAGAAATCTTGGTCGAAGAACTTTTTTAGAAATTTTGACAGGTCCGGACCTGATAAAATGAGCAATTTTGTTCCAAGTACATTTTTGGAAATTTCGACAGGTCCGGACCTGGAAAAATGAGAAATTTTGGTCAAAGAACATTTTTGGAAATTTTCACAGGTCCGAACCTGCAAAAATGATAAAATTTTTGTCAAAGTACTTTTTTGGAAACTTTCACAGGTCCCGTCCTGCAAAAATAAGAAATTTTGGTCAAAGAACTTTTTTAGAAATTTTGACAGGTCCGGACCAGATAAAATCAGCAATTTTGGTCAAAGTACATTTTTGGAAATTTTGACAGGCCCAGACCTGGAAAAATGAAAAATTTTGGTAAAATCATTTTTTGGAAATTTCGACAGGTCTGAACCTGCAAAAATGACAAATTTTGGTAATATCACTTTTTTGAAAATTTTGACAGGTCCGGACCTGCAAAAATGAGAAATTTTGGTCCAAGCACATTTTTGGAAATTTTGACAGGTCCGGACCTGCAAAAATGAGAAATTTTGGTCCAAGCACATTTTTTTAAATTGTGACAGGTCCGGACCTGCAAAGATGAGAAATTTTGGTCAAAGAACATTTTTGGAAATTTTCACAGGTCCGAACCTACAAAAATGATAAAATTTTTGTCAAAGTAATTTTTTGGAAACTTTGACAGGTCCGGACCTGCAAAAATAAGAAATTTTGGTCAAAGAACTTTTTTGGAAATTTTGACAGGCCGGGACCTGGAAAAATGAGAAATTTTGGTCAAGGTACATTTTTGGAAATTTTGACAGGTCAGGACCTGCAAAAATGAGAAATTTTGGACAAAGAACTTTTTTGGAAATTTCGACAAGTCCAGATCTGTAAAAATGAGAAATTTTGGTCAAAGTCTGTTTTTAGAAATTTTGACAGGTCCGGACCTGCAAAAATGAGCAATTTTGGTCAAAGCATATTTTTGAAAATTCTGACAGGTCCAGAACTGCAAAAAAAGAAATTTTGGTCAAACTACATTTTTGAAACTTATGACAGGTCCGGACCTGTAAAAATGAGAAATTTTGGTCAATGTACTTTTTTGGAAATTTTAATAGGTCCGGACCTGCGAAAATGAGACATTTTGGTCAAAGTACATTTTTGCAAATCTTGACAGGTCCGGACCTGGCAAAATGAGAAATTTTGGTCAAAGTGCTTTTTTGAAAATTTGGACAGCTCCGGGCCTGCAAAAATGAGACATTCTGGACATACAGGATTAGGAAATTGTGCAACAAACCTCATTCCCGGCAAACCTTGACAGCTCCACTCCCAGTGAAATGATAATTGTTGAATAAACTTCACAATCTTCAAAATCTTTCAAAATTCTTCACAAGTTAACACCTGTAAAAAGATAAATTTCTTTCAAAGTTCTTTTTGAAAATTTTGACAGGTCCGGACCTGCAAAAATGAGAAATTTTGGTCCAAGCACATTTTTGGAAATTTTGACAGGTCCGGACCTGCAAAAATGAGAAATTTTGGTCCAAGCACATTTTTTTAAATTGTGACAGGTCCGGACCTGCAAAGATGAGAAATTTTGGTCAAAGAACATTTTTGGAAATTTTCACAGGTCCGAACCTACAAAAATGATAAAATTTTTGTCAAAGTAATTTTTTGGAAACTTTGACAGGTCCGGACCTGCAAAAATAAGAAATTTTGGTCAAAGAACTTTTTTGGAAATTTTGACAGGCCGGGACCTGGAAAAATGAGAAATTTTGGTCAAGGTACATTTTTGGAAATTTTGACAGGTCAGGACCTGCAAAAATGAGAAATTTTGGACAAAGAACTTTTTTGGAAATTTCGACAAGTCCAGATCTGTAAAAATGAGAAATTTTGGTCAAAGTCTGTTTTTAGAAATTTTGACAGGTCCGGACCTGCAAAAATGAGCAATTTTGGTCAAAGCATATTTTTGAAAATTCTGACAGGTCCAGAACTGCAAAAAAAGAAATTTTGGTCAAACTACATTTTTGAAACTTATGACAGGTCCGGACCTGTAAAAATGAGAAATTTTGGTCAATGTACTTTTTTGGAAATTTTAATAGGTCCGGACCTGCGAAAATGAGACATTTTGGTCAAAGTACATTTTTGCAAATCTTGACAGGTCCGGACCTGGCAAAATGAGAAATTTTGGTCAAAGTGCTTTTTTGAAAATTTGGACAGCTCCGGGCCTGCAAAAATGAGACATTCTGGACATACAGGATTAGGAAATTGTGCAACAAACCTCATTCCCGGCAAACCTTGACAGCTCCACTCCCAGTGAAATGATAATTGTTGAATAAACTTCACAATCTTCAAAATCTTTCAAAATTCTTAACAAGTTAACACCTGTAAAAAGATAAATTTCTTTCAAAGTTCTTTTTGCAAAATTTTGACAGGTTAGGACCTGCAAAAATAAGAAATTTTGGTCAAAATACATTTTTGGAAATTTTGACAGGTCCAGACCTGCAGAAATGAGAAATTTTGGTAAAATCATTTTTTGGAAATTTCGACCGGTCCAGACCTGCAAAAATGAGAAATCTTGGTCAAAGTACGTTTTTTTAAACTTTGGACAGCTCCGGACCTGGAAAAATGAGAAACCTTGGTAAAATCATTTTTTGGAAATTTTTACAGGTCAGGACCTGCAAAAATAGAACATTCTACGCAGTAAGTGTATTTTAACGCCAAGGCAAATGAGCGCCCCCTGTGTTTGGACAGTCTAGGAGGTATCCCCCTGTTTTTATACTAGTTCCTAGTCACTTATGTCAGCGTTGCTCAATTCGTTCAAACTGTTCTCAAAGACGGTTGCTGTTCATTTTTGTCAAAATTTCCCCACCCTCCCTCCCTTTTATCTACTAGGGTCGTATCTGAATATCCCGTTTTTAGCACGCATTTCTTCGATGGGGCATTCACAGTAGCAAATAGTGACAAGTGAGGCCAGTGGCCTGCAAGTATATGATCAAGTGAGGCCAGTGGCCTACAAGTATATGTCTTAGGACGACAATATATGGTACAGAGAATATTCAATATAGAGGTTGCCTTTTATGGTCCTCACTTCCAAGTTTTTTGAAAGACAGTAGAATTCATTCAAGAATTCAAAAGACAAATAAAACAGTGAATGGCAATTCATGCACCTGCAGATTGTGTAGAGTTTTTATAAAAGATTTGGGGTTTCTAGAATAATTAATTTTGTCTTCTTTTAGTGTCCTTTTTCATTGTAAATTATAATTATTTTCTTTTAGTTATAGTTGGCCTCAATTAGCTGCTATTTGAGCTATTTTATATAGAAAGCCAACTTTAAATAAATCGATAATAATAATAATAATAATAATAATAATAATAATAATAATAATAATAATAATAATAATAATAATAATAATAATGATAATGTCTAAGTGAGGCCAGTGGCCTGCAAGTGTATGATTAAGTGAGGCCAGTGGCCTGCAAGTATAGGTCTACGTGAGGCCAGTGGCCTGCAAGTGTATGATTAAGTGAGGCCAGTGGCCAGCAAGCACTCTGTTTCAGTAAAGGCCAGTGGCCTGCAAGTATATGAATAAGTGAGGCCAGTGGCCTGCAAGTATATGAGTAAGTGAGGCCAGTGGCCTGCAAGTGTATGAGTGAGTGAGGCCAGTGGCCAGCAAGTATACGTTAAAGTGAGGCCAGTGGCCTTCAAGTGTATAATTAAGTGAGGCCGGTGGCCTACAAGGGAATGATTAAGTGAGGCCAGTGGCCTGCAAGTGAATAATTAAGGGAGACCAGTGGCCTGCAAGTGTAAAAATTGCCGAAATAAGGCTACCAACAAAATTGGTAGCGAAATAAGTTTTATTGTTCCTAGATGTAGAATCAAAGTTTACTTGTCTTCGTAACCTAAGTAGCTCAGGCTAGTCGTCTAGCCCCGTGATAGTTGTGTCCATGTTGATCAACAGTTTTATCTTCCAATGGAACTCAAGTTTGACGAGAAAGACTCATACTGCTAGAAGAAAACTGTATTCTTGACATTCAAATATTGTAAGGTTGTACTAGAACTTGTGTTTGCCAGATACGACCCCAAATTCTGCCAACCAGTGCTTCATATCTGTGTAGATCTCTGATTTATGGTGTTCCGCCATTGCCGCAGGAGTTAATGAGAAATTTTGGTCAAATCTTTCAAAATTCTTCACAAGTTAACACCTGTAAAAAGATAAATTTCTTTCAAAGTTCTTTTTGCAAAATTTTGACAGGTTAGGACCTGCAAAAATAAGAAATTTTGGTCAAAATACATTTTTGGAAATTTTGACAGGTCTGGACCTGCAAAAATGAGCAATTTTGGTGAAAGTACATTTTTGGAAATTTTGACAGGTCCGGACCTGCAAAACTCAGAAATTTTGGTAAAATCACTTTTTTGGAAATTTTGACAGGTCCGGACCAACAAAAATGAGAAGTTTTGGTCAAAGTCTATTTTTAGAAATTTTGACAGGTCCGGACCTGCAAAAATGAGCAATTTTGGTCAAAGTACACTCTTGGAAATCTTGACAGGTCCGGACCTGCAAAAATGAGAAATTATTTTTGACAGGTTAGGACCTGCAAAAATAAGAAATTTTGGTCAAAATACATTTTTGGAAATTTTGACAGGTCCAGACCTCCAGAAATGAGAAATTTTGGTAAAATCACTTTTTTGGAAATTTCAACAGGTCCGGACCTGTAAAAATAAGAAATTTTGGTCAAAGTGCATTTTTGAATTTTTGGACAGCTCCGTACCTGGAAAAATGAGAAATTTTGTTAAGATCACTTTTTTTGGAAATTTGAATAGGTCCGGACCTGCAAAAATGAGAAATTTTGGTCAAACTATATTTTTGAAAATGGTATTACGGGAATCTTCACTTTGTTCAGAACAGTGTTTATCAGAGTCCAATAGTTTTTGCTACTAGTTCTAGGATTAGCCAAAGTTTGCCCTGCCTTTAAAAGGTAATTTTGTTTGGCATCCTCGATCAATTTTGAACCTTCAGATACCATCTTTTGTATTCCCTCCAGCTTATCATCTGGCTGACCCCTCCTGACAAAGTTTCTGTAAGCATGATTCTTTTTCCTCAGAAAGTTTTTAACGGTTTTTGTTATCCACGGTGCTTGGCGAGGCCTAATAGTTTTGACTTGGTTTGGAATGAAGTTAGAATAAATGTTCAAAAGGACATTGTTGAGTAATTTAACTTGCTCATTGGGGCTTTCACTTTCGTTCAGATGATCTTGCCAATTAAACATGTTGATACTTTTCATAATGTTGACAAAATCTGCCTTATCATACTGCCAAATCCTTCGGGTATCGGGTGGTTGTGCTACATGCGAAACAGATAGTTTGCCATAAACAGTACTGTAGGACTTTAATTTCCCCAGAACAAGATTCACATTCAGATTCAGAACAAGATTCAGATTCGCAAAAATCTCAAAATATATCAACAATAACGTAAAAAGTTAGCATCTTACACAAACCAAAACCAATTTACTGATTAGAACACTCCATTAGCTTTATTTTAAGGGGTCATTCAATTTCATATATCTTTGGGGCTTTCCAGGAAAACGGGGAACATCTACCAATGTCCCCAAAATCTAACTAGGTCCTGGCAAAATGACCCTCAGCTGCCATCCAAAAAACTGTAATGTTTCTTGATCAAAACCAATTTACTGATTAGCTTCATTGTAAGGGGTCATACAATTGCATACCTCTTGGGGGCTTTCCAGGAAAACAGGGAATATGTCCTAAAGTGTCCAAACATCAAGCACATTCATGTAAGTCTACCCCTGTCTGTCATCTCAGAACAGTAAAATGTTTCAATCAAAACCAATTTACTGATTAGAGCTGTCCATTAGCTTCATTTTAAGGTGTCATACAATTTCATACCTCTAGGGGACTTTCCAGGAAAACGGGGAATATGTACCAAAGAATCAAAACATCAAGCACATTCATTTAACTCTACCCCCGTCTGTCATCTTGGAATAGTAAAATGTTTCAATCAAAACCAATTTACTAATTAGAGCTATCCATTAGCTTCAATTGAAGGGGTCATACAATTTCATACCTCCAAGGGGGCTCTCCAAGAAAACGGGGAATATGTTCAAAAGTGTACAAACTGTTTCTTCGTCCTGGTAAAATTACCCCTGTCTTCCATCAAAGCTAATTTCCTGATTACAGCAGATTATTAGCTTCCCTTTGAGGAGTTATACAATTTTATACCTCTGGGGGGTTTTCCAATCAAACAGGGAATATGTCCTTGTGTAGAAAGTGTACAAAATCTAACTGCAACGTAGTAAGTTACCCCCATCTGCTATCCAAAGACTGACTATTAAGTTTCTTTATCGAAACAAATTTACTGCCTAGAGCAGTCTATTAGCCTCCCTTTTAGGGGTTATACAATTTCATACCTCCAGGGAGCTTTCCAGGTAAAATGGGAAATATGTCCTGATGCAGGGAGTGTGAAAGACAGATGGGGGTAGAGTTAAATAAATGTGCTTAATGTTTGGACACTTTGGGACATATTCCCCGTTTTCCTGGAAAGCCCTCCAGAGGTATGAAATTTTATGACCCCTTAAAATGAAGCTAATGGACAGCTCTAATCAGTAAATTGGTTTTAATTGAAACATTTTACTGTTCTGAAATGACAGACAGGGGTAGACTTACATGAATGTGCTTGATGTTTGGACACTTTGGGACATATTCCCCGTTTTCCTGGAAAGCCCCCTAGAGGTATGAAATTGTATGACCCCTTAAGATGAAGCTAATGAACATCTCTAATCAGAAAATTGGTTTTGATCAAGAAATATTACAGTTTTCGGATGGCAGCTGGGGGTCATTTTGCCAGGATGTAGTTAGATACTGGGGACACTGGTACATGTTCCCCGTTTTCTTGGAAAGCCTCCCTGATATTTGGAATTGAATGACCCCTTACAATAAAGCTAATGGAGTGTTCTAATCAGTAAATTGGTTTTGATTTGTTTAAGATGCTAACTTTTTGTGTTATTGTTGATATATTTTGAGACTTTTGCGAATTTGAATATTGTTCTGAATCTGAATCTTGTGCTGGGGAAATTAAAGTCTCTACAGCAGGAGGTGGCATCAATGTTATTAACTTCTTCGCAGAGAGATGCAGCTGTACCTTGCCTGGAATTTTTTGGTGTGCAAGTTAATTTTTTATCATGATTAGTCCCTGGTAAACTTACATTTTAGACTTTCTGGGAATGACAGCAAGCAGGAATCATCTGAAGCAAGACTGGTTTCAACTGCCAAATGTTTTTTGCTAGCTAGTTGGTGACGGCCTATGCCATTGTAACTTTCTTTCTTTATGGAGAATTTGCATTGTTGTGTGCTGATTTCCTTCAAATCTTCTCTTTCCTGATGAACAATGCATTTTTCGCCGAGAGCTACTTCCCATCTTTCTGAAGTGAGCAGTAAACTTTGTCAATGATGCTCAAGGTACCATTGGACAAAGCAAATCAAGCACGAAGCACGAGTCTGAAGTTTCTACTCCGTGTAAAAAGACCTTGAAGTACTTCATGTATACCTGACTAATTGCAAAATACGTTGCTATGGCGTTCCTATGGCATATATTTTCAAGGGTGTTCGGACATGGATGTTTTGATTGATTATTTATTTACCTTGTTTTGATCCTTATGTCTTACTTTTTTGTCTTGTTTCTGTTCTGTTTCCTCTTCACAACAAAATAAGACACAAGGATCAAAACAAGGTAAATAAATAATCAATCAAAACATCCGTGTCCGAACACCCTTGACATTTTGTACCTGAAAAACCGTGAAATTTTACCTTGCAACCGCCTTAAGTAGACACCCGAGCCATTGCTGTTGGGCTCATTCTTTCAAAAAATCTTTTGATCTCAGGGGTGGCGCCAGCCCTGAAAAAGTGGGGTAGAAAAGATATGGGATTAATTTAATGGCCAGAAGGCACACCTGACGATTTTTGAGTCGTTTCGCTTAGGAATGAATACCAACCTGAGAAAATTGGGGGGGACATGTCCACCCCAGTCCACTCAGTGGCGCCGTCAGGCGTAGGGCGTGGCCTGGCCCGGATGGCAAAGTGGCAAAAGTTGTGAACCCTGTTCGCGAGAGCCAGGTGAGCTAATTTACATGAAAATAACCCTACAATGGCCGTTATCTACTACTAAAGGTTTCATTTCTAAGGAACACCCATACACCTTTGAATTGTTTTCTTTCATAAGCAAAATTCGCAAAATTCAAATCAAGCATGAAGGCAGTCGCTTGACACACTGTGGTTGGTGTTGGAGCACGTCCTAAGGGCCCCGTCAATTTTCAGCAAAGTACTTCTTGAATTTGGAGAAAATACGTGTTGATTTGCACTGAATACTTAAGGGTTCGTCTAAAGATGGGCCCTAATGATTTTTTAGTGAATTGGCCACAGTTGTGAATGAAATGGAGCGCAAGAACTGTACACAAGGAAAAAGGTGGTTATTTATCTTCCAGACCGTTCCAGACAACAATGAACATACCGGGTGAGCCAGAAAAAAGTTTAAACTTTTAAAAATTCGCAGCACCTAGAGTACATCACAGATTTCAATTATTCGAATTTCAGTTAAAACCTGAAAGATAGAAATAGGTTATTTTTCTTGCTGTCTTACCAGCACTATAAGTATAGGTAAATTCAGTTTCATAAAAACTTCATGGTTGCAAAATGACAGAAAAGGGCTTAAAACGTCGATCCTCACACAGAACAATAGGCAATGGGCGTTTCACCCATCTGTAGAGTTATATAAGGCGTAGATTTTCAAACAAATGCTGCGGATTTCTCCCCTTGGGGGGGGGTTTACTCCCATACTTGACTAGACGGGATATGCCACCCAACAGTGTGTCTGTGTCATTTTACGGTTAAAATTATGCGACAGGGTGTCCTTTGGAAGGACATGTTTAGAGTTCTCCTGAAACTATGGATAATGTATACTTTGGGCAACTTTATTATGCGACAGGGTATACTTTTGAGATACATTTAATGCGACAGGGTACGGGGTATGGAGAGATTTGCCACACACCCCCATCACTTCCCTGTCAACTACACCCAGGAGATTTCCAACCTCATAGCAATAAATGCATGAGCGATAGGACACCCAGTGTGTAGCAGTTCAAATCTATATCAGTAGCGAGCTACCTTAATTGTGTCCTGAACTCGTTTTTACTTCGCACACAACCACTTTTCAATGTTTCTTAATTTTGAAATTTTCAGTAGTGAGCCAAATAAAGTGAAGATCCACCTTAACTCGTAAAAAGATGGATTTTCACTTAAGGTGGCTCACTACTGAAAATTTCAAAATTACAAAACATTTAAAGGTGGTTGTGTAGAAAGTAAAAACAAGTTCAGGACACAAAAAACAACAAGTTAAGGTGGCTCGCTACTGATATAAATTTAAACTGCTACACATTGGGTGTCCAGAGGATCACTGTAGCCCATGAGAAATTGTATTTTCTTTCTTTTTCTGTTCGAGGAGTCTTGTTCTTTCTTGATTTGATTAATGCTTTAAGCCCCTTTTCAGTCATTTTGCAACCATGAAATTTCTTTCAGTCAAATTTACTGACATTTCTACTGCTCATGAGACTGCCAGAAAAATCACCTTTCAATATTTTGGATTTTAGATAAAATTGGAATCATTCAGATCTGCGCAGTACAGTTGATGATACGAATTTTCAAAAGTGGGAACTGTTTTCTGGCTCATCCGGTATCAAGGAAGTTGCTAGAAAGTTGCTTGAAAGCGCAAATCCATTTTTCAGCACAACTATAAAAAATTTCCAAGTGTCCATTTTCATTTTGTCGATCACAAACTTCTTTCCTCAAGGAATCTTCTAACATTGTAACTAGTGGGCCATCAGCCCAGTAGGCCCTCTTCTTGGCCCAGGTGTTAAGTAAACGCTCAGTCTTCGAATTCTGTTCCTTTGTTTCTTTCTGTTTGAACATTCAATTCAAGATAAACTTTTCTGTTATAATCGATACAGGTGTCATATGCTGATCTGAGTAACATATAGAGCAACATCTTTTTCTCTTTCTTCCTCTGGTAGCCTCCGCTGTCTCTCGCTAGTAAACCACTAATCTTCCTCTGGCAGACTACCTGTCTTCGTGTGGTAGACTCCTCTTTCTTTCTCTGGTATACTTCTTGTCTTCCTCAAGTAAACCCACTTTTCCATCTGTGGGAGACTGCCTGTCTTCCTCTCGTAGACTCCTCTTTCTTCCTTTTGTAGATTTAATGGCTTCCTCTGGGAGACTCCTTATTTCTCCTCTGGTAGACTGCGTGTCTTCCTCTCATAGAGTAATTATTTTTCCTTTCGTAGATTTGATGGCTCCCTCTCGGAGACTCCTTATTTCTCCTCTGGTAGACTGCCTGTCTTTCTCTCATAGACTCCTTATTTTTCCTTTTCTAGATTTAATGGCTTCCTCTGGGAGACTCCTTACTTCTTCCTCTGGTAGACTGCTTGTCTTTCTCTGGTAGACCACTTGTTTTCCACTGGTAAACTGCCAGTCTCATCTGGTATACTCCTCTTACTTCCTCTGGTAGACTGCCTGTCTTCCTCTCATAGACTCCTTTTTCTTCCTCTCGTAGATTTAATGACACCCTCTGGGAGACTCCTTATTTCTCCTCTGGTAGACTGCTTGTCTTCCTCTGGTAGACCACTTGTCTTCCACTGGTAAACTGCCTGTCTCATCTGGTACACTCCTCTCACTTCATCTGGTAGACTGCCTGTCTTCCTCTCATAGACTCCTTTTTCTTCCTCTCGTAGATTTAATGACACCCTCTGGGAGACTCCTTACTTCTTCCTCTGGTAGACTGCTTGTCTTCCTCTGGTGGACCACTTGTCTTCCACTGGTAAACCCCCTGTCTCATCTGGTATACTCCTCTTACTTCCTCTGGTAGATTGCCTGTCTTCCTCTCATAGACTCCTTTTTCTTCCTCTCGTAGATTTAATGGCTTCCTCTGGGAGACTCCTTATTTCTCCTCTGGTAGACTGCCTGTCTTCCTCTCATAGAGTAATTATTTTTCCTTTCGTAGATTTGATGGCTCCCTCTGGGAGACTCCTTATTTCTCCTCTGGTAGACTGCCTGTCTTCCTCTCATAGACTCCTTATTTTTCCTTTTCTAGATTTAATGGCTTCCTCTGGGAGACTCCTTATTTCTCCTCTGGTAGACTGCTTGTCTTCCTCTGGTAGACCACTTGTCTTCCACTGGTAAACTGCCTGTCTCATCTGGTATGCTCTTCTTACTTCCTCTGGTAGACTGCCTGTCTTCCTCTCATAGACTCCTTTTTCTTCCTCTCGTAGATTTAATGGCTTCCTCTGGGAGACTCCTTACTTCTTCCTCTGGTAGACTGCTTGTCTTTCTCTGGTAGACCACTTGTTTTCCACTGGTAAACTGCCTGTCTAATCTGCTATACTCCTCTTACTTCCTCTGGTAGACTGCCTGTCTTCCTCTCATAGACTCCTTTTTCTTCCTCTCGTAGATTTAATGGCACTCTCTTGGAGACTCCTTATTTCTCCTCTGGTAGAACGCTTGTCTTTCTCTGGTAGACCACCGGTCTTCCACTGGTAAACTGCCTGTCTCATCTGGTATGCTCCTCTTACTGCCTCTGGTAGATTGCCTGTCTTCCTCTCATAGACTCCTTTTTCTTCCTCTCGTAGATTTAATGGCTTCCTCTCGGAGACTCCTTACTTCTTCCTCTGGTAGACTGCTTGTCTTCCTCTGGTAGACCACTTATCTTCCACTGGTAAACTGCCTGTCTCATCTGGTATACTCCTCTTACTTCCTCTGGTAGACTGCCTGACTTCCTCTCATAGACTCCTTTTTCTTCCTCTCGTAGATTTAATGGCTTTCTCTAGGAGACTCCTTATTTCTTTCTCTGGTAGACCACTTGGCTTCCAATGGTAAACTGCCTGTCTCATCTGGTACACTCCTCTTACTTCTTCTGGTATACTGCCTGTCTTCCTCTGGTGCACTTCTCTTTCGTCCTCTAGTATATTTCTTGCATTCCTCTGGTAGACTACTTGTATTCCTCTGCAACTGGAAATTTTTCGAAAGTATCTTATGTACTTTTTCCAAAATATTCAAATTTGATTGTTGTCAAAAAGGATTGCTTTTTAAGTCACGGTTTTAATCTTCTGAATCCAAGATAGTTGTCAGACGATCTTTTTTAGCCTGTGCGATCCTGAAATCAGTTTCAACGTTAACCGAAAATTAACGAGAATTTTCTTGGGACTTTTTATTTAGTGCTAACGTTTCGACCAAAGAAAAATAGATGTGATTAATACAAAGCCTAAAGCATTTGTGACTGCCCTCAAAATGTGCTGAGGCAAAAATCTGAGGCTTGTGAGATCTTCGTAAGCCAAATTGCAAATTAACTAAACCAAATTAACAAACAGAAGCGAGAAGAGCTCCTCTTTGAAGACTTGTGAAACAGAATTTCAGTTTATAGACCAAAAGCCCAGGGGATGGGAAGGGATGCTCCAATATCAGGCCATATTGGCATTTTTGGTAGTTTTTATCAGGAAATTCAGGTAATGGGGTATACTGTGCTTCTTTGATTTTTCGTTGTGAATTTCCTGGTGCTGGGGTTCATTACTTAGGTACTGTTGTACTCAAATTCTGGTACTGTCAGGGCTGAAGCCAATGGGGGGCTGGGGGTCTGGGGGTAGGGCGCCCTCCAGGAGACCATTTACCGGAAAATTTTCCTCTCTTGCCGAAATTTTTTTTATTTAAATGACTAGCTTTGGAGGATTTTGAGGATAAAAACATGAATTTATTAGTGTTAAAAATAGATTTCAACAGAAATTATTGAATTTATGGCATATTTTTGATTGATACTCACTAAGTGTGTTCATTTCAAGGTTTGATCGCAAAACGTGGCCATATTTTAGTTACTGTGGAATTAGATCGGTCATATAATGCATAAATTGAGCGTACAACAGTTGTTGTGGCTGTTATTGTTGATGGTTTTATCGTCTGAAAATTTGGTTCTTCGCCCCCTAGGCGGTCATGGCTGGTATCGGCCCTGATGAGTCCTAGCAATGCATTGTCTTTTTGTCAAGCAAAACTGTTTCAGGGGTGTTGCAATGAAAAACTGTTTCTGAAAGCATCATTTGTACTCAAGGATTGGGTATCAAATCTTCCCTAAATTCTGAGATTCGGTCATATCAGAAGTCCTTCTGCCGCACACCACACCTATAACCTGAAAGTGCAGTTCCCACGATCGAAAGGTGTACCTCCAGCTGGAGCTTTGTATCCCAAATGTCATAGACGTCAAATGCTATTAGGCTTGACTTTCATAACCGACGTTAAACCCAATGTACAGTTTAAGTCACTTGAGTCTTAGTCCTTGTAATGAAATAACTCATTTTTAGATTTAGAATTTAAACCTTTGCTACTACAGCCGTGCAATCAACAAGGAAATCATGCAGTGGAACCCACCTACCTGGAAACACAATATACATGCCAATAACGGAAAATCGCTGAAAATAGCACTTATGGGCCTAAATGACATGATGTTTTATATCAGCTATAAAATCTTTACCTGTACGAACCTGAACGAATCCTGTAGCAGAAACCTTCACCTATACCTAAAGTTTAGTGGGAATAAGTTTCCAACACTCTCTTCTCCTCAATTCTATGCTTGCATTAGGAAAGAAGAAATTTTACGGGTCTCTTATTGTTTTAATGCCAAAAATACTCCTTGACAAATATGTACCAAATATAAATCGATGTAAATTCTTGAACTGATAAGTTGTTTAATTGTGCAGACATTGAGGTTTTATTGAAAACAAAGTATTTTTAAATTGGCTCAATACAACACGAGAAATGAAATTCTGAAATATTTTGTTTAGGCCCATTTCAAAAGCGATAGATCGGAAATGTAAACAAAAACATAACCTAACTTCAAACTGCAATTTCTCTGCACTCGTTGATCCAATTTACAAACGGATTTTTGTTCTGAATAGCTTAAAGTGTCTTCTTTATGATAAATTTAACGTTTTTGCATTTGAGAGCTTTTGTTAGGGCCCTCTTTCAGAATATTCAGGCAACAGAAACTCGCGTTATAAGGCTATCCAAGACCTCTTCAAGATTCGCGCCAAGACGGTGTGCACGTGACTTTGATTGTATAATTTTTAACAAATCAGATGACAGGAATATGGTCATGTGATAGATGCACAGAACTAGAACCAATCAGCACATCGGTAGTAGTCACGTGGCATTTTCGCGGGAAGAGTGAAATGGCGTCAGCATTCGCTGAAAGTTTCTTGCTGATTCTGGAGCAAAACGAAGAAGGTGAAGATAACTTCCAAGAGGAATTATAACCCAAAACAGATATACATAGGGTATTCAAGAAAAGAGAGAAACATTGATGAATATAAAACAGAGGTTTGTATTTCTCATTGACGGAAAATTTCTCTATTCATCTGGGGTTTTGACTTCAAAAGAATATAAAAGAATAATCTTCTGGCCTCTGTTTTCTTTTGGAGAAGATGAATTTGATTTGAAACAAGAATAAATATAGCAATGAATACGAAGAAATAGAAAGAAATATTGATAAATATAACACAAAGGTTTATGTCTCTTATTTTGATGAAAATCTCCCACTTTCATATGGGCTTTGACTCGAAAAGAACGTAGGAAGAAGATAAATTTCTGCCTCTTTCCTTTTTGGTGAACGGTGAAGCACAGATGAAGCTAATTTCAAAACTAAGAATAGACTAGAAAGAAAACGGAGAGAGCATTAACAGATATTACACAGAAGTTTGCATTTCTTATTTATGAATGATTCCACAATTTCATTTGGACTTTGACTTAACGAAGTTTCAGTTCAACTTGCCAAAATTCCACCATCATGTACAAAAATTGATATTCAGGATAATCTGGTTGAAGCTGCAAAGGAGGTTAAAATACTTGGTATGCAGATTGATCAAACACTTTCATGGGACAGCCACATCTCTCAGCTAAAGAAATCCTGTGCAGGGAAGCGAATTCAAATGAAACAGATCAGAAACTGTATGAAAAGAGAAACGTTTTCAAATGTTGTGCAAGCATGTGTACTCTCAAGCGTACAATACGGTGATATTGTCTATGGCAATGCGTCAAAAACAGCACTACACAGAGCTCAGTTAATTCAGAACTTTGCGGCAAAGGTAGTTACTGGGATGCGTAAGTTTGATCATGTGACACCAGCTTTAAACATACTTCAGTGGAAGTGGCTTGAGGAACAACGAAAGACTCACAGGCTCTGTTTACTGTACAAATGTCTAAACAACCAAGCCCCCCAATATCTCTCTGAAATGTTCCATACAAACTCGCAAATCCATGAGTATAATACCAGACAGCAACACCACTTGCATGTACCTATGTCAACAACGGCGAGCCATCATAGAACATTCTTGTATCAAGCCACTGCTGACTTTAACAAATTACCATCAAGAGTCAAGCAATCATAAACATTATATCAATTTAAACAAAACTTAAAATTACTGTAGGTTTAAAGATTATTGAAAATATGTAATTCTTTTATCTCTGTACCTTTAAATATTTTCTACCCTAATTTTATTGTGTATAATCAAAGGACTATACTTACATTTAGTTATACTTACATAGGTTTTTGTTTTATTAACTATTTATTTATTTTACTGCCAGTGAAAAACCTATGTTATTAGGATCTGTGCAATGAATACATACATACATACATACAACTTCTGTTTTCCTTTGGTGAATGGTGAAGCAAAGACCATGAAGTTAAATTTCAATTTCCCTTCTTTTCGGTGGCTTGTATGGTAGTAAAGCAAAAAAGGAAATAAATAATTAGAGGAACTGAAACTCATGAATGCAGGGAAATGAGAAATCGATAAGCAAAGGATGACAGATTTTTTATGCAAAATTTTTGGAAGCTTAGATTAGCCTAGAACTTTAATTGCACAGTTTAACATGCTGCTTTCCTTTGAGTCACGAAACGGGCAGAAAAGTAAAGTTCAGAGTAAATAGAAATGAATACAATGAAGGGTATCTATCAATTTTGTAGATACTATCATAAGATTTATATTTCCTATTGATTAAAATCCCATTACCTGTCACTGTGACTTTAATTCATTATACAGTACGTCTAAAAGTTGAGCAAGTAGGCCTGTCCTTTTTTAGTGGTGCAGAAAAGTGAAGACGGCGTAGTAGTTGCAATGACAACGAGGATTCCACTAAATTATTAACTTAGGAATTGACACATACAAACCTTACTGTTCAATATTTCATGAAACTGGATTTGAAATGAAAACATTCTATTTCATAGAAATGGAGATTTATGACGAAGATCAACTAACAGAATATGAAATTGTAAGACAAAGAAATATCATTTCAAATTATGAATTCATGAAAAGTTGTGGTGAGTAGCAAGTGATACATTTTTTGAGAAAGTGATCAATCATTGCAATGGGTCAACAAGTTTATGATTTGCTTGATGTGCTGATGTATACACCATTTCAAGAGTGCAATCTGTGAATCATACTCTGTTTAATGAATCTGAAGACGTTCTAAATCCTTCCATACACAAAAATGTCGTCGAACTCTAGTTGGTCTCCAGCTCAAAATTTTGAAATTGTGTTTAGGTTCCTTTTGATCTACACATTGATTTTAGGTGTCACCTGACGACACGTTTTTTTGTTTTTGAATAACTAGGAAATGTTGGAAATATTGCTGTATCTGACAAAGGTTACACTTCTAAAAATATCTTAATTGAGCTAGGGTAAAAATCTGCATAAAAGAACCTAGGTTTTCTTTAGGCTGCTTGAGTAGGTGCTTAATCAAATGGCTATTATTGTAAATTTCAGCTTGCAAGGTTTTTAAAAAAGGCTCTTGCCTAAAGTGCACTGCACGCCTTGCACACGTAAGTACTTTTGTGCAGCACTAGAATTCTTGAACATTTTCAGATAGAATTATTGTTAAAAATCTAATAGCCGTTGGTACCAATAAAGAATTCTGATGAGAATGTCAAGAATTCTTGAAAATTCTGAGGAATTCTGAAGACATGAAACCTTTTGCATAAGAACATCTCCCAGTTTCAGCCTCTTGGGGGTTCCTATTTAGCGGGTTTAAAAAGATTAAATTTCAACCTCAAAGGTCCTATAAAAACAGGTTGTTTTATGCGGGTTTCTACTGTAAAGTAAATATAAATCATCTCTTTAATAAGTATGATATTCTTTAGAATTCATTTATCTTCAGAAGCATGGTCAACTACGTATCCTTATTTGCATTGTTTATTCTAAGAAAACGATATCATCAGCTAATCGTAATTCAAAAATGAAACAATGTATCAACAAATCTAAAGCAGAAGTTTTTATACATTGCTCTTTATTGGCATTGACAAAATTCTATATCCATTTGTAGCGGGAACATTGAGAGGTAGCCCTACATCGCAGTCACTGCCTTCTTAAACTGTCCTATCATTGACGATGATGTTGTCATTTTGTAGTTGCATTTTCATATTATTTCAGAGGACAAACGAGGCTATGAAAATTGCAATTCATTCTTATTGTGGGGGTCATCAAGGGGGGTAGAAATCCGCCGTTCCGCGCGATTTTCATTTAAAATCCGCCGCTCCGCTCATTTTTAGCCAAAATTCCGCGTCCCGCCTTTTCGTTATCAATTATGGCACAAAGTAGTATTGTTTGACATTTTCATCCATCCAGGTGGAAAGAGGAAGAGAGCGGCAGTCAAAATTCTTGTGCAAAGCTTGGAAGTTATTCTCATAAAGCTGGCTAGAAAAACAGAGATGTGACCACGACATCTTCTACAAGACAACAGATGAAAGATCCACAAATCCATGAAACTTCATAACAATTCCGCATTACGCTTATCATTTCGAGAAAATCCGCGTCCGATGGGGACGGAGAATTCCGTCTTTCCGCCGAGAAATTGCCAAAATTCCGTATTCCGCGACGAATTTTCTTCAAATTCCGCTGTTCCGCAAACCCTGATGACCGCCACCTTATTCAGCGACAGTAACAGCAATGTTATTTTCCCCCAGGGTTGCCAGTGAAGCCATTATTGTATGTTCAGGTAAAAAAGGTTGATGAGATATCAGGTGATGAATATTTACCAAGTGAATCTGATGATGATGATCAATGGTTTCCAAATGCAGCAGAAGAAAAGAAAAAAAGAGAAGAAGAAAACAGGAAGAAACTCGCTAACCAAAAGAATAAGTCAGGTGATAGCAATGGATACGTCATATATATACATATACATATACATATACATATACATATACATATACATATATATATATATATATATATATATATATATATATATATATATATATATATATATATATATATATATATATGTACATATATATATATCTAGCATATATATCTAGCATATATTTTCAGAATTTATTGGTAGCTAGCTCTTCAAATATGGGACAGTTTGTCGTTGCTCACCCGAAAGTTTTGATAGTTGACTATGTTACAAGCTTTTAGCTGAGCAATTTATTCATATCCAGTAGATAAATAGTAGCATCTCCATGCTGCTAAGGTGATGGACTAAGATTACAACTGAAATGTTTTGATAAGAAAAGAAACAGAACAATAGTTGAATATTGCCGACAGAGTGCCAAAAAGATTGCAAAATTTTCATTAAATCAACAAATCAAGAGTTAAACCGTGAAAAATATGCCTATAAGCACCTTTTATTGCTCCTGGCAACTGGGATAAAACAGAATGTTAACGTGTTCACATTTTCCGTTTTAGTTGTTAAGAGAGTAACAAAGCCAGCAACCCTGTTTGGGACTGCAACAGCAAGCAAAAACTCCAAGAAACCTACAACGAATAGTTCTCACTCAAAGGTAATAATAGTGTGAGAGACCGCACATTTTCTTCATGACCGCGATGGTACTGAGGAGAAACGGATTTAGGGAAAATTTAATGAAATTTACTTTTTTCAATATTCCTGGACTCAAATTCTATTTGCCAGGCTACAAAGAACTGGAGACTTTATCTACCTACCACTTTAAAAAATTAGAAATATTCGCCAAGTATAAAAACGTTGCAATGGGATGTAGGACAGTTGTCCTTCGTATGTCCACGTAACCAGCTTGTTTCCCAAGTTTGGTCGTTTTAGAAAATGTAGTGACTTCAGCTTGTTGCTGTTAAATTGCTTTGCCCAATCCTTCCATTATTAGCTAAACGTTAACGTTTTGGAAATACTTTAAACAACTATTTCATACTAGGATGTGTGTGATAACATGACACATGCGTAAGAATTCCGCAGTACCATCAAGAATAACGAGGGCCCTTGCTTTTAGACAAAAACTGATGTCCCTGAAAGAAAAAGGAAGATGAGTAGCACAACAGAAGAGCAAGGTGATGGAGACAAGGAACAACATTCTTTGCAAATGCAAATTGATGACATAAAAACACAAGGATCAAGTGACAAATTCCAGCCAATTAGGAAAAGAAGAAGAAAGGTAGAAACTGATGTATCACCAAAAACAGATTTGCCAAATCTTGACCAAGTAGCTGAGCGACGATATCCGAAGAGGAAAGAACGAGTTGATTACACAGAAGCGGAGGTTCCCAATGATGACCATTATTTGTGTATGTATCAGCATTGAGACGATTGGCTGGTCGATAAATTCGCATCGTAGAGTTGTGCTAGCTTATGTAAACAAACACCATAATAAAGATTATCACCGAAAAACAGCTAGCTTAGCTTCCAGTTTAGCATATCAATGTTTTCAAGTAAATGATGATGAGCTAAAAAAGAAAGTCTTTCTGATAAACGAAATTTGTAGAGACTGACAAGGTGTTACAATGTGCCCTAGCACAAAGCATCCTCTCACAGATCAAGGTTGAGCTTTCAATGCTTGTTGAAATGGATTTACATTGGATGCACAACGTCACATGCTCTACATTTTCAATTGACTTGATCGGCTAATTCGAAGGGGATGTCGATCAAAAAACGAAATCAGTCGTTGGAGAAATAGCCCCATAGCGGCTATGATGTTTTCCAAGTGATGGATTCCGGTACCTTTGAATATCTGAAAATGCAATTCACAAACATTGAGGAAATGGTCTCACAAGATAGAACTGCTCGCTGAAATAGAAGACAAATTCTCCTTTAAACAAAACTGGCTCTGACGCTTTCTAATTCACCCTTCCACATCATGTTGGTCAGAAATACCTTATTTTTAGTCAAAGACCAACTGAAAATGACTGAGTTATCGATTTTTCAATCATTAATGAATCCACTTGTCTATTTGTCCACTATTTTCGTTAGAGAATCTCATAAACTTAATTTCCGTAGTTTGTGAAGACTGTGGTGACTTTAATCATGGTGATTGTCCAATACATGGACCACTCATTCCAGTGGAAGATTCTGCACTTGACAAAGAGATAAATAGAGAGCAGACAAAAGCACGTGCATCCCTGCCAAAAGGACTACAAATAAAGGAATCTTCGATCGAACATGCCGGATTGGGTGTATTTGCAACAGAAGAAATCGATTGTTTAGTCAGATTTGGACCTTATCAAGGCAAAAAGACACATAAGGCATCGGTCTATGATGGCAGAGATACTAGTTATATGTGGGAGGTACGACAAATTAGTTTTTTTACATTCGATCAAAATATACAACACAAGGCATTTAAATAACGCAATTATACAAACTACTGTACTATACTACATGGAAGAATGCCACGGAGAGCAAAATCTATGGCAGCTCCACAGCCCTACAATGGAAAATGAAATAAAAGAGACAAACAAAAAATTCTACCTCAACTTAGACGTCATTAATTATTCAAAACGAAGCAATTACATTTGCTTCCTCATGGCAAGTTTGCGTTGCCCTTTCACGTCTAACGTCTGATTAAAGCTAGACTTGAACACTGCAAAGAAAGGGCAAAATCGGGTCAGGTTTGCTTACATCCATTTCAGGTCATGTGGTAGATCTTTTGGTAAAACGCCTCTTCATTTCTCAACATACTTCATGCCATGCAAAGTTGTACCATGAATGCAAAAAGAAGCATAGTACCAAAGCTTCCCATCGGCATGGTTACATGACTTGATTTGGGTACAACAAACCTTACCCGATTAGGCCCATTACAAGAAACGACAAACAAAGAAAGACAATATACGAGAAGGGAATCGGTAGCATTGAGGTAACATGGTGGCTTCGTTGCAAAAACCCGTATTTGAAATCATTTCAATAAAATCGACCATTGCTGTGGATATAACGCAGCGTTAACTCGATTATCTTTCTATTTAGGTCATTAGTGAGATCTCTGCCGCCACGAATCCATTTGATCTAACAATCCCAATGTTGATTTTTTTGCTCAGAAGCAATGCAAAACAAAAACTCACTTTCGGAAAGAGAAACATTAACAAGTCAAATTAGCAAATGATTCCATAAAGCCGTTTATTCCTTTTGAAATACATTATTCGTAGTTATAATGTAGTTATTTATCTGATGGGCATTTCTAGCGTGTTGACGATTTCCTTCGTTGTCAATTAATTAAGTTGCTTCCAAGTGGTGAAAAATCAACGATTTTAGTACAGAATCTAACCTCAACAACTTTCTACTTTCTTCTCTCACGTTCTGATGACATTTCAGGTACATTTGAAGCCCTATGAGTTTGATTTAGATATTTGAAGGATTTTTCTCTACGATTTCCAGCATATACAGATTCCCACACAGACTGATAGCAACTTTTTCGTATGACAACAGATTATGCAAGATGGTGAAGTACGTTATTACATTGATGGAAAAGATGAGAACAGTGGCAACTGGCTGCGCTTTATCAATTGTGCAAGGACGGAGGCAGAGCAGAATTTGGTAGCTTACCAATATAGGAACGATATTTACTACAGGTTAATTGAAGAAATTCTATTTGCTATTAAACAAATTGTTTTCTGCAATTCAATTCATCATCTGAAACATGTCTATGTGAAGGTTTACCTGGTTACAAAATTCTGCACAGTACAGGGTGTCTCAAAAAAATTGTTCGACGTTTGATAAAAGCAAATCGGTTGAAAATTCACTTAGTTACGAGCTCTCGAAGATCAAAAATATGCGATAGCTGAAACCAGAGACCCCCCCCCCGCCCAGATTACTGGTATTGAAAAAAGCTCCAAGATAGAGGTAAGAGAAGCTTATCCAATGTCATACCTCTCGTTGATATCAGAGCAAACCAAATAGGACTGCTAAAGTAAATTATTTCTTGCGATCATTCTCTAAATTCCTTAACATTGCGTAAGTTCAAAAACAGTGGTTCAAATCATAATCGTCGAGAGACTGAATCTGTTTCCTGAAAACATCCATATGCTTCTTATCGAAAACCTGTTTGAATCCCACTTGGTTCGCCCTGAAATGATTGAGAAATAACGGAAACGACGGCCTGTGGGGCTTTTACCAAATATGCCATTTCGAGGCCTCTGGTTTCAGCTTTCGCACAAATTTGAACTTCAAGTGCTTGTAACTCCATGAATTTCTAGCGGATTTGCAAGATTCTTGTGTCAAAAATTAAATCTCAGGAAAAGGGTGACTTGACCAAGGGTGCTTTCAGCGTATCGTTATTTCTTAGTATTTAATCAAACGTCGAACAGTTTTTTTGAGACACCCTGTACATGAAATCAATTTTTTGCGAAATAGTTCGCGGTAACCTTTATAGGAAAGGCTAATCGAACTTTCGATAAATCGCCTGGTCCCTTTTATAAAAATGCTATGAATAGGCTATTCCACTTCTCTTCAAGGAAGCCTGTTCACAGGCAAAAGTAACAATTAAACAATTGCAATCAAAGTTGCTGGTTAACATTTTGAAATACACATTTCACCAACTATATAATCCAATAACATCAGCGTTTCATTCCTGCATTTTGACACTGTACATTTAATATATCAAGATACTCTTCTCCGTTCTTCATCAGTTAAGAAAAGTGTAGCAACTGCTTCTTTTGAACTTTGTTCAAAAGCTATAGACATAGGAACCGGGGGAGGGCAGCGAGGGCACCTGCCCACCAAGATGTCGCAACAAACAAAGAAGTCCCCTTTTATCTTCAGAAAATGACCCCTTCTTTTTCTTAAGAAAAAATGTCCTCAAAGTGTCGTATCCACCAAGTTTGAGATGCTTCCAACGTCCCTGTGAAAGGCTTGCTACGTGGAACAAGCTTCGTTGCTTTCAGAAGAGAAGCAGCACTCAGGCATGCGCTCTCCTGTGTCAAGATGTCTGTAGATAGTTGTAAATATGAGTAAAATCAAATAAAATTTTGTGACGGGCAACAGAAAATATTCAGTAATGGTGAAACAAAAGCTTGGAAAATGAAAAGAAATCTGTAATTAGGCAATATACGCAGAAAGATTGCTACTTACTGTGATATGTATGAAAAATTGGGATCTATATCACATCATCTGATAATGTGGTTGCATCTTACATCGCTTGTGTTGGGACTGAAATGGAAGCGAAATTATTTGAAAATTCTTTGCAAAGTTAGCATTAGCGTTTATATGGTAAACACCTCTTGATGACTACTTAGCATTGTGTATCCTATATTTTCTTGAAACACAAAGAAAGCGATACGCTATGAATTAGCTAACTGCATCTCTCCTTGAAGATATTTATCGTGGCTTCAAAGTGTTTTGAAAGGAGCTAATGATTTACAATCATGTATGACAGGGCATACAAGAAAATACAACCTGGAGAAGAGCTTCTTGTTTGGTATGGAGAAGATTATGCTGCGGAGCTTGGAATCAGTGATTCACAAGATGAAGCACAGCAGCAGAAACAGCAATTCACCAATGGTATGACTGAAGTATATTCTTTTGTTTCTAAATAATACGAGTTGATGATGACTGACTCAGTTGGGTATGCAAAGTAATGGGTTCGTTTCATTGGAGATTTTTAAAGACTGGAGTTTAGTGTCCCGCATATAAGAAACATGAATTTATGAAACACCAGACCTTGATTTTTGAATAATGTCCCTTCTTTTAAGAAACTGATGCAGGTCTGCAAAAAACTTTTTTTCTTATTCAAAAACTATACATATATTAGAAATTTAAAAAGCATGGCAAATTGAGCATTTCAGTTGAATCAGACTGTACATATTCAAATATAAACAAGAATTTTACACGAAAATGAAGCAAAAAGTGCTTTCCTGGAATAATTGTACCTTTTCTTGGTAGTGAAAATTAAGAAATACAAATCAAAATAGTGTAGTTTATATGACAATGGAGCTTGTGTCTCAGTAGTGCAATGATAGTACATGATATTTCTAATAAAATACTTAAGAAACTTTACCCTAATTTGAACTTTATATCTCATTTTATAAGAAACAAATCAGACCTCAAACTGAAAATATTGTTTCTTATATGCGGGAAACTACTGTAGTACAAGCTACCAAGAGGCTGCGTCATAATGGTGCCAAAAGATTGGATTTGGATTGGGAATTTCCTGGTCCATTTATATCATGTTGGCGTCAAGATGTTTTGATATGAATTTCAATCAATTTCAATCAAAAGTAGTTTTCATCGGTAGCTTTCCGCTAAAAGAGTGGGCACGAAGGCAAGTTTTGGTAATAAGAAGGCACCTTTCTGAAAATTGAGCGGCGAACTTCAGCTATCCACAAGTGTACCCTCCCCCAGACACTCTCATTTCTATGAAGATTCTCTCGTAACTGTTCTATGAATTCATAGCTTAAAGTATGTCATTTGTTCCTCTTATGCCAAAAATTCAATCAAATCATATCATTTTCAGGTACTGTAAAGCACTGTCCCCTGTGTGGTAGAAAGTTTGACAATGGATTTTTCGAAAGACATGAAAAATGGTGCAGATCAAGGATGCAGCTGGTCACATCGGACCAAATATCAAGTAAAAATGAAGGAAGTCTTATGAAGAGTGAGATTGTGAAATGGAGTGATGACAAGCTCAATAGAAGCAAGAGGCTAAATAGTGGAGAACAGAAACCTTACATACCTTACATGAGTGGACAAGGATTTAATATAAGTTGCCATCTCAATACACATAAACGAATTCATACTGGAGAGAAACCTTACATTTGTGATATATGTGGAAAAGGATTTAATCAAAGTGGCAATCTAAAGATACATAAACGAATTCATACTGGAGAGAAACCTTACATTTGTGATATATGTGGAAAAGGATTTAATCAAGGTGGCAATCTAAAGATACATAAACGAATTCATACTGGAGAGAAACCTTACATTTGTGATATATGTGGACAAGGATTTAATATAAGTTGCCATCTCAATACACATAAACGAATTCATACTGGAGAGAAACCTTACATTTGTGATATATGTGGACAAGGATTTAATATAAGTTGCCATCTCAATACACATAAACGAATTCATACTGGAGAGAAACCTTACATTTGTGATATATGTGGAAAAGGAGTTAATACAAGTAGCGATCTCAAGAAACATAAACGAATTCATACTGGAGAGAAACCTTACATTTGTGATATATGTGGAAAAGGATTTAATCAAAGTGGCAGTCTCATTATACATAAACGAATTCATACTGGAGAGAAACCTTACATTTGTGATATTTGTGGACAAGGATTTAATATAAGTGGCAATCTCAATACACATAAACGAATTCATACTGGAGAGAAACCTTACATTTGTGATATATGTGGAAAAGGATTTAATATAAGTTGCCATCTCAATACACATAAACGAATTCATACTGGAGAGAAACCTTACATTTGTGATATATGTGGAAAAGGATTTAATATAAGTGGCAATCTCAATACACATAAACGAATTCATACTGGAGAGAAACCTTACATTTGTGATATATGTGGAAAAGGATTTAATCATAGAAGCGGTCTCAATACACATAAACGAATTCATACTGGAGAGAAACCTTACATTTGTGATATATGTGGACAAGGATTTAATCAAAGTGGCAATCTTAAAAAGCACGAGCAAAGTCATGGTCGATAGAAGAATTCCTTGTGTGATTCATGCTGAAAATGGATATCTCTAGAGTACCTAGAGGGAGCTCTAGAGTGCTATCGTCCTGAACCGCCAACCTAGAGCATTCTCCGAGTTTTAGCCCTGTTTTTAAACTTTCATAAATAGTCAAGGCTTGGACTAAAAATATGGAAATGGATTGTTGACACATTATTCTTGCCTTGCATTCGTATTTGTTAGTTTGTTTCCCTAAATTTCTTTTTATGCTGAGAATCCGACCAGTGTAATTTATTCACGCCGATTTTCGCCGTTCCTCCTTTCAGTTGTGACTGGGCTTTCATCTGCCATGCCCCAGGTACCGCAGTCGAACGATTTAAATGGGAACCTTCTTGTGGCAAATAGCTGTTTTTAGATCCCTATCATGTAACAGGTGTTTTTATGAAAGGAGGCGGTTCAGGGCGTTCTCTTTATGAAGCCCCCCACTTATGTCAAATTCCAGAATTTACCAATGATTTTCTGTTTTTTTCAGCTAAACAAGCTCACATGCTAACTTTGATATGGTCTGGGACAAAACTGCGTTGGATTTATGTATTTGACTCGTAAAATTACATTTAAACAACAGACTCGCTGGCAATTACTTTGTTCCCATGTCACAATAAGTTTCTTCTTTTTAGCCGGAGGTTTGACCTCCACGGCCTCTTCAATAGAATGTGAAATGAAACTGAACCCTCAGACTGATTGCTTAAACGTAGTTATTGCTATTTATAGACTGATGGATGCTCAAACTACGACTCATGGACTTTCACATTGAAGTGGAGACGAAGATTTAGCCATAGCAACACTGTATGAACTCCAGGCAATGGCGGATTTGACTAAGTTGACGGCTCCTAGAACTTAAGCCACGAACAAAAGCCGCAAGTATCTAGATAAATGTTTCTTTGACCCAAGAATCAACAAAACTTTCACCGTGAACCAGGAGTTCCTCACTTTCAACTTTTAAGGACAATTAGCTTCCACAGACTTCAACCAACCCCAACCAACCTAGCAATGAGAATTTCCAACTGTCGAGGATGGTTCGCCTTGCTTCGCCTAAAACATCGCCTAAAAGCCTGGTTCCTACGGTGGCCGAAATGGGCCATCGCCAAAGTTTTTCAAAATCAAGAAAAAAGTTTTCAAATCAAGAACAAGCAAAAACGATCAAGAACACGCAAACACGATCAAAACACGCAAGAGCACGATCGAAATTTTTGTTTCAAAAAATCGTGAAAAGATTTTCGAAGACAAGAAAGGACATACTCAGTGGACAATTAAAGCAAATGACAGATCAAGATTTTGTAACTCAATTTGTAGAGAGATCACCAAAAAAGAAGATTTGAAATGCTTTATTACCGCACCGGGGGTTACTCAAATATTTTAAAGTTAAAAAGAAAAACATCAAAGAAACCTCGTCGAGGAGAGTAGGCCTACCTCCTAGACATGACACTACAAATACAATTACAGTTGCAAATAACAATGAATTGCAATCAAACTAGAATAAGTCATTTTTCCTTAAAAGAGGCTCTGACTTTCAGTTTCGTTAAAATTTCATTTCAGACACAGCCATATTTTGTATCACTTTTGCTGGCTAGTTTAATTGCAATTCATTGTTATTTGCAACTGTAATTGTATTTGTAGTGTCATGTCTAGGAGGTACTCTCCTCGGCGAGGTTTTTTTCACTTAACAAATAAAATATTTGATGAATAACCCCCAGTACGTTAAATAAAGCATTTCAAATCTTTCTGGTGATCTCTCTACAAACTGAGTTACAAAATCTTGATCTGTCATTTTTTTTAATTGTCAACTGAGTACAGTATGTTTTTCCTGTCTTCGAAAATCTTTTCACGATTTTGAAACAAAAATTTCGATCGTGCTATTACATGTTTTTATCGTGTTTGCGTGTTCTTGATCTTGTTCACGTGTTCTTGATCGTGTTTGCGTGTTCTTGATCGTGTTTGCGTGTTCTTGATTTGAAAACTTTTTTCTTGATTTTGAAAACGTTTTTCTTGATTTGAAAACTTTTTTCTTGATTTTGAAACCTTTTTTCTTGATTTTGAAAAACTTTAGCGATGGCCCGTTTCGGCCACCGTAGGTTCCAGAGTGCATACCGAAATCTGTTCATTTCGGTCTCACATTTTTATATAAAAGTCCCAGTTTGAGCAAAAATAAAAAATGTTGTCATTTTTGTTGTTATCGTTGTTGTTGCGATAACTGGGACTATTTCGTGAGTCTATTGAAATCTATTAGATCGTTAGAACTCACGACAGTTGTTCAGGAGCATAGGCGTAGGAGACAGGGGGTGGGGGAGCTGCAGCCCTCCCAACCTTAGAAAAATTTGCAAAAATCAGCCATGATCAGGCTGAAAATCGGCCTAAAATCGGGCAAAATTTTCGTAAACAATGGATCTTTTATCAAGCAGCCCCCTAAATTCTATTTCCCCCTTCGCATATGTTCAGGAGGCTTCAAAGGTGATCCAAAAACTCCGGCTAGGGAAGCATAGGATCTAAATCTCTAAATCGGTATAAAATGGCGGGTGTAAAATTCAATGCCAAATTTCTTTAAACTGAAGGGCTTGAAAGAAACTTTAGCCACTTTTCTCTTGTTCTACCGTTGGACTTTCCAAAATTCTTGAATATTTGTTGAAATTACAGCCTTTCTTATATTTCAACTCATTTTGTGATATGACGTCATCAAATTTCTAAATCACAAACCAGAAGAGTGCAAGGGTTTTGCTTGATACCCTTTTTTTTAGCATCCATAAACTAGGGTCCTCTTGAAAATTATTTGACCTTTCGTGGACAGGTTTAGAAATTGCTATAGCTTTGAACTTTTTCCTGGAATTTTCTCAAATTCTTAAAAAAGAAGAAAAACACGAAAAACAGTATAATTCTGAAAATATTGAAGATTTCAGAAAAGTCCAACGGCAGATTTACTGTAAAATAGCTATGTAATTTTACAACCACCTTTTAAAGATTTGAAACCTATGCTGGCTAAGGGATTTGCCATAGAGTATGGAACAGAGGGGTGGCAGGGCCACCAAAACTAGTGGGTGGAAAATGATGGCCAAAAAAACTCTTTCAAGTGATGAACATGGGCCATGAAGCTATTCTTTACTGCTCCCTGAACCATTCATATTATTATCGATCTGAGCTCTTCCCTGCCTTCTTAAACCGTTGAACTGAATGCCCCACACATCTTGAATTGAACTGAGAACATGATGCACAGCATACGTTTCAAATCTTTAAAAAGCTGGATGTAAAATATGCTTCTCAGTCACTCTGCGTTTTGGACCTTCAAAGATTCAAAACTTCGAACTGAACGGCTTTAAAGAAACTGTACCTATTTAACAGTAAATCTGCCGTTGGACATTTCTGAAATCTTTGCTATTCTCAGAATTACAGTGTTTGTCTTCTTTTTTGAGAATTCACGGAAATTTTCGAAAATAACTTAAAACTATCGTAATTTCTAAACCTGTTGACGAAAGATGAAATAATTCCAAGAAAACTATAGTTTATGGATGCCTACAATATGCTATCAAAAAAACTCTTTCACAATTCTGGTCTGTGATTTAGGAATTTGATGACGTCACATCATAAAATGAGCTGAAATCTTAAATAGGCTTTAATTTCGACAAATATTCAAGATTTCTGAAAAGTCCAATGGTAGAATCATACAAAAGTGGCTAAAGTTTCTTTCAAGTCATTCAGTTTTAAGAAATAGGTCATTAAACTTTACACCCGCCTTTTTGCACCGATTTAAATATTTGGAACCTATGCTATGATGCACAGGAAGAAATCGAGTTTCGTAGTGCAGAAAGTTTTTGCAGAAGGTTGTTTTGAACCGCACAGTTCATCCTGAAGCCATGTGGTCACTGATTTATTTTTAAGGATATTTAGGAGCAATACAAATAGTGTTTGTTTCTTGTATTGAGGGGAACATGATTTTACAGCAAATTTGAAATCCCGTCTGCCTCCCCTCCTCCTTCTCCATACTTATGACAGCTGCCAAAAGAGCATAAACTGCTAGCAAATATCGGGCGGAGGGGGGGTTGAACAAAGTTTACGCGTTTGGCAGTCTATGAAATGAAGATTATGTTGCCGATATTCAAAGCCAAAATGTTACTCTATCATTCAAAGGCTAGCTTAGATGGTAAAATGTCATTTGGTAGCATCATGCATCTTTATGAACCAACAATTAGAAAAATGCCGGTTAAGAGGTTTGTATGGGAATCGAGCATCCCACCTTCCATTCTAATTGATGATTTATGTGGCATTGAAGTTTACATTGTCAGTTTCAGGAATATAATCTTTATTTCAATAGGAAGTAAATCATGAACCAAAACGGAATGTGGATTCTCCTTCCTCAAACATACCCCTTGCCTGCACTTTCCTTATTTCTGGGTCTAAATGATGAGTGCTTTACCAAGCAAAACTTTCTCATCTAAATAAATCGAAAAAGAAAAGGGAGAGAAAAGGACACGATACCAATGTCGCTCGTTGGATCCGAGGATGCTTGCAGTGATAATTCGTTAATAAGTTTGAGAGCAGGAACACCGCAATGCGACGAAGAACAACAACAAATATGTGCGAGATTAAGAAATATACATTAGATACTAATATGTGCGAAATTAAGAAATATATATTAGATATATGGTATCTAATAGATATTTCTCAATTTCACACATATTTGCTGTTGTTCTTCGTCGCATTGCGGTGTTCCTGCTCTCAAACTTTCTCAATTAAGTCAGTCTTGACTGACAGATAAACAATCCAGTATTGAATATCGACCACAGACTCTCTATTCCATAGCCTGCCAAACGCGTAAACTTTTTCCTTCATTCTTCTTTCGAATTCAATTCAAACCAGAAGAAAAAAGAAAAGCATTATTCTACTATTTGATGTGTGAAAATTGAATTGATTTTGATTTGAGACAAAGTTTAGATCATAGGAATCAGCACCAAGTGCTACCTGTTAAAAGTAGCCTGCGTGCAGACTCAACTGGTTTCTTTTCAGAGAGGTTTCTCCTCCAGTGCAGGTTTCTACTAGAAGAGGAACCTCACTTCTCTTCAGGAAATCAGTAGAGTCTGCATGCAGGCTAGTTAAAAGTGGAACACTCACTAGGAGCGACAGGACTAAATATGTAGTTTCGACTGTAGTTTACAAAATAACGAAAGTGTTTTAAGATGCCTGACGTTATGATATATGAATTTGTTATTGGAAGCATAAACCTGGTTCTGCTGATGTAAGATGATGTAGTTTCTGAAAAGTGCTCTTCCAGCCCATTACCTTACTTATAAATAAAAAGCTGGTAGCTGTTTTTGTCTGTTGCTTGAAGAGACCGATTACAGTATACCAATGAAAGTCTTTATCGAGAAATTTCCAAGCAGAAAAAAGCATTGGTCATTGGACACTGGCCAAGTGAGAGTGTAGTATGTGGTCACATAATTTATTGTAGGGTTCATCCTCAGGTCCCTGCATTGTTTCTCTTCCTCGACAACAACTGAAACACACCTCTCTGGTGCAAATATACAGCTCTTTCTGACGAACAGGGCCTCCTCGCCGCTGGCGGGCTTGTTCACCACAGGATCACTTGACGAGATGTCTTGTTATAAAATACGGATAAAAACGAAATAAGTTAAGCTTAGAGAAGCTTACTCACCGCCAAACCTTCAATTAAATATTGACACTGATGTTTCGTTGCTCCCTTGCATGCTTGTTTGCTTGCTTGATTTGAGCTGAAAAAGAAACGACCATTTAGACTAGGCCCTATTCATATGAAAATCAATAGTATCATATTTGAATCTTTTTAGGAGGGTAGCCCTTCGGCAGAAGCCGTTTTTCAAGGAGCCCTCCATTAAAAACTTACATACCATAAATAATTGAAATACGTCACAACTAAAATCAGCAACCATAATCTAAAAGCCTATTTACAATCATACAATATATACAATAAACAAAGAAATTAACCCTTTCTAGTTTTCTTAAAACCATCCAGAGAGGATGCTGTCTTTGACTTAGTATCAACGCCTGGTTTTCATTAACTCGTAATTCATCGATGATATCGTCACCAATGTTCTGTTTTCAAAAGAAATTAGTTGCCTTACCGATCAGGCTGACCTAAAAAAATTCACGAGCAAGATTATAACCAGTTCCCTGAATCAAAGCAATTGTCAAATGGTTTATGTGACAGATTAGTTGAAAAGCTTAGCAGCTATCCTTTGATATCGCTTGAGATAATGACTGGTCTTAGCAATGATCACCAAATTCGAAGAAAATTTCGAATTCAAGATTCTTTATTTTTTGTTTGCAAAATGATTGATCCCTCTTCCTCATTCAAATTTCGTGCTCCAAGCTCCAAAGCAAACTTGGAATTCAACTTTTTACAACTGCCAAAATATCGACTGGGACATTGCGCGAAATGAAGAAATTTCCATAGTTTTGAAACTGTTTTTGGACAGTTGACATACCTTTAAGCTGACCAAACAACATCTCAAAAAGATATCCGAGGATCTGAGCCCTTCAGACTTTAAAGTCTGATACCTTGTTTGTGTTCATAACATTTGCTTGCAGTGAACTATGTGCAGTCTGGCTCATAAAGTTTTTATGGGTCACCTGGCAAAATATCGGCGATGACGATGATCGCCGATGATTCTGAAAGTAATCGGCGATGGTCGCCGCTGCTGGTATAATAATAAAAATAATAATAATAATAATAATAATAATGATAATAATAATAAAAATAATAATAATCAATTTATTTAAAATGGACGAAAACAGAATTGAAGGAAATCGATCGAAAAACCAGAAAGATGTTTACCATCTATCGCAGTATGCATCCGCAAGGAGATGTAGATAGACTTTACTGGAAAAGAAAAGAAGGTGGCAGGGGATTGTTAAGTGTACAAGACGTGGTCAAAATAGAAGAAAACAGTATGGGCTTCTACATAAAGGATAAAGAAGAAACGTTACTCGCAGAGGTTGTCAGAGAAGGCCTATTTGATGACAGTGAAGACCCAAAGAAAATGAAGGATGAGGTTGTAAAGAAGCATAAGGCAGCATTTGAAGAAAAGACCCTGCATTCAAAGTTTATCAAGGAAACAAGTGATGTGCGTGATAACAAGAATAGCTGGTTATGGTTGCGGAAAGGCTACCTTAAGAAAGAAACGGAAGGACTGCTGCTAGCAGCGCAAGATCAAGCATTAAGAACCAGGTGGATAATGAAAAACATAGACAAGAAAGATGTCCAAGACAAATGCAGGTTGTGCGGAGAGAGGGACGAAACAGTTGCGCATATAGTTTCTGAATGTAAACAGCTGGCCCAGAATGAATATAAGAAATGTCGACATGATAAAGTGGCTGCCATGCTGCACTGGAGCTTGTGCCAACAATATGGATTCCCTTGTACAGAAAAAAGCTATGAGCACGTAATCACTAAAGAGATGAGGGTTCTAGAGAACGATGAAGTAAAGGTATTGTGGGATTTTCCGATTCAGACTGATGAGAAGCTGGAACACAACCGACCAGACATTGCCATTGTAAAGAAAAAGAAGAGAACCTGTATGTTAATAGACGTGGCGTGTCCTTTTGACACCAGAATAGAGCGAAAAGAGAAAGAAAAAATAGAAGTGTACACAGACCTAAAATATGAGATCTTGAAGTGCTGGAGGAACGAAGTGAAGACAGTCATAATTATCCCGGTCGTTATTGGTGCTCTTGGCATTGTGACAAAAAATCTTGAGAATTACCTATCAAAGATAGACTTTGCACCAGGTATCGAACCACTTCAGAAAACTTGCCTACTTGGAACAGCCCGTGTACTGAGAAAGGTTTTGGACTACCAGCAGTAGTTAAAAGACACAGAAGACATCGACAAACAGACAGTTGTTACCCTAGGCTACTGGTTGTGGCCCGGTAGCAATTGAAAATAACCGGCTCAAAGCAAGATCAAACATTAGCTGTGAGAAACAGTCAAGTAATAATAATAAAAATAATAATAATCAATTTATTTAAAGTTGGCGCTAACATAACTATGTACAGTAAATATCAAAAACAATACTATACAAGCTAATCCAAGCCAACTGATAAAATTAATGCATCTAATGAATATATATACATGATTAAATAAAGAAGACATAAAATACAAGGTATAAAATTTCAAAGCAGAATTTAAAACGTAGTATCATAAAAATCTGAGCAGTTTAAAATCCGAAATTCTGGCTCTGGTGTGTCATGGTATCACAAAAATCCAAGTTGTGGTCCTCTGCAGAGCACCATTCGCAGTCGGTCGCCGATCAATTAGATTTAATGACAACCAAGCTTCAAAAAGAGCGCTCATCTTTAAACACTGTTATTTGGAGCTTAAAACATTCGCAAAAAGAAACGAAAAATTTACTCTCACTAGCAGTGTGCTTTTTCTTCTCCCTTAACTGACTGCGAATGGTGCTCTGCAGAGAACCATTTTAACACAGGGGAACAAAGGAGAAACTAATTAAAATAACCGTCTATTCCTTCTCTTCTTCCTTCTCTCTCTCCATTGCTCTTCCTTGTTCCCTGTGCTCCGCGGAGCATTACGCGCAGTCAGATAATGTGGCAGTCAAAGCGTGGCACATTGCACAAAACACATTGTTGGTGGGTAAATTTTTCATTTCCTATTGCGCATACTTAAAATAGCGAAGTTTGAAGTTTGAAGTTGGCGCAGGAAGTAAGAAGGCCATGGGCAATAAGAAACATATAATGTACTCACTGCAAAACACTGTGAAGCACCATGCGCAGTCAGTTATGGTGAAGATGGCGCTGACAGAAGATTTGACACAAAAACAACACGCATTCGGTGAAGAGTACATTATATGTTTCTTATTGCGCATGGTAAGACAGCAGTCTTACGCTCTGAGCCCCTTGTTTCTCTGCGTTCTTTAACTTGCTGATATCTATTCGTTTTCGGTCTCAAACCATACCAGAATTGCACGCCAGATCCAAAATTCTTTGCAAGTAGGAAGGTCTGTAGAAAACTTCAACCTATCTATCGTTGGAAATGTCAAACCTTCAACTTACTGACCGGACCAAAGTGACATTTACAAATAAATAAGCAGTAAAACAAGGGGTTCAAGGTCATAAGCTTTGCGAGGGAGCCTTTTATCATTGGACTTACCATATCGTTGTTCTTTCCTCCTCACCTTTAGCAACTGCGACCAGTGATCTAAAAAGTTGAGACGACCAATTAGATGGCTACAAGTTATTTCAATGAAACACTAATACGATAATGAAAGGCCTAAACCATTCGTGGACCCAGAACTAGGGTATGAAAATACTACTGCACCGGGTAGGTCAAAAATTTTTTACACGTTTAGCGGGCTATGGAATAAAAAGTATAAGACCGAGATTCAAAAATGAAATGTTAATCTATCAGTCAAAGGCTAACTTAGATGAGAAAATTTTCTTTGGTAAATCACACATCTTTAAGAGCCAACAATTAGAAAAATGCCTGTAACGTATTTGCATGGGAATCAAAACTTCCAAGTTCCATTCTGGTCCATTATTTATGTGGCATCAAAGTTTACATGGGCAATTTGAGGAACAGAATTTTTATTTCAATAGCAAGTATATTAACGACCAGAATGGAATGTGGAATCCTTGATCCAAAACATGCCCCTTACCAGCATTTCCCTGATTTCTGAGCCGAAATGATGGGTGAATTCGCTAGACAAAATTTTCTTATCTAAGTAAGCCTTTGACTGATAGATCAACACATCAGTCTTCAATATCGGCCTCATACTATTCATTTCACAGCCCACTAAAAGCGTAAACTTTTGTTTTGACTCACCCAGTAGTCAGTACTTAACTTACTCCCGTGTACCGACTAAACGAGGGGGGGGGTGAGAATAATCAGGGGGAGAGGGTTGGACATGGATCGATATAACAATAATCGGGGGGTTGGAATAATCGCGGGGGAGGCGACGGGCAAATCACTGCTTAAAATCTCGTACGCTCCCAAAAATAATCACACAAATTAATCACGTTAATCACACAAAAATCACATTAATCACCAAAATCACCAGTCATATTAATCACAAATTTTGAATGTTTAACCAAGTTTATGTGTTTACTTTTATAAGAAGTGAAAAGATTAGATTGTCCCTGTCACCATTTTCCGAATTAATGTGAACACACTATTAGATATGCAAAACAGAAGCGCCAAAGCATGAACAGCACAAAAGTGCAAGATTCTGGATCCCTTGTGATGGAGCAAAAAGGAAAGCCTCGTTCTTGCGTTACAGACAACTCTACCAAATCAAATTGGCATGGTAGTCTCTGACTTCATTTATGATGAAGAGTTTACTGTCATATTTCATTATTGGTTTATCAATCTTGCTCTGTCTTGCTTTATTCATACAATTGTTATAGTACAGGAGCTCATTTGAGAACATTTTGAAATGTGTGATTTATTCTAGAATAATCACAAATTAATCACTTAAATCACAATAAAATCAAATTAATCACAAAATAATCAATTGTGATTATTAATCTCGTACGCCATTTTCAGGAGTGATTTGCCCCTCGGGGGGAGGGGTGCCTGGATAAATCGAAAATAGTCGAGTTCCTAGGTAAACACGTATCTTCACACAGTTATGTGAACAGTGATGTTACTGATACATTTATTTTTGAACTCTGGTTCTGTTGAATGCACTTTTGAGACTTTTTCTTTCGTTTATTCAGAAATTATGTTTACTATCATTTTTCTTTTCCAAAAATTGATAAAGGGGGGGGGGTTGGAATAAGAGCGGGGGGTTGGAAAATTTTCAAAAAATTAACAAGCGGGGGGGGGACGCTTATTCGATACTCGAGAGTACATTACCTGGAGACGATAATTTACCTTCGATTATTACGTCACTCAACAAAACAACCTTTTTGTAGGCGTGTTGCACGATATCTATTGTAAAATAAACATTCAGAATAAAATAAATGATACCCTCGAACAGAGTATTTTGAATCACGACGTTTCAAGCTGAGCCCATTATCATTGGGGCGAAAACAAAAAGATTCATAGCAAAAGAATGGCTTAATATTAGGTTGGATGGGAAGGACGAGGTTAAGAATATGAAAGTATAGAGGCCTGGCACGACTCTTTAAAACAGACAACCGACATTTTGAGACATTGTAACCTGTTGCTAGCCAAAAGTAGCAAATGACAGCCTAAAGAGTGTCTCTCGGGTGAAAGTATCTTTACTGAGAAGGCAGGAATTAGAGATCGGAGGCCATGAACTGGGCATAGAAGGATGATGAAGATGAAATAAACATGAATTGTTGGGGAGGAGGGACTGGGATTGGATTAGATAAAATAATCAAAGTGGCAATTTTGATATTTTTATTATTTTCAAAATGGCGGCATTTTGATAATTTTTGTAAATTCATCGAAAATTTTGAAAAAGTCAGAATTATCGTAAATTTCAAGTGACCGGTGGTATCACTGACATATTAACTGCACGGATTTTGGTATTTTGTCGAAAAAATTAGCAGATTTTCGTATTTGCTCATTAAAAGTAATCGTATTTCGTATTTCAATACCCCCTCCTCTGGGGGGGTGGGGGGTACTTGACTGCGAACGTAACTTGACGTGAATCTGGACTTTCACAAATTCACAAAAGGACCCATTTGTATGACAGAATTTTTCAAGAATTTCGAACCCTTTTGCATGAATTTCAGGAAGCTTTTGTAACTTTGTCTATGAATCTTGTCGATTTCAGGATGCAAGGTCTATTCAAATTTCTTCAGTTGTGATAAAAATTCTGAAAAAGCTACCCATCTACCAGAATTATAGCCTGTGCACAGACCCATTGTCCAAGGGAGGAAAGGGTCTGTGCAACCAAGAGCCAAAGCTTGCCGAACCTTCTCGTAATTTATTCTGGCGGCCTAGTAATGAGTCATTGAATAGTACTGACTCATTCTTCTCGAGTGGCATCCTTTTCTGTGGCTTTTGTATCCTTGTTTTTGAACTTTTCTTGCACATTGTTTTTCTAGGGTCAAACGAGTTTCAAAGACAGAGGACAGATTAATGAAGACAAGCGCATATTTTGACAAGCTCTTTTGAATTCGTCTGCAGGGATTAATCACCCTTCCCTTGATTACCATTGTGTGCTATTTTGATTTCCCTGTTATTCACAACCCTGTGTTTCATGCAGTTGCATAATTACGTGACCTTTTGCGATACTGCATAAATTAGATTCCAGAAATCTAGAACGATCGGCAAGCTTTGGCTCGTAGTTGCACAGACCCTTTCCTCCTTTGGACGATGGCTCTGTGCACAGGCTACCAGAATTACGGTTAAGAACAGACCTATATGTGGGGAACTTCAGGTGAAAAGCCCCAGCCCACCCATATGAGTGGCACGTCCAGCATCACTTAACAATCGAGTGCCCCCTCCCCGGGTACCCCCTTTCACCCCCTACTCCTCTGGTACATCCATTCGTAAAACTTAAAAAAAATGCTGTCATTCCAAAAATAATGGTGACATCACAGATGCACTTTCTAAAACATTTTGAGTGAGCTAAAGTTCCCTTCAGTTTATACAGTTGAAAGAACTAGGCAGCGCTATGTTCTCTGGAGCTCCAACTCAAATTTATTGCTGCACGCCTAGGACAAGAAACCCTCCAATCCGACAACAAAAATGGCAAAGAAACCATGAATAAAACAAAGTGCTCTCTTTAACATGAAGCGGTAAGCGCAATGCTACCAAATCTAAAATGACTCACCGCTATGTAATCTGCATATCTGCATGGGCATTTCTCTCTTGGCAAGGCTGCAAAATCCACAATGCGTCTTTCCTGCTTCCGTTTTCGCTTCGCTCCGCCATTTGCAATTGAAGTAGCAGTCGATCGAACAGCAGTCCTTCGGTTGCAGTCCTCTTGGGCATGGTTTACTGCTCTAACAAAACAATTGTCTCCGGGGTGTTTGATCCAATTGAAAAGTCGAAGTCTTGTAAGTACAAAAATTCTGCATTCGTTATGCTCTTGGGAGCTCATGAAAACTTTTGGACATAATTTCCGCGCCTCCGAGGAATTGAATGCAAGGCTTTATTAATGTTTAAAATCATAAAATAAAACGCACCAGATTCTGTAGACGGGGTACGTAGCTGGACCAAAACGAGTACACAGTTTTAATAAGGAACCAGAAGCGCCGGTAAGGGGGGGCAAGGGGGGGCGGCCGCCCCTCCAATGTTCTCCAGGACCATGTTGCTAATTTTCTAATTCCAGCGTAAAAATTGCGGGGGGGGGGGTAAGGCCGATGATCTTGGCAATTATGATGTGTACGAGCACAGGATTCTACAATCTTGCCACGTCAATTGCATTTTCCCACGATCTGTACGGCATTGACTCGAATTTTTTTCTCGTGCTGAAGCCCCCAGGCTCCCGTTCTACGTACGCTCCAAGTTTGAATACCTCATCAGCACATAGATCAGCATAGCTTATGGAGGACGTAAGTCTAGATCTTTTTCACGAACGAGGAGATAGAAGTTTGGTAGTTGCATAGGTGGTGCATGGTAAGGATCTTTCGCCGAAATTCTGGAAAGTGACCGGGAGACTTCTTCTAAGCCATAGCATAAGTTGACTCTTAGAGAACTTCTGTAGACCGGGAGACTTCTTCTAAGCCATAGCATAAGTTGACTCTTAGAGAACTTCTGTAGACAAACTATCATAACATTGTCCAAGACTTACATTCTTTGAGGCCTTGGAAGTTGGATTGTGAGGACCGTTAGGGATCGTTCTAGGAGAAAGAAGAGTGTGTGTACGCAAAAATTTTCCTGCGGAGGTGATCTATTGAAAATGGTCACAAAATTGTGAAGGTTTCCCATTTGGTCTTCGTAAATATTGCATGTAGGATAGGCATTCTAAGCCAAAGAATATCATGTTCAAAAATTTTATTGGAGATGCTGATTCAAATAACTGTTGCGAAGTGATCAGCAACTCCAATGCAGCACAGGCTGAAATGTGATAGGTAGAAGTGTTCCAGGCCAAAGTAAAGAGTTTATATCTACAAAAATTTTCCTGGGGGCTTTGCCCCCAGACCCCCTCAGTGGCCTCAGTATTTACTGAGCTTTGAAGTTTCTCCCTATCCCGATACCCTCTTTTTCACAAACCATGTATACTTCATATTTCTGAATCTGAGAGTACACGGCAGCTGTATGGCAAATTTCATGACAGAGTGGCGTGTGGTAAATTGGTCGCTGAAATATTTGGGGATCCAAAGGTTGGACGCTCGGTCGCCTGTTGGACGTCATTTTCTAACTGTGGACAGTGTGGTACCCTACTCGTATTGTTTAACAGACTCATTTAATCTTTATTTCAGGCAATGAAAAGGCCGTTGGTCGCATCTATACCCAAGGTAGAGGGCGTGGTCCAAGAAAAATTTTCTGGGGCTCCGCCCCAGACCCCGTCCTGTTTTGCCCCTCCAATAAAAAATCCTGGCGGCGCCACTGTAAGGAACAGGTTTATAAAAAATCTGGTAGCGGAATGGCGAAAATTTTAAGAAACTCATGCATATACCATGTCTGAGAAGTAAAAAGAAACTTTCGTAAGCTAATTGCAGAGATACAAGTTTTTTATATAAGAAACTAAAACCAGGCCATTGTACTAAAAGTTTCTTAATCTAACCAAGGGCTGTAGGGAACGCTGAATTTGGAAAAAAAGATCTATGTATGATACATCGAGTTATTTCCTTCCATCATATATCGACTTGTTTTCCTTCTGTGTGTTCCCTCCGCGATCGGCGGCAGATTGACCTGATCTCAATAAATTGTGTCAATCAAGTGTTTCAAAAACGAAATGGAAACAAGTCAATATATAATGAATATTTTTCCAAATTCAGCGTTTCCTACAGCCCGTGATCTAACAAGAAATTTTGTCCATTTTAGTACTAAAAGTTTCTTGGTGGTTTTCTTACTTTTATACCAGATAGCACACTTAATTAAGACATTTCATCATATCAGTTTATAGAAACTCCAAACTATTGATAACTTAACACCTCTTAACAGTTTTCAGGGATATGCAAATTGTTTTATCAAGCTGTATGATATAAATTGCTTGGTTAACAACGAAATTTGGTTAAGCCCCAAGCAGACCTCTTATCGAAAAGCTGGGATGGAAGACCGTTGACCAACTGATTTCCAGTGAATCTAAGACAATGGTCTTCAAGTCCCTGAATGAGCTGGCTCCACAATATCTGGGTGACCTGTTCACCCGAAAATCGCTCTACTCATCATAATTTTTCGTAATACGGGGACCGACTTGAGGTTACTGATGAAAAGGTCAACAAACGGCCAGAAAGGTTTCTCTTATAGAGGTGCTAAGCTATGGAATAGCCTTTCAGCCGAGTCAAAGCAGGCAACCTCTCTGTATAGTTTCAAACAAACTATTTAGAAACAGATGCTTCCTTTCGCTCTTATTGTAAATTTGGAATATCATTGTACATAAGTTTTAGATATTGTAAATGAAGTTTTATAGTTTAATTTAATTAATAGCTTTTTTCCTTTTATGTTATATATTGTAATTAATGTTTTTATCGGAGGGCCCCTTGAAAATAAACTTGTTGAAGGGCAACCCTCCTTAAAAGAATTAAAAAAAAAGAAATACCATACCCTCTAATATTCAAATGCAGTCATTCTACCCTCAAGTTTATCATTAATACCTACTGTATGGCTATGTATTCATCGTAGTAACAAGTGCCCTTGGGATAAGAACCACACCTTGAAAATGTCATAAGTTCCTTATTTGTAAGAACATAGTCAGTCTGTTTTCTAAAAAAGCATGTTCTTGTTTGCGGGGTTTTACTGTAGCTAGTGAATGTTGAATAGTTAGGAGTTTCTTTAAACTTAATATGATGAAATGTCTTTATTAAGTGTGCTATCTGGTATAAAAGTAAGAAAACAACTAAGAAACTTTTAGTACTCTAAAATGGACAAAATTTCTTGTTAGTGCAGTTTTGATCCGTTGTAAGCCAAAATTACTTGACAATGTCATAAGGTTTTGTTTGACGGACATGACTGGGGGGCCTATTATAGGGTGCCTCAAAACTGCAAAAATTTGCGCTCATACCCGTCAACCGCAAGTCATTGTCTCTCCTAAACCGCAACTGTATACCGTACTATGGTGAAGGTGAAGGTGAAGTTGCGTTTTTCAGCGCCGAGCGCTGGGATCGCAGAAATAGAGCAGACCTAATCGAGTCCGCGACCCCTTGACATGACGCTCAAGTGGTGGGGCTCTACCGGGACTCGAACCCACTCCGCCTGACTATTCTGGCTGCAATGTCAGAGGATTACACCACGGCGCCACAACACCTTCACTATACAGCAATTTACCGCACTGATTTTCTTGCAGCAACCGCATTCCGGATCCAAAATAAGGCCGAATCTGCCTAACATCCACACTATAATAGACTGAACTAACTGATCTGCCGGAGATTTAACATCAAAGCTATGTCTAGAGACGCTGCACGGCAAGAAAAACAACAGTTTGCGATTCCTGACGATCTGATGGAAAACTGAAGGTAAAATAGATAAAATCTACGAATCAAATATGGAATCAAATTGTTTTCAAATTTCGCTCTCATAAACACTGCAACGACTGATGACAACACTGAAACTAAATCTGTTTGCTCATCTAGCAATTTAATACATTTCTATGGTAACACAACTAATACCGATGCGAGGTCATGTTGTTACGGATGGGGGAGATGGGGGATGGAAAGGAGGGGGTGGTGGGGCAGAGAGCGCTTCAGAAAGCATCCCTTAGTCTTCCTACTGTATCATTCTCGGGTCTGATTTGAAGCAACTGTAAATCCAAACAGACTGCAAACCATTTTGAAAAAAGTTAAATTAAGAAATACCAACTCCATTTTATTTCACATTAATACAAAAAGGGTTAAGAGGTCAAGAGGCCATCGTGCACCAAAGTAAATAAAGTGATACATGTTCAGTCATGGGCAATAATGCCCCGTGTTTGTAGCTACAAATTAACGTTTATTACCTCGCTGTTACTGTTTTACTTCGTTGCTTTCTCTCCGGCTGAAGCCTAACCAGCGATGGGAATCAAATTCAGATGGCCCCTGCGCCGCTGGACAGTTAGTTCCTACACAGCTTTCATCCTCGTTTCAAACTTCCTCTTACAATATTAGAGGTAGTTTGAAATGAGGATGAAGGCTCTGTAGGAGCCAACGTTTCAGATGCGCAGGAGCCAATTTATTCATGATTTCTAGCACTGGTTATGCTTGGGCCAACGGGAAAACAACGAAGAAAACTATGGTAATATCGAGGTAACAACTTTAATTTCCAAGCTACAAACACGGTACATTATTGCCCATGGTTAGGGCTAGTTTAAAGTCAGTGGAATTTTCCAAGCGAGCAAAAATTTCTTTTATTTACTACGGAAAATGTCGCTTTGTAACTGAAAAGGAATTAAAGGTTGACAACTTTTAATTGTGCGAAATTCGAGTTGGGAAAGTTCCACTGCTTGAAGCTGGCTTTCAGAAAGATAACTTGCATCCGCTCTTTTTGCTAAATCTCTAATTACGAGCATATGTGATACATAAATTTTGCACTTGGTGCTAGCTGCAGGAGTGCGCTCCTAATATATCAAACATGAGATCAGATGATAAACTTTACAGAAGTGGAAACACAACAATCGATCAATGAAGTGCAGAAGTTGGAATCAATGAAGTATTGTAAGCTAATTATAAAAGTCTTCAAATGAATAGAAAGAGCAACCTTTATCAAAGAAGATTCAGGGTTTTCAAAGAAGACAAAGCGATCTGCATTCAAATCGGAGTGCAATGGAACAAATCCAATTTAACCGAGAGAGCTAAACTTTATGATTTTCTACGTCGAAGGTGCGAAACCTATTCTCCAAGCTCCAAAGTCGCTTTGTCTAAATGGCTTCACTCTTGATCAAAAAAGTACCAAAATACTTACGGGGTGCGGCCTATACGCGGGTTAAAAGACCTCCGGAATCTATAGCCTGTCTCAAATTAGATATAATGTGAAAGTGCTAGCGAATAATAATAAGTAAGGGGTTTTGAATAAGTAATTTTGCGCTATCGCAAAATTTAAACGACATCTAATTTGAGACAAACTTAATGCAAAAACAGTAAGAACGCAAAAGCAAATCCGAAGAGGAAATCCAGAAATGCGGCCTACAAATCGAAGCAACGAGCCTCTACTAGAAACAAATACTATATAAATGTTCTGGAATAATTGATACGAATTAATATAGGACTAGATCTTGAAAGAAGAGCAAATCATCAACAAATACATAATTATCCTAATACATAATCAACGTTGATTACCACCAGAATAACAATGAAACGTTCTTTCTTTTAAAAACTATTCGTTCGACTACAACAATTGAAAGATATCAATAACTTGCAGCACAGCTTCTATTGGTTCTACTACAACAATGGAAAAGACAATAACAATTGGTTCTACGACAATTATTGGTTTCTAATACAATAGTTAATGTCTTTTTAACGGTTTTGGCAATTAAGTTTGAATTGAGTTTTTCCCAGTCCAATCGATCAGAGGTCAGAGCATAACTTTTCAGAGAATAGAGGAGCAAAGTCTGTCTTGAATTCATGCAACGCGAATAAATGCAATTTAAGTGTTTGCTTGCCTAATTTTGCGTTAGGCAAATCCAAGTAACAATAAACTTGAGACAAACTTTAGGTAGCTGCAGCACGCTGCTTTCTGTTTTCATTCTTGCCATTCATTGTACTTAAATCTCGAAAACATTTTCCCTGGTATAACATTACCAACTAACCATCAATTTCGCGTTAGAGCAAGCACGATAAGGCTTATTGAAGGATTTTAAGGTGATTTGTAGTTAACAAACAGAAAATTTGTAGTTACAAACTTAAATGGATAATTTATCTTATAGTACGTCTTAAATAGGTGTTACGTGAAAATGCCCGCGAATAAAACAAGTGAACACTTTAAATAAGCAATTCCACGCCATCGCTAATTTTACGTGACATCAAATTCGAGACATGTCATTACATCAAGGTAGACTCTTCTATGGTCAAAATGTCATACACGATTATGGTCAGTTCGGACACCTTTGTTGTGCTGTCCAAACTAACAACAAAACAATAATGATTCAGTACTCACTAAGCCAAGCAATGTTTGTATTCCGTTATGATATCGTGTCTCAGGCCCGAACCCCAAATCCTAAATCCCAACCAAACTGCAACCACATTCCGCCCCCTAAATTAACCCTAACGAAATGCCCTCGCAGCAAGAAGCCCCACAAACATTGCTTGGTTTGGTGAGTACTGAAACATTACTGTTTCATGGTTAGTTCGGACAGCACAACAAAAGTTGCGCACTTCCCATGACGTGATATGCGTTTGAATGGCTAAGAATCAAAGCAGGGCCAAAATCATGCAATGACAACTTGAAATGTAATATATCCAGTTTGGTGGCAGGTGATAATCCTTACTGACAATACAGGGTGTCTCGAAAAAATGCAAACCCGACTATAAAGCTTTTAGATTTAAATGAATGCAGTGCACACCATCTGAAAGCACAATTTATCATCTTTCCAATGGTATGCAGTTTGGATATTCTTATTGAGTTATCTACCTTTAATTTGATATTTTCGTGAATATAGCCTATTTCAGACGCAACATATTGTGAGAGCAAATTCGAGACTTTTTTATTGTTACAGTTACAAAACACTTCTTGCGGAAACAATCGAGGCCAAGAAACACTAGGGATGGCAATGTTAGGAAAAACTGAAATGTACTCCAAAAGAGATGTACTTATCAAAACATCTAATAAGTCCTCACGAAGACGCTAATTCCCTCGCGTAAATGTTCGAGCTATCTCCTGCATCTGACAATAGGTCACGCAAACTAAAACTTCAAGTAAACGACAAATGATTTCTTAAAGTACTGTGTGAGTCAAAAAAAGTTTACACCTTTGGCGAGCTGTGGAATAAAAGTATGTGGCCTTTATTCAATATTGAAATGTTAATCTATCAGTCAAAAATCACACATCTTTAAGACCCAAAATTAATCTAATGTCTGTAGGGGGTTTGTATGGGTATCGAGATATCCATGTTCTGTTCTGGTCCATGATTTATTTGGCATTGAAATTCAAATCAAAAGCCATCGTCAGTTTCAGATCTCAATTTAACTTCAATAGCAAGTAAATCATGGACCAGAATGGAATTTGGAATCAGGGTTTCCATACAAACCCTTTTTCATTATTTTCCTGATTTCTTGGTCTACAATATGAGTGATTTTACCCAATAAAATGTTCATATTTAAGTTAGCCTTTCACTGATTGACTAACACATTAGTTTTGAATATCGGCTACATGCTTTTTATTCCACAGCCCTCCGAACGCGTAAAATTTTTGACTCACCCGGCATAAAACTGCACATGATAGGAAAGAAAATGATTATGCTTACATATGGTACACGTCAAATAAATCAAAACGGTTGCTTGAGTTTTTTGGGACAACCTGTATTGATGCTGCGAGCGTCTTTATGACAATATGTTATTGTCTATCCTTAAAACTCGGCATCCCTTCGCTGTTACGTGGACCAGGAGCATTAATATTCTACATTGCTAATAATAACGTATAAAAATAGTATATGGATATATGTGCAAATGTGAGCATCGTACGACACTCACACTGCAATCTATGTATAGACAGCAAAACAAAGACAACAAAGTCAAATTACGACGTTTTAAGACACAAAAAAAAACAGAAATTAACCTTTTTTAATTACAAGGATAGGTTACAATTGACTGAAGCGAGACATTGCCTTCAAGAAGAGTGAATCTGCAGCTGTAGACTTGAGCCCAGGTCAAAGGAAGAAACATTATTTCCAAAAATTTGAGCGTTGCGTGCCAAGCAAATGTTTGCTTGTTTGGCCACCTCAAAAAACATCGCTTGCCACAAGTAGAAGATGTTTTTGAACAACAAATTGAGATTGTCACGCAACTTTGGCAAAGAAGCTGAAACAAGAAAACTTGGCAAGCAAATCTCAAACGTGGTTTTAAATCTTCTTTTTCTCGTCTGGTAATAAAACGGCTTCTTTGTGTTGTTAATTTGTCCTTCGCAAGAACAGCACTGATGAGAGTGCGACGAAATGCATTTGTTGTTTCTTCGAAGTTGTTGTTTATGCTGTCGTTAACTTTTTACTTTCCTTCCAGGTTTAAAGAGTAATCCGCTTTTCTCTTGCAGAAATCAATGGCTTTCTCTCTTGTTACAGATTTATTTTGGCTGTTATTCTTTTACAGGCGCTAACAGTTTTCTTTCTACAGATTACAGTGTTTTGGCTGCGTTTATGGGTTTATTATGGTGAGTCCCTTCTACAAAGCTTTTTTCAGTTGACTAATATTCAGCAAACTCCATTTGGCCAGGCCGTTGAGTTTAGCAAAGAAGCGTGATTCTGCGAGAAGGCCTCTCGTTTATATTACTATGCATTATAAAAAAAGGCTGGATTTGAAATCGTTTTGTTTTCGACTCATGTGCATGTGTCAAAAGTTTTTCACTTTAGGTACTGACACCCATTTTTTTGGGTAATTTTGGAAGCCTTCGCATGCTGTATGGCATAAGAACTTCTTTGTGAACAGAAACAGCTATTGAAATGCAGCTCAGATTAGAATCAGCACGTTTGTCGGTAGCTTGGACGAAATGAGTTTAACAAGCTTCAGTAAATTTTAATTTGTTACCTAGTAAGCATCAGTTTCCGCTACTAGGAACGCAGCTCCAGTTTACGGGGTGACTGGCCGAGCGGCTAATAACAGTTTTCGTCAGTTGAAGAAGTTTAGCTTGGTTGAGTGCGGTCAAACTCCGAATGGGTGACTTCGGAGGCCGGACTTCGCATCTCACGTGTCAAACGAGGGCTCCCATGCCTCATCTTGGCAAGCATAGTGGGCCTAAATTAGTTTTAAGTAGCTAGAAATCTTGACAAGCCAACTCAAAACAAACTGCTACAACTACTAGCACTTCAACTCTTCTCGAAGTGTGGAATCACAATATCAAATCATATTGCCTGCTTTTGTAATGACATGACAAAGATAAATGATAATGAATAATGAAAATGTGGCTCTACGTAGTGTAATGAAGCAATAATATGTGCAAGGAAACGATAAAATTATGAGGCCAGGCCCTGCTTACACGATACCGTTTTCATTTCAAAAAGGATTGCAATCCCTTACTCTGTTTGAAAGTTGGTCTGTTTATACCAAGCGTTCTCGTGTAAGCTGGGGGCCAATCCGATATAAAATGAAAACGGTCTCGTGCAAACGGGGCCAAAGTTACAAGAAGCTATGTGAAGCAAGGGTGTATTCTGTAAACATATGAACAAAGTCTTTGAACAGACGAAGCAATTTCCTTTTCTGAAGAATACATTTCACACTTCTAAGTGCACTTGATAAAAATAAAAATAAACAAAGAGAGCGAAACTTTCGCCAATGAGCACTTAGGGTGTGATATCTATTTTTCAAAAACGAACATCGCTTTGTCTTGTCGGAGAACTGAGTCTTTTAATAATGAAACTCACTCTTGTTGCAACATGATGAAATAAGACAACGTTATGACACAACTATCACTCTGAAGAACATTTACAAGGAAGCAACGCTACGACAAACAAATATAAACACTACCATAGACAAGAATAACAAATAAAATTTACACTTGTTAGTTCCGTGATGACAAAACAAAACAACAATATACAAAATCATTATGAATTATCTAATTTCTTATGACTAGTATCCGAAATAACGACTGCATATGCTTAGCAACTTATGCTTTTTTTATCTAGTAATGTTTACTTTGTGCTCTTTGAGAGGATGTGATCCCAAAATTAAGGCGGGATTATTTCCTCTACAATAGGTAAGTAAATAAACCTCTTATGCTGCAGGAACACTACACTGGATTGCTATCAGGGTGATACGACTTTCATCCCACCTTTGGGAGCGTTGTGTACCGCATTGGTGCGGTGTAGTGTAACTCAACCCCCTATCTGATACAAAAGTAGATATCCTCCAACAGCAATCCGGCATGGTGGTAATCTAGCCTTATTAGCCACGAGCCTTCGATGACTTTCAAATCTTCTCAAGTGCGGCTTATACATGGGTTGAAATACCCGTTGTCACCAGTTGCAGTAAGTCTTTTTGCGTAGAATATGAACATTCAAATATTCGCTTCACACGAGGCATTGATGAGCAAAGGAAGACTATTTGCAAGATGGAAATTAAATTTCATGGTCCCTTCAAGGCTGAAACGGTTATGTGCACGCTTTAATTCAGGAATAAAAATTTCCTTGTATGTTTGCTCACAACATTTTTTCAAACTTCGCAACGAGCAAATTTCGATCAAATTTGATTTTAAAAGACGGTCAAGACAGTAATTTTTCAAGTGACAATCTTGGACATATCTCCACCCAAAAGGCTCGTGGTTAGAGGTGCATCTTGCTATTTTTCTTGCGATTAACAATTCTTATAACCGATGATCTTAATCGAAATTATACTGCATATCGACGAATCTGTTTAAAAATAGTCTTGATTAACCAAAGCAAAACTTGAGTAAAGCCGTGAAATATAGTTTCATTTTTTTCTTCTTCTTCGTTTTTCAGAGGTCATTTCGCTACACTGCAGAAATTGTTAATTCTTTTTTGAACTTGTGAGAGTCGTTGGGTCAGCTGAGTGTTCCATAAGTTCACCCTCGTGTGGCACTCATCGTTACGGGTGCGTGCGACTATGCTAAATAAACAATGCCATAAACCTCGGTTCTCGATTTTTCTCCGAAAGTTGCTGATGAATACGATATCGTCACTTTAAGCAGTCTTTCTGTTTTCAAAACCCTTTCAGTCGCAAGAAAAGAAGACTCTTTGTGCATATGTGATGTGAGCACGGCAAAGAGGGCACTCTTTCACCAGAGCAGAGCACTGTACGCAGCATACCACATGACCACATGGGCAGAATGCAGTCGAGACTTCACTGTCCATGCAAACTTGACACGTACGAGAATCTTGTAATGTTCGTACGTAATCTCGCAGTTCAGGCAACGTAAATTCGTTAAGCTTTGAGGCATCAGTGACAATCTTCTTCGGTTTCATTTTAATAGTATGTAAAATCGCAATGTCATCATCGCTACTGTCACTCTCAATAAACATTTTCGGTTGCTTTCGTTTCATAATGGCCGACTGACACATTCGCTGCTCGTTAAACCGATCAAGACATCGGGCTTTGAAATGCTTTCCGAGTGCACGATCACTTGAGTAGAAAGACGACTGTCTTCGTTTCTCAGGCGCGTTCAGTTCCTTCCAAGCAGCATTGTAAGATTGTCGCCTCGTTCTCACAACATCAAATAGGTATTGTCGGCCGATTCGTGTGTTTGGCCTGAAGAACGAAGCAACCCTTCCAACTGAATTGCGCGTGCATTTTTCCATCACCGATTTCTTAACCATATTGCATTGATAAAAAGAGTGAAATTCGGTAAAAGTCCGGAAAAGGTTTATTGTTCCTTTCTGTACCTTGAGCTTAAAGCCAAGCTTTTTCTGGTTATGGGATGATATATCTCCATATGAAATAGTAAACAGCTTACCTTTGTAGGAGACAGTTGAGATCTCTTCGTACGGTATGCTGGAATGAGAGGAAAGGTGGTGCCATTAGAAACTGAAATCTTGTTGGTAATATACAGTTGACTAACGCCCTGGACCTTGCAAGCTTGTTATTTCCAATTCACCTTTCACAGTGGACAATACACCCTTTAGCTGCCGTGTGAGCCAGAAAAAAGTTCCCACTATTGAAAATTCATTGCATCAAGAGTGCTTCACAGATTCAAATGCTTCAAACTCTAAGGCACAAGTCTAGTTTGCAGGTGGATGCAAATTCCAGCTTTCCAGATTAATATCTTTGCTCTCAAAGCATCTTGAAAGCATAAATACCAACAAACGAGGTATCTATTTAGATTCGAAATTCAAGCAATGTATCGAAGAATATTTTGAGAGTGACGAGCCGTTGATTAAAGCTAAATTCGTTGATTACAGCTAACGGCAACCAAATATGTTTATTTCTGTAGGAACACCCGCCAAGTAATGCATCTTCGTTTTGTACAGTAAAATCGAGGACATTTCTTGCAAGTACACGTTTTTTTTATAAGAAACTAGGATCAGGCCATAGAACTAAGTTTCTTAATTTCACATGAAATTTTGTCGATTTTAGCACTAAAAGTTTCTTAATTGGTTTCTTATTTTTCTGAATGCAGAATTAGCAATGTGGTCGCTAACACTGCGGCAGATATGTTTCTTGATATTTAAAACATCATAAATGAATAAACAGTGTTCTGTTATGTTGAAAACACAAATGGTTAGATAATATTGCTCAACAATGAAGGTTCAATAATCTATTCGCTATAAAATCCCTGCTTTTAACTTTGAAAAGTTTCTTAGTACTTCTCAGACATAGTACTAGAGTTTCTTAAAATTTTGGCCTTCTTAGTACTTGCTTCTTATAAACCAGTTTCTTATAAAAAAACGTGTATAGCTCATTTATAATGATTTTGCAAACATCGTCGTTCTTGCAATTATATCTCTTTCATAATGACATCTTTTATAATGATTTCCAAATATCCTTGTTCATGGGACATTCAATGCTAAATTGGTCGTGTTTAGTCGAAGGGGCAAACGTTAACTGCGTAAATATACCGTAGTTCAATAAAGCCATGATTAATCAATATTGGCTGGTGATAAAAGTTGGGAATTCGAGAAGTAAAGGTCACTAAATGATTGAAGAAAAGGCAAGCCGAAAAGGGTTAACGGGAAACGGGTTAATGAAAGCAAACTTTGAGATAAAGAACTGGAATGAATTCTGGAACCACAGATCACATCAAACACACCGATAAAATAAATAACTGGCTTTTTACGGATAATTGTAACTACTAGCTACATGAAACAATATTTGTTTTGATAACTTTGTTTGGAGGGAAGGCCTGAGAGTCCGAGCCTTAAACAGGAAAGAGAAAAGCGCTCTGAAACATCATAAGAAAGGAATGCGCGCGCCTGTCTTGACACGGAGGGGTGCACTACATATATGTTGGGTACGGGGATGTGCCATAGGGAAGGACGGTATTGATATTCCAGATATTGGTACACTAACGGCATCAATTTTCATAATTTTGGTGGAAGGAACGGTACCGCTTTTGAAGCATTTAGTATCAAACGTAAGCTTAGGTATACTTTTTCCAAAAATTGGTATAAGGAACTGGTATGTTTTTAAGCCTCGATGCCAAGCACCGAAGCAAAATGTGGTCAAGTGCACCCATCTCCCCGGCTCCAGACCCCCATTCCCCGCCACTGTTCAATGTCAATCACTGGCTATTCCTACGTCCATCCAATAAATAATGGGCTTCAGGATTTTCGGGTGAAAACAAAACAATTCAAAGCAAAGGCCGGGCTTAAACTGCTAGTTTGACAGGTAGGATGGGAAGGACGAGGCTAAGAATATGGAAATATAGACGCCTTGCAGGACTCTTTAAAACAGATAACTGACAGTTTGAGACATTGTAACCTGCTGCTAGTCAAAAGTAGCAAATGACAGCCTAAAGAGTGTCTCTGGGTGAAAGTATCTTCACTGAGAAGGCAGGAATTAGAGATCAGAGGCTATGGACTGGGCATAGAAGGATGATGAAGATAAAGTAACCATAAATTGTAGGGGAAGAGGGGCTGGGAAGGGATTACATAAAGCAATTTATATAAAATAGAATTTATGACATTGATAAACTCCCATACATACAGTAGACTTTTTCAACAATATCTAGAATTTGATGGATTACGTGTGTAGACACATGGATGAATCCTTTGAAGCAGATAAAAAGAAAATAGAAAATTCCACATCATACTCAAGTTCATGTGGCAATTCTGAAAATATGTACAAAGGACAACAGTATATATCCATTGAAAAGATTGATGATACAGTGAAAGATAAGTGATTTGTAATGAATTATAGTATTAATATCTTTTCTCTGGTTGTTAATTCAATTTTCTTTACAGGATCCTAATTCTGTCGTGAACTGCACCCCAGGACCACAACATCATATGATTTTTTATTAGGTGAGGCTACATCAAACAGCTCTAGGGTTTAAAAGTAAAAAAATGATGTTGTGGCCTGGAAATGGTTGCCAATGAGGGCAAAAAAATTTAGAGAAACAACACAACGAAAAACTCGTGACTGGTGCCATAACTTTATGACCTGTGACATGAGAGATTGACATAAGATTCACCTATGTAATATGAGGGATCAGCTGTTCCAATTTTTCAAATGGGATCTGTTGCTATATTTGTCAAAACTGTGCATATGTTCATCTTATGTTGGTATGGTGGCAGGATAGTTCACAGAATCATTATAAATTTGATGAAGTGTCCTCAAAAATGGAAACTGATTAAATCAAATGCTCCTAATCCTCTAATACACGTATTTCTTATAAGAAACTAGAACTTTCGGCCAGTACCCAAAGTTCCTTAGATTATCAGATTTCAAGTAACCAAAGTTTCTTATGTGTTCCACAAGAATCTTCAAGTTGACTACCTGTACCCTTGTGAAAATTTCAAAGAAAGATTTTTTGAAGACTTTCTGATGTTTTGAATTTACTCAAGTACCTCCAAAGTAATATGATACAGGAAACGACTGAAAATATAGTAAAATAAGTTAAGGATACCATCTTTAAAATAAGTAGTTTCTCAAGTTATTCCTTGCCCAGACAACACCCAGATCATTTGGAGTTTTCTGGAGTAGCATAGACAAGAAACTTGACAACTCCAGTGTTTGATGTGGATGAAAGCAAACTTTAAAGGGAGTGTGCAACGGTAAATAGGCTTCTCTATAAATAGAACAAAGAAAATGCGCAAACACAGCATAGTTTCTTTAGCTATCGATTATTAACAACACGTGTGGGCCATCAATTTCAATGGGTTATTTTTAGATTCTTCTGCTCTGCGCAAATGCAGGCTTATAGTCTTGCACAAACCCTTTAAAGCTTCAGTGTAGGCTGTTTTTCAGAGGTACAACAGAGGAATTGGATGAAATTTATGTCCTCTTGAAAAAATAATGATAATGGCTGCAAGCCAAAACTAATCAATGGGAAGCCAATCAATGAGAAACAAGACAATGGAAAACAAACAAGAAAAATTGTACAACTTGGATCATGAAAAAATCATATGATTCAATTTGACACAAAGGTCATCTATCCACAAAAGCCTCTGACCAACTAAAGAGAACTTGGAAAAGCGCCAATTAAAAACATGGACAGAAGCATGAGCCTGGATAATCTCAGCCACTAACTTGGCATCAAACACTATCATTCAAATGAGCAATGGGAAACTGAATATGGTCTCCTGCTTTCTAATCTATCTGGTCCACCTTTTAAAAAAGCAGCCACTTATTACAAAATCAGGTTTGACACATGATATAAAGTGTAGTTAACAAGGCTAATTGGGGGGGGGGGGTTGCAGGGATATCAAAAAGGGCTCTATATGGAAGTTGACAAAGGGCAGGAAGGGCCCAACACAGCATCTTTTTGAAAAGCCCAAAGATAAAGTACACTGGGAAGATTTCTTTACTTTGCTTTGAGAACAACATACCAGGAAATCAAAACTAACAGAGGCAAGAAATCAGACAGATCAGTTAAATCACTGGCACATTAAAACACACCTAATGAGCATTGCATCATAAGGCAGAAGGCATATTAATCCTTCCAATGCACTTAACAAAACAAGATTAAATTTCACAATGTAGGTTCTTTGTAGTTTCCTGGCAGTTTCTGCACAATTAGAGATCACAAGAAGCTAAACACAACAGACAACCCACACCTAAGAAATCTTACAAAGAAAGCAGCCAGGGGTGGCACTAGGGCAGGGATAGGTGGTAACATCCCTCCTTTAAAAGTATCTACCCTCCCTCCACTAGCAGTATCTACTCCCCATCACAGGCATTCAGGGTTATTTTCATGCAGTCAATTGGCCAAAATGATAAATAAATAACATGTTGGTCCCTTTTAGTCATTTTAGGCCACAGTTAAACTATCTCTGACTGCTACTGGTGCTGAGTGACTTTCACTTGATGCTGATTCTGGGACAGCAGTTACTATGCCATATTCCTCTGCATCTGTGGTCCACATTGCAGTGTACTTTTGCAATCCGGTGTGTAATGTGCATGAAATTTTACTGTTTGCTGATCTGAAATTTCATTGTTTTTGAGCCAAGTATAATTAATGGGTTTGAGAGACTAGGTGAAAATGCTTGCCCCAAAGCGACTCTGGGGGTGACTTTTACATCAAATCCAGAGTGGTGTGATTTTCACTCCCCTAATTGGCTTGCTGTGCACTATGTAATGAATCCATTTTATTGACAAGCACTGCTAAAACAGCCATGGGGGCTACTCAAGTCTGAGAAATGAGGGTGGCTTGCTGCCCCCCAAATCATATAAAAAGGACCTTTGGAAAGAGAGCCTACACAATTGATCTTCTCATAGTTGAAGATAACTCTAAACGTAAGGTGACAATGGAAACAATCACTAAGTTATGGTTTAGAAAAACATAGTTGACTTTAAGACAAAAAATGTGACAATGATGTGTTAGATAGAAAAAACCACCAATTTCTGGAAGGGCAATTACATTTTGAGGCCAATACTGAGGGATTGTCAAGTTTTAAAAACCAAAAGAGGTTGGTCTATCAAATGGAGGTAACACTCCCCCAAGGTGATTTTACTATTTCTTAAATGTGTCTTGAACATGAACAAAAATTTGTTGAGAACGAGGCCCTACATGGCATCTAACCTGCAATGACAGGCAACAGCACACATTTGCAGGAAATTTCGTGATATCCTCATTTTCAATAAATGCTTTTAGTTTCCTACCAAAACATTTCTACACATCTCCGAAAATATATCATATTTGCAATTCATCTGCTATTGCTTGATTATATAGGTAAAAAAAGTTTAGGATTGTTGAGAGCTTTGCTTGTACAGCTCCTTCAAAACACTGCATTTGTAGCGATTAACAAAATCTGATGATAGCCATTTCAAATCAATGTTGTACAAGCAGCAAGAACAATACATTGCCAAAGAAAGAGTGCTGCACTTGAGAGCTTTTCTATTCTTTTTATAGACCAGTCTATTTACCACTGCATGTCCACTTTGACACTGATTCGTTTCTTCAGAATTCATTGGAAAATTCCAAATTCCTTAATATTGCTTGTTTTAAATTTCTTGAGTCTTTTATCCGAAGAATTCTAATGATATGTAGAATCTTGGAAATTCTTACCAAATCCTTAAAAATCTTTGAAAATTCGTATCATGATAACATGCACATGTTCTGTTCTGTAAATGTGACAGCCAGTTGACTTTCCCAAACCAATGAGGTGATAAAGGCAACCTCTGGGCAAACCTTCAACTAACTCAATCAAAATATCCTTTGGTTTGTATGTGGTTTACAACTGTACCTCCCTTGCTTGACCTTAAAATTCTACTTAAAATGGGATCATGATCTTTGTGCATGATGACAGAGAAGAAAGTACATAAAATGATGTCATCCTACATTCTGACTTAAGCAAGTGTTTGAATCCATGATGAATTTTGTGATGTAGCATGTTTAAGGTATGGTTTGACAATGAAAGGCCTACCAATTAAATTTCCTTGTAACAACACTTTCAACATCTGGCATGCCTTAAATTGCAAAAGGAAAGAGGCTCTATGCGTATGAGACATGATGAAACTCAAAACCTTGAAGCAAAATCACTACTCTGAGGGTTGCAAAGTTGTTGCCATTCAGGCAAAACTCATTCCAGTCATGAGAGAAAACTTCATTCTATTATCTGCGAACACCAAAGATGATGCCTGTCTAGATGCATAAGCAAGAAGTTACTTCAAGGACGGTCAAACAGCCTTTTTCAATGTAAGAAAACAAATGTAAATGAAGAGTCAAATAACGACTTGCTTACGGCTGCCATTTTAAGAAAGGCAGAAAATGAAAAGAAGTGCGTACAACCAAAGTGTCATGAAAACTGAACAAGGAACATTTACACCCCTGGTCTTTGGAACTAATGGTGCCATGGCAAAAGAATGTCAAATTTTTCACAAGCTTTGGCAAAGAAACTTTCAGTGAAACAAAACAAAAAGTGCTGTGAAATTATATCTTTGATAAGAACACAAGTCTCTTTTATTCTTAGCCTGCGTGCAGCCTCTACTGTCTGTGCGGAGGAAGACGGAGAGGAGGAGGAAAGAAGGAAAATCTGGGGAGAGTTTCCTTCTTTCCTCTTCCTCTCCATCTTCCTCCGCTTCTTTCCTCCTCCTCTCCGTCTTCCTCCGCACAGACAGTAGAGGCTGCATGCAGGCTATTTTATTCTACGCTCAATGCTACTTTGTATTAGGGGTTCACAAACAGTTTTTGTAAGAGTTTATTCTAATTGGACGTTTTTAGTTGTACGTGTTTTTGGTAGTTTTTAAAGTAGTTTCTCAGATATTTTTCGGCATGTTCCTTTAACTCTTCATTCTCTTTGTATATAATTGATTTCTTATTGTCATTATTGTAATCTGTAATTTGAGAATGAAATGAAAATTAAAACAGTCCCTGTTGACCAAAGTTTACCGCAGGGATAAAAGGGACTCATCATCATCAGTCTAAATGGCTTCATGCTTGGTCTTTGTTCATGTTGAATCTTAAAATTGTGCTCTTATTTCTTAATGTAAAGAACCTTCACCCAGTCCTGACCCTGGGGTAGTAAATGATAGGATAACCTGCTTTTTCCTCTGGCAATACCTTTTGGGATCAAAGAGATGTTTGGGCTCCCCCTTTTGAAAATCACAATGGCAAAGACATGTTCTCTTGTTGGCTCGAAGAGCAATGGAAGTCACAAAGGAAAAGTCATGGATGATGACCCTTAAATCACAAAGCACAGAATCCAATGATCTAAGATGGGTAAAGCTCTTTGGAGAAAATCTGCCAGACTGACACTAATAGTATTAGTATCTTTTGGATTTTCTCCAAAACATCTAGACCCCTTATAAGATTCAGATTCTGTGCAAAAGCAATTCCAGGGTTGCTGTCCTTCATTTTTTCCTTCCTGAATTCAAGCAACTCCCAAAGCTCTTTGGTCATTCCACTGATCAGCATGCTAATCAGAGTTGCCTCTTTTCCATTGCCATTTACCAATAGGGGAGTTTTCAGCAGCCATAACAGTCCAGAACATCTACCCTCAGGTTAGACAATTTCGGGTAGATATTTTCTGGTATGGGTATTGACCTCGTCCACATAAGAAGTTATCTTAGGCTTTCCACAGCCAAAGCTCCAGATTCAAGCAAGTCCTGAAGCTCTTTGCTCATCCTATTGATAAACAAGGTACCTTGCAACCCAGGGGGCTAGCCAAGGCCATGGGGAAATAAAGGTAATTAATAAGAGTGAGAGGGGGCTTCATTAGTTTGCTAGGTGCCAAATTAGGTTATACTGGTGGGTGTGGCGTCTGAGAGTGAGACAGCAATAACTGTTTGAGCATGGAAAGCATCTGCGATTAAAGTTGTATCGAGAAGCGGGTACTTGCATAGAGAGTGATTCATGCCTTAATTTGAATACAATGGTTTTGTTTGACGCTGAACAGGACCACGAGAAAGCACACACGTGAAATGTGAGGTTATGAAAAACAAGATGAAACAAAAGTTAACGATTTCAAAGGAGTACTAATGCCACAAATTAACATGAAAATAAAGATTTTCGTGATCGACAAAACTTTATGTTGATATGCATGCAAAAGACAACCAGAATTCAAGGTAAACAAAAGAGAAATCAGCTGGATTAGGGACGCTTCGTTTAACCTTTTAGTAAGAGCTGTCCTCTGCTCAACCACAAAAATATCGAAAACAAGATTGAAAATTTATACTTACAATTGCAGCAGTTGAGCTTGAGACTTCACCGGCTTTTTCTCGACCACGGCTAAATCATTAAACACAACTTCTGACTCGGAATTCTCTTCCAACTTCTTCCCTTTTGCTGCTTTCTTTTTGCTTGCCATCGTTTCTCTCTTGTAAATTCTCAGACCATCATAACGACATATCAAAATGAGGCTAGTGTTTTTGGCAGTTGCCGAGTTCACATAAAATGTCTCAACTCCATATTCCAGGCGATCAGACAAAATATGCAATATTTCAATCCTTGCTTTATCACTTGACATTCTTTCTAGTTCCAAATGAGCCGATTCAACACTTTGCTCAAAGTCCGCACTCCATTTCTCGCAAGGGAAGAAGCTAGAATAATTCGGCAGGCTGTCAGGACTGTAGTCACCATGTTCGACTTGTGCAATCAAGGCAAATAATTTTGCAAGGATTTTTGAATCCATGTGAGATAAATCAAACTTCAGATCTCTGAGTTGCTGTTTACATGTTGAGTAAAATAATTCCCTAAAGGAAAGAAGTAGAAATAAAAATCAGCTGATTTTGGGATGGCAACAAATTGACAGAAAATACCCAAAGACATAACTACCTGTATTCTCCAATGCCCTAACATTTCAAACTACTTTTCTGGCAAGTTGTATAGCAGTAAATGGTGTATCTATTGACAAAAAATGAGTTTTATTCTGTCTATGTGTCGCGTTGAACAAGTCTTTGACGAGGCACATACAAAATCAGCTGATTTTCAGATATCAAATACCTCAGTACCCTAGGACAAGCTGATAAAGTTGCCCATTTGTGTCTGAAAAGCAGTTTTATGTGCTACTTTTAGCTGTTTTTTGTTAAGAGTAAAGTAGCATATTCACCATTTGGAAAATAATTCCACACAAAAAGGTTTTACTAAAATTCGATCATCGCATTCCATCCCATGTACAGCCCATTTCTCCCAGGACCATCATCAGCAAGGGGGGATGGATAAAATTGCTCAGAAAAAATCTAGGGTGCACAGAAAACTGCAGGAACAAAATATAACATACTGAAGTTACTTAAAGCAGATCAGATCGCAGCTTGAATGCTAAATTTAGTCTCCAAGGTTAACTTCACACCATGTATCTCCTCATCACACCTTCCTGTAACTGCATGACAAATGAAGTTGCAAAGGTGACGATACCCAAAACTGACATTATTGTGAAATTCGAGAGGAGTCTATCCCATTAGGAAATAAAGCCTAAGTAAAACAACATATCGAATGATCACCTTGTTATCTGTTGCTGTAGCTCCTGAGGTTTGACGAAGAATTTCGGCACAAAATTCAATCTGTAAGGAGGCTTTCCTGAGAGCTGAGTAGCCAAATCATTTCTCAAATTCAGCCAGAACTCGACGCCATTCGAAGGATCTTTATATCGGATACCAAAGTAGTCTCTTTCCACAATGTGAAGCCGAGCACAGACCTAAATGTCCAGATACGACATAAGTTAATTGAAAGGAGGAGATATATTTTTAATTCACAAGAAACTTGGGTATCAGCCAGCCATTACAAAAAGTTTCTTAAATTTGCCAAGTTTTGTCAGTCAATATTTCTTGACTGCAAAAGTCACTATACAGCTACGAAATAAATACAGCTTCTACATATTACGAGATAATTAGGCATTTTTCAAATATGATATTAGAGTTCTTCCGTGTTTGGTCTCAGAGGAATTAAATCATTCTGTTCCAGAGGAACGAGGTTCTGAAAAAATCTTTTAACAGTATTTCAAAAGGCAAAAATTAAATGTCAATATAGCCTGCATATAGTCGAGTTTAAAACCACTTTACGCAAAGACAGAGCTCAATAACTTTTATGATTGTTAGTTTATTGGTAAAAGAGCAACTATAACAATACAGCAAGTCCAATGACAGATCAGTTATTGCAAAATTTAGCTACAAATGCGGAGAATACATCCAGTGAGGTGGCGAGGAAGGACGTGGCTAGGCCATCATCCACTGAAGCAACTCGTGGAAATTCAACTCACCTTTTCGAGGCAATCGAGCGCTTTTGCATCTTGATCGAGGATCAGTTCATGGATCGTACCATTAGGCTCTGAAACCAAACACCACAACATCTTGCAAGTATTCTTTTCATCAAACTGTAAGGGGTTTTACGATATTTTCATCTTATTTCGGCGAATTTCGGCCAACTCGAGGGTCGAAGTGAAAGATTTTCATCTTCTGTCTTGGACGACTTTCTAATCAACCAATCAGATCGACCGATTCCCATGTATTGTCTAATGAACCAATCAACGCTCAGTCATACGATCTTGCATCATTAAACGCAGTCTTGACGTAGCTTTGAATATTCAAACGCACCAATCAAAATCACTCTTAGACAATAAGTTGACATTGATTGGGTACTTGAAGACGGAGACAAAACAACAAAAGTATACTATTGTTTACCATAGGCTAGGTCTGTCCAGTCCAGGCAAGTCTTGGTTGGCTGCCAAGGGAAAACCCGCAACCGCAACAGCATGACGTAATCTTCTATAACCAGAAATTCGTTCTATCTGGAATTTCAACGAAAACAACTTTTTGGTTCAATTTTGGCAGACACGATAATATCGTGCAATGAGTTAAAACTTTCGGTATATTTTCCTGGAGGGAATCATTGTCATGCAAAATCTCATTAGCGCAAGGCCCTAGCTTAAAAGAAACTAGTGCTACTATATAAGAGAGATGGAAACATTCGAAGCCAAATCCAAGAAAATCATGCGGAAATGGCTGTGAACCTTTACTTCTAATATCCAAGGTGGTTTTACGTTCTGAGCCCAAAAGAACTCTCTTTCTTGCCAAAAGTATTGTGCTGTTTCAAGAAACAAGTACGTGGCAGTGGCAGAAACCTATGTGCATCCAAAAGATAAGAAACAAATTCAGAAACTTTTAGTACTGGAAAGCTGACATTTTCATGTGAAATTAGGAAACTTTCAGTACCAGGGGGGGGGGACTAGGGGCTTATCCAAGTTTCTCATAAAGGCAAAACCGTGTAACTGAACAAAAGCCCTGAAGACAGAAAAATCTAAAGAAACAGAGCTAATTTCTTATCACCACTCCTCAGGACTTTGATTTGATGATTTGCAGCTTTTGATGATGCAATCTGATGGATTCTAGGAACTGGCGAAACAAGAAGTAAATTTCTAGTCATCCTCCACTTTGTACTACATGTTCCGATTTCTCTCTTGCGTACTTCCTAATTTTGATTCCTCACGTATCAATTCTTTGATCCTGGATCAAATTCCCTTTACCCTCAGGATGATGAAACAGTATCATAATCGAAGAAGATTCACGCCAATAAACCAAGTGACGCAAATGTAGGAGTTGGGGCGTTACAACGATCCATTCCCTAACGATTGTCGTCAAGAGAAAAGCTTCTCCGATGATGCAGATAGATAAAGAAAGGATCATAGCTGCAACAAGAATCTTTTAGAAGTACAGTGCCACAAAGTTTTGAGAAAAAACTGTAACCTCTTGACAGCCTCTTTCAGAAAGTTGGGAGACTCTATCACAAGCGACACCAAAAGTCAATGTGAAACCAAGGATCTTTCAAGTCTTATTATTTGAAACTCTCTTATGTGAAGCTGTTATTGCTTTGAGATAGGCGTTTGGAAAAGAAAGTTAGAAAGTCCCTTCGCAAATTTTCTTTCGATTCTAGAGTAACTGAAGCACCATTAATGTTTCCTCCACGAGTACAATAGAATCGTTCATCGTTCAAAAAATCCCCAGGCACTATCCTGAAATACACATAAATAATCATTAACGACCTTTGAATTACACTTAGCAAAAACATGAGAGTTGCCGGTTCCTAGCCAAAAACGCCCTCGTAATTCACAGTAATTAGCGGCTCGTTGGAGAGGATGCCTGCGTCTTGTATGATCTTGGTTTCTTGCCAATGAACTGCGCATGTCAGAATTACGGTGCATCACATAGCAAATGGAAGGATCTTCGGTAACTTGGTTTAAAGGGTCTCTTTCATCCAGCATGCCTTGCACGTGTCGACTCTTTGTTTGCCTCTGTTGCCGCCATTTTCATTAGCGGTTCCTCGTAACAAAGTCTAGCAGCCCTCCAAACTTTCAAATTTTGTTGAACCATTTGCAGCCGGAGGGGGCCTCTGAATAGCCAATTTACTAAGGGCCCCAAGCTGCTCTGTTGCGCCACTGAATGTCTCAGAAGTATTTTTGTCATTAGATTCGTCAGAGTAAAGGGTGTCCCAAAAAACATGCACGCCGTTTGAGTGGTGAATGTGAAGGTAGACTGATTGCATATTCGTAGTTATCGCTATTGATAGACTTGTTGTTGTTGTCGTTGTTGCTATTGTTGCGATATGTGGGACTATGTCGTGAGGCTAATGTGAAGGAGGCATAAACCCAATTTTTCTGCTTTTCAGATATTTGAACAGAAGCGACTTAACCTACCTACCTACCTGTATCTTCCTCCAGTCTGAAAAGTAGTCGCTGATTTACGGGGGAAGAAAGTAAAAATCACTCTTTGCCTCAAAACTAGAGGATTTAATATTCTCCATCAACTTTAAAATCAAAGAAATTGAGTGGAAGCATGAGCGCAGGCCAATTTGCAGCTCTCTATAAGCCGTTATAAGTGAATCAGATCAAGTAGTCATCGATTAGATTTTAATGAAAATAATAAGAAAAATATATCTAGGGTTGCTAGGAATTGTTATGTGTAGGAAAAGTGCTACAGGCCAACGTATGCGTCCGTCAGTTATCTTCGCCTCTCTAAAGTCATAAAATCGATTTAAATCAACAATATTGCTTTCCAAAAGCAGCCAGTTGGTCTTTCATTATTCCCAGATGTGTTTCCCGATAAAATGTAAAGTTAAAGTCCATTTGATGCTAAAATTCAAGTTATAATGTTAAGTACTGATTTAAGATGCTCTGGGTTTGAGGCAACCAGACATTTTGACTTTCTTTCTTGCTTCATAAATCAGCAACGGCTCGTCAGATCTACTCAAACTCGGTGCCAAACTGAAGCTCTTTTGCGCACAAATCGGAAGAACAGGTGAAGGTGAAGGTGAAGTTGCCATTTTCAGCGCCAAGCGCTAGGATTGTTGAAGTAGCCAAGCACAAATCGAGTACGCGACCCCTTGTCATGTGGGGCACTACTGACAGAGCAGAAACTGTGTACGCATGCGCGAAAACTCGTAGCTTTGACCCTCCCTAGGCAACACTTGATATTTTCTTCCTGGGCCCTTAAACGGTTGATTTATCGTTTCAAATTGCTTATCTATTCAAACACTCCCTTATCTGAGATTGGATTGATGACGTCATTTTACGCAGTTTCTGCTCTGTCGGCACTCACTGCACCACAATGCCTTCAACAGGAAAATTGGATTCATGACTCCTTCACAGTTGGCGCCCAACGGCCCACATGTTCTTTGGGAAACCCTGAATATGAAATATCCACGCTAACGATATCAGAGCAAACATGAAAGCTCTAAAAATCAGGCTTTCATTGCCAAATACTCTCGCAAAACTTGTTTGCAATTTAGACTTTGGTACAATTAGCAGCGTGTGGTCAAAGTCCACTACACTGATGAATGGAGAGAGAATCCACATAATGCATAACTGACCCTGATTCCGTCTTAGCACTCAAATTTGACTGTAATTCCTTTAAACTTTCTTTGACGCAAACTATCTCAATATAAGCGGATAAATGAATATTTTACCATCGAGATATATACCCTTTTCACACTGGCCAATTAAGCAAGCTTAAATCAAGCCAGGTTATAGTATGTTGCATCCTAATTGGTCAATTCAGCAAGTCGAATGCATTTGATTGGTTGAAATTTAACATGGCTTAGATATCAAACGTCATTTCTTGTCCACAAAATCCACACAGACTCTTGATCTAGCATCACCAAGACACTCCTGATAAACACTGATCAGCCCCGTTGAGCTGACTGTACGACAGACAGGAAAGTACACTCACATTATATAAGAAACCTCGCTTTGAACTTTGTCATTGCATTGACTGTATTGACTGTATAATAATTCACTGAGGACCATTGATCTAACATTTGGGCACAGAGAAGTACAAGAAATGATCACGTCATCAACAAAGATTCCGCTTGCCAATATTATTTAGATTGGCAATACCGGCTGAGTCAGAAAAAGTTCTCACTGTTTGAAATATTGTACCGCAAAAACTATGAAACCGACTTTGAAAATTACGATGCCGTTGTTTAGCAGAGAATTGAACTTAATTTTGATGTTCTATTGATAATTCACTACTCATAATCATAATCTGTGATCCGAAATACCAGGTGTGCAAAAAAGTATAAGTGTTTGAGCAGTTACTGCGAAGGAGCCTTGTATTCAAAACTGTTTGCTTTCGGTTTATCGCATAGGAGAGATCTGAACTTAGATTTTGCGACCTTGCATGTCCAAAACGGGTTTGTATTCGCAGAGCAATTCACTTAAACAGGTAAAATTTGTGAGGCCGTTTTGTTGTTTTGTCTTCGGCTGAAGCCTTACCAGTGCTGGGAATCAAATTCATATGGCTCCTGCGCGTCTGAACGGTTAGTTCCTACACAGCGTTAATCCTCGTTTCAAACTCCCTCTTACTGTATATATATATTATATCCCATTCGCCATTCACACTGCAATTCAAACCAGCTTAAACTATACCACGTTATCGAACGAAGCCTTCTAATTGGTTAATCTAGCAAATCCAATGCATTTGATTGGTTGAAATTTAACCTGGTTTAGGAAAAGTTCGTTTTACTGTGTCAGTGTGAATGCAGTATCAGCAGTATTAGAGATGGATGCCACGACTTGGGCAGGTCCATATTAGAGAAAGTTTGGAACGAGGATGAACACTGTGTAGGAGCTAACAGTTCAGACGCGCAGGAGCCATTTGAATTTGATTCCTAGCACTTAGGCTTCAGCCGAAGAGAAAGTAACAAAGTAAAACAATAATAACAATGTAGTGATCTTAATAATTTTTCAGCTACGAAGACGATGCATAATTACCCATGGTACAATCACTCGTCTTTTAGACCAAGCAATTTGGAAAATGCTGGTAAGGGCATCGGTCGCAGGAAACGAAGTAATTGTTAAAAAGGTAAACACAAACATACATGTGCCTTTATTGTGGATTTTCCTACCTTTCTTGGCTTTCCTTTGCTTCCCTGCCTCAGCTCAATCCATTGATTCAAGTCTGCAATGGCCTAATTCAGTTTCTCCGCAAAAGCGAGGCTGCATCTCTTAATCTTCAAAGTAACTTTTTCATCAAAAAACATTCGCCAGTACAAGAATTGATTTTGTTATGGTCTTCGGCTACTTCATCGGTGATACGTACTATAAAACATCGGTTGTTCATGAATACAGGGCAGATACATTTTAAAGAACTCTAAGGAAAGGGCGACGGGGCAGTTAGTTTTTTTAAGATAATTTCGTATGGGGCAAGCAGATATTTTTCCCCACAAGTTCTTCTAAACCGGCCACACCATATAATAGATTTTACACTGTCCCTAATGAACGAATACAAGGAATCACGTTGTCAGTCTAAGTAAATCATCGACCAGAATCGAACGTGAAATCCTCATTCCCATACAAATCCCAAACCAGTATTTTCCTAATTTTTCGGTCTGACAGATGAGTGATTTTAGCAAACAAAAAATTTTGAAATATAATCAATAAAAAATTAATAATACAAGGTACTTAATACACTTCTCACTTCTCACAAAATACTCTACATAATGGAATCGGTAAAATTCGTACACCACAGATTTACGCCAAACACTTCCATTTGTTACGCCGGAAGGATACGCCAACTAGTTTTAGAGTGCCATGGAGCAGGGATTTAGAGCTTTTGACTGCCAAATTTTACGCCAACCATTGTTGGAGAACGAAAGAAATACGCCAGCGTAAGAAAAAGCAAGGGCCTGTCCGCCACAGATCTGTGGCATAAGGTACGCCGATTCCAGACTGATTTACCAATACTACATATACAATACCACGAGGAGCAAGATATCATATCTACCCCGTGGCTTTTGGAAGGAAAAGAAGAAGAGAAAAGTAATAAAGCAAACCTACATAGGACTATACTCAAAATGAAAATTCAGTTGAAAGGGGACTTGAAAGGGGACTTGGTGGCTGCTTGACGGATGGCAAAAAATTGAACGAATTTAATCAAATCGACCAGTTTTGTAGAGTTAACTCATGGATATTTCTATTGATTTCATCAGGAAAGTCCTTATTACCATACATTAATAACAGTTGCGTTAAGACCTCGTTTGAGGGCTTGCTGAGTCCAAACGGTCGTACTAATGCAAAAACTCCACCGAGAAGATCTAGTCGTTGGATGTCAAAAGATGGACTGAGCAACAAAAAAACAAAATGTTAGCATCTAAGTCAGCTTTTGAGTGATGGATTAACGTTTCAGTTTTGAATATCAACCATGTAATTTTATTCCATAGCCTAAAAAACGTGTGGACGGTTTTATCTCATCCGGTAGTTTCCGCGACTACAGAATATACACCCATATGCTTGGCCATCCTGCATCAGTTTGTTTTTTGAGTCGTCCTATGAACAATTTCCTCACACAAAAACGTGCACAACACAGTTTCATTTGAGGGTCAACTCAGACAACAACGTTTGATCAGTTCAGTTTATCAGTTAATCTTATCTCCCAACATTTTCAAGCAAATCGTCCGAAATGTATTATAGACATTATCATCAGGGTACCATTTATTGGCAACAATCGTCTTAACCAATCAAAATGCCGGAGAGAAGTCATAACAACCGGTTGTGAAACCATTTATACCCCGTAACTAAGCAACAACCTGCAACAACAACCTGCTAGAAAATGATTGCAATTCATATTCCACGTGTAGAATATTTCGTCACTAAGAATTTCATCAGCCGTCAGTCCACTTTCAAACGATGTGAGATCGTTCGAGGGGAGGCAAATCCAAAAAAAAGCTGTTGTAGTTTTCATTTAGATTTTGAGGCGTGTCTCTTGGTGTAAAACCTTTTGGTGCATCATCCAATTGATTCAAAAAAGTATATTTGTAACAAGCTAAAAATAGCAGATTCCTCAAAGTTCATTGTTTATACTAGTATACTGACATGGGATCTGCTACAGTAAAAACCCGGGTATAAGAACCTAATGATTAAGAACCTACAGGCTGAAATTCTGAAATTAGACCCCTAATATATAAGAACCCATTCAGTCTGAAATTTGAAATAGGTTCTTATTCGTTGAGATCATAAAATTAGATACAAATTCCTGTTGCCTTGTCATTGAACTTAAACACACTACTACTGCCATATGTGCCTAGTGCAAAGAACTCTAAAGATGCTTTGAAAGCTTTGCATTGCATTCTGTAAAATTTCTGATTCTTCCACAACTGCTGTTGGGAATAAGGTCTCATGAACTCAGGTGCCTCTGAACTGACTGTAAATAATGGGCCTGAAGTTTCATTCTGAACGAAAGAAATACCTGAAAGACCTGAATAAAATAAGAACCAATTTAAGAACCTAAACGGCCTAATTTCCTAGTAAATACTCAATATATAAGAACCTAATCAGGCGGACTTGCAAAATTGTAGGTTATACGCGGGTTTTTACTTGTACACTCAGCACTGAAATTCAGACCTTTCCTCCTAAATTTATATTGCCATGAGCCCGGATGGCTAGCAACTTGATCGAGGGCTTTAAACCGACTTTGAATAAATTCTCGTTTGTAAAACTGCTTGAAACTTGAAAAAAGGACGGGAGACTTTGACCAACTAAATTTTCGTATTTAAGTTTGTATGCTTGCAGCACAAACATTATCAGTTTGTAGGAATCCAATAAAATAGATATAAAGCTACAAGCCTTCAAACATGTAGACATTTTCCAAACTGAGCCGGTAGTGCAGCAGCAGCTGCCTAACATCAAGCGGAATTCTAGTCTAATTTGGAATGAAATTTACGTTAAACTCTTTGTTAAACTCTAGTGACGTATTAAATTGAGATAAAACTTCCAAATTCACATTTTCACATTTTCTGTATTTTAAGTTAGATAAAGATACTGCTTACTTTACGTTGGGTCGAATAATCCCTGAGTTGTGAGCTACGAAAGTTCAATTAAGAAAAGAAGCTTAGGATTAGGATTGTAAAAAGTTGCGAAATCAGGTCTTCAAAAAGGGGCTCGTTGTGCCAGTGTGCGGTGCATTGGGTTACAGCAACTCTTATGGGTTCCCAAGCAGCAAGAACACAAGGCCATCCCTTACAATTTTCAGCAAAGCACTACTTTAAATTTGAAGAGAAAAAACAGGGTGTATGTAGTGAGTTGATTGCACCCAATGCTTAAGGGTTTTGGTCCTTATTGAAAGGGGCCCAAAACTTTTACTGAATTGTATGCCGCTCTGTTAATGCAATCTTGGAATGTTGAAAACTGCTGTAAATTGCAAACTTTTCAAAATATAGTTGCTTTCCAGAGAACATGACCTATTTAGAACATGTCCCGTGTTAAACATCAGTTTAAAAAAATCCTTGCGAAGCCTTTCCTTGTCTAACTCAAAGAACTCGTGTCTCGGTTGGTCTGCAAGGTGACGCCTTTCTTCAATCACAATCCATTTTTCCAGTCAAGGTGAATATCTGACGTTTCTGGTCGTAAGGCCTCATTTAAATGTTTGACCCCGTGTAACTAAAAAGCAATAAAAGAACGAATCCAATTCTAAAAGAAAGTCATTACAAGTTTCCTTTAATAGATGCCGACAATGACAAATGTTGCTAGAGCTGCTACAACGTCTGACGAAATCGAAACAAGAAATTGCCATCTTGTTGGGCACATGTAGGTAAGTTGCCGACAATGATATCTAAAATGTTATCAAAGTTTGTATATTGTCTGACGAAATCGAAACAAGGAATTACTAGTACTTTGGGAGCATTTACATTATTTGCCGATAATAAAAATGTGAAATGAACCAATGGTGGTATAGTGTCTGATGAAATCGAAATAATATGTAACTGAAAATATATACAGTAAAAACTTGCATATACGAAGCTCCCGGTGGGGGGGGGGTAACATTACATGTTGAGTGTACGGGTATGTTCCACCCATAGGGATGGGTTTTTGGGTCCAAAATTCTCTAAACAAGGCTCCCTTTTTCAGCAGATTTTCCTTAAACGTGGGTGGGTTTTCTAGCAATTAGCAAAAATTGTAAAAAATGGGTAGTTTTCCGCCAAAATCCATCATAAAAGTGGGTATGACGGCCACTGTCAGTAATTAGAAGGTAGCTTTCTGAAAACCGGGCAACAGATGCCCGTCCATCCGTAAGTCATGTACCCCCCCTGGGGTACGAAGCAAAATGTTTCAAACAAAGCCGGTTTGGTTCTTGTGTACTTTCATGAAATCACGCTGTAAGCTGTGGGTAAAGGGTGTCACAAAAAAGTGCTTGACGTGGCTTTGAATATTAGAAAATTAGATTCATAACATAGTCCCAGTTATAGCAGTAACAACAACAACAATAGCCACATCAACAACAACAACAACAACAAAAACAACAACGACAACAACAAAGCTCAGACTGGTAGTTTGAGCGTCCATCAGTCTATCAACAGTGATAACTACGAATATGCAATCAATCTATCTGAAAATAACGATATAAGGAACGAGTCCATGGCAAACGCAGAATATCCTAACAAATAGGATTTGAAATAAACTTTACACCAGAATCTTGCAGCTCCACGGAATACTTATCGAGTTGCAAGCTTTTGAAGTTCTAGTTTGCGCAAAGACTGAAACTAAGGGCTTTTCGTGTTTGTAGAGAAAGTAGAATGAGACCACCTTTTTTCTTAATTATTTCAGAGCAAGCCCATACAGTGGATTTTGAAAAGACTTTCGATAACCTTCTTTTTCGTCCATGCTGGGAGTTTTTGCAAAACGAGTTATCTAGGGGTACCTGGTTTCAGCTTTCACAAAATCTTGATGCTTCAAAGCTCGTAACTCTTTGAATTAACAGCGGATTGGCAAGCATCTAATTATGTTAATCAATCTAAGATCTTGGGGACACTGTTATGTTGCCATGGAGCCCGTTAATTATATGGTTATTTGTTAAAGGGGCTGCGTCACGTAATGTGAACAAACTTCCTTCGACTCTCAGTAATCATCATATATTCAACATTTAAGGAACTTCCAGCACAGAATGAAATTCCTACTTTCCAGGTAAAAATATGTACGTAATGTTGCTATCTAAAGGTGCTTCTTTCCTGTCCAGATTTCATCATTCAAAAAGTGGACATAATTGGAAATTACACTTCCATTCCTATTTCCTAAAAACGCTCGCGGGCTGGAAGAAATCGAACGATCTCGATACTGTGGTTGATGATTAATTTAACGGAAACGTTCGATGATAAAAAACTTCCACGTGCGCTCTTTCGACAAATGTCCCGTAATCATATCACCTGCCTCTGGACAAATTCGATTGCCTATCGTACGATCCCTGCTACAAGAAAATCGTTCTCGATGAATTTGTTGCTTATCGGTTGTGGTTGAGACCCAAATTGAATTCATAAAAAACTGTTGATAAAAAACCGAATATGGGGATCTTGTAACTGCCAACGCGTGTTGTTTTCTCATGAGAACTTCTTGTAAGAAACATGACGGTCAGATTGCAAAATCAAGAAAGTTGAGGGCACGGAAATAATTTAAGGAACTTTTCTCTTTTACATGGAAATCTTTGGTATGTACAAGAGTCAAAACCTCCACTGCAAGTGATTGGGAAAGTCAAACGGGCCCCAGTTCTCAGAAATGAGTACCCTGGGTGCCAGAGCCAAAAATAATGAAAAAAGAGAAAAATAAAGAAGGAAAGAAAGAAATAACTCTTCCTTCTCTCCTTTCCTTTTACCAAGTTCTTTTCATTTAAATTTTGAGGCTCTGGTACCCAGGGTAAGAAATAAGACGATGAACAAGGTAGGCACATATGGACACAGAAGTGTCCCCTTCGACTTCCGCACATATCGTGACGTGACACTGTGAATGAAGCAAGAACCTAGGTTTTTATAGGTTCTTAGTTAAGTGGCTGCTATTCTAAATTCCAGCCTGCAAGGTTCTTAAAGAGGCTCTTATATACAGCACCCACCTTGCACACATTAATACTGTTTTCGACACAAGAAATCTGCAGACTTTTAAGAATTCCTTGAAAATTCTTGAGAACTTTTAAAGTTAGAATCAGTGTTAAAAATCTGATAATCTTTTGTACCATTGAAGAATTCTGATCAGAATGTCAAGAAGTTTTGCAAGTTCTGAGGAATTCTCAAGACATGGAACCCTTTATATAGGAATCCCTCCCCCCCCCGTCTCAGCCACTGAGAGATTCTTATTTGGGAGGTTTATATCGGTTTAAATACAGTAAAAACCCGCGTTTAAGAACCTAGTGATTAAGAACCTACAGGCTGAAATTCTGAAATTTAGACGCCCAATATATAAGAACCAATTCAGCCTGAAAATTGAAATAGGTTCTTATTCATAGAAGTCACCAAATTAGATACAAAAACTCGAGCTGTTTTGTCATTGAGCCTATATGGCCTGATACTGTCATATGTGCAAATTGCAAAGAACTCTATAGATGCTTTCAAAGCTTTCATTGCATTCTGTAAAATTTCTGATTCTTCCATGGACTGCCGCTATGAAGGAGGCCGTTTGAAGTTTCAATCTAAACAAAAGAAATACCTGAAAGCCCTGAATAAAATAAGAACCAATTTAAGAACCTGAACAGCCTGATTTTCCACTAAATACCCAATATATAAGAACCTAATCAGACTGACTTGCAAAATTGTAGGTTCTTATACGCGGGTTTTTACTGTATTAAATTCAGCTTGTTCTTATAAAATACCAGGTGAGCCAGAAAAAAGTTCCCACTTTTGAACATTCATAACACCAAGACTACTGAACGGATTTGAATCATTCAAATTCTAGTTAAAAGCCGTTAGATCAAAGTATTTTTGTGATTTTTCTCGCTGTCCTACCAGCACTACAAATATATGCACGTATGTATGTATTATTTTGCCACAAATTAAAATTAAATTACAATATAAATTAATAAAAAGAAAGTTTTCTAAATTACAGCAATATAATATTTACAGGCAAAAGAGTTAAAAATGAAGTTTAAAAACACCCCAGGTTAAAATGGCAGGGATAGGATTAAAAAGGTCGATATGACCTTGTTTCCATAATGGTCCCTCCGGAGGTGTTATCAAAAAATAAATTTGTTCCGGAAAAATGGATCTTGGGTCAAAAAAATGTTGGCTAAAAATATAGGCAAATTCAACTTTACAACAACTTCATGGTTGCTAAATGACTGAAAAATCGCCCAAAACATTGACCAATGCATAAATGACTTCTCGCACAGAATAATGAAGGAATGTAACTTCTCACGGGTGATCCTCTGTATATTAATTGCCATGGGATTGAAAATCTTTCTAATTTGTTTGAAAATCAATGTCTTATAACTCTTGAGGGAGGTGAAACCCCCATGGCCTATTGTTCGGCGTGAATAGAGTCTTTACGATTTGATCAATGTTTTAGGCCCTTTTCCCGTCATTTTGCAACCATGAAATTTTTATAAAGTTAAATTTAGCAATACTTCTAGCGCTGGCAGGACAGCGAGAAAAATCACAGAAATACTTTGATATTTCAGCTTTAACTAGAATTTGACTGATTTAAATCCGTTTGGTAGTCTTGGTGTTATGAATTTTCAAAAGTGGGAAGTTTTTTCTGGCTCAACCGGTAGTTTCTTTTATGCCGCTTTTTACTGTATTGCTAACTTCTTCATGATACCGGGCATTAATAGTTACCTATTTCCAAACTATTAGATTTTCTGCGAAAATCTTTCAAAAGTGTTGGCAGTGTTGTCTGTACATAAGAGAGCACATTCTAACTTAGCAAAAGTTTTACTACGACGCAAGAACCCTTTCGTTGAAAACTTACTTTATTTTGACATTGCTGGAGAACAAGAGAACTGCTACAGTAGAAACCCGCATAAAGAACCTGTTTTTATAAGAACCTTGAGAATGAAATTTAATCTTTTAAACCCCCTTAATAAGAACCTCCTAGTGGCTGAAACTAGCAGAGATTCTTATATAATTGGTTACATGCGTTCAGAATTCCTCAGACCTTTGAAGAATTCTTACATTCTTATCAGAATTCTTCAGTGGTACTGAAGGCTGCATGATTTTTAAACAAGAATTCTAACCTAAAACTGTTCTCATGAAGCCAAAAGGATTCTTCCGAATTCTTGTGCTGAAAAACGGCATTAATGTTTGCAAGGTGCGTACTGTATATAAGAACTTTGCAGGCTGGAGTTTAGAATAACAGCCAATTAGTTAAGAACCTATTCAGGCTTCCCAAGAAAACCCAAGGTTCTTTTATGCGGGTTTCTACTGTATTTTTGAAGCAACCACTAATTCTGCCTTTTCTCTGTCATAAATCAGCAACCACGGATCAGATTGACTCAAACAAGGTCTCAAACTATAAGTTGAAGCTTGACCTATACAACTATGTAAAAACTGAGATAACTAAATCTACAGCTCCTCCGCAGTAGCCACACAAACGGCACACAATTTTTTGGGACACCCTGAAAATACTCTAAATAAGATTTGCTGTCAGTTTTGGCAGTAAGCACAAATTTTCATGTCTTTTCTCCAGAGGTCTTAACCTTTCAGTGCAAACGACGGCAGCACGAGAAATTTTGCGAGGGAAAACAATAGAAGCATAAATACCCTATATTAGATCTGTTCTCAGTTTGGCAGTAAACACAAAGTTTTTTCATGCTTTTTCCAAGATCTTGAACTTCGTGTAAACGATCCTAGTCATGGCATCTTTCATGCAACAGAAAATTTTTAGTCATAATGTCCTACATTAGATCTCTGTAAAGTCCTACCTATGATAAAAAATTGCATTACAAGAAACTCAGGCCTGATTTTGTTAAGCAAAATACCTCCCTAGCGGAAACTCTCCGAGCTGATGGCATTGCTCAGCTTCTTTTGAAGTGGTACATAGCACTGTCTATACGGTTTATCTGGCTCAGTGTGTCTTCAAAACTAAAATTGACGGCTGTGTGCTTTCTTTATGGAACTCAAAAGAAAGATAGATTAACATATGGGACCTATGAAAATAAAAGATAATTTTTGCGTCTGCTACTACCATCTGCAACACACAAACATCCTGTATCTGAGTTAACAAAACATCTTGAAACTCAGAATCGGATAATTTCAAGAAATTTTGAGTACTGGTTTGGCTCTAGTTTCTTCTACAAGCAACGCGTGCATCTTTGTTTTAACAATTGATTTCCATCAGATAGTTTGGAATGCATTAATGTTCCTAATACCACAGTTCACATACCCTGTTTTGAAGTATACTTTCATATAAAAACCAAGCCAAGCTGCCTCAGGCTGCCTTAGCAATTTTGACCGAGAACAAACATTTTCGTGTTTTACCTTCAAAGGCCTGAACCATACATTTTGAATAATAGTGGTCACTGGAATATCTGTGCGGGAAACAATTTTTGCCTCAGCTTTGACAATAAACATAATTTCCATGTCTTATCTTCAAAGGCCTGAATCTTAACTTAAATTGTTACAAGTGGCGGTCATGAGAGCATTTATGCGGTAAACAAGCTTAGTCTCAGCTTTGGTTGTAAACACGAATTTCCATGTTCCATCTTCAAAGGCCTAACCTCAAATAATCAACATTAGCTTTGGACATGAGCGCAAATTTCATGATTAATCTTCAAAGGCCTGAAGTATTTCAACACTATTTTACAAAAAATGAGGGTTTACACGAATATACTAAAAGGCAGGCGATAGATTATCGAATATATAAATCGCGCAAAACCTACGGCGAAATTTGCCAAAATCGATAAAAAACATAACCAAAATAAAACAATTAACTTCTGGTCTTAAAGAGTTTAAACTAGCGAAATATTAACAATCATAACACTATTAATCAAACTTATCATTTTATGAGCATTTGACATTTCATCCACTCTCGAGTACCGAATAATCGTCCCCCCCCCGCTTGCTAAGTTTTGAAAAATTTTCCAACCCCCCGCTCTAATTCCAACCCCCCTTTTATTAATTTTTGGAAAAATGGAATGATAGTAAACATAATTTCGGAATAAAAGCAAGAAAAAGTCCCAAGAAGTGCATTCAACAAAACCAGAGTTCAAAAGTAAATGTATCAGTAACATCACTGATGTTCACATAAATATATAGGAGATACGTGTTTACCTAAGAAAACGATTATTTTCTGTTTCTCCAAGCACTCCCCCCCCGATTATTCCAAACCCCCGATTATTCTCACCCCCCCCCCCGTTTATTCGGTACTTGAGACCATGTATCTCTATTTTGACAATGCTGTAAATTTTCTATACATCCTCATATTTTGTTTTACCTTTTGCATTTTAATTTCACGGCCAAAGCTAGATAAGCTATGGTTTTCTTTGGTCGTATAGGATACAGGTCTTTTCATATGTACTTGTAATAGCTTTTAGTCCTGTATTCTATGAAAAAAGTCGAATTGAACTGAATTGAAAAAAATTAAATTGTGACCAATGGTAGTCCCGAGAACATTTATGCGGTTAAAAATTTTAGTCTCACCTTTGGTCGTAAACAAGAATTTTCATATCTAATCTTCCAAGATCTCAACCTTAAATCACATTTAAACGTTTAACCAAACCAATGTCGCCTGCACAAATGGAAAACAGCTTACGATCTTTCTTACTCAAAAGAACTCGCTAGTCCATTTCTTCAACAATTGACTCTGACAACGATTAAATTCATCCCTGTTAGTGGATTAAATCGAAAATAGAAGTGATTTGAGTCTTCAAAAGGATGAGGTTTTCTTGGGTTTCATCTCAATTTATGCTGTTTACGAGCCTTTACATATTCTTGCCACAAAACAGCAATGCAGTTGCTTTCCGAACTGAAAGATGACTTTCGATTTAATATCTATGTTTTGACGTAGATGGCTCGGGAACAGCATTTAGGTGTTTTGCTGTTTTTCGAATTCACAATCTAAATATACAACATGTTCGTAGTATCGCTAATGGTAGACTGCAGCAAAAATAAATATTCCTGCTGTTGTCTTTGTTGTTGTTGCTGTTGTTGTTGTTTTTGTTGTTGTTGTTGTTGTTGTTGTTGTTGTGATAACTGTGTCTGTTTCATTACTCTATTCACAAAGTTTTGCCAACAGATCAAGCTTTGTCATGAAAACTTCAATTTTTCGAAATTTCCTTCTTTCCAAGAGCTCAAGAAAACTTTAAAAATACCTAAAACCATCGCAACTCCTTAAGCGTTTTGACGTATTTTTATGGCAACCATAGTTCACGGATGTCTGCAATATGGTACCAAGCAAGATTCTGTCACGCTTCTGGTTTACAATGCAGTAATGTGAGTACTCTGGAGTACCGAATAAACGGGGGGGGGGGGTGAGAATAATCGGGGGGGGGGGTTGGAAATGGTTCAATATAACAGTAATGGGGGGTTGGAATAATCGGAGGGGGGTCTTGGAGAAATAGAAAATAGTCGTTTTCTTAGGTAAACACGTCCCTTTTATATATTGATGTGAACAGTGATGTTACTAATACATTTACTTTTGAGTTCTGTTTCTGTTGAATGCACTTCTTGCGACTCTTTCATGCGTTTATTCAGAAATTATGATTACTATCATTTCATTTTTCCAAAAATTAATAAAAGGGGGGGGTTGGAATAAGAGCGGGGGGGGGGGGTTGGAAAATTTTTCAAAAATTAATAAGCGGGGGGGGGACGATTATTCGGTACTCGAGAGTAAGTAAGTAAAATTTGCCACTTAAAAAAATTTCAATGGTTGAAAAAATTTAATAAATAAATAGGATATTTACAATACAATTTACATAGCAATTTTGATAAATACAAGTTAAAAACACCTCTAATTAAAGTGGTAGGGACAGCGTTAAAAGATAGAGTTGACCTTATTTCCATAGTGGTCCCTTTGAGGTAGTTGCAGAAGTTGTAGTTGCTTCATCAGACTCATTACAGAGTAAGTAAGTAAAATTTGCCACTTAAAAAAATTTCAATGGTTGAAAAAATTTAATAAATAAATAGGATATTTACAATACAATTTACATAGCAATTTTGATAAATACAAGTTAAAAACACCTCTAATTAAAGTGGTAGGGATAGCGTTAAAAGATAGAGTTGACCTTATTTCCATAGTGGTCCCTTTGAGGTAGTTGCAGAAGTTGTAGTTGCTTCATCAGACTCATTATTATCATAATAATGATGATGATAATAATAATAATAATAATAATAATAATAATAATAATAATAATAATAATAATAATAATAATAACAACAATAATAATAATAATAATAATATTAATAATAATAGTATAATAATAGTCCCGGGCATGACATTAAACTGCATCCGGTTGTGGAGTTTCGACGTGGGCGAATGAGGTTACCCTTTGCCACAACTACCTCCAGGTCACCCTTGAGCAAGGTGTAGTACCTGTCAGCTCTCCCCGAAACCACGAAATACCGGGTTGGCGTCCGGCGGGGGCTAGTTTGTTTCATGGGTAGGGGGGACTCTTTAGCTTTGGTTGGCAACCCCCCTAGAGATGGTGTCCTCGAAAAACACACCGGTGGTAGTGTCACCTTATCACCACTACCCTCACCCGAGTGAAAAATGCAAACAAATCAATTTGAAAATAACGACGTAAATGGGGTTGGAACAATAAGTGAAGATTCCACGTCCGGCAGGTGCCCTGTGGAGCCGCAGCATAGGCCCGGTCGTCATCAAACTACTGCTGCTAATGCAAGAATGAATTGGACGAAGGAGGTTAACGTAGCAGTAATGGAATGTTTCTATCAAAGTAGACCATTCACAGAGGAAGGAAGGCCCATTCGAGGATATAGGCAGAGGATGCACAGAAAATGGAAAGAAAGATTATTATTCCCAGTAACTGAGCAAAGATTGTGCGACCAAGCAAGGATGATCAGAAAAAATGGTTGGCTAACGTCTGTAGAACTGGAAGAGATAAAAAGACGAGTCATGCAGGAAGAAGATGAAGCCCAAGGAATTCTGGGGGTGGAAGCGAATGATGAGGAGTCAGGAAGAGATGAAAATAATGATGGAATTTATACAAACAGTGACAATATTCAACACATTAGAACAGCGGATAATGAGCAAGATGGAGAGAATGTCATGTCTGAAATCAATGTATTGACTGACATTGAGCAAGCAACAGAGGAAGAAAAGGTGATGGTGAGAAGGATAGTAGAGTTAATGAATAACATGGAAGGAGAAGCTGCTTGTGACTTTAAGAAAGTAGATAAATCAAGAGTAGACGAGGAGACGAAGAGAGTCAACAGCGTGTTGAAATATATCGAGACCAAAAGTATATCTGAGACAAACAAATTGTTGAAAGCTGTTAGCATCTGTGTAGCAGAAAGATTAGGGATAAAGAATAAAAGAGGGTCAAAAAGGAATAATGAACCATGGTGGAAGAGGAGAATTGAAAATGACATCGATATACTCCGGAAAGACATAGCAATATTAGAAAGGAAGAAAAGGGGAGAGCTGAGAAGAGAAGGAAAATTCAGCTTTCTGCAGAAGAAATATAATGTAAATAGAAAGGGACTAGCAGTTGTTATAGAAGAATTGAAGCAGAGAGTAACAGCAAAGAAAGCAAAACTAAATAGGTATGAGCAAAGGATAAAGCAGTACAGACAAAATCGATTATTTTATATAGATCAGAAGCGATTCTACCAAGAAATAAATGGAGAGACAAGGAAAGAAAAGATCCTTCCTAATGCGGAAGAAAGTAGAAAGTTCTGGGGAGAAATTTGGGATAATGCGAAAGAGCATAATAAACAGGCAGAATGGTTACAACAAATCAAGGAAACTGAGACATATCCAGTACAAGAGAACATGCATATTTCTAAGGATAAAGTAGAAGAGCAATGCAGAAAGATGCCAAATTGGAAAGCCCCTGGACCTGACGGGGTTCAGGGATTCTGGGTGAAAAAGCTAACAGCGTGCCACCAAAGAATAGCAGAACAGATGGATAAAATCTTGAACGGCCAGGAAGAACTGCCTGAATGGATGACGAAAGGAAGAACAGTGCTATGCCAGAAAGATCCGACAAAGGGAAACGCTGTAGACAACTTTAGACCTATATCATGTTTACCGTTATTGTGGAAGCTAATGACAGGTATAATAGCAGAAAGCATGTATGGCTTCTTAGAGAGCAATAACATTTTGCCTAATGAGCAAAAAGGGTGCAAACGTGAGAGCAGGGGAACTAAAGATCAATTATTAATTGACAAAATGGTCCTGAAAGATTCTAAGAGAAGACACACTAATTTAGCGATGGCCTGGATCGATTATAGAAAGGCATACGATATGGTGCCGCACTCATGGATCATCGAATGCTTAGAAATATTTGGCATCGCTAGGAACGTAGAACGGTTTATTCATCGGAGTATGGCTCAATGGAAAACGGAATTAACATCATGTGGAGAGAGTTTAGGTCATGTTGACATTAGAAGAGGGATCTTCCAGGGTGATAGTCTGTCCCCTTTATTGTTTGTGCTTTGTCTCATACCATTAAGCCTGATATTAAGGAAAGTAAAAGCTGCTTATGAGTTTAAAGAGAGGGGAAGAAAGATCAACCACCTATTATTTATGGACGACTTGAAGCTTTATGGTAAAAGTGACACTCAAATCGATTCGTTAGTCAAAACAGTACACCTGTTCAGCAAAGATATTGGAATGGAATTTGGCGTTAAAAAATGTGGTGTTTTAATCCTGAAGAGGGGCAAAGTAGTAGATTATGAGGGAGTTTTGTTGCCAGATGGTGAACTGATGAAAGTTGTTGAAAATGATGGGTACAAGTACTTAGGGATCTTGGAAATAGATGGAGTGATGGAAGATGAAATGAAGATGAAATTTAGAAAGGAATATCTAAGAAGATTGAGATTAGTATTAAAGTCAAAGCTCAATGGAAGAAACAAGTTCCAAGCAATAAACACTTGGGCTGTAGCCTCACTCAGATATGGAGCAGGTATCATTAAATGGAACAAAGAGGAATTACAAAACTTGGATAGAAAGTCAAGAAAATTATTGACGTTGTATGGTGCGTTCCATCCCAAAAGTGACGTAGACAGGCTTTACTTGCCGAGATCCAAAGGAGGAAGAGGCTTAATAAGCTGCGAAAGCTGTATAAGATCAGAAGAGAACAGTGTTGGGTTTTACATGAAGAATTCTATGGAGCCATTGTTAGAGCAAGTTAGAATGAGTGGTGTGATTCAAACCGAAGAATGTTTGCCTAAAGAACAGTACAAGAAAGAAAAGACAACAGAGAAAGAGCAGAATTGGAAAGAGAAGAAGATGTATGGCCAATACTGCAGGGAGGCAAGTGATGATATTGATAAGAACAAGATGTGGAGATGGTTACAGAAGAGTGACTTAAAAGTGGAGACAGAAGCTCTTATTTGTGCTGCCCAAGAACAGGCAATAAGAACAAATTACATCAAGTTCAATATAGATAAGACGGTGGAATCACCTTTGTGCCGAATGTGCGGAGAAAAGGGGGAAAGCATAGGCCACGTAGTTAGTGAATGTGAAAAACTTGCCCAAAGAGAATATAAAAGAAGGCACGATAATGTTGCAAGAATTGTTCATTGGACATTATGTGGGAAATATGACCTAGAACGAGAAACTAACTGGTATGAACATTCTCCACAAGGTGTTGTTGAGTCTGATAAGGTTAAGATGCTTTGGGACTTTATGATCCAGTGTGATCATTACATAGAATGTCGAAAACCAGATATAGTTGTTGTAGAAAAGGAAGAAAAGAAATGCATAATAATTGACATTGCCATCCCAGGAGACAACAGAGTCGGTGCAAAAGAAAAGGAAAAGATAGAGAAATATGATAACTTAAAGTGGGAAGTCAAGAAAATGTGGTCAATGAAAAAGGTAGAGATAGTACCAGTGGTTATTGGAGCACTTGGAGCTGTCAGTAAGAATTTTGAACTGTACATAGAAAAGCTAGGAATACAAATTAAGACAGAACATCTACAGAAGACCGCTTTACTGGGAACAGCAAGGATATTGAGAAGGACATTAGAGAACTGAATGGCAAAGGAGAAAGATCAGGATAGAACTCATTCAAATGATGCTACTGAGGACAGAAGGGAGTAGCTAGCAGAAAAGACAATGTCACCTTAGTTTACTGGCTGTGGACAGCTGACATTGCAAAATTCCAGCAGAACATCAAGCTGTGCGAACTGAAACAATAATAATAATAATAATAATAATAATAATAATAATAATAATAATAATAATAATAATAATAACAATAATAATAATAATAATAATAATAATAATAATAATAATAATAATAATAATAATAATAATAATAATAATAATAATAATAATAGCACTTGGACTCATTAAGAGAGGCCTTGAGAAGTACATTAGTCAAATTCCTGGCCACATACGGATTTTAAAGAATTGCAGAAGATTACTCTCCTCGGAAGCGCCCACATCCTGAGAAGAACGTTGTCCATCAAGTGAACACTGCTGTTGCCTTAGGGACATGGACTGACGTCGGCACAGTGGCGAGAACTGTACTGCATTAAAAGCAAAGAATAAATAATGATGATAATAATAATAATAATAATAATAATAATAATTAATAATAATAATAATAATAATAATAATAATAATAATAATGGAAACTTTTTATTCCCTACAAATACTACTCTACATGATGACACCCATCACTCTCAGTTAGGCATGATGGGGAAATTTACAAGTTCTAATTAAAAAGTTCCTTAAAATAAGTTGAAAAGTATAAAGCTAATACGTCCGAAATATAATATTTGTCCACATCTTGATAGAAAAGAATTTAAAATGCTAGCAGTTCTGGACTTGACCACTCACTGTCTCTTTTACAAAATATGTAGTATGTACAACGTATGCAGATTGTTATTATTTTCTTTTCCAGATAAAGTTGCTCTTGCTTACTTATTGATAAATTATTCAACATATTCATAAACGCTTTGTGTCCGTTAATGCCGATTGTTCCTATTGCTCCCATTGATAGATTGATGTATTCCACACGCAAGTATGAGGATGAAAGGTCTTTCAGGAGATTTTCGTAGCGCTGCTTTTTATGAGCCTCGTTATTTCCAATGTTTGTTTCGAAACCAACAGACAGTTCGAGAACATATAATACACCGTCATTGATCACAAGGAGATCTGGGCGCTTTCTGTTTCCAGTGATAACAGCTGATGATCTGAAGCCTGGAATGTCATCAGCATAGACTTTAATATTCCTTATTCCTGTTAAGAAGTTGCCAATCGTCAAGAGGACAGAGTTGTGACGCCAAGTATATCTTTTCCCCTCAAGCATGGATTTGCAACCAGAGACGACGTGAAGAAGGGATTGTGGAAGTTGGCAGAAGTAACACAACTCGTTTTCGACTCTGCCCCAAAATTTCATATTTTTCTTTGTAGGCAAGCTATTATTCAGGTAACGTACAGAGAAGTTGAAGATGTTCTTCGGTAGAAGTTTCTGTGCATCACTCCAAATGCTTGTTATTTTATTTGTAGTGTGCTCAAGAATAGCCTTCAGTATAAGGCCTTGTGATGACAATTCGTGTGTGATCCTGTGGACTTTCTTCATTCTATTTTCTTTGATTACCTCTTTCCCATTAGCGTATCTGTCATATTGCACATTTTTATCACGGCTAGTTACTTTATGTAGTGATTGTATGTCTCCATTCGGGGACTTATAATAATAATAATAATAATAATAATAATAGAAGAAGATTTTACATCGAAACGTATGACATAGAACAGTTGTGTTGTTTTAATAATAATAATAATAATAATAATAATAATAATAATAATAATAATAATAATAATAATAATAATAATAATAATAATAATAATAATAATAATAATAATAATAAACATCTCTTAACAACAAGATGAAAGGCAAGATAACATCAGAGTATGTGAGGAGAGTAAAGAACCTATGCAGATCCAAACTGAATGGAGGAAATATGATCAATGGCATCAACGCATGGGCTGTGAGTGTACTACGTTACAGTGCAGGTATTGTGGATTGGACAGTGGAAGAGCTGGTCACCATCGATAGAAGAACTAGGAAAATTTTGGCAATGAATGGATGTATGCATACCAGAAGTAATGTTGCGAGATTATACCTGCCAAGGAAGGAAGGAGGAAGAGGGCTGATAGGCATTGAGGAGTGTGTAAACAAGGAGAGTAAGTCCTTGCACGGCTATCTCAGAGAGACCACAGAATGGATGCTACAAGCTGCTTTGAAGGAGAAGGTGTTAAATGAACAAGAGAATCTCCAGGACTATCAGAATAGGAAGCATGAGGAGAAAATCAGGAACTGGAAGGAGAAAGACCTGCATGGAGAGTTTGTGCGACAAACGGCAGATGTAGCTGGAGAAGATTCCTGGAGATGGCTTAAGAATGGTTTTTTGAAAAAGGAGACAGAAGGTTTGATCCTAGCTGCTCAAGAACAAGCTTTAAGAACAAATTCGATCAAGCACAACATAGATAAGACTTCAGAGACACCTCTGTGTAGATTGTGTGGAGATTCGACTGAAACTGTAAGAAACATTATCAGTGTATATAAGAAGCTGGTCCGGAGAGAGTACAGGAAACGCCATGACAAGGTGGCCCTGCGGGTGCACTGGGAGATTTGCAGAAAGAACGGAATAGAATGTACCGACAAGTGGTATGACCATCAGCCATTGGCAGTCACAGAGAATAGAGATGTTCGAATTACTTGGGACATGACTGTTTACACAGATAAGAAGCTGAGTCATAATCGACCGGATATTACCCTTAGAAGGATTCACAGGAATGGACACTGATTGACATAGCTGTACCAGCAGACCAGAACGTCATCAATGCTGAGGAAGAGAAAGTGGCCAGATATCAAGAACTAGCATTTGAAATTAAGAGAATCCACAGAGCATCAAAAGTGACAGCGATACCAATCGTGATTGGCGCACTTGGAACAGTCTCAAAGAACGCAAAGACCTGGCATGGGAAGCTAAACGTATCTGACATCGTTGGAAGTGCACAGTTGTCGGCCACCCTTGGAACAGCTCACATATTGCGGAAAGTTCTGTGTTTCTAAGATGCGGGAAGTAGCTGAGACAAGACAAAGAGGACCCAGAAGAACATCGAAGAACTGGAGAGAGTGACACAATAATAAACATTAAATTTTACATGCCTTTGAATACAGCATTATTTAATAAGGCTGAATTATGAATATGAGAGATGATGCGCAGTTTTAGTAGAACAAATTTATGTCTTTTTCCTCTCTCTGTATATTTTGGAAAAAGTTGTCCTCGATCTTATGCTAGAATGAGTTGATACTATCAGTAGATTTTAAATTCAAAGATAGGCTATTCCATATTTCAGGTCCCTAGTAGGACAGGCATTTGCGGCCAGCGCTACTTTCGCGAATTTTGCGATATTCGATGACGTCACATTCTCAAATGAGTAGAACTGTAACTTGCACTGCAATTTCGAAAAATATTTAAGATTTCTGGAAAAGGAATAGGAGGAGAATTGATAAGCAGTTAAAGATTCTTTCAGGCCACTCGATCCAAAGAAATCGACCAAAGAATCTTACAGCTGTCTTTTAAACCGATTTAAAGACGTGAAACCTATGCTCTTCAAGTGATACCCAAGGCCAGGTAGAAAATTTTGATTGAATGAAATAAAACTATAATAAGTATGCGCAAACTCGCAAGTTATGTTTATACAAGCAACGCTGCCTGCCTAATTTTTGTTTTCCCTTGCAGCATTTTTATTCATATAGGCACATGCAAAATTATCCTCTATTCCCTTAGCGCTGTTCTAATTTAATTGTTTACTTGCTTTTGCTGTTTCCATGTTTCCCCCATGTTTTGGTTTATCCTCTTGATTGACAGTTTTTCCCTAACACTCCCTGTTTTTGCACGCTTTTTGCCTTTTTGGTAACCTTTGTTATTGGTTTATCTAATGGCTGTTGATGCCCTATTTTACACTCTGACGATGGACCATGAAATTGGTTCGAAACCTTCAAACTAACCAAATTATGGCTTAGTCACTTGTTTTTGTCTCATGGATTTGTCTCATCGATTGTCTTTTGGGTGGTCGTTGTCCTTCGCTCCTCTTTGCATCGTCCCTGTAGTATTGCATAGTAGCTAAATAGGTATAGTAGAATGTAAAATTTGTCGTCTGTTATCTTTGAAAATGGACAAGTAACAATATGATATGCTGAAAACAGCTGCAAATACTACACCAACATTAATTTCTGTCGTCGTTCTTGCCCCTCGATTCAATTTTATATATTTGGAGAGCCTGATAACCCTCCTGCTAGGCAATCGCCGACACAAGTTTTGGAATCAATCGCGTTAAGGTAGGCAAACTAAGAAAAGACTATGCTCGAATTGGGTACAACAACACTGAAATTTCAATTCATAATTATCCATTTCCAGTATATTTCTCAAGCTTAAATGTGCAATAAGCATTTAACAGCTCGTTCATCGTTGATACTATTCCCTGTTGTGTGTCTAGTAGTATTGCCAGAGCTGTGGGCCGATAGCGGGAACGTTGAAACATATCTAACTAAGTAGAAGGTGCGGAAAAGTTAGGTCACAGTTGGGATAACAGGGAATCAGATTCATGGATTATGCTGTTGTTTTCCTTTGTCAGAAGGAAATTATTTTCTACTGTGAACACAACGTATAAATTCTCCTCCCTGAGGTTACAACCAGGGGAAATTCACCGCAATCTTGCAAGCAAAAATCAAGTGATCCATTTTGTCTCATTCTGGCCAATAGTTTGTTAAAATTTTGGATAGAGTTGTTGGTTATACAAGAGACTCATTCCACCTCAGGGTCTCTCTACCATAGGGCCGCGTAGCAACTGAGAAAACAATGCCTTGGATTGCTACGGTTTAACATACTTTTCTCTTTACTGATGTGCCTGCTTCGCAAACTTGTCCGGGCCTCGATATTCTTCAACTGCATAAAAGCCATGATTATCAAGTAAAAGGTATGGTGTTTGTGTGAGTGCAGGCTAATTTGATACACTTGCATACAAACTCACACTAACTTGTTATTAAAACTACTCATCTCACTCTATACGATTTTATTGATTTTAAGTTATAAGCATAGGCAACAGAAGACGTGAAACTGGCCTAAAATACAGACAGCTTAACAGTTCTTTTCATTTTTCATCTATTGAAAGTGGGCCAGAAGAATTTCTTGCTATCCAAAGCTTATTTAGGCCGACTTCGCATACTGAATCCAAGCATGGGACCCCTACTTTAATGTCCTTTCCGAAGGACGGCCACGTGACTTGGTTGGGCAGGCCTCCGAAGGCTCATTTTGACCTAACACGACCGAGCTTAACTTCATTTATTCGATGGAAACTGTACATGCCACTTGGCCACTCAGAACCATGAGGCAGGGCCTCTCCATCACGAAACAAGTACGGTTTCCAATGTTTCTTCAATTATATTTGTTTAGCAAAAATTAACTGTCTCTGTGTGCTGAATACAAGGCAAAAGACATTCCTATCTGAACTAGCAAAGAAATGATTTGATCATGTGACCAACAGCCGCTTAAAGGCACAAAAATAAATCACTCACACAGTATATAATCAAAAATTTTATCCGGCGTTTCAAATTTTGCTTATTAACGCTTTCAGCCAAAGACTGGAGAATTTTTACTTCACGCTATGACTAATGAATTCAGTCAACCCACCTCTTAGGTTAGAGACAACGAATTCCCAAGTAAGCTTGCCTGCATTTTAGGCCAGACAACAGCACCTTCTCTTGCTTGTGGGCTAAGCAAGCCGCACGCTCCACACTCTCTCATCAATGGAACCAAAACATACTCTTCTGATTATAGTGACAAATGTTCTATATCTCTAATTCAAATTTCTCACATCAGTACTGAAGTTTCAAAATAATCAATGCAAAAATATGAAAATCAATTGCGTGCATAAATATCATTCTTCTCTATCATATAGCCATCAAGCGTATTAATCTTAAGCTAGTCACTGCCTGCCAGAAGATCTTGCAACACTAGGGCCATTTCTTGAAATTGAAATCGAGCGAAGCGAGTCTAAATAACGTGGTGGGTTTGTTAACGTATGGTTTTCACACTATCCGTCAGATCCTTTTAAAATGTGGTTCGTTCAACGTGCTGTTACGATGTCCTGTTTACTGCATACCACGACAATTTGTTACGCAATGTTGGTCGCATGGACAACGCATTGCATGGGATATTTTGAAAATGTTTCATCCCAAAAACTTTGAAATTAGGCGAAAATCTTTTATCCACTTTGCCAACAATTAAGCCTCATATTGATGAAAATCAAACATATATGAACATGCTGTTCGAAATCATTTCGGTTTAAACAAGGTGACTACTCCAAGACCATCTACCCGGTGTCCAAAAGAAAAGTATACACACTCGGTTGCATCCAGCGATGTGAACTTAGCTGTCTAATCAATAGATAACCACTCTCAAAAGCTCTTCGATAGTTGATATTAACATAGGTGCCTCGTTTGATGATATTGGTGATTTGAGAGCAGAAATATTAATATTTCGAGCTCAAATTTGCATGCACCTCTCAACTATAACTTTGGCATTGTGACCTAAGCAACGAGGACAGATTTCGCGATACAATAGCAACAATTGCTTTAACTGACACCTCAATTCAAAGCGATTAGTGACTGCAGACAAGGGAAATTCTCTCAACCGGTAAATCAAAACAAACACCACAACAAAAGTTGTCCTGAAACCAGTTGGGCAAACTCTCGCCTTGTGCAAGCGAAAGTTGCTTTTTAAGAGAAGTTATGTGCTTATGACAAAAGAAGAGAGGTAACTCTAAAGTTCTGCTTCGTGGATTTTGTTTTTTGACTCAGACGGGGAGCATTATGATTCTCGGGTAGTTTGGCCATTGCTACACAGCTCCTGAATCAAATAAACAAAATCATAAAGACAAAACTTTAGATTTACCCTTCTTCTTTCATTGTAATCACATAACTTCTCCAAGAAACCATCTTTGGCGTGCACAAGGCGAGAAATTGCCCTACTGGTTTCGGCGCAACGTTTGCGGCCGTCTTAGTTTTGATTCACCGGTTGAGAAAATTCTCTTTGACTGCAGTCACTATGAATTGAGGTGCCAATTAATGCAACTGTTGCTATCGTAATACAAAATCTGTCCATTTTTTTTTGGTCCAAGTAAATTCTTGAAGCAGTTTGAAAAGAACCAAGGAAAGCCTGGAAAAATTTGAACAATATTACATCCTGTTACTTTCTGTCTGCTACCCATTCTGCAGTTTTCAATTTTTCTTAATTCCCGTTTGTGATTTCGTTGTGCTTCAAGAATTTGCTTAGGCCAAAACATCAAAACTCTCGTTTAAAAGGGCAGTTGCATGAACAGGTAAACAAACCCATTGCTAGACAAGCAAACATCGTCAGCTTAATAAAACATCCCTTGCTTAATCTAATTAAAACAAAAGGAGCTATGACTTCCAAACAGCGTTTGGATGCTTAGCCTACGCAACTTGATAAACCATACTCCCAAATCTGCCTGTATCTCAGCCATCACTGCAGCTATAAAGCCTTTGAGGGTGGAAGCAAACTCTCAGATACTTGTTTGCCTACAAAAAATCTTTCTTTTCCTAAGTTATCTTACAGATAACTAAGAACAAACCCAAGGAAACATGCAAATTTGTGAGAAATGTGCCAGAAAAGTGCAACAGTCCCTGTAAATGTGGACGCAAGTTTGAGCTTTCAAGATTAGTATCTCTGCTCTGGAAGCTTCAATATAAAAAACAAGGTACCTTTGTTCAAGTTAATTGTCGAGGAATCTTGAAAGCGATTAGCATAAAGCTAACTTGACACTGCTGCATCCAACCAACACTACATAATCTATTCTCGGACACCCGGTATATTCAACGTTAGCTTGCAGAACATGTTCGACTGGTCTTTGATATCATGAGACGGGAGGTTGAATTGCTAGCAAGTTTGATCAAAGATTTTAGCAAACTTCAGCAAAGCAGCCAAGGTGTTCCAAGACTCCTAACAAGCATTGCAGCCAGCCACTGTTGTGCCCCCCTCCTTGTGAGTTGAAGGATCGTGCTGCGCAATAAATGTATTAAAAATTTCAAAATGTACAACCTTAGGCCAAAGAAGAATGCCTCACAGCAATACCACGTGTTTCCATCCATCGTAGATCACACTTTCGCTTCAGCAGTATCCTCCTCTGCAGCATTTTCGTCAATGCGATGATCTGCTTTGTCAATATTAATTGTTATGAATTCACTATGCTCCCCCGCATCATCTTCGTTCTCGTCATCGTGGTCTTGGGACGCTTTCAAGAAACTTTCTTCTTCAATTTCGGACAATTTCGGATTTTTGCGTGATTTATGGCCTGACGTCTTTCGTTTTTTGCTATGCCGTTTGTGAGGCGTCTTCTCTGCAAGTTCATTGGAGGAATTGACAGTTTTCCAGACCCCACATCTTTTCACTTCCTCCGAAATATTTATGGGGTCTTCAACTGGTACTGATATTTTCATTATATTTCCAGACATCATTGCGATCTGAAAATAAAAAAAATAATACCTGAAAATAGGGTTAATGAACATGGACAGATTTTGAAATACAATATTAACAGTTGCTTTGATTGACACCTCAATTCAAAGCGACTAGTGACTGCAGACAGAAAGCAGTTCTCTCAACCAGTAGATCAAAACAAACACGGCCGCAAAAGTTGCCCTGAAACCAGTAGGGCAAACTCTCAAGAGAAGTTATGTTCTTATGATGAAAAAAGGGGCAAATCAAAAGTTCTGTCTCGCAGATTTTCTTCATATGATTTAGGAGCTGTGTGGTGGTTGTTTTACTTAGGCCCTAAATGCAAGGGAATTAAAATGGCTTCTGCTCGGTCTCTACAAATCAAAGAAACAAAATCCGCGAGAAAGAACTTTAGATTTACCCTTCTTCTTTCGTTACAAGCATATGATTCTCTGAAAAAACCAGAGTCTGCCCTACTTGTTTCGGGCAACTTTTGCGGCCGTGTTTGTTTTGATTTACTGGTTCAGAGAATTTCCTTTGCCTGCACTCACTAATCGCTTTGAATTGTGTTGTCAATTAAAGCAACTGTTGCAATTGTGTTACAAAATCTGTCCTTCTTGGGTCGATGTAAAATGCCTCTTATAATGGAAGTGAATTTAAACTACTGATTTCCAAGTCTTAGCACGATCTACAGAGTGAATAAGAGATGAAAATATGCAAATTTCTGCTGCATGCTGTAATTTTGAAAAAAGTGATCATTTCAGAAATGCTCTGTCCGCAATTATGACAAAATTACAAAAAGTCCCCTAGGAGAAATTCACATTTGACTGGAAGATTAACATTTTAGTTTTGAAAATCAGCCACCTACCCTTTATTCCATACCCCTCCAAATGCGTAAACTTTTTTCATCCTCTCGGTATTTGTGAAAGAATTCATGGAAAATTTTGAAAATTAAAGTCACGTAAGTCCTTAATTAATAAGAGGAAAATTGATACAATCTTCAAGAAAAGCGACATTTAATGAAGGTCTTTAAAATCGTGGCAAGCAGAGATCTATTGCCCTCCGAGTTTAGGATTTAGAAATTTGATGACGTCACAGCCTCAAGAGAAGTGAATGCTGCTATTGTGGTACGTGAGGCCGGTCAAGAAATAAAAAAATCTGCATGCAAAAATTACAACAACAAAGTATCCCAATTTCATTCCACGCTATTTACTTCGAAGTAAAACGTAAAAGAATTCTGCATCCAACTCTGAGCTCTATGCTGGCACTAACGACATACTAGACTTATGACACGAATTCTTTGTATCCCTGTGCTGGATAACCTTGCTCAACCAGGACTCATAATGAAACTATGAAACAGCTAACCCTATTTTCTGCATTCGATCGATAGAATTATGATCGAACGACTGCTTCGGCTCTGTTCAACGGTCACTCCTCAGAAGAAAAATGTGATGAAAACCACGTTAAGCAGACATTTATTCAACGAAACTTGGTAGGTATAAATCGGAACAAGGAAAGTTCACTTTACCTGAGGAGTGCAAAATAAGTCTTTCTACGACAACATTTTCCATGTTTTTTAGATCAAAACATGCCAGAGAAATCTTCAACTATCTCACGCAGCAACTTAGTTCAAAATCTCGTCAACTGCATCATTCGAATTGAAAATTCGACAACGTTGTTCTTTGCGAAATCTGATTGGTACTCTAAGAATAGCAAAGTTTGGGCCTAAATAGAGCCAGGTTTCTCAGAATAATATTACGAGTCTCTGATGCGCCATCATAAAGTCAAAGGAGCACAGGGAAACAAAGGACTCCAGGACATAAGTCCAAACGGCATGCACTTATTTACGTAGTGCCCTGATAACTGCGTCTATATGGCAAGTAAGGTCAATGTAATCCATTTGCTGCATTTTCGGTTCCATTGCAATAATGCACAATTGACACGAGGGTTATCAACAAAGCACATAACCTCAAATGTGCTGAAAGAATTAAGCGGTTTGATTTGACCCTAATGCAAGTAGTGCAAAATAAAAATATAATGTAATATGCGGCTAAACCTGAATTATACTATTTACCGCAGTAAGGTGAGGGTTAGATCAGTCAGCACAACTAAATATCATGGAGCCAAGGTCGATCGATTACAACACACGGTTTAGATGAGTTAAGATAAGTGTTCCGACGATTGGCAAAATCAGCAAAGTTTAGATTGCTACTACTGAGAGGATATTACATATCGCGTATTACAAACGGAGCACGATTTTTTGGGACGCCCTAATAATCCTTTATTCCCTGTAAGTGGAATTAGAGAACCCATTAATTTGGTCACAAACAATATCATTTGCCAAAAATTTGTTCCCTTACCTCCAAATTATCTCCACCAAGGGTTCCCTTTTCCTTTTCCCAGTTTAAAATATGGGGTATACCATGTTTTCTAAAACCCTGGAAGTGCACCTCAAATCATTTCCAATCAATTCCCTCTTTGTTTCCCTTCTCCAGTCCCAGGAGGATTACTACGTTATATTTAGGATAGGGGTGCTCGGGCTGGGGTACAAAGCATCGACCCAAAAAAATAATTTCTGGCATCTAAAAAGATCCAAAAAAGTAATCTTCCAAATCCAACATGCCCAAGAGACACGAAGTCAACATAATAAAATCTTTGAGAAACTGCCATAATCTAATCATAATCTAATAGGATATTTAGGTACCAAATCTTTTACTTTCCTCTATATCTGAAACCCAAAAAGTAATGTAGAATTTCAAGAACCCTAAAAAATTAGTGTACAAATGGTTGGACTCAAAAAAGTAAGTAGCATCAGCAGATACAGTGTTTGTTTGTAGTAGTATAAATGGTTGAATTAAAAAAAGTAAGTAGCATCAGCAGATAGTGTTTGTTTGTAGTAGTATAAATGGTTGAACTCATAAAAGTAAGTACCATCAGCAGATAAAATGTTTGTTTGTAGTAGTATAAATGGTGGAACTCAAGAAAGTAAGTAGCATCAGCAGATAGTGTTTGTTTGTAGTAGTATAAATGGTTGAACTCATAAAAGTAAGTAGCATCAGCAGATAAAATGTTTGTTTGTAGTAGTATAATTGGTGGAACTCATAAAAGTAAGTAGCATCAGCAGATAGTGTTTGTTTGTAGTAGTATAAATGGTTGAACTCATAAAAGTAAGTAGCATCAGCAGATAAAATGTTTGTTTGTAGTAGTATAAATGGTGGAACTCAAAAAAGTAAGTAGCATCAGCAGATACAGTGTTTGTTTGTAGTAGTATAAATGGTTGAATTCAAAAAAGTAAGTAGCATCAGCAGATAAAATGTTTGTTTGTAGTAGTATAAATGGTTGAACTCATAAAAGTAAGTAGCATCAGCAGATACAGTGTTTGTTTGTAGTAGTATAAATGGTTGAACTCATAAAAGTAAGTAGCATCAGCAGATAAAATGTTTGTTTGTAGTAGTATAAATGGTTGAACTCATAAAAGTAAGTAGCATCAGCAGATAAAATGTTTGTTTGTAGTAGTATAATTGGTGGAACTCAAAAAAGTAAGTAGCATCAGCAGATACAGTGTTTGTTTGTAGTAGTATAAATGGTTGAACTCATAAAAGTAAGTAGCATCAGCAGATAAAATGTTTGTTTGTAGTAGTATAATTGGTGGAACTCATAAAAGTAAGTAGCATCAGCAGATAGTGTTTGTTTGTAGTAGTATAAATGGTTGAACTCAAAAAAGTAAGTAGCATCAGCAGATAAAATGTTTGTTTGTAGTAGTATAAATGGTGGAACTCAAAAAAGTAAGTAGCATCAGCAGATAGTGTTTGTTTGTAGTAGTATAAATGGTTGAACTCATAAAAGTAAGTAGCATCAGCAGATAGTGTTTGTTTGTAGTAGTATAAATGGTTGAACTCAAAAAAGTAAGTAGCATCAGCAGATAGTGTTTGTTTGTAGTAGTATAAATGGTTGAACTCATAAAAGTAAGTAGCATCAGCAGATAGTGTTTGTTTGTAGTAGTATAAATGGTTGAACTCATAAAAGTAAGTAGCATCAGCAGATAAAATGTTTGTTTGTAGTAGTATAATTGGTGGAACTCATAAAAGTAAGTAGCATCAGCAGATAGTGTTTGTTTGTAGTAGTATAAATGGTTGAACTCATAAAAGTAAGTAGCATCAGCAGATAAAATGTTTGTTTGTAGTAGTATAAATGGTTGAACTCATAAAAGTAAGTAGCATCAGCAGATAGTGTTTGTTTGTAGTAGTATAAATGGTTGAACTCATAAAAGTAAGTAGCATCAGCAGATAAAATGTTTGTTTGTAGTAGTATAAATGGTGGAACTCAAAAAAGTAAGTAGCATCAGCAGATACAGTGTTTGTTTGTAGTAGTATAAATGGTTGAATTCAAAAAAGTAAGTAGCATCAGCAGATAAAATGTTTGTTTGTAGTAGTATAAATGGTTGAACTCATAAAAGTAAGTAGCATCAGCAGATACAGTGTTTGTTTGTAGTAGTATAAATGGTTGAACTCATAAAAGTAAGTAGCATCAGCAGATAAAATGTTTGTTTGTAGTAGTATAAATGGTTGAACTCATAAAAGTAAGTAGCATCAGCAGATAAAATGTTTGTTTGTAGTAGTATAATTGGTGGAACTCAAAAAAGTAAGTAGCATCAGCAGATACAGTGTTTGTTTGTAGTAGTATAAATGGTTGAACTCATAAAAGTAAGTAGCATCAGCAGATAAAATGTTTGTTTGTAGTAGTATAATTGGTGGAACTCATAAAAGTAAGTAGCATCAGCAGATAGTGTTTGTTTGTAGTAGTATAAATGGTTGAACTCATAAAAGTAAGTAGCATCAGCAGATAAAATGTTTGTTTGTAGTAGTATAATTGGTGGAACTCAAAAAAGTAAGTAGCATCAGCAGATACAGTGTTTGTTTGTAGTAGTATAAATGGTTGAACTCATAAAAGTAAGTAGCATCAGCAGATAAAATGTTTGTTTGTAGTAGTATAAATGGTTGAACTCAAAAAAGTAAGTAGCATCAGCAGATAGTGTTTGTTTGTAGTAGTATAAATGGTTGAACTCATAAAAGTAAGTAGCATCAGCAGATAGTGTTTGTTTGTAGTAGTATAAATGGTTGAACTCATAAAAGTAAGTAGCATCAGCAGATAAAATGTTTGTTTGTAGTAGTATAATTGGTGGAACTCATAAAAGTAAGTAGCATCAGCAGATAGTGTTTGTTTGTAGTAGTATAAATGGTTGAACTCATAAAAGTAAGTAGCATCAGCAGATAAAATGTTTGTTTGTAGTAGTATAAATGGTTGAACTCAAAAAAGTAAGTAGCATCAGCAGATAAAATGTTTGTTTGTAGTAGTATAAATGGTTGAACTCATAAAAGTAAGTAGCATCAGCAGATAAAATGTTTGTTTGTAGTAGTATAAATGGTGGAACTCAAAAAAGTAAGTAGCATCAGCAGATAAAGTGTTTGTTTGTAGTAGTATAAATGGTTGAACTCAAAAAAGTAAGGTTTACCCAAATTTTAGACCCAAAAAAGATATAATTGAGTACCCCCTGGGTTCCCAGCATGAACAAGTAAGAATAAAATATATAAATAGCATGCTTTTGTATGCAACCAGATTTGAAAAGAGGCTCATTAATCACTTCTTCATTCGCTGCTGTTTTTACACTTTGAAAAATTACAAAGATTTGACTTCCTTAGCAGCCTTGAATCTTCCATTTTTTATCTGGGCATTCGTGTCACGGACGAAGTGAATTTAAAGCCTGGTTTCCATATGATCGCAAGGATCGCTGGTGGCGCAAGGATCGCACAAATTTGTGAGTGATCTTTGGGTCGAAATGGAAACTGTCTTGTTCAGTTTGCCAGCGATCGTTGAGTTGCCAGCGATCCTTGCCTGTTAGATAGAAAAGTTTCTTTCTCTGCAATCACTGCGATCCTTGCGTCAAAGGGAGGCCGACTGAGCATAAATTTCAGCGATTGAGGCCTCTCTTTCAAAGGATATTTCTTTGTTAGCTTTTACCACCATTGTGAGAATTGGATTTTTCCGCCAAAATTCTATGAAATGTGCGATCGTTGTGATAAATGGAAACTACACGTCGCAAGGATCACTGAGAGTTGCTGGTCACAAATATGTGCGATCCTCGCGTCATCAGCGATACTTGCCATCACATGGAAACCAGGCTAAAGAGATATTAGCAAGACCAGATAAAATTTTGAATTGGTGAAAATTTATGCTTTTTACGAGTGACATGCTTTAGAAGCATACCTATTCTACACATTGGAAACGAAGAAAAAAATCCTTGAATAATATCTTGTTCCTGACTAATATGAGGCCGCTTGAAATGTTTCAAACTGATCATCGAAATTATGTCTGTTGATTGGTTCTTCGAGGACAAGTCCGGGTTTCGTATGATGGATGATGAAATGAGGCAATGAACTGTTTTGTATGGTTTATCGGATTTTCCAATCAGTTTCCGTCCTTGCCTTGCAAAATTACGCATGCAAATCACAGATTTGTTAATAGTGACGTCTTCACGCGCAAAGATCTGAGAGAAGCGGTTGTACGTGGTGACGTTAGTACGCATCAGTTCCAAAGGAAAGACGAAACACGGCGGCAAAAGTGCGATACGCCATTAATAGTAGTATACCGGGTGAGCCAGAAAAAAGTTCCCACTTTTGAAAGTTCATAACACCAAGACAACATCACGGATTTGAATCATTCAAATTCTAGTTAAAAGACGAAAGATCAAAGTATTTTCGTGATTTTTCTCGCTGTCCTACCAGCACTAAAAATATATGTAAATTCAACTTTACAACAATTTCATGGTTGCAAAATGACTGAAAAATGGCCCAAAACATCGATCAATACTTCTGCTATGGACGGCACAGAATATCGTATTGTTTTTTTATCATTCAAATTAACATTGATGTATAAAAACTTATACCTGGTGCGCCATAATAAACTATGCACTTCTGACAGGCCATGATAAATCGTATATTGGACCAGTTTGAGGATGTGTGCTTTGATCTGTAGCTAAGATCCTCAATTAGATGCTGGTTTATTGTACACTTTTAGCCTTCTTTTTATGGAGAAATGAGTGAGTTTCTCAAAATTTTCGATTTCAACACTGAAAATGACCCACAAAACGTTGATCAAATTTTCTAAAGACTCACATGAATGGACAGAGAGAGAACGTTTTGGTGGTGATTTGGGGATTTAGAGAAGTTGATCAGTTATAATACAATGAACGTGCATTACTTCTTTGTTGAAAGGTTTGATTTAAAAATGTATTTCCTTCTCAAATTTTCCTGAATTCATACTTTATGCAGGTACTGCGTTCCTGTGTCGAGGGGGTTAAAGACAAACAGTAGCGAACCAACATTATGAGATCAAACAAGCATGGAGTTTTGATCAATTTCTAAATCCCCGAATCGCCACGAAAACGTTCTCTCTTTGTCCATTCATGTTGAATCTTTAGAAAATTAGATCAACGTTTTTGGGTCATTTTCAGCGGTTTCGACATTAAAAATTTTAAGAAACTCCCTTAAAGCTCCATAAATAGAAGACTAAAAAATGCACACAAAATACTAGCATCTAAGTGAGGATCTTAGCTAAAGATTGATCCTCATCATAGCCTGTCAAAAGTTCATAGTTTATTTTGGCGCACTCGGTATTGTTCTCCAGCAATGTCAAAATCAAGATCATTTTCAAAGGAAGGTTCCTATCGCCGTATTGAAATCTTAGCTAAATCTTAAGAGGGTTAGCAATGTGGTAAATTAATGAGAGAGCAACTTAAATCCATTAAAAATGTAGTAAAAAGTTTAAGCAACCGCGTATTTTACCATTCCTCTCCCATAAATCAGCAACCAATGGTCAGATTGACTAAAACAAGGTCTCGAGCTCTGAGTTGAAGCTTGAACTAAGCAACTGTTTAAAAATTCGAGATAATTGCATTTACAGCTCCGTCACAGCAGCCACACAAATGGGGCGCACTGTAATCTTTCTTCTTTTCAACAATAATAACAACGTCGGGGACTTGTTATTTAAAAGGGGAAGAAAACGTTTATGCCTCACTGTGTGATATGGGTAACGAAAGCTAAATAATTTAGAAGTCCCTTACCTTTAAATTAGCTTGTCCATTAGGCGACAATGGGGGTTTCTTCAAATCTTCCTGCGGAGTGCCATCACAGCATTCAATCTCATCCTCCTCTTCTTCATCTCTCTCCTTTCTCTTAAACTCGGGCAAAATATCATCCAAGGATTTCAATTCTTGTCTTGTGAAATGACGATCAAGCAATTTGCGTATTGCAATCATCACAACAAGCATAACAGGAAACAACATTTTTGTTTGTTTTATTGACTTGATCACCCAAAGCATAACGAGACACACAACTTGTACTAATGTGAATAAATGCACCCTTTTGATGGTCACCTTCCTCAAAAACGGCAAATCAGGTTGATATTTCAACGGCATGAAGATGATCAGAAGTCGATCAACGAATTGCAATCCTTTCAAACTCGCAGCACCCATATACAAGAATATTCCATAAAGCACTGGCATGGGAATGAGCTTCAACAGGGGTACAAGGAACACTGAAATCCCAATTGTTAAGAAAATCAGAAGCTGCGTCACACGTTGTTCCATTACCCCAAGGAATTGAGGTTTCTCTCCTGGGGCTGCTGTTTCACTTTCTAACTTCAAAGAACTGACATGGTTGATGGAAAGGACGGTTGCAGCGACGAAGAAGGGTAGGCCAAGCACTGAGCAGATAACAATGAGGAATGCCAACACAAAGAGATCAAGATGGTAGCCACAACCTTTCTTCAGTTTATTCTCTCGACGATTTACAATGACAGCTGTAATTTGTTGATCCATGAAAATCAAAATGGTAGCAAGTAGGGCTGGGATTATGGCCGCAAGGATGGTCCACCATGGATTACCGTTCAATATTGGTATGAGCCAACGACGCCCGGACCACGTTGGTGCAAATGTGGCAGGAACAATCAGCTTCGGCGTTTTGACTTTGAGCAGATAATCAACAACTGTCATGATGATGATAGACAGAATGACAGAGAAATCAGATACGCCTCGTCTGATCAGTGTCGGGAAAAAGTTACTCTCCTTGAAGCCTTTGAGTTTGAATGTGATGAACACTGTCCCAATGAAAAGAATCACAGACAAGAAAAACACATTTGGCTCGTAGGTACAAGCACTTGAAAGTGTTCCATTAAAAACGGTGCAGTTGGATTGTGATACCTTGGACCAGTCATGAAGGGCTCTCAATGTTTCATTGGACGGTGGTGAGCAGTAGCAATTCAAGCCTTCAGCTGGGGGGTAAATCGGATATTCTATTCGAATCTTCATCAGTTTGTCTATGGCTTCGAACATGAAGATCAACGCAATGAGCGTGGCAAAGTTTTCTTCCGTAAAACGGGTAATATAGCATACGAACGCACTGCAATCGAACGCTACCAATATCAAAAGGATGAGCCCTATCCAAACTCCTGTCCATAATCTGAAAGAGAGGTAACCCCAACCTACGGACTCACAGTAGTCAAACAATATAGTCTCGAACACAAGCACTGGCCCCGTGGATCCAAGGATAGTCAGCGGCTGTCCCGAGAACAAACCATACCCAACTCCGCAAATCAATCCAGACATCAAAGATTCAATAGCAGCCAATCGTTGTTTGGTCGCAGAGCCCAATAGTCCGCCAAAAGTTACTATGGGTGTGAGGCATGCAAAGTAGAGAAACAGCCAGGAAGCGATACATTGAGGCGATAAGCAATCTCTGAAGTCTGATTTATACCATGGTCTCCTGCGCCTGAAGTCTGCTTTTAGGCCACCAAAAAGTTTCCCAGTTCGTACTAAGCCAGTGTCCTCACGGAGTTTGCGTTCTTCTTCTTCCTCATCCACCTAGGATCATAAATAAACACAACAACTTGGTAAAATATACAAAATGAACTTAGGTAGGGACACTGGACTACAAAAAATGCTAAAGTGCATTTTAAGATGATGAGGCTTTCCGGACTTAAGTCCTCACGAGAGCATGATTCAGATTGAAATCACGCTCTGATGAGGCCACAAGTACAAAGGGCCTTAGTTTGTCAAATGGTCTTTGAGGAAAATATGAGGAAAAACACCTCACTTGCTGGCATAGGTTTCAAATCTTTAAAAAGCTAAGTGTAAACTTCTATGACCTATTTCTTTGAACTGAAAGGCTTCAAAGAAACTTAAACTATTTTACAGTAGATCTGCCGTTTGACTTTACCGAAATCTTCAATATTTTCAGAATTACAGTGCTTTTCTTCTTTTTTACTAATTCAAGAAAATTTTCAATAAAAACTTCAAAGTATCGTAATTTCTAAACCTCTTGACTAAGATCAAATAATTTTCAAGAAAACCATAGTTTATAGATGCCAACAATATGGTATCAATAAACTGTCAATATGGTATTAATAAATCTTTTAGTTTGCGATTTAGAAATTTGATGATGTCACATCATAAAATGAGCTGAAATATAAAATAAGTTGCAATTTCGACAAATATTCAAGATTTCTGAAAAGTCCAACAGTAGAAACATAGAAAAATGGCTAAAGTTTCTTTCAAGTCATTCAGTTTATAGAAAAAGGTCATTGAATTTTACACCCGCCTATTTTTCGTAGATTTAAGGATTCGGAGCCTATGCCTCACTTGCTAGACCCAGGGCTGAGAGGTGAAATTCCACCTTCTCAGTGAATCCTGTGTATTTTCATTTCGCGTTTACATGACGAATGCAACACCACCGGTATAGTGCAATCTCACCTCACTGGCGGTGGGATCTCATCTGGATCAGGTGAAATTTTTCCATGTAAACGAAACACCATCGGCATGGTGAGGTGAACTGAAATTATTCGCTGATTCTTTTTGGTCAGTTCGTTCTGATTTCATGGAAGAAAAACTTTACTCCACCTCACCTCTCAGTCCCGGCGCTGACAGGTGAGGTGAAAAATCTCATACAAACAGTGGCTGAAATTTAGCTCGCCTCTTATCCTCTCAGTCCCGGGTTTGGCAGGTGAGGTGTTTTTCCTCATATAATCAGGGCCTCAGTATCTTGTGTGGTCCAACGTCTCTGCATCAAATGATCATAAACATTGCCAAATTTTTACGCTCGAGTGTATCTCACTGCGTAAAGTGTAAGCTAGACGTGGTAAGAGCTCTATGAAAAGCTCGTAACACAATGAATTTTTAACAGATTGGCAAGATTCTTGTGTCGAAAATTTTGATACTAGTTTCCACTTCAAAGTCTTAGGGGCAAGAATATCAGACCACGGGCCTGTAGCCTGCGCACAGACTTTACTTATGTTGCGGAGAAGCTTTTCCCTTGCTCCTCCGCAACATAAGTTAAGTCTGTGCGCAGGCTAATGGGCCTGTTCATGTTATCGTTATTTTGCAATGTTTCATCAATCGTCGAACACCACTTTTTTGGACATCCTGTAAACAAGCCCTGACTTGTTGATTTCAAAATATTGTCACTTTGGGCAGCCAGCTGCACATTTTTCGCCTCATTTTCATTTATCATCATTGAAAAACAGCTGCCCGATCACCTAAAAAGGCTGTTTTTAATCGGTCCGTGGATATCCCCAATTCTTTGCTTGTTTGTTTGTTTGTTTGTTGATTTGTTTGTTTGCTTTACCCACTACCCAGTGTCCCAGAAATAAAGTAACAGATTGGAAAAATTCTAATGGCAACTGTTTCATACTCATTATCAAACAATTATTTTTATTGAAATCTGCAATAATCAGAATAATTTTTGATATATTTAGTTGTAAAGTTAAAAATCAGCAAACTTCAAAATTGCCTCTACGACAAAACCAGAGCTGCTGCATTAGCAATAGTGAATTATAATTTCAAATTATAAAACAGGACAATCCCAGCAATTACCGAAGACTGCTGATAAGCACGCAACACACAAGTTAATTGAACATTCAACATACATTTTTTATAAAGATTTCCGTAAACTTTTTCTAAAATAACGAGGCCATCATTAGAGTTTTAATTGGAAATGAGCACTCAAAGCTCCCTCGACATTGGAAAATTCGTGAATCAGCAAGGGATCCTTTTGTTACAGTTTCTCGATCAAATTATGCGCTTGTCTGTAATCCTGTGAAGTTGCATGTATGCCATGCTTGTAATTTTGCAGTATACTTTGCATTGATGCTGGCAGCTCTGGTTTTTCCGTTATAACAAATTTAGAGTTTGTTGAGTTTTAACTCTCCAACCACATCGCAAAAAATTCTGAAAAACGTATCAATATTTAAACCAATCGTTGCAACTTTAGAGAAAAATAATTATTAAATCATTAATTTGAAACAGCTTGTGTTAGAATTTTTTAAATCCGTTGCGTACTTTTTGGGACATCCGGTATGCTTGAGTAACAAGAAACTCTACTTCCATCTCGCGTAACTCTCACAAGGCAGTGTGTATCATAAAAGGGCTACCGGATGTTTTCGTTTCTGGTTGCAGTGCTTATTTCGAGGAAAAATGGTTTCCAAAAGTAAACACAGCTCTTAACCAATCGGTTTGTAAAGGAAATTTCTCTAATCGGGCCTTAGTAGATACCAAGCGTGCACACTAATCCTTCAACCAAAGGAAAATCAGCATACCGAAGGAAAGCCCTTGCCACTGACGTAGCATCGCATAGAAAAACATTAACGTCGGTGGAATTTTCGATGATGGTAATCATCTTAAGAGCTTCTTGAAAATCAAAAGTGGAAAAAATGCGTGCAGCCGTTTGCTAAGAAGGAAGAAAGGGAGCAAAGAGAGAATGGAAAGAAGATAAAAAGAACTGAAGGAAAGAGAGGTAAGAGCTACGAACAGATGAAGAACGAAGGATGGAGAGGACAAGAAGATATGCTGGAAGAGAACTTGAGGCCGATCTCCACAAGAAGATTTTCTGGACAATGGTCTCAAAAATTTGCAGCGAAAAAGTTGCTTTGATTTCCACATGGTTTGATTTCGTCGCGAGAATACGGAAAGGAACTCTTGCTTCCCAAAATAGAACTTGAGCGATGCTGGAGAAATCCTGCGATTTGATTGGTAAAGAAATTCAGCGCACAAAGTCGTCAGACGAAAGTAGAAACCATTTCTACTTTTCGTCCAGCGAAGATTTTCGATGCAGCGATCAGAAAGTTTCCACTGCGCATGTGTCGTCTCGAATTTTTATGACGAGCGTCCGGAAAATCGTCCAGTGGAGATCGACCTTTAAGATTGAAGATGTTAAGAGGAAATGAAGGAATGAAAGAAAGAAAAAATGAAAGAAAAAGGGAAAGGCAATGTTTGGATTATGCTCTTTCATTTACAAGTCCAGGTTTTAGTGGATTATCGCTTTCACTGTACAAAATAGTACAATTCATATCAACAAGTAAGATGTAGCTAGTAATTGATTGCCTCTGAAACGATTAAATTGTGATGGCTTGTAAGACGCTCAGCCTAATGACATACAGCAAATCCCCGCTTACAAGAACCTACTTTTTCAAGAGCCAGGCTGAAATTGGTTCTTATTTCAAAGGTACACACACTAATTTCAAGGTATCGAGGTTCTTATTTGAAGGGTCCTCACGTAGTCCCCTTGAGAGTCTCACAAAGATGTTCAGCCCTATTACTTGTTTTGGAAAAGTTCTTACGGACCTAATAAGCAATTGGGGAGGAGCATAAAACTTTCAAAGCCAACTGGGACCACAATGACCATAATAACAGCAATCAAAGATCGACTTTGCAACCCCTGCAATAAGAACCTATGTTTTATCAAACTGAAACAGGTTCTTAATTGCAAGAAACAGGGAAACCAGATTAATTATTAACAGTTGCATTTATTGTTTGATAATCTATATCATTTTTCATTAACTTTGTTATTTGGTAATTTCTTCAATTTTCTATGTAGCTCCATTTCTTATTCACTTTCCGTGACCTCTAATGTTCCACGCAGCTAACTTTACCGCGCTCTGCACTCCTTCGCATTTCCTCCCTCGCTTCACGCTCCCTCGCGGTAACGTTAGCTGCGTGGAACATTAGAGGTCACGGAAAGTGAATAAGAAATGGAGCTACATAGAAAATTGAGGAAATTACCAAATAACAAAGTTAATGAAAAATAATATAGATTATCAAACAATAAATGCAACGGTTAATATCTAATCTGGTTTCCCTGTGTGCAAGGTACATAATTTAGGAAATACAGCCTCTAGGTTCATTTTGGTAGGTTCTTCTAATATGGGGAGAAATACTGTATTGTGCACATACTAACCGGTTTTGTGCTGTAAAGGAAAATATAAAGCCCGAGGTCTTAGAAGTACAGACCGAGCTTGCAAGGTCTGTGCATTAAGACCGAGGGCGTTATATTTTCCTGTACAACACAAAACCGGTTAGTATGAGTTTTATTACCTGACATCTTCTAATCTTGACTCGAATTTCATCAAACACATTTTGTTACAATCATGTCGTTTGAGTTCACTGCAAATCTCACAGGCCTAGGCCTAAAGCAGTTGCCGTTGTGACAAAAATGCGTCCTCGTATCGTATTATACAAAGCTACGGGAAACCCGCGGGAAATGTGTGTTTAGCCAATAGGAATGGCGGGATTCTGTATTGCCTCGTTTTTGAAACTCCAGTCAGGTAATAAAAAGAAATAAAACCTCTTATCCTCATGAAACCTGATTGTAACAAGGACAGCTCCGCGTGACTCTGAAAAGCCTAAAAAATTATAGATGGGCTGGGCAATAGTGCAACTTAAATCTGGTAGAAGAGCAATTGATAACAAGAACAGAAGGAAGAATTTTAGTTCGAAGTTGCTTCGCAAGAAGGTAAATATTCTTCCACCACGGTTGAAAATTGTTATGGAATTCTTAAAAACGAAGAAACATACTCTAAGTCTCAAAATACAGAAGGCTTCAGAGATGTCCAACGATAGAATTATAGCAAACAAGCTGAAGTTTTTTTGAAGCGACTCAGTTCACAGAAACAGGTAATTGAATTTTACAGTGCGCTTGTTAAAGATCAGGACCCCACGCTCTCTTTTTATCAGGGCATTAATTGCTTACACAGTCAAAACAAAGCCTAGGTTTTAGATATTTAAAATGATGGGTGTAAAATTCTATGACCTATTTCTCTGAACTGAATGGAGTAAAATTCTTTCACTCCTCTGGTTTATGATTTAGAACTTTGATGAAGTCACATCCTAAAATGAGCTTAAAAATAAAACAGGCTATAATTTTGACAAATATTCAAGATTTCTAAGAAGGCCAATGGTAGAATTATAACGAAGTAACTAAGTCCCTTTCAAGGCATTCATTTAAAAGACATAGGTCATTGAATTTTACACCCGCCTTTTTCCATCGATGTACAGATTTGGAAGCTATGCTTCAAAGAATTTACCTTTTCTGCAACATAACATCCATCATTTTGGCGATACTTTCTCCCTTCTTGTGACGGCAAATGATCAGGGGGTTCAATCCTGATTGACGGATCCCATTCACCAGGGGGTAACACTGTCACTGCATCCAGGAACTCATCCACACCCGCAATTATATGCTCTCTTTTATCAGCTTTGTATGCAATTTCATGGAAAACCTACAAGATAAAGAAAGAGAATTAGAATACGTTCACACGATACTGGAACAAGCTGAAAACAGGGAAAATGCGACAGCAGCAAAAGTATAGCTAGCGTTCACACAATACCGGCACAACTTGAAAACGATAGGAAAATTGACTGTAACAAACTGAAATCTGCCAATGCCAAAGAAATGTAGCTGCACCTTGATCAGCCTTGTTTTGAAAGCACTGAAAATGTTCCACTTCCATCATTTTCGATTGTTCACACGATACTTGTTGGGGAGACTAGGTATGCCTTGTCCGAGGAAACTTTTGTGTTGTCCCCCAGTGCGATGGGTTAAGGCTCGTGCACAGTAGCGTTTTGGAGTTAAAGCTCTGAGGGTGACGGGTGCATGAGCTTTAACCCACTGCACGGGGGGGGGGGGGGCACATTAGTTTCCTCAGACAAAGTAGATCTCGCCTCCCGAACAAATTCCGCTTTCAAAATGTGCAGGTTAGAGTTCCGGTTTCAAAATCTACCGTTTTCAAAATCTGCCCGCAAAATATGTGCCGTTTTCGTCTGAATGGGAGCCGTCACATCCGTCACATTTGTCATCGTTCTCAAATTTTGCCAGCATCATGTGAACGCAGTCTTTGTTCAATCCCAAACAGCAAACCAAAATGGTGGGCCAAGAAGATATATTGAAACAGATCATGCTGCAACATCGTAAGGAGTCCGTCATGTCTCCAAAAACATTACACTCTATATTTGGGGTCCAGCAAAGAAATAGTGGCAAAGATGCACCATATTGCAAGTTAACGAGCACACAAAAGCCCTGTGCACATAAGCGACCTACGTTTTTGGCGTTTTTAGACTCACCGGGTAGTTGAAAAGCAAAGAACTTGGGGGTGTTACGACGTATTCACAGAAAGAACCTTCAGTTGTCTTTAGAGGGAAGAAACTTTTGCGAGTTAGAAAAAACGAGAAAAACTATAACGAACTGACCAAAATAGGAAATTTCAAGGAAATGAACCTTCGTGAAATAAGTTCCTTAACAAGTTTTGTAATGTCTCAAATATTCATTTGCCATATTTTGATACAAAATCCTATCAGCTACCTTAAATACAGATAGAAATATTATTGCAATTCAATTATATATTTACATTGTGAAATCTTACAAGTTTGCTGGTCTTCCTAGGGCTCGAGCCTCAGGAAGGATACTAATTTTCCAGGAATTCCTTCAGTCTCCCTTTGAAGGCAGTAATCGCGGAACTCATCCTAATTTCTAACGGGATTTCGTTCCACGTCATTGCAACAGAAAAGAAAAGTCTGTACTTGGAGAATTCTTGGTTCTGCCTTGGGGTGTCCATATCCAACTGATTTCTTGTTGGATTTTTAGATATTTGAGATCTGGTAACAAGTCTCGCTCTTAAAGGTAAATGTGTCCATGTCAGTACAGCAGCTTTGCGGGGGGCATGGCAATTTCACGTGAAATTTCATGTGGTCACTGAAGCAAACAAAGTCTTGCGATAGCCAGTTCTTATTCAAGCAAAGTTATGACTTACGTGCGGTTACTTTTCCAGAGCTGAACCACAGCAGGTAGCCTCGCTACGAAATTAGACTTTGAGTTTGCATGTGATCAGTTAAATTCTACCAATCACAGTCTGCTGCTGGAGGTTTCTTCGTCAGCGTATTGTCAGCATATTTTGACAATGTGTATACGCAGCTGTACTTACATCGACACATTACCTTTAAGTTGTCCGGGCGCAGATCATTACGGCCTTGTCGAAATATATTAAGGTCCTGTTAATAAAATCTATTAATGTCCCTTGATTCTTGAATGAGTCTTAACAAATCTTTCACATTTTTGCCTGTTATTAGCATTGTTCGAAAGGTTTTTTGTTAAACAAGGTCACATTGAACAATACATTACTTTTGGTAGGTAAAATACTAAAAATTTGTAAGAAATGGAGGCAAAGAAACAAGACTTTGAATCATCACACTGAGGCCTTTCGAACTTATGTTCTCTTCAAATGTTAGTCACACTCTGAAGAGAACATAAGTTCGAAAGGCCTCAGTGTGCTGATTCAAAGTCTTGTTTCTTTGCCTCCATTTCTTACAAATTTTTTGAACAATACAGAGGAATCAACTTTGGCGAGTTTCACACTTTAAGAAATTTCACGTAATCAATTTTCGCAAATTTTAGCTAAAAACGCCAAAAACGCGAACATTTCTTCCCGTATGACCTTGGCGCATCAATTAAAGCACAGCAAACCAGGTCACCATTCTCGGTTTTATATCCAATTAACGAATCCTGCCTGGAAAAAATGAGGGTAAGAAACTGTTGAAATAAATCATTTATAAAACGTTCATCCTCAACCAATGTTTGATGGGCTGACTGGGTTTTGAACAGAGCAAAAATCTGACTACCAGTGAAGGAACTGCGAGGAGGGTGCATAATTAAACGTCTTGAACCCTTCTTTTAAGATGAAAGGTGTGTTGAAAGCCGTTTGATGCATTAACAAGCAGTAACAAAGTAAAAATTTGATTCCCAGAAAGAGCACTATGAGGTTTAAACTAATTAGAGAAGATATGGACCTTTCTCTTAACTTGCATAAATCGTTTCTATGAACCTTCATCGACGTCATATAGACTTTTACTTCCACTGGGTCACGGAAAATCAGGAATTCTTTCTCGCACCCACAAATTTCTCAGAGATACTTTCTCATAGAGTTACGGCTAAAACTGTCAATTTAGTAACTCAACAATGGGGTTGTTATGGCACAGCTGACACTTCAGTGAAAGAAACGTTTAGATAGGCTTTCTGCTACAAAAATAATTAGCATTTCACTAGGTCAACTTGACCCTTTCATGCTATTTCTCAGGGTTGTTTTCCTTTTACGTTTTTAGCCTTAAATTTTAATTATCAATTGCATTGTTATCTATTTTTTACATGTATCATAATAACTTGTAAATATTTGTGTTGTGACAAAAAGATACATGCATACAGGGTGTCTCAAAAAATTGCTCGACGTTTGATTAAACACTGAAAAATAACTATAACATGAACACACTCATGAGAAGATAACACTGTCCTAAGATTATAAAATAATTTTGGAGAGTAGAATCTTGCAAATCGGTTGAAAATTCAGTGAGTTGCGTGCTTTCAAAGATAAAACATATGCGATAGCTGAAACCAGAGACCCCCAGATTACTCGTATTGCAAAAAACCTCGAAGACCGAGGTACAGAAGCTTGTTTAAAGTGATACCTCTCGTTGGTATCAGAGCAAACCAAATAGGACTTCCAAAGGACTTCTTAGTAATCAACCCTTGCGATGTCCAAAAGCAGTAATTCAAAACATAATCAACGAGAGACTGAATCTGTTTCCTCAAACCATCCATATGCTTGACAGTTAGGTTATCGAGAACCTCTTCAAATCCCATTTGCTTCGCCTTGAAACAATTGAGAAATAACAGAAACAATGGCCTATGGGCGTTTTACCAAAAATGCCCTTTCGAGGCCTCTGGTTTCAGTTTTCGCACAAACTTGAACTTCAAGTGCTTGTAACTCCATGAATTTCTAGCGGATTTGCAAGATTCTTGTGTCAAAAATTAAATCTCAGGAAAAGGGTCCCTTGACCAAGGGTCCACTCAGCGTATCGTTATTTTTTAATATTTAATCAAACGTCGAGCAATTTTTTTGAGACACCCTGTACATGCATACATGCATACTGAAATCAGTGAATATTTTTCTACTCCGTCACAAAAGAGCGAGCCCGGCATTTGAAAGGCTACTGCTCCCTAAAAACATACGCAATGACATTTTGCAATGTATGATTGAACAGCCAACACGTTCAATTATTTCTAGTATTTTTCCTCACTGAAATCGATAATTCTATTCAGAATTCTGAAGGGATTTCTGACAAAATTGCACACGACAAACCTTAATAACATGCTAAAATCACGGGCAACTCTCCACAATATGTTCACCTTACAGAAATGAATTGAGCACACTCTAGCACGTCCTATCCTCTTGGGGGCTAAAAAATCTTCCTCCCTGGCATAAGTTATTCAGGGGGATCAATTCTCGCAAGAAGACGAAATACCGGGTGTCCCAGCAAAAGCGCAACAGATTTGAATAATTCTAATGGAAGCTGATTCATACTTGTTAGCAAACAATTATTTTTCTTGAAATCTGCATTTATTAGAATAAATTTTGATATATTTCCATTATTTTTGGTGACTTAGTTGTAAAGTTAAAAATCAGCAAAGTTCAAAATAGCTTTCAGGTCAAAAACTGAGCTGCTGCATTAGCAATAGTTGATCAAATTGTCAAATAATTAAAAATGACAGTCATAGCAATTACCGAAGATTGCTGAAAAGCGCTCAAACACAAAAGTTGATTGAACATTGAACAGATACTTGTATGAAGATTTTGGTAATGATGAAGTTGCTTTTTCTAAGATGACTATGCAATTCTTCAGTTATGCTTTCAACTGGAAATGAACACTGAGAGCTCCCTCGAAACTAGATAACTCATGAATCATTAAGGGATCTCTTTTGTCACAGTTTCTTGATCAAATCATTTTTGCAGATAATGCCATGCTTGTAATTTTGCATTATGCTTTGCACTAGTTGTGGGAGGTCTGGTTTTGCTATGACAGCAAATTTTGAGTTTGTCGATTTATAACTCTGCAACCAGGTCACCTAAAATTCTGAAAAATATCTCAAAATTTAATCTAATTATTGCATATTTCGATAAAAATAATTATCAAATTTTCAGTTTGAAACAGCATGTGTTAGAATTTTTTATATCTGTTGCGTTTTTTTGGGACACCCGGTACGTGAATGCATGTGAATTTCATTATTGCCAGCAAGGAAACAAAGAGACATTTTGCTCGTCGTTTTCAGTCGTTATTGCATATTTTCGAATAGGGCTTCCGACGAATATTTCAAACATCGATGGAAAGGAATGACCGATCAAAGACGTGTAAAATACTGAACCTAACTGGACATATCGGGAAGAAAACAAGAAAGTTCTCAATATCACTGATTTGATATTCAGGGAGCAGCATCTTTCAAACGCCGGGCTTTTTCACTGACTCATGCGGTAGATGTTGCAAACGTCCATACATCATTTTGGGATAACAGGAAATCAACAATGTATGAAATATGAAATTAAATTGGAATATCAAATAAGAAATTAACTCGTGCAACTGGTTTACCGCAAGGAAACGAGGAACTCAAGCAACAAGTCTGTCGGGTGATCAAAAAGTGAATTTAGAAAAGCCTTAGCACATTAAGAAGCAATCAACAGAAATAAGTGACTCAAACATTCATTGGTAGCGAAATGCCTAGGCTTCAGCCCTACCATTTTTTGCTATTACTGCTAAGACGGCAACTTAGTGAAAATGAGCATTTAGCGAAAATAGGTAGATATGAAACCCGTCAATTAAGACATGAGATCTATTTCATCAGTCATTAACGCCTTGCAGCGGAAACCACCAGAACTCATGATAGATGTATGGATCATGCCAAACAAGGCGTTTGTGCTCTAACAGAAACAACACAGAAAATGCAACGGGAAATGTGGCAGCTCTTTGGGGTCGTATCTTATTGAAACACCACAATATGCCAAATGTAAAATACTGTAATCAAATATCAACTCTCATAAATTCTCTCCCAGGGATGGGTTTCCCCCTAGGACAACTATTACAACTTTTCACATGTACTTTTCCAGGGATGGGTTTCCCCCTAGGACAACTATCACAACTTTTCACATGTACTTTTCCAGGGATGGGTTTCCCCCTGGGAAACTATTTTAATTTGTAACACATTCTTGAGTCAATAACAAACACTTTTTTGCATTAGTTTGTGGACAAGGATGTCAGATGAAAATTTCCGCTGCGTACAAGCATTTCTCAACAACAAAAATTATGTTTCAAATGGGACAATTTGATACCATATGGGAATGGCTTGGCTGCATCCAATATGATTGGAACATTTACAGGAAAAATGATAATTGTGTGGTTTCATTGCAACTGATGGAAATCAATCCCCTAGTTTTGATGAATTTCGACAGGTTTTAGAAACTGCCGTATTCAATAAATCCTTGTTAATTTAGGATTTCGATAAATTTGGCAAGCCAAAACAACGTTAGAATTACTAATTTCCGTCCACTGCTTTGCTTTGTAAGAGAAATTCTCTCGGTTCAACTTTTTTGGGTATCATCTTACCTCATCTGACATAAGTGTTCCAACTGCTCTGCCGACCTCATGGTATCGTGCAAGATTGCCAACTGAGCCAAGGAGCAGGAAAATGAACCTTGTTGGTACTGGTACTTCTGTCAAATCTCCCAGCTCATTAGCTGATGATAACCTGATAAAAGCTGCGATTGGTACCTCAAGGAAATCAACTTCTCCTACAAGAATGTTGCATGCTTCTGCACCAGGAGGCACCTTCTTCATAAAATGGATATTGGCTTTACCAAGCATGTATGGATCATTGTTGAATTTATCATCAAAGTTAGCATTATTGACGTCGGCAAATGACGAACGACTACCAAGGGATCTGATCAAAGGTAGCCTCATCAGGCCACTCGGCTGGCTCTTGCTTCTCGCCGTTGGTTCACTCGCGCTACGATCGTCATTCTTCTTGTCGTCATCCTTTTTCCTTTCGCGTTGAAACGCGTGTCGATGACGTCTTTGTAGTGTCTCTTTGACTTTGTCACGCATCTTTAACGCGAGGTTCCCCGTGCATATCATCCGATCGACAATGATACTCGTAATCTGATCAAATGTCGAGCCATCGACATCGAACAGCAGTGCGCCATTAAGCAAGAAGCTTCTAAGTTCGAACAATGCATGTAATGACAATGTTCCTACATGAGGTTTCGAAAAACGATTCCCCGACTCCTCCACATCTTCCTCAAATCTAATCCATCTCGCAGTTTCACGCCAAACGGAATCGCCGTTTTCCCAAAGAAGTTCTTCCATTTCTGAGAAGATTGGCCTGGGAGTGATTCCAACATCTTCTGTGGATTGATCATGCCCTAATATCCTCTGAACTCTCTCTCCTGGGGGTGTGACAGGTCTGTCAGAATCAAGGTCTCTGATTGATCGTGTCCGCGAGCGTCTACGTGTTGAATGTCGTGAATCCTGACGTGTTGTTTCACGTGCACCATTTCGTTTGCCGTCGCGTGCATCTTCACCTCTGTGTGAGCCATTTTTATGATGATGATGATGATGTCGGTGATGGTGATGTCTTTTTTCTCTCCCTTTTCCTGCTAGCTGAACACCACCGTACGGATCTCCTGGCAACAAACAATAGTCATATATAGATATGTATTCTAACGGGTGAGTAAAAAAATGTTTATGCGTTTGGAGGGATATGGGATAAAAAGTATGCGGCCGACTTTCAAAATTTAAGTGTCCATCTATCAGTAAAAGGTTAACTTAGGCGTGAAAACTTTGCGGGCAAAGGGAGGCTTTTAAGAGAAGTTATGTGCTTAAGACGAAAGAAGAAGGGTAAATCTAAAGTTCTGTCTCACGGATTTTGTTTACGTGATTCAGAAGCCGAGCAGAAGGCATTACAATTCTTGCATATTTATTGCTCAAATGTAAACAGTTACTCCGCAGCTCCTGAGTCAAATAGAACAAATCCGCCAGACAGAACTATGGATTTACCCTTCGTCTTTCGTTATAAGCACATAACTCCTCTTAAAAGCCTCCCTTTGCTGCACCAAGTGAGAGTCTGCCGCACTGGTTTCAGGGCAACTTTTTGCGGCTACGTTTGTTTTGAATTTCTGGTTGAGAGAATTTCTTTTGTCTGCATTCGCTAATCGCTTTGAATTGAGGTGTGAACCCAGCGAATGATGCTATTGTATTACAAAATCTGCCCTTATTGGTCTAAAGTCAAAATGAAACCAGGTCTAATTTCATTTCACTTCATCAACAAACATACCAGCTGACGTCTCCACCAATCTCGGCATGTCTTTCGATCAAATCTTATCTCGTTAACTTATCCGTCAAAACTGTGTTTTCGAATAAGGCAAGAGCGACTGCAGCAATTTTTCATATTCATTAATCTTTTATCATTGATCATTGGTTTGGATCCTACATCTGTACCTCTCGATAATCAATATGATAACAGAGCGGGATAGAAAAACATCATTTCATGATTTCCGCTGGAAATTCACTTAGTGATTTGTATGTCTGATCAGTAATAAACATGGGAAATAATGCACTGTGTTTTAGCTAAGAAATTAAAGTTAATTACCTCGATATTATTGTTTTATTTTGTTGCTTGCTTTCTCTTCGGCTGAAGCCTAACCAGTGCTAGGAATCCAATTCAAATGGCTCCTGAGCGTCTGGCTAATTAGTTCCTACACAGCGTTCACCCTCGTTTCAAACTTCCTCTTACAATAAATATAGAAGCAGTTTGAAATGAGGATAAACGTTGTGTAGGAGCCAACAGTTAAGACGCGCAGGAGCCATTTGAATTTGATTTCTAGCACTGGTTATGCTTGGGCCAAAGGGAAAACAACGAAGAAAACTATGGTAATATCGAGGTAACAACTTTAATTTCCAAGCTACAAACACGGTGCATTATTTCCCATGTACCAGATACGAACAAACAACTTTTTAAAGAAACTTCTACCTGGCTTGGTGAGTTAAAAATGTTAACTTGTTTGTCGCGCTGTGTAACGGAAAGGACGCCGCCGATATTTAAAACTGAAATGCTAATCTATCAGTCAAAGGCAGACGTGAAAACCTTTTTGCGCAAAATCTGTCCTCTCTAAAGCCCAAAAATCAAGCAAATTAGTCAGGGATAGTCAGGGAATGAGATATTCCATGTTCCATTCTAGTCAACGTTGAAATCAAATCAGTTGTCAATTTCAGACTTAAAATTTAGATTTTAATAGCAAGTAAATAATGGACCAGAATGGAACGCGGAATTCTCGCTCCAATACAAACTCCTTACCAGCATATTCAAACCTTCTGGGTCTAAAAGATGAGTGATTTTACCAAAAAAATTTTCACAACGGGGATGGACACTTTGTCAAATACTGGGCGGGGAGGGGGGGGGCGATGCTATTGTTTCAATAAAAAGTATTGCTTATTAATCACTGTTTTCGGACAAAAGATCTTTGTTCTAGCCAACGCTGGAGGCGGTCGCACTCCCTTGCCCCAAAGTGTCCGCCACTGTTTCACAGCTAAGTTTGCCTTTCACTGATCGATTAAAATTTCTAGCTTGAAAACTGGTGGCATATTTTTATCCCACAGCCCCAGCAACGTGCAAACTTGTTTTACAGTAAACCCCGCAAACAAGAACATGCTTTTCTAAAAAACAGACTGATTAGGTTCTTATATATGAGATACTTATGACATTTTCAGGGTGTGGATCTCATCGCAGGGACACTTATGACTAAGTAGAATATAAAGCTACAGGATGTATCTCACAAACTTGACGGTGGGATGACTGCACTTAAATATTAGACGGTACGGTATTTTGTTGTTGACAAAGCGATTTATATCTCATTGCTTGATAAAACAATTTGCATATGCCTGTAAACTGTTAGAGGTGTTTAGTTACCAAAACTTGAAAGTTTGTTTATACTGATACGAAGAAATTCCTTAATTAAGTGTACCATCTCATAAGAACATTGAAATAAAGCAATCTGTTGTTGGTTCTTATCTTAGGGTATCTTTTTCCACAAAATCAGTCCGCAGGTTCATATTTTGCCAGATTCTTGTTTACGAGGTTTCACTGTACTCACCTGGCAACTTTACAGTATAACAAGCGCCATAACAAGGGGAGCAAAAGATAATGACTACCCCTAGCCATTAAGTAAAAAACATACAACTGAATAACAACAAAGCATGCAGTTACCAAAGCTTCAAAAATAACTCAACCAAGCTTAAGAGCAACCAAATGTTGGACAGTATTGGAAAGTATGGAATTCTTCTGATATTGGAAACACTGCAAAAGGTTCAAGATACAGAGTGGGAGGAGGATCCCCCCGTGTACCGAGTGAGTCAAAAAAGGCCCAACGTTTATACTGCTTCCTGAGAATTTCAGCGATGATATTTTGCAATACCTGATGAATAGCTAAATTGTTCAGTTATATCTAGAATTCTGCCTGGCTGAGAGCATTTATTCCGTTCAGATTCTTTAAGCGATTTTCTAAAAATTCCCTCTGAGAAACCTTTGCCAAAGTGCTAAAATTACAAGGAAGTTTCCCTTACATGTTTTTTCACAACGATGACTTGACCACACTTTAGCACGTGCTGTCTTGGTGTTAGGATGAAAAGTCTTCCTAGGATGAATGACTTATTCAGGGGGGAATTCCTTTCTCTCAAGGAAATCAAAATACATGAACGCACCTAAGTGTCATTATTGCTTGAAAAGAGAACAAAGGGAAATCTTGTCCGTTGCTTTCACTCGTTTCTGCAGTTTTTCGAAAGGGGTTTTCTGCAGAAAGTCTCCCGTTTCGACGAGAAGAAATGGCCGATTTAAAGCTGGGTGAATTACTGAACTTAAGTGAACGCATCGGGAATAAAAGAAGACAAATTTCTGTATCATTGCTTTGATATTCAGGGAGCTCTGATATTTTTATCGACTTACCGGGTATATGCTTAATGATGCTAATGGGAAACAACTTTCATAGCTAAGACAGCGTTCACACGATGCCGGCACATTTTGAAAACGGTGAAAAATGTGACGGCCTGACGGACTAGGCCTCCCGTTCGCACTTTAAATGGGGTGCCTTGTCGGTAATCAAATAGCAACATTATGGTTCACATTATGGTTTAAGTATGTCATCCACCATTCTACCTTAAAATCTAAGTTAAAAATTGCATCAGCAATTATTCATATCCATACCGAGTGATTAAGGAAAAGTTTAGCGATTTATCAATCTTACGATTTCATATCTATCTAACATGAAATAGCCCACATCAAAGTTTGCAATAGGATCGCGGGAAATTTCTGCGTTGTATACGCTTAATTTGCACTTTCTTCATTTTCTGCTAATTAGCAGGGATAAAACGTTAATCAATGAGCATGACCGAGTTTCTTAGTTACTCTCTTTCTTACTGATGTTGAGACCGTTTAGATTACAAAGGTGGACTTTGTCATCAAATACGCAAGGTGTTTGAAGTAATGTGGACTTGCTATGAGTCTCTCTCTGTTCTCAGCAAATGTCGTAAGATATACAATGTGAGTGCAAGGGACGAGGAAGGAGAGAGAGAGACTAGTTAAATTAGGAAATCGAAATCGAGATCTTAACACAAAGAAGTGGCTAATCAGATTTAATGACCATTATGCAGCAACGTGTGTTGCTCAGTTGATTGGCTTCTGCCTATATCAAAGGCTTTGCCGGTGGACTGCCTGTGGACAAAAGCGTCTCGTTTGCAGTTTCCTAGTCCTATAAATCTCTATCTCTTTCTTTCCTTCTGTTCTCCCTCTTTCTGTTTTGCGTCTTGTGCTGACAACAGAGGGACTTGTGGCAAGTCCAGAAGTAATGCTGCTCCTTGAGTGTCAAAGCAATAATGTTGAAAATTGCCTTGTTTCATCACCAATATTTTCAGTCTGATTTAGATATTAAACTGATTTCAATTAGCCATTCCTTCCAATGGCTATGAGGGAATCTCTCCACAAAATCCCCCTTCAAAAACCCGCAAAAACGAGTGAAAACAGTGAGCGTATTTCGTCAGTTTATGTCACTTACAACAATGACATTTTCAGTTATCAGCACATGTTATTCTTCTGGGAGTATGGAATACCCTTACCTGATGTTGTTATAATAGCAGGGAAGGCATGATCTTCCTCCTAAGAGGAATGTATGTGCAAAAGCACAGTCAAGACATTGACGAAAGGCAAGGAATATTAGGAGAATTTATTCACCACTGAAGGCCGCTTTTGAAGGCTTTTCATGTAAGCTTTCTTGGGAAATCCCTCATATTTTCGGGAAAAAGTGGCTGACTTTAGCCAGAAAATTTCCTACGATTAACTAAAAATGTCAGCCATTCAACAAGATATCAACAAAAACTACTGCTGCAGTATTCAAGGGACAGTAGCTTTCAAATGTCACGAGTTTCTTCTGACTTGCAATCAGATTTTGAATTCAGAAATTTGATAGCACCAAACTTCGAACAAGTTGAAAATTAGCAAAATAATGTACTTTTGAAAATTATCAAGAATAAAAAATCAACTACAGAAGTACACCAAAGCTTCTTTCAAGCTATTGAATCTGAAGAAAGATATAATGATTTGGAGCATATGCTCAGTTATACTATGCTCTCTTAAGACACAATTATGTATCACTTTCTATTATCAGCTGCACAGCAATGCTATTTTGGTACATCAGTTCTCTTTTCTGTTTAATCAGCTGTTCACAAAACTTGCAAAAATGGTCTAGAAAAATCGATTTTGCCTGTACAATTACAATACCTCCCACTGTTATTTACAACTGTGGTGAAAAGATTTTCACTTAGGTGTTCTGAAACACGGAATCTTGCCCAGTGACCTTCAGTTTCCTTGAGAATAAGGATTTTTGAATAGATCCATCTACAATGCCATATTCTGAAAAACTCTTTAAGCAGGGATACTAAATCATGGTTAGGGTTCCAGCTTCAGACAGGGTGGATGACGAATTTCTGACCCCAGCCCTTATCAACCTTAGCAACAGACACAGGAAGAACTTCCATTTTAACAAGAAATGAAAACATAAAATTATACTAGGGAAAGTGGACCTAAAATTTTTGTCTCTCTTTCTGACCCCTATTTCAATTGGAAAGCACTACTGCCTCCAGCAGATTTTTTCTGAAAACTCCACAAGGAAACAGATAATGTAATTGACACTTTCTAATTTTCTGCTTCCTATGGGGCAACTACTCACAAAGTTTAAGGTGAAGTTGTGGTTTTCAGCGCCAAGCACTGAGATGGCAGAAGTAGCAAAGCGCTAATCGAGTCTGACAATAATAGTGGGGCTCTACCAAGATTCATTGAAATAGTTTGAGGATTGAGCAGGAGGAAGACAGTTTTCCAGGACTGGCTTGATTTGAATCTAGATTTGGTGTGAATAGCTCTTGATCTATACTTCTTTTTACTTTGTGGATTTTTCCTGCAATCCATCCAAGTAATGTTAAACTTCTGAACAATGACGTGATTGAGACATAAGGTTCAACTCATACTGTTTTGTTCCACTACATTCTCATATCACCAGAAAACTATATAGAATAACAAGGGCAGATTTTGTAATACAATAGCATCAGTTGCTTTGGTTCACATCTCAATTCAAATTGATTAGTGAATACAGAGAAGAAAAATGCTCTCAACCAGTAACTAAAAACAAACATAGCTGCAAAGTTCCCCTGAGACCAGCAAGGGAAACTTTCACTTGGTGTGGGCAAAGGGTGGATTTTAAGGGCAGCTATGTACATAGGACAAAAGAAGGAGGGTAAATCAAAGGTTGCATCTGGCGGATTTTGTTTACGTGATTCAGTAGCAAAGCAGAAAGCATTACAATTCCTTGAATATTCATTGCTCAAATGTAAGCAGTTATTTCTCAGCTCCTGAATAAATGAAACAAAGTCTGTGAGATAGAACTCTATATTTACCCTTCTTCTCTTGTTACAACCAAATAACTTCTCTTAAAACCTCCCTTTGCTTGCACCAAGTGAGAATTTGCCTGCTGTTTTCACTGCAACTTTTTAGCAATGTTTGTCTTGAATTACTGGTTGAGAAAGTTTCTTTTGTCTGTATTTGGTAATCTCTCTTTGAATTGAGGTTTGAACCAAAGCAACTAATGCTATTTGTATTACAAAATCTGCCTTTAGAAAAAGATTTATCTTACCTATACCAATATGTGCTGTATGCCTGTTTTCAAATTCAATTTCAGTAAAACTCTGACTTGTTGACAGGACACCTGGATCACGAATAGCGAGTCCCTGGGGAGAATGTGAAACAGCAACTGGAGGATTTGCAGTACGAGGCAAACCACTTTGTAATGGGTCCATTTTGAGCTCTGCAAAGAAAGAAATATTTGACAAAATTGGCTATGCAACCCTAAATTTTCTTAATACCTTAATACCTCTAAGTTGTAATAACTTTGATGTCTTTTTAGGCAAAGCACGAGTCAAAATTACTCGTTGATACAAAGTAGGTGAGTAAAAAAGCTAACATACTTGAAAAGCTGGGCAATGAAGAGTATGTGGCCAATGTTCAAATCTAAAATGTAAATCTATCAGTCAATGGCTAATGTAGATGTGAAAATTTGGTTTGGCAAAAGCACCCATCTTTTAGACACTGAAATCAGAAAATGCTGCAGGCTTTTTCGTTTTACGCGAGCGATCGCTCGCGATCGCGTCAGCACTCCCGCAAATGTGATCACGTGAGCGTTTTATACAAAAATGGAGTAATGTGAACGGGTAGCTTTGATGCAACAAAAACGCATCCTAACAAAAATGGAGCAGTGTGAACGGGGCCTAATTAAACATTGGTTCTACGAGCAACAGAAATAAAATTTAGAGAATTTCAACATCGTGAACAGGGCCTGAAACACTAATAGAAGAGAACCAGCTTTCAAAGATTTTGTTTGGTGTAAAGTTTAAGTCTTTCAAGAAGACAAGGAATCATACTCATGGAAACCACAAATGGGGAGTCAACATTGTAGCAGAAGGTTCATCGATGGTACAATGATGATTGCCATATCAGATTCACCATTCCATCAATCAACGTGCATCGATCCTTTATCTCATCATCGAGTGCAAAACCTTTCTTCTCACTTAAAGTCCTTCGATATGAGAGCATCTTTGTTCACCGTATCTTAACGGAATTACTTACGGCGAATAAAATTGTTGTCTAAATTAAAGGAGCAACAAAATATTCAGAGTTGATAAATAGTAAGAGCAAACACACTTCCAGAAACAGATGATAGAAATTAAAGATTCACTGGTTTCGATGAGACAGGATGAAAAAACAATGGCATCCGTGCTTACCATATGATTGAAAATGACTTACATTTAGCGTTCCAACGATTCATTTCCATTTGACAATAATAATATCGAGATTCATTGCAACTTGCCTTTCCAAGGAATAAAAGGTGCTTGTGAATCTTTACCTGAGCGATCGCTCGCACAAACGAAATCACGTGAGCGTTTTTGCACTCTCGTGCAACTTTCTTCAAGAAAAGGCCTGATGCTGGTAAGGGGTTTGTATGGGAATGGGGATTCCACTTTTGACTCTGGTCCATCATGATTTACTTGCCCTTAAAATCTAAATTCTATTTCTGGTAACAATTGTATTGAATTCAATTTCAATGTCAAGTAAATATCCTGGACCAGAACAACAATGTGGAATTCCAGTAGCAACCCTTAATGACTGCTTTGTTTATATTTTGGTCTAAAAAGATGTCAGTAATTTAACAATAACAAAGTTTTCACAAGTTAGCCTTTGACTGATAGATTACCACTCTAGTTCTGAACATGGATCACATAATACTTTTTACTCCACAACCCCCAAACATGTCAACTTATGTCTCCTCATCTGGCTTTTCTTTATTTTCACAACACAAAGTGACCCCAGGTGCACTTGACCAGATTTTGGTGGTGGACATGCAAGAAAAGCTTTAAAAACACCTTTTTCGTAAATCAATTTCCAAAAAAATTTACCCATAACCTCATATATACCAATTTCAAGGAAAATGCATTTTTATTTGTTCTTTATACTCAATTATGAAAATCAACACAGGCCACAGTGAATCATATACTGCAACAATTTGAAGATTTATGAGTTGATCTTTATCTAAGATCCCCTATTAGATGCTGCCATTTTTGGTACATTTTTCAGCCATTTTATGGAGTTATATATAAGTGAGGTTCTTGAAATATTTGATTTCAAACAAACAGAGAACGGTAAAAAATATTGATCAAATTTTCTAAAGACTCAACATGAACTTAGACGAAGAAAGAACATTTTTATAGCGATGCAGGGATTTTAGAAGTTGATCAGTGTCCAATGCACACTTATTAGTTCTATAATGTAAAAAAAACTTCTAATGGTACAAAGAAACCTATTTCCTTTCAAATCTCACTGAATTTATACTTGAATGCAGGCACTGTGTTCCAGTGTCAAGGAAGTTTGGAGTTTTGGTTAATTTCTAAGGCCCCAAATCACCACAAACATGTTTTCTCTTTGTCCATCCATATAAGTTCCGAAAATTTGATCAACCCTTTTTGGGTCATCTTCAATGTTTTGGAAATTGGAAGTGTTAAGGAACTCACCTATAGCTCCATAAATAGGAGATTGAAAATGTAAAGAAATACTAGCATCTAACTGAGGACCTTTGCTAAGATTAACTCATAAATTGTCAAACTTGATTTAATATACCATTTAGTGTGGCCTGTCTAAAGTGCAGCCTATCTTGGCACACCTGGTACAAAGACTGTGAAAATTGATATCCTTTCTGGTGGCACATTCCTGTACCTAAAATATATGTAGTTTCCCCTGGGGAAACAACAGAAGGCACAATGCCAACTAACAGTTCATGCAATAGCACAACCATTTCACTTAGTATGTTGGTAAAGAGGAGCAGCCTTGCAGAGTAATAATGCATTGTTTCAAGATTTAGCCTCAAATTTAAGCACAAGACAAAATCTACTTTCTCTCTCAAGGATCTTTTGCAGAATTACAGAGTTTCTAAAATTGAATCAGTTTTAGGCTTGAATATGGTAGAACAACAAACACTTTTAAGTATGGGATTACAAAACTGCCTCCTTTACAAGTCTGTTTGGATCACAGCATAGCAAAGCATCTTGAAAATAATCTGTTTTGAATTATTCAGTGTCTTCTGCTTAGTTTTGCGTTTAGCTCCTGAGGACTTTAAGAACAACTGTGCAAAGGAACAAAAATCCCTAGCAATGTAAATTTTGGCACAGCTTTTGAACAAAAATTTGCAAATTATGCACAAGGGTCAACGCAAAATTGAATGAACGAAGACATGAATTTTTAAAATAACCTGAGGAAATTGCTGTTCAACCTTACAAAAGATAAAAGCAATCAAGTGCATTGAAAATTTTGAAATAAAGTACATGATTCTTATATTGAATTGCCACACATATGTGCAACAAGACAAATTTTGTAACACAATAGCACCAGCTGCTTTTGCCTAACAAAGCAATCTTAACTGAGGAGATTCTCTCAGTAATTTAAAACAAACAAAGATGCAAAAGTTGCCCTGAAACCCTTGAACCACACAGCCATTGGGCTAGCAGGGGTTAAAGACCCCCACCCTCTGTCAAAAACAGGGATGGCGCCAGAAATTTTCCGACAGAGGGGCTGGAGCTTCTGACAGGGTGGCTAAAAAGACTAAAACATAGTGTTTCCGTGCATTATTTTGCTGAAGTTACTTCAACGAGAACCAAAATTTCCTCCAACGGGGGGGGGGGGGGGGGGGCTAGATGCCTCTGATGAGGGGGCTGTAGCCCCCTTGCCCTCCCCTGGCGCCACCACTGGTCAAAAACATATAAGTTACGTTACAGTCTGGTGAGAATGAGGTCATATTTTTGATTGACTTTCTGGACATTGCAAGTTTTACACAAAAAGAATCTCATCTCCTCGCAGGAGAAGATGCTTTCTCCGTAGAATACTGGATGGTTTTACTAACCTATGGAATCAGCCAACTATGGAGACGGAAACAACATGAAAGGTCATGTGGAGACTAGGCTTTCTTAATCAACTATGAGTAATCATGAAAAGCATGGACCTGCCTGTTGTCTCTTCCAAGTCAAAATACAACATGACCCCTGCGATGGAGCCCTTCTCTTTAATGCACCGATAACTTTTATGTGTCAGTTTTTGAAGAAATTTTACACTGAAGAGACTTGGGCAAGAGTACATATAGCAGGAAACATTCCAGTCAGTCTGGGGTCTTTATATCTACCCAGTTGTTATCATGTGTGAGACCTGCTTTCTCCAATTGATAAAATGTGTCAAGTAGTTATCTGTTGATAAACCTCGAAAATACTATTGAGGGATCATCTCACAATTTGAATGGTCCACAGGTTCGGCTGGATTCAGCTGGGTTCAGGTGGGCAGTATTGTCAAAAATTATGCTGGCCTATTTATAGTCGGTGATACTTGACTGATATAGTTTCTTTTGATTATCTAAACGAGACACAGAACGGAGAGATGTGCCAAGAGAGGAAAGGTAGAGAAGGCTGGAATGCAATGGCCTGAAAAATCAACCTTTGCTAACGATTTTATTGGTCATTGGCTTTAATGTGATCTTGAATCATTTCTGCTCTTTTTGGGCTTGTTCTGGATCACTTGGCTGGCTTTTGGGTTGTTATGGGTTATTTGGGTTGTTCTGCTTTGTTTTGAGTTGTTATGGATTGTTTGGGTCGTTACGGATCATTTTGGGTTGTTATGAATCGTTTTGGCTCATTTTAGCATAGTTTAGTAAAAGGGAATACTGGAATATGAATATAATGCCTCAAAAGCTTAAAACTTGGTTTAAGTTTTGGTATAACTTTGACATTTTCTGTTATCTGACAGCAATACATAGCAACACATATTCTTAAATAAGAAACTAAGAATTCGGGCCAGTACTGAAAGTTTTTAAAACTTATCAGATTTTGAGAACTCAGAGTTTCTCACAAGTTTCTTAAAGGTTTCATAAAAACCTTGATGTTCACCAACTGCACTCTTGTGAACTGTCAAAGCCATGTTATTTGAAAACTCTCCAAAGATTCACTCAAGTACATTCTGTTTCATGTTTCATGATACAGGAAACAAGTGAAATAAAGTAAAATAAATCAAGGATTTTCTTTGTTAAAAATAAATAGTTTCTTAAGTTATATTTTCCCAGTACTGGAGTTTCTTAATCTTTTGGCCATCTGAGAAATGAGTGTCTAATGAACAGTTTCTTATAAAAATATGTGTACAGTAAGAACATTCTAATTTTCATAACTGGGTATGATTATCAAAATAGGTTAAAAACGTCTTCTAATGGTAAGCTCCTGGACCTCCACCTTTCCCTGTTTCACTTGCAAATTAGCCCCCTCAATTTAAAAACATCTTCATACACCCAGATGTAGGTAAGAATATAGTGTTTAAGAGGAGTCACAAGGCTATATAATGACAAATTGGGTTTGCACTTAGCTTGTACTTGCAACAAATCTGCCAACAGTGTTTGCAAAGTTTGTTTTTGAGAATGTTTCAGATTTAGGAAATTGCAATTTTTTTTGTTTTGCTGTATATGATCATCAACATAATGAATTCAATGCACTTTTCGTTTTTTTTGCATTTCTAGGAAGGTACTTGGAGATTCCCAAGCAGTCAACGGCTTCATGAAAATTCAGTTTAGAAGCTTTTGTCCACTACTGATGGAGGGCACAGCCACATACTTCTGGTTTATTCATGGTAGCATTAAAGTTGTGTACAGTGTTTAAAACACCCTCAAAATCAGATACAGGACTTTCCAGTGCAAAGTAAGCAATTGTGCCATCTCAGGGTTTGTCTCGGGTTTTCAATGGAGATGATGTCAATGTCAGTGCAGAACAAAAGACATTCCTTGATTTTATTTGGTTCCATTTCAACAGGGATAAAATTACAGGTTTTGTCTTTTGATGGAAATTCCCCAATACCTGCTTATAAGACTCAGCTGTGGTAGTCAGACTGTTTTTGATTTACCCACAGTAGGGAGCAGATTCTTGGAACGGGGCCCCATGTAATCACAACAATATTGAATTTCCAAGCATATCTATGATGACTAGGGCACAGATCATCAAATAACGTGAATTTTAACCCCTTCCCAGCTTGGATCTAATCCGGAAAAATTTTTTTGGTAAGAAAAAGTACTTTCAATGTTGGCAAAGAAGACATTGAGAGCAAAATTTGGCGCAATTAAAGAATTGCATCTGTATCTGAACTGATCCTAACTGAACACTACAAAAACTTTACTGAAACCCTATCTAGCAGTGAGAAACTGTAATGGTCCCCCAGAACTGCAGCTTTAAATTTTAAAAAAGTAAAGCATACACAATATTTTTCTTTAAAAGAAACCGCTTACTAGAAATTCAACCCTCATATCACTGAAAAATTAAGAAATTCCACTGCTGGGAAATAACTTGAGAAACTAATTGTTTGGAGAAATCTTTGACATGCATATAGATATATATCATATTTTCACTTTTTTCCTCAATCATGTTATTCACAAGGTACTTGTGAGTGATGTTTAGACATTGGAAAGTCTTCAATAGATGTTGTTTTGAAATTTTCAGGAGGGCACAGGTAGTCAATGTGAATATCGAAAAAAGCCTTTGAAACTCATAAAAAACTCTGAATATTCAAAATCTGAGAATTCTTAGAAATTTTCAGTACTGGCCCGAATCCTTGGTTTCTTGGTTTAAAAATATGTGTAAATTACATTGGTTGGATTTTAATAGGTACATTTCAACCAGATATTCCCTATCCAAAATATGTCCATGTTTGTTGTCATTGTGGACTGTAAGTGACTTTCAAATTGTTTCTACCATGCTCAAGCCCTTTGGCTTCTTGTTTTCTATGATGGTGTTGCAAATATTTCAAAATGAAAAATTAGCCACTGCCAATTGTTGTGATCTGAATGCTACTCATCAAGATTGCCAAAATATCAAGAAATTCCAGTACCAGAAAACATAACCTAAGAAACTATTCATTTTTATAAAGGAAGGCCTTGACGTATTTTTACTTCATTTTCAATGTGAAGGTGAAGTTGCGTTTTTCAGCACCAAGCGCTGGGATCGCAGAAATAGAGCAGATCTGATCAAGTCCGTGAAACCCCACAAGTGGTGGGGTCCTACTGGGGAATCAAACCCAATCCGCCTGACTGTTCTGGCTTCAAAGTTAGAGGATTCACTGCACCACCTTCAATGTATAAACATTGGAAACACTTCAAAATGAAAGAAACTTGTAAGAAACTGTGAGTTGTGAGTACTTTGATATTAATGACAAACTTTCAGTATTGGCCCAATTTCTTAGTTTCTTATAAAAAATATGTGATGTTTGTTACAAGGTTCCTAGATACAACTATCAGAAAATTAAGAAACTGAAAAGATCCTGTCAAAAAACATTAAAAAACTCACTCTGAATGTTGATGCTCAATCCAAGTTTCTTACAAAGAAGCATCTTCTGTCCTATGGTTCAACTATGTACAAACAAAATTCCTCCAGGCTCACAGAACCACAATTCTGTGAAGGCCATTAAATATTTCATCCAATTCAAAAATAACCTTTCAGAAACCTTGAATTGCAAGGCAGAAAAATATAATGATGCTAATTCAAGGAAGATTAACCCTAGTTTCTTGCAAAAGTGTCTTCAAAAAATGATATAATATCTACCCAAGGGCCAACCTCACAAATTAAATTTTGTAAAAGCCAATTAAATATTAAATTCATTGAAAATCATGATAAAAATCGGCAAGAGAATCAACGCCAATTGAGATGAACAAACATCTCAATACATAACCTGCTTTACAAGCTGCTTGCTAGCTTCACTATCAGCTGTTCATATTTTCAACATGCTGTACCTGTCACATAAAACATGTTCTTGGTTGATAAAGGTTAGCAAAAAACCTCCATATCACATCTATCAAAAACTGCCAGCAACTGGCTGAAATATAAGAATCGTGGGATCCCGTTTGCGTCGGGAGAAAAGACTATGGGAAAGAGATGCACGCATTCTTTGATAAGAAAATGCTTGTGAGAAACTCAACTCTCAGATCGCAAGAAACTCCATTGATGAGAAATCCAAGTCAAGAATCTACTTATCTTTGCAAAGTTTATAAAGGAAATGCTTTGCATATTTCTACGTTATTGTCGCTTGTTGACTGTATCACATTACTACTTAGGAAGGTAGTTCAGTGAAGTAAAATGGAAAGACTTCACGAGGGCACAGGTAGTCAGCATGAAGACTGTTTTGGAACCTTTAAAATTATACAATGTAGGACCTTGCAGGGCCCACTCATAAAATGAACGGCAAATATCATAAAATGCACAAGCAAATATCACAGTAGGACCTGTATTCTTCTACAATCAGGCACAACTTCTTAGTTCCTTTTAAAACATGCGCAGCAAACATGAGTTCCTCTAAAAATTCAGCGTGCTGTGAACACTCACTCCTCATGATTTTCTAAAACAATCTCTTTCTATCCCATTAAAGTCAAGTCATATTGCGTATGTCACAACTTTACTTTGATGAACAGCGGAAAGGAAGAGCGATTATTTACCTTTTTGAAGAACTTCCCACGACATGAGACCTGTTTACGTATGGTAGCATCTGTTTGCTGATCTCAAACTTTTTAAACATGAGCCTTTCTTTTGATATCCAATGTGTTCTGTATCATACCAAACAATAATAGACCGATGAAATTGTCAAAGCAAACTGAAAGAGGACTTGGAAAGAGAAACCAAATGTCATCTCCTCTGCCAAAAGTTTCATGGTCAAGTTTCTTTGGATACCAAATGATGCATTCTGCCATTTTCTTATGCACTAATCGCTTGGTGGCTTGTTTTGATTCAAAGAATCGCTGACTTTGACCTAATCACACTAATGACTTAATGTTGACAATATCAGGCATATCCTTTCAACTTCTCCAACGGGACTAGCGCCCTAATTAAGTTGGACCACTCAAAGTCACCCTTCCACATCATTAGCTTGTTTGAAGCTGAATAGGCCTATCTACCCTAGTTGCTATTTACATCCAACATTCAGGCATGACATTTACAAAGTCAGCATTCAGTTGTCGGACTTTTCTAATACCCAGAACATAGATAATCAGTTGTGAATATCTATCGATGCTTTTCGATATATCCCGAAATCATCCCGGAAAGTGGTGGCCCCTTTCAGGGCGGCACAGCTTCCTCTGGGCCTCTTTGCAGGTCGCTCTAATTTTTTTTTGATTACCACATTCGATTGGTAACCTAATCATGGCTTCGTTCAAAATTCACCGTCGACCTTCAAAATAAACCAGTCTAGAAAACTCTGTCTTAATGGCGATTCTTCTACATTTAAAATACACCATTTGCATGATTTAAAGGCGACAATTGGAGATCAAAGAGCAGAATACAAACCGTAACTCACTCACCTCAAAAAATTGGAGACCGTGACCAAATTTTTTAGGCTACGCAAGGAGGGGTCATCTGCTCAACACATCAAACATCGCAACGCCGTTCTTGTCAGCATCAAATTTTCCTTCTCGGGCTTCTATGTACTTCTATAATATTCAGTGCTACTTCATAGGCAGTTTTCTTGGGACTAAATGTAAAATTTCTGTGAAATTTCGTCAATATTGTTCCGCAGCATCACAACGCGTCTTCTTGCCGGTGTGGAAACGGATGACTCCGCAGCTACTTCATGTTCATATGCATGAACTTTTTGCGTTATGTTTCTTTGTGGTTGTGGTGGAAAATTAAAAATTAATTGCAAAAATGAAAAATCACTTTCGTTTTCGTCAATGTGAAACTATCCAGGTTTACTTCATGAGTGCTAGTTTGCTTTTACTAGAATGTACCCCCTTATAGGGATGTCGTCAGACCTAGAAAATCGGGGGTATTGATTGGACTGGGTGGAAAATTAAGTTCCGCAAGGTACAGAAATTCAGGTGGGGTTGTTTGAGCCTCCCGTTTCTTATAAGCTGTTGCTGAACATTGTATTTGACACAAAGATTTCATTTTGTTATAATTTTGGTTGTTGTGTTGGTTTTAGCACTGAGCTTTTTGTTAGGGACACACGCTGTTTTTAGAGATCTCTTTCTGCCCATCCGCTCTAGAATCTATTTTTGTTTTAAAAGATATTTTTTCTGGCTCCTGCGAGACAGACACAGCCACCGACTTCAGCAGTTCTTAAATCTGCGCTTTCTTTTATCTTTCTCCTGCCGCTTTTGTCAATACCCACTACTCGACACATTTTTAATACGCATTGTTCTAAGCAACTCTCATGACGGAAGGCGCGATACCACGTGGCTCAAAAAAACTGTTCAGATGTTTGAATGGCTGCAACTCTCATTCCATTTATCGGATTCCCAGTAACTTAAACTTCTTCTGCAGCCTACATATCAACTTGGCTAAGAAAATTTAGTTTTTTGAAATCGGTCTGAGAATTCTCAAGTTACAAGCGATTTTGTAAAAATAATTCGTTTAAAAATCTTTCAAAACAAGCCTAAAATTCGTTATAACATTTAACAGCAATTCAGCAAGGAAGGGGCTGGGTCATCACGTAACCGTAAACAAACCTGTTATCTCTAAAATCTATTGTTGCCCAGACGTGGCCATTGCGTTGTGCACAGATTTTTGTAACTAGACAAAATTTTTACAGTATCAGTTACATTCTACGATACTTTCTAATCTAATTATAACCATACGACACAACGGGGACCATACCAAGAGGAGTGAAAAGACACGACTACCCCATCGTCACTTGAAACAAAACGAGGAAACTTTACGCAAAGAAACAACGAGGGAACAAAACCATAGACGAAAAACAGCTTGTATAATTGAAGGTTTATAAAATCTAAAAAGTTTACACCCAAACATTGGTTTTTGAATTTGAAAAATCTGAGTCACCTGAATTTTGGATTTTAAGGATTGCTTAATCGGTTGCAAGGTACCGTACCTCAAACTATCATGCAATTGTAAACAGAACATTAAACATATGGAAGGATGGGGTAGGGGGGTCTTCGTAGGGAAATGGATAGCGTTCTCTGTCTCCAAAATAAAACTCAATTGTTACGTTCAGGATTAATTCATTTGCTTTCAAGGGCAGGTTTTCATCTCTGCATGAAAGAAGCTGCCAAATATTATTGCCTGGAGCTTCAGAAAATTCCGTACGTTTGGATCACATTATTAGAGAGTTTACGAAACCAGGGCGGCAACGCCAGGCAGAACTTCATCTGATATTCTGCAAAGCAAGCATTGTTTCCGTAAGGTACCTTTGATATGTCATCAAAAACGCCTGAATAAGGCCCCCTATGACGGAAAAGTATATTTTTTCTTTGACGACAAGGATTTAAAACGACTGGGTTTTACTTCATAGGCCTAGATAAGCAGCAGTACAGAACGCCAGAAATGGAGTTTCCAAGTTGTGAAATTGAAAAGGACAACTTCAAAGTCTCTCAAGGGAAGCAAATTCGAACGAAAAACAAGGAATCTTTTGAATCTAAAGTTCTGAAACAAAGGCAATATCGCGTTGCAGTCGCCGTTGCCGTCGTGGTTTCGTAAACTCTCTATTAGCACCAGCGAGGAGGCTTCATCGGTACCAAATGAAAGCATTGCAGAGCAACAGAAAGTGCTCCGTGTCTTCTATGCCATCATTTAACATATTTGGTGCATGGAGTGAATACAAAATAAAGTTACCTCTAAAAATCCATCAGTATCTCTGCATTCGCTAAAAATATGCGTGTTTCATTTGCTTAGTTTCCCGATAAAGTTCAAGAGCCTGTCTTTAAAATATCACCATTTTGAGAAAAACAGTGGAAAAAAAATCTCTGTGATTCGGCCTATCAAAATAACTGCAAAATCGTCGTTTCGAAGGAAGTTTGTTTACTTTACGTGCCCTATCTCCTTCAATGAATTTGCGAGAGAAAGTAGTCTCAAATGTGGACAGCATCATTCACTTGAGCCTGTCGATTCTGTAGTAGCCTCCTCTTAGGCCCCGTTCACACCACTCCGTTTTTGTTTGTATCCGTTTTTGTTGCATCGAGGCTACCCGTTCACACTGCTCCGTTTTTGTACAAAAACGGAGAGAAAAACCTCAGTTTTTGTGCGTTCACATTTATCTGCCTGATAACAAATACGGAGCCAAAGATATCCGTTTTGTGCGCTCACATTGCTCCGGGTCTGTGAAGCTCATTATTGGATATTGGAGGGTTTTCAAAAACCTCCGTTTTTGTGCGTTCACAGTGATCTAGAGCGTTTTCGAAAGCCTCCGTTTTTTGGCGTTTTTGTGCGGATCATTGTGAACACTTTCACAAAAACGGAGGTTTTTCTCTCCGTTTTTGTACAAAAACGGAGTAATGTGAACGGGGCCTTAATTTACGCAGCAAATATTTCATGGATAAGATATAGACAGATGGAGTTTGATTATGCGATAGCTGGGCGGCTGTATATTACCATTAAACTTGATCATGAAACTTAGGCTCGTTTTGAACGATAGTCCCTAGTAAAATTGTCCATAGCTCCAGAAAGATATCACCAATTTCACAAATAAATTTCTCCACCTTCGACAAGAAATAGGAAAAATCAGGGCAATTCATTATAGTTTTAGAACACATCAAAGGCCCCTGCCATTCTAAATGCTCCTCCACAATGGGTGCATTGTCTTTGAAATAAAAATATTCGGATGCTCCAATCGCTCTGTAAGCGAAGTAATCCTGCTAAATATGCTAAAAAGCCGAAGCGGACGTTCTACCGATCTCATACACCCATATTGGTAAATATTGCGTAATTCTTTCATTCATCAAGAAACTGAAGAAAGAACAATTTTCGTTGTAAATATATTCGTCTTTATTCAGTCACACATGCAATAAATTTGCATATTTCAACATTTTAATTTTAATTGCTCTATCACATCTAATGCAGCAAAAAGAAGGTAGAACTGGCCTTTTACAAGGGAAAATAATCTATCCAAGACCACATCCACATTTTACAAATTTAGCTTTGTACAAACAGAATGAGCAATAGTGTTCCAGTTTGGTTGGAACGGTGCGAACCGGAGGCAGATCCAGTACACTTTCGTTACAGATCCGAAGTTGCACCAGTGCTATGGAATCTAAGGCAAGCGGTGAGACACTAAAGTTGCATTTGTGATGCTTTTTTTGCCGCCGTCAAAGACTCGCTAATTCTCAAGTTCAGGTGAATTCACCCTTACCGCATCATCGTTGACGCATTCCAAATGACAGTGAAGTGCGGCAATGCGACAAAGTTAAGGAAATTAAACTTTGCCACGCGCACAGCATCGAAAAATATAAAATCAAGTAAAAATTGGATTAAAGACTCCGTGTACACCAAACCGGCGCGACCTTGGATCCGTAACAACAGTGTACCGGATCAGTCCATCGTTGACACAATTCCTGCTACATAGGAAAACGTTTACTCTCGAGTACCGAATAAACGGGGGGGGTGAGAATAATCGGGGGGGAGTTGGAAATGATTCGATATAACAATAATAAGGGGGGTTGGAATAATCGGGGGGGGGGGGGTGCTTGGAGAAGCAGAAAATAGTCGTCTTCTTAGGTAAACACGTATCTCTTATATATTTATGTGAACAGTGATGTTACTGATTTATTCACTTTTGAACTCTGGTTTTGTTGAATGCACTTCTTGAGACTTTTTCTTGCGTTTATTCGGAAATTATGTTTACTATCATTTCATTTTTCTAAAAATTGATAAAAGGGGGGTTGGAATGAGAGCGGGGGGTGGTTGGCAAATTTTTCAAAAATTAACAAGCGGGGGGGACGATTATTCGTTACTCGAGAGTATGCCTTTCATATATACCGGGTTAGTAAAAAAATTTTTTTACGCGTATGGTAGGCTAAGAAATAAATAGTATAAAACCGATATTCAAAAATAAAATCTTAACCCATTAGTCAAAGGCTAACTTAAATGAGATAATTTAGTCTGGCAGTCACTTATAATTAGACCCAGAAATCAGGAATGTTTTTGGGACAGAAGCTAAAACATGAAAACAGCATGTTTTGGGACGCGGGTTCCACATTCCATTTCTGGTCCATGATTTACTTGTTATTAAAATTAAAACGCTATTTCTGAAACTAACAATGAACTCTTCAATGTTGCATAAATCATGGACCAGAATAGAACGTGGAATTCTTGATTCCCATACAAACCACTTAAAGGCATTTTACAGTTGTTGGGTCCTAAAGATGTGTGATTTTCCAAAGAAATTTTCGCATCAAAGTGAGCCTTTGACTGATAGATTCACATGTTAGTTTGAATATCAGCTGCATACTTTTTGTTCCATAGCACGCCAAGCGTGTAAACTTTTTTTGACACACCCGGTAGAATTTGGATAGTCGGAGCAGTGTACGCTGTCGAACCGCGACAACTACGAAGGTAAAATGTAAAAGTGGTCTAAAGTTGGCACAGGAAGCGTGTCTATTGTCGCTGTCAGAGACTCACCTCTTCCCAATTTGAACTCATAAAAGATGAAATATGGTTTACAGAACTTTGAGATTTGCTTGCAAAACATTGTTTCCCGTTTGACCACGTTGCAACTATTCCCCGCCTGCGTATGCACTCTACTGATCAATCTTTAATGAGGTTTCGAGTCTGCAAACAGGATAAATACTGCTGGGAAGCAGAAGTTGCTTTGCAATGCTTGCAAATAGGTTCAAAATTATTTTCTGCTTGTTACAAGCAAACAATGTTTTGTCAAGCAATATTTCAAAACAAGGCCAAGCCAAACAGACAAATGTTGTGCTAATGCTTGGCAAATGAGATGTCTGGCAAACACGTTTGGTAACGACTTCAAAATGGACCGTTGCAGTCATTCACCAGCTTAATAGTAAATGTCTAATAGAATAGCTATGACCATAATAAAATTGAAAGTGAAAGAACGGACTTTAAAATGGAGGATTTCATAAGTCGATTCGCATAATTATGGAAGAATTTGCTCTTTTGTTCTGTCTTTAGACAACATGGCTGCATCTCCGTTCGTTTACTTCAATGTTGACGCAGACAGATTTCGTGGCAATAAAATTCGTGTTAAACATAGAGATTTCTGCGGCCAAATATCAAGCCGCAAATGTAAATAGGCCGAAGAGCATAAAATAAGCAGTGCAAAGTTTGCGGCAACCAAGAGAGAGATTATTTGACATTGTAAAAGGCCAGAAGCAGATAACGTTGAAACTTGTGAATTTTCTGATTCGTAATGGTCTTGAGTAAGCTAGAAAACATTAAAAAAGCTGTGCATAATATAACCTATGCTCTGAAAATGAAGAAGATATGTCCCCCTAAAATTTATGTGTAAATGATGTAAAGAATAGAGAATTTAGAAAATCCAGGGGGCACATAAATGAAACATTGATAGAAGCGGCACTGCCGACTCTAAAAGTAGTAAATACAGGGCTGTAACCTTCTGTCTGCACTTATTTACATACTGGGGATAACGGGAAAAATGGGGATCTGGTGACATGGCAAGCCTTGCATAAGTTGAATTAAATATGAATACCAACATAGCATAAACCCCGAACAGACAACCAACGATCAGATCTAGGAAATTCTGCCATGATCTTAGGCGTCTCAAGAGTGTTGATCTATTTGACTAGACCATTCACAATGGAACGCAAAGTATATAAACATCTGAAAAAATCGATTATATTTGAACAGAGTATCCACGACGTTTCGAGCTGTGCTAGTTATCACGTTTTTGACGTTTCGAGCTAAGCTTGCGACTGGATTACGGGCTTGACCATTGGCAATGATGCACCGTGTTTGTAGCTTGGAAATTAAAATTGTTACCTCGATATTACCATTATTCCAAAAATCTAGTGGATAAATAGGCGAACATCAACAAGGAAGGCTGAAATCAAAGAAGCGACAAAAACTTATGACTGATTGAGCTTGTGGCATTGTTTACATAACTATCGTCGCAATGGCAAGTTCTTTTCTGCTTTGTTGGACTGAATTGATAGTTTGCTTTAAGAATAGCTTATTCCTGTAACTCATTCATTAGTTTAGGTCAGCCTGAAAACTGCTATTTATCCTTTCCCTGCCCACTATCGCGAGGGCGAATAAAACAGCAAGGCAATTCCTTGCAAATTTCCTGCAGAAACTTGAAGAAATTTTCTAAAGACTGCCCCCCAACCATGATGAGCTGCTGTGACGTCAGATTGTCTGGATGTCCGGAGCTCAGACAGAAATCTCAAATACGTGACCGGCTCGTCTGAGCGTAATTATTCGAGGTCTGGAACGGATCGCAAGCAACCAAGCAAGGTCGCCCTAGTAGACATCAACCAATTGATAACTAAAATATCTAAATAAAAAAAGCCAAAGGTTGCAAGAATAGTGCTCCACTGTTTTGATCAGCTGGATACCGAGTAGACAAAACTTTAATACTGTTGGAGTCTTTTAGCACAACAAAGTGAAAAATTGCCGCTTAATGTTTAACACAATAATAAGCAGCTGCACGAGGTAATTTCATAGCTTAAAAGCACGGCCTATCGATTACGAACAAGTGAAACGCTATTCTAACAAGATTGATTTTTTATTTATCTAAATATGATACTCTAGCTTGCTTATGCCTTACACGGCACTGCCTAGGCATTTTGACAGCATAAGAGTCTTTGAAACTTCACACAAATGATATTCCATGACTTGACTGGACAATGCCTGATATAATTGATTTGACACAGGTATGGATCTGTATAGACGCAGTAAATTATGGACTATTACGTCATACCGCTGTTTCATGGTCGTCTGAAGCGATGATTTGTAGTCTTTCTTGATCTGGGAAAAAATCATGGCAATGTTACACTTATATCTGCAGAAAGGCTAGAATTTGAATTACCGTATAAGCTCTGTTTAACACACTCTCTATTTAGCCCCCGCACTAATAAACCTCTCTTTTCTAAGCCAAAATATAAAATAAACACCCTTCTCTACTCAATCCCTCTCACTTACATAATATGCCAGAAATAATAAAAAAATTCCGTTTATTTCGCAAGAAATGTTTGAATATATACACCCATACGGTTTCAGATAAAAAAGGCTGTGTCGAAGCTGCGTATTTGACAAGTAAAATAATCTCTTGATCCCGCAAAAAAAGAATAAAAGAACTGAAAAGCCATCAATTGCTTCCTTATCTTTTGACTTTGTTAATAAGCCCTCCTCTCTAATAAGCCCCCTTTCTTTCAAGCCCCCTTCTAGAGTCTCTAAAATGCAACGAGCCTCCCTCTGGGCTTGATAGAGCTCATACGGTAGTCAAGTTGGAAGGAAAATCTTCGGAACAAAGTAAGTAAGTAAAAATTTGCCACGTAAAAAAATCTGCAATGGTCAAAAAGAGAAAGATAGATAAATAAATGAACAAATAAACAAACAAACAAACAAATAAATAAATGAATAAATGAATAAATATGTAAATAAATAAATAAATAAATAAATAAATAAATAAATAGTTGTTTAATAGGATATTTACAATACAATTTACACAGCAATTATGATACATACAAGTTTAAAACACCCCTAATTAAAGTGGAAGGGATAGCTTTAAAAGATCAAGTTGTCCTCATTTCCATAATGGTCCCCTTAGAAGTGGTTGCAAAAATAATAATAAAAAACATTAAATTTTTACGTGCTTTCAGATATCAAACAGTGTATCTAAGACAAAGAAGTGTACCTCAACAAAAACTGAGGCAGGATATGGAAGGATTAAACTTGTAACAACGAATTCTGGTGGTCGATAGGACAAAGCGACTTAGCATTAAGAAGGATACATTACACCTGACTCAATCGATCGAACAAACTTGAGCTGAGGTAAACATTATGGTCGACTGTGATGTGGTGAAGTCTATTCTTCAGAATGGGAAATTATTTCATGTCAAAAAGCTGCATCTTTGTCCCGCAAAATTCACTTCTGCTAGACGTAGCTTGAATTTTGACACAAAGGAAGTAACTTTTCATCAATGGGGCTATTTCTTTATTTTCCATTGTTTTGTGGCATAAAGTTTACTAAGCATGCTAACCTATGCGAAAAAATAGCTTCAAACTCGCCCCGTCCAGCGATATATGACAATCATCCCTAAGCAGTTATTACACCTTTCTAGCATTTATAACTAAACAAAAAGTTAACCAATTAGACTGCGTTCAGACGATGCTGGCACATTTTTGAAATAGTGAAAATGTGACAGATAGGCGTTCGCACGAGATCTCCCATTCACACGAAAACGGCCCATTTCTTGCCGGTAGATTTTGAAAACGGTAGATTTTGAAAATGGCCTTCTAAACGGCACATTTTGAACACGGCATCGTGTCAACACTTCAAAATGATAAAAACGGAACATTTGTCAACGCTCTCAAAGCAAGGCCCATCGATTCAGAAGGTGCAGAAAAATTTCTTTGGCATCGAATTGTTAGAGAGATTGCAACGAGTCTTTAACAGTCAAATTTTCCTACTGTTTTCGAAAGTTTGCCAGTATTGTGTGAAAGCTAGCTTGAATAGTGCTACCGTCACATTCATTTTATCGCTTTCAAAATGTGCAGGTATCGAGTGGACGTAGTCTCAAAAGGAGCCGGGATGGTAACTTCCACATGTGGTGCAATGGGTACGTGCTGGCTATAAGGATGAGCTTTGAACTTTAACAACCCTAATCAATGGAGGGAAGAATTCTCGTTTGACGTTCCTTCGCAGGAAGGCATATATTTTCCACAAATACATACCAGGTATTTTAAAGAGGCTTGATTAGCTTGAATTCTAATGGATATACAGTTGAGCCCTATATTACTCATATCCAAGCCCCATTCGGAGTATCTGAGCCACTTCATTTTTCGGAAATTTACCCAAGATATTGAATTCCTTGAAATTTTTCTTGTAGTCCTTCTTGTCGCACTCGTATTTGATTGAGGCAACACTAAAATTGACCCGCAAATAAACCATTCCAAATAGTCCCTAGCATAGGTATGATTAATTTTGGGCTAAACTATACAGAATAACGCCAAAAAACTTCACAAGCTAGATCGCACATAGCATCCTGAAAGCTAAGGTCAAGAGCACAACAAGGTATTAGCATGTAGCTTAAAGGCTAAACTATTCCAAAAATATTGAATTCATTCATTTCTCGGACTATTCCCTCGTTTTCCAGTCGATGTTTTGGAAGATGTGAAAAATTGGATTTCCAAATTTGCCCTGTAGCAAGAGATTTGAGTGAGGAACAGAGGTCAATCCTTTCGCAAATAAAAAATTTCCCCAAAAGACTTCAAATTCATCGCTACTTTGACTTTTCACAAAATGCTGGCTGGCACATGGTGGCGATCATTTCACTCAAAATGAGTGAATTTTCTTTGAATCTGGTTTTCGGAGGGTAATCATAGCTTAAAATGACCATACGGCATCTTAACTTTTCGACTAAACTATGATGCAAAGCATCACCATGTAAATGTGTCTCTTCTCTACAAAATGTCTAAATTTATTGGGTAAATCAGAAAAGGTTTGCACGTTTGGCGGGCTGTGGAATAAAGAGAATGCGATTGATTTTCAAAAATAAGCTGTGAATCCATCGGTCAAAGGCTAACTTAGATGAGAAAATTTTGTTTGGTAAAATCGCACATCTCTATGACCCAACAGTTTGCACAATGTCTGTAACGGGTTTTCAATGGAATCAAGGATTCCACGTTCCATTCTGGTCCATGATTTATTCGTTATTAATAGTTGAAATCAATGCAATTGCCAGTTTCAGAAATATAATTTTAATTTCAATAGCAAGTAAATCATGGACCAGAATGGAATTTGGAATCCTTGTTCCAAAACATGCACCTTACCAGCAGTTTCCTAATTTCTCGGTCTAAATGAAAAGTGATTTTATCAAAGAAAATTTTCTCATCCAAGGTAGCCTTTGACTCACAGATTGGCATTTCAGTATTGAATATAGGTCTCACTCTTTCCATTTCGCTGCCCGCCAAACGAGTAAACTTTTCCTGACTCTCCCGGAGTTGTATTGATGATGGGACTTACTTTCTAGGTATTTCGCCAGTTCGGTATCATTTGCTTTAAGTGCTAAAAATCTTGGCGTGTTACCCTGGAAAAAAACACACGATTGTATGAGGTCACTTACAGAGCTACATAATTATGAATCATACGCCAATTTCAATGATGCACCTCTCATTTTTAAAACCTAGAGACCAACTGAGATGTAGAAAGTCATTTCACAAAAATCGGACACGTGGTTCTAGGGTCATGTGCAATATACTTGGCGTAAGAAACGCTTAAAGGACAAGTTCGGGTGCGAAATGATGTCATTTTGTGCGAAAGGACGTCATTTTGCCCAATCTACACATTTCATAGAACCCTTGGGTTAATAGACGATGCGCTCAATTAGATAAGAAAATTCAGAAACCTGAACGAGGCTGCCAAATGTGTTGATATTATACCATCCACATTGCTAGCCTCCATCTCGAGCCTCCGCACACTCGTACAAATACAAAATGGCAACGATATTTGGCCTAACTTACGAAGATTAATCGTCAAATTTATGAAAGTTCAAGGTACGAAAACTTGGAAAGAACTCACGACTGGTGTTCAGCAGTTGGTAAGGTTGCTTTTTAACAATAATTTTGTCAACCCCGGACTTGTCCTTTAATAAGGCGTGAGAAATGCTAAAAAATCGTAATAAAGCTTCATTCGATTTTTCATCTTTAATGAGATGAAAATTGCATTGATAATCTTGTCAACAATAACAATAATTTTGTCAACCCCGGACTTGTCCTTTAATAAGGCGTGAGAAATGCTAAAAAATCGTAATAAAGCTTCATTCGATTTTTCATCTTTAATGAGATGGAAATTGCATTGATAATCTCTTTAAGACCAGTGAAGTTTAAGAAAGAAATATCAGCCATCACGTTATCCTCCTTGGAAGATTGGCATACTCGCATCAAGTCTTGAAGCTGAAACTTGAAAGAAGCGTTGTAGAGATTCTAATTCTCCTTGAGGTATCTTCCAAAACAAGTCTCAAGTAAAATAACCCGTAGCTCCAGTTTGGTATGGCCGATTTGAAGGTGTTGTGGCACCGTGCTGTAATCCACTGACTTTACAGCCAGAAGAGTCAGGCGGACGGGGTTCAAATCTCACCAGCACCTTTGAGCGTCATGACAAGGGGTTGCGGACTCGATTAGCGCTTAGCTATCTCTGCGATCCCAGTGCTTGGCGCTAAAAACTGCAACTTCACCTTCACCTACATTTCAGTGAGATAAATTTCTACATCTAAGTTACGCATTCTGGTACAAAATGATCGATGTTTCATTCAAACTGGTCTATGATTTCAGATAGCACATCGTGGCAAATGCTGACACATCATTTCGAGACACCCGTTATATAACCACGCATATAATGAGTATATAACTATAGTTAAGGAACATTGGAAGTGTTGGCAAAATATGTCCCTGTGACATAACCATTAAGTAGGCATGAAAAATATTGATACAACTCCTAAGGGGCTGTGGAAAATAGTGAATACTAGGTTTGTTTGTTTTTTTTTGTTTTCAATTTGATTTGAGTGGGGTTGTCAGGATTTCTAGCTACTGAAAGCTAATTTAAGCCCACTGTGCATGCCGCATCCAGGCATGGGACCCCTAGGTTAACGTCCCTTCCGATGGACGATGAGGTGAGTTGCGAGGTCAGGCCTCAGAGGTCACCCATCTGAAATCTGACCTCACTCGACCAAGCTTAACTTCAGCCACCTGACGAAGACTCTATAAGCCACTCGGCCACTCACCCCGCAAATCATGATATAATAAAGTGAAAGATTATAAAGCAATGAGTCAACAAAACTAAGACAAATAATGATTGCATAAATAACAAATGCACGATATACCTCTAGATCTTTTCTCGTTAATGATGCTCCAGCATTAACTAACAGTCTACATATCGTCCTCCTTTGATAAAACGCAGCTTTATGGAGCGATGTCTGCCCTCTGCAAATAGCAAAAAGTGTTCTTTATGATCTTCGTTTTTAATAGACATTCCATTAAAAATTTACAATACATGATTACTAATTACTTTACCTACACACATTAACAAAATGACAAACAGAGCTTTAGGTTAAGGATTCTTGCAACCAAACAATTGCCAATAAAAATTCGAAAAGTTTAGGGCCATGAAATGCAATTTAAAAAATCTATTATTTGGTTGCAAGCTTCCTTAAGACATCACATAACTACTGAAAACAGACACTTACAGAAGGGATCTGGGTCTCCTCGTAAAAGCCGATTTGCGTCAATCTCCCATAAACAAAACAGCCATCGGTGACAAGGACACACAATTTCAGAAATATTTCCTAATTGTGTCTGGTATAACATGTGAGGGAAGACTCACGAAAGAGACCATGACAATGTTGGCTTAAGTTTGAAGAGAATAAGGAACGTAAAAAAACATTGTACTTACTTTTCATGATCCACCAGGTCTAGAACGCACTGTGGCACTAAAATAAAAAGAAGTGAACGCATTAGTAGAACTGTAACTTGATACAGTGCTTCAGTCAACTCTATATATGCGACATGTTTCTAAAGTCAACGTCTCTACAACACGGTCTCTCAGAAATTCGGATTATGACCTAAAAGTGCCTTTTCTAAGAACGACCACAGGACAGAGATGTTTCTCTTACCAGGGTGCAAAACTTTGGAATGGTTTATCTAAAAAGACTAAAAATACGTCAACATTAAAAGACTTTATGAAAGCCATAAAATGATCCTCTGTTCTCGAAGAATCAACGAAACCTCCCTTTCCGTTTTTAATGTTTTTTTAAAATTTCTTTTAACGATTGTAATTAAGTTATCGATTTGTTTTATTTTGTGCAAAATATTTAATTCAGTTTTATTCTATTTTATTGCATGGCCCCCTGTAAATCAGTTTTCTCTAACTGAGGGGCTACCATGCCTAAAACATTGAAAATGAAAATGAAATGAACACATTTTCAACTTTCCGAACACTTTTGTCAAGTGTATAACTAAACACCACCCCTCAGCGTCAAAAGCAAATGTGTATATTTCTCGGAATCATCTACACCCAACCAAACTGACTCGAAATTTCACTCAACCTGACCTGAATTTCATTCAACCTGGTTTCGTGCACAGATTCGCGCATGGCGGCATAAGAGTGTGACACTGTGATTTTTAATGGCGGCATGGGTCGGAGGGGCCTTTTGGTGTGATGGGCCCTCCAGTGCGTTATCGTTGCGTCCGGGTCCCTTTTCGTGTGAACGGAAGGCCTATCCGTCACATTTTTCACTGTTTTCAAAATGTGCCGGCATCGTGTGAACGCTGTCTTAGTCTGCCAGCATTTAGCAACAAGCATCATCCTGTACCTTTTAAATGTTGCATGTTGCACGTAAGTTTCAATCTATAATTGTTCATAAGATAGGTAGGTATGTAGAGTCATAAGTGTTTTGTTGCCTTAGGTAGAGCCTTAAAAATGAATTAACAGAACCGAACTGAAAAACTTATTGCTGGAAAGGAAATATTGTAGAAAAGGGGGCTCTCCCTTCGATTAGTTTATCGACTGAGAGCAATTCCCTCCATTTATTTCATCTTGTTTCCCTGCTTAAATTTGCAAATCAAATTAATTCTCCGTATCAGTTTATCAATTTTTTGTAATATTGCTCTTTTCCTTATATTTTGCTACTTGTTTGCATAGTTGGCAATATATAATTGTATGAAGTGGCACATGAAATAGAATAAGACAGAAATGTGACCATAAGGGACAGCTTATATGTGGCGGGCTGGCCCGTTAGCAAGCTGGCTAATGGCTCGCCCTAAGATTAGATCCTACTTATCTGTTCAAAGCTTTGTAAACATCAATTTATGTCCATATGCATCCTTGGCTGGAAGAGATCACGGTTATCTAGTGCCAGGATCCCCCCACCTGAAATGGGCAGACTTTTCTGATATAAACAGAAGCAACAGGCAAGATTGCCTGTAATGCACGCAGAGCGCAGAGTAGATTTGTAAAGCCTATGCGTATTCCTTCTTTTGTAAAATAGAAAGAACCGGAAAATATTTCCTCGTTCTTTCAATGCCAAACAAGGGAAAAACTGCACACAGGCTACCAAGGGCCGGGCTGGCTCGCAGCTGGCTCAGGCCCGAGTTACACGACGTCGGATCGGTATTCCCTTCGGATTGCCCACCCTAATCCGAAGCAGGTGCACTTCGATTTTCGAAGTGATAACAAGACTTCGGATTGACTTTGCTCCACTTTGCGTCGCTGTAGCACGATGTCGGATTGCTGTGTTTTTGCGGAAGAGAATGCGTCAAAGCAAGGAAGTCTCTGAAAGAATTCAAAATCAAATCAAATCAAAATCAATCAAGGCAAAGAAATTAGGAACGAGGTTTCGGAGTGAAAATCACTTCGGATTTAGTGATTACACGAGATGGAATGCGAAGGATCGGATTGATTTTCATTTCACCTCCAGAGCGGGAGTGACTTTCACTCCGGTTACGCCCACCGACGTACGTCGGATTGCCTCAGCGTCGTGTGGCTAAAACCCCTATCCGAAGTGGAAAGCAGCCCGAAGTGAACCCAATCCGGCGTCATGTAGCTCAGGCCTAAATGTCGAATCCACCATACAGACCGAGGCTGGCTTGGAGGAGAAACAGAACGGGCCAGTCCACCTCATATAAACAGCTTGTAAGATTGATCAAATAATTTCAGCTGCGTAATCAAGGGATCAACGTACCACTTTTGATAACATGTTTGACAATTTCTTTATGACCATATTTAGCTGCTAAATGTAATGACGTATATCCACGGTTATCACACCAAATCAGCCGAGCATCAGACTGGTGTAGTGCAACAAACTGCAAAAGAAAAGTCCACAGACATAACATTAAGTGACTCTGGAAATAGATTTCATGACTAAAAGTCCGTAGCTGGTAGATTTTGTATAGCAAACATCTCAATTTAAGTGAAAAAAATTACTTTGCAAAAACTGCTCGCATTGTCCTCTCGTTACGAGTGATTATACCGGGTCCGGTGAGTAAAAAAGTCCCGGCATTTGAACGGTTATTGCCCTATGAACATATCGGCTGAATCAAAAAGCACCTGATGAAGAGTAATGCTCGAAATGTTGTTTAATATCATTTCTCAAGTACAACGTCGTATCTTATACAGAATCAATTGATTGTGAAATAAAAAGATGAGACCGATATTCAAAACTAAATGGTTAATCTATCAGTCAAAGGCTAACTTAAATGGGAAAATCTTGTTTGGTAAAATCCTTCATCATTTAGACCGAGAAATTAGGAAAGTGCTGGTTAAGGGCAGGTTAGGGAAAGAGGATTCCACTTTCCATTCAGGTCTTTAGTTTACTTGTTATTGAAAATGAAAATGCTATTACATGTGTCTGGGTCTTAAACATTTTTCAAATTGAATTTTTCAATATATCGGGTGAAGTGCTGGTTAAGGGCAGGTTAGGGAACGAGGATTCCACTTTCCATTCAGGTCTTTAGTTTACTTGTTATTGAAAATGAAAATGCTATTTCTGAACTTGATAATGTAAACTTCAGTGCCTCATAAATCATGGACCAGAATGGAACGTGGACCTCTCGATTCCTATACAATCCTCTTACAGACATTTTTCAAATTGTTGAGTCTTAAACATGTGTGATTTTACAAAACAAAATTTTTTTATCTAAGTTAGCTTTTGACTGATAAATTGACATTTGGTTTTGAAAATCAGTCACATAGTTTTTATTCCACAGTCCGCCAAACTCGAAAACTTTTTTAACCCATCCCGTACAACTTGCTTGCAACAGAAGTTTGCGGAAGAATAAAAAATTTCATAGAATCCAATGAAAGTTTTCAGAGCACTTTCAGAGTTCTTTGCAATACCAAAATATTGTATTATCAGTTTGCATAGGTTCAATGACGAAGCAACTGGAGTTTTTAAAAATTCAGTTTGATGATCGCTACAAATAAGAACCTTTTTCAAATTTCAGCCTGAATAGATTCTTGTATAATGGGGGTCTAATCAAAAAATTTAAAAATCCTGTAGGTTCTTAATCACTAGGTTCTTATATGCGGGTTTCTACTTTAAATGTAATCATTGCTAGGAAAGCAAACAAAATAAATTTCACTAGCCGTTTTCATTCATTTTTGCGGGATTTCGAAAGGGATTTTAAATGCTTAAGCAAAAAGCCTATATCACAAACTTACAATTCCTACTACGGTAAATGAATGCATTAAATGATACTTAAAATAACATGAAAATGTTACCAATCCTATCCATGGCGTGCCAAAGACAAATAGCGAGAAAGACTCTGGAAAAAACATAAGTACTTACTCTATCCAAGTCTCCTTTCCTGGCAGACTCTAACAGTACTACAAGAATAAAAATGAAACAATGACAAAACTGGTGAAAAGAATAATTGCTTAAAGAACTGCCAATTTTTCTTCAGAGCAGCACCCATGAGTCCACAAAATATCTAACAAGGACATTCGTTATGGTTAGACTGACAACCTGAGTCCTAACTTCTGCAGCGTTTATTGATTTGAATCATGCAACCTCGCTTCATTTAACCACACCGGGTAAGAGAGAAAAAGTTCCTATTTTGGAAAATTCATAGCAACTAGAGTAATTCAGGAATTCGAATGATTCAAATCCCACTTAAAAGCCAAAAGGTAGAAATTTTTTTTTCTTTTTCTCCTTTCCTCACAAGCACTGGAATACAAGGTAAATCATCTGGTAAAGGGCTTACAACACTTGATCAAATCGTAAGGCCTCTCCTCACACAGAGCAATATGCAGGGCGTTTCACCTTCTTCAACAGTTATAAGACGTAGACCTTCAAATAAATTCTAAGATTTTCAATCCCATGGCAAAAAATTGGCACGCGCCCGTACCACCAGCAAACTAAGACACTCCTCAAGGAAACAGATTTGTGCAATAAGACAGATTAGATTCATAACAAGCCAAGTTTTTATCATTTTTGTTACGACAGGCCTTATCTGGGAGATGCAAGGAGGGAAATAGAGAAAAAGGGCCTGAAGGAATGGGCAATATTTTCGAATTCCATATACCCAATTTAAGGTAAATTTTCAGCAGCTAGCGAGCAACCAGGATTTCTCCTTTTTCGGTGCAAACGGAAACATTTTTTAAAATTCTCAGGAAAAATCGAGAAAATTAAAATCGAGAAAATCCCAATTTAAGGTATATAGCTTTCTTTGTCACCTTTCCTGGAAATTGAGATTTTTAAGTCCCAAAACGATTTATTTGAGTAGTACCAGATAAGATTGATCAATAATACAATTTTCATAGCTTATGGTACTGACATTTAGGGCAAATAACAATAACTCTTCGTACCTCAGATCATGTGTGTAAAATTCAAAAGTATAGCCTGACTGAAGTTTCAAAACGAGGCAATATAGAATCCCGATACTCCTATTGGTCAATCGTACTTTTCCCGCGGGTTTCCCGTAGCCTTGTATAATACGATACAAGGACGCGTTTTGTCGCCACTACAACTGCTTTAGACCTAGCCCTTTGAGATGTACAGTAAACTCAAAGCAAACAAAATGTGTTTGATTAAATGCGAGTCAAGATTAGAAGATGTCAGGTAATAAAACTCATACTAACCGGTTTTGTTGTTGTACAGGAAAATATAAAACCATCGGTCTTAATGCACAGACCTCGCAAGCTCGGTCTGTACTTTTAAGACCTCGGGCTTTATATTTTCCTGCACAACATAAAACCGGTTAGTATGCGCATAGTATAGCCTGTTCCTAAAGGCTCTCTTCTTCCTTTTCATATTATTTTGAGGCTATTACGATTCGGAGTTTGCTTATTTATGTAGCAAAGCCAAGTTTGTCTCTTTCAGATCATCGAGATTATAATCCTAAACTAGATTTCATGGCCGGGAAATATCTCTAAAGCGATTTAGGATTTATACTGAATTGAATGCTGTACAGTAAAAACCCGCGTATGAGAGCCTAGTGATTAAGAACCTACAGGCTGAAATTCTGAAATTAGACCCCCAATATATAAGAACCCATTCAGCCTTAAATTTGAAATAGGTTTTTATTTGTAGAGATTGTCAAATTAAAATCAAAACTCCCGTTGCTTTACCAAAACCTGTACGGACTGACAGAGCAGAAACTGCGTAAAATGACGTCATCCAGTAATCTGAGATAAGGAAGTGCTTGGATAGATAAGCTTCTTGAAACGATAAATCAGGAGTTTAAGGCCCAAGTAGCAAAATATCAAGTGCTGCCGAATTTTGGGCTCTGTTGCAGGGAGCTAGGGGGACTCAAAGTTACGAGCTTTCGCGCATGCGTGCGCAGTTTCTGCTCTGTCATACGGACTGATACTACCATATAAGCACATTGCAAAGAACTCTAAAGATGCTTTGAAAGCTTTTCACTGTATTCTGTAAAATTTTTGGTTCTTCCATGAACTGCTGTTGTGAATACGGCCTCATGAACTCAGGTGCTCTGAACTGACAGTAAATAATGGGCTTGAAGTTTCAATCTGAACAAAAGAAATACCTAAAAGCCCTGATTGAAATAAGAACCACTTTAAGAACATGAACAGCCTGATTTCCCACTAAATACTCAAGATATAAGAAACTAATCAGGCTGATTTGCAAAATTGTAGGTTCTTATACGCGGGTTTTTACTGTATATGAATACTATGTTACGTGTTATGTTATATTACATATGAATGTTATAAATGATATTTGTACCACTGATGAGGATTTTTATCAAGTCAAAATGCTTGTTGGATTAAAACGAGGTTTTCACAGGCAATGGCTATGCATAAGTACCACGAAAAAGTTTACATAAAGGAAATAAGTCAAAGTTTCCCTCACATTTCTTCTTCTGTTCAGAATCCATCTGACACCTGAGAAGAGATAATCAAAAATGATTTGCGCTTGCAGATTACGAAATGAGCTGGCTCTGCAATACCTTGGTGACCTCTTCAGCCGAAATTGGTAATGTTCATCTTATGTCTTCGTTAATACAGGGCCGACTTGAAGATGCCAATGATAAGGTCAACAAACGGCTAGAAATGTTCTTTCTTACTGAAATGCAGAACTGTGGAACAGCGTATCAGCCGACTGGCATCCTCCACGCATAGTTTCAAAAATGGTACTTAGCTATGGGAATTACTACATTTGAGTACAAACTTGAAACATCATTGTACACAGGTTTCTGCTGTTGCAAATGGGTTTTATAATTTGATTCAACTTTTCTCTTTCTTAGATTGTAATTAAGGTTTTATCGGATGGAACCTGAAAGAAAACTAGCTTCTACGCAAAGGAAACCTCCATAAAGAAGCAAATATGAAAAACATGAAATATGGAATTCAAAGATTAGAGGAAAAAGAAACCAGTCCATTAGTAAATAAGGACTGGTGAAATCTGGGAACACTACCGGATGAGTAAAAAACGCCCGGCGTTTGAAAGGCTACTGAAAGTCGTTTTTTCAAATGATGGGCGTTTTTATTGACTTGCCCGGAAGTAGATGCATTTACTAAACAATCAAAATGGTATCCGTGTTCACAAAGTATGATACTAAACTAAATACCAAATTACAGATAAAATTCTAAACTACGACTCACGATAATAAAATGGAAAAACCAACGAAATTCGGTTGTCTCCTTCTAATAACAGATGCGCGAAGTTACTTGCTCGGAAATCGAACCGTCGACGCAAAAACACATTGCAATATCTGTTTCCAGGACTCAGATACGAGAAACCAGCAAGCTGAACTGAGACTGAACTTTGTTTGTACAGCTTGGCAATAATCTTAATGTGCAAAGGCTAAGTACACTCAGAACATTTACTCAGATTTGGGAGCGAAGCTATGGTTTTACGGCTTTAACTCCATCAGCAAATAAAAAGCATATTGTTTGACCAATGCAGCCATCTGAACGACGCAATAGAATGGCGGCCTACTTTTCATGAAATCTTGCAACTTCTGGCTAGCCTCGTGTAACTTTGATGAGCTAAGATAAATTGTAGCCTAACAGCTAAGGAACTCGGGCTCAATTTCTAAATCCCCAAATCACCACGAAAATGTTCTCTCTGTTTCCATTCACGTTGAGCCTTTAGGAAATGTGATCAACGTTTTTTTGGCCGTTTTTCAGTGTTTTCGGAATCGAAAATTTTAGGAAACTCGCTTAAAGTTCCAAAAATAGAAAGATGAAAAAATACTAGCATCTAATTGAGGATCTTAGCTGGAGAATAACTCATGAATCTTCAAATCGGTCCAGTATACGATTTATCGTGGCCTGTCAAAACAGCATGGTTTACTTTTGCGTACCCGGTATAATGGCAATCAGCAGTCCGTCACTTTTCTTGTTTAACATACATAACATCGATACGGTCTAACCCCGACACTGGTTGGAATGTGGGAACACTGTAATTTTTGGAGTAGGATTGAATCGGGATGTAGGGAAACTAGGCAACGTTGCAAACGGTCTTTTTATAAATTCAAAATAAACAGTTTACAGTTATGGTGATTTATAGGAAGTAGTTAACATGAAGTAGAACAAGAAGCAGAACGGCTTGAACACGGTAGAACCTATTTGAAAGCTTTGAAAGTTGCCAAAAATCTACCGGGTGAGTCACAAAAACGCCCGGCGTTTGAAAGGCTACTGCTCCCTGAATATATAAGCAACGGTATTTTGCAATATCTGATTAAATAGCTAACACGTTCTATTATTCTTAGAAATTTTCCTGGCTAAAATCGGTCAGTCTGTTCAGATTCTGAATGCGATTTTCTAAAATGAGCCCCTTTGAGAAACCTTATAAAACATGCCAAAATTACAAGCAAAAATCCCTAATGTGTTTACCTAACACCGATGACTTTCAGCACACTCTAGCACATGCCTTCCTTTTGACGGGTTGAAAGTCTTCCCCCTAGTTTTGAATAACTTATTCAGGGGGATTCCATTCTCCCATGAGGACAAAATACATTAGCACATCCAAGAGTCATTATTGCTCGGAAGGAGAACAAAGGGAAAGTTTGCTTGCTGTTTTCGCTCGTTTTTGCAAGTTGTTGAAAGGGGCTTTCTGCAGAAAATGTCCTATTTCGACGGGAAGGAATGGCCGATCAAAGCCGGGTAAATTAATGAACCCAATGTGACATATTTGGGATAAAACAAGACAGTTTTCAACAGCACTGCTTTGATATTCAGGGATCAGGATTTTTTCAAACGCCGGACGTTTTTATTGACTCACCAGGTACAATGGCAACAAATATGGAGACAGTAAGCTGTTTTAGCAAGAAGACAACAGTCAAGAGGACGCCACGTTCAATTCTGAAACTGACTACCTGAAAAGTTTACTTTCTGAAGGCTTATTACAAAAATTTGAAGTGGAAAAGGGAAGCAAAATACAATATAAGCACACTCACAAATGACTGAAATGCGAGAATGCAAACAGTTTTTGGGGAATTTGTCTGTCTGTGGGCAGCTTTCTGGGAGGGGAAAGGCTGGAAATTAGAAAGCTCTAAAAACATAAAAAAAAGTAGCTGCGTTTTCAAAGACGTCCGCATCTTGCTGCTAAAAGAGTCTATTGTAGATAGGGGATGCCTAGTTGAACTTAACGATTGAATTTTCCTATTGTAAATTATGCATACACTGTGAAAATTTTTAAGCTAAAACCCCTCAGAAGCTGATTAGGTCCCCTGGACCTAAGTCTAGGATACTTCTCCTTACCAAAAATTTCCAGATTAAATTCACGCTGGAAAGGGGGTACAATTCATGCTTCTTGATGATCTTTGCCGTATTCATCACAAAATATGCTTGAAAATTCAAGGTTGTGATGAAGCATCCCTCCCAAGGATCTATTGTCAACTGGAGATGAATCAACTGTCTGAGAACACAGTTGAGTCTTTTGTGTATGCATAAAGTGGTCTTTTGTTCTTCACAGCTATTGACGTCATCTCCATTGAAAACCCCAAACAAACCGCGGGTGACAGAATTACTTCCGTAGCACAGGAAAGTCAGTCCTGTTTCAGACATTGAAGGTGTTTTAAAGGTGATCTGAAGCGAAAATTTTTTAATGATGCAAATGGATAGCACTTTTGAATGATAAGGACAATCGTTTATCATTTTGTGATACCTAGTTTCATTTTCGAATTATACACTATTTTGTATGATTGGCTGATGACGTCATTTTGTTTGCAACAAGTAATAAAAATGTACGAGGCTGGCTATGTTTCCTGAAGGAAATTGACTCCAAGAACATTTCTTAAGTTGGCATACCTTTCTAAACATCATATCAGTCCATGAAACAATCTCTATTACATTTATTCAGCTCAACATAAATGTCTTCGATAACTGTAACCTTTCAAAGCTTAGATACAGCTATATTCCAGTACATCATCCTAGTAATTTGCAAACAAAATGACGTCATCAACTGAAACTTGATATCAGTGGATAACTTGAAAACAAAAAGAGATATCAAAGAAATTTAAACAGGAGTCCGTATCATTCGACAGAGCCATTAATTTGAATCAATAAAAAGTTTCGCTTCAGATCACCTTTAAACACTGTTTTCAGCTGCGTTGCTACCGTGAATAACATAGATGACTGCGACAAGAAGGCAATAAAAGCCAAGGCTCCAATAAAAATAACGTGAAGATGGTTCAAGAAGGTCGAATATTTCCAAGTCAAAAAAAACTAAAAAAAATGCACAAGACAACGAGAACGAGTTCTTTCAAGCTACTGAATGCATAAGCTCTCCCCTTAAATATTGCTTTTTCATTTAGTTGTAAAATCATTTTTGTATTAGCCAAGTAGCATCTTGTGTCGTATAAATAGTTGTATTTTCTACGGTAAATGCCAGGGTAAGTCATGATATTTTTGCTCCTCCTGGCACCGTCCTTGTAGTGTAGTTTAGTGCCTCTTATTTAGTGTCTTGTGTCTTAGATACTTTGTCATTGTAAACTTTGACACTGAATATAGAAAAAAATGCATAAGTCACAGGCGTTTATCCCGTCTTATTCTAATGCTTGCAGCCTTTGCTCCACATGACAGTTAGTTAGCAATTCAAAGTAATCTTGTGAAAAGCTAGGATGTTATTCGCCTACGAAAAAATCTATAACTTGTTATTGATCACCCAGTGCAAGCTCTTCCGTGGTATCTTTACAGAAAACAAACTAAAATCATTCATAAGTCACTTACGAAAAATTTACTCCATTTGACATTCCATTATGTTGTGAGATCGGCGAATTTGGAGATAAAGGTAATCGTGGACTGCTCTCTCTGCTGCTGCTGCAAGAATGTAAAAGATTCTGAATTATAAACTGTGAAGATTCTCTCTAACCTACTCATTCCACGCGAGTCAGAAATAAATCTAGTTGTTTGAAAATCTGTGGCTCTTAAGCTGACCAAAATTGATCATGCCTGTGTAGCAAATCAGCTTAGGCTGTCTGCACACGCAGCCTGTGCATTTTGAACACGGTGAAAAGTATAACGGCTGGGCCTCAGGTTCACACGAAAATGGCACATTTTTTGCCGGCAGATTTTGAAAATGATACATTTTGAAAACGGAACTCTAACCGGCAATCTTTAAAATTTGAAAAAAATTGAAAATTTGAAGATGTTGTGGCGCCGTGTTGTAATCCACTGACTTCGCAGCCAGAACAGCCAGGCGGACGGGGTTCAAATCCCACCAACACCTCTGAGCGTCATGACAAGGGATCGCAGACTCCATTAGCGTTTAGCTATATCTGCGATCCCAGCGCTTGGCGCTGAAAACCGCAACTTCCCCTTCACGTTCACCTTGAAAACGCCATCGTGTGATGATGACAACGGAATATTTTCTACGCTTTCAAAATGAGGCTAAACGGTTCTTAAGGTGCAGGTACATTCCTTTGGCATCAAATTCTTGGAGAGATCACATCGAGTTTGTCACAGTTGAATTTTCTATCGTTTCCATATTGTGCTATAGTCAGGGTTAATTATCTAGGGCCACTTATGATAAGCTTGGGTCAGCCATGTTGAGGCAAGGTAAGTTGGGGCTAGCAGGATATTTCTGCCCAGGCAATACAACATAATGCTCGTTTGTTGCAAAAGTGCAATTTTCCACATTTTTCAAATGATATATGATTATTAGATGATCACGAAGTAATGCAGGAGAATGTTGGGATTGAACTGTGATGTACGGACCGCAACTTCGCTGTCACCTTCAATGGCATTTTGAAAATACTCACATCGCGAGATTGAACTGTAACATGGCAATGAGCTAAATAGAAAGATAATCGAGTTAACGCTGCGTCATATCCACAACACTAGTCGATTTGATTAATCTGATTTCAAATACGGTTTTTCGCAACACAGCCACCATGTTACCTCATCGTTACCAAGTCCCTTCTTGTATTTTTTCTGTCTTTGTTAGTCGTTTCTTGTGATTATTAGTAGTGTTAAAGTCTATCTAAACTTAGACGTTAAGAGTGAACGGGCAACGCAAACTTGCCACAAGGGAGCAAATTTAATTGCTTCCTTTTGAAACCCATGACGTTTAATTTGAAAAAGACTTTAACTTCCTTTTGCTTTTTTTCAAAATTCTTTTTCTATGTTAAGGCTGCAGAGCTGCCATAGATTTTTGTTTTCCATGGTATTCGACTTTGTAGTGTAGTAAAGTAGTTTGTAAGTAGCGTTAGATAAGTACCTTGTATTGTAAAATCTTACTGAATACAAAAAATGGACGGACCGAAGGCAGTGAGGAACTACAGTGATGAACTAAGCTCCAAATATTTTCAAGTACGGATCAAATATTCGTTTAATAAAGGCTTTATTGTATGCCAGAATTCTTTCATAAACATTTATATACATTAATGTACCTTCCTTCTATGTTTTTGACACTGTTCATTATTGTAGTTGGTCGCTCCAAGGCTAACAACGTTTGCATTTCCTACATGCATGGTTACAAGTTCATCTTCGAAATTTACAGCAAATACGCCTTTGAGGAACACGCTAAGCCTGGGCTGTTTATCTCTGCGGCCTATGCCTATATACAAGAAGCCCTCCCTTGTTGTTAGTTTCTAAGACAATGCCAATCAAATATGGCCTCGAAAATACTGTTTTTGCGGACCGATCAAGAACCAATCAAGCTGTTCCGTTGCTGGTCCATTGAGCCATATTTTCACAATGCCATTGAAGGTGACGGTAAAACTGCGGTTTTTAGCGCCAAGCGCAGGGATTCTAGAAGTAGCGAGGTGCTAATGGAGTCCGCGACCCCTTGTCATGACACTCAAGTGGTGGGGCCTACCGGGTGTCGAACACACTCAGCCTGACAGTTCTGACTGCAAAGTCATGGGACTACACCATTGCACCACAACACCATTTAAAAACCCACCTTAAATCATCTTCATCACTACTGATGGAAGACTCCTCTTCAGTTTCTTCTTGATGTATCTCCGTAACAATGCACGGCGATTCATTAAATGACGGAAGCTGATTTTTTAATGAGTCTAATTCGTACAAAGTCGGGGATGAAATTCTCCGGATTGGTGATCCACGGCCACGTCTTTCTGATAATGTAGGGGATTCCCGCCATCCTGAAGTGTTCACCGAAGATGGTCTGAAAAGGAAGCATAAATATATTATCAGTTGGTTTCGATCTTCCTGAGTAGTATTAAGGCGTCAGTCATCAAAATACATACTTGTTTGCATTAACTAAATCACAGGTAACCTAGCGAAGCTTGCACGTACAACGGCTATTTTGTCTTTGAAATTATTCCTGAAACGTTCTCACAAACAAATTTAAGAGGACTCTGGGTACAGTAAAACCCGCGCATAAGAATTTAGTAATTAAGAGCCTACAGGCTCAAACTTGTTTAAATTAGACTCCCTTTACGTAAGAAACCATTCAACCTGAAATTTGAAACAGGTTCTTATTTGTAGAGGTCATCAAATTGAATGAAAGTTCCAGTTGCTTAGTCATTGAACCAATGCAAACTGATATCACTATACTAAACTGTATCTTACAGAAAACACTTCAAATGCAGTATTCAACGTCCTTTTCAGTATTTCGAGTACTTCAGTTTCAAATGGGTCCTTGAAAGCTTTTCACTGTTTTGTATACAACTTCTGACTCTTCCACAAACTTCTGTTTTGAGTAAGACCTCGTGAACTCAAGTGCTGTGAACTGACAGTAAAAAATAGCTTTAAGCTTGAATCTGAGCAAGAGACGTCACTGAATGCGCTGAAAAGAACCAAATTTAAGAAACTGAACAGCCTCACTTCACACTAAATACCCAATGCATAAGAATCTAGTCAAGTTGACTTGCAAAATTGTAGCTTCTTATGCGCGGGCCTTTAATGTAACTTGCAGAGAAAGAAATTCTGGTACTGTTTCAATGGATTCTCTTTCAATGAAGTAGAATTTCAAAAAATAACTTCAAAGTTTGGAATCTATTTGAAACAATGGACCTTGAACAACTACGATTGACAAAAAAGGCTGAGCACTTGTACGTAGTATTGTCCACCCAAAACATTACCAGATTATACATGATTTAGTTAATTAAAACAAGGGTGTATCACGACGCCATTTGCATTCATATACCATGAAACAGAACGCCAATAAGTGACTAACAACTAAAGTTCAGACCGAAAAACTCTTAACAATAAATTTAGCTCATAATAAATTCAGAATCATGAAATGACATAAATTTCGCATTGCATTTCTTGTGATGTAGAAATACACTCTGAGTATCAATATTAGCCAGAACAGAAACTGTTAAAGCTGTCAGATTACTAAGAAATTAATAAGGTAAAACGTAACATTACGTTAGAGTCATTCACCCTACCATCACATCAGAAGGTTCTACTCTCTAATCACTTTGATAATTCTGGAATGACCATTTCGAGTAGGAAAAACTTTTCTTCATTGAGCTTTTGGATTCCCGAAAGCAAACAAGTTCAAAATTCTTAATTATTGCCGTGACAGAGCCGTGGATTTTTTCTCATGAAAGTCTCGAAAGAAAATCACAGGTTCCTTCGCTTTTGGAATATTCATGAAAGACTTTCCACTGGCTAACTTTCCTTATTCAAAGCTTATTGGGGGGGGGTATGGGGTCCTCTAACGCGGAAAACTCGCATTAACAGAATCGAATGAGCAATTCACCACTCATTACAGTAGGGAAAAAATGAATCTTAAAAGATTCAACGATGAACCGATAACGTACATTGGAAAAGAATCACGTGACGATGCTTCCGGCTTTGCTAGGTCCAGAACATATATTCCATCTTCTATGACGTCACCAACCAGCATCAGATTTTCTTGTGCTTCGTCTATCCGGTAGATTCTGGTAGTCCAAGTAGCTGAAAAAATCAAATAAACTTAAAGAACGAATTCAAATGATATGATTTCAATCGTTCTTGACTCTGTAAGTGTTTCTAAGAACAGCATCGGCTGATTTTGACCGAGTGGCAAATCACTCCAAAAATCTCGTCCACTCTCCTAAAAAAACCTAGAAAATCTTCAAATATCTAAGAAATCTCGAAAAATCTTGAAAATCTCGAACCCTGTATACTCTTCAGTATACTCTTTTTCGGACCCCCATCACTTCTTCGAAGTATCGCTTTTCACTCCAAAAACTGGAATATGATGACATCAGAGCTTGGGAGTCATCACACTGTTTTGCAATGCAATGGTCTATCTAGAAACATCATATTTAACTAAGACACCCTAAGATGCAAAGTCATAAGAAAGTTCGAAATTGACATGATGAAAGGGACTTATCAAGGACATCTGAAGTCACGCTTTATCAGCAGTCTACCTACAGTTCTTAATAAACGTCCTCTGCTCATTCCCAGCTCCTGGCAACATTTCTATCAATGAAGCACAAATAGAAAGTAATAATTGATTTGATTGATTGATTTTTTATATTCTTTACCCATGGTAGCCCCTCAGTTAGCTGATAACTGATTTCAGGGGGCCATGCTAAAAACTTACAATAATTAATAATTTACACTAAAACCTATGTATCAAACTAAATTAAAATTACAATTTGTCATAAATGAAAAGAAAACGAAAAGACTTCAGTGTTCACTTTTGCAGCTCTTTCTTGAAGGCTCTCAGGGTTGAAGACTTTTTAACCTCATTATCAAGACTGTTCCAAAGCTTGGCGCCTCGGAACGAGAAGCATCTCTGCCCCCCTGCTGATTTTAACAATGGCAACCTAAGGTTGACATCAGCATTCCTAAGAGAACGAGCAGTAGAATCGTTGACTCTCGTGAACATGTCATTCATATAAGAAGGCGCATCTCCTTTTAGGGATCTGAAAACCATTTTCTGAGATTCAAAATCGATAAGTTCCCTAACAGTGGTCCATTTAAGCGCACGAATAACTGGTAAAGCGGTCGCATCAAATGGACTGTTGGTAACGAGTTTTGCAGCACGATTTTAGAGTTTCTGCAATTTTTCAATGACAGTCACCCCAGCATTTCCCCAGACAGGACAACAATACCTAAAATACGGCTCCACTAAACTCTTGTACATAGTCTTGACAGTTGATATTGGGAGGTACTGCTTGGCATCACGAAGCATACCAATACCTCTAGAGATCTTAGTAGTTGTTAAGGCCAATTGAGATGTCCATTTAAGTTGATGGTCAACCTGAAAACCAAGGTATTTGACCTCCTTTGCCAACTTGATATCCTCGGAACCAATCTTAAAGTGCGGTTTAGTGGAATCGACAGAGTCGATTTTCCGCAACTTTCCATTACTTCCTAGGATCATTGCATCTGTCTTAGCTACGTTCAGGGACAACTTGTTTCCTTCAAGCCACCCCTTCAAAGCTTCTAAGTCAGCATTAACTGCCTGATTAATTTCTGAAACAGATTCTGAGGCATAGTAAATGCTTGTGTCATCTGCATACATGGATACAAGGGAATTTTTCAAACAACTAGGAAGATCATTGATATAGACAAGAGAAGTGGTCCAAGACAAGATCCTTGTGGTACACCACAAGTTATACTATCTGTAGCAGAAATTCGACCGTTCACCTTACAGCATTGTCGTCTATCGGTGAGATACGAGCGAAACCAGTTTAACTCTTTGCCTTTCAAGCAACAGAAGTTGAGCTTCCTCAATAGAATATCATGAACGACTGTGTCAAAAGCTTTCTTGAGGTCTATGTAAACAACAGCCGTGTATTTGCCTTTATCAATGTTTAGGTACCAGTCATTCGTACACTTCAACAGAGACGTCAGGACCGAATGAAGGGCCCGAAAACCAGACTGATCAGAAAAAATCATCTTGTTTTTATCAAGGAAGTCGTACAACTGGTGATAATAAAATTGTAACATACCATCTAGAAAGCACCATTGTTCTCCTAACTTCGATCGAACACTTTCCTGCAAACAATTCAAGTAAATATACTACTAGTATACTAGTATAATACTAGCTCCCCAAAATAATGAGGACAGAAGTTTGTAATACAACAGCTACAGTTGCTTTGATTGACATCTCAATTCAAAGCGAATAATGCTTGCAAACAAAGCAAATTCTCTCAACCAGTAAATCAGAACAAACACGGCCGCAAAAGTTAACCCCGAACGCAATAGGGCAAAAACTTGCCTTGTGCAAGCAAAAGGTGGTCTTAAGAGAAGCTATGTGCTTATAACGAAAGAAGGAGGGTAAATCTAAAGTTCCACAAAACAAGATCCACAAAACAGAACATTATATTTATCCTTCTTCTTTCGTCTAAGGCACAAAACGTTTCTTAAAAGCAACCTTTCGCTTGCAAAAAGCGAGAGTTTGTCCCACTGGTTTCGTGGCAAATAACAATGATCGCTTTGATTTACCGGTTTAGATAATCTCCTTAAAGGTACTTCAAAAATGCACGAGTAGCGTTGACCACAGAGGCTCAAATAGAATAATAACACCTTGATTTGATGGTTGAATTCTCAAGGAAAAACTCAGTAGAAATACGCCCCAAAACAATAAGTCCGAGTTACAAGTGTACAAGATGTCATAACAAAACAAAGGATTTCACAAGGAATGCCACTAAACTTGTCCATAAACAAAACCTACCTCAGTTAACCTTAACTCTTCAATTTGAAGGCGAAGTTCGTCCAACGAACTCTCAAGTTTTGGGGTCAATGTCCAAAGAGGTTCAACTGAAATAGAAGAATAAATTGCGATAAATTGTGTTGAAGTGCAAAAGTGGATGCGCACCATATCTGATTTCTCCAGAAAACATAACCACCACTCCTTCCGGAGCCGGATTCCCTTCGATATATCGAACGGGTGGGGGGGGGGTCGGAAAACTTAACTACTGTGGGGGTTAACTTGAAAATGATCATTAATTAACCTGTTAGGGAGTCGCTGTAGTCCTTTTATGTTACGGGAGATATGGAATCATAAGATCTTTCGATTTTGGTGAGCCAACTACACATAAGATAAGTCTAGCTTAAATTCTCCTGTTTTGGTGTTTGATCAAGGCAATGGTATGGTCTTTGCAAACATTTTTCTGTTCGAGGATCCGTTTTTAGTGCAGACTCTGGTCGAGACAATGGTTCCCTTTGACAATGTGGGTGGCACATCCCTTCCTTGACATTCAACACAAACGCCCTTCCCATCATGAAACATCGCCTTACAGATTCAAAAAGGCTGACTAAGACCAGTATACTCTTGAATCTAACTGGACACGCTGGGTAAAATAACTACATCCACTTTCCTCCTTTCCCATGAAATTCATGGCAAAATAGCACTTAAACGGCACCCGTTACGGCGTAACAGGATTTCGGCAAGTGCATACAAATAGTTTCGAAATGGATTCTGCTTCTGATCTCTCATTAAACAGTTAAGTCAAGGAATTAATGTCAATAACCATAACTAATGCGTTGGACTCTCACACATGCCGTTAATAGCACATTAATATATGACAGTGCAGATGGATTCAACAACACATTTCATCTTTGGCAATACTCTTCCAACAAATTTAAATGGATTACATTAACATGCAGAAGCTTCTATTGCCACTAGTCTAAATAAGATTCCTTTAGTTTTCATGGTGCCGCTGCGCTTCACAATTTCAGCCTTAAAGGAAGTCTGTCATGCATTTGATTGGGTGATTTGGACAATATCAAGAATACGAAATTTCAATGGCTGCTAATCCTCTGACTTTCTACGGCTGTAGAAAGTCAAGACGGTTAACCCTCCTTCGTTTCAAACACACAGATTCACAAAGAAATCCGTTGTGTTGAGCACTGACTTCGTCGTGGCCAATCAGAGACGTGATAGACTGCCTTGAAGCTGAATTCACATGAGCTTGTTGGCATGTTTTGAGGAATTCTTTACATGAAGCTGTTTATAGCTAAAACTGCCTGTTGAAAATGGAGAACGATACCACTGATCTAAGTTGATATTTTAGCGACAAAAGTGATCCAGTTTACAATAACCTGATAAATAGCTTAAGAACATTGTGTTTTCAAACGTCTGGATAATCCTTTGACAAACTCGGTATGACAGCGGGTGAGCAAAAACCAAAACAACATTGCGCAATTTTGAGAAAGAACTGAGGAGAGCACGGCCTATTCTGACAGCCTCAGCAACAGTATGAAATCAGGAGGATTTCTTCCTTGCGGCTCGGTTGCATCTCCCTGTAAACTTGATTATTTTCGATTAATTTGCACCTTTCAAGTGCACGGCACTATTCTTTATTATAGTGAATGCTTGCCTTGTCCGTATTATTTAGACATATGGTCATCCTTTCACCCCTTGGTAGGCGTATCGTGAGCCATTTTGTTGTAAGTATTTGCCCTCGGCCTTGAAGCGGCTCAGTTTAGACCCAAGCGATCAACAGGGCTGACTTCAATATTGTTGTCTTGACACTCAGGAAGCAGTTGCTGGTCAAGCGTCGGGGCAATTATGAGCTCATTTTGTGTGATACCGGGTGAGTGAAAAAAAGGCCTGGAGTTTGAAAGGCTATTGCTCCCTGAGTATATAAGCAATAACATTTTGCAATATCCTATTGAATACCTAACATGTTCAATCACTTTTAGAACTTTTCCTGGCTAAAATCGGTCACTCCGTTCAGATTCAGTAGGGAATTTTGTAAAAAAAATTCCCTTCGAGAAACTTTGAATAACATGCTGAAATTACAAGCAAGTTTCCCATATGTGTTTACCTCACAGCGATGACTTTCAGCACGCCTTAGCACGTGCTATCTTCTTAGCGGATTGAAAATCCTTCTCCATAGTGTGAATAACTCATTTAGGGGGCTTCCATTCTCCCACGAACACAAAATATATGAACTAATCTAAGTGACACTTTTTGCAAGGAAGGAGAACAAAAGGAAAGCTTGCTTGGTGTTTTATGTTGTTTCTGCAGGTTGTCGAAAGGGGCTCTCTGAGAGCTTCCTATTTCGACGGGAAGGAATGGCCGATTGCAGCAGGGTGAATTACAAAACCTGATTGGAAATATTGGGGATAAAATAAGACAGTTTTTCAATATCTTTACTTTGATATTCAGTGAGCAGAAGTTTTTCAAACGCCAGGCGTTTTTGTTGACTCACCCGGTAGAACAAAGAAAAGAGTAACGTATGAACTTACCGACTGTTTTGACTTCCTCAATGTCATATCTGACTAATTTTTCATATTGTGCAAATGTTAGATAATAAATTTTTAGATTTAAATTTGATTCCACGACCAGCGATCTGAAAGGGAAAAATCATTTCCGAGTTAAGGTTTAGAATTTGCACCCAACGGAAGGGAAGGGAACGGAGGTATAGTTTGGGCATGATGAAATTTATCACCATGACAAAAGTTTCATAGCCAGAATCTGAAATATCTGAATAGCAAAGACTGATATGAAAATTACGAAGTTCAAACAAGCAACGAATACCTCTTCATTCCTTAAAGACAAAGCAAAGGGCAATGATATAGAAATATAAGGCAAGTGTCTTTGTTAAAATTGCGAAAGTAACTTTTTCTGGGTTGTAATTTCAGATCTTTAATCACCTCCACATTGATTACATCTGATCATTCCAATCAAATGCTCAGTGCGAAGTTCCAGTTTTGGGATATCATATTTTGAGCAACAAGGGCAGAGTTTGTAATACAATAGCATCAGTCGCTTTGGTTCACACCTCATTTCAAATCGATTAGCGAATGCAGACAAAAGAAATTCTCTCAACCAGTAATCCAAAACAAACGAAGCCGCAAAGTTGCCCTGAAACCAGTACGGCAAACTCTCGTTTGGTGCGGGCGATGGGAGGTTTTTAAGAGAAGGTATGTGCTTATAACGAAAGGGGAAGGGTAATTCTAAAGTTCTGTCGCACGGATGTTGTTCATTTGATTCAGGAGCTGAGGAGTGACTGCGTACATCTGAGCAATATATATGCAAAAATTGGAATGCACAATGTTCGGTTTCTGAATCAAATAAACAAAATCCGCGAGAGAGTACTTCAGATTTACCCTTCTTCTTTCGCTATAAGCACATACCTTCTCTTGAAACTTCCCTTCGCCCGCACCAAACGAGAGTTTACCGTACTGGTTTCAGGGCAACTTTGTCGCTTCGTTTGTTTTGAATTTCTGCTTGAGAGAATTTCTTTTGTCTGCATTCGCTAATCGCTTTGAATTGAGGTGTGAACCAAAGCGACTGATGCTATTGTATTACAAAATCTGCCCTGGTTAGTTCGAGCCTTGATCATATTTGATAGGCATTGAAGTCATAAATCATACAAATATAGCGACCAACATTATTTCTAATGTGGTATTCTCTTAGGTATGAATCTTCAAGCTTCTTTGATACATATCCCTCTCACTAGGTATCGACTAAAAAATGGTAATGATTAACATTCACGCGTTGAATCTCGTCGTCTGTGATAACAAGCTAATCTTTCTGCGATTTTTAAAATCGTCCCTGGGACCTTATTGACACGATGCCGGCAGAACTTGAAAACGGCATAAAAAAGTTGCGTTCTGGTTTCCCGTACACAACATGCTGGTGGAATTTCCAAACTTTGCTGGTAGAATGTTGTTTTGGTTAGCAAAGTTGCAAAGTTTAACTCTGCCGTTTTCAATTTCTTCCAGCAGAAAAGAACTCTGCCAGTAGAATTTTATGCCACTTTCGTCTCGGGGCTAAAATTTTCCATTCTCCCTATTGTCCTTATTGTTCTCGTTGTTTCATCCATATTGATTGATTACTGATGTCAGTTGGTATTTTCTACGGAATTAGCATAAAATACCACCGGCGTCGCACAGATGAGAGGCCGTCGCACAGACGGTATTTTTCATGCCGTTTTCAAATTCTGCTGGCGTCTTGTAAACGGAATCTGAAGAGACACATGCGAAATAAATTCGCATCTACAAGTTCCACGAGCTGCGAAGACAACAAATGGCAACAAATTGGTAGAAAAAGAGAGCCAAATGTTTAAATTTGATATAAAAAAGAGGTAGTTGATTCTACTTACTCTTCAGGACAAGCATAGAGTCTTTGATGCTGCGAAGAAAACATTGTAAAACAAGTTATAATTAGATATTTTCTTGATCTTGATGCAGTACTGACAGATCGATTAAATGCGCACGAAGAATTTTTAAATACTTTCGACAAAACGTTCACAGGTGGTTTTCGGTAAAATGTGAAAAGTTATCAGGTTTATTGAGTCATTAGGGGTGCCAATTAGACATTTTTCTGGTGTCATTAAATGGAAAATGTTTTTATTACTAAGATGTACCAATCAGTTCACACCGGGGTTACCTGTAAGACCTGAATAGGCCGTCTACACGTTAATAAGGTGAAAATAAATGGGTTATGTGGATGAAAACATTCAGAAGTGTACGTAAAGATTTAGTAACCTTGCTATGTGTTGACCTAGTTGTTTGGCTGTTGTTTGGCATCTTCGCACAGCAACTATACGCTATTTTCCCTGCTTAGGCCTGTTGTAAATTCCTACTAAAGTTGAATTACAAAGCCTCATTTTTACCTACAAATTCGCTACTACACTTACCTTTCTCCATTCTGTTATCGAAAAAATGAGATCGTTGTTTCACATCGAGATAATCTCCATAGTTGTCATTCGCGTTACGTAAATAAAATGGTAAAAAATACAAAAGAAAATAAACCAACCTTTTTCTTGAAAATCATATTTGATTGATTTCTTTGCTTTAAATGAATTCGAGATGATTTTAATCGACATGGTTCTGCAAACATGAATATAAGATAATCAAAATCAAGAAAATATACTTTCTAGCGTGTGAGCAGGCCTTATCTGTAATGCAGGCTACATTTTTGCATTCTTTTATCTGATCTGAGGAGCAAAAGTTTACTGTTATTTGTGTTTCTCAAATATGTCATTGTAGGACTTTTGAATGCCAGTTTCAAGGAAAAATGACAAAGAACCTCAAATCGGGTACATAGAATTAGAAAATGCAGCCCATGCCTTCAGGCCTTTTCCTCTCTCTTTCTCCTTCGCAACTCCTAGATAAGGCCTCTTCACAAGCTTTGCTACGACATGGTCAGGTATCTATAAATTTTATCCACAAAACTGGTCGGCTTAAGATGAAACGATGAAGATCACCTTGAATTTATCAAGATATAATGTATACTGTCTTTATGGCCAAATTAAAGGTTACATAGAAAAAGGATTTAGTTCAGCAAAGAATATAAACAAGAAACTATTAGAAATTCTTGAAAAACAGGGCATTGATTTGGACTACGTTCAGGCTTAGAAAATAGCACGTTTTCAAATTGGTATCTCTTAGGCAGCGTTCACATTGCACAATCTTTCGTAAGTGATTGTTCAGATTTCCGCCATATTTATCCCTTATAGAGTTCGGACACTCAAAGTCAAAATTATCGTTGGCCTAGCATGAAGCCATTGCAGATGACGCCTCTTGTTGCTTTTCGACACTGTTGCTCGATGTGTTCGAAGCACCGATCTGTGTTTCGCATTCAAAGCAGAGCTGTGACGTAATGAGCGGACATCACCGGATAATAATGTCCTATCATTACGTCTCATTCGAACGTTTTCAGCCAATCAGCTAGCATAAAAGAGCTGCTGTCCTTAATTACAAGGTGCATAATTTGGGAAATACAGCCAATTGGTTCATATTTTGGTAGGTTCTTATATGCGGGGATTTACTGCAAGTCAGTTTGCTTTTGGTTCTTTTCCTCGTGTGCCTTTTTTGTCAAAAAGTCGGTGTGTATGTTCTTATTTTCCTATGTTTTCATTTGCGAGGTTTTACTGAATCTTGCTTTCTAATAAAGACTGTCAGTATTAAATCTTAAAAAATTAGATTTTGTATTACCTCCATCGACCTGCATAGTGATTGATTTATTCGTGACAAGAATCGCTTGACTGCATTGGTATATTCGAACTCCATGGCCACCAACCTGAGTCGCTACCTAAAGAGACGCAAACAGAACGATAAAAGATACACTGTCTTGCTAAATGTGCAGCCTCGGTGAAGCAGAAGTAGTGACGTCATCAAATTTCAAAATCCTTAACCAGAGGAGGAACAGATTTCTGCTTGCAATCATATTGTAGGCCTTCGTAAACTATGGTTTTTTATAATTTCTATCAATTATCCCGAAGGAATTTAAGATTTCGTTTTTAATGTTTTTCTTTTGAAATTTCCTTTAATGATTGTAATTAGGTTATTGATTAGTTTTATTTTGTGTCAAATATTTAATTTAGTTGTAGTGTATTCTATTGCATGACCCCCTGTAAATCAGTTTTCTCCAACTGAGGGGCTACCATGCCTAAACAATTGAAAATGAAAATGAAATGAAGATTTACGAAGATGCTAAGTGTTTCGACATTTTCGATGAATTTTTCCAAATAAAAAATCAAATATATACCCCTATTTTAAAAATAATCAAGATATCAAAAGTTTGTCAAGGCAGATTTACTGCAGATCACCCAAGGCTCAAAAGGGCAAAGCTCTGTCTTTGGTGCGGATGCAGAATTGAGCTTCCAAGATTAACATTTCTACTCTCAAAGCAACAATACCAACAAATGTGGTATCTAAGTTCAAGCCCGGGTGGGGTACTTAGTACATTTTGTTGACGGGATGTGAACTCCTTCCTGGGTACCATTTTCGCCTCTTTTTCCTAAAGCCGGGTATCAAAAGAAGGCAATTCTTCTAAAGCCGGCTCTCAAAAGTATCATTTCACAGCTTTCCTGTGAATTTTTTAAGTTTTAGAGTATACTCTTCGCCGAATTTTTCCAAAGCCGTCTGTCGTTTCGAGGGGAAAACTCTGAAGCCGACTGAAAAAATTATTCATTGGAGTGCACATCCTTGCAAAGTTGAAAATCAAGTAGCCCCCCACCCCTCGGGAGTTAAAGTTTATCACCGAGAAACATTTTGATAGTAACTAGCCACTGATTAAACCTAAATTCACATCATTGGAGCCGACCAAACAGTAAACCTTTTTTGGGATAACCAGTAGCATCACTGCAGAGGAACCTAAGCAAGAAGTACAGTTTACGCTTCACTTGAATGATGGCGGCTTTTGATTCTTCTTATGTGTGATGAGAGAGGAACGAAGTAAAAGCAGTTTTCTCGCCATTCCGTGAAAGTGAAACAACAAAGAGGGGAAGAAAAAGTTTTGATCATGATGTATGCCACATTAACGGGTGCATTATCGCCAATGTTCAAAGACAAAGATTGGAAGAAATAATATGTTTATAAACTTCAAACTAAAATGGTAAACATACCATTGAAGTCGATGTGAACCCAATGACCTCCACGTATCCATCATTACAACTTTGAGGTAGAAAATTCTAAGGGAAAGAGAAAATTGAAAATATGGGTGATCTTTAAGCATAAATTTGCATTGTTTGCATTGAAATAAACTGAAAGCTTCACAGTGGACAGAAGTTGTACACAAGATGTCAAGGAAAAACACAAGCGAACTTCACCAAAGGAAGGTGCACTGCATGAAGGTGCACTCAAAGCGCTGTTATCATTCAATTCTCTTGTAAATTTTCGAATTTTGAAAGGACATGTCAATGCAAATATGTACAATTTCACTGACAGTTTGGCAAGTACGGCCAGGATCAAACGCCTGATGCAACGAAGATAGATTGTTCTTTTATGTGATATGCATTACATCAACTTGAAAAGTTTTCTGACAAAGAATGCGTTTGTTTTGGACACCTTGCCCTCTGTATCCAGTTTTATGATTCAGTTGTTATCAAATGTTTCGTGCAGTGAGAACATCATCTAGCTGAAAACATTCTGAGTACTTTGATTACTGTTTCCTCTTATTTTCGACTCTTTATACGACATTCGCTCAAAAGTAACCAAATACACAGTGAAACCAACCTCGCCTGTAGGGTGTCCCCAAGGTGATGTGCCAGCACTGTATCTGTGTAAATCGAGAGAATAAATGCTTCATGCTACGTTTTCACTCAAGATTCAAACTGGCGAAATTTTGGTGAGCACACAAGCCGTCAATAGACCTTGGAAGAATGACACTAGGGAGAGCGCGGCCCATTCTGACAGCCTTATGAGCAACAGGAAATAAGCGGAGTCACCTCCATCTGGGTCGGTTGCCTTTCCTACAAACTGACTTGTTTTCAATTCATTTGCACATTTCAAGAGTCACACGATAATTGTCTGGACCGGTAGGCGTTTTCTCCGGATTATTTCACTATCTGGTCATCCTTTTACCCATTGGTGAGTGTATTTTGAACCACTTTATTGCAGGAATGTATCCTCAGCTTTGAAGAGTCTCAGTGTAGGCTTAACAAATCAACAAGTCTAACTTCAAACGGGAGTGAAAAGAAGCAATACTGTCACTCATAAATCAATGGAAGTATCGCAAGATGTCTAGATAAAGTAGAGAAAAGACCTTCCATACCAAGCACGAATCATGCAACTCTTGAAAGATGCAAATACATCGAGATTAGGGGAGTTTGCAGGAAGCTGCGACCGTGACGCAAGCCAAACGCTCATCACTGAAACGAAGGGGATTCCCCAATTCCTACTGTCGCCAAGGCTATCAGAATGATCGCTCTCCGCAGTCTCTTCTCTAAATTGCAAGAAGGTCTATTACAGTGCTGTCATAGTGACTTTCAAATAACTTTCTAGTTCTAGCAGTTTAGGCATCCGATTTCACAACAACACAAAGTGTGTCTAGCCCTAACAGATGTCTTTTAACACTGTCTTTTAATGCTTGCATCTTGCCACAGTATCTTGGGATTTAAAGGAAAATCCACTCATCAAAGAAATTACAGAAGAAAAAAGGAATACATAGTCGTTTTTGAGTTGAAATATCTAAATGATTGATTTCTGCTGAAAAAATAGATAATAGAATAATAGAGATAAAGTGCTCTGGTATGTGGAAAAAAAGTTAAAATGGTATTACTAAAATGGTATTACTTACTTTGAAATATTTAAAAACAGGATACAAACAGGCCTAAGTTCACGTATTCGTTCAGTTAGGTCGACACCATCGCACTACAAGGAAATCAAAAGACTGACTTTAATTTACAGTAATTCTTCAGCTACAATATTCACAATAGACCATTTAGCTATTCTGAAAAAGAATTTGGATCGAGCGATACTTCATTACATTTTGTAGAATTCTCGCATGTGCACAATACTGATAGAAGCCCTAACACCATTCAATCAAACCTTGTGTATGAAAATGTATAAAAATGTGCCTCGATCCAGACTCTTTTGTAGAATAGCTAAAAGGTCTATTGATTGCAGCTATTCTGTTGGCATATTGATTCCATGTAATCAGTCGAAAAGCTTGGTTTCATTAAATCGTAATTCAGCGCTGATCATCGGAAATCCCATCGGCGACTTTCGCCGATCAACTTTCAGAATTAAAACAGTTTGTTTTGCGGTGCTCATCGGCGATTCTCGCGGATGTTGCAAGGGCTCATTTTCATGTGAATATTTCGATAGGATCGCCGATCATCAGCGATCAATTACGATTTAATGAAAATTAGGTTTAAACCTCAAGGAAAAGGTTTGTGTGTTTGTTTTGTTTTGAAATTGTTTTGAGTGGGCTTTGCAGGAATTCTAGCTGCTAAAAGCTAATTTTGGCCTTCTGTGCATGGCGCATCCAAGCATAGGGCCCCTAGATTAACATCCTTTCCGATGGACGACGCGGTTTTTTCATTTTTTTTCATTTTCAATTTATTAGGGAGGGAGACCCTTCAACCAACTGGTTGATTTACAAGGGGCCCTCCATATAAAAATTTACAAAACTAAAAAAATGTTAAAAACAGCTAAAACTTAATTACAATGTATATATACACCTAACCAAAAGTCTATAAAAATAAAAGAAAAGTACCTAAAAGCAAATGGACTACGAGTTCCCCCAGCGACAGAGCAACCAGCCCGACTCCCCCCTCCCACCCCCGCCCACCAGGCCGACAACGAAAACCCAAAGATAAATCTCCGTTCCCGACCCAGCCGACACCAAACACAGGGACAACGAGCGCGCCAGCCACCCGGCCGCCGGAAAAACCCCCAGTCCATCACAAAAGATGTTTAAAAGTATCAATAGAGGATGCCTGCTTGGTCTCAACTGGGAGGCTATTCCAAAGTTTAGCACCGCGAAAGGAAAAACATTTCTGCCCATTAGCAGATGTTTTCATCGGCAGCCTCAAGTCTGTTGCCGAATTTCGGAGGCTACGAGAGTTTCAAGCAGAGTTTCTAGCGGTGAGTTGTAAGGTCAGGTCTCTAAGGTCACCCATCCGGATATGACCTCATTCGACCGAGCTTAACTTAAGTCACCTGACGAAGACTGTATAAGCTACTCGGCCACTCACCCCGTGCTATCCAAACCGCGGTCAGCATATCATTTGGGATCGCGCACTCATGAGACAATGCATGTAATTAATGTCTCCTATCCTATCCAGTACATGATTGTAACACAAAATTTTCTACCGGGTGAGTCAAGGACTGTGTCGTGAGCCTAATAATCGGTGTGCGAAAGAATCATAAAAATCACGATTAAAAATCACTTACGATTAAGCTGTCGATACATCTGTAAAGATCTTTGAATTTGCTTTGCAGAACCTGTCTACCACCTGCCTATAAAAGACAGAACAAAAATCAAAATTCTACTGCAAAATGCCATCATGCTAAATATCCATCAGAAGGAAAGCATGGCAGTTTCATTGGTCTGTTGATGCTCCGCGATGTAACAAAGGAAAAGGGCAAATCGTAAGTGATGTAAACTACTGGATACGTACGAAAAAGATGAAATACCGAAAAATTTTGCAAAATTTCGTTTTGCAACTGATATTAACAAAAATATCTTCGTTTTATCACACGTCAAAGGCAAAATTACTCTCAGTAATAGCAACGACGCTGAAATGATCGTAGTGCCTAAACTATTTGGGAAAACAAAGATTGATTTCCAAGAAAACCATAGTTTAGGAATGTCTACAATATCCTCAAATGAGGCGAAACATAAAATACGCCAGCCTGGTAATCAGACCAGACTTCCTGGTTATAAGGCTAAAAATACGCTGTAACTGCGCAAAATATTAAAGATTTCTAAAAAGTGCAACAGGGGAACTGAAGCAACGTGGTCAATGATGTTTCTTCCAGCTATTCGGTTAAAACAAATAGGTCGCAGAATATTGCACTGAAATTCTCACAATCTCGAACATGCAATCACCTACAATTGTTGAGCCACCATGAAAAACAATGACATTTTCGTTCCCCCTTCCCCACAAGTCAATGCTGTTTTGAAAAAAGTACGTGATTGAGATGACACGCGTGATGCAGCAACATTTTTGCGGTATTGCAACATCGACTAGGGGTGAGGGGGAAAACAGAGGCAAAAACTGAAAATCTTGGGGTGGCTCAAAAAATTTGTAAGTAATTCTGTTTGTTGTAAGATTTGTACATACCTTGCCATAAAAGACTAAATTTCGAAATCGACTTGTGAATTTGTCAGGATTGGCCTCTGAAAAAGAAAGCATGTTTTCACTATATGAGATTTCTGAGTGAAATTTGAAGGGCAACGGTACAAAGGATATGAAAATCGTTTTCAAAATTCAATCAAAGTCAATGAAAATCAGAAGTATGCTGGTTTCAAACAGAGTCATGTTAACGACTGAAAGGTATGTCAACGACTGAAAGGTTGAAATAAACTAAACCATCCTCAGTTGTATTTTTAAAAGTACAACAAAATATAAAAATATAATTGTTTTTGCATAAATGCTTCGATGTTACTCCAAATACGCTTCGCTTATAAATCCTCTCCGGTAACAGAAAACGTTACTAGGAATTCTTAAATATCAAAGGATCTACAAAAGACCACATGATCGTCAAATTGCAGGTTCAGCATCGGGAGGGGGGGGGGGGCAAAAGGATTTCAAATGTTTGGAAATTTGCAGTGACAGCAATAAGTAAGGTATTGGAGTGAATCCAAGTTTGAGCGATAGCTGAAAACTGCAGTAACTTCTGTGATTTTCCATTTGTTTCTTTAGCATTGCACCATACGGGTAAAACTGGATTTCTTAAAGTTGCTTAACTTCAAAAGGCTTGATAAAAGACATGTAATCTCACTTTAGAGCAACATGCATTGCAACATGCAGAGCAACATGCAACAACATGCAACGAGGAACATGCAAATATTAGCCTCGAGACTTACAAATTGTTTTTCGCCAAAGTTTCAGATCATACGCTGTCCCTTATCAAGATCTGATTCTTAAATGTTCTTGAAAAAGTATCTGAGCCTAGGAACGTGGTTCCAAGAAAATATTTGGTGATGAATCTTCACAAAAAGTTCCACGGAAATTACTGTGACGTTACAGATTAGGCAGGCTTTGGTTGGCGTTAATTTGCATATTAGCAAGACTAATTATATTGCCGAGCCTGAAAGAATAAAAGAAGTTACTTTCCCACAAAAAAACTTTGGTGCCCCTCCCCTGTTCTCCCTCAACGTAGTTGTTGAAGAGGAAGTAAACTTCATTGAAAACTTTGAAACATAGAAAAATATATTTGGCAGATGAAATTCTGCGGGGTGAAAATATGATACTGCTTGGAAGTGATTTTCACAGAAAGATTTTTGTGGTACTGAGCGCATTGTATACCAAATGGATACACGGAGATTTTAGACATCTTTCGCGGGCTGACCATCTTTCGTGAAGCTCTAAAAGGGCCTACACAAGACACCCTTCAAATAAGAACCTTTATACCTTAAGATTAGTGTTAGTGCCTTCGAAATGAGAACCTATTTCAGCCTCTCTCTCAAGAGAGTAGGTTCTTATATGCGGGGATTTACTGTAAATTGAACTGAATGAATTGAACCTAGATTCATTCCCTTACAGCATCAGCATAGGTTCGAAATCTTCAAATCGGCCGGCCATAAAGAGATGGGTATAAACTTCTATCACATATTTCTTTTCACTGAATAGCTTAAAAGAAACTGAAGCAACATATCCATGATTCTACCGTTGGGAATTTCAAAAAATTTTAATTTTTTACAATTACACTGCATTCATAATTTCAGCTGATTTGAGGACGTGACGTCATGAAATTTCTAAATCATATCCCACAGAAGATGGCAGACTTTCGCTCAATGTCATATTTAGGCATCCATAAACTATGGTTTTCTTGAAAAATATTTCATGTTGGGTAAATATTTCATGTTGGGTATAGTCTAGAAATTGCAACAGTTTCAAGTTCTTTTCTAAATTTTTCTTGGCAAATTGAAAAAGAAACCCACTCTAATTCTGAAATATTCAATATTTCAGATAAGTCTAACGGCAGAATTATAGCAAATAGCTGAAGTTTCTTTGAAGCCATTTAGCTGAAAGAAAGTATGACATAGAATTTTATACTCACCTTTTTTAATATTGGGAACCAACGTTGTCCATTGCCACAAGTATTCTCTGCGCAACAAATCTTTAAGCCAATAAATATTTGTTTTGGTCCAATCGGCACATGTTTTAGAAGTTAACGACCATACTCTTTACTAACCTCTTGATTCGTGGAATTCGAGACAAACATCAGCATCTGCCCCTAAGCTGAAGTAGTTGTTCATCACACTCAACGGAAGCTAAATGATAAAAAACAAATTTTTTTATTCAAATATAACCATTTACAATGTATTCATCATCTAACTATACCTTCCTAATTAGGGGAGCGAAAGACAATGACTACCCCATGACCAATATAGAAAGACACGCAACGTTCTACTAACTACGACTTCACAACAAAAGAATTAAAGACTAATGGACGATGTACTAGATTCTGTTCCACACCAGATTTCAGCTCAGGGTTGTGATGACTTGAATGATGTCCCAAGCGCAAGTTGTTCGATGTAGTAGATAAATGTCTGACATCTGATGTGAAAAAGATTTACAAGGAAAAAGAACATTTGCTTTGAGCGACTTGGACTTAAGGGAAAAACAAATGTGAACGACTGGTAAGCAACAACATCTTCCTATCCGTAAATGTAAAGCTCTCTTACCGAATTCTTCTTGACGACAAAGAGATTGCAGCACTTTAGTAATTTTCCTCCCGTTTTATGACCACTGGAAATATTGGTAAAATCGACTTTATAAACATTTCATGGTTCCGAAATACTTGAAAACTTCTTAAAATACTTAGTCAAATCCTCGCACAATACACCTCTGCATATTTATTACCATACGATTGAAAATCTTCGGTACTTGTTTAAAAATCTATTTCTTAAAACATCTGAGAGATGTAAAATGTCATTGCGTATTGTTCTTGATCAGTGTTTTTGGCCTATTTTCGGGCATTTCCCAACGAAGAAATTTTGGTGACGTAGAACTGACCCATATTTTCAATGTTCATAAAATCTGAGAAAAAAATACTGTGGCCTATTGGCTTTCAATTACTATCTAAATCATTCAAATCGGACAACCTCTCTTTGTGCCATGAATCTCGAAAGAAGGATCTGGTTTTGGCTCATCCGATATAAAGGATACTACAAAAAGTAGCGGTTCCGTGCACCTAACTGCCAAAGCCACTCTAGACTCTGTGAGCCGGTTTATTTCGTCTAATACCGGGTGAGTCAACCAAAAGGCCCAGCGTTTAAAAACTTGCTGCTCCCTGAATATCAAAGTAATGACATTGAAAACCATCTTGCTTCATTCCCGACATGTCTAATAAGGTCAAGCAACTCATGCAGCTGTAATCGGCCATTCCTTTCCGTCGAAATGGGAGACTTTCTGCAGAAGCCCCTTTCCAGAACCTGCAAAATGAGTGAAAATAACACGCAAGATTTCCCTCTGTTCTCCTTCCTAGAAAAAATGAAACTTGAATGTTTTCATGTATGTCGTCCTCTTGGAAGAAAAGAATCCCCTGAATTATATATTCATACTAGGAAGAAGACTTTTCCAATCATTGCAAGAGGATAACTCGAGCTAAAGCGTATTGGAGTCATCGCCGTGAGGGACACATATCAGGGAAGCTTGCTCGCAATTTCAGCATGTTTTTCAAGGTTCATCGAAGGCAGTTGCTTAGAAAATACCGTACAGAATTCAAACGGAGCGACCAATTTCAGCCAGGAAAAATTCTAAATGTAACTGAACATGTTAGCCATTCAATCAGAAATTGCAAAGCATCATTGCTTATATACTCAGGGAGCAGTAGCCTTTCAAATGTCAGATCTTTTTTGACGCACCCGGTACCCATATAGGCAAGAACAGGATTGTGAATCTCGAAAAGTCTCAGGCCCCGTTCACACTAATTCGTTGTTGCACGAAAACGGATATGTTTAGCTCCGTTTTTGGCTAGTGTTCACATTAATCCACCCTTAAAACGGAGCTAAATGAATACGCTGAGCTGACAAAAACAGAGCTGAATGAAAACGAAGCTAAGCAAAAACGCATATCTGTAATGTGAACACCAAAAATGGAGAAATCTGAATAGGGTAACAACAACAGGCCTTGATAGTCTTGCTTTTCAAAAGAGAAAATCAGGTCCTTTTTTGGGAACAAGTGTGAACACTTGTTGAAAGATATCCGTTTTTATCTGAAAACGGAGCAGTGCGAACGGGGAGCAAAAACGGAACGGGGCCTCACTTTGCTTTGAGATTCTTCTGCAGTTTCGCTTTCTTCTAGCCTTTGAGTATTGGGTCGAACATCGAGATTCCATCTACAAACAAGATAACTGAGCTATTATACACTTCATAAAATCATTAACTCGACAGAAAGGCATTATCTAAGAGAGAACGATGGCTGTACTATCAAATGCATCATCAGACTGGTGCAAATTCTCCGCAATTAAATCTTTTCATTCAAACTTTCAAGATAACGGCAAGACTCTGTATAACGGTTAAAAGAAAGTCGATCGGACTCATTCAATCTTCATTTCATTTAATCCTCAACCTCGTCCCCAGGGTCTTTTGTCATATTGGGACGGAGGCGAAAAGGCCCTGGGATCGGCTGGTCACATAAGCAATCTGATTGGCTGTTGCTTTTTTGCATAAATTAAGTTCAATTCAATTCAGTTTTGTAAGAGTTTGTTGTGATAATTTTTGCATCCGTTATTTTGACAAGGGGAGCTCGATAGGATTGATCGAAATCAATTATGTGGTTAGGCATCTCAGCTTGAAATAACAAACTGAGCACTTTCGGGAAATTGGAACCAGGTGGATTAGAATAACAACAGAAACAATCTTTTGGGTGAACAATCGAAAAAACAAATAAATTCCTCCCAACTCACAAATTTGAAGCTATCTTAGATTGGCAGTTTCCTTGGGTTTTGTTCACACAGTCCGTGAATAGAAGTCACTCTGACCAACATACAATTTGTGTATGTTGAAAGTATGACCGTGACAAAGCGAATGAGAAACATATTCGTCAAAAAATTGTAAGGGAAAAGTTGTAGGAATAAATGCAACAACAACTTGCGGAAATTCTGCCACGACTAGGTCGTCGTTGTTTGAGGACTTCGATTCAATGAGAGAAAATCCCGGCAGCAAGTGGACAGAAGCAGGAGGGATTTTCCAAAACCACTTGGCAAGACTGCGATCATATCTGAGACGTTGTGATCAGACTTTGAGTCCGTTCAAAACATCGGACCCACTTTCTTTTTATCGAAAACTTTGATAACAAGACAAAACCCAATTGCAAATCTTTGAAAAACTTGATAGAAACCTGAGCTGTTCGTAGCACCCTGTTTCCTCCACTCTGCTGCAAACTTGATACAACCGTGGCCTAACGAACGTAAACTGCTGCATACACTACAACTTCTATAAATAATGACACCCATGGAGAGCAGATGTTTTGACTGTCATGTGACCAGCCGATCCAAGGGCCTTTTCGTCTCCGTCCCAATATGACAAAAGGCCCTGGGGACGAGATTGGCCTGGCAACGCCAAGGTCCAAGTTGAATTGGAGCTTCAATTCCAAGAAAGTAATACTGGACAAAAATGCCTATCTTATCTTCGACCCAAAATCTAGAAGAGCATTCTATCTGAGTTGAAACTATCTAAGAATATCAAAACATTCAAAAATAATATCAAAGAGAACTTTTCCCAAATATACAGAAAGAGGAAGATGACACAAGTGTCCTCTACTAAGGAATGCTTTTGGGACTTCTCCTTTTTCGCATACAAAACAATTTTTCGGAACATATTCCTTTGATTATACCACAGGAGGGACCATTATGGAAACAAGATCGCATTGACCTTTCATTGCTATCCCTACCATTTTCAACTTGGGGTATTTTTAGATTAATCATTTGGCTTTTTGCCCGTAAATTTTGTACATCTGTAAATTGATTCAGTTTCTTTTTTATCATTAATTGTATTTTAACTTAATTACAAAATGACTTACTTAACTTACTTAATTACAATAGTATTTTAACTTTATTATGAGTCAGGAAATTTAGAGCAGCTTCAAAAGGTTGTAAACAATGAGCTGAAGTATGTTAAGAAGTGGCTTGATGCAAACAAGCTTGCATTGAATGTTGATAAAACTAGCTTCATTATTTTTCATTCACCACAAAAGCCCCTAAATGACACTGTTGACATAAGATTTGGTAAGCAACATGTGAGGAAGAAAAAATATGTTAAATTTCTTGGTCTTCTTTTGGATGAAAATCTTTCTTGGAAGTATCATTTAAATGAACTCTCCAAAATGTTGGCAAGAACCTGTGGTATATTCTTTAAGGTGAGACATCTGCTTCCCAGAAATGTGTTGGTTTCCTTGTATAACTCCTTATTTGCTTCTTTCCTCCAATATGGAATTGTTGTTTTGGGTCTTACTTGTGATTCATATATCAAACCGATTTTCATCCTACAGAAGAAAGCTGTCAGAGCTATTGCCTTTGAAAATCGTTCTGCTCCATCTTCTCCTATTTTTGACACTCTCCAACTTCTTAAGATGCAGAATTTAGTTGAATTGAAACTGTTGACTTTTGTCTATGAATCTGTAGATAAGATCTCCCCTTCTTGTTTTCATGACTTTTTTTATTTACTTTCCAATGTTCATCAACATGCTACCAGGCAGGTAAAGGCGACATTTTTCTGACGCGTAAAAACACTCTGCAGTATGGCTTGAAATCTGTCAGGTATGCAGGTGCAAGATGTTGGAACGGCATCCCCACCTTGATTAAACAAGCCAATTCTGTAATTACCTTCCGTCGGCAAGTTAAACTGCATTTGTTTTCCATCAACTCTCAGGAAGATCCTAACGTTTTCAAGTGATGACTTTCTGCAAATTGATTCGATGCACACTTTTTTTGCGAACATTTACGATTTTCTTAACTAAGGGGGTACTCTCTCCTCGATTAGTTTAACATTTGAGAGAGCTCCTCCTATAAGAAATCCCCTACATGCAAATCCCTCCTTCGTTTTGTATTGTACTTTGTTTTGTAAAATTGTATTGAATTAATTTTGTAAAGCTTTTGTTGAAATTGTATTGTAGTGGAATTTCAAAATTAAAGGAACTGAACTGAACTGAACTGAAAATGTATCAAATTTATCAAATGTATCAAATCACAAAATGTATCAATACCTGTCTAGTTTTTCTACGATTCCTTCTTCCAGTTGTGTTAGAATACGAGATAAAGGCTCATCCGTGTAGCCCTGTCAGTTAAATGAAATAAAGATCATTAATAATATGATACATAAGAATTCTTCAAAGCTGAGAATTTCTTAAACATTGTAATTGTTTCATAAAACGTATCGAAGTATGAATTTCAAGCCAAACAATAAATTTATCCACTACAAATAGTATGAAACTACGAGAAATTGCTCAGAGAGGAGACAAACTTTTGGAACACATTTTTCGTTATATCTTGAAGTTATATCCAAATCAAGATTTCAAGATTTTTGTCGATCTATTTCAAGCCACATCTGCAGCGATAGTGGCAATATCAGACTAATAAGCTGCCGGCTCTCGTGAAATGGCTTTTCCCCAATCTAAATTTCCTAATCTTAAAGAAGGTGGGTGTAAATTCAATGAGCTATTTCTTTGAATAGAATGGCCTCAAAGAAACTTTAGCTATTTTGCTGTGATTCTGCCGTTGGACTTTTCTGAAATCTTTGATATTTTCAGAATTACAGTGCTTGTCTTCTTTTCGAGAATTAACGAAGAATTTTCAAACAAAACTTTGAACCATCATAATTTCTAAGCTGTTTGAAACAACATGAAAGAATTTCTAGGAAAACCATAGTCTATGGATGTCTACGATATGGGATCAAGCAAAAGTCTGTTGCTTCAGTGGTTTATGATTCAGAAATTTGATGACGTCACATTCTCAAATTAGCTGAAATACAGAATGCGGTGTAATTTCGAAAATTGCAAAAAATTTTTAGAAGTCCAACGGTAGGATTATGGATAGGTAGCTATGCTTCCTTTTCAACCATTCAGTTACAAGAAATAAGTCATAGAATTTTACATCGAGCATGCAAACTCGTCCGCAAGTGTACAGACAGAGAAGCATGTGATATTTTTCGAGGGTACTTTGAAGTACAAGAACACGAAACGAAGACAAGAAATAACCAATGTTTGCTAAAACTCCCTAGAATTAAGACTGAATATGCTCGCAAGTCCTTTCGTTTCATGGGTGCTAAAATTTATAACGAACTGCCTATCGAAATCAGAAAGACTGAATCCTTCAGCGACTACAGTAATCTTCTCAAGAAACATTTTAGTTATAGACAGTTTCAAATTCTCATGTAACATATTTTATCGCCGTTGTAAGTAGCTCAATTAATATCAATGTAAGTTTTTGGAGATGTTTTAGTAGGTTAGGTTTTTACTGTTTTTGTTTTTCCTTTTCCATTTGATTTAATCAGAACACACGTTGATAACAGCATTACATGTTGAACTGTCAATTCCTGTATAAAGATTCGTATCATTATTATTATTATTACTATTTATTATTATTATTATTATTATTATTATTATCATTATTATTATTATTATTATTATTATCCACCTCTTTACACATATCTAAAGATTTGGAACTGTGTCCCTTACGAAAAAGTTCAGCTTGCAACCAACTTGCGCAAGCTTGAGAGGCGCATGATTTTGGCTTCAAGGAGCTTGAAATAAGTATGTTGAGACAATTTTGGCTAGTTTGCACGTACGATTAGAGCTTGACCAAGTTTGAGAATTATCGCAAGCCATGGTCATTATCAAATATACTACAATCAAGCATCAAACAAACTTCTTTTATGAGTGTTGCACAATGATACATTGATAACTAAACAAACAAAGTATTAGTAATTGCGCTACGAACAGTGCTTTGAAAAATACAAAGCTCTGTTCGTGGTGCAATTACTAATACTTTATATGTTCAAACTTGATGATCAAGTTTGCCTCCCAGTTCAAAAGATACATGCTGCAAGCTAGCGCAAGTGGTACACATTCTTGCTTAAATCAAGCTCTCAAACATACCCAAATCATACTCAAAACAAGTAAGTATGAAGCTTGAAGCATAGTCCAAACATACTAAATATTTTGCTAAGGGGTATGCCAACATTATACTTCGGGAAAGGGAATAAGTACCGGGTGAGCCAGAAAAAAAATTCCCGATTTAGAAAACTAGTATTTGACGGATCACAATGATTCAAAATTTAGTTAAATGTGTATTGATCTATCTGACACTCAAAAAGACATTCCAGTGAAGAAAATGTCTCTGAGTTGATTTTTCTTTGGAAATATGGTCAACTTTGCATACTTTCTTTACTTTCTGCGAGCAAAATGACATCATCAACCAATCATCCAATTTAGTTGATAATTCGAAAATGAAATAAGGTATCAAAATATCATCAACGAAATTCTTCATCACTCAACAATCCTATTCATTTGCAGCAATAAAGACTTTTCGCTTTAGATCACTTTTCAACAAAAGCGATTTTCAACAAAATACTAAAAGACTTTTAGCTTTTTCGGGTATTTCACAACTATGAGATTTTTGTGAATTCCAGTTTGCTGATATTTTCAGAAAATGTTCTCAAAAATTCGAAAGAAAATTAAAAAATCAGCTCAATAACTCGCCTATCAAGCAGAACTCCAAACATATCCATAAACTACCCTTGGTGCAATAAATTCTGAAACTTGGAAACTTTTTCCTCGCTCATCCAACAAGAGCCGATTCTGTAATACAATAGCAACAGTCGCTTTGGTTCACACCTCAATTCAAAGCGATTCGCGAATGAAGACAAAAGAAATTCTCTAAAACAGTAACTCAAAACAAACATAGCTGCAAAGTTGCCCTGAAACCAGTACGAAACTCTCGCTTGGCGCGACCGATGGGACATTTTTAAGAGAAGTTAAATGCTTACAACGAAACAAGGGTAAATCCATGGTTCTGTCTCGCGGATTTTGTCTATTTGACTTAGGAGTTGAAGAGTAACTGTTTACATCTGAGCAATAGATATGCAAGAATTGTAATGCCCTCTGCTCGGCTTCTGAATCACGTAAACCAAATCCGCGAGACAGAAAATCATATTTGCCCTTAATCTGTCGTCTTAAGCACATCACTTCTCTTAAAAACCTCTTTTGCCCGCACCAAGTGAGAATTTGCACTCCTGGTTTCGGGGCAAATTTTGCGACCGTGTTTGTTTTGAACTGATGGTTGAGAGAATGTCTTTTGTCTGCATTCGCTAATCGCTTTGAATTGAGGTGTGAACCAAAGCAACTGATGCTATTGTATTACAAAATCTACCCTTGTTACCTCATCCAGTAAAAGGATATAAATAACAATTAAAAAGCTTACCGAGCCCCAACCAAGAAACCGTGATAAGTCATTTCCAGTTCCGAGAGGCAGAATTGCTACGGGCGGAGGAGGACTCATTCTTAATCGATCGATTTCAGAAAGCACCCATCCGACCTGAAAAATAAAATGAGATGATAAATACGACATCAACGAAATCGACAAATTAATATTGGAAACACTCTCAGAAATGAAACACAGCTTGTTGATGGGCTCTGAGTTTTTAAATGCAATCAAAATATAAATAAGCCTTGGCCGAAATTACACAAAAAAAACTGAACACGAATTAGAAGCCATAGAAGTTGGACTTGATGCTGGATTTCATGGCCATCCCTAAGAATATTCCAGCAATGCTCGGAAATGAATAGGTATCTCTGAATGAAACAGAATTTCTCATTTCACACCTGCTACGCTACTGATATGCGCTACCAAGACTCTTAAATAAAAGATATCTTCATGGTCGAAGCTAGAGAAGTGCGACCAGCCAGCATAATCCTAAAATATCAGATTATTCCAAATCATTAATGGATTATTATTCAAATAATAATTCGAATAATGATATTACAAGTGGTGTAAGGCCATCGAACTACTGAATACATTGAATGCCTTGTTTGTCTTCCTCAAGCACACACACATCCGCTAAAAAATTGTCCATTTTCTATGCATGTATGTATATTTTAGCCAAAATCAACATTAAAATAAAAATAAGCTTATCAAAACAAAGAAGTCTAATTACAGGCGAGTGATATTAATTAAAAACACGAGTTAAAAACATCTAATCTAAAAAGCACTCGTGGCTAAAATGGCAGGGATAGCATTAAAAGGTCGATGTGACCCTGCTTCCATAATGGTTTCCACTTTCCATAGTAACGGTTAGTTGAATCAGAAATTATCATCATATGATTCTTCTTCCCGGGGGGGGGGGTAACTTGAGTTTCCAAGATACAGGGTTGTGCCATTCAAATTGTAAAAGTACCACCCATAAATCCGGAAAACTTTATCAAAAGTATACCCATAAATCCGGAGAAATTTCTCAAAAGTATACCCATAAATCTGGAGAATTTCTGAAAATCATACCCATAAATCCGGGAATGCCAAAACAGCTCACCAATAACTGAATTCTGATAGAAAACAATACCCATAAATCCGGAAGATGCAACAAATTGTTGAAAACCCTACCCATAAATCCGGAAACTATCATGAAAAAGGTACCCTAAAAAATGGCACAACCCCGTACCATAGACAAGTTAAGTTACCCCCCGGGTTCTTCTTGAAAATCGATATTCGATTATTATACGAATAATTCATCCTCTATCAATTCGTGATTTACCATGATTTGGATTGATCAAACTTTTCATAAATTCTCTGACAAAATCAAGATAGCGAAAAAAATTGCCGCGGTACCGCTTGCACCAAAATAAACTATGCACTTTAGCACTTTCGACAGGTCACGATAAATCGTATACTCAACAATTTTGAAGATTTATGAGTTAATTTTTAGCTAAGTTCAACAATTAGATGCTGGCATGTTTTGGTAATTTTTTGACATGATGAGGCCAAACAAGAACGGAGTTTTGATCAATTTCTAAATCCCCAAATCTCCACAAAAACGGTCTCTCTCTGTCCAATCACATTGAGTCTTTAGAAAACTTGATCAACGTTTTTTTGAAGTTTTTCAGTGTTTTCGAAATCAAAGATTTGAAGAAACTCGCCTGCAGCTCTATTGATAAAAGACTAAACAAATGTACAAAAAATATTAGCATTCCATTAGGGATCTTAGCTAAAACCAACTTTTTAAAAGTTTGAATTCTATAACACGTAGGTAAACTGCGCAAAGATGGATAAGAACAACGTCAAAATCTGACTTACAGATCCATCACCGCCACAAACGAGAACTCGGAGATTTGGAACTTTGCGATATAATTCTAGACTGTGAAGAAAGAGAGATGTCAATTATTTAATCAAGAAGCATAAAGAATGGAAACTTCTAGGATGTACCTGATACCAAATGCAGAAAGAACCTGTGACATTTTCAGTAAAATTCCGGTAGCAAAGCAGCATGATGAGGCTACATGTGGCATATCTCCCTCTCCTAATGTCACTACGGAGAAACTTGCCCCCCCCCCTCACACATAAGAGGGGAGATTTCAAAAATTAAAGCCTCACTTGATTTCGAGTCTCACGTCACCTGACCTTCCATACCACTATAAGCCCGGGAAGGCTGTCAGCATTTGCCTGTCCGGAGATATTACTAAAGAACACTCTAGGATCTACGTGAAATCGTCTAACAGGATAAAGGATTCTATGTACTACGATTGCACTTGGAATGAGACGACTTGGAAAAGCAATAAAACAAACAATACGCTGGGAAAAGAATTTTGACCATCAGCTTAATGTCTACCTTAAATGTCTACCGTAAGAAACATGATATAGACCCCCTCTCCCCGATTGACGCAAAATGACGTGAAATACCCTCTTCCAGGATCTCTGAACATGGCTGAAATAAATTCACTTACCCGAATTTTGGTCCACCATCCAACATCAGATCGAAAACCTTTGAGAACACAAACAAAAACAAGCGTAAATAAGCCACATTAGCAAAGTTCGTGTACTATGATAGTGGGTGCGCCAAAATAAACTATCTAAAGACTCTACATGAATTGACAAAGAGAGAACGTTTTCGTGGTGATTTGAGAATTTAGAAGTTGATCAGTTATAATCCAATACACGTGTATTAGTTACATGTTGGAAGGAATGTAACAAAATATATTTCCTTTTCAAATTTCATTGAACTCATATTTTCATACAGGTACTGCGTTCCTGTGTCAAGGGGGTTAAAAGAGAAACAGTAGCAAAGCAACATTATGAGGTCAAACAACCATGGAGTTTTGATCAATTTCCAAATCCCCGAATCGCCATGAAACGTTCTCTCTTTGTCCATTCATGGTGAGTCCTTACAAATTTGATCAACGTTTTTGGGTCATTTTCAGTGTTCTTGAAATCGAAATTTCACGACATTCACTCATAGCTCCATAAATAAAAGACTAAGAATGTACAAAAAACACCAGCATCTAATTGCGGATCTTAGCTAATGATTAACTCAAACATCTTCAAAATCTGCTATGTATACGATTTATCGAGGCCTGTCAAAACAGCATATTTTGGCGCTCCCGGTACAAAACGATTCCAAATTGCTAAATGCAAAATTTGCTAAATTCTAAATTTCCTTCTCAATTTTACCAACGATTTCGATTAAGTATAAACAAAAGTATTTATTGACTCAGAGGTTTAATTATTAAAGTATCAAAAATGTCGTGACTGTCTGTAACAAAGCACTTCTACTCCATAGGCTTCCAATAAATACTTAAGGTAAAGTTGGCATAATAAAATAAAGACTAATATAAAATCCCGAAGATCAGAGACACACCTATAAGAAAGTTGCAATCCCCGATACCTTTTCAACGAATTATGTACAATGACCAAACGTCCAATGTGATACATGTATATGCTTGTTCGAGTTGAAACGCAGATAAATATGGCTTTATCAGTGAAACACATACCTGCCTTGGATTCAGTAGCCATTGAAATTTCTCCATTATTCGTGCTCCCTGACGAAAAATTACACTATGTAGTAAACAAGTTATGCGTAAATAACCAAATTAAAGGAGATGGCCGACTACGAAGGTACAAGGGATCGTTGTATCTTTCATTTCACTTCCTTCACCCAATCGGTCTCCTCTTTAATCATACCTTTATTCGTAAAAACTTTATATATAATCTATTGCGATAGAGCATTGCGCTAAAGATGGCAGACAGGAATTTTTACCATGATGCTTTGCATCACATTGAATTTCAACCGATTCGATTGGCCAATCTCCCCATTACCGCGAAGGATCCGGTAAAAACTTCCCCGACGCCATCCCTAGGACAATCCTCCATCGCCGGTCATTGATAATTTGACCATTTACCAAGTTGCATCTCCACCAAATGATGATACTATTGTCTGGTCAAAGTTAAGTCCAGCTCTTTGTTAGGTATACCTCTCGAAATAAATGTGGCCAAGTGCTTCTTCACACGTTCACTTTTACCTGCTAGAATAGTTGAATTCAAGTGAAAAGATGTAAATAGTAAATTGCTCTACAACTAAATTTTAAAACAAAAAAGTGATTACTTTTTGATGACTATCCAAGTCAGTTGATGGCCATTAGTACTTCACAAACTTATCAAAGAATGTAGACTTCCCTCCGCTCCACTAATACGCCCAACAATGAAAACTAGGTAAATGGTTTCCTTACCTGGTTTCCTCCACTTTTAGGATTAACAAAAACGATAAGAGGAACTTTTTCATCACTTCCATCAATTGGTTTTATCTGAAATAAAAACAGATCCAGAAATGAAATATACATGTAAGTAAGTAACGAGCAAGAGAGTCCTAGGTAGGTAACGAGACGAGAGTCCTAAAAATGCAGCAGAATCGGGTTTGATACAACCTGGCCTAATTCCACAGCTAACTGTTGTTGGGAACTACCCTATCTTTACTTTCAAGCGAAATGCTGACTTAATCAATTGACTTCGTTAACAGGTTCTAAAAGCAAGGATAAAACAGTGCTTCACAGAATGCTGCTCGTACTCTAGTTTGTACGAGATATATCATTTATTGTGACAGTTCACTTGCTTGAATTGTCTAACAACACTTGGACCGATTCCCCTATCACTGAATGCTTTGCTAATATTTTTGCGATACATCTAAATATGAAGAAATGATCACAAAGCAAAACACTCACCACAAATGCGCGTCTCTCCTGAAACAGAGATTTGAAAACAAATTAGTAGCAGAAAATTTCTTCCGTGGTCTCAAAGATTATAGCTAATAGAAATGGTTGCGGCTTTCAAACCATCTTGGATTCAACGATGGGTAGGAAATGGGGGTAGAACTTCAGCTGTTTCTATAAGTTGCAGAGAGCAATGACCGTTAGTTGGACATCAAATTGGTATCGATGATTGATTTACGCATAAACGACTTGCCTAACAAAGCTATTGCCATGTGATCACGAACCTAAGGAGTAAATCTTACTTATTATGAGATTATTCTTGAGGGAGATTAACTCACTTACGTGTTGCTCTGTGTGATGAGGATCTCTAGGATTTGATCGAGTGTTTCGGGCTCATTTTCAGGCATTTCTAAGAAAACGATTTTTGGTAAAGTCGAATGCACCTGTATTTTCAGCCTGCGTATAATCACAAGAAAATTGCCAGGGTACTTTGGCCTTTCAGCTATCAAACAGGACACAATTGGAAAATAAACTTACTCTGCTTGACCGCCTGCGATTCGTTTTCCTTTGTCGTCCATTTTGAGTTGTTGAATACTGTGAAGAGAAAAAGTCAGGGTGAAAGTAGTTCTAATACAAAATCGCATACCAAGATATGCTAAAAAGGGCTCAAAAGATAGCAAACAAAATCAGTAAAGGCAAGAAAGTTACTACGTCCTGTTTTTAAAAAATCGCTTGAAAAATCCTTTCAACATCAAAATTCTTGCTTGCAGTTCGGGTTCGGTTTCATTGCATAAAAAACGATAAACAGCGATACGTTTCCAAATAAACCCTTACGAGTTATAAGATTCACAATTTTGACAAATATCTCCTTGCTAGCCAATGCCTGTTCTCTATACTCCGCAAAGTAACGCATTTCAGCTTGGTTGCCACAAGAAAAATACATCAAAGGGATTCTATGGAGCAAGTAAAAATGGGTTTGGACATCTCAGCAATTATCTACAATGTATTTTACTCCTGAAGTAGTGTTCCATTGGATTGCAAAAAGGAAGGATGTGTTCAAGAGCAAATCTCAAACAAATTATCAAGTATTGCTTTAACAGTTGAGGGTGCTTTAGTGTCATCTAGCACTCTCAATATTCTATCTAGAAATTTGATCTAACAATCTACGAGATATGCTTCTTACTTTTCGAGGTGGAAGTTTGACAATCCAAGATGGTGGCACTATTAATCGATGATGCATTCCCAGCATGCATTTCTCATCCATGTACATCTCCTTAGAACATTCGGGTTTATTGTGAACCTACAGTAAAAGAGGAATCAGATTAAAAAGCCTGCAGGTTTTCAGAAACAAGAATAATAAACAGGAATGTTCTTGAGAAGCTTACACTCTATTATCGACCATATCAAAATTTCGAAGGGTAAACACTGACAGCTTCCATCATGAACGAAGTAAATCATCGTACAGTAAAAACTCGCATATAAGAACCTGCAATTTTGCAAATCAGCCGGACTAGGTTCTTATATATTGGGTATTTAGTGGGAAGTGAGGCAGTTCAAGTTCTTAAACTGGTTCTCATTTCATTCAATTCAGGGCCTCCAGGTATTTCTTTTGTTCAGATTTAAACTTCAAGCCTATTATTTACAGTCAGTTCACAGCACTTAAGTTCGTGATGCTTTATTCACAACAGAAGTTTGTGTAAGAATGAGAAGCTTTAAATAATCCACTAAAAAACCTTCAATTCAACTTTGTTTGTTGAATAAAACATACTAATACAATGTAAGATAAAAATATATGTATTCCACACGACCTGAGGGAAGCAGGGCTTATTTGGCTTGGACCGTAAATTAAATCTAAAAGGCTACACGAAAAATGAAACATAAAATTACATCATAGTACAAAGCAATTCAACGATAAGATCCAGAAAATTTGTGCCTCGTTTGCCTTAAGACTACGGCAAAGCAGCCAAAGGTCCTCACCATACTTTTGCACGATGTTGTTCGAAGTTCAATTAAAGTTTGCAACCATCCCCTTAAAAATCCGTTGAGAAATGATGGAGCTATGACGTTCAGAAGACCAAATTTCTCTGATGACTGAAACCAGCGGTCGACCATTTTGTATTACTATTTTTGCAACGATAAGCAGCTTCATGGATGAGCTGAAACAGTAGCCTCCAATTTCATAGCTCTCACGAAAGTTGCAATAATCATCAGAGAGTTCAGCTATTTCTTACCCCATGATCCTTCATTGAATGTCAAAACGAAGACAAGGATCCCAAGATAATAAACATTCAAAAGATAATGACAGATATATAGTCACGTTTTGTTTGCAGATGTGGTTAAGTGAAACAAGTTCAAAATGAGAAAATACAGCTCCAAAAATCTTTGCCCTTCTTGTTTCTTTTAGTTCATTATCTTCGGTAATGAATCAACAATTGCTTGTAACAAATGAAGGAAGAATCTGTGTAGGGATACGCTAGGAATGGTGACAAATTAAATGTGAAATATATTTTAGTTACTTTCGGAATTCTTATCTTCACTACTGCATTCTATCAAGGATCGTGGGGTGAAAAACAATCTAACTCTCTGATGATTATTGGAATTTTGATGAGAGCTATGACATTAAAGGCTCCTATTTCAGTTCATCCATGAAGCTGTTTATCTTTGCAAAATAGTAAGATGAAATGGCCGACCACTGGTTACAGTCAACAGGCAAATTTGGTCTTCTGAAAGTCATAGATCCATCATTTTTCAACGGATTTTCACGGGAACGGTGGCAAACTTTAATTGAACATCTGAAGGGCAAGATCATGGAAAAGGTTAGTTATAATCTTTTGCTGTTTTCTCGCAATCTTCAGGCAAACGGGGCACAACTTTTCTGGGACACCCTGTATTTTTGTTAGTACGGAGTGTTCCTGGTTTGCAAGTCTTAATCGCAAATTTTTATAATCAATTCTGGTATGTGGATATGTTATCTTCAAGTTTATCCCTGCAGTTTTTCTGTTTTGAGATTGACTTTAAGGCAGAAGGAAGGTAATTCCACATACGAGCACAAATGTTTTGTACAATGTACTTACACCAATTTTTGTTAGATTTTACCATTTTATGATCTGATTTTGTCTTGTTTCATATTTATGAGAGTTCTCCTTGGTTTTACGGTAATGCTGGTAAGGTTTTTGGATGAACTCTGGTCAAACAGGATTACTTGAAATATTGAGCAGGACATCGAATGCTGCCTTTTTAGAGCCATTTTCGCAATAAGCGCATATAGTATTATCAGTTTGTATAGGTTCAATGACTAAGCAACTGGAGGTTTTACTTCAATTTGATAATCTCTACAATTAAGAACCTATTTCAATTTCAGGCTTGGTGGGTTCTTTTATAATGTGGGTCTAATTTCAAAATTTCAGCCTGAAGGCTCTTAAGGTAACTCTGCTTTCCGCTAAAGTGAGCAGCGAGTTGCCGTTTTGCAAAACCACTCTCCTCAGAAAACAGTTAATTTCTTCAATACTATTCGGTCGATCAAAAATCGGTAAAAAGGGCATAGTTCTACATAGTCCTGGCAATCGAAAGATATGCAAATCGCAATGTTTCCGTTAAGGCTGGCTTTGCAAGTTATTTTTCAAAACTTTTTGTTGATTTCAGAAAAGTGGATTTATCTACAAAACTACTCGAAATTTTTTGGTTCTTTCGATATATCCTTAGCTAGATTGTTGATCTACAACTTTGCCAAGTCTGATTGAAAAAGCTAGGCTAGATTTGTCGCAATCGAATTTTATATTTCTGTTTACCTTTCGACACTGAAGGGTAAAAACTTTGGTCAACAGATTACCATGTTACGAATCGCGCTTTCAAACACTCAGTCTTTGGCTGCATTCACATTACACAATCTTTTGTAAGTGCGTAGACGCTCGTGCAGAAATCCCCATACTAATATTTTGCAATCTGAACACTGCAAGGGATTAGTATGGCGGATTTCTGCACGAGCGTTTGAGCGCTTTCAAAAGATTGTGCAATGTGAATGCAGCCTTACAATAACTCTCTGAAATGTTTCCATTGGCAGAAGAATGAACGTGATCTGTTGGGAATGCTGTATTCAAGTCTCAATGGAAATCATTCGAGCACTTGTGAAAGTATCATTTCTTGAATGCTACCATTTTTTACAGCCTTCCATTTCATGTCCTTTGAGACTTTCATTAGCATTCACAAAATATCAATTTCTTTAAGAGTCCACAATGAACAGAGATCTGAAACTACGCTTTCTACAAAAGGATTCAACACTGGTTCAACTCTTTCTCATGTCCTAATCAGTTGACCAAGGTTTCTACCCTTCGTAGCCACAAAGTAAACAGAAGTATAAAATTCGATTGCGACAAATCTAGCCTAGCTTTTTCGATCAGACTTGGTAAAGTTGTAGATCAACAATCTAGCTAACGATATAGCGAAAGAAAACCGAAAACTTTTCGAGTAGTTTTGGAGATAAATCCACTTTTCTGAAATCAACAAAAAGTTTTGAAAAATAATTTACAAAGCCAGCCTTAACGGAAACATTGCGATCTGCATATCTTTCGATTGCCAAGACTATGTAGAACAATGTCCTTTTTACCGATTTTCGATTGACCGAATAGTATTGGAGAAATTAACTGTTTTCTGAGGAGAGTGGTTTTGTAAAACGGCAACTCGCTGCTCACTGGAGCGGAAAGCAGAGTTACCTTAATCACTAGGTTCTCATACGCTCTAGGCTCTTTCCTGTATATAAAGACCTACAAAAATAAGAACCTAGACGCTGTTTTTCCAAAATTATGCACATTGTAATTGATAACCTGTTTCAGTTTGGTGAAAATATGTTCTTATTGCAGGAGTAGCAACTTTGATTGTCAAAGTTCATTTGTTTGTCCCAGTTAGATGTTAGGCTTTGAATCCCCTTCACTGCTGTTTTTAAGCTTACAATTAGTCATTAAGTCCACAAAACTTTGCTAAAACAAGTAGCAGTCTTTGGTGACGAGTCTGAAAGGCCTGAACGAGGCATCCTTCGAGTAAGAACTTTTATACCTTGAAAATAGTCTTATACCTTCACAATAGAACCTACTTCTGCTTGGCTCTCAAAAAAGTAGGTTCTTATATGCGGAGATTTACCGTAGAGTACGGTGTGGCATTCACATCAGGAATACCTTGTTTCTGAAACTGGTTACATTTCAGATGAAACCAAGTGATGGAATTGATAACAAAGTTCCTCATACCATTTTAATTCTGATCAGGTATGGCTAAAAGCTTCTCCCGGCCATTTTACTTTCAAACATACGACACCTCTTATGAGAAATTGGAAAACATTCAGGCTGACCAGTTTCTAATATTTTGATACACAAAATTTAAAAAGGTCCATCTGTAGTGTCTACCTACAGGCTTTTACTGCAGAGAAATGAGGACAAAATTTTTGCACAAAAAATGTTATGTCATCATTAACGTAAAATAGTTCAGCGGGTTGATTTGAAAACCATTTAGGTTAACCATGATCCTTATGCCAAAGTTTTAAATATGTGATAAATGGAAACTTATTGGGAAAGTGACGATATCTGGCTGGTACCAGCCCAGTTCGAAACGAGATATAAACAAAGAGATAATTGGAGTGTCTTCTTTCGTCATCTTGACTTTTGGAATCCTATTTCTCAATACGTTTCAAGTCACTTCGCCATTTGCTAAGCTCCTTTGAGACCTGTTTCCACCGACTGGACTCTTCGGAGTGGGCAAAAATGTCATTGTTTACGAAAGGAAATGTCGCCTTGTGACAGAATAAAATTTCCAAGGCTGAATGAATTTGATTGAGTAAAAATTCCACAGGCTCGGGAAATTCCACTGACTGGGGACTGTCCTTTAGAACCCGATTTTCATGACTTAACAACAATCTAACTAATTTTAATGAAAACAACCACCTCCTTTAGCTTAGATTTAATTTGAATCATCTTTGTAACTAACTTTGTACTTTGATGTTTTTCGTTGTAATCTTATCTTTCTTGACATGCCCCTTGAAACACAATGCATTCGATGATGGGATGGCCATACATGAATAATCAAAATTGACAATGAAATTAAATGGAACTAAACGCGCCATATCAAGCAACAATGGATGGTGAATCTCCTTTTGATCAAGGCAATAAAAGTCTCGAAAATAGGGACAGTCTATATGACGACCGTCATTCCAATCACTTCGTGAATTTCGCAGTGTGGAACAGATCTTTTCTGACGTTACGTTGATAGATTCTGCATACACGACCTCGTAAGGGATAGGGTAGAGGGAGAATCTGACCATGGTGAAATGCTTTCTATAAAGGAATCAATAGTGGCGTAACAGTCTATCACTCACTGCAATGGATCATAGCAAAATGCCCTTGACATCTGCTCAGTAATTTTCCGTGAAGTTCTAATTTTGCCGTTTTAACTTTAAATTTAAATTCAGATAGCGTGCGGCTTAGTTACAGAGAGCGCCCAAAGTTATTTCTTTTAAATAAGGTTTGCAAAAAATACTCAACTTACCGCTTTCTTGCACCATGAGCAACTAACTGCAATCATGTCCTAAGATGAAACATCAAGAGGTCATTTCATTTCTTATGTGCAGCGATACAACGAAAACACTTTTTCGGGTAATGACTTCAGTAAGGCAATGAAGAAGGTGAAGTTTTAGAGGGTAAGCTACAGACTGCGATCATTTCCTTAGATGAAACATCAAAAGGTCATTTCATTTCTTACGTGCAGCGATACAACGAAAACCCTTTTTCGGGTAATGACTTCAGTAAGGCGATGAAGAAGGTGAAGTTATAGAAGGTGAGCTACAGACTGCAATCATGTCCCAAGATGAAACATCAAGAGGTCATTTCTTACATGCAGCGGTTCAACGAGAAACCCTTTTTTAGGTTATGACTTCAGTAAGGCTATGAATGAGGTGAAGGTTTAGAAGGTGAGCTACAGACAGCAATAATGTCCTGAGATGAAACCTAAAGAGGTCATTTCAACTCTTATACGCAGCAATATAAAGAAAAACTCTTTCTTGGGCTGTGAATTCAGTAAGGCTATGAAGACATTACGTGAAGCTTTATTTTCTTCCATGTAGTTTGGTGCTGCTTTCTTTCACCGGCTCTTCTCATAAAAATCCCTGAGCTCTTTTGAATAACTCTTCGAATTTTAAGAGTATTTTGACAAATACTACAAGACTTACAACAACTGTTCTGTGGAATGACACTTACCCGTGCCGATTGAAACGATAATTTTGACTGGAAATACTACAAAATGAAAGACATATTCATTAAAAGAGACTCAATATCACAGTTTTGGATGTTGAAGAATTCCAAACTTTCTGGACGGTCTTTTGAATCAAAATGAACTGATTTGAGTCTAACAATTGCGACCTCTCAGGCCTTCTTCATTACTTGCTGGTTATGTCAAATGAATACATGCATACATCGATCAGGGCTCAAAAAACTTTTCCTTTCTGGTAGCAAGACGACCATGTATGTTTCTTCTTTCACACCTTCTCCTTCTTTCCCTACATGGGGCCCCATTTTATCCCCTTTCCTTCGTTCCCCCTTTCCATTCCTTCTCTTCCACTTCCATCCTTGTCCCTCTTTCCTCTTTCTTGGATTTACCTGATCAAATATTGTGAACAGGGGGGGGGCTCTCTCCTCTACTAGTTTACCTATTGAGAGACCTCCTCCTTTAAACCATTCCCTACATACAACTTATTATTAAGCTCCTACGTGTTTGTATACTGAATACTGTACTTAGTTTTCTGTAACATGGTATTGATTTTTTGTAAAATTGTATATTCAATCTGCGTCGTGTAGTCTTTTGTATGTACGGTAGAAATATAAATTGCTTACAGAGAATTTAAACTATATGAAATTGAAACTGAAACTGACTTTCCCTTCTTGCTTCCTGGGGAATTGGAGCATTTCAGCTACCTTCCTAGCAGCGATGCTACCACGATACTTGGATTTTTAGCCCTGAATTGATGCATGTCACAAATGCGCCACATGAAAAAGTAATTGCGAACTGGCACTATCGTAATTCAGATCGGGGCTACGGAGAGAACTCCTCCTTCAGAAATAACCCTGCATAAAATTTCATTGACTTGTTTTGTTAGCTAATACAGTAGAAACCGACATAAAGGAACGGAACCTGTTTTTATAGGACCCTTGAGGTTGAAATCTAATCTTGTAAACCTCCTAAATAAGAACCCTCCAGAGGCTGAAACTGGGAGAGGTTCTCATATAATAGGTTTCGTGTGTTCAGAATTCCCAAGAATTTTCAAGAATTCAGATCCTGATCAGGATTCTTCAATGGTACAAAACACTGCATGATTTTAAAACAAGAATTCTAACCCAAAACTGTTGTCACGAAACAAAGGAATTCTTCACAATTCTTGCGCTGAAAAATAGTATTAATGTTTGCAAGGTTTGTACTGTATATAAGAACCTTTTAAGAACCATGCAGGCTAGAATTTAGAATAACTGCCATTTAATCAAGAACCTATTCAGGCTGCCCAAGAAAAACCCACATTCTTCTATGCGGATTTTTACTGCAAGTATCGTTATTGTATTTTTTATTACCTGACTGAAATTTCAAAAACGAGGCAATACAGAATCCCGCCACTCCCATTGGTTAATCGCAACTTTCCCGCGGGTTTCCCGTAGCCTTGTATAATACGATACAAGGACGCGTTTTTGTCACCACGGCAACTGCTTTAGACCTATGAGATTTACAATTAACTAAGAAGACATGATAGTAACACAATGTGTTTGACGAAAAGATAAAAGTCAAAATTAGTAGCTGTCAGGTAATAAAACTCATACTAACCGGTTTTCTCGTTGCCCAGGAAAATATAAAGCCGTTGGTCTTAATGCACAGACCTCGCAAGCTCGGTCTGTACTTTTAAGACCTCGGGCTTCATATTTTCCTGTACAACACAAAACCTCGGTTAGTATGCGCATATAGGATACCGAGAACTGTATCCTCATTATAAGTATCATTCTTATCTGGAGTACCAGGCCCTAGGTAAGTACCTCGACTTGCAAAAAGACAACAACAACAAAATATAACTGCATATTACCTTTCCACATGTGTCGCATTTTCCTTCTTGTTTTCTCCGGTGAGCAACATGATGCTGTGGAAATGGCTGAAATTCAATTGATCAACATGTTATCAACATGTTACGGGGAAGGCTTCGTCGTAAATTTTCGGGTCATCAAAATATATGAAACTGGTGAGCCTGAATTTTTTGCAGCTCTTTTAAGTTCTTATTTGAAACAAAAAAGTTGATTGAAATTGCAGTCAGTTTCCCCTTTTTCATAGATACTCAAGTGTTTATTTATTAAATGTATCATACAGAGCCTTTAGTAAAAAAGGAAAATACAGCAGGATGTAGCATTTAGTATCAATAATGGAGTTTTGCCTTTCTGGGTGGGCATTACAATTTTTACAAGACTTTCTTATGAGAAACTTGTCGGCCTATTTCTCCAAACAGACCCGTTTCACAAGAAAATGTATATACAGCCTGATCTGAAAAATGAGCTTCTTGTATGCAGGTTTTTACCAGGTCCCAGGGGTGGAAAAAAGCGCGAAGCTTGTCTGTCTAGAAGAAAGAGTGGAGCAAGAGAGAATTCCGAAAGGAAGGAAGGGCACGAGAAATGATAGGAAAAACGAGGAAAGAAAATGGAGAAGAGGAAGAACGATGGATGGCAAAGGAAAAGAAGACTTGATGAAAGACAAAACATAGATCGAAAATATATCAAGAGGAAGTGAAGGAAGAAAGGAAAGATTAGAGGGCGGGCTACACCGTACACAATATTGCAATTCATGCTTACATATTAGTTGTAGCTGGTAAAACGATAAGATTTCGATAGCTTGTGAGACTTTACATATGAAGCAATGGAACTTCTTAGCTTTCTGAAACTTCATTGAAACAAAATGGCCATTCCAAGTGACTCTTAAAATACCCGAGAAAACAATATATGTGTTGTGCGATGGTTCAACTCAAAACCTTATCTAGCACAAGAGAAAACTGATAAAACAATGAAAGGAAGAATTTCGGCTTGAAGTTGCTCAGGCTCTAGACGTAGTCTGCAGTCACAATCCTAAACAGAATTTGGCCAACCTTTTTCCAATCTTGCGGGCATCTCCAAAGCATATGAACATATTAGCAAAATCTTTCACGCTAAAGACCTTCGATCTTATCATCTCCTATAAGAATCAAAAGAAACAGTCTATTTTCTGAAAATGTGTCCTTCTTTGCGCAGGCCTTCTGTACCTAATATTCAAGATCCCTCATGCGCCAATTTGCAAAATTGTAAAATATAAGGCAAGGTTTAAAAATTTACCTCCTTTAAACTTCGTGCTGATCCTTCAACGAACGTTGGTCTACACTTACAACTGTTTATCTACAAAAAGATAATATCAATGCTTTTGTTCGTTCAAATAGTCATCTCATCAGTAAAATATTCCAGCTGAAAGATACTTCTCATCATAGTACCACTACTAAAACTAAGACACAAAAACACAAGATTAGACCATGAACCCTGAAAAGGAGTCCTTGTGGACTAGCCAGGCTATCCTGTTTGAAATTAAAATGAGGAAGAACTATTTGTTAGGCGATTCCCTTAGTCAACACGAAAGAGCAAAGTTTTAACATGACAGCCACTTTTAATAGCAATGCATGAAACTTTTCCTGCCATTTCTGCATCATACTTGCATTGCCGTAATGTATTTCAAGCATTGTGCATGACATGGAACTGACTGATGAGAGGAATAAAAGAATAAAGTAAAGAGATTCGAAGATACAAGTACAAAAAGAGGGGCAATGTTTAGAATGCATGCATGATTCAATTTGTATCATTCAGTGGGTCTCATAGTCGTTGCAAATTATTATGAGGATTATATAAAAAGTAAAAATGCAGCTCTTACCCTCTCTAATTGTTCAATACATTTCTCATGAACCAAAACTTTGCAACCTAAAAATCAATTTTAAAAAACCATAATCAGGTGGGTAGAAAAAATTAATTAATCTTACAGCTGTGTCAGAAAAGTTCAAACGGAAATTTCAAAACGCATTTAGTCCTTTGCAAGGCTTCACAAGAGGGGGAGGGGTACTTGACCTAAATTTGTACGGGTGTGTACCCACGAATAAAAAATTCTTTAACCTGGCTCCAGAATTTTTGCCATCAAATGATACCCGATTCTGGAAAAAGTCGGTCAAAAGCATGCTTCAGAACACAAAATTTGACTTAATAGCAACGACAACCGGCTCCAGAAAAATTGTCTTCTTTTGATACCCTGTTCTAGATAAAAAGGGCGAAAACGATACCCTGAATAACGGCACATCCCCGTCACACAAATATACTAAGTAATCCCTCCTCCCCCGGGGAAAGCTTCAGGACGAATAGGGAGCAGATCGCAAGAAAGGAGCTATAGAAACTTAGCTGACTGTTTATAAAGTTCACACATGGCACCTTTCTGCCAGCGAGAGGGGACACATTTACAACTCTCTGAGTGAGCTGAAGGGAGCTGTATTTGAAGTGATAATACGTTAACCTGATCATTGCCTCTTTCCCGTGATGATTAATGGTGTAACTAAGTAAGTACAAATTTGCCATACAAAAAGGATTAAAAGATCATAAAAACTGAGGAAAAAAGAAATCTAATTACAAATGTACACTACAAGAAAAATCTAAATGTTAAAATGTAGTTTATAAACACGCTCAGTCCCAGCTTAAAATGGCAGGGATGACATTAAAAGGTCGATCCAATTGTTTCCATTGTGGTCCCTTCAGAGGTGTCTATGAAAGAAAAGTTTTCACAAATATTGCTCGAAAGTTTAAAGTAATGCAGCATCTTCGATATTGTAGATGGATGCCTCTGTAACAGACTTTACGCAATTTGATAACATATAAGGGATTATTTTCCCGGTTTTGCAGATCTTTCAAGTCGATGTCAGAAAGTGCGGAAGATAAATTTGACTTCATCACTGTTAAGTGCCTGTTCCTGTTGGTACATTACACTTCCTCAAAAGAAGAAAACTCTTCCGAATATTTTTGAGTCTACCTACTTTCGCTTTCATTGCGATCTGTTTCCTTTAACCGTCATTCTTTCTAATCCCTTTCAGAATTTGTAATCCCTTCTTTCTTAGACATTTCCTCGAAAATTATTCCTGGAGTATGAATAGATTCAAGTATATTTATATTTCCTATGAGAGAGGTTAGGGGCAGTGCAAAATTCATTATATGACATGGCCGGTGGAGAAGAAAACTTGTTCGAAAAAAATCTGCTCGCCCCGTATGAAATTATTGCAACAAAACTAACTGCCCCGTCGCCCTTTCCTTAAAGTCGTCAAAGGTGTATTTGCCCCGTGTTCATGAACAACAGATATTTTACAGTGCGTATCACCGATGAAGTAGCGAAAACGAAAGATTTACTTTGAAGAATTAGAGATATGACTGATGCAAGTAACTGACAAGGAAATTTTGCGTCCAAAATATACATCCAAGCATTATTCTGCTTGCATGATGCACAACTTTGCCCTCAAAATGAGACATTTTACATTTCAAATTTCATCTTAAGCTCACAAAAAGCTAATGTCTCGTTGATACTTGCTTCAAACAGGTGTTGACCCACCTTTGATAAGCTCAATAAAAGTAGTTGCCCCGTTACGTTTTGCACCGGCCATGTTATAAAGTCAACTTTGCTCTGTCCCTTACATGACATACTTCACGTTTCATATTCATTTTCATTCAATCTCATTTAAGCACAACATCCATTCGGCTAAATAGAATACCAAAAGAAAAATAAATTATATACGATAAAAAATTACAAGATAAGCTCAAAAATGCCCCCCTCCCCCCTTCTCCCCCCCATGTACTGATCTTCCATGGATCGGGGCAAACCTATTGTCTATCAGCTCAAAAAGTGAGATTTCAGATCTTTTTTCAATCACACTATGTATGCGGTGTCTCAGTTGAGCTGTGGGATACCATTCCAGGCTTTTGGACCCGCTTTGGACCAGTGCAAAAAACCTTTCTCGTATGTTTTAAATTTAGTTTCTGGACATGGACATCCTTCAGGTTCCTTGCGTCATATTAGGGACCTTAAGCAACTACGACGGCAGCTGCAACGACAACCAAATGTGCCCTTTGTTTCCGAACTTCGGATTGAAAAGACTCTTTGTTTTCCGTTCGAATTTGCTTCCCTTGAGAATCTGTGAAGTTGTCCTTTTCAATTGCACATTGGAAATCCTATTTCTAACGTGCTGTTCTACAGATCTGGATCTTCAAAGTGAAACTCAGTAATTTCAAATGTTGATTATCAAGGAAACAGAGCGTTCCGAAATATTTAAATGAAGATAGAGACTTTGTCTCGTCTCATCTTAGAAAATGTGAAGGTAACGTGGAAAACAATACTCAGTTTGTATTATACAAGATGACGTTCTGGCTGGCGTTGCCGTCGTGGCTGCTAAAGGTCCCTATTTTCATAAGGCAGACCTCTACAAACTTATTTCATAGGCCTTCAGGAAAAGGCTGATTGTCAATTTTGAAAGTCATGACAGCTCGGTCGAGTGTCATTAAGGATGTTCTTATTGTAACCTTCTCTCGTCTTTGAGAATTCTATCAGATCGCAAGCTCTATCCAGGGGCGAAAAGCAATCTTTTTTAGGGGGTGTCCGTTCAAAGGACCGAGTTTTTTCCACGAGGGACCGACTTTTCTAAAGCAGATTCTCTTGCCAAAACGCCCTGATTTCATGAAAATACAACTTCAATAACAGGCATAATTTTGTGATCTGCATTGACTGGGACCGACTCCCGGACATTGTTCGTTAATTGGTCCTGCTAAAGAAACAAGATCACTATGGCTCACTTCGATACAGCACGGAATTAAGAGCAGAATAGGAACCGAATGTTGCTGTAACACAGCTTTGTGGTACAACTCTGTTCAGAGCTATTAACAAACATTAAGCAGTTCAAGTTCAGAGCCGGATCGGGACCGACTTTTACACTATAAAATAGAGACTGAGACCGGATGGTGAAATCATTTGGGGTGTCATACCCCCCCCCTACACCCCCTTCATTTGCGCCCCTGGCTCTATCCTGATATCTTTGCAGAGTGCTGCGCTTACTATTGGACAGGGCCGACATAAGGTCGGACAGGTGTCTGCTGCTCAATTTTCATAGCGATACCTGCTTCTAATTAACAAAATATACATTTGAATCACTCTCACACAAAGTTTTGGCGATTTTTTTGTTCACCCAGCAGAATAAGCCTGATCTAAATAGCAAAGTGATTAAAAAACCCATACTTGCACACTTTTTCCTTGATCCTGATTTCTGAAAAGGAAAATAGAAAATTATCAAATTATGTTCCGGTAAAAAATTTTCAATCCGTGTAGCTTACATTCTAACGAGCTAACGAGTGTTACAAACTTACATACAAAGAGGTACGTTTCAAATTCATTGGGGATTAATGGGTGATTTCAGCTGCATTCACATGACACCTGCAAATTTCGAAAATGACGTGAAATTTTTAAGGATACAGAGAGTCCCCAACATAGAAACCACTTTTCAAGAAACCTCAGGCTGGCTATATTGGGAAATGCTACCCTTATTAAAGAAGCTTCTGTAATTCGACAGACAGCTGTTTTGAGGAAGATGGTTTCTCTTTAGCAGGTTCTTACTGTTAGCCTCTACTTCACACGAAAACGACACGTATTTGTGGGTAGAATTTGAACATGGCAAAATTTGTAAACAGAACATAAACGATTATTTGATAAATTTCTAAAAATGTCAAGATGAATTTGTTCGTCGTCAAGATGCAGCCTCTTTGTCGCAGAGATTCCAAGGAGACAGGGCAGTTTGGAAATCAGTATGCATTTAACTGTATACTTAACCTTTCTAAGGATCTATTTATAGGAGGAAAAAAACCTCACCTGCCAGACCCGGCGCTGAGAGGTGAGATTCCACCTTCCCATAGAATCCTCTGTATTTTCATTTCGCGTTTACAGGACGAATGCAACGCCACCGGTATAATGAAATCCTACCTCACTAGAGGTGGGATCTCACTAGCCTACGTGCAGACTTATATCACCTGGGTGAGGTAAAATTTTCCACATAAACGAAACACCACCGGTATGGTGAGGTGAATTGAAATTATTTGTTGACTCGTATTGGTCAGTTCGTTCTAATTTCACTGAAGCGAGACTTTGCTCCACCTCGCCTCCCAGCCCCAGGGCTGACAGATGAGGTAAAAATCTTAAAAAACAGTGGCTGAAGTTTACCTGGCCTCTCAGCCCCGGGTCTGGGAGGTGAAGAGTTTTCCTCATATAAACAGGGCATAAAGAACATAAAATCAATTAATCAATCATAGGTACCGTCCAAAGTTGGTGGATTTTCACCTGTGCCGGAATCATGTGAGCATCAGCTGAAATATCAGTAACTATTACAGGTTGCCCTCGTGGACATTTCAACACAAATCTTTATGAGTCTTTCGACTATTTAGACATTACTCAAACAACTGACTAACATATACAGGAAACAAGTGAAACTAAATCTAATTATGATTAGGGTTTCCTTGACTAAAACAGGCAGTCTCTGAAATATTATCCCAGTCCCGGAGTTTCTTTAATTTTGTTGCGATCTGCGGGTTTGGTTATAAGCCGTTTATTTTAAAAAAGCACGTGAAACGGCAGACAGCAACCGCTATAGCTTTCTTCCATTTCAAAGTCAACCGAAACAGCGCTGCAGGCTTTATTTCAAAATTACTTTCAAAGCTTTTAGAAGTTGCGCAAAATGGGCATGTCAGTAATAACAAGGTGTGCTGGGTGTGGTGATGGAGCGAAACACCCAAGTCTGGTCTGGTATACACCTGGTTTCGATGTTTTTTGGATGTGTCGTATCTTTTGATCTGCTTTCTTGGGTCAAGGCTTTATTTCCTTATCCGTCGACTTTATACTGTGAAATGTACCGGGTGTGCTATGAACAACAGTATTATGAAAGCAAGTCAGGGGGTACTTTCAAGTACCGAATAAACGAGGGAAGGGATCGAGCATAATTAGGGGACGGAAAAGCGTTCGATGAAATAATACTCGGGGGGGGGGGATGAGTTGGAAAAATTGAAAGTAGTCGCTTTCTTAAAAGACGATTACGCTAAAGATGGCGGCTAGGAACTTTCCACCGAGATGCATTGCGCTCTTCAATCGAATTTCTATAGAACCGTTAAGGATTCGTAATTAGAACGCAGTGCATCTTGGTAAAAAGTTCCTCGGCACCATCTTTAGCGTAATCGCACATTAAAGACTTCTGCTATACCATTATCTCTAAAGGGACCATTATGGAAACAAGGTCAGCTTGACCCTTGTCACTCTACGCGAGCCTAAAGTAGGCACATTTTTTCACAGTAATGTGTTGAGTCCCTTGTGACCAACCGATATCAGCAAATTAAAGAACGCAGGAAACAGAAGCCGATTGGGGGTCAGTCCGAATATATTACAGCTTGACAACCATATTTTGAGCAATACGATTTTACAAAATATGGTAATTTTAGACAGAATAAGAAGAATTTGTCTATTTCAGGTTCCGTGGGCTTGCGTTTGCTGCTGTCTCTAGCACAAAACGCATTCTTACGATTATACTGATTACTGAAAACATGGGTTTTTCAAATACCGGAGGCCTACTGAGAATTCAGCCATAACTCAAATTCAATAAAGCCTTGAGGGTTGGTGTAATTGTTGATTATTCAAGAGATTACACTGTTGTGAATGGTGTGTGGTACTTTTTTCAATTTTTCTCTTTTAATCTGCAAAACTACGTATTTCAATCTGCTAAGAAGTCCAAAATGACGTCATTTTATATGACGTCACTTCATGTTGACCTGAACGAGGCTGCCAAATGCGTAAATACTATAACACTCACATTGCTAGCCTCCTTATCGCGCCTCGCAAACTCGTACAAAATACAAAATGACGATGATATTCGGCCTAGCTTTCGAAGCTTTATGAACCAATTTATGAAAGTTGTAGGCATCAAAACTTGGAAAGAACTTACGATTGGTGTTCAGCAGCTGACAAGGTTGCTTTTAACAATAATTTTATCAACCCCGAACTTGTCCTTTAAGATTTCCACACTTACATTATTAATATCATATATCAGGAATAAGAAATAAAGCTTTAAACACAGATGATTAACAAAAGAAGCAGGAAATTCCCTGCATCATCAATTACTCTGATCACCTTACAACTGCTTCTTCTATCACTGTTCATCTAAAACGGTGGATTTGTGCGGGTGAAATACCTTCAGGTTAATTGTAATTCACTTCTTTTTGAAGTTCTTAAAACAGTCGCAAAACAGTTGTGGTACTTTCGTGTCCAGGTCTCTCTGTTCTAAAATATTAGATAAAAGGCTTCCGCCACACAGCCAATCACAGAGGTACCTGTCACAATCATGTTTTATTCAAATCTATTCATCATATGACCTTCATCCAAAATAAAAACACCTAACACTGGGCTTAAAAGTAATTTTTCAATAGGAAATCGCTCATAAGAAACTCAACTCTCAGGTCACCAAAAATTAAGAAACTCCAGTGCTGGGAGGCCCCTGTATAAACAGAAGAAAGAAACATGCAGACACAGCATTGTTTCTGCATCCTTTGTTCACAGGAACATAGATTTGAATGAATTTGGGTTGCGTTTTTCAGACACAATTTAGAATAAAATTCTTGAAACGACCTGAAGTAGCGGACTCATCTGAATAAACCATGGACACACAATAAACTTGTATCCTGTAAGAAACCACTATCAAATTCTGTAAAAGAACAGCAATAAAATAGTATAAACTTGTAACTGGAGAGAAAGCTGTTAAACCTGCAAGAAAATCAAGTAATCAGTTATCAACAACGTTATTACACCAGACACACGTTTCGTCGCAAGCTCCTCAGTTTGGTTCATGCGAAGAACAGGCAAAAATGGCACGAAATTTTGTCTGTTCTTCGCATGAACAAAACTGATGAGCTTGCGACGAAATGCGTGTTTGGTGTAATAACGTTGTTGATAACTGATTACTTGATTTTCTTGCAGGTTTAACAGTTTTCGCTCCAGTTACAGGTTTGTATCATATTATTGCTGTTCTTTTACAAGAGTTGATAGTGTTTTCTTATAGGATACAAGTTTATTGTGGGTCCATGGTTTACTCAGATGAGTCTAATACTTAAGGGCATTTTAAAAGTTTGTACCACTACTCATTTATCTAAATAAATTTTTGATACCCAAATATATTTAGCACTTCTCCGAATGCATCCAAACTTCCATAAACAAACAACTGTTCAGTACCAAAATTTTATGTTCTAAATTTTAACATAGTCTCTATGGAGACTATGATTTGAACGCCTGCATTCTGTTCGTGGCTAATATTTGTAAATAAATATTATCTTAAACTTTTCGTGCGCTCCAACCAATTCCATGGCCTGACCGAACACAACGCAATATGTTACTGAATTCTTGAGTGGGCATACGCATTTAATCCAGCATCTCGCAAAACAAGTTACATCATTTTGTGAAATCTTCTATGCTAAATTTGTCAATTTGTCTCTTTTTATTTGTGTTTTACGAATTTGTCTGTGGCTTACGTACATAAAGAAATATTGTCTCAAACTCTTTGTGGTCTCTAAAAACTTCAATGGCCTGACAAAGCACAATTTTTCATTCATGTTGCAAAATTCTTACGTGGGCCTACGCAAACATTCAAATAATTTGGCAATATTATTATTGTTTTGCGGAATTTTCTGTTCTAAATTTGTACGTCTAAATTCGTCTGTGGTAAACGTATGTAACGAACTATTGTCTCACACTTTTTGTGGTCTCTCACAACTGCAATAATGAAGCCAAACACAATTACTCATGTTGCCGAACTCTTGCGTGGGCCTACCCCATCAATCCGGAATTTGGCAAACAGTAAATATTTCGTGAAATCTTCTGTACTATTTGTAAGTCTGAATTCGTCTGTGGTAAACGTATGTAAGAAATATTGTCTCATTGTCGTTGTGGTCTCTAACCAGTTAAATGACCCGATGAGACATTATTACTTATTCACGTTGCAAACTTCCTGCATGGACCAACGCAATCAATCAACCTTGCACTGCCTTGAGGACATCGTGGGAATCAAAAGCTTTTACTATTGATAAACAGGGAAACAATGAGAAATCAAACCAAAGCATTGTAGCTTTTTTCTCATTTTACACCTTCGAATTTGAAAAGCTCACATGTTTTGAGTAGTAATCCGTCTACGCATGATTTGATGCCTCTTTTGTTTACGATATCTTAATTTTGTCATTTTGTTGCCTGTTTCGTGTACTGAAAATTGATTTAACTTTGTAAGTGCTATTCGTGGTGAAGAGACAGTGACTCAAGGTCTTTTTTTACCTATGGATGAGACAGTGTAAAGCAAGAAAAATACACATGCTGGGTTTACCGGGTGAGTTAAAAAAAAGTTTACGCATTTGTCGGGTTGTGAAGTTAGTGTAGATCATGGCAGGCACATCCCAACGACATGAAGCATTCAAAAATCCTCTTGTGCTTTCAACGGGGATCAAAGTCTAGAAAGGGGAAGAATGCAATTGTAGATCATGCAGACATTTCATGGTTCGTGTTGGCTTCTTGTACGGATATAAATTTACCGCTTTGTAAATACTAGGGGAATAAGAATATTGTAAGGCCCCGTCCACACGTAAACGTTTACGTCTGTAAACGCATACATTCTTATACGTTTACACCTTGCGTCCACACGTAAACGGCGTTTCAAGTTATCCTAAACGCATACATTCGAAAACGCTTTCAAAAGTGGATACTTTTGAAAACGCTGTTTTCACGTCTCCGTGTGGACGGTCGTAAACGCATACTTTCGTAAACGGTGACGTCACAGACTTCATATTCACCAATCATCTGCAGTTTTTTTAACACTGTTTTTGCGTTTGCATGTGGACGGTCGTAAACGCATACTTTTGTAAACGATGACATCATAGATTTCATGCTCATCGTTCATTTCCCATTGTTTTGGCGTTTACTTGTGGACAGGCTAAAACGCTCCATAAACGATTAGTGGATCAGTGTGGACCGAAAACATTCTATGCGCTTTCAAAACGTAAACGTATACGTGTGGACGGGGCCTAAGTATGGAAAACATTGCAAAAGATCTGTAAATTTATGTAATTGTAGATGATCATCCCGTATCTAATTTCTTTTATACAAATTTTACTTTTTTACATAATAGGCCTGATTTAGCCATTGTTTTGTTTTTCATATGTATGCCTACTTTGAATAAATGAATAACACTAATAATAATAATGGTAAGCTTATCGAAGCAGTGTCCTGGTCCTTTAACTCAATGTGATCACACCACATACTTATTTTTGCACGTGATATTACAGGGTGGTGGTGACTCCACTCACGTGCCCGGAGATGAGGGGAGCACTTGATTGTGACCAGGGTTTTGACGTGAATCTGGACTTTGACAAAGGACCCATTTGTATGACAGAATTTTCACGGATTTCGAACCCCTTTGCACAAATCTCAGGGAGTTTCGTAACCATATATCTATAAATTTTGTTGATTTGAGGATGCAAAATCCATTCAAAATTTCTTCAGTTGTGATAAAAATTCCGAGAAAGCTACCCATCTACCAGAATTAAGGTTAGAAACAGACCCGTATGCAAGGAAGTTCAGGTGAAAAACCTATCCATTTGAGCGGCTCGTCCAGTTTCACTTAACAATCAAGTACACACCCCTTGGGCTAACGCTAAGTAGCAGATTCCACTGGGTGGAGAATCGAGCCATCGTCCCTTACATTGCTAGTCAACCGTGCTACCATTACGCAACTGCTGAAGCACGAATGTTAGTTGGCAAATGCCAGAAATACAAACCTTACAGTCTTGTATATGACATCCAGATGCCTCAGAGTCAAGCCATATATGAGCACCATTGACAGATGAAGTCTAAAAAATAAAAAGAAAATACAATAATGAAGTGAACAAAGGCGTATTTGGATTTGGCATGCACTTCTGCTGGATCAAGAGAAACTTGCAGTGTATTTGTCAAGTTACATTTCCGAACGATATTATTTACTTACAGTTGTATCATTAAAGATTCGAATATTTCCGTAGGATCACAAACATAAAGAGCTCTCAAGCTGTAGTTTCACCTGCTTGATTCAAAGTACACTTTGTAATCTGATCAGCGAGGTCGATGTACAGTACGTTAGCACGTCAGTTGTTTAGTCAGTGACCCTCCTTGGTGTGACTGACCAGCATGTTATTGCAAGTGATTACCATAGAGACTAGACAAGTGAGTTTAACAGGCAATTATCCCCCTGTCCACAGAAAACCTGACATCGGCCTTTTTCATGATTCTATGGTGAACTTTCGAAGAGGATCATTGATGATCATTTGCATCAAGTTTATAAATAGATGATGATACCCTGCCGCAGAGTCGGAATCCTGAAATGATACCCTGTCCCGGAGTCGGAATCCAGAAAATGATACCCTGTTCAGCGGCACGTCGCTGTACGGAGAGAACCCCAAATTCAGTTAAGTTCATTCATTTTTAAAATGCCATCTAATACATCACTACTAACACTACATACCGACCTATCGTATTAACAAAAACAAACTTAGATACAACACATAACATTAAAAGAAAAGAAGGGCAGGATGATATACTTATAACCAAATGTTGGCAGACTAAATAGGTGAGTATGGAGAGCTGCAGTAAGATTAGGGGAATGTCTTAGGAGGGGCTCCCTCAAAAAGTAAGCTAATCGAGGAGGGAACACGCCCTATCTAAAAAGAAAATGACTCATTGAGATGCTATGTGAAACAGAGGTGTAGACAGACAATAAGGCATGGTGTTATTAAAGGGACATGGACGCAAGGAAAACGCAGAAAGTATGGCACACCAAGGACCCCTGACCCATGCCGCAATCAAGAGACACACTTAGATGACAGCATAAGTCAGGCGGGTCCCAGGGCGCACAACCCCACACGCTTCCCCAGCATCCAAGCATGAAGAAATAAAAATCATCGTAAATCGTAAAATACTTGGGAGAAATTGATACAATCTTCAATAAAACCATAGTTTTATTCTTCTTAAACTTCATTCAACAATAACATCACTGTTGAATGTAACAGATTCTTGGTATAGCAATGTTGATCGAAAAAATGTCAACTTAAGCCTTTTCCTTGATTTCAAAACAACATTCGATACCATTGATCATGATATTTTCTTAGCAAAACTACAAAGATATGGCATTTGCCAGAAGGAGCTCGCATGGTTCGCTTCCTATCTAGCAGAACACCAGCAGTATTGCTACCTTAACGGCCAGAATTCTGAGAAACGTCTGGTTTCTTGTAGCATTCCGCAAGGGTAATGTTTAGGGCCTCTTCTATTTATATTATATACCAACGATTTTGAGGAGTCCCTTACAAATTTCGCACCCAATATGTATGCCGATGACACAAGTATTACTCTTGGTGGAGAGGACGCTTACCAACTATTGATGAGCCACTGTCATGGAATCAACAGTATAAGATAGTAAAAGGAAAATTAAAGGGAGGTCTTGATTCCATCAGAAAACTTCGACAATTGCTCCCTCAATCACAACTTTTTCAAGTATACCGGGCATTGGTGGAAAGTCACCTCAGATATGGTAATCTGCTATGGGGTCACCTTTCTGCAACTAAACTCAAAAACTTGCAAAAGTTACAGGATAGGGCAATGACTCTGATCCAATCTGCGCCTATTAAAGACAGAATACCATCTGCAACACTAAGTGTAAATGAACTAATTAAGCTTGACCAAGTGATGATGGTGCATAAAAATCTAAATGAACAATGTCCAGAAATCCTTAAGCAAAAGTTCACAAAGAGATCTCATGTTTCAAAATATGAAACAAGGAGAGCGAATGACCTGCAGATACCACGACCTAGGCTAGAGATAACTAAAAAGAGCTTTTCGTAGAAAAGGTGCCAAGATGTGGAATGATATCTCCAACAATATTGGAAATGTGGAATCTGCTGCACTTTTCAAAAAGCAGGTTAGAAACTATTTTTTGGGCCAATAAGACATCGACGACCCCTTGAAACATGACCTCTTAGAAGAACAGTGTGATTAGATATACATTCATTTTTATCTTTATTTCATTTTATATGTATTTTTAGCCGAAGGAGTATCATGTATAAAAAAGATTAAATGAAGAAATGAAAAGAGTTTATGAGGGCCCCTTGAAAAAAACTTTATTGAAGGGCAACCCTCCCTAAATTCAATGAAATGAAAGAAAATGAAATGAAGGTCTACAACAGCCCTATGCTAAAGAAATCTGAAAACAAAAATACAACTTACACTCCAATCAACTCTGTCAGGGTAGAATTGTTTCCTTGCATTAGTTAGCCATGACTCTGATGCGCCGTCTGTGCTCGTTTGAGAGGCATGTGGCATCGACATTGCCTTCCTGAAAAAATAACGATTTGAAAACATCAGCAAATGAGTCAAACAAACTAGCAAATATCATTTGCATCCAGACCATTCCTTCTTGTGTCAATTTCGTATATTCATCTACCCATAAAAAGATACAGTAACTGCCGAGAGTGGGCTTAGTACCATAGTAATGTTGGTTTCGTGACGAAAAAGTTATTGGTTACGGTGTAAACCAATGTTTATCGCTTTAAGCCGAATTCACAATACGGGGTGTATCCAGATAGGCTATGAGCCTAAAAATTTATAAATTTCCCTGGAAAGAAATATCCGACACAAATAAGATAGTGATTTCCTCCTGTGCTTTCTTTTCATGTATAGTACTTGCAAAGAAGGTCTCCAGCGAAAGTCGCAAGCAAGAAAAAGTAACCATATGTCAAATTGATAGCACTTCTTTTCACGTGATTTATGCTTTGAAGAGGTGGCAATGAAGCAGCAATTGTAAAAAGGATCCCTTCATTAGAAAATCTCTCACATGAGCTGAAATGTTTGCTTTGATAATTTCCTTTTAAAAATCACGGAGCAACGAAAATCATCGCACAGAGATACGTTGTCGATCACTATCTCATATGTCATAACTTTCATTCCAGAGAAAGTCAACTTTAGCAGCCCTTTTTCATACACCTTGTAGAAGCGTTCAATTTTGCCGCTAATCGAAAATTCCACGTTCCATTCCAGTCCATGACTTATGTGGCGTTAAAGTTGACATTGTCATTGTCGGAAATAGAAATTCAGTTCAAAAGTACATAAAGTATGGACCAGAATGAAATGTGGAATCCTGGTTCCCATACGTTCCCCTTTCCAGCATTTCTTAATTTCTGGGTATAAATGATGAGTGATTTTAGAAAACAGAATTTCCTCATCTAAGTTAGCCTTTGACTGAAAGATTAACATTTTAGTTATGAATATTGACTCACCCAGTATGTGAAAATACGATCAAAATCGACACCCTAAAGAGTAATTTTTGTAAAAAGACACCCTACATTTGTCTAATTGTAATGTTACAAAAAATGAAACCGTAAAGTTTATTTTCTGCCGGAAAAAAGGCACCCCTATAAAATAGCAAATCCAAGAATGGTATGCATGGCATTTACTCCCCCCCCCTAGGCCTTTTTTCAATCATAATCAAAACAATTTAAACACAAAAAGTTACTTTCTACTGTGCCTTCCAAAGCAAGAAAAGACACAAGGCTATCTAATTCCTGCTTTGGGTGACACTCACAATTCTAATACTTTAGGGGAAAAGTAGAATCCAAGGTAGCTTTGTACCAAATAATACAAAAACCCTGAAATTTTTTTAATCCAATCAGGTTTACCCATCTCAAGGTTTAATTGATCATTGATTATTTGGTACCAAGCTACCCTGGTAAAACTAACAATGAAGGGGGCGCTGCTGTTTACTCTCTAATCGTTCAATTCAATCAAATGCTTCGTTGCATTTATGAATCTTCTACGATGATTCTGTTGTCAGAGATCTTTGCTCCCAAGCAGAAGCAATCTGCATAATGTATCGGAATCCATTTCACTTATGTCTAAACAAGGGATGATAACTTGGCGAAAGAGATCGCTAGGCATCAATTCAGACTGGTGACAGTGTAGGAGAAAGTCTGAATCCAGGTCTGTCTGAATAACGTCTATTAGTTAAAAGGCACGAGCATTATCAACACACATCAACACAGAGCTACAGAAATGGGGTTTTGCGTGGCATAGGTTCCAAATCTTTAAATCTACTAAAAAAGGCGGGTGTAAAATTCAATGACCTATATCTTTAAACTGAATGACTTGAAAGAAACTTTAACCACTTTTCTATGATTCTAACGTTGGACTTTTCAGAAATCTTAATCATTTGTCGAAATTACAGCCTTTCTTATATTTTAGCTAAATTTATGATGTGACGTCATCAAATTTCTCAATCACAAACCAGAAGAGTGAAGGAGTTTTGCTTGATACCCTATTGTAGGCATCCTTAAACTATGGTTTTCTTGAAAATTATTTGATCTTTCGTGAACAGGTTTAGAAATTACGACTGTTTTAAGTTTTTTTCGAAAATTTCCTAGAATTCTTCAAAAAGAAGAAAAACACTTTAATTCTGAAAATACTGAAGATTTCAGAAAAGTCCAACGGCAGATTTACTGTAAAATAGTTAAAGTTTCTTTGAAGCCGTTCAGTTCATAGAAATAGGTCATTGAATTTTTGAAACCTATGCTGTTTTAAGTAGCCTTTTCTTTGTTCCAATAAGAGACTACCTTAGTTGACCTTTGACTGATAGATGAGCATGTTAGTTTTGAATATCGGTCAACTATTTTTTATTCCACAACCCTCCAAACGCCTAAACTTTTTTTATCCACACGGTACTTCATTCACTTGATGTTATCCAGAAGCTCAACTTGCGATGTCCTTTTTAAAAGTATTTTCGACACGGACTTCAAATCATGCATTTATCACTGAATTCTAAATCATTTACTGTATACTGTAATACTGAAGTACGCTTGACGTTAGATTTCAGGCGAATGATTCGCGGATGAGGATAAAGACAATTGCATAGTTTTGGGCGAGAAATCTTGCTTCATGTCAAATCTCGCCTGATATCTTGTGCGAGACAGAATTAAACAAAGCCTCCTTAAAAGCTTTGGTAAACAGTAACTGAGACAGGAGTGGGAGACGGAATTCCTACATATTTAAAATTAGCTTTGAAACTGGCATTTTTCCACAAAAATTGGTTCACACGCCCAAACAGCTATCAGCGAAATGATCTTCTCACAATTCCAAAAGATGCAGAAGCGTCACACGACCAAATCTCTCAGTGTGAACGTCTGGATTGAGCGATAAGTTTGTACCAGATGGGGAAAGAACGGGTGACGTTTTAAGGATGCTGTTCCCCGAATATCACTGCAACAACAACGGCAGGATTTGCAAAATAATAGCATCAGTTCATCTGGTTCAACCTCGTTCCCAGAGTGTTTTTGCGTCATACGCTGATCACGAAGCCGAATGAACACCCTGGTACACTTCGATAAAATGCGCACAGAATCTGGGTGCATTTGGAAGCCATTATGGATTTCATCTTTCCTAGGCAACGCGAATCGAACGAAAATGGCCGTTGCTCTAGAGATAATTCTACAGAAGATAAATCGAGAAACTAAAAACAAACACTTTGAGGACCATATTTCAACCTTTTTGAAGGTATTGGAACAACAATCTGGAGTTGGTAAATATGTTTAATGTGAAGATAAGCACGGTTCGTTGGGTGCGAAAATGGGCCTAAGTTGAAAGTTAGAGAAACTTTCATTCATTGCAGCTTCCAAAATTAAATGGCTTGTTACTCTTCGAATTTCGGAAATAAATTGCAAATGATGGTCAGAGTGGGTAAAGAATGTGGTTTTACGTCGAATTTTAACATGCCACAGCCGTTTACCCACGCAAAACGGAGTTACGGCGCAAAATGGTGAACCGCCAATCAGATTGCCGAATGGCCTCTTGTATCCCACAGTAGAGGCAGAGCAACGAACTCACTCTGGGGACGAGATTGCCTTTGGTTCACATTTCAATTCAAAGCGATTAGCAAATGCAAACCAAAGAAACTCTCTCAACCACCGTTAATTCAAAACAGACATAGGCACAAAGTTGCCCCAAAACCAGTGCGGCAAACTGTCACTTGGTGCGGGTAAAGGGAGGTTTCTATGACAGGTTATAAGCTTAAAACGAAAGAAGAAGGGTAAATCTAAAGTTCTGTCTGGCGTATTTTGTTTACGTCACTAAGAAGAGGCGCAGAGTGCATTACAATTCTTGCATATTCATTGCTCAAATGTAGACAGTTACTCCTCAGCTAATGAATCAAATAGACAAAATCCGCCAGATAGAACTATAGATTTACCCTTCCTTGTTTGTTATAAGCACGTAACTTCTTTTAAAAACATCCCTTCGCCCGCACCAAGAAAGAGTTTGCCTTACTGGTTTTAGGGCAACTTTGCGGCTATGCTTGTTTTGAATTACTGGTTGAGAGAATTTATTTTGTTTTCATTCACTAATCTCTTTTAATTGAGGTGTGAACCAAAACAACTGATGCTATTGTATTACAAAATCTGCCCTTGTTTGAGCAAACCCGTTAATGACTAATCCATCCAATCATTCCTTACTCATTTATTCATTCATTCATTCATTCCTTCATTCATTTATTCATTCAGAAATGTACTCATTCATTTAGCCATTCATTCGTTCACCATTCTTAGATTCGCTATAACAGGTCTTGGATTCATCTCAAAGTATCTCATATCGAAATTGTTCGAATACGTATTGTATTGCAGTCCAATGTATAGTTCATAAAATAACGTTATCTTGATTTCCTACACAGGCATCTGTTCAACCTAAACACATTCAGTCTGGGTCCTTGCTTCACGCTTTCTCATTAGAACTCATCGAACAAGTCTAGCAAACATCCGATGCGTTTTTGATGACTGATCTACATGCATGCAAAAGTACCATAAATATTTTCAAACCAACTGTTGAGCATCTCCCTTGTGCTTTTATAACCTCCCTCAAATAGAAAATTCTCGATACTTACTCCTTCACTGACTATTTCATTTTCAATTTCATTTTCCGTTTCTTAAACACGGTAGCCCCATCAGTTGATCATCAACTGCTTTTCAGGGGGCCATGACTATGTTGATAGGAGGTTTGGATTGCGAAATATGGGTACATTTTAGTTACTGAGGAGTTAGTACGGCCATATAATGTAAAGATTAAGCACATGTTGCCGTTGCTGTTGATAATTTATGGTCGGAAAATTTTGGTTCTTAGCCCCCCTATACAGTCATGGCTGTGGCTGGTATCGGCCCTGGAAAATCTCACATATTGACAGGAAGGAATGGTCGATTTGCGGCGGGTAAATTACTGAACCTAACTGAACAAATCGCGAATAAACCAAGGAAGTTTTCAATATCATAGCCTTGACGTGAGGGTCATCAGGGTTTGCGGAACAGCGGAATTTGAAGAGAATATGTCGCGGAATACGGAATTCTAGCAATTTTTCGGCGGAACAACGGAATTCTTCATACGTACCGGACGGGGATTTTCTCGAAAATGATAAGCGGGATGCGGAATTTTCATGAAATTTTACGGATTTGCGGATCCTTCTTCTGCTGTCTTGTAAAACGAGGTCGTGGTCACATCTCTGTTTTTCTGTTCAGCACTATGACAATATTTTCAAAGCTTTGCATAAGAATTTTCACTGCCACTCTCCTCCTCTTTCCATCTGGATGGATGAAAATGTCTAACAATACTACTTTGTGCCATCATTGATAACGAAGTGGCGGGATGCGGAACTTTGGCTAAAAATGACCGGAACGGCGGATTTTAACTGAAAATCGCGCGGAACGGGCGGATTTTTACCCCCCTTGTAGCCCCCACCTTGACATTCAGGGAGCAGCCTTTACTCAAACGCTGGGCCTTTTTAATGACCCACCCAGTACAATAGCCCGGCGGATGGGGGTACTCAGTATATTTGTCCTACGGGGTTGTGCCGTTTTCAGGGTATCGCTTTCGCCTATTTTTGCTACAACGCGTATCAAAGGGAGGACACTTTCTGAAGCCTGTTGTCAAAACATGTGAAATGGGGAAATTTTTGAGTTTTTGAGCACACTTTTTATCGATTTTTTCTAGAACCGGGTATCATTTGAAGGCAAAATTCTGGAGTTAGACAAAGCAATTTCTATTCATGGGCACATCCCTATACAAATTTGGTTTAGTACCCTTAGCACCCCCCCCCCCGGTATAAATACAACAATGAATAGCGGCTGTAGACGAGACATGAGAAAGATGAGCTGCTCTACTTGCAGAATCGAATCGAAACCAACATCGAACCTATTTTCAGATTATCCATTGTCGGCCGATCTTGAATTAAATAGAGAACAAAGATCCACCTACGCAAACTGGTGGTTCCCGTCCCGGGAAATTAATCACAAAGCGGGGAATATCGTTTACATTCCCAGGTTTGCACGACACTAACATCCAATTTCACAATTCCTATTCGAAATCAAAGCAGGTCAAAATGATCATAATATATCAAATTTGATGAAAACACCAAATTTCAAATGAACTGAAGCTGCGTTAACAAGAAATTCTTTCCTAAATTTCAAAATTCACCAATGCATGAGTAATACGCCTAAGCGGCCTTGTTTTGCTTGCGCCTTATGAAATTTCCGAGCCCAGATTATTCATAATCTTAGTGTTAGCGATTTTAATTTCATGAGGGTAACAAGTTTGAAAATTTATAAGGGATTTCACCGTGAATAGTGACTTGAGGGTGTAAAGTTACACCCCGAACGATTTTCATGGTCAAATTCCGAATAAATTCTCAAACTTATCATTACCATGAAATTGAAGTTACAAACTCCAGGAATATGAATATTTGCCAGTAAACTAAACTTTGGGTGCTGAATCCAAACCTGTGGTCAGAAATATCTCACCAAGAAATTTTCAAAAATTTCTAAAACGAGGCCGTTAATTGAAGAGGTGTATTTGATAATATCTCTGGAACCTTGGTAATGTAACATGTTTACAGTTCATCTGGAAAAAGAGGGGGCATGTAGACCTATCATCTCAAGGGGGGTGTCACTTTGCCTGAACAATCGTACCAATAACTGCGCAAAGTTTTGAGAATTTCAGGGTCATAATGCAGTAATCAATGTTATTAATCAATGGAATCACCTTCCAGCTTCCATTATTAATTTGACATCTGTTCTTGAGTTCCAGAAGCATATGATAGGCACATGAGTGACAACAAATTTATAGTCAGTTGAATATCATGATGAACTTAGGCTATTTAGCCTTTCATACCCTTAACCCCATATATTATTATATTGGGTTATATCATATTATAAAATATTTATTATATTACATTTAATTTGATTATTTACAAACTTTGATTGTTTACATACATTTTTCCTGACAACAGTAATGGCAGATTTTTGCCTGTCTGGGGCTGACTTTCAAAAATCTTTCCAAAATCCTCATTCTTTCCCCCATGAAGATGCTTCCCAATCCCCCTATGCTCATGCTCATCCAAGTTTTCCCAAGGCAGTACCTATTTCTAAGCAAAAACAGTGTAAAAAAAGACTGAGTATACAATAGTTGAATACCATACAAGTTCATCCCAAAGGCCAAAAATTTATCTACAAGAAAAGCAGTATGTCACCATATGCCATAATACTGATAAAGCCTTTTCCCTTTTGTGGGGTGAGTGGCCGAGTGGCTTAAACAGTCTTTGTCAGGTGACTGAAGTCAAGCTTGGTTGAGTGAGGTCAGATTTCGGATGGGTGACCTCTGAGGCCTGACCTCGCAACTCACCTCGTCATCCTTCGGAAGGGACGTTAAACTAGGGGTCCCATGCCTGGATGCGGCATGCACAGTGGGCCTAAATTAGCTTTCAGTAGCTAGAAATCCTGACAAGCCCACTCAAAACAAATTGAAAACAAATAAACCTTGAGTAACAAAGGTGCAAATTTAAGGTACCATATCAGTTGGACCAGTGCAGAAATTATGGGGGGCTGGGGGAAGGGCAGTTGTCCCCCCAATTCAACAAGACTTCGAAATTCTCCATTGGAAATTTTAAAGGTGGGTTCCAAACTGCAATGAAAAAGCTAGTTGCTGTTGAGAAGGAAAGAGTTTATTTTGAATGAGCAAACAAAATGCTCATGCTCTATCTGCAGCATATTTTTGAGTTCTTATGCACTAACCTTCCTTTCAAAAATGAGAAGAAAGTGGTTGGGTATTGGTTGGGTTCAGGATTGACATTTCCGAGAAGTGTTGGAGCGTGATTGGGAGAGGCATTCTAAGCCAATATAAAGGCTGGAGTTTCAAAACCTTCCTTGGGGCGCTAACTACAAGATGAACAATTCAAGAATTGTTAGTAAGTTTCCATGTCTATGGTTGGGGGCAATAATTGGATGGCGAGAAGCGTTCTAAGACAAAGTGAGGTTCTTAACACAAAATTTGTTTGAGAAGTAGCTATTAATACTTGTCAAATATTCAAGTTTTTCAGCAAAAGTAATTTATGTTTTGCTCATGCTCAAAGAATTTCATGGGCTGCCACTCTGCAAAAAATCATTACAAAATTTTCAAAATCCAAAGTCAATATTGGTAAACATTGGGTCGTGGGATGCATTCTGGGCAAAAGTAGAGGGTGTGTCCTCAAAAATTTTCCTGGGGCTTCACTCCCAGATTCCTGATAGCAATTGGACTTACCCTAATGGTATGTTTTTTCATCTCTTTCCGTCAACTTTTGCTGAATAGAGATAGTTGTGAAATCTGATATACCTATTCTGCTAGCACATTTAAGGACCGTACTTACATCCGGTCTTCCAGCAAAATACATCAGAATCAAACAAAAGCATTTCTCCCAACTCAGAAAATTGATGGCCCTTGTTCTCCAACTCAAAGAACAGAATTTCCACCACTGAGCTGGATGGTGATGGGTGGGGAAAGCAAAATAAAATTTGCAATAAGTTCATCCAAGAAGTTGTTTGTTCCTCAGAAAAAAGGAATGGACCTGGGCCACTCTTTGTTTGGTTTGACACCCACATGTAATTAAGTCATGATGCAATTGCACAAACCCAACAAAAACAGCTGGCCTTGCCAAGTGTGTGAACACTATCCAGGAACACATTTGATCAACTTGAGATCATTGTCCTTGCCACTACTGCCTTGACAACTATGTCTTGATTCCCATTATGGCACTGTTTATATGAGGAGGGCTGCTTTACCATTTTGGTAAAGCAGCCCTCCTCTTGAAGAGAGTTGGACTATATTTTGTGTTTAAATGGAAAGCTAGCCCTTCTAGGAGCACTAGACATTCAAATCCCATTTTTCTACATTGATTCTATTGTTTCCACCAGCCTGCCTAGGTGTGCTAGCCTTCTTCTATGGCAAGATCTCTGGTACTCAAGAAATATCTCACCTTGGCAGGGCTCCTTGTGTAAATGAGAAAGGATTTTATTAAGGATAGATCTGAAGGTGAGATCTCAGCGAAGTGGAGGGCTGCTCTTCAACATAAACAGCAGTTAAAACTTGGATTTATAACACCCAGCTCAAAACCAGACTTACTAACAAGGGGACTTTTTACCTTGATGAAAGTACTTAAAATTAGATCTTTGACCAACTTCACTGCAGTTTGGGCATCATTAGATAACAGATAACAGAATTCGGCCATTAGCTGGAAGGGGTTTGACTACCTTCTTTGATTGGTGGTTGAAGGCTGCAAATAAGGTAGTGTTGTAGTGGTGGCCCTACAGCCAGAACAGTCGGGCAGACAAAGGTTCAACAACCGGTAGTGTCCCACCACTTAGGCTTCATGACAAGGGGTCACTGCTTAGCCATTTCTATCATTCCAAAACTAAAACTGGAACTTTGCCCTCAGTATTAGTGGTAACTATCTGAAGTTTGGATTTGAAAATACATATCTGCTTCTACACTGAGATGTGACATACCAAAACAGGAAGCACTGATGCATGGCAAAACAATGATAGCAAAATTGCAAGTTTTACATTCAGCCAGACCACTGGATGTAAATGCAGACTGATTCTTAGAGTCACTATGCAGAAGCAATTACTTAACAAGTATTTTGACTTTCCAAATACATCTATTTTTTGTCTGGCACTCTTTGTGTTTGTATTCCATTCTCATTTCAAAATATGCAAATAATTCTTCCAACATTTTACACATACACCATAAAAGCCTCGTCCATCCTGATCAGTTACAATGGATCACATCTGAACTACATTTTTACCAATGCTTGCCATATGTCAACACTCAGATGCTTTTCAATCAGGCACAAAATAAAGAAGTTCCTTCCTTCACAAGGTAAAATTTTAATATGATATATCGCATGGGATGAGAAATCGTACTTTACATCAAATGTTAAACATCTTTACAGATGCATCTGAAGGTGAAGGTCCGGCACAATGTCTCACAATTTTATCATTAGCAGCATCGCTGAAGCAATCAACATAGGATTGCTTGCAGTGTTTTTTCATCATTTAAAACTTGGAGTGTTGAATTTCACATATTTTGACCTTTGAGGCCTAACGCTGTGTTGCAGGCCTAAAAATGTTTACACCACACACTCACCACATTTGGCTCGATCAAAAGACCAAAATCTTTCACGATCTTTCAAAACACAGCTTCATCTATCTCATCTTCAATCTACTGGTCTGTAGTTACCTTGCAAATAGCTCAAATTCCCAAAATTTTGCAATGAACGAAATAGTTCCTCGTTTTAGCTCTCCTTCTACTCCACTTCCGCCCACGCATAACGGGGGTAGAGTCGGATGAGTTTCGCAATCAAAATAAAACGACTAATACGGGGGCAGCATCTCATCATTGTTTAGAATGATGGAAATAGGGGGCCCCGCAGGGGGGTCCTAATTCCATTTCCAAGTAATATTTTGTGGAATCGAAGTCTCGTTGCCAATCTATTGTCTTTGTTGTTAACCTGTCAAACCCCTTCCTTCCAAGAGGAAACAGCGAATTTGCCAAGTCACTAACAAGGCCCTACAAAATGCGAAATGTTTGAAATGTTTCTGGTACTGTTCCTACGTACAGTAACAGCAAATGTTTTTGACATTGTTGCGCGGGTGGATCAGTTAGGGAGCTCACGAAACGGTAAGCTAGCTCCCGGGGGAGAGGGTACTTGACGTAAATTGGTACGGGAGGAGTGCCCATAAATAAAATTTTACCTTGCTCTAGCATTTTTGCCCTCAAACGATACCCGATTCTAGAAAAAGTCGGTCAACAGGATGCTCCAAACACAAGAATTTGACTAAATGACAACTCGATCTAACAAAATTCCTCCTTTTGACATGTTTTCACAACCAGCTCCAGAAAAATTGCCTTCCTTTGATATCCCGTTCTAGGAAAAATTGGTGAGAGACAAAATAGGTGAAAACGATATCCTGAAAGAAAGTACACCCCCTTCGGCCATATATTCCAAATAACAACCCCCTGAGGGAGCTAGTTTTTTCGAAACTTAAGAAACCTCACTTCATTAATCAAGAAGCTAACAAACTTTTGTAATTTCCCAAGCAAAATTCTTTGCAACTCTCCAATAACAGGGCCTAATAGTAACAATTCTGACATCTTTTGAGAGTGAACTAATTATGTTATCAATTTGGATAACTTGACACTTCTAGCATAAGAAATACAAGAAATTAATCAGACACTTTAAGCAGCAAAAGTGTCCTAAAAGTTAAGAAACTTCCTTCCAGCCCTGGAAATTAGTTTATCATAAAAGGATCATCAACACATACGAACTGCTTCTGCTACCACATTGAGGATTGAGGACACGGAGCTACACGTTTTCTTTACAAGAAACCAAGACTTGGATCACTCTTGATTTTTCTCAAAAGATCTGGCCGCCAAGCCCGAAAGTTTGTCGTAAAAAATTCTTGTGTGAACTCGTAAATGAAACTTTTCCTGCATCTACAATCTACAGTTTCACATATGATAATGAGCTCCAGTGCACCATGACAAACTTCCTACGTGAACAGTGAGATGAATCATTCAAATAGTTTGAATTTCTTACAAGTCTCAAAACAGAATTTATCGATTCTCCGATGATCTTATATCTTCCTCGGTTTCTTAAAACTTGATTCACTTGTGACATTGGTAAAACTTCCTTATTCTTCGTGGAAGAAGATCGCATGATAGGTGTTGTTTTGCAGCGCAACACTTGAACTGAAACTACTTGAAACAAGATGAAAGTGAATATAATCTGACCATACACTTTTGAAACCGAAGGCAATAATAAGAACCGAGAATGAACAAAGAAAAGATGAGAAGTTGACATTTGCGAGCAAAAGTATTTCCATGAAACAAATACTAAGAGAACTTGCCAAGACAGAAGGTTTCCTACGAATCTCATCATTGGAGTTCTCAAACCTACTTGGGGGTAGGGGTTCTTAGGAGTATCACACGTCCTAGATGTGTCCTTGTAAACATTTCACTGCCTTGTTTCATGAAGTCTTCAAAGTTTCCTGATTTTACTCAAATGCATTGTAGGTAATAGATGCCAAGGTGGAGATATGCAAATAAAGAGAACAAATGGAATGGCTAAAAGTGAAGGCTTGATTCACATTGCCTAATAACAAAAATAACATAAACCAAAGTCTCCATTTCGGAGCAGTTACATTTTCTTCAAACTAAACTTGAAGCAGCCGTGTAAAACATAAACACAAGATCATTCCTGATGCAAACATTGTCACAAAGAACTTGATTGATGTCTTGCACTGCCATAATTCGCTGCTGCTGCCCAGTTCCTCGAAGAAAGAATCAAGCAAGAGAAGCAACAAGAAAGCTTTTCCCGCACACTTATTAATGCTTGCGATTCTCCGACCAAGAATTACTCGTCTGTAAACAAATCGCTGAAGAAACAGAACTGGAAACAGCTGGGCTTCTTGTAAAGATAGTGTCAGATTTCAAAATGCATTTTCCGTGGGAGAGATTGTTTTCTTTTGAGAAAGCACACACTGTGTATGCCTTGCCACTGATTGATTGATGCGGCTAACAATGGCCGCAAATGATTGAATAGTTTCCACACCGACATGACGTCAATTAATAACCAGACTTCTCTGACGTAATCGTTACCAGTGACAACTCCCTCTGAAGTTTGTTTATATAAGGTGGCTCATCCAGGTTGACTGACCTTCGCTTGCCCACTCAGGTGCTTCTCATATCCTATCATCACCTGGAAATAGTTTCACTATTTCTGTGAGTTTCACATTGCATGATTCTATTGCTTGGTTTATGACTAACAAGATCACTCTACCGGGGGTTCTATGGAATTGCAACAACACATTATGCTTACAGTATTCTGATTGCAGCAGCAAATATGACGTCATCTATCTTTATCCACCTCGCACAGCCTGTTGAAAGACAGTCTAAGAATCAAAACATGCCTCCAAAGAACCCTGGTTGACAATGGCCATTTAACATGCTGTACCTGCACTGCACCTGCAAAGTTTAAAAATGTCCGAAGTCTCTCACAAATCCTCTCGAGAAGGAATCATCGAGCGCCTTTCCATCCACGCTACTTTTCAACCTTCAGCACTGTTTCTTTTTCGTAGGAGTTTCAGAGTGACCGAGCGACCTCTGGCAAGTCCATGCCTGCACATCTCTTTCAACGTTTGGAGCAAGTTGAAGTCGTAATTCACTTTGAGCTCGTCTAGTACTCTGTACTTTGAGTTTAAGGGGTCTGTTTCAGCCAGCATGCAATGCACATGCCATAACTTGACAGGTGTTTGTTCTCGCCATTTTCATTCATTGTTGTCGCCATTTTTCATGACAACAACAAAGGCCAACCAATAGATGGCGACTACAAGGCGTGATGGCTGAAACAGTCCCTTTTTAATTTGCAACTTCGATCTCACGTGAAACAATTGCAAACGTGCCAGAGACATGTTGCCAAAGACCGAGAAATGCTCCCTGCAGTGAGTCCCCACATCGCTCTGCTTAAATTATCCCGCCCATGCAAACAGGCGCAGAGCTAAGTAGCTGACTAGGCAACAAGGCAGTGCATCTGCGTCATTTGTTCCAAATTTGGGATGTGAGTAAGGCCACTTTGATTGGTGGAAAGTGTACAGCATTTTACAGGTTGCATGTAGCATAACACCCCTCTCTTTGTGTCAACAATTACCTAGACAAGCAAGGCTGATCGTTGTAACCAAAAAGAGAGTTGGGCCTCCGCTAACACAAAGCGATCTGCAGTACCTCCTGACAATAGATTTCACACTTCAAAACGTACCCAATCTATTAAGATTGGGAAGAGGAAGAAAAGAGAGGAAGCAAAATATTATCGTTCGCTGTAATGGTCCAAAGCCAGATTTGATAACTGAAGCATCCGTACCTTTATGACAGGCCAATACAAGGAGAATAGTGGCTGTAACAATGGGATTTCGACGGACGGTAAATCAAGCTTCAAAAGTAGAAAAGTAAGTCCAGACCTACTGCCAGATTCTATCCATGGAATTCTACAGCTGAGTATTTGAAATGAGAAATAAGAGATAAGGGGTTGTAAAATACGAGACTTCTACGTGGCTAACTCACACAAAGTACTTGCCACAAGGAAATATGTATTGCTCTGCATTATTGTTCTGCATGTATTGTAGTATTGTTCTGTGTTATTTTTCTGTATGTATTGTATTATCGTTCTGCATTATTGTTCTGCATGTATTATATTATTGTTCTGCATTATTGTTCGGTATGTACTGCATTATTGCTCTGTACTATTGTTCTGTACCTATTGTATCATTTTTCTGTATCATTGTTCTTTGTGTACTGTATTATTGCACTGTATTATTGTTCTGTATGTATTGTTCTGTAACTATGTATTGCCAAAAGGAACTATATGTATTCTTCTAACAACTCAATTAAAAGGAATGAATAATCAACATGCCTATAAAGCGATCAGTCGTTGCAAACCAAAGGATTTCTAAGGCCGATAAATCAATAATCGCGCCTCGGTTAAACCTCATAGGCTACGATAATGCCACTGCGCCAGGCAAGCTGGGACTTTAAGTAAACCAAACTGCATCCAATGCTCTGAAACTCAGGCAGCCAACTCATTCGAGTGACTTGCGGGGAACTATGCATAAAGTTTGACATAAGCCAGAAAGATTCTGTCAATTTGATAGAAAAGATCAATATGTATGATTTATGATTACAGACAAATCTTTATCATGAATGTCACTAATTCTAAGGCCCCTTCCTCAGCTGGCTTACTGCATTGTACAACATGTCTATCAAAAGGAATCAAACATCAACACGCCAATGGAAAAGGCGATTGGCACTTCTCAACAATATGATTTCTGTGACCGATAAGCCAAACTGCAAATAAACGAAGCTGCATAAAATGCTCTGAATTATGGGTAGCTAACTCATTCAAACTACTTGCAAAACGAAGTAAAATACTATCCATTGTCAAATGTATCAAAATGAATTCAAACAACAAGGACAGATTTTGTAATACATAGCAGCAATTGCTTTAATAGACACATCATTTCAAAGAGATTAATGACTGCAGACAAAGGAAATTCTCTCAAGAAATAAATCAAAACAAACATGGCCGCAAAAGTTGCCCCAAAACTAGTAGGGCAAGCTCTCGCCTTCTGCGAGCAAAAGATGGTTTTATGAGAAGTAATGTGCTTATGATGAAAGACAAAGGCTAAATCTAAAGTTCTCTCTCGCGGTTTTTGTTGATTTGATTAAGAAGCCGAGCAGAAGGCATCATAGTTCTCGGGTGCTTTGGGCTTAAGGAAACTCTGCTTTCCGCTTCAGCGAGCAGCGAGTTGCCGTTTTGCAAAACCACTCTCCTCAGAAAACAGTTAATTTCTCCAATACTATTTGGTCGATCGAAAATCGGTAAAAAGGACGTTGTTCTACATGGTTTTGGTAATCGAAAGATCGCAATGCTTCCGTTCACGCTGGCTTTGTAAATCATTTTTCAAAACTTTTTGTTGATTTCAGAAAAGTGGATTTATCTCCAAAACTACTCGAAAAATGTTCGGTTTTCTTTCGCTATATCGTTAGCTAGATTGTTGATCTACAACTTTGTCAAGTCTGATTGAAAAATCTAGGCTAGATTTGTCGCAATCGAATTTTATATTTCTATTTACCTTTCGACACTGAAGGGTAAAAACTTTGGTCAACAGATTACCATGTTAAAACCACGCTTTCAAACACTTAGTCTTTGGCTGCATTCACATTGCACAATCTTTTGTAACCGCGTAGACGCTCGTGCAGAAATCCCCATACTAATATTTTGCAATCTGAACACTGCAAGGGATTAGTATGGCGGATTTCTGCACGAGCGTTTGAGCGCTTTCAAAAGATTGTGCAATGTGAATGCAGCCTTACAATAACTCTCTGAAATGTTTCCATTGGCAGAAGAATGAACGTGATCTTTTGGGAATGCTGTATTCAAGTCTCAATGGAAATCATTCGAGCACTTGTGAAAGTATCATTTCTTGAATGCTACCATTTTTTACAGCCTTCCATTTCATGTCCTTTGAGACTTTCATTAGCATTCACAAAATATCAATTTCTTTAAGAGTCCACAATGAACAGAGATCTGAAACTAAGCTTTCTACAAATGGGTTCAACACTGGTTCAACTCTTTCTCATGTCCTAATCAGTTGACCAAGGTTTCTACCCTTCGTAGCCACAAAGCAAACAGAAGTATAAAATTCGATTGCGACAAATCTAGCCTAGCTTTTTCAATCAGACTTGGTGAAGTTGTAGATCAACAATCTAGCTAACGATATAGCGAAAGAAAACTGAAAACTTTTCGAGTAGTTTTGGAGATAAATCCAATTTTCTGAAATCAACAAATAGCTTTGAAAAATAATTTACAAAGCCAGCCTTAACGGAACCATTGCGATTTGCATATCTTTCGATTGCCAGGACTATGTAGAACTATGCCCTTTTAACCGATTTTCGATCGACCGAATAGTACTGGAGAAATTAACTGTTTTCTGAGGAGACTGGTTGTTGCAAAACGGCAACTCGCTGCTCACTGGAGCGGAAAGCAGAGTTACCTTAAATGAAACAATTACCACACAGCCCCTGAATCATATAAACAAAATCTGCCATACAGAAGTTTAGATTTAATCTTCGTCTTTCGTTATAAGCACATAACTGCTCTTCAAAACCATATTTCGCTCACATATGGCGAGAGTTTGTCCTACTGGTTTCGAGGCTACTTTTGCAGCCGTGTTTGTTTTGATTAACCGGTTGAGAGAATTTCCTTTGTCTGCAGTCACTGATAGCCTTGAACTGAAGTGTCAATTAAAATCACTGTTGCTATTGTATTACAAAATCGGTCCTTGTTAATTCAAACATGTACTATGGGATTCCCTATACGTACGCTGAATCTGAATTACACACAAATTTCAGTTGCTCATGTCAATCAACATGATACTACCTCTTCAGGTTGCTAATTGCCTTCTATTGAAATTTCAAAAAATATTGCGATGGGGTAGGTAGACATAGTTTGCTGTGTCTGATCTTATCCTAATTGTAATGTAAAGTACCTTCACAGTAGAGCAATTTAGTAACGCGAAAAACTAAAAGATTTCCACATCAATACAAAGAAATTAACAACCAGAAAACAATGGGAATTTTACGGACGATTATCCAAGCTACGACTATAAATAAACAAAGCTGTATGAGATGCTCTAAATATTAGTGGCCAAGTCATAACTGCTATACCCGAGGAGAGATCACGTATTATCCAAAGGTGAGAATTTATGGAATAAATTTAGGTTAACAGCAAGGCATGATGGGTGTCCCCATAATCCTTTGGGCCTGACCGCGTGGTGCAGAAATCATGTGTTTGGCAGCCATGAGCAGCCATAGTCATCAAATTGGCAATTTAAGACCAATTCTGAACTACCAATAGAAAATAAGAACATTCCCTTTTGAATTACAGACAAATCTTAATCACGAGGTATCAATAATTCAAAGGCCTCTCACTGAGCAGGCTAATTGCATTGTACTGACATATCCATTGAACTGACATGTCCATCAAGAAATCAGTAACGAACACACATCTACAAAGCGATTAGTGGTTGTAAACAACAGGATTTCTATGTACGATAAACCAAGCAGCAAGAAAAAGTAAACAAAGCTGAGTAAGCTTCTCTGAATCTTGGGTAGCTAACTCACTCAAGTGACTTACGGAGAGGGACAATACAAGGTGTTCCAAAAAAGTTGTGTCCCGTTTGTGTGGCTCCAATGGAAAAGCTGTAGATTCAATTACCTCCGTTAAAATCTTTGGTTACTTTAAAAACAAAACTTCTATTGTTTTCCAGCATTGTCAAAATAAAATAAGCTTTCAAAGAGAGGGTTCTAGCGTCGTGATAAAATTTCTACTACATATTCTAAAAGGTTGAAAGTGCTCTCTTGTGAATAGACAACATTGCTAACCCTTTAAAGGCCGGTTTACACGATCATATTCACATAAAATTTGCTTCACATTTTTAATGTGATCACAGAATGTGATCGTGTAAACAAGCATCACAAGTTGCTTGAAGTTATGTGAAGCAATTAAAAGTAATCCCTTTTAATTTGCCATCACAGATTTTCCATTTGAAGGCTGGTCAAATGGAAAATATGTGACGGCCAATTAATGGGGATTGATTTTAATTGCTTCACATAACTTCAAGCAACTTGTGATGCTTGTTTACACGATCACATTCTGTGATCACATCAAAGATGTGAAGCAAATTTTATGTGAATATGATCGTGTAAACCGGCCTTAAAAGATTTAGCAAAATTTTGATAATATGCCAGAACCCATTATTTGAAAATCTACTTTATTTTGACATTGCTGGAGAACAATAGAAGAGCTGTTTTTAAGCACTAACTAATTTTGCCTTTTCTCTGCCATAAAACAGCAACTGCTTGTCAGATTGATTCAAACAAGGTTTCAAACTCTAAGTTGACGCTAGACCTATGCAACTGTGTAAAAACCGAGATAACTGAAGATACAGCTCCTCTACAATAGCCACAAAAACAGGGCCCAATTTTTCTGGGACATCCGGTACACAAATCTTAATCAAATTTATCAATATTTATAAGGTCTATTATTCAGCAAGCTAATAGTTTTACTGACATGCCAATAAAAAAATAATAATGGCTGCCACACCAATAAATGGCGATTAGCGATTGCAAACAATATGATTTCTACAGCCAACTTTATGATTTCTACAGCCAACTAGTCAAGCTACAACTTTGAGTAAACTGTAAGTAGTTATTCCGGTTTATTGGGTCACCAGGAAGGAAACACAGAGACCAGATTCACTAATCCCCAACAAGAGAGATTTCGGCAAACTCCTTGAGTCGTAGAACAGAGAGTGATGCTTCTTATTTGCGGGCACCCAATTTATAAAAAGTTACTCAAACAACAAGCAATATCACTGAATGTTTACTTGGTAGGACTTTCACACATTTATGTTTAACAATGCGAAATATACCTTGATGCCAGCACCTGTGCGGACAACAACCATTGTCAAGATTTCCGTTTTTAATTCATTATTCATATTTCCATACAGTCTTAAAACAAATTTCTATCCTATCTACTGTACTGCCTGACGCATGAATTGAATCGACTACCCAATCAGCTGCTAAACCAAATAAATAAAATGTCTGTGGCAAATGTTTAGACACAATGGGCATCCCAAAAAAGTGTACAGATTTGATCGAGTTCTGCGATCTGAATTTAGCCTTGATCAATGGCTAATTACACGCAAAACACAGACCCAGTTTACACGATGCCGGTAAAATTTTAAAACGGCGAAGAAAGTGCCGTTTTGGCCTCCCGTTTCACGATGCCGGTAGAATTTCCAAATTCTGCCGGCAGAATTTTGTTTCGGTTAGCAAAACGGCAAAGCTTGTAATTCTGCCGTTTTCAAATTCTGCCGGCATCGTGTAAACGCACTTTGCCGGCAGAATTTTATGTCGCTTTCGTCACGAGGCTAATATTTTTAATCCTTCCTATTGTCCTTATTGTCGTTGTCATTTTATCTATCTTCATTGATTACTGACGTCAGTTGTTATTTGTCTATGAAATAAGAGTAAAATTCTACCAGCATCGTGCAAACAGGAGCTTATTTTCCAAGGCGGCATAAAATTCTGCCGTTTTCAAATTCTACCGGCATCGTGTAAAAGGGGCACAGTTAACTTGAACATACCGGGTGAGCCAGAAAAAAGTTTCCACTTTGACAATTCATACCACCAAGAGTGCTTCACAGATTTGAATGATTCCAAATCGAGTTAAAAGCTGAAGGATTGAAGTATTCTTGTCATTTTTCTCGGTGTCATACCGGCACTAGACTAGAAGTATCAGTAAATTTAACTTTGTAAAAATTTCATAGTTGCAAAATGATTGAAAAAGAGCCTAAAACATTGATCAAATTGTAAGAATTTTCTTTACATCGAACAACACGCAATGGGCGTTCCCTCTCTCTCAAACATTATAAGACATAAACAAATACCCAAGATTTTCAGTCCCATGGCCATAAATGTGCAGTGGATATCTCGTCTTTATTGTTCTTCAAGAGGAGTATAATTTGATAATGTCTTAGGCCCTGTTTCAGTCACCTTGAAACCAAAACATTTTTGTAAAGTTAAATTCATCTACATTTCCAAACATTTCGATCTTTTGGCTCTTAACTAGAACTTGAATCATTCTTATTCGTGAAAAACTCCTGATACTATGAATTTTTAAAAGTGGGAACTTTTTCTGGCTTACCCGGTAGATACCTTGTTTGTTGGTGCTATTACTTTGAGAGCAGAAATTTTGATCCTGAAAGCTCAAATTGTACTCGCCTGCAAACCAGAACTTTAGCCTTTTGGTCAAAACAAATTCTTCACGTACATCAAAATAAGTTAAAGAAAAATTAAGACATTGCCCAATGGGTGATTGCGGTGGGGGGGGGGGACTGTGACTTTTGGCAACCAGAATGCAATAAGATCTAACATTGTGCAAATTTAAAGGCAGTGTGTCCATGTATAAATAAGTTGCATGCACGAACCGTGAAACTGCTGATACGCTGCTGACATGCATGTAGCTGTTCGAGAATTTGATTGGCTAGGAGCCGGCTGTTTTAAACTGATCACATGAAAATAAGAGCCTCATTGTCAAACCATACGAGCAATTGCATAATAGCGGCAAAGCAAGCTTCGACCAAGCAAACGTCTTGGATGCTTGGCAATGATAGTGACGATACACAGTTACTTTTAAAAGCATTATTGCAGGAGTTTTGAACAGAGATTGGAAAGCTATGTCGAGCTAACGAAACTATTCCCAATGACAACGCAGGCGGACAGAAGTGGTGGACTCAGGGTGTGTGGCAATTCGAAAACGAAGTCAGGGCCTAAGCCTAAACAACTGGTCACATGAAAACACGACAAAAGATTACATGTTTCCGAGATACCCCCCTCAAAGCCTTCTATTTACATGGACACACTGCCTTTAATCAAAAGGTATCGTTGATTTATCTCCTGTTCCTCAAGAATTTGTTTAGGCCAAAGGCCGAAGCTCTGGTTTGTCGGTTGATAGAAATTTGACCTTTCCAAATTAACATATCAACTATTAAAGCATCGATACCAACAAAAGAGGTACCTATGGTCAAGTAAATTATCAAGGAATTTTCTGAGAGTCATTAGCCATTGATAAAGGTACCATTCACACAAATCCGTTTTTGCATGAAAAAGGATGTGTTTAGCTCCGTTTTTGGCTTTGCGTTCACATTAATCCACTGCAAAAACGGAGCTAAATGAATACGCTGACAAGAAAAGAGCTGAATGAAAACGGAGCAAAATAAAAACGCATATCTGTAATGTGAACACCAAAAACGGAGGAATTTGAATACGCTAACAACAACAAGCCTTCCTAGTCTTGTAATCCAAAAGAGAAAATTAGGTGCGCTTATCAAAAAGAGACGATCAAATTTAAAAAATAGTTATGATATAAAAAATTCTCTCTATGGGATTATGGTAAATTACATTAAATTCCCTTCGATGAATGCAGCTGAAAAAATTGTGCAGTAAAATCTTACACATTGCAAAGATTCGAGCCAGAGACCTATGTTATGAAGCCTGCCATAAAATTATAAAATTACGATTTTAGATTTGAAAATTTTTAGATTATAAAATTAGGATTTGAAACCTATGCTCGTAAAATTATATCTTTCTATTTTTCGTCTCTTTTGTCGATGATCCAAATAAATTAGAGAAGATACATCATGACCCATTAGATTGTACCGGCTTAAAAATCAAACTCAAATTGAAATTCAAAAAATAACATCGAAATTCGGAATCTACATGGAACGTTGATCTAAATTATCTCTCTCAGAGAGTGAAAAAGGCAGAGTGCCAGGGCTTTGTTTCATTACGCCAAGAAACGTTGTTGACAAAAATGTGGTCTCAAACTTTTGGCAATGACTGTGCAAGGCATGGCAATATTGATCAAAGAATAACTAAATAAACTACCAGGTGAACCTGGAAAAAGTTCCCACAGTTGAAAATTCATTGCATCAAGAATACTTTACAGATTTGAATGATTCAAATTCTAGTTAAAAGACAAAATATCGAGGTACTTTCGTTATTTTTCTTGCTGTCTAAAAAACACAAGAAATATAGGTCAATACACCACTTTAATTAAGCAGCCTCGTTTCAGAAATTTGTCAAAATCTCTTCCTATTGTTAATATGAAAATTTCGAGCCCAGATTCGGATTTGGCACAAAAACTTTAGTTTATCTACATGTTTTTAAAATGTTAGCAATTGTGATGTTGATTTTATGACAATATAAAGTTCAAATATTAATAAGGGATTTGACCGTGAAAAATTGTTGGGGGTGAAACTTTACACCCCGAGTCATTCTCACGGTCAAATCCCTCAAAGATTTTCAAACTTTACATCGCCATAAAATTAATACTAAAACCGCTAGCAACTTGAAAATTTGTGGTTAGACTAAAGTTTGGGGGCTACATCCGAATTTTGCGTCTAAAATTTCAGATGAAAGAATTTTGAATAATTTCCAAAACGAGGCTGTTCATTAAAGTGGTGTATTGAACTTTACAAAAATTTCGTGACTGCAAAATGACTGTAAGATGGCCCAAAACATTGATCAAATTATAAAGGACTCCTCGCACAGATCAATAAAGAAAATGCAATTGTTTATGGGTGAGAGATATCCACTGTTCATTTATTGCTTTAGCATATTTATCACTGAAAATCTTTAGTATTTGTTTGATAATTGATGTCGTATCACTCTTGAGAGAGGCAAAACGCCCATTGCGTATTGTTCTCTCTAAGGAGAGTCCTTACAATTTGATCAATGTTTTAGCTGCAGGCCCTTTTTCAGTCACTTTGCTACCATGAAATATTTACCAAGTTAAATTTACGGATGCATCTACTGCTGGTAAAACAGCGAGAAAAATCATAAAAATACTTCGATCTTTTGGCTTTTACCTGAAATTTGAATCATTCAAATCTGTGCAGTACGCATGTTGCTATGAATTTCTAAAAGTGAGAACTTTTTTTCTGGCTCATCAGGTATTATTTCCGGACATTTTTCGGTAAACTCTTTGATGTGGAAAGATTACAGGAAAGTTCGGTACCAAAATCATTTCAAAATTTGCTTAAATATCGAAAATGGTCTTAATCCGGCTGTTGAGGTGCTGATACTTAAAAATTTCCTGATTGCGGGAAGCTACTTCATTTGTAATTTACGCTAATCTGAGTTTTGCAAAGGAGTTTTACCGCGTTTAATGAATATGACAGCTTATTTAAATGTCCAGTTGGTTTCTAACAGAATAGAATTTCGCAAAAATTTGCAGCTGCCCGAAACGTGATTGTGCAAGTAAAGGATTCTTATATTTGTATCTTTATGGAAATTCTTAACTCTCCAATCCAAAAATAAGAAATTAAAAACTGATGTAAGAAACTTTTTCATTTACACAGTGTCTAAAAATTTTTCGACGCTTGATTAAATATATAGAAAAAATAACACTAACACGAAGGAATTCCACGATGAGATAGCCAGATTCCTGGCATTTAAAATCAATTTTTGTCACCAGAATCTTCCAAATCCGCTGACAATTTACGGAGCTGCAAGCGTTTGAGGTTCAAATTTGTGCGAAAGCTGAAACCAGAGGCCTTTAACCCTATAGTGGTTAGGCTATTTGATAGTCCTATTTTGGTTGGGGGGGGCAAAAAAGCCCCCCCCTACCTAACTCTTGACTGGTAATAGGTAGAGTGACCAAATTTTGTGTGCTAATAGCCTCAGGCATGTACTTTCTGAAAATGTAAAAATTAACCTAAGATTGGCCCTCATTTTTGCTCACGTCAGCATTTTCCTTTGTGTGGTCAAGAAAAGCGGCAAAATTGACTAAAATCAGGAAAATCGCGATAAAATTAAATTTGGAGCACATTTTCCACCCAAACATGATGATTGTGATAGAATGCATTAAATAACACTACACTACTAAAGAAATTTGCAAATATTCAACTTACGTTCCTTTTTTCGCGATAATTGAGATTTGAGAATTTGCGATTTTTCCAGGGTCAGTCCCAGAAAATTGTCTCCCGGCCCCTCATTTTTCAAAATATTTTAATGAAACTTTTTGATAAGTTGTACAATAAGTAGTTGCAAAAAGTCAAGAAGTTTCATGGCTATACATATCTTCCTAGTAGAGTTATTAGACAAAATCTACTAGGGGGGCAAATTTGCCCCCCCCCCAACCAAAATAGGGTTAAATGGAATTTGTTCTTGAGATCGCTTCACCTGTTTCTCATATATTTTAGAGCAAACCAAATGGAATTTGAGAAGAATTCCGATAACCTAAGTTCCAAGCTTGTGGGTGCTTTGCAGAATTCTGTTAAGCAAGTTTTGAAAATGATTCAATCGTGAACTGATTTTTGGATACATGCATTTTTAAGCAAATTTTGACAACAGTTATAGAAATCAAATTACATGTGAAGTCCTATTTGGGTTGCTCTGTTATTAACGAACGGTAACGTTCTTTTACCACGATCTTGATGCTTTTCAGACTCAATAGTCATCTGGGGGTCTCTCGCTTCAGCTTTCGCATCTTTCTTTTCTTTGAAAGCTCGCGAATTGGTGAATTTTCAACGGATTGAAAACTTGTGCCATGAAATACTACATTCACACTGGCACAGTTAAACCAGCTTTATCTAGACCAGTTTAAATTTCAACCAATCAAATGACTAGATTTGTTGGATTGACCAATCAGAAGGCCGTATTCAGAAACCTGGTTTAGTTTAAGCTGGTTTAACTTGCAGTGTCAATGGGGCAAAAGTCAAAAGAAGAGTGATACTAAAACTTGCCAGGGTATGGTTATAAGACTTGAAATGGGAAAAACAAACCTTAGCCGATTTCGCCAATTACTAAAAGAGACAGCCCGACCAACATACAGACAAAGTCGATTGCGCAGTTGCTGGACAGAGACAGATAGACAGACAGAGAGACAGACAAACAGACAAACAAACAGGCTGAATTTACAGCAAAGCTTTAGAGCAAGAATAAAACCATGCTTCGCAGCAATAAATCTTCGTGAACATCAACACTTAAAGGAATTGAGTCCATATAAATACTTGAGCGTTAATTCTCTTATGAATTTTTGCTGACAAATCGCTGACAACCCTTTGTTATCGTACAATAGTGCTAAAGTCATTAGCAGTGGAGACCAAAGACTTCTTAATCCTTGCATTATCCTCAGGAATTTCTTTGGTTTAATTTCAATAGGGATTAAATGACAACTTTTGTTTTATGATTGAAAAGAAGTCGATATTGGTCATGAGAGCGCTATTTATATGGATTCAATGCCTTTAACTTATTCAGAGGTCGATTCCTTGGCTTAGAAAATAACACGAAGTCCATTGGTCTCAATCCTTGGCAACCAAAACCATGCCAAATCGCGTAAGAACCGGTAAACCATCAGTACGAGCCGGCTCTTACCAACAGTTAACGCCGGGCGATAAATATTTCAAGCAAATGACACATTCCTGTGTCAAAAACATAAATTTTAATGTTTAGCACTATTTGATTCTCGAAAGCTGTCTGCCAGATTGTTTTCCTAAGGCTAAGTTTGCACTTTTTAACAATGAATTAATTACATGTTTGTTAACAACGTGGATTCGCCTTTAGGAGTAAAAATGCCGTAAATACACATGGCCTACGCAATACTTTGCGATAGAATTACATAGAAAATACACCGGGTGAGACGGGGACGGGTTCCCACTTTTGAAAATTCATATCACCAAGAGTACTTCACAGACTTGAAAGATTCAAATTCAACATGCACTTCGGCTTGGCTAAAAAATCGACGCTAATCTTGGTTCTCATTGCAGATTAAACCCTTCATTTGAAGACGTACTAGAGACTGAATTCTTCCCCTCAAAGCATCCATAAACTTGTAAGTTAGGTTATCGAGAACCAGGCCAAATCCTATTTGATTCGCCCTGAAACAATTGAGAAATAACAGAAACGATGGCCCATGGGGGGAGTTCTTCCAAAAAATGGCTTTTAGAGGCCTCTGGTCTCAACTTTCGCACAAAATTGAACGTCGAAGGTTGGCAAATCAATGAATTTTTGGCGGATTTGCAAGATTCTTGTGTCAAAAATTAATTCAAGATCTCAGGAAAAACGTTACCTGACCAAGTGCCCATTTAGCTTATCGCTATTACTTAGCACTTAATCAAAGGTCGAACGATCTTTTGAGACACCCCGTATATTACCTTGTAACTAGCTTGTATTTTAAGAATAAAATTGAATTGAGGAAAGAAAACTCAAATCTAGCAGAAATTCAAGATACGGCTCCCACACTTCGTATATTCTATCAGTGCGTCTTGTAAGCAAACAAGCTTTCACAATTACTGCTTTGATAGAATTTTACAATAAAGTGGCTGGGTCCGACCACGAAATTTGAACCTACAACAATTGCGGCACATAATTCAGTTTATAAATCAATTAATGCTAGGAGCTGATTTGCAAGGTTATTCTTTCACTTGGTAAAAGCCTGCATAAAACAACATAAATATGCACGCTCAGCCAACCCGATAAAGCTCTTAGTGACAATGCATAGAATGCCCTATTGATATATACTCATTACATAAGTCTCAATAATATCGCTGTTGAATTGGATATTTTCGCTCACTTTGTATGAGAGAATATAAAATATCAGATTGAAAATAATGAATGAATACAAGGAATCACGTCACCAGTCTACTATTGATATAGTTGTAGGTGCATGCAGTTCTCGAAGAATCCACCTCTTCAACATAAGAGGTGCAAAACGGAAGTCTTTTGTTGTTTGAGATTTCGTGTTTTTGTGGCTAAAATCTTGATTTGCGTACAAAGTCTAGTGTATGAACCAATTTTCACATTCATGTCTGTCTTCATTTGGAAATTACAGCGATTTGAAGAATTAGAATTCATAAGAGTTTTGACCGTTAAATCAAAGTTTGGACAAAACTTGGTCCAAACATCTGATTTCACCGTCAAAGTCCTCATAACTTTAAATTCTTAAAATCGCCACAATTTCCAAACGAAGACAGATATCAAAGTACAAATTGGTTCGTACACTAAACTTTGTATGCAGAACAAGATTTTAGCCTAAAAAATGCAACATTTCAAACAACAAAAGACTTCCGTTTTCGCACCTCTTATCTTGAAAAGGAGGATTGAACATGTAATTCTCAAAGGATAACCAAAGAATAAAACTATGTATAGAACTGCCTCTGCGATGTACATTCGAATATAATTCACATAAAACATTTGAATTTGAACAAAATGAAACAACGAACTTGCAATCGGCAAAGGCAACGAAGAATCAAACTATCTTTAGCGACCTCAATCAAACGATCTTTAGCGATGACGATGGGTCTCTTCATTCCCTGCGCTCTTTGATTTGATGATGACGCTTCGGTCAACAGAGACTCACAATATAACTCTGAAAACCTGGCCCCATTTAGGCCGAAACTCTTCGCATCAGATAGCGAGATTTGTGAATTACTTTCGTTACGGTGTAAATGTGATAGAATTTTCGATCCGAATGGATAATTGAAAACACTCCCACAGGATTGAGATTCGAAGACGTGATTCTATCATAATTCCATTGATGACTGCAGAAAATAGGCTCTGGTTTTTCACTGCTTCATTATCAGTCTCCGTTAAGCAAGATTTACTGCAGGGATACAAGGGACTATCGTAATAAGTCTGCTGCCTCGTTAGTCACCAACTCAGAATTTATTACAACAATATTTAGCCGAATCGACGTATCCAAGAAGCATAGCTGCAGGTAACCTCGACAAGTTAATTATACATGTCAAATCAATCTTGAAAGTATGTCAATCTTGAAAACCTTATCATACAATTTCTCCATCAAATGATCAACCTTCACAAGATAACTATGATCAAACTGTGCTTCACTGCCTACGTAAACAAAACTAATTTCAAGAATAGCTGAGGAATAAAACTATGTACCTGGTGAGTAAAAAGAAGTTTACGCGTTTGGATTTAGAGGGCTGTGGAATAAAAAATATGTGACCGATGCTCAAAACTAAAATGTTAATCTATTACTGCATTCACACTGACATAATTAAACCAGCTTTATTTAAACCAGTTTAAATTTCAACCAATCAAATGACTGGATTTGTTGCATTGACCAGTCAGAAGACCCTATTCGAAAACTTGGTTTAATTTAAGCTGGTTTAACTTGCAGTGTGAATGGGGCATATCATTCAAAGGCGAAATTAGCTGAGAAATTTTGTTTGGTAAAATCACACATCCTTAAGATCAAAATTAGAAAACCTCTGTCAGGGGTTTGTATGGGATCGACAATTCCACGTTCCATCGTGGTCCATTATTTATTTGGCATTGGCATTCAAATTCAATGCCAGCATCCAAAATGAGTTTGATTTCAATAGCAAGTAAATCACGGACCAGAATGGAATGTGGAATCTTGGTTCCCAAACGAACCTCTTTCCACCATGTTAATAAATTCTAAATTTATAAGATGCGGAGTATTCCCAAACAAAATTTTCTCATCTAAGTTGGCCTTTTACTGATAGATTAACACTCTAGTTTTGAACATCGGCCACATACTCTTTATCTAACTGCCCTCCAAACGCGTAAACTTATCTTGACTCACCCGGCATAACTAAGTGAATCGAGTTCTTAAAAGTGCCATTTGCTGAAGCAATTAAATTTGAAATAACTATAAATATCTCAATGGCGGAGGAAGGCAACGTTTCGTCAGAGCACTACTTCCCATTCTCCTACGAAGATTTTACCAAAATTGTGTACTCGAAAGCAACCACTATTCTTAGACGGAAAGAAGGACAAGCAACTTCTGAAGAAAGATATAACATTGCTCAACCATATATATACATATATGGCCACTGTTATCGCGGGAAAATATAACAACCAATTTTCATACAAATACAATGGACTACAAAAAGTTGCCTCAAAGTCAGAGGCAAACGAAATTTCTTCAAAGTACTGCTCGTCATTTCCTTTTGAGTACGAAGATTCGACAAAAGTTGCGCACTGACCATTCCCACAGCGAAAGAACAACAGCTAATCTTTATACAAAGATGATTAAAACCGAATTACCACCGAGTATAAAGAAAGCGATATTTCCTTTAGTACTTGTCATTTTCCTTAATGAAGTATGAGGAATCATTCTACCAGAAGTGCGCTCTCAACAGAAGCCATTGTCCTGACAGGAAATAGAACAAGCAGTTTTCATGCAAAGATGATGCAGAATAAAAGTATATACCGGGTGAGCCAGAGAAAAGTTCCCACCTTTGAAAATTAATCGCACTAAAGAATGCTTCACAGATTTCAATGAGTCAAATTCTAGTAAAGAGCAGAAAGATTGAAGCATTTATGTGGTTTTCCTCGCTATCTTACCAGCACTAGAAGTATCGATAAATCTAACTTTACAAATATTTCAATGTTTGCAAAATTACTGAAACGGGGCCTAAACATTGATGAAATGGTAAGGACTCTCCTTACAGACATCAATACGCTATGGGAGTTTCACCTCTCTCAAGAGTTATAAGACATCGATTTTCAAACAAATCTTGTAGATTTTCAGTCCCATGGCAATACATGTGCAGTGGATATCTCTCATCCACGAGAGACTGCATTTTCTGTATTGATTTGGCGAGGAGTCCTTCATGATTTGATCAATGTTTTAGGCCCTTCCTCAGTCATGTTGCAACCACGAGATTTTATAAAGTTAAATTTACCTTCACCTCTAGACCTGATAAGACAGCGAGAAAATAAAAGGATACTTTGATCTCAAATCATTAAACTCTGTGAAGTGCCGTTGATGTAATGAATTTTAAAAGCGGGAACTTTTTTCTGGCTCACAGGCTACATGTATCTAAAAATTATGGGAAAAATCATACTTCTTCAGAGCACTGCTTGCCATTTTCCTTCCAGGAACAACGATTATACCAAGGTTGAAGAAGGACAAGCAATTTTCCCTAGGATAATCAAGATAATCTACCTCGAAGCCAAAGAGAAGCTAAATTTCTTCCAAGCACTGCTTGCCAGCTTTCTTCTGGGAACGAAAATTCGACTAAAATTGCGCATTTAACACAAACCACAATTCCCACAGGGGCACATAATTTCACAAGGCTAATTAGAAATACAGTACCTCAGAGGCAGAAGTAGCAATATCTCTTCAGAGCACTGCTAGCCTCATTAATTAACAAGTCACCTAAATCTACTCACTCATTAATTAGATACTTGCAAACCTTGCAGAATGAGCGATTAAAGATGAAATATGCACAAAAATGACGAAAATAAAACTATTATAGTTACCTAACGGGGAGAGGAAAGTAATACTTCTTCAAACCACTGCTTTCCGTTTTTCCTCGACAATTCAACTAAATTTGCTCACTCGTTAATCCATTATTTGCACACCGCAATAAAGATGAGCGATTGAGCATGAGATTTGAGCAAAAATTACGAAAAATAAAGCCAAGTATAGTTACGACAAGGGTAGAGGACAGCGATATTTCTTCCACACACTGATTGTCATTTTCCTTTGACAACTTAACTAAATCTACTCAGTCACTAATCCCTTATTACCACACCACAAACATGATAAGCAATGAAACATGAAATTTGCAAAAAATGACCAAGATGAAAGCGATCTTTCTTCAAAAGACTGCTTGCCATTTTTACTTGACAATTCAACTAAATCTGCTAACCCATTAATCTACTATTTGTACACCAAAGTAGTATGGGCTATGAAACATGATATTTGCACAAAATCACCAAAAATAAAACCATCTATAGTTACCTCAACAGGAGAGGAGGACGATATTTCTTAAAAAACACTGCTTACCATTTCTTTGACAATTCAAGTAAATATGCTCACTCATTGATCTACTATTTGCACACCAATGTAGTATGGGCTATGAAACATGATATTTGCACAAAATCACCAAAAATAAAACCATATATTGTTACCTCGACGGGAGAGGAGGACGATATTTCTTAAAAAACACTGCTTACCATTTCTTTGACAATTCAACTAAATATGCTCACTCATTGATCTACTATTTGCACACCAATGTAGTATGGGCTATGAAACATGATACTTGCAAAAAATCACCAAAAATAAAACCATCTATAGTTACCTCGACGGGAGAGGAGGACGATATTTCTTAAAAAACACTGCTTACCATTTCTTTGACAATTCAAGTAAATATGCTCACTCATTGATCTACTATTTGCACACCAATGTAGTATGGGCTATGAAACATGATATTTGCACAAAATCACCAAAAATAAAACCATCTACAGTTACCTCGACGGGAGAGGAGGACGATATTTCTTAAAAAACACTGCTTACCATTTCTTTGACAATTCAACTAAATATGCTCACTCATTGATCTACTATTTGCACATCAATGTAGTATGGGCTATGAAACATGATACTTGCAAAAAATCACCAAAAATAAAACCATCTATAGTTACCTCGACGGGAGAGGAGGACGATATTTCTTAAAAAAACTGCTTACCATTTCTTTGACAATTCAACTAAATATGCTCACTCATTGATCTACTATTTGCACACCAATGTAGTATGGGCTATGAAACATGATATTTGCACAAAATCACCAAAAATAAAACCATCTATAGTTACCTCGACGGGAGAGGAGGACGATATTTCTTAAAAAACACTGCTTACCATTTCTTTGACAATTCAACTAAATATGCTCACTCATTGATCTACTATTTGCACACCAATGTAGCATGGGCTATGAAACATGATATTTGCACAAAATCACCAAAAATAAAACCATATATTGTTACCTCGACGGGAGAGGAGGACGATATTTCTTAAAAAACACTGCTTACCATTTCTTTGACAATTCAACTAAATATGCATACTCATTGATCTACTATCTGCACACCAAAGTAGCATGGGCAATTAAGCATGATATTTGCACAAAATCACCGAAAATAAACTGTCTATAGTTACCTCAACGGTAGAGGCAGGCGATATTTCTTTAAACCACTGCTTGCCATTTTTCTTTGATAATTCAACTAAATATTCTCACTCATTTACACACTAAAGTAGTATGGGCAATTAAGCATGATATTTGTATAAAATCACCAAAAATAAAACCATATATAGTGACCTCAACGGGAGAGGAAGACGATATTTCTTCAAAACACTGCTTGCCATTTTTACTTGACAATTCAACTAAATCTGCTGACCCATTAATCTACTATTTGTACACCAAAGTAGTATGGGCTATGAAACATGATATTTGCACAAAATCACCAAAAATAAAACTATATATAGTTACCTCAACGGGAGAGGAAGACGATATTTCTTCAAAACACTGCTTGCCATTCTTTAATTCGTTATCTGAACATGGCAAGCAGGTCACAACTAGCTTAGACGCGTAATCAAATCACAACCCTTATACCGCTGCTGTCTGCTTTAAATTATTCAAGACTGCCACGCAAACGTGCAATTTTACAGTTCTTCCTCAGTGTGGAGATTGTCCTTTCATGTTGCATAAGAACTGCTAAGGAACCACCTTCCTTACGCAGATTACACCTCTGTTCCTACAAAACATCTTTTGCGACATGACTTCACCACACGTTGAACATACTTCAGACAGGCTCTTGCATAATGCCCAGTCTGGTTGAAGACTAACTACCTTCATCGCATGAACATCAATTCAACTCAGTCATGAAAATGTAAGCACTGTTCAAATTGGGACCTGTCAAAGTAACTCGACGGAGAAACTGTTATCTTGAGTCTCTCTCAAATCAGATGTCACATGAAAATGTCCGCGAATAAAAACAATTTAAGCCTTTCGTATGAGTAATTTTGCGTTATCGAGAGTCCCACGCCACATCTTATTTGAGACTTTGATCTGTACCTGGAACAAACCAAGGACACCCATAATTGAAGTTCGTATTATTTTCATCGATTGAGAACATTTTGTTATATATTCCATTAAAAATTTACAATATATGACACTTATTACACAATCTACAAATTACACTCTAGGACTGCAAAAACCATAACTTGAGGAACATAATTCATGTTTACCCCGTGGCCACAATATTAGGGACCTTTAGCAACTAGGACGGCGACTGCGACGGCAACGCAAATGTGCCCGTTGTTTCTGATATTCGGCTTGAAAAGACTCCTTGTTTTCCGTGCGAATTTGCTTCCCTTGAGAGTCTTTGAAGTTGGCCTGTTACATTGGACAATTTGGAATCCTATTTCTAACGTGCTGTTCTTCAAATCTGGATCTTCGAAGTAAAACTCGCTCACTTTAAATGTTAATTATCAAGGAAAAGACGGTTCCAGAGTGCTTAGATAAAGAAGGAGACTTTGTCTTGGCTTTTTTAAGAGCATGTGAAGTTAATTTGTGGGAATTTAAACTTGGTTGTATCATAGAAGACGACGTTCTGGCTGGCTTTGCCATCTTTGTTGGTTAAAGTCCCTATTAAACAAAGTGCAACAACTACACATACAGTATACTATATAAAATAGAAAATTCACAAAATTAGAACTCACGGTCGCTTGACGGATAGTCGAATGTAGCTGACTAAAAGTAAGTCATACCACCCTCAAGCTACACGCTGTCTCACAAACGCGTTTCATCTCGAAATGGTTCACAACATGACTTTATTTCTTGATCAGATTTGCTAACATTTAGACAACCTGTTATGCAGTTCCAGTCCTCCCCAATTATTCTTTACAGACAGGTATCTTCAATATGGATCGGTAGCAAAATTCTATCAAGGATTTTAGGCCTGTTTTGAATGATTCTGAGACAAAGCATTTTCACAAAGCCACTCGTAAAGCCAGAACAATAAAACTCACTGTTACTAGCTAAATTTCATCATCTGGGTTGACATGTAAACACACAATGACCCTATCCACACGTATTCGTTTGCGTTTTGTATCGCAAAGAATGTTTTCCGTCCACTCCACAATGATCCACTTATCGTTTGTGGAGCATTTTAGCCTGTCCACGCGTGAAAGCCAAAACAATAAGAAATGAATGGTGAGCATGAAGTCTATGACGTCATCGTTTACAAAAGTATGCGTTTTTGTAAGAAAATGGTTTATAAGAAACTAGCACTAAGAAGGCCAAAATTTTGAGAAATCCTCAGAAGTACTAGGAAACGTTTTAAAAGTTAAAAATATGGATATCACAGCAAATACATCGTTGAACCTTTATTGTTGAGCAATATTATCTAACCATTTGTGTTTTCAACATAACAGAACACTGTTTACTTTTAGATGATGTTTTGAATGTCAAGAAAATATCTGCCGCAGGTTAGCGACCACATTGATATTTCTGCATTCAAAAAATAAGAAACCAATTAAGAAATATTTTAGCAATAAAATGGGCAAAATTTCATGTTACATTAAGAAATTTTTAGTACTATGGCCTGATCCAAGTTTCTTTAAAAAAACATGAGTGTGCATCAAAGCACAAAACCGCGCGTTCAAAACAACGGAAAACGACTGATGAAAGTATGCGTTTATAATGGCCCACACGAAGACGTGAAAATAGCGCATTCAAAAGCATGCACTTTGGAAAGCTTTTCGACTGTATCTGTTTAGGGTAATTTAAAACGCCGTTTACGTGTGGACGCAAGGCAAAAGCGTACAAGAATGTATGCGTTTCGAGACGTAAATAGAGAGTTCACGACACCACGACGGTAACGGCAACTGCAACGCAATGTTGCTTTTGTTTCAGAACTTTAGATTCAAAAGACTCCTTGTTTTTCGGTCGAATTTGCTTCCCTTGAGAGACTCTAAAGTTGTCCTTTTCAATTTCACAACTTGGAAACTCCATTTCTGGCGTTCTGCACTGCTTATCTAGGCCTATGAAGTAAAACTCAGTCGTTTTAAATCCTTGTCGCCAAAGAAAAATATAGCTTTCAGTCACCTCTGAGTTATAGGGGACCTTATTCAGGCCTTTTGGATGATATATCAAAGGTAGCTTACGGGAACAATGTTTGCTCTGCGGAGTTTCAGATGACGTTCTGGCTGGCGTTGCCGTCCTGGTTTCGTAAACTCTCTAATGTGTACGTGTGGACGGGGCCTAACAGGTGAGTCAATAAAAACAATATCCAATGCTAACGCCACTGCTCCCAAGCCCAGGCTTCCCAGATATCTAAGCAATAATACCGCCACATATATCCAGTGACAGTGAACACGTTCAAATACAAGGTGTCCTAAAACATTGTGTCCCGTATGTATGGTTGCTGTGGAGGAGCTGTAGAACCAATCATCTCGGTTTTTGTACAGCTGCATAGGGCAAGCTTCAACTTAGAGTTTGAGACCTTGTGTGAGTCAAGCTGACAACTGGTTGCTGATTTATCGCAAAGAAAAGGCAAAATAAGTGGTTGCTTCAAAAACGGCACTTCTATTGCTCTCCAGCTATGTCAAAATGAAGTAAAAATTTCAAAGGATGGGTTCCAGCGTCATATTGAACGTTTTTCCGATCTTTTAATGGGTTAGCAGTGATGTCTATTCATAAGAAAGCACTTTCTGCCTCTTAAAAAATGAAGTGAAAATTTTAATGCGATGCAAGAACCCTTCTTTCAAAACTTACTTTATTTTGACACAACTGGAGAGTAACAGAAGTGCAGTTTTTGAAGCAACCACTTTTTTTGCCTTTTCCGTGCCATAAATCAGCAACCACATGTCAGATGGACTCAAACAAGGTCTCAAACTGTAAGTTGATGCTTGACCTATGCAACTGTGTAAAAACTAGCATAGACCTCAAATCTTTTAAAAAGGTGAGTGTAAACTTCTATTACATTTTTCTTTGAATTAAAGTGCTCTAAGGAACTAAGGTAATTCGCAATAAATTTGCCGTGGCAATTTCTTGATACCTTGACTACTTTCAAAATGGTGGCATTTATCAATTTTGAGGCTGTGACATCATCAAATTTCTAAATCCTTAACCAGAAGAGCAACAGATTTCTGCATGCAACTATGTTGTAGACCTTCATAAACTATGGTTATCTTGAAGATTGTATCAATTTCTCTCGATTAATTTAAGATTTACGATGATTTTAATTTCTTCAAAATTTTCGATGAATTTTTGCAAAATAAGTCAAAATGCCGCCATTTTGAGAATAATCAATACATCAAAAAATTGCCACGGTAGATTTACAGCAAATTACCCAAAGTTCCTTTCAAGCGCATGAATTCAAAGAAAAATGAGATACAATTTTACACCCACCTTTTTAAAGATTTGAAAGATTTGAGCTGTATGCTATAAAAACTGAGATAATTGAATCTGCAGCTCCTCCACAGTAGCCACACAAACGGGGCATAATTATTTTTAGACACTAAATGAAACCTTCATATACTGCATAAAGTCACAATCAAATTTTGCAACTATTATTTGCTCTTGCAGCAATGACCTCGACACACCTTAGCACGTGTTTTCCTATTGGGAGGATGAAATCACCCGAAATAATCTACTTAGACCCCATTTAAACTGAGCCGGATCAATTCTCAGCATAAAATTTCTTCGGATTGCTTTGCGTTTACACTGTGCCGCACAAATTTACACTGTGCCGCACACTTTGCGTTACGGTTTACAATGTGCCGGATAACTGCAGTCTCATGACCAACATCATGCTCCAAACAATGTAAATTCCCACGACAAGTAAAATCATCAAAGACTCGACATAAACTGTTCCTCGTTCACAGTCAAAGAAAATTGTAAACGTCCATTAGCTCGGTTATAGTTCGCTGCTAAAACTGCTAAGTAGCTGAGTTGGAAAAGAAGAGGGAAACCTACTAATTAGGAAGCTAATATGACTTGTATTGACGATGAACGATCTGCAGATTGGTAAAAGTATGATTTAATTCGTGAATGCAGTCATTCTTGACCAGAAACGGGATTGGCTCTACTTTCATCACTCATGAGTTTGACTGTCCCCTATAGCAAGGATGAATAATGTTTTGGCCAATCACCGAATCCGTTGTTACCTGTCATTAGCCAATCAAAGCGCTTGAAAGACAATAGAAATTTGCGTTGAAGCGAGTCATGGCCGCCATGGAGCCCTCGAGCTGCGAGAAAATGAACTACAGTTTCCAAATTGTTGCACGCGGTGCTTTGTCCTAGCAAGCAAAAATAACAATCTTTTCAAAGATAAATAGTTATCCTCGCAATACGGGAGATATAGGCAGCTGAGTTATTTCCCCCATCCTCTGGTGTGAGCATAACGAGTTAAACTTCATCGCCGTCGAGGGGTAAAATCACTTAATCAACACTTACCCACCATTTTACTCATAGTCAATGCCTTTGGCCCTTTTTCAATCATTTTGCAACCATAAAATGTTTATTAAGTTTAATTTACCGATAATTCTAGTGTTGGTAAGACAGCGAGAAAAATTCTAAACATTCTTCGATTAACTAGAATTCAAAGCACTAAAATCGGTGAAGAACTCTTGGTGCTATGAAAGTGGGAACTTTTTTCTGGCTCAACCGGTATCTTAGCCTCCTAAAGGGATAATGCATGCTGCAAAATGTACTACTCATCGCTGAAAAGCAAAATCGTGATTTCAAGCAGTTTTTCGATGTTTCTGAAGGGGATGTCCTCTAGATAATCCCTAATAACTTTGGAACGAATTGGACGATTTTAATAAGGTAAATTTTGAAATGAATTTGTACCTGTCCAACATTAAACCCCGGGGGGGGTAACTACCATATATGAAGGTACGGGATGTGCCATTTTTTGGGGTGCCTTTTTTCCAGCAGAAAATAAATTTTGGGGTACCATTTTTGGTAAAATCACAAGTAGTCATAAATTTTGGGGTGTCATTTTAGAAAAATAACTCTTTAGGGTATTGATTTTGATCAAATTTCACTTATTTGGTTAACATTTTGGATGGCTGTCACAATTTTAGGGTATACATTTTCAGTGGCCTGTAAATTTTGGGTTATCGTTTTCGCGAAAATTTATAAAGTTTAGGGTGCGATTTCAGACGTCAAATGGCACACCCCCGTCACCCGCCTATTGAAGTTACCCCCTCCCCCGGGCATTAAACAAAATATTTCCCGATATGATCGCCTTGAGAACCAGGGAGCAGTGGCTATGCAAACATGATTACTTTTATTGATTCACCTCACAGTCTTGCAAATGTTTTGATTTTGTTAGGCTGTTCGTTGCAGTCAACGCTTTGCTTATGAATGATCATGGATCGATTGTAACAAGTCTAATGCGGTCATGCAGATGAAGCGATTGAAAATAACGATTCAGCCCATGACATCTGTTTTGACGGTTTCCAAGGAGTACAGCGTGGAATCATACTGATAAGACAGGTGAAACTTCACCATATCATTAACAGAATGTACAGCACAAAGAACGTTTTAATTAATTTTCCAAAAATATGTAACTACCAATTCAGCGGTGACGTTTCTGAAACTTAGCTTGCAAACTTGCCTGAAACGTAGTAAACTATTGGGAATAGCGAATCACCTATTGGGAATCTACAGGTGATTGTTAATGGACAAGTCCGGGGTTGGAATGATTGATGCTTCAAAGGAAATTTCTCATCTATTGACGCGAATTCTTACCTTGGTTTCACCTACTTGATATTTTCATTTTCATTCATTTCATTTTTATTTACTTAGGCACGGTAGCCCCATCAGTCCATGCGAACTTCTTTTCAGGGGGCCCACTGTGATCCAGAGCATCGAATTTAACCAAAATTTTGAAGTTTCCGAGTCCTGCTTAATTTTGCTATTGAGACATGCACCGTAACCTAGGGGTTCATGTGCTACAAAAATTTTCAAGATCAGTCAACCGGAAGCGAAGATATTGATTTTTGAAATTGGGCCTAAATCAGATCTTTGTTTACATGACAGGCAGAGGCATGGAACTGTTTTTTGACAACAAATTACAATTCCTGGTATCTAGGCTCAAACTTCACCGATCTCTTTCGTTTTAGTCTCATTCCGATCCTCTAAATGTGTCCTTTGAGGCAACGTAAAGCAGGCTAGAATATTTTGCCTTTTTAAGACCGTTTTTAGACCATTTCACAATGGTACTTTTCTAAAAACTTCTTGTCTTAAAAATTCAATTGCAAAATAAAAAGCTAAAGACAAAAAGTATGTTTCGCTATGCTCTTCAAAATGATTTCAACAATTAGAAACGCCTTTCTAACAAGTTTCTACCAAAGGGCTGGTGCCAATTCGAACCCACAAAAATCTTTTATGACTATTTTCAGTTCACAAGTCCTCGATTTGGTTTCTAGGATATTTGCATATAATAACCACTAAACTTTAACAGACATCTAGTGAAAGGACCGAAGGTAAACAGGCCTTACCTACATGGTAAAACAATATAATGACTAACATTTGGCACACTTTGCAAGGCTTTATTTATTAGAATTCTTGCAAAATTCAAAAGTTGTGAATTCTTTTAGGGACAAATGGCTGCAAAATATCATTTTGGCCTTGAAAACGTTTAACTCGAGGCTTAAAAAGGCTCAAAGGACAAATAAATGGCATACTTTTGACTCTGCCTCGGTTTCAAACAATTGGAAAACTTTCCGTTTCACTTTATCTAAATTTCATCACGAAATATGCAAAAATGCTAAAATCATATACAAAACTTAAAAAATTAAGATTGTTGCTAAAATTTTTTGGAGGTGAAATGGCACCAGCCCTTTGGTAGAACTTGTTAGAAAGGTGTATCTAATTGCTCAAAATATTCTGAAGAGCATAGCGACACATACGTTTTTTGTCCTTGGCTTTTAATTCATACGATTTATTTTTGAAGACAAAAATTTCTTTGAAAAGCACCTTTGTGAAATGGTCTAAAAATGGTCATAAAAAGGCAAAATATTTTAGCATGATGTACATTGCTTCAAAGGACACATTTAGAGGATCATAATGCGACTAAAATGAAAGAGATCGGTGAAGTTTGAGCCTGGATGCAAGGAATTGTAATTTGCTGTCAAAACAGTTCAATGCCTCTTCCTGTCATGTAAACAAAGATCTGATTTAGGCCCCACTTCAAAAATCAATACCTTCGCCTTCGGTTCATTGATCTCCAAAATTTTTGCAACAAATGAACCCTTCGGTTATAATGCATGTCACAAGTCTTAAATTTTATTAGGATTAGGAACTTTATTTTTTGGTATTAATTTGATAAAAAGGTCCTAATGCATCACAGTGGGGCCATGGCATAAACGTTTTCAGATCACAACGATTGGATTCTTCTCTTAAAGGTGGCAAGAGTTGGTCCCTGTTTAACATCGAGTTCAAGGTTATTCCAAACCTTTGGTCCTCGAAAGGATATAGCCCTCTGCCTATTGTTAGTTTTTCGTAAAGGTATCGAAAGATCAGTTTGGGTATTTCTCAGTTCCCTGGCATTTCGAGACGACTTTTTTTCAAACAAGCTGGAAAGGTACTCCGGGACGAGACCGTTTAGCGATTTGAACACTGTAGTTGCGGTTTCGCTTTTAATGATGTCGCTTACAGTACAGTAAAAACCCGTGTATAAGAACCTAGCGATTAAGAACCTACAGGTTGAAATTCTGAGACATTAGACCCCTCAATATATAAGAACCCATTCCGCATGAATTTTGAAATAGGTTCTTATTCGTAGAGATCACCAAATTAGATGAAAACTCCAGTTGCTTTGTCATTGAACCTATACAGACTTATACTGCCATATCTGCACCTTGCAAAGAACTAAGATGCTTTGAGAGCTTTTCATTGTATTCTGTAACATTTCTGATGCTTCCACCAACTGCTGTTGTGAATAAAGCCTCATGAACGGAAAACTATAATCTAAGAAGTGGGAATACTCTGCAGTTGCCAAAAGCCGGAACAACAACATACGGAATCGAATCTGTATCATTTCTAGGCTCACTGCTTTGGTATGCATTGCCAGAAAGTTTGAAAAAATCAGAAAATCTTGCAGTATTCAAAAGAAAATTAAGGAGCTGGAAAGGACTGGACTGTAATTGTCGACTTTGTAAGATATACATCGCAGACTTGGGGTATCTATAGTTGATTTTTACGATTTTGAATTAGTGGAACTTAGAACTTATCATATAAATAGGTAAATAGTTGGCTTTAATTAGCTGTAGTTAGCTATCACTTCTGTCACTTGCCAACTCTAAATAAATCATTTATTATTATTATTATTATTATTATTATTATTATTATTATTATTATTATTATTATTATTATTATTATTATTATTATTATTATTATCATTATTATTATTATTATTATTATTATTATTATTATTATATTATATTATATTATATATCATTATTATATCATCATCATCATCATCATCATCATTATTATTATTATTATTATTATTATTATTATCACTATTATTATTATTATTATTATTATTATTATTATTATTATTATTATTATTATTATTATTATTATTATCATTATGAACTCAGGTGCCTTTGAACTGACCGTAAACAATGAGCTTGAAGTTTCAATCTGAACAAAAGAAATACCTGAAAGCCTTAAATGAATTAAGAACCAATTTAAGAACTTGAACAGCCTAAATTCCCACAAAATACTCAATATATAAGCACATGACCAGGCTGACTTGCAAAATTGTAGGTTCTTATACGCGAGTTTTTACTTTAGGCCAATTTAAACCTTGTATCAAACCTATACTAGAGGTATCAAAACTGCTCTTCGTAACAAGGTGTATTTCAATAAACCTTTTAACTAACTATTTCCTAAACCTTTTACGTTTTGGAAATTCTTTAAAATTTCTCTATAAGAAATTTCTGACCTCGGATTAGGATTAGTCTAATTGCAAATTTTCATACCGGGTTCCCACTTTCAAAAATTCGTAGCACCAATTGTACATCACAGACTTGAATCATTAAAATTTCAGTTAAAAGCCGAAAGATCGAAGTATTTTTGTAATTGTTTTTTTATCCATATAAAATGCTTACAATACATGTTTATTTACTCTACATATTAATACTATACAACTGCACAACACTACAGGGACAATAACGTGAGGAGCAAAATGGCATGGCTACCCCACGTTCTTACATATAACACTACTAGGACAATACACAAAAGAAAACGAAGAATACTTTTAGACTAATCACTGTACGCTAACTACAACCTAAATCAATCACAATGAACGCTTGCGGCAAAAGGACTGTGGGAAAGGAGTTTCAGAACAATTTCCCTGCTTCCTACCGAATTATGTCAAATTTGATCAATGGATTAATTGCAGAAAGCCAGGGTTTTCATTGAAAGATTATACCACTGTCTTTTCCGCAACCGTTCATTTCCAGTAATTAAAATAATGCAACGTAACTACTCTAAATGACAGAAGAAACAGAAGACGAAAAAAAGTAAAGGGACTTGATGGTTACTTGGCGTATGACAAAGATTAAGATGACCTTATTCAAACAGACCGGTGTTGTGGATGAAAGCTAAAGTCAACTTGAGAATCTTTCTGTTAAGATCAGAGGGTAGGTCTTTATTGCCATATAATAAATATTGCGTCAGGACCTTATTTGAAAGGTTGTTATATCCGAATGGTCGTAATATTGCCAAAACTCCAGCGAGATGATCTCGTCGCTGCAAATCAAACGAGGGGCAGAGCAACAAGAAGAAGTAATTGTTCTCGCTGTCGTACCAACATTAGAAGTATTGGTAAATTCAACTTTGTTAAAATTTCATGGTTGCAAAATGACTGAAAAAGGGCCTAAAACATTGATCAAATCGTAAGGATTCTATTCACACAGAACAATAGGCAATGGGCATTACACCACTCTCAAGAGTTACAAGACGTAGGCCTTCAAACAAATACTATGAATTTTCAATCCCATGGCAATAAATGTAGCGAGGATGACTCTGAATCATGAGAAAATGCATTTTCTTCGTTGTTCAGTGCGAGGAGTCCTTTATGATCTGATCAATGTTTTAGGCCCTTTTTCAATCATTTTGCAACCATAAGATTTTTTAAAAGTTATATTTACCTATACTTCTAGCGCTCGTAAGATGACCAAAAAAAATCACAACAATACTTCGATCTTTTTGGTTTTAACTAGAGTGTGAATCATTCAGATCTGTGAAGTACTCTTGATGCTATGAATTTTCACAAGTGGGAACTTATTTCTGGCTCACCCGGTATTCTTGGAGTCTGCCATTTCGATTTTAAGGTGATAGTAAATCTGAGAATGTACGGGGTACGGTGGGGTAATTTTGGTCTAAATTGGGCATTTTTCGAAATAAATAGTGTATCCTCGCAAATACGTTGGAAATATTGGAGATCCTTTTTCGCTTTACCAACATTGAATCTTTTTTCGTTCTTGGAAACTTGTTCCCGTTCTTTAATCTGAAGTCTGAGTATTTCTTAGAATTTTTTACTTTCCTCACTTTTGCCTGTAATTTCAACCGGTCGGCGGGAAATTTGGGTCCATTTGAGGAAAACAGTATCTATTTCGTCAGGAGTATTGCAAATTCACAGAAATAAAAATTTAGCATGCTTTCATGGATAAATGTGATTGGATTTTCAGAGTTTCGTAGCCAAAAACTTGAAAACTTGCCCAGAGGAAATTGAAAATAAATCGTACCAGCATTGAAAAAATTTTCTTTTGGCTTTGCGGTTTTGGAACCATTCTTGTGCGAAGGCGCACTAAGACACAGAAATACAAAGGAGCTCTATTCGAACAACTTGAGAGCGGCTGGGCCTAACCACGCTCAGTTGAAGACGAAACAGAACAGAAAACAAGACAGCAAAACAAGACACAAGGATCAAAACAAGGTAAATAAATAATCAATCAAAACATCCGTGTCCTAACACCCTTGGCTAAAGCTGATTGCACAAGACATAGAATTAACCAAAACCTGGTGTCATTTACCATCCCAGAAGCATTATCAGAAAAATCAGACAACAAGACGTCTCCCAGCCAGCAAACGAGTACACCAACTTGTTTAAAAAAGTCAACTAGTTAAGGTGGGACTCCATGATAAGAAAAGATGGCAGATATCGGCAAAGCGGACAAGCCTGGTGACCTCATGAACAGAGGATCAACCAGGAGGCGGGATATTGGCAGGAAGCGGGCCCGCCACTTACCAGGCCAGCTAATCTCATTGTTATGGCAGGTAGGCAGGTGGAAATTCATGTTATCAAAACAGAAAACCATCAAGAAAAACATGTTATCAATCATTAACAAAAAGTTGTACAAAAAGGACTTATTGGAAGCGGTAATAAAAGAAATCAAATATTAAAAGTTGCAAGATATGACAATGTGAAATGTAAATTATCACCGTAGATGAAAATGTTAAGAAGCTCACAAAAGCTGTTTATTCCACAGCCCGTCAAACGTGATAACATTTCTCTAAATCACCTGGCATGTACCGCGTGAGCCAGAAAAAAGTTCCCACTTTTAGAAATTCGCAGCAAAATGAATACATCACAGGTTTGAATGATTCAAATTCTAGTTAAAAGTCGAAAGATCGAAGTATTTTTGTGACTTTTCTCGCTGTCATGCCAGCACTAGACGTATCGGCAAATTCGACTTATCAAAATTTCATGATTGCAAAGTGGCCGAAAAAGGGCCATAAAATATTGATCAAATTGTAAGAACTCCCCGTACACAGAACAATACGCAATGGGCGTTCCACCTGTGTCATGAGTTATACAGCATCAGTTTCGAACAAATACTAAAGATTTTCAGTCCCATGGCAATAAATGAGCACTGGATAGCTCTCACCCATGAACAATCGCATTTCCTTTATTGATCTGTGCGAGGAGTCCTTTATGATTTGATCTATGTTTTAGGCCATTTTTCAGTCACTTTGCAATCATGAAATTTTTGTAAAGTTCAATTTACCTTTATCTCTAGTGCTCGTGAGACAGCGAGCAAAATGATCAAATTCTTCGATCTTTCGGCTCTAAACGAAAATTTGAATCATTCAGATCTGTTGAGTACTCTTTGTGCTATGAATTTGCAAAAGTGAGAACTTTTTTCTGGCTCACCCGATATATTTCAATCAAAATTTACAAGACATGATACCTAGTACACGACTTACAAAATACTATACAATGTACAAGTACGATGCCACGAGGGGCAAAATATCATGTCTAACACGATGCATGATCGTGAAAAAAATACAACAACTACAAATAAGAACTACCGCAGAAAAAAAGTTCATAAAGAAACGGGAAGTAGGCGGTTGTTTGACGTATGCCAGATTGCTAAAATGAACCCAATCAAATTGACCTGACCAGTCTCATTGATAAAATGTAGAGTTAACTTCAGGATATTTCAATTCATTTGATCAGGGAAGTCTTTGTCACCATACACTAAAAGCTGCGTTAAAACCTCGTTTTCAGGATAACTGTTTCCAAATTGTCATCCTAATGCAAGGACGCCAGCAAAATCTCGTCGTTTAATGTCTAAAGACGTGCAGAGCAAGAAAAAGAGTTCAATATCCTCAATACTATTATTTGTAGGGCACATTGGGTTTATGGTATCCCTAAAATTGTGCCTCAGTTTGCGGCCTCAGTTGTGCCTCAGTTTGCGAAAGTTCAATTTACAAGGGCTCACTCCAATTTGAGTAAGATGAGACAATCCTCTGATAATTACATGTTTCCACCGAAATTGCTTTTACTCTGCCGATCATATCTCGCAAACCTAACCATCTCGCGAAATTACAGACAAATTTTCTTTACGTACACCTTTCAGGATGAAAAACCACACAAAAGCGAAACAGCAACATCGCAAACTATCTGCTACTTGGATTTATAGTGACCTAAAAGATTTGGGTTGATCATGAGCTTCCACCTGACCTGCTTTACCTTGCCTAGCCATATCTCGCAGATCTAATCAACTTGCGAAATAACAGACAAATTTACTTGGTGTACACCTTTCAGGATGAAAAACCACACAAAAGCGAAACAGCAACATCGCAAACTATCTGCTACTTGGTTTTATAGTGACCTAAAAGATTTGGGTTGATCATGAGCTTCCACCTGACCTGCTTTACCTTGCCTAGCCATATCTCGCAGATCTAATCAACTTGCGAAACAACAGACAAATTTACTTGGTGTACACTTTTCAGGATGAAAAACCACACAAAAGCGAAACAGCAACATCGCAAACTATCTGCTACTTGGTTTTATAGTGACCTAAAAGATTTGGGTTGATCATGAGCTTCCACCTGACCAGCTTTACCTTGCCTAGCCATATCTCGCAGATCTAATCAACTTGCGAAATAACAGACAAATTTACTTGGTGTACACCTTTCAGGATGAAAAACCACACAAAAGCGAAACAGCAACATCGCAAACTATCTGCTACTTGGCTTTATAGTGACCTAAAAGATTTGGGTTGATCATGAGCTTCCACCTGACCTGCTTTACCTTGCCTAGCCATATCTCGCAGATCTAATCAACTTGCGAAATAACAGACAAATTTACTTGGTGTACAACTTTCAGGATGAAAAACCACACAAAAGCGAAACAGCAACATCGCAAACTATCTGCTACTTGGTTTTATAGTGACCTAAAAGATTTGGGTTGATCATGAGCTTCCACCTGACCTGCTTTACCTTGCCTAGCCATATCTCGCAGATCTAATCAACTTGCGAAATAACAGACAAATTTACTTGGTGTACACCTTTCAGGATGAAAAACCACACAAAAGCGAAACAGCAACATCGCAAACTATCTGCTACTTGGTTTTATAGTGACCTAAAAGATTTGGGTTGATCATGAGCTTCCACCTGACCTGCTTTACCTTGCCTAGCCGTATCTCGCAGATCTAATCAACTTGTGAAATAACAGACAAATTTACTTGGAGTACACCTTTCAGGATAAAAAACCACACAAAAGCGAAACAGCAACATCGCAAAATATCTGCTACTTGGTTTTATAGTGACCTAAAAGATTTGGGTTGATCATGAGCTTCCACCTGACCTGCTTTACCTTGCCTAGCCATATCTCGCAGATCTAATCAACTTGCGAAATAACAGACAAATTTACTTGGTGTACACCTTTCAGGATGAAAAACCACACAAAAGCGAAACAGCAACATCGCAAACTATCTGCTACTTGGTTTTATAGTGACCTAAAAGATTTAGGTTGATCATGAGCTTCCACCTGACCTGCTTTACCTTGCCTAGCCATATCTCGCAGATCTAATCAACTTGCGAAATAACAGACAAATTTACTTGGTGTACACCTTTCAGGATGAAAAACCACACAAAAGCGAAACAGCAACATCGCAAACTATCTGCTAGTTGGTTTTATAGTGACCTAAAAGATTTGGGTTGATCATGAGCTTCCACCTGACCTGCTTTACCTTGCCTAGCCATATCTCGCAGATCTAATCAACTTGCGAAATAACAGACAAATTTACTTGGTGTACACCTTTCAGGATGAAAAACCACACATAAGCGAAACAGCAACATCGCAAACTATCTGCTACTTGGTTTTATAGTGACCTAAAAGATTTGGGTTCATCATGAGCTTCCACCTGACCTGCTTTACCTTGCCTAGCCATATCTCGCAGATCTAATCAACTTGCGAAATAACAGACAAATTTACTTGGTGTACACCTTTCAGGATGAAAAACCACACAAAAGCGAAACAGCAACATCGCAAACTATCTGCTACTTGGTTTTATAGTGACCTAAAAGATTTGGGTTGATCATGAGCTTCCACCTGACCTGCTTTACCTTGCCTAGCCATATCTCGCAGATCTAATCAACTTGTGAAATAACAGACAAATTCACTTGGAGTACACCTATCAGGATAAAAAACCACACAAAAGCGAGACAGCAACATCGCAAAATATCTGCTACTTGGTTTTATAGTGACCTAAAAGATTTGGGTTGATCATGAGCTTCCATCTGACCTGCTTTACCTTGCCTAGCCATATCTCGCAGATCTAATGAACTTGCGAAATAACAGACAAATTTACTTGGTGTACACCTTTCAGGATGAAAAACCACACAAAAGCGAAACAGCAACATCGGAAACTATCTGCTACTTGGTTTTATAGTGACCTAAAAGATTTGGGTTGATCATGAGCTTCCACCTGACCTGCTTTACCTTGCCTAGCCGTATCACGCAGATCTAATCAACTTGCGAAATAACAGACAAATTTACTTGGTGTACACCTTTCAGGATGAAAAACCACACAAAAGCGAATCAAAAACATCGCAAACCATCTGCTTCTTGGTTTTATAGTGACCTAAAAGATTTGGGTTGATCATGAGCTTCCACCTGACATGCTTTACCTTCCCTAGCCATATCTCGCAGATCTAATCAACTTGCGAAATAACAGACAAATTTACTTGGTGTACACCTTTCAGGATGAAAAACCACACAAAAGCGAAACAGCAACATCGCAAACTATCTGCTACTTGGTTTTATAGTGACCTAAAAGATTTGGGTTGATCATGAGCTTCCACCTGACCAGCTTTACCTTGCCTAGCCATATCTCGCAGATCTAATCAACTTGCGAAATAACAGACAAATTTACTTGGTGTACACCTTTCAGGATAAAAAACCACACAAAAGCGAAACAGCAACATCGCAAACTATCTGCTACTTGGTTTTATAGTGACCTAAAAGATTTGGGTTGATCATGAGCTTCCACCTGACCTGCTTTACCTTGCCTAGCCATATCTCGCAGATCTAATCAACTTGCGAAATAACAGACAAATTTACTTGGTGTACACCTTTGAGGATGAAAAACCACACAAAAGCGAAACAGCAACATCGTAAACTATCTGCTACTTGGTTTTATAGTGACCTAAAAGATTTGGGTTGATCATGAGCTTCCACCTGACCTGCTTTACCTTGCCTAGCCGTATCTCGCAGATCTAATCAACTTGCGAAATAACAGACAAATTTACTTGGTGTACACCTTTCAGGATGAAAAACCACACAAAAGCGAAACAGCAACATCGCAAACTATCTGCTACTTGGTTTTATAGTGACCTAAAAGATTTGGGTTGATCATGAGCTTCCACCTGACCTGCTTTACCTTGCCTAGCCGTATCTCGCAGATCCAATCAACTTGCGAAATAACAGAAAAATTTACTTGGTGTACACCTTTCAGGATGAAAAACAACAAAAAAGCGAATCAAAAACATCGCAAACTATCTGCTACTTGGTTTTATAGTGACCTAAAAGATTTGGGTTGATCATGAGCTTCCACCTGACCTGCTTTACCTTGCCTAGCCATATCTCGCAGATCTAATCAACTTGCGAAATAACAGACAAATTTACTTGGTGTACACCTTTCAGGATGAAAAACCACACAAAAGCGAAACAGCAACATCGCAAACTATCTGCTACTTGGTTTTATAGTGACCTAAAAGATTTGGGTTGATCATGAGCTTCCATCTGACCAGCTTTACCTTGCCTAGCCATATCTCGCAGATCTAATCAACTTGCGAAATAACAGACAAATTTACTTGGTGTACACCTTTCAGGATAAAAAACCACACAAAAGCGAAACAGCAACATCGCAAACTATCTGCTACTTGGTTTTATAGTGACCTAAAAGATTTGGGTTGATCATGAGCTTCCACCTGACCAGCTTTACCTTGCCTAGCCATATCTCGCAGATCTAATCAACTTGCGAAATAACAGACAAATTTACTTGGTGTACACCTTTCAGGATAAAAAACCACACAAAAGCGAAACAGCAACATCGCAAACTATCTGCTACTTGGTTTTATAGTGACCTAAAAGATTTGGGTTGATCATGAGCTTCCACCTGACCTGCTTTACCTTGCCTAGCCGTATCTCGCAGATCTAATCAACTTGCGAAATAACAGACAAATTTACTTGGTGTACACCTTTCAGGATGAAATACCACACAAAAGCGAAACAGCAACATCGCAAACTATCTGCTACTTGGTTTTATAGTGACCTAAAAGATTTGGGTTGATCATGAGCTTCCACCTGACCTGCTTTACCTTGCCTAGCCATATCTCGCATATCTAATCAACTTGCGAAATAACAGACAAATTTACTTGGTGTACACCTTTCAGGATGAAAAACCACACAAAAGCGAAACAGCAACATCGCAAACTATCTGCTACTTGGTTTTATAGTGACCTAAAAGATTTGGGTTGATCATGAGCTTCCACCTGACCTGCTTTACCTTGCCTAGCCATATCTCGCAGATCTAATCAACTTGCGAAATAACAGACAAATTTACTTGGTGTACACCTTTGAGGATGAAAAACCACACAAAAGCGAAACAGCAACATCGTAAACTATCTGCTACTTGGTTTTATAGTGACCTAAAAGATTTGGGTTGATCATGAGCTTCCACCTGACCTGCTTTACCTTGCCTAGCCGTATCTCGCAGATCTAATCAACTTGCGAAATAACAGACAAATTTACTTGGTGTACACCTTTCAGGATGAAAAACCACACAAAAGCGAAACAGCAACATCGCAAACTATCTGCTACTTGGTTTTATAGTGACCTAAAAGATTTGGGTTGATCATGAGCTTCCACCTGACCTGCTTTACCTTGCCTAGCCGTATCTCGCAGATCCAATCAACTTGCGAAATAACAGAAAAATTTACTTGGTGTACACCTTTCAGGATGAAAAACAACAAAAAAGCGAATCAAAAACATCGCAAACTATCTGCTACTTGGTTTTATAGTGACCTAAAAGATTTGGGTTGATCATGAGCTTCCACCTGACCTGCTTTACCTTGCCTAGCCATATCTCGCAGATCTAATCAACTTGCGAAATAACAGACAAATTTACTTGGTGTACACCTTTCAGGATGAAAAACCACACAAAAGCGAAACAGCAACATCGCAAACTATCTGCTACTTGGTTTTATAGTGACCTAAAAGATTTGGGTTGATCATGAGCTTCCACCTGACCTGCTTTACCTTGCCTAGCCATATCTCGCAGATCTAATCAACTTGCGAAATAACAGACAAATTTACTTGGTGTACACCTTTCAGGATGAAAAACCACACAAAAGCGAAACAGCAACATCGCAAACTATCTGCTACTTGGTTTTATAGTGACCTAAAAGATTTGGGTTGATCATGAGCTTCCACCTGACCTGCTTTACCTTGCCTAGCCGTATCTCGCAGATCTAATCAACTTGCGAAATAACAGACAAATTTACTTGGTGTACACCTTTCAGGATGAAAAACCACACAAAAGCGAATCAAAAACATCGCAAACCATCTGCTTCTTGGTTTTATAGTGACCTAAAAGATTTGGGTTGATCATGAGCTTCCACCTGACATGCTTTACCTTCCCTAGCCATATCTCGCAGATCTAATCAACTTGCGAAATAACAGACAAATTTACTTGGTGTACACCTTTCAGGATGAAAAACCACACAAAAGCGAAACAGCAACATCGCAAACTATCTGCTACTTGGTTTTATAGTGACCTAAAAGATTTGGGTTGATCATGAGCTTCCACCTGACCAGCTTTACCTTGCCTAGCCATATCTCGCAGATCTAATCAACTTGCGAAATAACAGACAAATTTACTTGGTGTACACCTTTCAGGATAAAAAACCACACAAAAGCGAAACAGCAACATCGCAAACTATCTGCTACTTGGTTTTATAGTGACCTAAAAGATTTGGGTTGATCATGAGCTTCCACCTGACCTGCTTTACCTTGCCTAGCCGTATCTCGCAGATCTAATCAACTTGCGAAATAACAGACAAATTTACTTGGTGTACACCTTTCAGGATGAAAAACCACACAAAAGCGAAACAGCAACATCGCAAACTATCTGCTACTTGGTTTTATAGTGACCTAAAAGATTTGGGTTGATCATGAGCTTCCACCTGACCTGCTTTACCTTGCCTAGCCATATCTCGCATATCTAATCAACTTGCGAAATAACAGACAAATTTACTTGGTGTACACCTTTCAGGATGAAAAACCACACAAAAGCGAAACAGCAACATCGCAAACTATCTGCTACTTGGTTTTATAGTGACCTAAAAGATTTGGGTTGATCATGAGCTTCCACCTGACCAGCTTTACCTTGCCTAGTCGTATCTCGCAGATCTAATCAACTTGCGAAATAACAGACAAATTTACTTGGTGTACACCTTTCAGGATGAAAAACCACACAAAAGCGAATCAAAAACATCGCAAACCATCTGCTACTTGGTTTTACGGTGACCTACAAGTTTGAGTTGATCACGAGTTTCCACCAGACCTGCTTTACCCTGCCATGCCATATCTCGCAGATCTAATCAACTTGCGAAATAACAGACAACTTTACTTGGCGTACACCTTTCAGGATGAAAAACAACAAAAAAGCGAATCAAAAACATCGGAAACCATCTGCTACTTGGTTTTACGGTGACCTACAAGTTTGAGTTGATCACGAGTTTCCACCAGACCTGCTTTACCCTGCCATGCCATATCTCGCAGATCTAATCAACTTGCGAAATAACAGACAACTTTACTTGGCGTACACCTTTCAGGATGAAAAACAACAAAAAAGCGAATCAAAAACATCGCAAACTATCTGCTACTCGGCTCTACAGTGACCTAAAAGTGTTGAGATGATCACAAGTTTCCACTTTATCCTACCTAGCCATATCTCGCAGATCTAATCAACGTACAAAGTAACAGACAAATTTACTTGGCGTACACCTTTCAGGACGAAAAAGCACAAAAAAGCGAATCAAAAACATCGCAAACTATCTGATACTTGGTTTTACAGTGACCTAAATGTTTTGAGTTGATCATGAGCTTCCACCTGACCAGCTTTACCCTGCCTAGCAATATCTCGCAGATCTAATCAACAGACTAATCTACTCGGCGTACACCTTTCAGGATGAAAAGCACACCAAAGCGAAACAACAACATCGCAAACTATCTGCTACTTGGTTTTAAAGTGGCCTACAAGTTTTGGGTTAATCATGAGCTTCCATCTGACCAGCTCTACGCTGCCTAGCCATGTCTCGCAGATCTAATCAACTTGTGAAATAACAGACAAATTCACTTGGAGTACACCTTTCAGGATGGAGAACCACACAAAAGCGAATCATTTCATTTAATTTTTTTCATTTTATAATATTTATACAGTTTAAATAGGTTCATAAATATATATGTTTTTCAACCTGACCTGTTTAAAAGATTAAAATAAGCACCAAGAAAAAAATTACTAACCTGATATAATTTACAATATCATATAAAGCTAAGGCTATAAAAGAGAACGTAAAAATGAAATAAAAGTTGTCCCCGACTATAGCTATTCTTTGATGGTTTTCAGGGAGGGGGCCAATTTAATAGCTCTTTCTAGGCTGTTCCACAGTTTTGCACCACGATAACAAAAAGCCATTTGGCCAATGATCGTTTTCAGGAGCGGTATCTTCATATCAGCTTCTGATGAAAGCAGAAACAACAACATCGCAAACTATCTGCTTCTTGGTTTTACAGTGACCTACAAGTTTTGAGTTGATCACGAGCTTCTACAAGATCTGCTTTACCCTGCCGTGCCATATCACGTAAACCAAATAAAAAAAACCAAATCAACTTGCGAAATAACAGACAAATTTACTTGGCGTACACCTTTCAGGATGAAAAACCACAAAAAGCGAATCAAAAACATCGCAAAGTATCCGTTACTCAGTTTTACAGTGACCTAAATGTTCTGAGTCGATCACGACTTTACACAAGATCTGCTTTACTGTGCTAAAAATATCCCACAAACCAGCTGATCTCAAGAAATTACGGACAAAATTTCTTGGCGTACACCTTTCAGGAAGAAAAACATGGAAATGAAACAACAACAACAACAACGTAAAGCATCCAATACTTGGTTTGCAATGACCTAACTGATCTGCTTTACTGCGCCAAATAATCTGTTGCAAAGCTCAAAAGTCGAAAATCTGGCCGCAGTAGAGAAAGATTCGTTTAGTGCACATCTTTCAGGATACAAAACCACAAGTGAGCGAAACTGCGAAACGACATAAAATCGTTCATGCTGCGAAGTAATTACTAACTGTTCTTTCGACATCCGAATCAAAGCGATAAGACGTGAAACAATCTGCCTTTCAATCAAGTTAGTAGCAGGTAAGTTTTCCATCAAAATCTAACGTTTTTGTTGATAAATTTTTGTCATTTTCAAATTGCAGTTACTATGAATTTTGCTTTAATATCTGGAAAAAAAACGAGCAAAATGTAGACGGGTATAAGGACACCATGTATATAAAGGTAAGCCCTGTTACCAGAATATCATACAGGGCCGTTTAGAGGTCAGTCAGAGGTCTTGGTACCGGCGCGGATTACAATTGGTGGAGATATGAAAACCATTCAAGGCAAAATTGGAGATAAAACTTTTTGAGGAGGTGTGAAATCCTGCAAGGTGAATTCTTGAGAAAATTTATTCAATGAGATGCGAAGGCTTATGGGAAAGGATACTCTTTTTATCATTCATTTGATCCATATCTAAAGTTAGTATTAACAATAGTTACAAAAATGCGAATTCAAACATATTTTGAGATATTCAAACATACAAATACAAAACACAAACATATTCAAACATATTTAAAGTTGGTATTTACAATACTTATAAAAATGTAAAAATGCTAATTCAAACCAACTATCGATAAAAAATAAACGTCATACATAAAAATTAGCGGTCTCTTTTGCAGGTGCATTTATCATCAGTCCAGTCTTGGAATCTCTTTTTGAAAGCAGACAGGTTGGCTCATTTTTGTCATTATCATCTAGGGTGTTCCAGAGTAGACTCCCTCTAAATGACAGTGATTCTTGCCCATAGCCCTGTGTCTCTATTTGTGGCAATTTGCCAAGATTTTGCATCCTTGAATTATATCTTACATGCTTCTTTTCCCTGAAATTCTCATATAAGCGATAGGTTAAGATGATTCATGGACTTGTAGATTTCTGTCATCAATTTCTGCAAGTTTCTAACATGTATACAAACACTGCTATTTCGAGTGAGCAATATTTCAAAGTCTTCGTACAACTGCAAAGCTACCTAACTTCTTAATTACAACCTTCAAATCTTCGAGTACATTTGTGAACAATCCAGCTAATTGGCCGTCCATGATGGTTCTTAATGTGACAGATGGGCACTTGGGGATATTAAACATTTTCTAATTTTCTAGGGGCATGAAACTTTCAGGGAAAGTTGGCAGGGATATGAGGACTTTTAACCAGCTAAGAAATTCTAGCCCATCCCAGTACACAGCATTATAAAATGACTGATCCCTTACAGTGGTGTAATCCTCTGACTTTGCAGCACGAACGGTCAGGCGGCGGGGGTTCGATACCTGGTAGGGCCCCACCACTTGAGCGTCATGACAAGGGGTCCTAGACTGAAATAGCGCCTAGCTACTTCTGCGATCCTAGCGCTTAGGGCTAAAAACCACAACTTCACCTTCACCTTCACCTTCATCTTCACCTGTGTATGTTTGCTAATAACACTTGAAAGAATGGGTTCTAGTGTCATATTCAAGTTAAATTGTTGTCTTACAGATTAAAAGTATTATTAACTTCTTTAAAAATCCATAAAAATTACGTGCAAAAAGATTTATTTGAAAATTCATTTAATTTGACATCGTTGGTAAGCAAATATTTCGGATCTTCTCTGCCAGAAATCAACAACCACTTTTACAAATGACTCAAACAAGGCTGTAAACTCAAAGGTAGAGTCTGACATATGCAACTGTGCAAATAACGGAGACAATGAAGGCTACAACTCCTCCACAGCAGCGACATTGTTTTGGGACACCCTGCTCGTGTCTGCAAAAATACTTGTGATTTGATTTGGCTGTGTTGATTAAAGTGTTTGTGAAGCTTAAAGGACCCATCATACAAATAAACCGATATTAGACAGCATGGTTTGAGTTTGGTGTGCAACTGCAAGTCCCTTTCTTTCTTTCCTTCTTTCTTTCTTTCTTTCTTTCTGTCTTTGATTTTTGCTGTTTTTTTCTTCCTTACCTTCGAAGACGTACTTGAAAATTGTAAGTGCCGTTCTTGGTGTAGGCCAGATGACCTTGTGTCTTCTTTCACCAAGATCGGTACAGTTTTAATGTATTTAAGTTAATCTTCGCTTTCATCTTTCATGAATAGAAAAAAAATACAAATAAACAATTTTCGACGGTCTTTCCCAATGTCCGTTCTCACAATAATTTTTTTCCTTCAAAAATCCGTCTGAAAGAAACACATAACCCTAAAACCCCTGATCAGCTGTGTAGCTCATAGAGAGGAATTTGATCATGAGATTAAAGAATGAATCTCACTCTAAAAGGGTCTGCTTCATCCAGCATGCCTTTCACGTGTTGTCTCCTACTTTTCCTTTGTTGTCGCCATTTTCTGTCGCCATATTCATGGCCCATGAAAATGGCGACAAGCAAAGGCCAGTCAAGTAACGACACGTGCCAGGAATGCTGGATGAAACAGACCCTTTAAGGGTATTAAAAGGAATTTCTATTGTGAATCAAGAGGATTTGACGCCTTTTTCTGCTCTTAAAGGGGAAGTTCACTCAAAAATCGAAATTTCCAATTTAGCTTGTTTTGGGGTTAAAGAAAGCAAAACTAACAATTGCCTGCGATTTTATGCCGTTATTTTGCCGCTTTTTTACCTCTAAATCTTGCTTCTTGACTGCCGCCATCTTGCCCGGCAAAAAGACTGGAGCGAGTGCTGCTGTTTGACGTCATCACGTGCAGAAAGCAATATGAGACACACTGCATAGTAGGAAGTCCAATCATAAAATCGTGCAAACTCAGCTATGGGCATGAAAATTGGCGGAGAGGGGCAGTTTGACTTGCTGAAAAAGATGGGGTGCGAACCAAACCCAAAAAAATACCCCCTGAAGCCATTTTTAGACAGTGGGGCTATGTGGGTGCAAGTCCTTAAGTCAATTATACCTATAACTTTGTCCCCAATCATGGTACCAACTTAGAACTTTGATTTCTAGGTAAAGTCGACCTGCTGAAAGGAGAGGATATGAAATCATATTTGGTGATTTACAGATTTACACCCACATAGCCTCACTGTCTAAAAATAGCCTCAAGGGGTATTTTTTGGTTTGGTTCACACCCCATCTTTTTCAGCATGTCAAACTGCCCCTCTCCACCAATTTTCATGCCCATAGCTGAGCTTGCACGATTTTTATGATTGGATTTCGTACTATAAAGTGTGCCTCATATTGCTTTCTGCACGTGATGACGTCAAACAGCAGCACTCGCTCCAGTCTTTTTGTCGGGCAAGATGGCGGCGGTCAAGAAGCAAGACTTTTAGGTAAAAAGCGGCGAAATAATGACGTAAAATCGCAGGCAAATGTTAGTTTTGCTTTCATAACATTGTTTTAACCCCAAAATAAGCTAAATTGGAAATTTCGATTTTTGAGTGAACTTCCCCTCATTGATTGCAGACAAAGGCAATTCTCTCAACCGGTAAATCAAAACAAACACAGTAGCAAAGTTGCACTGAAACCAGTAGAGCAAACTCTCGCCTTGTGCAATCGAAAGATTGTTTTTATGGGAAGTTATGTGTATATAGCGAAAGAAGAAGGGTAATTGTAAAGCTCTGTCTCACAGATTTTGCTTTTGTTATTCAGGAACTCTGTGGAAATTGTTTCATATAAACCTTAAATACCCAAAAATTGAAATGCCTTCTGCTAGGCTGCTAAGTCAAATAAACAAAATACGAGAGGCAGAGCTTTAGGCTTTCCCGTCTTCTCTTGTTATAAGCACAGAACTTCACATAAAAGCACGTTTTATTTGCACAAGTTGAGAGTTCGCCCTATTGGCTTTGAAGCAAATTTTGCAGCCGTGTTTGCTTGAATTACCAGTTGAGAGCATTTCCTTTGTCTGCAGTTACTAATTGCTTTCAATTAAGGTGTAAATCAAAGCAAAAATTGCTCCTGTATAACAAATCGGTCCTAGTTTTCCGATAAGCAAGAAAGCTATTATTAGATCAAAAATTGTCCTTCTTCTGTGAGACGGAACTTTGACAGCACTACAAGGTGAGTAAAAAGGGTACATGTTTGGCAGGCGGTGGAATAAAAAGTATGTGACTGATATTCAAAACTTTTTCTATTAATCAAGCTAATTTAGATGAGAAAATTTTGTTTGGTAAAATCGATCATCTTTAAGACCTAAAGATTAGCAAAGTACCTGTAAGGTGTTTGTATGGGAATCAAGAATGCCACCTTCCTTTCTGGTCCATGGTTTATTTGGCATTGAAATTTACATTCAATTGCATCAATTGTGATCAACTGTACACTTTTTGCAAGTATTCAAACAAAAAAAAACCATTGCTAAATCATGGTGGAGCAGTAAAATTGTTTCATAAATACTGACAATCAATATCATAAATAAACAGTTTGTGTTTTGGCAACATGGCAGACAGGTGCACTGAAAAATTCCATCTTAAAGGCAAATACTAGAATTATTTTCAAACTTACAAATATGCTTATGAAATAAAACATCATGAGTTACCAAACAAATAAGTGCCCATGGAAACAGGAAGCCAACTGTCAAACTAAAACAAACAAAGATTGAGCACACCCTCATGGATAATCCTGAAACAACTCTTCCAATCTGAAAAGAACATAACCATGATCCAGATGCATTCCAGCAATAAAAAAGAAAAAATAACAACAAAATTATGCATAGCTAACAATCTTTGAATGCACCCAGTGATAAAAATAGTTAAACCTATTGAAAAATCATAAAAGACTGATTATGATGCCAATTATGGAAACTACTTTATGTGTTCCAAGGGACCAATCAGTTATAGGCAAGTCTTATAATGGTCTCTTGATTGTTCAAACTTTGTAAGTTATCTCTTTTATAACAATGCTCTAAAATCTTAAGAATCATTATCAAAATCATATGTTTAATGTTCCTGCCATCCCACTTTCTATTGGTTTCATTTGTCCTTGACCTTGCTTTTAAGTTCTGCAGGACTAAAACTGTCCTATCAAATCAATATTTTAAACATATATATATTTCATATTTTAAACATATTTATACAGGGTACAAATTCAATAAGGATATTGTTTTACAATTTGGCCCTGTTAAAATTAAAGTACCTAATAAGCTATTTACAAATAAATTAATACAGGGTGTCCCAGAAAATTTGTGCCCCGTTTGCCTGAAGACCACGACAAAGCAGCAAAAGGTTGTCACCATATTTTGGCATGATGTTGCTCGCAAGATGTTGAATTAAAGTTTGCTTCCATCCCCGTAAAAATCCGTTAAGAAATGATGGAGCTATGACGTTCAGAAGACCAAATTTATCTGATGACTGAAACCAGCGGTCGGCCATTTTGTATTACTATTTTGCGACGATAAGCAGTTTCATGGATGAGCTGAAACAGTAGCCTCCAATCTCATAGCTCTCGCGAAAGTTTCAACAATCATCAGAGACTTCAGCTATTTCTTACCCCACGATCCTTTATTGAATGTCAAAACGAAGACGAGGATCCCATGATAAAATATACAATCGAAAGGCAATGACAAAAATATAGTCACATTTTGTTTGCAGGTGTGGTGAGTGCAGCAATTATTTAGTTTATCTATCAGTTCAAAATGAGACAATACAGCTCCAAAAATCTTTTGCCCTTCTCGTTTCTTTTAGTTCATTGTCTTCGGTAGTAAATCAACAATTGCTTGTAACAAATGAAGGGAGAAATCTGAGTAGGGATACTCTAGGGATGGCAACAAATTAAATGTGAAATATATTTTTGTCGAAGCTTTTGATTTTTTATTACTTTGGGACTTCTGATCTTCACTTTTGCATTCTATCAAAGATCGTGGGGTAGAAAATAGTCTAACTCTCTGATGATTACTGGAAGTTTGATGAGAGCTATGACATTAAAGGCTGCTATTTCAGTTCATCCATGAAGCTGTTTATCTTTGCAAAACAGTAAGATAGAATGGCCGACCACTGGTTTCAGTCAACAGGCAGATTTGGTCTTCTGAAAGTCATAGCTCCATCATTTTTCGACGGATTTGCACGGGAACGGTGGCAAACTTTAATTGAACATCTGAAGAGCAACGTCATGGAAAAGGTTAGTGATAATCTTTTGCTGTTTTCTCGCAATCTTCAGGCAAACGGGGCACAATTTTTCTGGGACACCCTGTAGATAAAAATATATACATCTGGCGACAATAAGCAATATACAAAATTAAAGATATTCGTACCCCAACTGTCTCAACCTTGATTTAAAAGAGTATACCGAGGGGGCCTCTTTGATATCATTGTTAAACTTGTTCCACACTTTGGTACCACGGTAAGAGAATGCCTTTTGAACCTAAGGGGGCGCGACCATTTTTGGTAGTAGCTTGGTATCGCCCTCCTGCGGAGCCTGTCGAAACATTTACAAAACTCGAAAAGAATTTGGACTTAGAATCAATAGAGCAGAGACTGCAAGTGCATACACAAAAATTTGCAACTTTGAGCCCTCCCCCCACAGTTAATTGCAACAGATCATGAAATTAGGCAACCTTTGATATTTCATTCCTTGGGCCATTGAGTCATCAAGTTATAAAGCTTAAATATCAAACACTTCTTTACATTTGGACACTGACACTATTTTACATAGCTTCCAATTGTAAACCATATCATAAATTACAGTTTTTTGGCTGAATGAATATAACAGATGATAAACAAATAATCAAAACATGGTTTTTCACACTGCAGTTTCATTATTTCTTGCCCAACAATATGACACAGACTTCTCATCTCTTTCAAAATGAAAGTGTTATTGTTAAAATAAATCTCCGTAGCATACATATAAAATAGTGTGGAATTCAAATCATTATCAATTTAGTTATATCTCCTGATGTAATTATAGCTTCTCTCTATTAAACATTTTCAGAAGCTATGTATTAATTTTTTCAAAATGAAATAAGATGAAGAAGAAAGTGAAGAACTGAACATTCACATCTCTCACGATTGCTCAAAGAGCATAAGCAGATCTTTCATGGCTACTTTTTGGTACCTTGGGTGAAGCTACCAAACAAGCAGAGAAAACGATGGACACATACCTTATACAACAGTGTTTCAGTTTCAGTTTCATTTTATTTAAATTCTCTACATAAAATTTATGCTAACAATACAAACAAATAACTAAACTACAAATATGAAAAATAATGTCACAAAGAATTAATACAATGGTACAGAAAATTAATACAATATACAAATACAAGGAGGTCTAAATAAATTGTATGCAGGGAATTACTTAAAGGAGGAGCTCTCTCAATAGCTAAACTAATCGAGGAGAGAGCCCCCCCCCCCTATCCTAAGATATAATCAAATGAATTTATAGGAGTTTAGATTGTGCATTTACAATACTAAAATAGCCTGGATTCAACGATCAAGCTTGTTCAATAAATGAATTTTTAGTTTTGTTTTGAACATTATTTTTGTTGGAGCATTTCGGAGTTCCAAGGGTAATGTATTCCAAAGTTTAGCACCTTGATATCGAATAGACTTTAGACCATACTGAAGGCTGCTTTTTTTAAACATATATAGATCACCTTGACTGGCCTGTCTTGTGGAATACTGATGAGCAGATGAACTGAGTAGGAAAAAGTCACGAATTCAAAAAGAAGAGTGTTAAGTCATTTGTTTGCAATTTGACAATGGAATCCCTTTAAATGTGATACTGTAAGAACCCACAAGATAGAAATCACATTGTCAGAAAGTCCAGGCTGACTTTGTTCACTGGAAGCGCATATTACAGATTATTAGAAGAATATTTTGTTCAAGAAATTACTTTCCTTTCTTTCACATATCATTGTGTAGTGAAATAAAAAATTTTGAAAGTGAGCACATCACTCCCTTGATTCCTTGTGCTCCTTTCAAAATTGTTTATTTCACAAATAACACATGTTGGCTGTGAATGTAAATGAAAGGAGAACAACGCATAATGATATGCGAAAGAGAGGGAAGTAATTTCTTGAACAAAATATTTTTCTAATAATCTGTAATAGGGGCTTCCTGTGACTTTGTTGAGAAATTACATTCATATAGAGAAACTTAGCTTTAAGTCTTAAAGTTAGTTGATGGAGCTAAGAAGAGGTTACCTGTAAATAGGACAAAGAAACACCTATACATGCCATTTGTCCTCTTGCTAAATGATATCCATGCACTCGCTGACTTCATCAAACACAGCAAAATGCAATGGGCTAAATTTTGACATGTGGTGCAGGCCCTGAGGTTAGCTATTTAACTTTGCTAATTGAATAACTTTAAGGAAAGCTAAAAAGGCTGTTTTGAAAACAATGATTTCTATTTTATGGCTTCTGCAAATTGTATCACTGCTTTACATGTGAGTTTTGTACAATTTGGTGGTTCGCACAGATAAAATAGCAGTTTGGGCTGTCCCTATCACATGCAATGCAATGCCAGATTTGAAAGTTTGCCTTGTGTGGTTGATTTCTTTGCCACATACTTAAAATTTCAGCTGCAGTTCCAGCCACGAAATTATCATGAAAACAACAAAAGGATATCTATTGTTTAGTAATACAAATATAGCCGATGGAAGCGATTTGGCTGTACAGAAGAGGTTTCCAGCACATTCACAAAACTGTATGCTATGCACAGTTCTTGGTAAACCCTTGGAGCAACTGATGATTACACTGGGTTGTATCAGCAATCATCTCATAGTTTAGTGCACTCAGTGTAATCTTTACTGGTTCCAATATGTGCTAATCATTTTAAATCAGGCCAGAGTGAGCTTCCACTACTTTTCTGAAGAAGACAACGCCCAAGCTTCAAGCAAAATTAATTGACGCCGATTTTGACACTTTGCTTTTGCCTTGCAGGCTCGCCATTATCATCAGGCTCAGATTACGCATCAAAACAAACGGACAAACAAACAAACAAAAGTGACCTGACACTTTGACCTGCCCGTGGCCGTGTATCCCGCATCCCAACACTATTTTAGTCTATTTTCATGCTTTTGAGCATTTCACCTGTTTTTGCTGCATCAGAAAGTAAATCAACAACCTCTACCGTGATATTTGTATTGAACGCGAGGGCTTATCACCGTTATAATCTTGACAGGAAATCGAAAGAGGAAGGACTGGACAAGCTGCGGAAAAGAAAGGATATGCAAATATGCGAGAAGAAAAAGGTCAGCATACTTTTCCCCGCACAGAGCTTCATACAAAAGAGCAGAAGTAAAATCAATTACTCACTCATAAGACAGGGTCTTTGCCAAACGTTTCTGCTTCTCTGTAGCTGATCCTTTATCCTCCATTTGTGACAATTATTCATGGAAAATCTTCACACCACATTTCTCACAACATTCTATTTTGGCCTAATTTAGGCCACTGCCGAAACCGCGAATCTAAATAACATCCTTGAAGTCGATACACCCGGTTCCAGACCCCTCTGCCCTTACTAGTAGTAGTAGTTGTCCTTCAGGTCGTTCGACCCCTGGTGATGTTATGAACCTGCCGTCTCCATCCAGCTCTATCTTTAGTGTCTTTGTTGAGCTGATAAACACTTCTTGTTGTCATTGTCTTAATGTTGTCAAACCACTTTGTTGCAGGTCTTCCTCTACCTCTTTTTCCTTCAATTTTACCTTGCATTATCAATTTTTCTAAACTGTTGTCTGCTCTATTTGGCCCCTATTTATGTGGCCATAATAGGTCAATTGCCTCTTTCTGATGGTGTTCAATAACGATCTTTCTGTTTTTATTTGGCCTAATACCCATTCATTCGTTCTTCTCGTTGTCCACGGCACCCTTAGTAGTCTTCTCCATACCCAAAGTTCAAAGGCTTCAATCTTTTTCATTTCTGTTTTTCTTATTACCCATGTCTCACTTCCATATGTATCAACAGGAAATACCAATGCTTCGGTTATTCTTATCTTAGTATTTAGTGTGATGTTTTTGTCTTTCATTATCGTTGTTAAATTGATCATAGCCTTCCTACCAAGCATTAGCCTCCTTCTAATTTCTTTGGTGTGATCAGAGGTTCGGGTTAATGTACAGCCAAGAAAATTGAATTCCTGTACTACCTCGATGGATTCCCCGTCTACTTCAAAGTTGTTAAGTTCTGCCGTCGTCATTACTTTTGTTTTCTTTAAATTTAGTAGTAGCCCTGCTTCTTTGCTTGCCTTCTTAACATTTCTGATAAGTTCTCCCAGATCTTCTTTGGTTTCGGCAATCAGGGTCGTGTCATCTGCATACCTTAAGTTATTAATGGTTCTACCATGTACTTTGATTCCGATGTTGTTATCATATAGCCCTGCGTTTCTCATGATAATTTCACCATATAAATTAAACAGGTACGGAGATAGAATACAGCCTTGCCTCACTCCTTTGCTAATTTCAAACCAATTTGTTGGTCCATACATTGTTCGCACCTGTGCTTCTTGTTTATGGTAAAGATTCTTAATCAAGATTATTAGATGTTCTGGAATTCCAATCTTTCTCATCACAAGCCACATGGTGTTGTGGTCCACACAGTCAAATGCCTTGCTGTAATCAATAAAACAAAAATAAATTTCTTTCTTTACTTCGCGTACCTTTTCCAATATCCATCTGATGTTTGCAATTTGGTCTCTTGTCCCCCTTCCAGCTTGCCCAATAAATCCAGCTTGCTCAATTGATATTCCTCTGTCGATATAGGGTGTTAGTATTTTCTGGATTATTTTCAAAAGTATTTTGCTCATGTGAACAATTAAGGATATTGTTCGATTATTTGAACATTCTCTGACATCGACTTTCTTTGGTAGCGACAAGAAGACGGATCTTTTCCAATCTACTGGCCATTCTGTGGTTTTCCAGATTAGCTGGCACAGCTTGGATATGATGTTGAGTGTTTCTTTGCCAGCATTTTTTACCAGTTCAATGGGGATGTTGTCGATACCTGGAGCTTTATTGCACGCAAGTTCTCTAATAGCATGTTCTATTTCTGCTAGAGTTGGTTCCGGTTCTTCTGTAAATTCTTCTTCTGTGAAATCATTGGATATTTTTTCATCCCTGCTGTACAAGCGTTGTGTGTATTGTTTCCATCTCTCCTGTATCTCTTTTCCTTCTGTGAGTACTTTACCATCTTGGTCTTTCACTGTTGCCATGCGAGGTGTAAACTTTCCTGTGATCTGTTTAATAGCCTGGAATACATTTCTTGATTTTCCTTTTGCTTGATTTTCTTCCATATTCCTGCAAATATCATTCAAGAATATTCAAGTAGACCACTTTTCAAAACAAAACAAAGCCTGTCTTTTTCGATATTAAAGGTGATCTCAAGCGAAAATTCTTATTGATTGAAATTAATGGCACTGTCGAATGATACGGATTCCTGTTTAAATTTCTTTGATATCTCTTTTCGTTTTCAAGTTATCCACTAATATTAAGTTTCAGTTGATGACGTCATTTTTTTGCAAATTACTGGGATGATGTACTGGAATATAGCTGTATCTAAGCTTTGAAAGGTTACAGTTGTCGGAGACATTTAAGTTGAGCTGAATAAATGTAATAGAAATTGTTTCATGGACTGATATGATGTTTAGAAAGGTATGCCAATGTAAGAAATGTTCTTGGAGTCAATTTCCTTTAGGAAACATAGCCAGCCTCGTACATTTTCATTACTTTTTGCAAACAAAATGACGTCATCAGCCAATCATACAAAATAGTGTATAATTCGAAAATGAAACTAGGTATCACAAAATGGTAGACGACCTTCTTTATCATTCAAAAGTGCTATCCATTTGCATCAATAAAAATTTTCGCTTCAGATCACCTTTAAGGGCAGCAAATCTCGACAGTCTGATAAACAAGTGCTATATAATCAGAATTTTAGCCAATCATATTGCATATAACAACAACAAAGAGAACTTCAGACTCCGTCCGACGTCCATTCTGTCCCGGCAATGCAGCTCAACGGCTGAATTCGCTGACATACCTCATGTCATGGAAAGTGTTACCGTAAATGCCAAATAGTTTGAAAATTCTCGAGAGTATGGTCACATGACTTGAAATATGTAAAGCTAACCCTAACCGACTTTTCTGTTGCTCAAGATTTTCAAAAAGGTTGTCAAATGAAACAGAAAGTAAACGACCTGGGTACAAGTGCCTCTTTGTTTGTTATAGTGTTTACCAAAGTTTAGCAAACATTTCAATGAAAGCAGAGATCCTAGTATCAATTTAGACTGCGTTCACACGATGCTGGCACATTTTGAAAACGGTGAAAAATGGGACGGATAGGCATCCCGTTCACTAGAAACGGAACTTTTTTTGCCGGCAGATTTCGAAAACGGTAGATTTTGAAAACGGAGCTCTAACCGACACATTCTGGAAACAGCACCGTTTGAAAATTCGAAATGATGAAAACAGAACATTTTTCGAGGCTTTTGGAACGAGACTGGTCGATTCTTACGTTGTAGAGATACCTTTCTCTAGCGTCGAAGTCTTGCAGCGAGTTTTTTCCCGTCAAGTTTCCCACCGTTCTCACATTGTTCCGGCATCGTGTGAACGCTAGCTCAAATTTTGCTACCGTCACGTTTTTCACCGTTTTCAGAAATCGTGGGCCTAACGAAATGAGAGGCAGAGCGAAGAGAGAGGGAAGAAATTCAACAACATATGCAAGTTAAACGGTCTTTTTCATTCACATTGATAAACAGACATGCTGAGGAGGGAAGTGGGCAACTAATGGGTAAGGAATTCTTTTATTATTGTCTTCCAATCCAAAGAACCGGTGCATCATCGCCCATGGTTTAAGCACTTGAAAATATTTGCAAACTTGGTATTATTTAGCTTCTCTACTTTTAGGAAAGCTGTTGCGTGTACCACAAGGATATTTTGATTCTATTTTTCCATTTGTGGAACTTTATGTTTGATATGGCATTGTAAATCGGTTTAGGTTTTCTTTTTTAGCTGACAAGGCAAGCTGTAAAGCAGCATTTATATATATTTTACATATGCAAAATATTCAATATTGATGCTTCTACCCTGTATAAAGAATCAAAATGAAAATGAAATCAAACTCACATCAACAAGGCCAACTATCCACGATACAGGCAGCTGAAGGACATTAGGAAAAAGCCATTAACAAACCGTGATTCAAATGCCCAGTGGAAGTGGAAGAACAAACAATTTTATTGAACATTGTCACGTTATTTTAACCAATGAAGGCATGATTTAAGATTGACTCAAAAATGAGTGATGAGTAATGATTAATGTTGGTTATCTACGTAGCCGTGGCATCTCACTGGCGTTGGGCGTTAACAAATTCTCACTCAAATAACCTTAGACGTAGGAACCAGGGGGCACTGGGGGCACGTGCCCCCCCCCAAGATTTGCAATAAACAAAGAAGTGCCCTCTTTATTTTTAGAAAGTGCCCCCTTTTTCTTAAGAAAAAAGTGCCCTTGAAATGTTGTGCCCGTCCAAGTTTGAGATGAATCCTACGTCCCTGCAAATAACCAACTGGATTGGGGGACAAACAGACAACTTCATTGAAAATTGTCATGTTATTTTCAACGTGGCAATAATGAATACCCCACTCTTCCAATTGCTAAATATAGCCAAGTTTGGTCACTGATTGCAAGCCCTGGTCTTGCTCCTCTGCCAAATTGAATGGTCTCGCATTTGCAAGCAGAAGTCTCCTCTTGGCGAGCGATAACTGGGATTCACTGTAATCAGTCTAAACTTTGCCGCTCTAACTGACATTCAGCGTAAACAATTCATGACAAAAGCACTGAATATGAGTAAACGCTGATACCACAGGGAAAAAGGAAATTATTTTTGCTATAACTGAAAATTGTCTATTTCTTGTCCTCTGTGTACTGGGTCATTCTGGGTCATTTTTGTACCAAGTGAGTAAAAAAAACGCCAGGTGTTTGAAAGGCTACTGCTCCCTGAGTATATAAGCAATGATATTTTGCAATACCTGATTGAATAGCTAACGTGTTCAATTATTCTTAGAAATTTTTCTGGCTAAAATCGGTCACTCCGTTTAGATTCTGTAAGCGACTTTTTTAAATGAACTCTTTGAGAAACCTTGAAAAACGTGCTAAACTTACAAGCAAGTTTCCACAATGTGTTTCCCTCACAGCGATGACTTTCAGCACGCTTTAGCACGTGCTTTCCTTTTGGTGGGTTGAAAAGTCTTTCACCTGGTGTGAATAACTCATTCAGGGAATTCCATCCTCCCATGAAGACAAAATACATGAACACATCCAAGAATCATTATTGCTAGGATGGAGAACAAAGGGAAATCTTGCTTGGTGTTTTCACTCGTTTTTACAGGTTTTTGAAAGGGGCTTTTTGCAGAGAATCTCCTATTTCAACGGGAAGGAATGACCGATTAATTCCGGGTAAATCACTGAACCTAATTTGACATTTCGAGTATATAACAAGACAGTTTTCAATATCATTGCCTGGTTATTCAGCCAGCAAGATTTTTTTCAAACGCCGGGCGTTTTCATTGACTCACCGGGCGTTTTCATTGACTCACCGGTGCATTGTTCACGTTTCGCGATATTTGCGACATGGCCAAAGCAAAGGAATATCACGTCATTCTGGGTCATGGGCGTGTCTGTTACCCAGGGTATCGACTGACTAATGAAAGCCATCTGCCAAGTCTTGTCTAATACAGGGTGTTGTCCGTGCTGACCGTAAATTCCTTATATGAAATAAAATCAGATCAGTTTGTCAGGTACGTCTGCAAGTGATGTCCCAACGAATCCAATACTGGAAACTTGCAAACAGAATTAGTTTCAATATAGCTATTTCCAACAACTGGTCATTGTGTACACCTGAGGAATTTGTTTGCTGAGTTGCCAATCTTGCATTGAATGCGTCTTTCACGTAAGTCATTTCATCTTTGACTTAATGTTGCTAATTGTGAATACTGAGCCACGTTTATGTCAACTTAAGAAAGACCAGGCTTGTCGAGTAATTGCTTGAGAGGAATTTTTTGCCTCTGCGCGTTGTTTATTGATCACTTTATGTGACCAAGAAAGATAAATCCTGATGCAGAATTGTTGTTCAACGATCTGATGACCGGGTTTCCCAAAATAAGAGTGGAAGTATTTGAGCAGTTACTGCGAAGGAGCCTTGTAATAAAAAATTTTTTGCGTTTAATTGATCGCATAGGTGAGATCTCAACTTAGATTTTGCGACCTTGCATCTCTAAGTTGGCTTTGTATTCGCAGAGCAATTCATTTAAACAGGCAAAATTTCAGAGACGGCTTACGACAGATGGTTATTGAACTATGTAGTTACTATCAATGCATAATTTGGAAAAAGCTTTTGGGACAGCTCAACAACAAATCATGTTTGGAAGTTTGTTGAGCTATAAGAGTGAAATTTACTCTTCACTAATTCAACAGCCCAATGTGAGTGAAGAACAGTCAGAAGAACAGAACAGTTCTTACCAGTTGGCCAGAGCCGAGTAACTCGAAGATCTAAAAACAAACTAATTCAACCTTTCCGAAAAAGCAACACAGGACAAAATGGTCTCTCATATTTAGGACCTATAATATGGAACAGCCTACCCTCAGAACTAAAATCTGCAACGAGCATCAACAGTTTCAAACACAAGATCAAAGACCAATTCTTTAAAAATCTCCAGAGTCTTAAAGATAGTCCCTATATATATATTACTAGAAATCTAAAAAACAACCAATAGCAATACTTATTCGTCCTGGAAATCAAAGATTTTATTTCCGGTCTAGTCAAAATTTTATTTGCCATGAAAACTTTTCATTCTCTTTTCTCGAATACGTTTTTCTTTCCTTTTCCTTTTAAATAGCACTCCTGGAGGGACCATTATGGAAACAAGGTTGCATTGACCTTTTAATCCTATCCCTGCCATCTTTTACCAAGGGGTGTTTTTAAATTAGATTATTAATTACGTATGTAACTTTTGCCTGTAATGATTTTAAATTGTAGATATTGTAATTGGATTTCTTTTCTTTATCAATAATTATATTTATTTTTGATGGCTAAATTTTACATACATACATACATGCATACATACATACATACATACATACATACATACATACATACATACATACATACATACATACATACATACATACATACATACATACATACATACAGTAACGAAACATGGCTGAGAAACATCCTTTGGCATTAGAAGACTGCTTGACATCCTTTCCTGTTGCTTCAGTCCTTCAGTCTTCGAAAGTTGCGCTGTGAACTGTTAAAGTGTGCATGCATCTGTCCTATACATTTTCTTGATAAGATAGAATAACTGATCACGAAAATTTTAAGAATAGAAATCAAGGGCTAGACTGACGCAGGGTTTTTTCAAATGTACCACAATTCAACAACCATCTGTCTAAGGCTATCTCAGAAATTTTGCCTGTTTTGGTGAATTAATCTACGAATACACATCCGATTCGAACATTCAAGGTCACAAAATCTAAGTTGAGGTCTCATTTATACGATTATTAGCCCTCTCTCTAACAAGTATCCTTCTTTCTAAGCCCCAAGCTGGAGGATCTTAGAAGGAACAAGCCCCTGGCGTAGCTTCTATGGCATTTACGAAAAACATAAATTTTTGCGGGGATCCAACACTTCTGTTATAGGCTGAAGGTAGAAGTTTTCGAGGGAGTCTCGAATACAGTAAATCCCCGCGTGTAAGAAACTATTTTTGAAACTTCTAAGAAACTTTTTTGAGAGCCAGGCTGAAATTGGCTCTTATTTCAAAGGTACTAAGACTAATTTCGAGGTATGGAGGTTCTTATTTGAAGGGTGCCTCATGTAGTCTCATTGAGAGTCTCACAAAGATGTTCAGCCCTATTATTTTTTTGGAAGCGTTCTTTTGGACCTGATAAGTAATTGGGGAGGAGAATAAAACTTTCAAAGCCAACTGGGACTATAATTACTTTAAAAACAGCAATCAAAGATCAACTTTGTAACCCCTGCAATAAGAACCTATGTTTCATCAAACTGAAACAGGTTCTTAATTGCAAGGTACATAATTTAGGATAAACAGCCTCTAAGTTCTTATTTTGGTAGGTTTTCATATAAGGGGATTTAATGTAAACGATGTTTTCGAAGAAGATTTTATATTCAATGGACAGGGAAAGTATTCACATTGCTGAAATGAAAACCCATATCGAAGAGGAGTGGTCATATTCATCTAGAATTTTGATAAGGGATCAGTCAATGGTCAAGGCTCTACTCAGTTCGTTGACAAGAAAAGTTAGGTAAAGAGGATGTGGACAGTCTGCATCGTTGCCCTTTAAAAACCCTGTACACGCTCTGGTTTTGAAACAATGAACTGGATGAGTTTTTGGTTTCACGGCATGATCTCATCTGTTAAACGAACGACTAAGAGCAGGCTAAGTCTTTGAGAGAAAGGGCATGCTTTAGACATCTTAGCAGTGATAGGAGGATTAATAATCAGCATTAAAACAAGCTTGCTGTGTCAGTCAGAGTGTTTTGTAGGTAGGTCAGAGGAATTCTGATTTCCCCAAGAATCCTAAACTCTCTATCTGTGGTTTTGCTTTGATCAATTCCATAGATTATAAGAAAGAATCCTTGATCGTAGACATGAGGATCGCAAATGATGTTTTGATTGAGTTGTCGAACGATTCAAATACGGGAAAGAGATACAAGCAAAGTTAAAGCAAAGAGGTGAGTTGATATTTCGATTTACATATATTCATTGAATATAACTCTCTTTAGAAGTTACAGCTGAGTCCGAAATTATTTATGCTACATGCCAACTTCAGAGAATTTTTAAGCGAGCTATTAGCGAAATACTCTAATTGAAGTGGCATAAGTATATGATAAAGGCTGAGAATGTAGTACGATAAACATTTCAGGGAATATTACATCTTGAGTGATAGTTTGGTCCAAGTCTCATTCTTCATGGAACAAACATTTTTGGTTGGGCTGTCAACCGACGTAGCAATAGAAAAGAGATACAGGCAAAATTGCCGCAGACATGAGTTTGTGTTTCAATTCACATGCATTTAGTGCAACTATTTTATGAAGTAAAGGTTCATTAGTTGCGTTCTTTGCAGAGCAAACGGTTGTAGTTGAGCTTTCGACCGCTGCTGCAATAGGAAACATGTTCATGGAAAGGTACTGCACACAGTGGGTCTGTATTTTCATTAATATGCATTTCGTAAACCCTTTTATGAAGTAAAAAGCAAGTATAAGATTTTGAGGTGGGTTCTATCGCCTTTGATTTTCGCTGTAGCGATCAATCTATTGACGATTCTTTCACATTTATTCGAACTGACAAAATTACTTTGTTTTTCGAATACTCTATCATTTTGATATCAGCAGTCACCAGGAGGTCACCAACAATGTAAGTTACTGAGACAGTCGCATCTATTACAACTCATTGACGAAGTTAAGTGTTTTTGGTTGGGGTTCTTTGAAAAACGAATTTCTTTGGTTGGGCTGTCAACCGATGTTGTAATGGGATGCAGATAGAAACAAGTTTACTGCACAAAGTGAGTCTGTATTTCAATTCTAGGCATTTACTACAACTATTTATGAATAAAAAATTTTGATTGGTTGGGCTCTGTTTGTTGAAATTTTTGCTGGGCTGTCAACTAATGCAGCTATGGAAAAGAGATACAGGCAAAGTTGTCGCAGACATAAATCTGATCTCTTATTAATATGTATCTCCGTAAGACCCCTTGGCGATGTAAAGTTTCATTATTTGGGTTCTTTTTGTGGACAAACGTTGGTTTATCGATCAATTTAAGGGAAGTCTCATGGTTAACGATTTTCGATCGATTTGCATACTTATTATTGAGGACTTGAAAGACAAATCGAACTGCAATTCTTTTTCCCAATCGCTATTATTTCTGACCAATGATATCGTTAACTCAACCCTGACCTGACAGCATACGTTTGCCATCACGCGTCTATGCTGACCTGACATCCAATGTGGAACAGATTCCACTATGTGTTAGTATCTAATCTTAATTTTCTAACTGTTTTTTTTGCATGTCTTTATGTTAATGGCCACAGGGTAGTCATTGTCTTTTGCTCCTTGTGGTCTTGGAAATTTTTACCTCAAAACACATTGAGTAAAATGTATTCAGGTATCGTCGAGCCCCATTTTCGGTTCTGTTGTTCGGTATGGGGGTGCTGCGGGTTGACCAAGCTGCAAACCTTACAAAAGTTGCAAAATCGAGCTGCTAGAATCGTTACGAAAAGCAATTTTGATATTCCCTCTATAGGCTTGATACAAAGTTTAAATTGGCCTACTGTAAGCGACATCATTAGAGGCGAAACCGCAACTACAGTGTACAAATCTCTAAACGGTCTCGTCCCGGAGTACCTTTCCAGCTTGTTTGAAAAAAGGTTGACTCGAAATGTCAGGGAACTCAGAAACACCGAAACTGATCTTTCGATACCTTTACGAGAAACTAACAATGGGCAGAGAGCTATATCTTTTCGTGGACCTAAGCTTTGGAATAGCCTTGAACTTAATGTTAAACAGGCACCATCTGTTGCCACCTTTAAGAGAAGAATCAAATCGTAAACTGGTAACATTTTGTGCCACGGCCCCCTGAAAAGCAGTTCTCTCGGACTGACGGGGCTACCGTGCCTAAATGAATACAAATGAAAAATGAATGAAATGAAATCTTGTCCCTGTAGTGTTGTATTGTTGTAGAGTAATTAGAAAGTATAGTAGAACGTCGATGTAGCATGTATTGTAATTTTTTTATATGGATGTAAAAAAACTTGAAAGACAAATCCTGTTGCACTGCCTAGAAATCAAGCTTCATTTCACTTTCAATGCACAATATGAAGGTAGAGTTGCAACCAACCACGTTTGAGAGCTACAAAGATTAAAATCCAACACTGCAAATGCTAGACTCGACTGCCTTTCTTGTTGCAAATCAAAACACCACTCGTTTCCAGTGGATATTTCAAAGTCTGAGACCCATTATTAAGGCTTTTCGAAGTTCTAAACCTATCCTTATGGGCGGCACGTCACGTGGAAGCTACCAACCCGGGACTACCGGTTGACCCAAAACAATTCACGGGTAGATCACAACAAACTCTCCTAAAATACCGAGTTTATTGACAAATGCTTTGTATCACTGTTTAGTTTAAATTCTGAGCTACTCTTTGAAACGCCACATGATCACTGTAAGCTATCACTACTCTCCGAAAAACCAGATTCAAAGAAAATTTTTATTTCTGCATTTGCTCGTTTAACGTGAGATTTTGTTTCCTAAATCTTTCAGTTGATCTGTTTTACTTGCTTTAGCTTAATACTTCGTTTTAGTTGAACATTTGTTGCAGAGCCACTTAATTTACCAATTGCCTAGACTTATGCTTTTTCGTCCCTTTTTTCTGGGTTTTCTGCTTTGCTGATATCATTTGAAATAAGGAGGACTCGTGATGTTACTCTCCAAAAGTGGGCCCACTGTTTCAAAATTGCCTCAACTAGGGGGAGTTCTCATACACTCAGCAAAATTGCTTCGAAGTCTGGACTTAAGAGCTTGAACATTGAAAAGGAGACTAGTAGTACAAAAAATTATATCTTCCTGATCAATAAATCGCAAAGTGTATGCCTCTCAACTCAGACAGTACAGTAATCCTCCCCTGTATAAAGAAAATAGATCCAACGCTGCTTTAACAGCTCAAGGCCCATCAACCATTTTGTATGCAAAAACAACAACTCTCTAAATAGCGCCTCCTGTATAGTTGAACGCTAAATTCTAGTAATTTGATTGGTGAATGCGGAATCATTCTACACGGTCCTAAAGTGGGCCCATTTTTTCAGAAAAATGTGCTGAGTCCCTATTAAACAAGTGATATCAGCAAATCAAAGAACGCAGGGAAACAAGGGATGAAAAAGTGTAAGTCTACCAGTTGCCCTCAAGGCTCTCAATACGCCATTATGCGAATCATTTGGCTTTCAGTTGGTTTTTGAGGTTTCATGTGACTGCAAGCCAATAATTTTTCTTTTTGAGATAAAGTAGAGTGAACAGCTGATACAATTTAAATTTAATTTCAAATAATGATTTCTCTATCTGAATTTTGGAAGAAATTGAATCAATTACCTTGTCTGCTCATTTTTCGCGTGATTTTGATGGTAATGATATTTGGCTCCTCAAGTGTGGGATTTTACTTTACAGACCGACCAAACAGACACAAAGATAGTGATTATGTTATAAACCTCATTATCAGCCACGATTCAACCCAATTACATCAAAGCGAGCATTGTCGCAATTGTTTACGATATTCTTCAATCCTACAGACTACAAGAACAGTGACAGCCGCAGCCTTTAGGGGCCGCGGAACAGGGTAGTCTGGGTGGGCTATAGCCCATCCACTTTTTGGCAACAAATTGCCTTATTTTTGTTGGCGAAATTTTGAAAATAATTAGCACTTAGTCGGCTGAAAGAGAACCTACAGATGAATTCAGAACGATATATACTGAAACTCTTGATTTCGTAGTACACTTTATAGATCTACAATTCAATCAACCAAATGTTGAAGCATACGAATAGCTCAATTTGCTACTCCTCGAGGCATGAGCGGCATCAGGATCCAATGATTTTGCAGTTGAAATTGAATACTTGAAACTACTCACTGTGAAGGTGATAGTTTCTTCACGTTATTATGAAGAGGACATTTTCCAGCAATCCAATGAGCTCCCCAAATTACAGTCGCTTAGCACTCTCTGCCTAGCCTATCCACTTTATTGATCGCTCCGCGGTCCTTGGCCTTTCTTTATGATATATCATATTCCATATAATAGACTGCGTGATTCAAAAAAAGTTTGTGCGTTTAGCGGGCAATGGGATAAAAATTATGCAACCAATAGTCAAAACTAAAGTGTTAGTTCATCAGTCAAAGGCTAACATAGATGAAAAAATTCTCTTGGTAAAAACACACGTCTCTAAAAACATCCAACAAGTGGAAAAATCCCTGTACGGAGCTTGTATGAGAATCGAAAATTCCTCGTTCCGTTCCATTCTGGTCAATGATTTACGTTGCACTGAATTTTATATGGTCACTTTCAGAAAAAGAATTTAATTTCAACAGCAAGTAAATTAACGGCCAGAATGGAATTTGGAATCCCAGTTTCCAAACATGCCCTTTATCAGCATCTTCCTAATTTTCTGGGTCTGAATTATGAATGATTTTACGAAACAAAATTTTTCCATCTAAGTTAGCCTTTGACTGACAGATTCAAATTTCAGTTTTGAGTATCCGCCTCATACTTTTTATTTCACAGCCCATCAAACGCGTAAACTTTTCTTGACTCACCCAGTGTTTTTCACATTTAATTCTTAAGAAAAACTATACAAATAAATTAGATGTTATTTCGCTTCGAACAGAGCTTTGTAATGTACGACGTTTCGGGCTTAAACCCACTGTCAAGATGATAATGGGTAAGATAGACTATTGTATTGACAATCGGGTTTAAGCCCGAAACGTCGTACATTACAAAGCTCTTGACAATGGGTTTAAGCCCGAAACGTCGTACATTACAAAGCTCTTGACAATGGGTTTAAGCCCGAAACGTCGCACATTACAAAGCTCTTGACAATGGGTTTAAGCCCGAAACGTCGTACATTACAAAGCTCTTGACAATGGGTTTAAGCCCGAAACGTCGCACATTACAAAGCTCTTGACAATTGGTTTAAGCCCGAAACGTCGCACATTACAAAGCTCTTGACAATTGGTTTAAGCCCGAAACGTCGCACATTACAAAGCTCTTGACAATGGGTTTAAGCCCGAAACGTCGCACATTACAAAGCTCTTGACAATGGGTTTAAGCCCGAAACGTCGCACATTACAAAGCTCTTGACAATGGGTTTAAGCCCGAAACGTCGCACATTACAAAGCTCTTGACAATGGGTTTAAGCCCGAAACGTCGTACATTACAAAGCTCTGCTCGAAGCGCAATAACAACTACTTTATTTGTATAGTTATCATTTTAGCATTGTGCAAAACGCATAAAAGAAATTTGTTTGCGAATCTTTAAGGAGGGTTGCCCTTCTGCACAAGTTGGTTTCAAAAGGGCCATCCGATAAAAACATTGATTACAGCCCATAATGGAACAGTATATAGCAAAAATTATTAATCAAATCAAGCAATAAAATTCCTTTTACAAAATTCAAAAGCCTCAAACTTTAGATTTTTCCTTTATTATTTCATTTTTTGGCTCTTGTACCCATAGTAAGGGTGCAGTGCGATTCACTAATTAAATTGATTAGTAACTGCATATAAAGGGAGCTCTGCAGATCATTTTTCATAACAAAACTGTTGAATTGATTAGCGGCTGCATATAAAGAGAGCTCAGCAGACGATTGGTCATGTAACACAAATGTAAATAGATAGTGTTTGTTGCTTTTGATTGACAATTATTACCAATGATTGACAGTGACACAATTCAACGGAGATTTGAGCAAATGGGCGTAAGAATTCAACCATTCCAGCAAGAAGATCTTGTCGTTGAACATCAAAAGAGGGGCAGAGCAACAATCGAATCATTCGAATCTGTAAAGTACTCTTGGTAGCCCCACTACAAGGACCCTCAAGTTATGCTCATCTCACTCAGTTAAAATGTTGTTGTTGCTATCGTTCCACTGAGGGACTTATTCCCATAGAGCTGCAAAAATGGCAAAAACTTTCAATCGGCGACGAGATTCTGCTTGTGGCTTAGAGCAGTGCAGTTTTTGCTTTTGTGGCAAGAACTGATGCCTATCATTTACCGAAGTACTGATACCTATTTTTATGGTACAGCAGTTCTAGAAGACTGATTTTTGAGCCATTCTAGACTCAGTGGTCGTGAGAAAAAGGAGCAGATAATTTAGGCCCAGTAGCTAAATTCTCAAAAACAATCCGAATCGAACGGTAGCTTGATATAATTCGAATGCACACTATAGTGACAAAAGTTCTGACACCACTTAATTGAACCTTTTTGTAGAACAACTAAGTGTTTCAATGCGGAGCTTTACGGTTTCTACAAGCGTAGGGGAACGAGTCGTAGTTGTAGCGATATCAGTTTAGGCAAAAGCGAAACTACGACATGTAATCGAGTCTATAGAATCAGTACGGAACTATACCGTTTCTACAAGCGTAGGGGAATGAGTCATAGTTGTAGCGATATCAGTTCAGGCAAAAGCGAAACTACAACATGTAATCGAGTCTATAGAATCAGTACGGAACTATACCGTTTCTACAAGTGTAGGGGAATGAGTCGTAGTTGTAGAGATATCAGATCAGGCAAAAAGCAAAACTACGACATGTAATCGAGTCTATAGAATCAGTACGGAACTATACCGTTTCTACAAGCGTAGGGGAATGAGTCGTAGTTGTAGCGATATCAGTTCAAGCAAAAAGCAAAACTACGACATGTAATCGAGCCTTTACTCTTGATACTATGAATTTGGGAACTTTTTCTTGCTCACCCGGTAAAGATAGCAAGACTGCTACCAGGAAGAAACCACAGTTGTTTTGAAAGTGAAATAGTTGAAATCATCCATGAAAGAGGATCAAAGCATCGTCTCTAAATTAGCTTTGACGCTGTCAACCTTGAGAAATCGGGTTAAGTTTGATATCAAGATTGAAGAAAGATAAAAAGTTTCAAATTAATATAAAAGACAACAATAAACTGACTATCACACTGACATCACATGATCCAGATAATTCTATTAGCTGTTAATTGTATTCATATCTTATTCCAAAAAGTGCATTGTGTGTTAAGGCTGACCTCCACTTTAGTACCGGGTGTCTCAAGAAAATTGTTCGACGTTTGATAAATATTGAAAAATAAGGACAACGTGAACAAGCTCATGGAAAAATAACCCTGTTCCTAAGATTATGAAATAATTTTAGAAACTAAAATCGTGCAAATCGGTTGAAAATTCACTGAGTTACGAGCTCTCGAAGATAAAAAATATGCGATAGCTGAAACCAGAGACCCCCCCCCAGATTACTGGTATTACAAAAAGCTCGAGGACGGAGGTAAGAGAAGCTTATCCAATGTAATACCTTTCGTTGATATCAGAGCAAAGCAAATAGGACTTCTGAAGTAAATCATTTCTTGCGATCATTCTCTAAATTTCCTTAGATTGCATAAGTCCAAAAACAGTGGTTCAGAACATAATCGGCGAGAGACTGAATCTGTTTCCTCAAAGCATCTATATGCTTGACAGCTAGGTTATCGAAAACCTGTTTGAATCCAACTTGGTTCGCCCTGAAACAATTGAGAAATAACAGAAGCGACGGCCTATGGAGCTTTTACCACAAAAGCCATTTCGAGGCCTCTGGTTTCAGCATTCGCACAAATTTGAACTTCAAATGCTTGTAACTCCATGAATTTTTAGCGGATCTGCAAGATTGTTGTGTCAAAAAAATTAATCTCAAATCTCAGGAAAAGGGTGACTTAACCAAGGGTGCATTCAGCGTATCGTTATTTTTTAGTATTTAATCAAACGTCGAACAATTTTTTTGAGACACCCTGTTGTTTTGGTCGGCAAAGGGAGCGTTTACCTAACCTGGTCGCATTCTGCAGCCAAAGTTTGGCCATGATTAGGACTTTTGTTTTTAATTCCTTAAACTGGTTGTATCAGGTATTTTGATTTCCTTGTTATTAGGATTTAAAAGATGTTTACAGCTGAAAAGGTTTCTTGTGCACAAATATGTGAAAATGAAATATCTTTAGCAACAGAGCATGCGCACAAGGCGAGCAAACTGGTCGCCTACCCCAACGACCGCAACTAATGCAAGGGGAAGACGGCCTGCACAGTGATCCAGACCATGGAATAAATTGAAAATAATGAACTTTCGAAAATGAAAGTCTGGTGTCATTTTCTTAAAAAAGGATGCACTGAGGGATAACACAAAGCAAACCGTTTGAAAATCGGGCTGAGCGGAGAAACATGCTTCCAAAGTTAACCGAAGTGGCAGGTGTTTGTTTACATTGAGACTTCCGGTCAGACTGCCAATACAACAACAATTTTCAAATTCCCATAGCGCAGCTTTCCGTTGTCCGATTTTCAAAACTTTTTTTTCAGTTGATAGCCTATTCTATCTACTTTAAGATCATGTAATTGCTGAATTGATACAGGAAATGGTTTTCCCTTTTTAAAGCATTATTTCTTTTGCATATTTTCTCAAAAAAATTCCCTGTAAAACTTCAATATCTCGACTTCAAAGCTGAAACAAAAAAAGCAAGCATTTGCAAGCGTTAAAATCCATTTTTGGATTAAACTTCAACATCTTTCAAATATTTCGTTTTAATTCGTTTTAAAAACTTGCAAAAAGTTTTTTCAAAATTACTACCACTTTGTCTGAAAAATATGATGATTATGATGAATATACTAATTACCCATGTCATCCGGTTAAAGATCCAAAAATCACTAACAAAGTGCAAGTAATTACTTTACAGAGCTTTTTAAGGCTTGGGCCGAGTTAAAGCACTGTATGATTTTTTTTATATTTCATCCAATGTGACATATCTGCTTTGCCATTACAAGCACCACAAAATTCACATAATAGCCAATGACAACTCCTTCCATCAACCGTACTTTATTCCAACTATTTTTTAGATATCTGACACTAAACATTGCACTTGTCCTTCCAATGTGTAAAAGTACCCCTTGATAAGATACATCCTACTTCAAGATCTTGATCAACTACAGTTGTTCATGCTTCATATTTTTCTTGAAACTGATCTTGATTATCAACATTGACGTAGTTGTCAACCTTTGTAAATTTCCTCAAGTCTCTGGGGAAAACAAATGGAACAAACCAAAATTTTCTTTTTGAGGAGAAAGTGATAGAGATGAACCTTAGTCAGTAACTATCATCATCGCCTTTCACTCTCGAAATTCTGATGGATACTTAAATGGCTGTGGAAATAGCCAATGGCGATTTGCTTGATCAGACTGTTAAAGAGGAAAATTTCTCGGACAGAAACCTTCCAGTGGCAGCAAAATTACGAGTTGTAGCAGAGAAGCTAAAGTTTGAAAACAATCTTTCCACTCCAGTTAACAAACTACAGGGTGTTTTAAAACAAGTATACAGGGTTCGTCACAAAACCGATGAATGGCGACAGAATGTGCGTAGGTTTGAAACTGTTATTAACAGAGAACAATGAAAAATGTTTAAAAGTAGGTTTCTCAAAGGTGTGAGCTCGGCCCAGGCCTTAAAAAGCCCTGTAAAATATTTACTTGCACTTTGTTCGTGATTTTTGGATCTTTAACCGGATGACATGGGTAATTAGTATATTCATCATAATCATCATATTTTTCAGACAAAGTGGTAGTACTTTTGAAAAAATTTTTTGCAAGTTTTTAAAACGAATTAAAACGAAATATTTGAAATATACGTTGCCAAGATATTGAAGTTTAATGCAAAAATGGATTTTAACGCTTGCAAACGCTTGCTTATTTTGTTTCAGCTTTGAAATTGAGATATTGAATTTTTACAGGGAATTTTTTTGAGAAAATATGTAAAAGAAATGATGCTTAAAATGGGGAAAACCATTTGGTGTATCGATTCAGCAATTACATGATCTTAAAGTAGATAGAGTAGGCTATCAACTGAAAAAAAAGTTTTGAGAATCGGACAACGGAAAGCTGCGCTATGGGAGTTTGAAGATTGTTGTTGTAGTGGCAGTTTGACCGGAAGTCTCAATGTAAACAAACACCTGCCACTTCGGTTAACTTTGGAAGCATGTTTCTCCGCTCATATTAGCCCGATTTTCAAACGATCTGCTTTGTGTTAACCCTCAGTGTATCCTTTTTTAAGAAAATGACACCAGACTTGCATTTTCGAAGGTTAATTTTTTTCAATTTATTCCTTAATATTCGAAATCTGGATCACGGTGGCCTGGTAAATACCATTGCCAACAGAAGTTTCCGTCAAAAAGAGTGTCATATTGAGGCTCTGACAGGGTGACAGGGGTCTTGGGAGCAAGAGGGCAGGATTTAAAAGTGTTTCTGAGAGCAAAGAAGCATAACAAGTAGGGAGCAGGCAAGACACTAAGAGACAGTGCAAAGTTTATTTTTGACATGGCCGGTGCAAAACGTAACGGGGCAACTACTCTCTTGGAGCTTTTACACAACTGGGCCAACCCTTTTTATCAATCAAACATGAACGGGCAGGAACGGGGCAGTAACTTTTTTATGAGATCGAGATGGGATGAACTTTCAAATATATATTAGCAAAATTGTGAGTGATGCAAGTTGAGAAATGCATGCTTGTGAACTGTAGCTCACTGAAACTTTCCAGAATTCTAACTTTTATCGTGCTTCAGCGAAATCAACGTAAGAGCGTCCATAAAACGCGCGTATAAAATTGTCAGCTATATTTACATATTAACATCGAAACCTCTGCGCCTGCATTCGAATGGTTCAACGATATAACGATTCTCAGTACTAATACGATTGTGTTCTCCTTCTCTCTGTCTCTAATAATTCTAACGATTCTAACGATTCTAACGATCTCAACTCGATTCGGTATCCGTCAACTCTCAATCTCTCGAAGTCTCAACTAATTAATGTGTGTCTAATTCTCTAGATCGTCACGTGACCGTAATAACGTCATTTCCCAACACATGCAAAGATGTGCGTAAATGACGCCAGACATCCTTGTTTGTTTATTGCAAGAAGGATTCATTAGACATTGACAAAGATTCTTATAGAGATGAACTGCCAGTCTTACGGTCTTTGGCTAATCATCAGTGGCACTGTAGTACCTTATAACATAGGTTGTTAATGAATACAGGGCAGACGGATTTTTAAGGAAAAAGTTGATTGGGCAGTTATATTTTTGCAATAATTTCATACGGGCAGAGCGGAATTTCTGCCACAATTTTTCTTCTCCACCTGCCATGTAAATGACAAATTTTGCGCTGTCCTTAATCTTTGAGAAAGTTGAATAATATGAGATGAGAGATCTTTCTGGTAAAGTAAAGAAAATGCGGTCTGAATATCAAGGAAACAATACTGAAAGATGTCTTGCTTCAAAAATGATGTGCTTGCTTACCGGTTGAGTCAATAAAGAGTTCCATCGTTTGAAAGAATGCTGCTCCTTCAATATCAAAGCAATACAGGGTGTCCCAAAAATATTGTACCCGGTTTGTGTGGCTACTGTGGAGGAGCTATGTATTGAATTATCTCGGTTTTTACGCAGTTACATAGGGCTAGCCATCCTCCTGGGACAATCGAGCCCCCCAAAATTCTTCACATTAGTGAGGAAAACTCTTACATTTATATTCAATGAATAGTGAATATCTTTCTGAATATCTGAAGCCTGGTTTGCGGTTCGAATTGACTCGTAGACATCAAAATTTTGCAACAACCATATTTGAATCAAGTGAAACAGACCTCAATACAACAAAATGAAACATTTGAAGAGTTATTTTAAAATTCTATCAAGCATTGCGACACATTTCTTTTTGGGAGATAAAACGAAAAGCTGATGATGATAAGATTAATAAACAACAAATCTTGTTACAAAACCTCTTCATCCCCATCGCCCAAAACCTCTTGGAATCCTTCCAAAAAGCAAACAGGAAAGGATCTCATGGATTTAGTCGAATTCTTGATCAACTCACATGAGATTACCGCAAAGACTGTGCATTAAATGTTGAAACTCCCAGTACTTCAAATAAAAGCCTGTCTGCCACAGCGAATGTTCCAGTTAAAGCCAGCAGTTTGCAAAGAATTTTCACTATCATATTACGACAAAAGGGTTCAGAATTGAATCTTATTCGTAACCTATTCTGTGTTCAGCGATTTACATCAATTTACATCAAACCAGGTCATGAGACAGGAAGCTGAACTGTTCCAAGTTAGCACAGGCGCACCCGACGCACCGAATGAAAATTGCTGAAATTTTTATATTCTTATGAGACTGTCGTGGTCCACGAGGTTTGTATTTAAGCTCGATCGAGTGAGGTCAAACTCCGGATGGGTGTCCTCGGAGGCCTGACCTCACAACTCATATCATCGTCCTTCAGAAGGACGTTAAACTAAGGTTCCCATGCCTGGGTGTGGCATTCACAGGGGGCCTAAATTAGCTTTCAGTAGCTAGAAATCTCGACAAGCCAACTCAAAACAATTTGAAAACAGAAAATTAAGCAAACAACCCCCGCCCCCGGGTAAGGTGGAGCTAATGCAGTATCGTTCACGTTTTTCTCGTTTTTTGCGAATGGGATGCGATAGCCTACAAGCTTTGCTCTCAGGGACAACATTTTCTATGAACAGGAACGAAAAGCCTAACATCAGCCCTCTTATCTCAGGGTGAGGGCAGGGGGTCGGGGCAAAAAGTGCTAAGTGTTCTACAGTTTAGCATCCTGGATGTAATTTAATCAGCTCTCCTTGTCTGTTCCTTTTTTACTTTGTTAAAAGAACCTCCAAGTAAATAGGCTCAAGAGTGCTCATAGCCTTGAAATCGCAGAGATTTCCATTAGGTTAAGCCTATATCTTGCAGCCATTGCCAGATTCTTGCCCAAGCTGGCCTTTTCTCCAACAAATGTGGAAAATGTTGCCCCCTTTTCTATGATTTATCAAAGAAATATATAAGGTGGACCTTTTTTTACATTCAGATAAAAAATTTACACTGTTAGTTACGTTCTACTTTACTTTCTAATTATGACTATACGACACTACAGGGACAATTCCAAGAGGAGCGAGATTACACGGCTATCCCTTGGTTACATGAAACAAAACGAGGACAATACAAGAAACCTTACGCAAAGAAACAAAGAGGGAACGAAAACATAAATTAACAACACACAAGTAAATACGGCATTAAGCTTTGAGTGGAGGTAACTTGTTACCAAGTAATTCCAGATATAAACAAGTCAGAGACTTTGAAAACTAAATAAAATTGTTGGTTCTTCGAACCCAAAGATTTAGGTTGGAAAGAAAATTTCTTACTTGGTTGCAAGCTACCTCAAACTATTACGTAAAAAGTAACTACGAAACAAAAGGGTTGGGGTATGGGGGGTATTTGTAGGGAAGTGGATAGATTAATCAAAGCGTTCTGTTTCCAAAATAAACTTAATTGTTAAGTTCAGGATTAAAGCATTTACCTCCAAAGGCAGGTTTTTATCCCCATATAAAAGAAGCTGTAAAATATTAGAGCCCAGAGGTTCGGAATATCCGTACGTTTGGAGCACATCGTTAGCACCAGCGAGAAGACTGCGCCTCACTGTGATCCATTAGGCCCGTTTTATCAAATTAATGCCGAAAAATAAAGTTCCTAATCCTAATAAAATTTTAGACTTGTGACATGAACCATAACCTAGGGGTTCATGCGCTACAAAAATTTTCGAGATCAGTCAACCGAAGGCGAAGATATTGATTTTTGAAGTTGGGCCTAAATCAGATCTTTGTTTACATGACCGGTGGAGGCATGGCACTGCTTTGACAGCAAATTACTATTCATTGTATCTACGCTCAGACTTCACCGATCTCTTTCATTTTAGTCTCATTCTGATCCTCTAAATGTATGCTTTGAGACAATGTAAAGCATGCTAAAATATTTTGCCTTTTTATGACCATTTTTAGACGATTTCACAATGGTATTTTTCAATAAAATTTTTGTCTTCAAAAATCAATTGTGAAATTAAGAGCTAAAGACAAAAAAGTGTGTTTTGCTATACTATTAAAAATGATTTCAAAAATTAGATACACCTTTCTAACAAGTTTCTACCAAAGGGCTGGTGCCAATTCGCCTCCAAAAAAATTTAACAACAATCTTAATTTTACACGTTTTGTACGTAATTTTAACATTTTTGCACATTTCGCAATGAAAAATTAGATAAAGTCAAGCAGAACGCTTTCCAATTGTTTGAAACAGATGCAGAGTCACAGAGAGGGCCATTTATTTGTCCTTTAAGCCTGCTAAACCCTCAAGTCAAACAGTTTAAAGGCCAAAATGGTATTTTTCGGCCATTTGTCCCTAAAATAATTCACAAATTTTAAATTTTGCAAACATTTTAACTAATAAAGCCCTGCATAGTGTTTCAAATGTTAGTAATTATATCATTTTAACATTTAGGCAAGGCCTGGTTACCTTTATACCCTTCACTGGATGTTTGTTAAAGTTTAGTGGTTATCACATGCAAAAACCTTAGAACTCAAATTCAAGACTTGTGAAATGAAAATAGTCATAAAAAATTTTTGGGCTCGAACTGGCACCAGCCCTTTGATAGAAACTTGTTAGAAAGGTGTTTCTAATGGCTGAAATTATTTTGAAGGGCATAGCGAAACATACTTTTTTTGTCTTCAGCTTTTAATTTTACAATTGATTTTTGAAAACAAGAAATTTTTAGAAAAAGTACTATTGTGAAATGGTCTAAAAATGGTCCTAAAAAGGCAAAATATCTTAGCTTGCTTTGCAATACATCAAAGCACACATCTAGAGGATCAGAATGAGACTAAAATGGAAAGAATCGGTGAAGTCTGAGTCTAGATACAAGGACATGTAATTTGCTGTTAAAGCAGCGCCATGCCTCTTCCGGTCATGTAAACAAAGATCTGATTTAGGCCCAACTTCAAAAATCAATATCTTCGCTTTCGGTTGACTGATCTCAAAAATTTTTGAAGCACATGAACCCCTAGGTTATAGTGCATGTCTCAAGGGCAAAATCAAAAAGGAATCGAAAACTTCAAATTTTGGTTAAATTCGATGCTCTGGATCACAGTGCGCCTATACTCTGTGAACGAACTGAGAAGCAAAAAGTGTTCCGTGTCCTCTATGCCATTATTTATTGGGCACATTGGGTTTATTGTATCTTTAAAATTGTGTCTGAATTTGTGAAAATTGAGTTTGCTTAGTCCAACCCTCAACTGAGTTAAGTACGCAATCCCTTTAGGATTGTGAATGCCATATACAGAGTTAGCAGGAGGTCTAATCTGTGAAAATAAATTCTTTTTAAAAATGCTAACTGAAGTGGATGCCCTCAACACAAGATCAAGTTTATTCCACTCGAACAAGCAGTTCGGATAAAAACTAGTTCTGAATTTTTCCGTTCTTGCCCTTAATTGTCATAATACTGGCTGGTTTCTAAAAGTATAGTTTGCTTCATGCAGTGGTGGAATGGGATCTCGCGTGTAGTCAGGCGTCAAGTTATTGATGAATTTATAGAAAAAAATTAGACGTCTACTCCAACTTCTTGAACTTAAAGATTCCCATCCAAGCTCAATGTACAGCCTTTCCCGACATGTTCCTCTACAGGTTCCTGTCACTGCTAACGCAGCAGAATGTTACCAGGTTCCTGTCGATGGACCTTGTCAACCAGTGTGAAAAATACGGGTGAACATAGCTTAGCTTAGATAATTCTATTCCTTTGCAATTCCGCTTCTTCAGAGGTATGAAAAAGATTGAAAACAGCTCTTTGCAAAATAATTCTAAACGCAAGAAACTAGACGTGGTAATACATGTAAAGCTCTTACGGTAAAGAACAAAAACTGGTCTTTTTTGTTGCTTTCCTTGTCATGCCTTTCTTAAAGAGTTGATAGACACTCATGGCTTCACTTGATCTCCTAGAGTTGACTTACCAGATAACTTTTGGCGGTCAGGTCTTCCACAAAATGAGTGAACTGGAGATTCAATATCGGTTTGGAATGGCTGTATGCGAAGAAACGATAAATATTTGTTCTTTTCCAGTCGTGGTGATTCGGCCTACCAGTCTAATGGAAGTTTGTTTTCTTGTTTGTTTTCAATTTGTTTTGAGTGGGCTTGTCAGGATTTCTAGCTACTGAAAGCTAATTTAGGCCCACTGTGCATGCCGCATCCAGGTATGGGACCCCTAGTTTAACGTCCCTTCCAAAGGACGACGAGGTGAGTTGCGAGGTCAAGCCTCAGAGGTCACCCATCCGAAATCTGACCTCACTCGACCAAGCTTAACTTCAGTCACCTGACGAAAGGTCGTTTGAATCCATACTTTGCCAGAATCTGGTTGACAAAAATCGCAAGCTCTCTACCTCTGAGGTGTGATCATATTGAGAAGAAAGACCAGCCATAACACAGCTCAAATAGGTTTTTCCCTCCGTACCCCTCGAAGCAACAAACATAATAAATGGAAGCAGCAGTTGTCCCAGACAGGATCCTTGGGGAACACCACTGTTGTTTTCTGGTTGAAATAATTACTCACTGCATCTTAATCAGCGCCTTTGAAGAGTCAAGGTTTTAAGTGCAATTACACGATTTGCAAGGACAACACAACACTGTACCAAGAAAGACAACGTAAAACTTTCATTGTGATAGATACGGGTTAAATGGCTGCCATATCTAGGTATCAGGACGGCAGCTCATATCGTTCGTATCAAAGCAATCAATCCCTTTTGGTTACACCTTTCTTATCCTGTTGTACAACAAATCTCCAGAAATCTAGGAGTTTTCCAGTATTTAACCTGCGATTGGTAATACAAGAATACAATAGGGTTAAACCAATGTTACAAGAATGTCTCTTGCTTGCTTTTCTGTAGGAGTGGCCACTTCTGTGACCAGATTCTAAAACCTCTATGTTCTGCTGGATAAAACTTCCTACCTTTTGCTTTGTGCAAGCCACTTTACATTAAAGTGCAGACAACTCATAATTTGATTTGTCTGGCATATTTATCTTGAAGCAAACAAATCAAAGAAATATGAAAGATATGATGTAATATGTGTCTAAGTATGATGGAATATGTGCTCTCCCGTCCTAACGGGCTATTAGACATGGGTCAACTTTTGCTAGCAAAATGTGAGCAAACATTGTTCCACCCAAATATTGAATCATGCGCATGTGTTTGTAAATTTTCCCCGAAATGTAGGCATTATGTTGAACGGAAAGGAACATATTCGTTCTTGGCAGCCTGGTCAGCGGTGCAAGCTAACCAATCAATGACGGTCTTTCAAAGTATGAAGTCCCTGGAGATATCATAATTACTAAGTGATGAAAACCTTTGAATTGATTTGTATGGTCATGGGTATCAAACATGAACAACAGATGTGGGCAGAATTTGTTTTTAGCAAAATATTGCCCTCAGTTTTGGGGTATCAAAGTTGACTTGTGAGTAATTACATGTTATAAAGAAAGAGTAGCACAACAGTGGGCAAGGAAAGCACCGCAGGCGAAGCATAGCAGATCTAGCCTATGTAGGACAGTCACTTAGTGGTCCTTGTGCGAGATAACAGGCGTGGTTTTCGACATCTTAGCAAGCCAATATTCCCTTTATCTGTTGGGGCTGAGCTACCAAGCTGTTGAAATGTCTCTCCTCTAGCCTGAATTTGGTTTTAAGGAAGATTTTTGAAGAAACCGCGGAAAAACCTGGTGGGTAGCAAAGGGGATTAATGATAAGAAGAAGGCTAATGTCTGTGGAGAGTGTTAATTGATTTGGTGAAATTGGAATCAAGTGGCTTACCTCTCACTAAAATGAGATTAATTTAAATCCAAACAGAATGATGTCATTGACGAACGTTCTAAAAAGTTCATCATTTTTCACACGAGGTTGGAATGCCTGCTTCTGCAACTCTTCATTTACCAGGTCGAGCAACGGTGGAAAGAACGACAGGCAATATACATACATTTTATAGATTTTATTTGTCTACAGGGTGTCTCAAAAAAATTGTTCGACGTTTGATAAAATATTGAAAAATAAGGACAACATGAACAGGCTAGTGGAAAGATAACCCTGTTCCTAAGATTATCAAATAATTTTAGAGACTAAAATCGTGCAAATCGGTTGAAAATTCACTTAGTTACAAGCTCTCGAAGATCAAAAATATGCGATAGCTAAAACCAGAGACCCCCCAGATTACTTGTATTGAAAAAAGCTCGAAGACGGAGAGTTTGAATCCAGTGTCATACCTCTCATTGATATCAGAGCAAACCAAATAGGACTTCTAAAGTAAATTAGTTTTGCGATCATTCTCTAAATTCCTTAACATTGCGTAAGTCCAAAAGCAGTGGCTCAAAACATAATCGGCGAGAGACTGAATCTGTTTCCTCAAAACATCCATATGCTTTTTATCGAAAACCTGTTTGAATCCCACTTGGTTCGCCCTGAAATGATTGAGAAATAACGGAAGCGACGGCCTGTGGGGCTTTACCAAAAATGCCATTTCGAGGTCTCTGGTTTTAGCTTTCGCACAAATTTGAACTTCAAATGCTTGCAACTCCATGAATTTTTAGCGGATTTGCAAGATTCTTGTGTCAAAAATTAATGTAAAATCTCAGGAAAAGGGTGACTTGACCAAGGGTGCATTAAGCGTATCGTTATTTTTTAGTATTGAATCGAACGTCGAACAATTTTTTTGAGACACCCTGTAGATCTAAACTGTCCATGGACAAAATCGGATAAGGTTTGTTTACAACCATTTCAAGACATGTGGTCAATCCGTTGATAAACCATCTTTTGAATTGTTCAACATATTTCATGGTTGTACCACAGGCTGTAGGATGAAAAATGAGTGTTTAAGTGTAAATTAAAATATTTGAATGTAGTGTGTACTTGCCTTATGTTGAAACTTCCCTTGCAACGAAAGTTCACATGTCTACGTTCGACATTAAATCGCTTTATCGCATCATGCAGTTCGTACAGGAGATAGACAACGAAGAAAAGACAAGTTTATCACAAAAGGCAAGTACACACTACATTCAAATATTCCTAAATTACACTTAAACACTCAGTTTTCATCCTACAGCCTGTGGTTGTACCACGAGTGCAAAGAGTAGGGTAAACCGGGGTAATCTGGGACAATTTTGTCATTTTTGACTTATAACTACTTGGTTGCACATTTAGATAAGACTAATTCACCTTTTTATATTCATTTGAGCACTAAATAATTGATATTGAGAAAACAAGAGATACATAATTATACCTAAAGGCAAAGTTGAATAGAAAATAATTATAACTGCCATGGTTCACTTGACTTTCATCAAAAATGGCCTCTCTAATAAACTAGGCAATCTTTGAAAGATATTAGGCCACTCACTTGTCGTTCTTGGCCTGGGGGCCATCTCAAATATGTCTATTTTTTCACAAGTGCACTTCAAAATTGATCAAACTGACAATTAACAAACAAATGTAATAAAATTCTCTCAGCTAATACAAACTTGTGCAATTTTGAGCGATGTCCCAAATTACCCCATGGGTGTCCCAAATTTCCCCTGTCCCACATTACCCCGGTTTGCCCTAGCATAATACTAATAGTCCACAAGTTTATGGTCACATGACATGAAATGGGTAAAACAAACCTAGCCAATTAGGTCAATTAGTCTGTAACAAACTGGTAAACTTTTTGTATCTATCAGGTACCCTAGGTTTTGTCATCTGAAGGTTGACTTTCTTATGAATGAATGTTAATGGAATTAAAGCTTCCCATGGCATGTGTGTGGTCACCTTGTGCGGCAGAGCACCACAAACACATTAACCAAATATTTTATCTGGATTGCTCAAATCTCTTAATATCAACCTTGTAAATTTTGGTTAGATATTTTTCCCGAGGGATGGAAATTACAAATGATAGATTAGATGTTTGCTCGGAGAGAATTTCATAAATTTTTCAAACAATGAAACCAACGAATCACCACTAATTGCTATCTTTCAGAGACTCTGCGGGTGCCAAATTTAGAGGGACAGGACTGCTTGTTACAACGGGCAATTCACCCATTGTAATTATCAATGACAGAGATTGGATCTCTTATTATCTGTAGTAATTTTAAAGGCTGGTCTTCTCAAAGGCGATCTTGTGAAGAAACCTCTAGAAAATTGATGGATGTGTTGTGCTGTCCTATGCAGTCAACGAATATTGGTAGATGTAAGCAGTCAAACTTAATCAAATTTCAACTTCATCAAACTTCAAACATCAAACTTCATCATCAATCAAATAATTAATTTGAATTAACAAGATCTTTAAGATTTATCAAAAGTTGTTGTCCAGTGTCTCAGTTATGTATAAATCTCTTAAACCTATCATATAGAAGCTTTTCAACATCTTGAAATATACATACAGCTCTTACATCTATGAAATAGATGTTGTCCAGTGTCTCAAATTACGTATAACCTCTCACATTTATTTAAATAGATGGTTTTCGGTGTTTCAAGTCATGTATAAACCTGCCATATCTATCAAATAGATGGTTTTCGGTGTTTCAAATTATGTGCAAGCCTTTCACATCTATCAAATAGATGTTCTTTGTTGTTTCAAATTATGATTATGCATCAACATCTCACATTTATCAATAGATGTCTTTTGATGACTCAAATTTTGTATGCGCTCCTCACATTAATTAGATATACGTGGTCCGGTGTCTAAAATTATGTATAAACTTCTTATATCTATTAAATAGATGTCTTTCGTTGTTTCAAATTATGTGCAAGCCCTTCACATCTTCAAACAGATGTTCTTTGTTGTTTTGAATTATGTATTAACATCTCACGTTTATCAAATAGACATCTTTTAATGGCTCAATTTTCACATACGCTTCTCACACCTATTGAATGGATGTTTTTTGATGTTTCAAATTATGTATAAACCTCTTACATCTCACTGATAAATAGAGTTTTGTTGTTCCTTATCATGCATGCTATTGTTATATACAGGGTGGCATTAAATAAATTGCGTCCCACTTGCGGGAGGATTGTGGCAAAACAGAACAGGATTGTCGCCAAACTTTTGCATGACGTTACTCTTCAGATATTCATCATAGACCAAGCCAAGTTACTTTCGGATCAAAAATTCTCTTATCGCTAGGACCACAGATGGAATGCACTACCTACAGAAATTGAATTAGCTGAAAATACTCAAACATTTATGAGACGAATAAAACAATGGGATGGGCCAACCTGCGGGTGCAATGCTTGCAATTATAGCTTTAATATGAATTTTACATAGATAATGTTAGTAATTTCTTTCGCTAGTCATTCGATTTAGATTAGTTTCAATAGAAACTATAGTAAAATTGAGTTGAAATAAGATGACAAACAAACAAACAAACAAACAAACAAACAAACAAACAAACATGCAATATTCAAATAAAGTTCACTGCCATTCTCGTAAAACTGCGTTGAAAAGCTATGGCATTCAGAAAACCAGATTTTCTTGATGACTGAAATCAGTGGTCGGCTATTTTGTCTTGCTAATTTGCGACGATAAAAGGCTTCTTGGATGAAGTGAAACAGAAGCCTCCAGTTTCATAACCCTCGCAAAGATTCGTATAACCATCAAAGAGTTTAACTTTTTCTTACCCCATTGATCTTTGATGGAATGTCAAACGAAGACAAGGATTCTCAAGATGATAAGTAATCCAAACATAATGACAAAATGTGCTTCACATTTGGTTTCGACAACTGGCCGACTTCCGTACATAGATTTCTTGAAACTAACATCAATTATTGACTATCAAAGACAAGTGAAAGAAAAGAAAACGGCAAAACATTGTTCTGAGCTGCATTTTGAGCTTATCCATAAACCAAGTGGTGACGTTGCGGAAAACATTTGGAGCGCAAGAATGTTTCCCTCTAGGCCAAACAAGTATTTTGCAATGAAAGGGAAAGTCCAAGAAAAATTGCAAAAAAAACATATACATGAGTTTCCTTCAGTTCATGAGGTAAGAATAACTTGAACCCTCTGATGATTATTGGAATTTTGCAAGAGTTATGACATTGGAGACTGCTTGTTTCAGATTATCCATGAAGCTGCTCATCGCTGTAAAATAGTAAGACAAAGTGGCTGACCGCTGACTTCTGTCATCAGAAAAATTCGGTCTTCATAAGGCCATAGCTCCATCATTTTCCAGCGGATCTTTACGAAAATAGCAGCAAACTTTATTCAAACATCTGAAGAGCAACACAATGTAAAATATTAAGAGATCCTGAGACTAACTGAACACGTTTGCAATCTTTCCCCGTTTGCAAGGTCACTACTCCCTTTCCATTTCATTTCATTCTATGATATTCATTCAGGTTAAATAGGTTCATGATTACATACAGGGTGTCTCAAAATAATTGTTGGACGTTTGATTAAATGGTGAAAAGTAAGGATACGCTAAATGAGCACTTGGCTAAGTAAACCATATCCTGAGATTTTGAGGAGCTAATTTTTGACACCAGAATCTGGCCAATCCGCTAAAAATGCATGAACTTAAAAGCCTCTGAAGTTCAAGTTTGTGCAAAACTGAAACCGGAAGTCCTAAAAAGTTGTGCCCCTTTTGTGTTGCTACCGTGGAGAGCTTAAATATTCAATTATATTGGTTTTTACAAAGTTGCATAGGTCAAGCTTCAACTTAGAGTTTGAGACCTTGTTTGAGTGAATCTCCCAAGTGGTTGCTAATTTATGGCCGAGAAAAACCAAAGTAAATGGTTGTTTCAAAAACAGCACCTCTATTGTTCTCCAGCAATGTCAAAAAAAGTAAGTTTTTAAAGAAAGGGCTCTAGTTTCACATTAAAAGTTTTGTGAAACCTTTTAAAGGATCGGCAGTATTTTCTGTTCACAAGAGAGCACTTTCTACCTTAAAGAATAAAGTGCAAATTTTGATTCGATGCCAGAACCGTTTCTTTGAAAACTTACTTAATTTTGGCATTGCTGGAGAACAAGAGACGTGCTTTTTTTGAAAGCAACCGCTAACTTTGCCTTTTTTCTTCCATAAATCAGCAACCACTTGTTAGATTGACTCAAAAAGGTCGCAAACTCTAGCTTGAAGACTGCGGTCCTATGCAACTGTTTAAGTAACGAGATGATTGAAAGCATAGCTCCTCCACAATAGCCACGCTAACGAGGCAGCATTTGTTTTGGACACCCTGTACAGTTAAATTATATATTGTTTCCTTGTTTCATTGTTTCATTGTTTCCTTGACATCCAGAGAGCAGAAATCCTTTGAATGGAGGTTGCCGTTTTGGACTCAACCAGCAGAATTTCACATAGCCATTTCAACGGTTTAGACCACACCTGACATATCCCCCCATTGCTCGTTGTTTTGCCCTGTTATGATATCCTTTGTTGCTGCCTTATCTAATGGCTTCTCAGGGCCTATTCCTATTTTCAGCACTGATGATGGACCTTGAAATTGACCCGAAACGATCGTTTTAGCTAATCAAATTATGGCTTCGCCACTTGTCACATGGATTTGTCGTCATCATAACTTTATAGCCTTGGGCTGTCACATGGATTTGACAAAATTTTATACTCTTGCACTGTCCAATCTTTGAAAATGGACAAACAGAAAATTGAAATGCTGTGAATAACACACCAATATGATTTTTGTCGTCGTGCTTGCAATCTGTTGCTTCTTGTTTAGCTGTAGAAAAAGTATCCGCTGCAAAAACGCTATATCTCTTTCTCGTATTTCTTCAAGGTTACAATTGAAGCATACGGAACCATTCAGCATGGATCTTTGGCGTAAACCTGTCCTACTGTTGATAAGCCTGTTACTGGTAGCAATGCTGGATGGAACACTGTTAAATACACAGAAAATGCAGATGAGAAAATCATCGATACCCTTACACATACGGAATCGAATATGCTCTATTGCAGAGCCAGCAATTTGTGTGAGTTCGCTCCGGGCAATGTTCGCCGATAAATTTGAGTTTATCGCCCTCGGCAGGCTTTTGGGAAGCTTGAAGAATTTCAACCGTGGGAGGCTATTCAGTAGTAGTGGGGGCTGTAATGCTACAGTGACAGCAGAGAGTAACGAATTTTTAGAGATATTCGGATCGGAGAAGAAGGGCACGCGATTCAGAGATGTTTCAATCAATATCATTGAAATAAAGATAATGTTTTCGTGCTATGGAACTCTGAGTGTTCGTCGACGTTCATCAAGAATAGCCCGAAATCTAGTTTCAAATTCAAGCAATACAATTTGTTTTCCATTTTGGAGAGGAGATGGGTATTGTGATCTTGGTTGCAATACAGCCGAATTCGATTATGATGACGGGGATTGCTGCTATGAGACATGCCATGAAAAAGTGCGACGTTATCCTTGCGGCTTCACAGGGTTTCAGTGCAGAACAGAGAAAAATGGACGGCCTAACTGGTCCAATGACATCAAGCTCTGTTTCAAATGGAAAGCAAACGGCGTAAAAGGTCAATGTGATAATGAGGGCAAAGGCGAGATATGCGCACCTATCGGAAGCATGACACGGTTTTATTACGATGACACTGATAATCGAAATGGAGGCTGTCGATTGTCATGGATGATCGAGGCTAAGAAAGCGCCTGCCTGGTTCTCAACAAGGCTGCAGCTGTGTTTGTACAGTTATCCGGAGTTGCGAAATTCCCAGTGTAATTATGGTCGACCATCAACGGAAGTATGTAGACGATCAAATAACTGGTTAAACTATGTGGATGACTCTGATAATCGACCTGGTGGATGCATTTTAAGCTGGAAGATGCAATATCTAGGTATCATTTACTTCTTTCCTTTTTGTTGCATCTTTGAAGTTTGAAAGTCTAATAGATGGAACAGAAACCGCGCGGGGTGATGTCGTTGTGCATTATGAACTTAGGAGGTGTTAGCTCTTTCATTTCGTTTTATTGTAAATTTTTTACCCACAGCTACCCCGTCCGTCGAGAAGGACTGCTTTTCAGGGGCCGTACATAGAACCTGGCAAATGAAGTTATATGAAGTAAACCCTATTCCCCCTATTCTAGTTACAATGATAAATGAACGATAAAGAAGAAACAAAAAAGTCATCTTAAGGCCTTTATAAATGATTTGAAAGAGGATGCCTGCTTGACTTCCGAATCCAAGTGGCTCCAGACTCCAGCACCATGGAATGATAAAGCTCGGTGATCATCACACGTTTTCATAAGTGGGACTTGGAGATCAGTTGCGGTGTTTTTCAAATTTTCCTACTGCATGCCAAGTTTTTCGTAAAATGCTCTGACAGGTATTCAGCCAGAGCCAGGTCATTTATTGATTTGTAAACCATGCAAGCTGTCTCGATTTTGATCATATTTGCTACGGTGGGCCACTTTAGAACTCTTATCAAGGCACTAGCTCAAGAATCATAACTACTGTTGGTCACAATTTGAGCTGCACGGTTTTGAAGTTTTCGCAGCTCCTGCAACTTAGTCTCCCCACATGCCCTCCAGACTGAACAGCAGTAGCGGGGTTGCGGTTCAACGATACATTAGCTGTTGAAATCAAGGGTATGAGGACGCGGATGCTTTGGTTGATTATCTGCCTTGTTTTGATCCTTGTGTGTTGTTTCCTTGTCTTGTTTTCTGCTCAGTTTCGTCTTCAACTGATATGTCCAACTGAACGTGGGTGTAGTCCTAATCGCTCTCAAGTTGTTCGAATATTCGAATATAACTCCCTGGTATTTCTGTGCCTTCATGCGCCTTCACGACGCAAAAAAAGATTTCAAACCGCAAAACCATAGGAAAGATGTTATTTTCAGGCTTTATGTTCGAACCCATTTCAAGATTGACAAGTCTGAAAATAACAAATTCGTTTTGAGATTATGAAGGATTTCCTCCACAAAGCGCCTTCAAGAAACCATGAAAACGGCCATAAGTCATGACCAAATTGTCTGCTTTCAATCAAAATTTTAAAACAGAGTGAGAGTAGCCAATTTCAGTCAGGCAAATTTTAAAATGAATTTGAATGCTCACTATCAAATTATCTATTTGCTGTCTTCGATATCTAGGAAGTAATGGCCTTACAAACAGCAACTGTTTATATTGACTTACCTGGGATGTGATTTTGTTTATAAGAATATGATCGGTCCATAGACGTAGGAACCGAGGGGGGGGGGACACTGGGGGCATATGCTCCTAGACTTTGCAATAAACAAAGAAGTGGCCTTTCCATCTTTAGAAAATGCTCCTTTTTCCTTAAGGAAGGAATGACTTCAAGGCGTCCGTGCCCCCAAGTTTGAGATGCTTTCTACGTTCCCGGATCGGTTGGTTGGTTCTCCTTTATTTCAACTTTGCGGACAAATGAGAGACAAAATTAAGTAGTAGCATGACTCACCACCATACCCCCATTTCATTCGACTCTAACAGTTGCAAGACTTGTCTTGATAACAGTAGCTGCTTTCATCTCTTTATTCAGAAGCTCGATCAATCATTAACCAACTTTTCCATGCCTGCTGGCGAGCAATATACAGTGTGACTGCTGATGCATCAAACGATTAACTTGTCATCTGCATGAAATGATCTTTTCTTGGACCTAACAAGTAAAGCAAAGCAAATTTCAATTGATGTCAGGAAGAACTGAAAACTAAAAATAAGTTATTCAATGTGCATATCAACCTGCAAATTTTTTTTCTATACTCAATTAAAAATTTTACAAATATTACAAATCACAACACCTTTAAACTATTTTACAATATTACAAAGGCGATGCCACAGGAAGCGAAATACTATGTCTGCCCTGCGGCCATCCTAAAAGTAATTAAAAGCTACATAAAACTACAAAAAAAGGAAAAGGAATTATAGAAAAAGAAAAAGGAATTACAGAAAAAGGAATTTTAAGATACAAACTGAAAATAAAGATACAAGCGAAGGTAGCCTGCAACCAAATAAAGTAATTGCATGGGTAGATTAGGTTTAGAACGAAGCAGGGTAATCTGCAAATACGATTATTTGGTTATAAAACAAAGAATACCTTCATTGGGTACCAGAGCCAAAAGATAATAAAAAGAAAAATCTCTTCCCAGTTTTCTCCTTTTCCCAATTTTCCTTGCATTTAGAATTTGAGGCCCTGGTACCCAGGGTAAACGAAGAACTACTAAAACAAACAAATACAGAAGGGGTTTGGGTGTCCTATGTAGGGATATGCGTTGTCTTCAATCAAAGCGTTCAGTAAATTTTGCTGTGAGCTCCAAAGTTAGGTGCCAAGAAGTGTAAAAATTTACCACAAATTCAAAGTCATCGTTAGACATGATTCTAACTAATTTGGTCCTTAAATGAAAACTAAGCATGTATAAACCCATGATAAAAAAGTGCAAAGACAAAACACTGTGACATCTGTATGAGACCATATTTGGGTAACTGATCTTCGTCAACAGTAAGTGCTGATATCATGTAGGTTGGAATTTGACCTGAAGTGGCTTGAATTATGCTCAAGTCCCACTTTTGAAAATTCATAGCAACAAGACTACTTCACAGACTTGAATGATTCGAATTAAAGCATTTTGGTGATTTTCTTGCTGTCCTACCAGTTTATAAAAGCTTCATGGTTGCCAAATGACTGAAAAGGGGCCTAAAACATTGATCAAGTCGTAAGTACTCTATTCACACCGAGCAATTAGCAATGGGCATTTCACGTCCCTCAAGAGTTATAAGACATCAATTTTCAAACAAATGCGATAGATTTTCAATCCCATGGCAATAAATATGCAGAGGATATCTCTCACCCATGAGAAGTTACTTTTCCTTCATTATTCAGTATGCTCTGATAAATGTTTTAGGCCCTTTTTCAGTCATCTGGCAACCATAAAATTCTTGTAAAATTAAAGTTACTTATATTTCTAGTTCTCATGAGACATCGAGAAAAATTACAAAAATTTAGATATTTCTGCTTTTAAATAGAATCTGAATCATTCAAATCCCCGAGGTGTTCTTGATGCTATGAATTTTCAAAAATTGCAAATTTTTTCTAGCTCACCCGGTTTAGCACATTCCTTTGACACAAAAACGCCCAAAAAATGTTAAAATCATGTTTAGATGATTATTCAAAATCACATATTTCCTACCACCTTGAATTTGTACACTGTTTTATTTCCTTGGGGGAGTCTGCAAGAACCCTGGAAATTTCGACAGGACAACAAAAAGCAAGGGGGCTGTGATTTGAATGTTCCTTCGCTAGATTATAAATTGCAGGTCAATCGTGTTTAATCATGTTTGTTGTATAGTGGCTATGAGGTTGAAAAATATCTCCCAGAGTCAGATCAGGGCCTACAAAGTAAAGAAGCTTTTCAGTAACAATGAGACCCTCATAAAATAAGAGATGAGAGTGACATCCTTAACTAGCAAAGCGTGCATGGAATGCAGATGAATCTAAATAGTCGCAGACTGGCTCTAGACCATTTTCATGGGCCGTTGACGTATCTAAGGGGACGTGATGAATGTGGTCTTCCACAGAAGTGATAATAACTAACCATTGAGTTTCCAAAAGATGGCCCAAGAGATCTATCTGACAGTAATGGAGTAAGGCAAAACAGTAGTGTTTGTTGTGCAATCACCAAAATCGGCTGAGTAAATATCTAATGAAAATATAATCATTGCATAAATTGTGTAATAAGTATTTGAAGGATAGAGTTCTGGCATCATATTCAAAGCTTCTCTACACTTATAAAGAGGTCGACAGTGCTGTCTTGCAGATAAACAATCTAAAAATTCAAAACTCCTTTTGAAAATTCTGTCATCTCAGATTTTATACAGTTACATAGGTCAAGCTTCAACTTAGAGATTGAGGCATTGTATGAGTCAATCTAACAAGTGGTTGCTAATTTATGGCAGAGAAAAGGAAAGATTAGTGGTTGCTTCAAATACAGTACTTCTATTGTTCTCCAGCAATGTCAAAACAAGTAAGCTTCAAAAGAAAGGGTCTTAGCGTCATACTAAGATTTTTGCTGAATCTTTTAAAAGGTTGCAGTTTCTCTATTCATAAGGGAGCACGTTATACCTTTAAAAAGTATCCTGAAAATTTGTAATACGATGCCAGGACCCTTTCTTAGAAGACTTACTTTATTCTGACATTGCTGGAGAAGAAAAGAAGTGCCGTCCTTGAAGTAACCACTAATTTTGCCGTTTCTCTACCATAAATCAGCAACCACGTGTCAGATTCACTCTGAAAATACGGTCCCAAACTTTAAGTTGACGCTTGGCCTATGTAACTGTATAAAAATTGAGATGATTAAATCTACAGCTCCTCCACAGTAGCCACACAAATACAAGGGCAAAATTTTTTTGGGAAAACATGTACTTGTCAGATGAACTCAAAAAGGGTCTAGAAATTACCTATGCAACTGCATAAAAGATGAAAAATCAGCACTGGTGTCAACTTGTAGTTTTATTTTTCCTGTAAGATTGTAAATAGTGGGTATAAATTAATTCGAATTAGAACTAAACTGTAACCAACTTAACACGCATTGATTATTATCATTATTATTATTGATCAATGTGCCATCCATAAACCCATCCGCAGCAACCACACAAACAGGGAGCAATGTTTTGTAATGCCCTTTATAAAAGTGCCTTTACCTTGCTTTTAAGATACGCTGCCAAACTGGATGAGAAGTGCAAGATTCTGTTTCTATTGGAAATCAACAGGTGGCCAGTGTGGTATGCCGGGGATGCCTCAAAGCAGCGAGCATCATTGTGTACCAGTCAATGAATGGACGGCGTCTTACAGGGATGATACAGATGATCGACAGTCAGGCTGTGAAATGGCTTGGGGCATCTTATTGTAGTAATAATTGATGCAGTATTTTGCCAAGCTCAGAGGAAGGACGGACTGTCCGCACGAGAAGGTAGTTTTTGCGTCGCTTTCATGGCTTTAATGGTTTGTCCGTAAAGTTTATAGGCACTGATTTGATCGTTATCCCACAGGAAGCCCAGGCAGTCAACTGAACAATGATAAGTTTACGATCTTAAAATCGTTAATTGTGTAACATTTTTGTGTGTTATTTGTTGCTCCTCTCCATTGTTGTGTTGTCTTTCATTGACTTCTGTATTGCACTGCATAATTGCTCGAATGCAAGAATTCGATACGATGTAACTTGCAGGCATTCTAGCTTAGTTTACTAGCTAAATTAAACTAAACTAAACTGAGTAAACTTAATTAGAATACCTGCAAGTCACATCGTATCGAACTCTCGCATTCGAGCAAATATGCAGTGCAATGCAGTAGTCCATGAAACACAACACAGCTGTGGAGAGGTGCAAAAAATAACACGCAAAAGTATTATAGCTACAATGAACGATTTTAAGATTGTAAACTTACTATTGCTCAGTTAACTGCTTGGGCTTCCTGTAGTTATCCCTGCCCATTCGTTCCTTCGTTCGTTCATTCATTCGTTTGTTCGTTCCTTCCTTCTTTCCTCTCTACTTCCAAACTCAAGAAGGCAAGAAAATGTCCACCACAACGAGGGCAAACTTTGTGGCAATAGCGCGGACCTTGTTTACAACGTGCAGGTACAACTTTTCATCTGAAATAGACGCGTAGTGGATGAGCCTCTCGTTCAAGGTGTTCCTGCTATTATGAAACATTTCTGTTCCGTCCATCAAAAGAAAAATCTTCCTCAGTAGCAACGTGTATGAATTTGAACCGTAAAAACTTGGTAACGGATCAAAACTGTACCGGAAAAGTGTAAACAGGGTCTCCGTTTCCTTTGATCGATACTCCAATTCAAAGCAGTAACAGTGATTCGAGACAAGGAAAATAAAGGAAGCGGTGCAAGATTCCATGAAACTAGTATGGCCAGCATAGCCGAAGGAAACGGGGAGAAGGACACTGGGAGAACATGCCCCCAAGAAATTGGAATAAACAAAGAAGTGCCCTTTTCATTTTCAGGAATGCCCCTTAAGCTTAAGGAAAAAAGTGCCTTTGAAGTTTCGGGCCCCCCAAAGTTCGAGATGCTTCCTATGGCCCTGATGGCCAACTGCCTTGCTGTACACGTGAAGATGACTTGTCTTGAGAAGCAACGCGCATATGTCTGAAGAAAACGATAAGTTAAAACGTATACATCGAATATTTCATTCATTTGCAATGTATGCAAGCATATGATCTTCGAAACTTTTTGAGGAGATTGACACTCTTAATAAACCAAGTTCTGAGGCAAATAATTAAAAGCCCTCAGGAAGGTCTACTTTGAAATTGGTCTCACGCAGAGAAATCTTACTTGTGCTAATAACGGATCTTCTGTTAGTTGCGAAATAATTCAACTTTTTTCAGTATTCGCAGGTGGTAGAATGTGACTAATTTTACCATCATTTTCACGACAAAATCGCTAGTTGCAAATTCTGCTGCGTAAAACCACATCTTTGATAAAAACATGCCATTTTGGAACTTGTTTTCATAGTGATGAATTGAGCAAAATTTTCAGCTGGTATGGAGCTGAGAACTAAAACTAACATGGAAACATGGAATTATACTGAATTTACTTGAAGTAGCGCTAAATAGGCATATGAGTTTCCAGAATGAAGTACACGTTGCCAAAAGGAAAGAAATATTTTGTCCGTCAAACAGTGTCCGTCTGACAGACGGAATGTATGCACTTAATGTATGCACATGCCATGTGAATAATCATTTTGAGCAAAGAGATGGTTGGGAATGCAATTCTGAAGAGTTGAGCAATACATGAATTCCATAACTTCATAGGTTAATACTTTTAAGTAGCAAAGACATGCATTTGAAAACAAGCACTAAGAGGTCACTTTCTATCTAACCCGGCCGTCCGACGAGGAAAGCATGGACTTTCGCTATATGAGGAGGGTAGAATGCAAATTCATAAGTTTTACTTTGCAAACCACCAGATGTCTGTCTTAAACAGGATTACAGCTCCAGGCATCCATGCGCATTAAGGCTTTGGCAGTTAGCAGCTTTTAAGCATCAAATATCCATCCGACAGATCTTTAATTAAAGAATAGGCCCAGAAGATGTTTTTATCTACCTTTCTTCTTTCAATAAGTAATGCTCATGACTTCTCCTACACTTCCACTTTTACGTACATAGCGAGATACTGAGTCATACTGGTTTCATGGTATAGTTTAACATCTAGTGGGAAGAGAGGTATTCTGTTTCGTTCAAAACCCAAAGGAGATGGCTCAGAGGTAGCACGCTGGACTACCTATTATCTAATAGTTGGAGCATGCGCAAAAAGAAACGAACAATGTTTTGTGCAATGTGCAATGTGAAATGTATCGCTCAACTCTTCAGAATTGCAATGTGCTGTTTGACTGATCGCATCCTTAACTTCATGGTGCTTCGCAGAGGACCGTTTCAACACATGGGAACAAGGGAAAGCGAAGGAAGAGCCCGGGGGGATACTTGATTGTCAAGTGATACTGGACATATACAGCTCATATGGGTGGCTCTTTCACCTGAAATTCCCTACATATGGGTCTTTTTTAATCTTTATTCTGGTAGGTGGGTAGCTGTTTCTGACTCTTTATCACAACTGAAGAAATTTGAATGGACCTTGCATTCTCAAATGGACATAGGCGTAAGAGACGGTGGGGCTAGGGGGGCTGTAGCCCTCCCAACTTTTGAAAAATTTGCAAAAATCAGCCATAATCGGGCAGAAAATCGGCCTAAAGTCGGGCAAAACTTACGTAAACAATGGATCTTTTATCGCGCAGCCCCCCTAAATTTTATTTCCCCCAACGCTTATGCAAATGGACAAGATTCATTGATATATGGTTACGAAACTTCCTGAAATTCATGCAAAAGGGCTCAAAATTCTTGAAAGATTCATTCGATTCATGTCTCGATTCATGTCGAGTCACGTTCACAGTCAAGTACCCTCCCCCCCCCTCCCAGAAGGTGCAGTCAGTTAAGGAAGTAGTCAAGCAGCACATTGCAAGAAACACTCTGTGAAAGCAAATTTTTCGTTCCTTGTTGCTCAGTCCCAAACATTACCTTTGGCTTCTTGGTAGCAATACAGAAAAATGAAGGTTTCAACTCAGCGACGTATTTGCGATCACATCTTTTAATATCTTAGTGCTATAGTACTATTCAGGTTTTCGGCCATTCTGATACACGTACACGTTTCTTGTATAAAAAGCGTGTGTTGATGCTTTCAGTTATATAAGTAGCGTTTACGCAGCACATCTTGTAGATTTCGTAATTGAGTTTGACATAAGCTAAATGTTTGTTCAACATTACTTGTGAATGTAGCTGCGGGGTTTAGTATGCTACGATCCTTTGCAAAATACATTGAGACCAGCAGGTAAAATCCCGAAGTTCTGATACTCCCATGTCTCTACTGCAGGAAACCACTGTTTTTTCTGCCAATTTGATATCCCCTCCCCCCTCAGTCAATGTCGTGATTGTTGGCAATGTCAGGGTTGGCACCAGAGATCTTCCGATGGAGGGGCTGGGACTTCCAACAGGGGGGTCAACATGGCAAACAAATGCAGTTTTTGCATCTCATTTTGCCAAATTTCCTCCGACAGAAGCACAAAATTTCCTCCAACAGGGGGCTAGATGCTTCCAACAAGGGGGCTGTAGCCCCCTCTATCCATCCCCTGGTGCCACCACTGGCAACCTTTCCCATGAAAACTGACATTCAATAACCCCATAGTCAAACCAACCATTATTGACTAAAGGGGAAGGGGATGCAGTCTCGTATGATTTTTGTGAAGTATCTTAGAAAGTGGATATATGGCCCAAAAGTTACTTTTCGGTAAACGATAGAATTGCTTTGTGAAATTTACAACTCACGGTTTTTTACCCATTTTGTAACGTTTCATTCATTCACTGAACAATTTGAATTGAGTAATATGTAGACATTTGATGTCCTGTAGAATATTACCGTTGAATTTTGCATTGTAATATGAGAAACCGTTTTTTGCAAACCTGAATATCTCTTCGTTGCATTGAATTCCTCCATCGCATCGTGCAAATTTTTGTCTTACTTTGCTAGGAAATGCCTCTAATGCGTTTCTAAAATTTAATTTCTCTAATTGTAACAGGAGTTCCAAAACAGTATCCCTTTTTTTCTCCCTTTTAACAAATCACCAAAACTTGTTTATCAAACTCACCGTACACTGTTTTACGTATTTGATGGCCCATATTTCCTTGAATGAATAGTTGGAAAGGAACTTTAGCTTCAATCTATGATTCAACTCTTGGACTAGACTTGTGCCTTTTCGGCCTTTATTTCTCCGCATTGCACTTGTTCAATAGGGACTCATAATATTACTCTTGAAAGGTTGGCCCATTTTAGGCCCGCGTAGAGTGATTCCAGTTGTTGCTGTTGCATATAAAAACGGTTGATGAGCCCAAGGGTTCTCGCAGCTGCGATGCATTTATTTTATTTCTGCAGAGGAAGATTACCGTCTGAAAGGAATGTATTTTGTGATTTTTAGAAAACAACCTTGAAAGTAAGACACTGCAAACAGCATCGGAAGGCATTCTTTTTCTATATGATAAGAAAATCTTTTGCTTTCCTAAAGGTAACGTGATGAAATTTAACAAGCGAGGAAAATCTTTAAGATATATGCAGCAACTCGAACGAATAATCATGAATATACAAGTAATATACAGGGTGTCTCAAAAATTGCACCTTGTATTTGAAGCTTTCGTGGAGAAGCTTTGAACAAGGACAGATTTTGTAATACGGAAAAGGACAGAATTTCTCAAGCTTTGAAAAGCAACCAGTTTTTGAACATAAAAGAGAAATAACATTTGAACTCCTTTTTAGTGTTCGATTAGGACATTGTTGGGATCAGGAGCAAAGAAACTGTTTTTGGCAGCTTTCGTGCAGTTCTTCCGGAACAACAGACATGGTGCACACAGGCTATGTTTGGCAGCAGTTTAAGGCAAATTGGCAGCAAACTTCTTCTCCATTTCCTTCCATACATTAACAATCACTTTTCAGGTTCGGTGAAGGCTGAGTGGCTTACACATTGTTCGACAGATGACTGAAGTTAAGCTCGGTCGAGTGAAGTCAAACTCCAGATGGGTGACCTCGGAGGGCTGACCTCACCACTCACCTCGTCGTCCTTCGGAAGGGACGTTAAACTAGGGATCCCATGCCTGGATCCGGCATGCACAGTGGGCCTAAATTAGCTTTAAGTAGCTAGAAATCCTGACAAGCCCACTCAAAACAGATTGAAAACAACAGTTTCAAGCTCTTTGCAAAATTCTGTCCTGTGAGACTGTATAAAATGGTACAACCTTAGTCATAGCTCCTGCTTCTCAACGGCAGCCATATGAACTAGGTACCGTTATTTGAGACATCCTTTAGTCCACTTATTAAGAAACCCAGCAATATTATTGCTATCTAATAGCCTTAGCTCATTGAAATGTTCCTTCAAGTTAGGTCACCTCTGCTCTACGTTAGAATGCACTTCAAACTATAAATCCTACACTAAATGAAGAAGGGGGGATGGATAATTCCAGAGCAATCATATTGAAATGATTGCCCTGGACCATACCGGGTGAGTCAAAAACATTATCACTTTTAGAAAGATGCGGAATAAAGGAGACGCGGCCGATATTCAAAGCTGAAATGTTGATCTATCAGTCAAAGGCTAATTTTGATGTGAAAATTCTCCTTAGTAAAGTCAGTCATCTGTTAGACTGACCAATAAACAAATACGGAGAAAGCTGGAAAAGGATATGCATCGGAACGAGAATTCTACGTTCCATTCATTTTGCTCATCATATACACCGAGGTGGGGGGGGGGGCACTCAGCACATACACATACAGGGAGGAAAATCCGACATTCTTTGGGTTAGAATATTGCTGAAAAATATATTTTTGGGTCTAAAATAAAACTGAGATTATATTCATGATATTTTGGCATCAAATGTTATTAAACTGACATTTCTGGGTTCCTTAGAGGCAATTCTAATATTAATTTGCATTGTTCATGATGCATCTGCATCATGTTCATGCACAGGTTTCTAAGTACAAAATGCCATGAAATTAGCTGATATTTGGGGTTGCAATGAATCTGAATGTAAATTTTTGGGTAGCCTGAAAATTTCTTTGACTGACCCCCTCCCCGAATGCATATATGTATTCGAACACCCCTTACAAAAATTATTACAAATTTATTTAAGATTAATATTTGATTATGAAATGTTTTCAAGCGCATAAATATACATACTTGTGTAATCTGTGAAAATATAACATAATTAGATCAAAATAAAACATCTGAGGCTGTTGTAATAGAGCGGTCAGGAAGTATCTCCTAGGAAGGCTGGAAGGCATTCACATTGATCATCAACCATTTCTGCACATAATTCATAAGCCAATTAATGGGCCGCCAATTTCCTGCCAAATTGTAGGAAAAAATTTAGTTGAAAATTCACAGCACCAACATTACTACACAGATCTAAATGATTCTCAATCATGAAATTTTTGTAGAGTTCTGGAATTTGAATTTCAAATTCCAGGACTCTACAAAAATTTCATGGTTGCAAAATGACTGAAAATTTCATTTAAAGGAATTAAGTCCATATAAATACCGGGTGAGCAAGAAAAAGTTCCCACTTTTTAAAATTCACAACACCAAGACTACTTCACGGATTTGAATCATTCAAATTCTAGTCAAAAACTGAAAGATCAAAGTACTTTTGTGATTTTTCTCGCTGTCCTGCCAGCACTACAGGGTGTCTAAAAAAATCGTTCGACGTTTGATTAAATACTAAAAAATAATGATACGCTGAATGCACCCTTGGTTTAGTCACCCTTTTCCTGAGATTTTAGATTAATTTTTGACACAAGAATCTTGCAAATTTAGATATGCATGTTCAAGTTAGAGTCTAAAGGAGCCAAATGTATTCCGGGTGAATAAATAGTGTCTTTCGTAGCAAATACTAAACAAAACATACTAAGTGAGCCAGAGAAAAGTTCCCACATTTGAAAATTCATAGCACCAAGAGTACTACACAGATCTAAATGATTCTGAATCATGAGATTTTTTAGAGTTCTGGAATTTTGAATTTCAAATTCCAGAACTCTACAAAAATTTCATGGTTGCAAAATGCCTGTAGAAAGTCATTTAAAGGAATTAAGTCCATATAAATGCTGGTGAGCCAGAAAAAAGTTCTCACTTTTGAAAATTCACAACACCAAAACTACTTCACGGATTTTGATCATTCAAATTCTAGTTAAAAACCGAAAGATCAAAGTATTTTTGTGATTTTTCTCGCTGTCCTACCAGCACTACAAATATAGGTCAATTCAATTTTAAAAAAAATTCATGGTTGATAGATTACTGAAAAATGGCCCAAAACATCGATCAATTCATTAATGACTTCTCGCACAGAATAATGAAGGAAATGCAACTTCTCATAGGTGAGAGATATCTCCTGTACATTAATTGCCATTGGATTGAAAATCTTTCGTATTTGTTTGAAAATCGATGTCTTATAACTCTTGAGGGAGGTGAAACGCCCATGGCCTATCGTTCGGTGTGAACAGAGTCCTAATGATTTGATCAATGTTTTAGGCCTTTTCCCCGTCATTTTGTAACCATAAAATTTTTATAAAGTTGAATTGACGAAACTTCTAGTGAAGGTAGGACAACGATAAAAATCACAAAAATACTTTGATCTTTCGACTTTCAACTAGAATTTGAATGATTCAAATCCGTATAGTAGTCTTGGTGTTATGAATTTTCAAAAGAGGGAACTTTTTTCTGGCTCACCCGGTAGTTAAGCGTTAACGCTGTCCTGAATTTTTGCTGACAAACCGCTGACGACCCTTTGTTATCGCACAATAGTGTTAAAGTCATTAGCAGTGGAGACCAAAGACTCCTTAATACTTGTATTATCATGAGGAATTTCTTTGGTTTAATTTCAACAGGGATTAAATGACAACGTTTGTTTCATGATTGAAAAGAAGTTGAAATTGATAATGAGAGCGTTATTTATAGGGACTCAATGCCTTTAAAATTTCATTGACATAAAAACATACAGGACTCCTTGCACAGAACAATATAAAAAAGGATGTTTCTCGTGGGTAAGGGATATCCTCAGAAGATTTATTGCCACGGGATTCAAAATCTTTACTATCTGTTTGAAACTCGATGAATTATATATAACTCTTGAGAGTTGTGAAACGCCCAGTGAAATTTTTGTAAAGTTGAATGTACCTATATTTCCAATGCTTGTAAGAAAAAGAACAATCGCAAAAATTCTATGATCTTACGTCTTTTCACCAGAATTTGAATCATTCAAATGCGTGAAGTACTCTTAGTGCTATGAATTTTCAAAAATTGGAACTTTTTTCTGCCTCACCATGAAGGGCCCGGTTGTTAAAATCTTCAATTTTTGTTGCATTCATTCATCTAATCTGTCATTATCATAGTCATTAGAAGCCGTCACTTGTAGCTACCCAGTAATCATGTGCCCGTTACTTGATGTAAAACGTACAACACTGGTTTCTTCCGATCCGAATCTGAAGTTGGAACAAATTAAGATATCAATACATTGCCACAGCAGATTTACAGCAAATTACTCAAAGTTCCTTTAAATTCCTTTAAAAGTCACTTAAATTCATAGTAAAATGGAATAGAATTTAACATCCACCCTTCTAAAGATCTGAGCCCTGTCTTTCTTCGTATATATATTTGGTCCAAAGCATTTTTTGAAAATGCAGCAGCCACCAATTCTAGTAGATACTTTCTGATCGTTCCCAAGCCATTTTCTGTACCAGTTGAGTCAAAAAAGTTTACCCGCTTATCGGGCTGTGAAATGAAAATTACGTGGCTAATATTCAAAAATAAGATTTTTATCTATCAGTCAAATGGTAACTTTGGTGAGAAAATTTTGTCTGGTAAAATCACTCACTTTTAAGACCAAAATAAGCCAAAGAAAAAATATCGACCAACATGGAACTTGGAATTCTCAATTCCCACACAAAACCCTTAAAAGCATTTCTCGAATTTTGGGCCTTAAACCAAACAAAATCTTCTCATCTAAATTAGCCCTTGATTGAAAGAATAACATTTCAATTTTGAATATCGGCCCAATGCTTTTTATTATACAGCCCTGGACCCGGGTAAACTATTTTGAGATGATGTTATTAAAGCAATTTCCACAATTTCCCAAGGACAAAAGTTTTTTAATTATTCTACAGCATACTTGAAATTAAATCGTATTTCATTTTTGCAAAACATCACTAAAAGAAATAACGATGATACCCAGTTTTCGGCTGACCGGAGCTGACCAATATTCGCGTTCAAACATGTACTTTCATCAGTCTCTTCAACTGTTCGTAGGATAGGAACATTGCTATATTCCAGAAACCAAGGCGTGTGAATGAAGGAATGAATCTGCAAAGATTGACAATAGAGTCAGAAAGGTAACCAAGAGTAGGTTCATTTTAGAGGGTGGTAAAGATGGCGTCAGGATAACGAATCATGGAAATGAAATGTTAAATTTCACGCCTCAAGAAACGTGAAAATGTTACAGGGTGTCTCAGAAAAATTGTTCGACGTTTGATTAAATATTGAAAAATAACGACAACATGAACTGGCTCTTGGAAAGGTAACCCAGTCCCTAGGATTTTCAAATAATTTTAGAGACCAGAATCTTGCAAATCGGTTAAAAATTCATTGAGTTACGAGCTCTCAAAGATGAAAAATATGTGATAGCTGAAACCAGAGACCCCCCAGATTACTCGTAATGCAAAGAAGCTTGAACATCGAGGTAAAAGAAGGTTATTAAATGTCACAACTTTCATTGTTGATATCAGAGCAAACCAAATAATACCTCTAAAGTAATTTAATCCTGACAATCATCGTCAGACTTTGCTTAAGATTGCATGTAGCCAAAAGCAGTAGTTTAAAAAATAATCGGCAACAGACTGAATCTTTTTTCTCAAAGCAGTCACATGCTTGAAAGTTGGAATATCGAAAGCCTGCCCAATTTCATTTGGTTTGCCCTGAAACAATTGTGGAACAACAGAAACGATGGACCAAGGGACTTTTACTTACCAAAAATGCTATTTAGAGGCCTCTGGTTTCAGTTTTCGCACAATGGTGAACTTCAGAGGCTCCATGAATTTTTCGCGGCTTTGCAAGATTCTGGTGTCAAAATTTCAGGAGATGAGCAACTTAACCAAATGCCAATTCAGCATATCGTTGTTTTTTCAGTATTTCAAGTATTTTTAGTGTTTGTTAGTGTATCAAACGCCGAAAAATTTTTGAGACACCCTGCACATTTCTTTAACTTGAGATGAATACAGGCTTTCACGTTTCGCGAGGAAAAAAAGGACAAAAACGTGGCAAATCAAGTTTCACAAAACGCCCGTTGCCATCATCAATTTAGAAATTGCCTAAAATAACTGACGCATCGTAATAAACGCATAAACGCAACGTTAAAACAATGCAGATCTGTAAAAATTAAACTGCTTCGTCCAGTAAAGGAATAACAACCAAGAGAAATCTGTAACAAGTGAGAAAACTATGAAATTTCTCATCAAATGATGAAAATGATTTAAAGGTTTAAAGATAATGTTAATCATACCCTTTGTAAAAAGCAGTTGGCCCATTTTGCCTGAACATTTTCACTGCACAGTCTATTGGATTCTTATATTGCCCTGGTCCAGAATTCATGAACCTAGTTTTGACAACATCAACTGGTGAGGCAATAACGGTAGTAACAAAGCCTGCGGAGATTGCACTTGTAAAATGACATGGGATTGCATCGTCCATCCATTTCTTGTATAGAATATACGACTTGATAATGTCGTAGACAACAATCTCCGTGCAATTCACAACGCTCAAACGGATGACATTTGTGCTCACTCCTTTCCAAAGCCCCTTAATGCCTTCAGTCCGTGCGATTGTCTTGTACGCGTTCATAGTACCGGTATAAATTGATTTACGTCCGGCTGCTTGAAACCGGATCTTTACAACTTCGGTCGGTTGGAAAAACAAAACGGCCATAGTTGCAGTGGTGCAGCTTGCAAAGACCTTGGTCATGACTTTTGGCTTGTTGCCTAGGCTATCATCACCATAGAAACGTTTCACGTGATCATATAGGCCGATCCTCATGCCACAAAAACACATTTGACGTTGCACCCCAGCTGTCACACCAGAGTACAATGTGCGCACTCCCTCATCTTTCGCAACTCTAAAGATGGTATGCAACATGCCTCGGTATTTTAGCTTGCTTGCTGAGCCACGTGTAGATACATTTTCACCTTGTATCTGAAACGAAAAGAAATCTGATGATCGAATTAAAAATTTACATAGCACTTTTGTAATTGAGCAAAAATTTGAAAAATGAAATGCAATTGCTTTTTCAACACTGTACATAGAACAATAACAATTTTGAACAATATCACAACAAACGCAAAAATCTATTATTAGAATTATGTGAAGCTGTAAGCTTATCGCAAGAAGAAACATTCTTCCAGTTTCTTATGGCACATGTGAATTTGTACGTGTGCGTAGCATCTCAAGCCAGATTTCATTTCAAATCCGTCAAGTCCCCTCTGCAGAAACTTTTAGTACCGGTAAGAATTGTTTGAAGAAAAGGATTCTTTGTTAATTTTCGGAAATCAAATGCATATCTTCGCCTGCTTCCGAATAAGCAACTGGTAATTCAATAATAGTGGCAAACAATGCGACCTGTTTAGAAATTAACCTGGGGTGAGTCAGGAAAGTGTATCGAAGATTTTTCTAGGCGGGTCTCCCTTCTACTTTGGTGGGGTATCGTTTCAGCGGGGTCGTTATTATTGTGCGTATACAGTGGTGGCGCCAGCTCTGAAAAATCCGAAAGAAATGGGGGAGCGGGGATTTTGACAGACGCTTTCAGTTCAAAGGCATATCCAGTTAATTTTACGTCATTTTTCTTTCACGACTTTTGCTGACAGTTGGTATCTGGGGGGACATGTCCCCCTAGTCCCCCCGTGGCGCTGCCACTGTGTGTATAAGGTAAAGTGAAGGTGAAAAGTTGCGTCTTTCAGCGCCAAGCACTGGGATCGCAGAAATAGAGCAGACCTAATCGAGTCCGCAACCCCTTGTCATGACGCTTAAGTGGTGGGGGCCTATCGGGAATCGAACCCGCTCCGCCTGACTGTTCTGGCTACAATGTCGGAGGATTACACCACGACGCCACAACACCTTCAAACATAGTATAGGCATTACCTGTAGTCTAACTTTAGCAGTGTCGATGGGAATTGTGCATATTTCAGCGAATGAGGCTCCCATGCCTGCAGACGCCATTTTTCTTAGCAGATTCGATAAACTGTCATCTCTTCCTTGCACGTGAGTAACTGTAGCCATTTTTCTTCCTTTTGAGATCAGTATCGTCTTCTTCGTTTTATGGCTTTAACCAAGTTGTTCTGAAATGACAAATGAAATGAACAGTCATGATATGGCCATTTCATAAACAAAGAGACAGGGCCAAAAATGGGGTAGATACTTTTTCTAAATTTGGCAGTATCCCGGGTCGAAGCTAATGGGGGCTTGGGGGCACAGGAGACCATTTGTCGGAAAATCTTGCTCTCATGTCGGATTTTTTTGCGATTTCAAATGTCTATTTTTGGAGTATTTTGGGGAGAAATAGTGCATTAAAGCATGAATTTATTAGCGCTCAAAAGTAAATTCAATCAGACATTATTGAATTTACGGCACATTTTTGATTGATAATAACTAAATGTGTTGATTGCAAGGTTGGAATGCGAAATGTGGCCAAATTCTAGTTACTGAGGAGTTAGATCGGTCATGTTATTTATAGATTCAACTTATGTTCTTTTAACTGTTGTTGTTGTTGCAGTTGTTGTTGATAGTTTTTTCGTAGGAAAATTTTTGTCTCTCGCCCACCTGTACAGACATGGCTGGTATCGGCCCTGGCAGTATCTATTGTAAAATTATCTTGAAAATCCTCGTCTTTTGGGATGATTTACCAATTCTAAGAGTCGAGTTTTACGTGGAGTAAAACCACATGATCGTCTTCCATCAAACAACCCTGGCTACAAGACACATGGTAAAGGCCAGGTCTGCCTGGGGTGACAGAAAGTCATACCAAGAAGACTGTGGTACCCAGGGTCAAAGCGATTAGCGATTTCAGACAAAAGAAATTCTCTCAACCAGTAATCCAAAACAAATATGGCCGCTAAGTTACATTGAAACCAGTATGGCAAACTCTCTGTATAGCAAAGTTACATAGCTGGGTGAGTGGCCGAGTGGCTTATACAGTCTTCGTCAGGTGACTGAAGTTAAGCTTGGTCGAGTGAGGTCAGATTTCGGATGGGTGACCACTGAGGCCTGACCTCGCAACTCACCTCGCCGTCCTTCGGAAGGGACGTTAAACTAGGGGTCCCGTGCCTGGATGCAGCATGCACAGTGGGCCTAAATTAGCTTTCAGTAGCTAGAAATCCTGACAAACCCACTCAAAACAAATTGAAAATAAAAAAAATCTCACTTGGTGCGGGATAAGGGAGGTTCTTAAGAGAAGGTATTTGCTTGTAACGAAAGAAGAGGTAAATCTAAAAAAGTCCTGTCTGGAGGATTTTGTTTACGAGTTTTAGAAGCCGAGCAGACGACATTACGATTCTTGCATATTTATTGCTAAAATGTAAACAGTTTACTCCTCAGCTCCTGAATCAAAATGAACAAAATCCGCCAGACAGAACGTTAGTAAATACCTTCCGTTAAGAACCTCCCTTATCCCACACCAAGTGAGAGTTTGCCGTACTGGTCTCAAGACAACTTCGCGACTATGTTTGTTTTGAAGCACTGGTTGAGAGAATTTCTGTTGTCTGAAATCGCAAATCGCTTTGAATTGAAGCGAACAAAGCAACTGATGCTATTCTATTACAAAATCTGCCCTTGTTCGATCGAAGTGAATCCTTGAGTACCCTTACCAAAAATTTAAATGGCTACTTACTAAGTTAACAATAATTACTTTGATTTTTCTTTGATAAATCAGTAGAAGGGATACCTCCCTACAGTCTGTAGACGATGTTATATTCATTTTCTAGTCGAATGCACTATTCACACTGCTAGTTAAACCAGCTTAAACTAAACCAGGTTTTCGAATAGGGCCTTCCGATTGGTCAATCCAACAAATCCAGTCCTTTAATTGGTTGAAATTTAAACTGGTTTAGCCTGCGTGCAGCCTCAACTCCTAAGAGTCGAGGCTGCGCGCAGGCTAAACTGGTTTAGCTAACGCTGGTTTAACTGTGTCAGTGTGAATGCAGTAGAAGAATATTGACCTTTCGTTCAGACATCGATAAAAGTCGCTACGTTATGACATAGTAGGATAAAAATCTCAGAGACCATAGATATTGCCCTGCCCTGGAGCAATGACCAAAGCACTTTCCCTTCAATTGCATCTCAAAATCGCAGGTGATTTTCAGCGATTTCTGCCACAATTGTCATCTGAGCCTAAACTTCTTATCAATTAAATATCATTCGTTGCCCCCAAAAGGGCTTAGTTTGTATTCTGGAGCCAAATGATTCACTTACCAATTGCTGAAGCATCAATTTGACTTCGTTTTCTATTCAAATGTCTCCAAATTTCGTTTAATGCTTGGGTTATTGCTTAGGGCAATATCCACAATAGCTGAGATTTTTATCCTTGCACCTCATTTGTAGCAACTTTTATCGATGTTTCAACGAATTTCAATATTCTTCGACAAGAAATCAATGCAACTTCGGCTCCAAACGAGATATTTTTCGACATACGCTACAACCTGTTGAGAGGCATGCCTTCTACTGATGTATCAAAAAATTGCAGTAATTGTTGTAAGAATTCACTTCGAGCGGCCGGTTTGGTATCACGTGGTAGGAAAGAGGCGATTTTATTGAAATTGGATGATTTCTGAGCCTTTCAATAACCAGTAAGGACTTGAGCGGTATGCTCTTTTATAAGCTTTTTGCAGGGTGTAAAAATTGACAACAAAGAGTTTTTGTATTGCGGTTGCTATCTCGTTAGTCGTATGTTTATGCATGTATGTATGTACATTTTTTTCTCATTTGTAATAACGCAACGTCATCCAAATTCCTTAGCCGTCTTTCTCGTTTCTGTGGCAACTGCAGGTGGTGGTGGTTGGAAAACATGAGAACAAAGGAATTCTGTTATTTCAAGCCTGCAGCGGTTTTGACACGAATAGAAAACTTTGAAAGGCTGTACCGCATATCCTCCAACAAGGGCGCTTATCAAATGTCTCATGCATTTAATTTCATACGGCGTTAATTTAATGAAATAAAGGGGGTGAGTGGTCAAAGACCTCTCCTTCAAAGGTATGTCCATGATCGAACCAGCCAAGGGACTGCGGGTGGAACCCCAAACATTGCCAAAATTTTCAAAAATCATTTCATTTCATTTCCATTCTCATTTATTTCGAGAGTAGATTTATCAATCGGATGTACATAAAGACTTCCCAAACTGCCCTGTACAAAGAAAAAGATAAACTCTAAAAAATTTGCAATACGAATATAACAACAAAGTAAAAGTTGTTAAAAGTACTGGAACGATCAGCCTTTTCTGAGCAAGTATATGCCCTTTGACAAACGAAAATGGGGTTTCGCAACACTTTTGCAGTGACATTTTTGGGGAATGACCTGTTTCTAATTGAAAAGGCCTCCAACAGACCTCATTTAGTTTTGAGACAGGGCCTAAGCAATGAATCAAAACTAATGCAAAATATCAAGGTCTGACACTGGTCACGGCAAAATTGCAAGGGTAGATCTGGGTGGAAACAGCTTTAACCTTATGAAAACTTCAAAACTAAACACATTTTTCATTACCAATGGTCAAGCGGGCACTGAGTAAAAAATTATAGGCTTGTGATTCTTAGAACACCAGCCTGCCTCCTCCAATATGAGCATAGCTTTTTAGCTTTGTAGTCATCCCCAAAAATCTCCTCCAAGTTTACTCTTATAATAAACCTATGGGTCATGGGGGAGTAAACATTCCAATCTGCTTTTCATGCACTAGCCCAACTCACTGCCCCCATACAAGGGAGGGGGCATCAAAAAAGTACATGTATACTTTTTGGGAGTGGGCCGTGGGTGGGACAATCTTAGATACTTTTGGATGGACCCCTCCCCCATGACATTCATTCTATCAGGCTGCTAGCACTTGAAGTTTACAAAACCTTGCACAACTTGAATCCAGCTTTTATGAAAGATTATTTCTCCCAAAATCCACTAGCTATGATCTTCGAAGGAATGATGTCCTGTTCGTTCCAAAGGTTAAAACTACAAATTATGGTATAAGATCTATTAGATTTTTGGGTCCAAAGATTTGGAATTCTCGCCCAAATGAAATAAAGTTATCCAAGAATGCAAATCAGTTCAAAATCCTCATAAAGGATTGGTATTTCGAAAACAAATGCGCATGCAACGCTTGTAGTCAATAAATTCCATAATGCAATCTCTTAGATTGCTTCATGTTAGTGTATGTTAGTGTCCTCACTATTGTAAAACTAACATTAAAAAAGGTATTATTATTATTATTATTATTATTATTATCATTATTATTATTATTATCATTATTATTATTATTATTATTATTATTATCATTATTATTATTATTATCATTATTATTATCAAAACTGAGGAAGATTTTAAATCGAAATGTTTTTAGCAAAATTGCAGTTGTGTTTCTTTATTTCAGTTTTCTGTTATTTTTAGATGGTGCTTTTTGTTTCTTCATTATTATTATCATTATCATTATTATGACAATGATCTGTCATGTTCTTCACAGAGCCTGATAAGCCCCTGCGCCACAGATAAAGCATGGTCACTATGGTGACTATGGCCAAAGGCAACCGAGTATTCTTGCAAAATTTTAGAAAGTACTTTCATCCAACCACTGGTGACCACAATCGACCACAATCGGAATGCCCAATTGCGCAAAAACAAATACCGACCAGATTTCCCTTCAAATACCTTTGTCTAGAGATTTACATCTCGTTGATGACAAGGCGAAAGCATGCTGAACTGGTTGTTCCCGTCCGAGTCAAATCAGCTGGCAATGGGAGTGGAGGGAAGCTGAGGGGTTGTAATGGCCCTAGAGTGAAGGACAAGCAGGATCCTGTGATGAGGAGAGTCTTCTTGTGACAGAGGCACTTTCATCGACCATCGATAACATGGTTTACAGCCAATGGGGACCAGGAAATTTTTGGTGATTCAAATGTTGCAACGTAAAATCAAACTCTGACGTGTCAGTTTGTACGAAGATGACAAATTTCCACACATCACACAACTGATTCAGTTGTGTTGTGTCGAAATTTGTCATGTACATTGGTCGTGTTTCAGTCAGTTCTTTTTCAATGTTCAAGCCTTTGACAACATCATAGCATTCGATTGTTGACCACAAATATTCCAACGTTTCATCTATGAAATAGAAAACTTCAAAAGCCCACAGCCGAGTTTCTTATCAAAATATGAATCATCATGAAAACGATTTGGAAGGGCTAAGATCAAAGCAAAGATTTACAAAAATTTCAATAATAAAAACAAACAGAAACAACTTGTGTTGTTATTTTGTTGACACCCACCTCACTCAGTTGCCACGTCTACAAGTCTACAGCCTTGAGATTTTCTTCAGGCAGCCAGTTCTCTCTGAGTTGTTGATTACGAATTTCTGCATCCAGTGAGCTGCATTATTAGGCCCCTTGGTTTAGCTGAACTTGACTCAGTTCCAGGAATCTAAATCTTCAGGCCGATCGCTGCAAACAACAAACTTCTTCGAAGATATGCCTCCTTGTCGTCATAATTTCAAAATCTGCACATTGATCCGGAAAACTTTGTTGTCCTGCGATAGACCAAGGTCTGAAGGTGTGTTCGAAAGAAGCCAATGAAAAGTCGGCGGTACGTTCACGTGGTAGACCTTATGATGCAATAAACGTCAGACGATTGTTTATGTCAAGCATGAACCAATCAGCGTTGTTCTTTCGGTCATGTGATATGGCAGTAGGATCATTTAACTTGGAAAAGGACATTGTTTCATTGTTTCAAATAATCCAATAATCAAACTGGTGTTTCTCTTGAGCGTGGTGTTTCTCCTGGTGTACCTGCAATCATTGGCTCCTGCTAAGATGTGAAACACGGAACGGAATGAGGAACAGAATGCGGAACGGAGGAACAGAGAGGAATCAGCTGCTGAAAAGCAAAACATGAAGAACGCAGCATTCGCGAGTTTCAAGCATTCTCACTGAAGAGGCCGCCGAAGGGCGGTGAAAATTTTGAGGGAAAAACATGAAACATGTTAGTGTGTCTTAAATAATGGTTTGTGCTAAGCTATGAAATTACCAAAAATTTAATTTAGGATACAACACATGGAATCAAGTACGATCGCTGGCAATAAACGCTAGCGAAAGAAAACAGTTTGTTAATTGTTTTCTTACTTTTTGAATGCAGACTTATCAATTTGGTCACTAACACTCACTGCCGTAGATGAGTTTCTTGCCATAACATCAAAAAGGAGTAAAAGTGTTCGATCATGTTGAAAACACAAATGGTTAGTTAATATTGTTCCAAAAAGTAAATGTTCAACGATGTATTTGCCATAATATCCATGCTTTTTCCTTTAAATGTTTCTTAATGCTTCTAAAGCCTGGTTCTTATTAGGTAGTTCGGGTCGTTAAGGTCGTGCAGGAAACCAAACAAACAAAGGACTCGAGCTCCGAGCCTTTGTCTTTTCGGTCTTTGCACTAACGACCCAAACGACCTAGTGTGAACCACTACTACAGTTCCTTAAATTTCGTCCAACTTAGTACTGGTTTCTCATAAACTAGTTTCTTGTATAAAAATGTGTATGTTTTGAAAGAAACTCTGGAATGCTTAACTATCTGATCACTCAAGTGTTGAAATACTTCAGTGCTAAAGCAAAATCATTCAAGCTACTTTACCATCACTTGTTTCTTTCATTGTATCACACTTAACTTAATTATGCAAAAGAACTGATAATTTTAAGCTAGAACTGAAAGCTAGTTCCGTAACCTCCTGAATGTTTCAAGGTTTGAAATCATCCGGTCTGCTTCAACAGGAGGCATTCTCGCCAAAAATTTCTTGCGTTTTCTTGATCACGCTCGGCATCTTACTACTGAAAAAGTCATTATGCACTGACATCATCTGTCATTCCGTTTTCATCAGTTTTGCCATGGCTTTGCAGGCCAATTGACCATGCTGTTGTGTGAACATCATCCAGTGAAAGAGCAAAGCCGTTTCGTATTTAAGTAATGTCATGATGAAATTCCCCGTTATAACTGCACGGTTGCGCATCTCAGCAAGTCAGTTTTGCATTTCAACAATACGATTTTGCATTTTGATACCCTTGTTTTGCACTTCAGTACCTGGTTCCGTTCCCTTCGCTTCCTCATTCCATTCTTGTTCCATTCCGTTTTTCGCATGTCGGCAGTTTTCCATTTTTCACTCCACTTTGTTTGCAACAGAAAACATCTTCCATAGACAATAAGTACTGGGGTCACTGCTTTCATGAGCAGGTAACACAGCATTGTCGTGACGCAAAAAACCGTTCGAAAGAAGCTTTCGTTTCCATGGCAGCAAAAATTCCCAGCAAGTCCTCGCAAAGAAAATTTAACATGGTAGCAGAAAATCCAAGCAAAAATATATGGGTCTTGTAGGGCTGGAATCGAAAAGAATTTGCTGTAAATTTGTGCCCTTTCATTTTTCGAGGTGATATCGTCCAGGCTGCCACCAATCTCCGAAATCTGCACGCTGTCATTCAGTGTGTATGTGTGTGTGGGGGGGGGCGGGGTTGGAGGGGGCCAACCCACCAGCTCCCATAGATGGTGTTTCGAGGCAGTGAACAGGTAATTTTTGTGAATGTGAAGCCTAATATCTAGAGCATTGTTTTAAAACATGGAATGGAATGGCAGATTTTATTAATTTCAAGGTTGCTGAGTATTTTTCATACATGAATCAGTCAATATGGGACCAAACAGTGTAATTCAATTGTGTAATTCTGGATATTGAGGATGGGCTCGCTCTAACACAGTACATTGAGGACGCTACCACACCTCCTTTTTTAAAGACTGCTCTGTTCACAGCATTAATATGTAGTTGCTAACCAACCTCGTTTCCAGGCTCCAAGCGTTCTTCTCATAAGCGTAAGGGGGAAATATAATTTAGGGGGGCTGCCGAGAGAAGATCCATTGTTTACGTAAGTTTTGCCCAACTTTAGGCCGATTTTCTGCCCGATCATTGCTGATTATTGCAAATTTTTCCAAAGTCGGGAGGGCTGCAGCCCCCCCAGCCCCCCTGTCTCCTACGCCTATGGTTCTTCTCTCAATCTCAACTTAACCTCACTACATAAGACCCCACAGGTTACACTCATTTCATTGATTCGAGTTGTTGTTGCGTTCGCTTCACTAAGGGCCTCATTTTCCAATAGCTGTAAAAACGGCAAAAATGCCAGTCAGCGACGAATTTCTGTCTCATCATCGTCCACTGGTCGGAATTGTACTGATACCTAATCTTATGGTACAGCAGTTCCAGAAAACTGATTTTTGAGGCCTTTTAGACCTTGTATTCGCGAGAAAAACAGTAGCAGGTGTTTTAGGCCCAATAGCTAAAACCTAAAAAATAATGCGAATCCAACGATAGCTTGATGCGGTTCGAATTTATGATGTATTTTGCATTTTTATTTTTGGACGCCTCGCATTCGCTTGTGAGCACCCTGTGGCCCTTCGTCACATGGGTAGATAAAAGCTCACTGCTTGGCAACATAAGAGAGACGCACAACAGATCAGATGCAACAGACGAGGTATGACAACAGCAAGAACTTCAAGCAAAACGCACACTCACGAATATGAACGAAATCAAACTCACGCAACACTAACAAATTGAGAAGCGCATACGCTAGGAACAATTGGGATAGAAGCACATGTATTTGGAAGTCGAATGTATTGGATTAGTGATTATATCAAGAGTTCGTCATTGTATATAAGCTTAATTTCTTCGACTAACTCTAAGGCCTCCAGTTATCTTGTAGTAAAAGAACGCAGGAAACTGCCAAGGGCTTTGCTCCAGGCAAATATGGGAGCAAAGCAAATGCTTGCGACAAAAATACTTCAATTTATTCAATAGAGATAGAAGCTTTACCCTGGATACACGAGCCTCAAAATTCATTTTTCTTTTTATCATTTTTTGGCTCCTTTTACTCAGGGTATAGAAGCTCCAACACGTGCACGCAACGGTCAAAAAAGGACCGTTTGAACAGCATATGAAATTTTTTGAACAGCATAGAACAAATGAAATGGCATACTCCAATTTTCGGCCGGCATAAGAATCTTTTAATAAAGAGCGCTTCTTCTGATTTGATAAAGAGCGCTTCATCAGCTGCAATATTCAAAAGAAATATGAAAAATTGGAGTGGAGACAAATGCCAGTGCAAAATTTGTAGGTAATAATTATAGACATCTTATTTTATTGTACCATAGGTTTCTTTTTTCAGTAAAATTGTAAATAGTTGGTTTAAATTAGTTCACATTAGATTAATGTAGAACTAGAACTGTAACCGACTAAAAACAAATTGATTATTGTTATTATTATTATTATTATTATTATTATTATTATTATTATTATTATTATTATTATTATTATTTTCATCAGACGACTAATGTATAAAGTAACCCTAATGTATGTATCCCCCATTTTGCGGGATCAACTTACAACCCTACGGCTCAAATACATAAATTTGACACAGTGTTTATCCCAAACCATACTAAAATTAACATGCAAGGTTGTGTAGCTAAATGAATGGAAAATATTTGGTAAATCCTAGAATTCTGTATAACCTTTTCACGCCCGGCTAAAATCAAGCTTAATAGGAAAACCTAATGTAGATTGTCGTTTTCCAGGGGGTATCATAATCAGTGATTCAGCAAGCAATAGATAAATGCAATGTGCATAATCTTTCAAATCAATCAAAATTCCAAATGCTTTACCCCCTGAAAAATTTGCAGTTCTCAATGAATACTCTTGGGCCATATGGCCCTTCCGGGGGTGAAAGGTATAAGTAGAGGGGGGCTTAATAGAGAGGAGTGGCTTATTTCAAATTTCTATTCAGAGGGGAGGGGCTTATTAGAAAGGGGGGCTTAATAGATCTTTTACGGTGGCACATTGGGACGCAAACCATTAGAAATTTCATACAAATTGGCCAACTGAGCGTAAGATGGCTGTAGGGAAATTTGCCATCATCCTTTCCGTTCCATGATAAATCGAAAGATCAAATCAATCAAAATTCTTTCAGGCGCAGAGGATCATGTTAAAAATCTTGGACTCATTCTTAATTTCTAGGAAACTGTAAAGGAAGATGGGATGCAAATCAACTGACAGAAAATCGGCTTTTTGCGTCATGATCCAGGACCTGTTTGTGTTGAGGCAAGCTAGTCTGCTTACTGAGATTGCTCGGCAAGCGATACACAGTTATCTTCTGTTCAAATGTCGAAGCTATCGCCCGCTTGCTGGGACAGGCAATGGAAAGTGTGCTCACGCTATAAAAGAGCAATGTATTGCAGTAAAGACGCTTTTGTCTCGCTAGCTGGGGCAATAGACTTACTACATTGAGTCCTAGTAATGGCTACCAAACGCTAGTATGAGTGAGGGGTGGGTGGGTGGTAGCGATTACTAGGACTCAACATAGTAAGTCTACTGGGGCCTGGGATTGAGTGTTCATATGGAAAACTTTCATCTTGTCTGATAAGACCTCACCTGTGCGCCAGCTTGCCTCCATATCTGAGCAGACCGCAAATTTAGCATTGGAATTATGGAACGAGGTTAAATCTCCATCTTGGCGGAGAGCTCCACGCAACTTTGATTTTGGTAGTCCAACTTGTATGTGTGGGAAAGGCATTGAGGGTAATAAACACTTTCTCCTGTACCGCCACAAGGTTGACTTGATACGTTGAAATCTCTGTTCGTCAGAAAAACGTCCCTGGTACCGACATAAGCACATAGAGTTCATGGTATAGAAATAAACGAATTAGCTTCAAATACGCCGTGCAATTTACTTCTGTTTTAGAGCTGAGATCTAAACATAGCTGAAAAGGGCGAATCATAGAAGCAACAGCTTTACAGACTGATAAGTTTGAAAGTGCGCACAGAAGATGCTTGGAACATCTGCGCGTGGAGCATCTTCGGGGCGCACGACACAAATAGCAGTCTTACATTCATCGAGACAACAAGGCATTCTGATTGAATGCTTAAAAAGTAAACAGGAGCGAACCCTTCCCTTATCATTGTTAGCTTTATCAGGGTAGCTGAGTATCAACTAATCAATCAAAACTTTGAAATGTATAATTCAGACTGGATCCCGAATTTTGAAAAAATTAGGTTCTTTTTCCTATTTAGTAATAAGGTGTCTTAGATTGTACATTTCCTGTTTTGCTAAAGTGTAAAGTTAAGGTAAGGACCACATGACCTTGTGTCATCCCCTGCTTTGGATGTCACAGCAGAAATTTAGTCGTCGTTTTTGTGTTTTAACTGTTTTAAGGGTAAAACTGTCCTAGCCTGGTAAAAGCGAAGAAGTATTTCTTTCTCTTTCATCAGAAGAAGTATATCGTTGATATTAAATAAAAGGGGCCCTATCACCGATCGGATTCCCTCCAGGTTTCAAAAGGGTTATCAAAGCCCATAAATGGCATGCCTGCAACTACAGATTGTGTAAAATAATTTATCCCAATTTAGGTTTTTTTGTAAATCATACCTTCACTTTAATGTTGCTAAAGTGTTAAAATATATATATATATATATTTTGTAAATAGTTGGCTTTGATTAGCTATTGTGGCTATAGCATTTAGCCATCTTTAAAAGAAAGAATTAAATGAAAGAACTAACGCGATAGTTCACTTGCATATGACCCCACATCATAATCATTATCATATTTCTCTATGAGGTACATTTGTAACCTTAAAGTGTCTCCACTAGCATATTCTATTAAAAAGACATAAAGTCAGTTTTATTTTGCATTGTCTTTGCATTTCACCTTTAGTGATGTTCAATTCTTTTTCAAATTTTAGCCATTGGTCACGTGCATGTTTCTTACGATCCACCGCGATGAGTAATTGTTTTTGAAGTGAATCGTTTCCTAGTCTTGTTAAATGTGCAATGTATTGAAGATGTTGCTATTTACAGAAATTAGCAATGCTTGAGGTCTTCGTTATCGTTCTTAGACGGCCGTTACTGAATATATTCGACCAATCCAGATCATTGGGTACTGCTGTATGACTGTATCTGCATGTATATGCCCTTAGACTTCCCTTGAATCTGGTAAATATCATGAAAGAAGACTAGTAATAAAAGAGGTTTGCTTACTAAACGATACACAACGAAACTCACAATAATAATCAATTCAATTATTCACTAATATAAACAACAGATGCTTCAAAACCATAATATACGTTCTGCATTCTCAACTAAAATACAAATCACACGATCCAGTCTACAAAACCACACTTCCATCAACGGTCGAGGAGCTGTCATCAGCCCAAACATAAAAACTCCACACTACACCTAAGCCGAGGAAATAACTACCTCTTCGCTAAATGTCGGTATGAATGAATGAATGAGCTGCTGACTTCTGCAAGCTTCTCAAGCCATTAGCGTAAATGACGAGTTCATCTTTGTTCTTGGTTCCATTTCTTCGTATGTTTGTACAACAGGGTTGTTTAGCGTTGCATTGTATGTGCCTTTGAGTAGCGTGTGTTTTAGAAGTGGACTCAGCTACAAGGAAAACAAAGGCATTATCTAAGAGTGGCATATACGTGAACCGAATCAATGAAATAGTTGCCAAGTGTGTCAAAATAATGCCTCGTTTACAATGTGCGGGTACAATAGACTTATGCCTTATCGTTCCTTCTTTCCTTGTGTTCTTTTATTTGCTGGTATCACTTGGTCAACTGGGACTCGCAACATTACTGTGAAAAAGTGGGCTCACTTTTGGCTCGAGTAAAGTGATTCCGTATTCACCAATCAAATCGCTAGAATTTCGTTTTCAAACAATAGGGCGGCACAATTTAGACACTTGTTGTTGTTGGATAGGGGGGGCGGTTGATGGGGCTTGGGGTTCTGGCAGCTGCGATGGATCTATTTGGATCCACATATATCAAACATTTATAAAAAAGCTGCGGCACAACTGAACCTTCTTAAGCGACTTAAGTCATTTATTGGTTTTGCTGAAAAAGACGTTTTGGTTCAAAGTTTTGTGTATTCGAATTTTAACTATTGTCGTTTAGTTTGGTATTTTTCGTCTTCAAAATCGTATCAGAAAATTGAAAGGAAAAAAGTGCACAATGCAAGTTGCTCGTCAGAGAAGCCTTTGCATCGAAATATTCAAGACAATCAAAAATCTGGATCCACCTTTTATGCAAAGCATTTTCCGTTCAAGAACTTCAAAGCATCCTTCTCGGAATACTAACAAATTGTTAGTAACAATTTAAATTATATTCAACGAAATCAAGTAACTTTCGGTTCCAAGAGCCTTAAAGCCATTGGACTTCAGATCTGGAACTATTTTCCAAATGAACTAAAATCAGGGTTAGGGTTAGGGTTAGGGCTGGGGCATATATATGTATAGCTAGAAGCAAAATCGAAGTAAAATAAGTTTACAAACAAATAAACAAACAAACAAAAGTTTCTGCAAAGGAAGGTTACTGCATAAAAGGAATGCATTTTTGCGATCTATAAGTCGGAAAAACATCACTCTCTATAGCTGAACTTTGCTTTTCAATGTCAAGGTCTTTTAGTCAGATTTTGGAGCGATTTTGCGAAGTGTACGAGAAATCCCGCGTGTTTAGACCATTTAAAAGAGTGGGCCCACTTTTTCAGAGCAATGTTATGAGTCCCTTTTGACAACAGCAAATCAAAGAATGCAGGAAAACAAGGGACGAAGAGGCAAAAGCCTGGTAACAGAAACGTTAACCTCAAAAGCTCACATTTGCATCCAACTGTGCTTCAAGAATTTTACTTTGGCTAATAAGCCAAAGCTCTTGTTCGGAGGTGGACGCAAATTTGAGCTTTCAAAATAAATATTTTGCTCTCAAAGCAGCAATAATCATGGGCCGCAGGAAACGAAGTAATAGTTAAAAATGTAAACGCAAACATACCTGTGTCTTTATCGTGGTTTCTTCTGCCTTTCTTGGCTTTCCTTTGCTTCCCTGGCTCAGCTCAATTCATTGCTTCAAGTGCGTAGTGACCTAATTCAGTTTCTCTGCAAAAGCGAGGCTGCCTTCGTTTGTGGTTTAAGCAATGAATTGAGCTGAGCCAGGGAAGCAAAGGAAAGCCAAGAAAGGCAGAAGAAACCCCGATAAAGATACAGGTATGTTTGCGTCTACATTTTAAACTATTACTTTGTTTCCTGCGACCCATGCATCAACAACAAACAAGGTACCTATGTTCAAGTTAATCACTGAGGAGCATTGAGAGTGATTAGCCAATGATTAAAACTAAACTGATACAACTGGAGCCAACAGCAAACGAGATTCGTGCACTTTTTCTGCGACACCCTAGAGCATTGGTATTTTACAGTACGTTTTCAGTATTTTTGATGAAAAGTAATCTTACTTCATACGCTCCAGGACCAGGAACATCATTCTTCTGCTCTTTGAATCTGCTTTCTTTGCGAAGTAAGGACCCTCCAGGTACTGCTGCATTCGTATTTAAATCGTATTTTCCAGGTCCAGGATTATTCCGGTCCGGGTTTTTCGCGACTACGTCTCGTGGTTTGGAGAATCGCTTCGTCGATGACAAGAAGGCGCCATTTTGTCGTGTCGAAGAGATTCCTCCATTGCTTTTTGGATATAAAACACGACCTGTAAGAAGATTTATATGAATTACCACTGTGAAGCAGATGCTGAAGGAAAATAAATTGCCTTGCTTCGGAAAGAATAGCGTGCCTCGAGACCCTGTCCACACGTTTTCAGACATTTTTGAAAAGACATCTCTTTTATCCATTTTGGGTTCTCAAGTAGGCGATATTTTCGGCTGCCAAAAACGCATCGCTCCCTCAGTGTCTGGTAGAAGAATGAAAACGGTGATTCTGAGAACGCTCTTTAGGGCAGACAGGTTTGACGGCACGGTTTCCCTGTTGTCGTGTCGTGTCGTGTCGTCTCGTGTCGTTTCGTGTCGTGCCGTGCCGTGTCGCATCATGTTGTGTTGCGTCCTGTCATTTCGCGTACTACCTTGTCGTGTCGTGTGGAAGGATGAAAAGGAGGATTTTAGACAACATTTTAATGGACACTTTGTTCATCTAAGCGGATATTAGTAATTCTATAACATCGCGGTGCTTTTAAATGGACAAAAAGATCTTCGAAATAGTTCCTTGCGAGGACGGAGATACTTTTATAAAACGAATGAAAAAGAAACCATTTCAAAAAATATCCGCATAGGTGTGAATGTGCCTGAAAAGACACGATCTACCAATTATTGGCAATATCATGGCGAGTTCTAATGAAAGCTGCCTAAAAAGACGTGTTGACTGGTCTGCAACAGAGCCAAGGACAATACACGATTACGCTAAAGATGGCGGCGAGGAGCTTTCTTCCAAGATGCATTGCGTTCTTTAATCGAATTCCTATAGAATCTTTAAAAATTTGTAATTCGAACGCAATGCATCTTGGTAAAAATTTCCTCGCCGCCATCTTTGGCGCAATCGTCTATTGACCTTGTTTATATATTTTACACTTGCCAGGCAAAAATGCGCCTCTGTTTGGACTAGCATAGTGAAATATTATTTGCAACTTATAATCCCAAAATTGTACTAAGTGGCTGTAGAGATAAATTTAGATTTTGAGATATCACAAATCTTTTAAGAAAATTCGAAGACATCAACAAAGAAGAGAAGCTCATTTGGCCAGCAGAGCTTTACTACCTTGGGTTTTGTCGTGTGAATCGCTGACTTCATATGAACCAGGGGGTGGATTCTCCTACAATATAAGACAGGGCATTTAGCAACATAGTGAAATTATTGGGAACTGAGCTTACATTCGTGGACTAAACTCATTGACGCTCCAAAGAAAATTAGGCTCATATCCATGCCTTGATTCTTTTACCAGTTATGAGCGAAAGTTTCGATTAATTGTTTTGCTTTTCCTGCAGCTATATTTCGGAAAGTGTGCGGCCCTCTAACTCTTAAGCCTTGTCTAGACCATATGATATCCTTAGCTAAACCATGGCTAGACTAAAATTTCGAAAAGATATAGCCTTGGCTACACTAGAAGTTCGAAAAATTATACCCTTGAGGGCGTCATATCTCTAGGTACAGTAAATTCCTTTATATTAGAACCTACTTTTTTGAGAGCCAGGCCGAAATAGGTTTTATTTTAAGGGTATTAAGAATAATTTCAAAGGTATAGATATTCTTATTTGAAGGGTGCCTCGTGTAGGCCCTTTCAGAGTCTTACAAAGATGCCCAGCCCTATAATTTATTTTGGGAGCGTTCTTATGGACTTAATAAGTAATTGGAGAGGAGAATCAAACTTTAAAAGCCAACTGGGACCTAAATGGACTTAATGACATTAATGAAAAATCAACTTTGATAAGTTTCAATCTGAACCAAAAAAATACCTGAAGCCCTGAATGAAATAAGAACCAATTTAAAAACCTGAAAAGCCTAATTTCCCACTAAATACTCAATACATAGGAACCTAGTCAAGCTTAAAATTGTAGCTTCTTATACGCGGGTTTTTACTGTATCATCTGAGATCGCCCAAGTCAGCATGAAGCGAATCGCAATTTAAATCATAATCTATGAAATAATGGCATTCAAAAGATTTTAAGCCAAGCCATTAAAAATCTTCGATGAATGGTTTACATGAACCTAAGTGCATGACATGACATCCTTGTAGAATCTTTACCCAAAAATATCACAGAGTTGCGCCATTGCATTAAGAACTGTTGAGCGTCCCCTCTGGGGCTTCTATCGGCATTAAAGCAAATCATTGCTACTGTCAATAGAAAGAATTAAATTCTAAAGGTCTGTGGGAAAATGATGTTGATATGACCATTCTGCCAACTTACGTTAATAATAGGCGCTGGTGTCTGAAGTCGATTGGTCATTGAAACAAAAACGGATGATGTTTGCGTAGGCTTCTTCACAGTTACTTTGTCTTCCACAAGGTAATGTGATGGGCCTAAAGAAAGAAGTTGAAAAACGATTTAGTAAGAAATACACGTATTTTTTCGCAAGAAAATGAGAATTTAGGCCAGCACTGAAAATTTCTTGAAATTATCAGATTTTCCGTACTCACAGTTTCTTACGAATTTCTTGAAGGTTCTATAGCAAATTTCATGTTCACTGCCCGTGCCTTCGTGAAAATTTCAAAGCAAAGCAAATTAGGGCCATCCCAATATTGAAATATAGCATATTAAGATATTATATTGATCAAGGTTCCGACTATGTATCAATTTGTGAATTCCTCAATGAGTATATAAACATATTATTTTGCGAACTCTCAAGCAAAGGTTTTCAGAACTTGGATTGCGTAAAAAGATTCCATGCATGACCCGATTCAAGGAACCTGGCCATTGAACTTGATTCAACGCAATTGTCTCTTTCAGACAAACCGGCGAGTCAAAAAAGTATACGTGTTTGGCAGGCTATGGAATAAAAAGTATGCGACCGATATTCAAAACTAAAATGTTAATGTATCGGTCAAAAGCTAAACAAGATAAGAAAATTTTGTTTGGTAAAATCACAAATCTCTAAGACCTATCAATTTGAAAAATATCTGTAGCGGGTTTGCATTAGCCTGCGTGCAGACTCTTGATAAAAAATTGAAAAGATAGAGAAAAGTCTACTTTTTTCCATATTTTCAATTACTTATCAAGAGTCTGCACGCAGGCTAGTTTGCATGGGAATTGAGAATTCCATGTTCCATTCTGGTCCATGATTTATGAGGCATTTAAGTTCACATTGTCTGTTTAAAAAATAGAATTTTGACTTCAGTTGCAAGTAAATCAGAGACCAGAATGGAATATGGAATTCTCGTTGCCAAACTTGCCTTTTACCAGCATTTTCATAATGTTTGGGTCTAAACGATGAGTGATTTTACCAAACATAATATTCTCATCTATGTTAGCCTTTGACCGATAGACTAGCACTTTAGTTTCGAATATCGGTCTCATACTTTCTATTCCATAGCCCGCCAAGAGCGTAAATCTTTTTTATTCACCCGGTAGAATGTAAATGGCAATGGACAGTAAATTATGGACTAAAATGGAACGCGACATTCTCACTCCCATACAAACTCTTTACCAGCATTATTCTAATTTAGTGATTTAAAAGATGACTGGTTTTGGCAAACAAAATTTTGATGCCTAACTTAGCCCCTAACTTGCAGACAGGCATCTTAGCTTTGAATGGCAGCCACATTATTTTCATTCAACGACCCACCAAACGTGTTGACTGTCTTAGTTTTGCATTTACCTGCAGGGCCACCGAGAGGTTCTGGAGGCCCTGGCACAAAGCTACGAAATGAGGCCCCCTGCGAACAAAAAGAGCGGCAAATTTTTCGATCACGCCTTTTAGATTAGTTTATAACGCATTTCAGAACATTTACTGCAGTTATAACGCTAAAAATATTCAATTATGAGGCCCCTTGACCCCGAGGCCCTGGGGCAAAATTGCCCCCCGCCTCCTCTCAGCGGCCCTGCTCACCTGGTATATGGGCATCATCTCGTTTGTTGAGCTGAAGAGATCGCGTCGACCTGGAACCAAAGCCTCCTTTCCTTGTGCTCGTTAAACTGAAAATGAAAATGAGAAGGCAGGATAAGAAGTCGGAAAAAATTTGAAAAAATTGGAAAGGTTACACAGAGTCGTCTGAAAACATACCGGGTGTCGAAAAGAATTTAGATGCGTTTGAAAATTATATAAATTCGATGGCAATGTCAATCCTCAAATTTTCCTTCGGACTAGCAAATATTAAAACATTTATCTACTCATCGATTATCCTTTGATAGGTTTGAAATTGATGCAAAATTAAGGCTATTTCAAGAGCTTCCTCTTTTCTAAGCATACTCAGGAAAATTGGCCGGTGCTCATTGGATTCATCTCTCTTCATTTCATTCATTTCATATGATAATGACTTCAATTTATATCATGTTTAAACACAAAACCCTATCAGCTAAAAAGGAAAAGAAGACTATACAAATATCTATTTACATACATGTATATATATTTATAAAATTTTGCAAATTTGTTGATCTTCCTACGGATCCTACTTCGGGAAGGATGCTAATTTTTGCAGGAATCCTTCAGTTGCATTTGAAAATGGTAATCGTGGAACTCTGTCTACATTGAGTACCTTGCGTGGTCTTAAATGTCGAAAAGGAATGCTTACTGTTACATAACGTTCACATGATAAAGTAAATCGAAAAATTGCGACCGTTAATTAAGAATCACAATGTCTTAAAACGGTATGCTTCAGAATAATGTTTCAAGATGTTATCTCAGACAGGCCAAGTCAAAAGAACAATGCTGTCACAACTCTTAAAAGTAGTTCAATGAAAAGCAAAACGAAGCAAACGGACATTTTAGCAATAAGTATGGCAAAAACATTTTTAGTTTTTTTAGAAGTGTTTACTTTTTTGAGACACTGGGCAGAACGAAAATGGCCGCAATGTTTTCAGGGTAAAAAAACTGCTCTGAGATATCTCTGTGTCTTTCACAGGTAAGTAAGAGGTATCATCTGCACTTTCATTGCCATGGGACAGGACAAGTTCAATGCGGTATTCATCTGAAAAAATCAATTTCGGTTACTCTTGAGAGAGGTGAAGTGACCCTGCGTCTCTCCAGTACCGAATAAACGGGGGAGGGAGCTAGAAATGGCTCGATATCATAATAATCGGGGGCTGGAACAATTGGGAGGAGGTTTCATTAACTGAAAGTAGTCGTTTTCTTAATTAAACATGTATCATTTTTATGTTTATTCACAATTATGTTCACTATCATTTTTCAACTTTTAAGCAACTAATAAAAGGGGGCTTGGAATAAAAGCGGGGAGTTGGGAAACTTTTCAAAAACAAATAAGCGCGGTGGTGGGAGGCGATTTATTCGTTACTCGAGAGTAGAGTTATGTGTAAGGAGATTTCTTTCGATGTAATCGAGTTTTATGCACTCCATAACGAAGAAATTTTAGTAAAGTCGAATTTCCATGTATTTTCAGTACTCGTAAAGCGCAAGAGAAATAGAAAAATTTTCATTTATTGGCTTTTAAGTACAACCCGATTAATCCATCAATTTAAATCTCTGGTTGTTTTGAGTCCTCAAAAGTGGTAACGCTATGTGGCTCACCCAGAACATTGCGTTTAGAATGATTACATGTCGCAACTGCACTCCTTAAGTGAAGACTGGGACTGAGGTAGTTAGTCTACATCGCGCTAGTGAAGGCAATGTCTTTCAAGATTACTTACTAAGCTTTTCTTTGCGATTCTCTAGCGATGTCCATATGGTTATATGTACCAGGTCCTAGGATACAATTATCAAACAATCATTTAAATCGTAATAAAAGGGTAACCTGTCTTCAGAAACCTACCGGGTGAGTAAAAAAATAGTTTATCCCTTTGGAGGGCTACGGAATAAGAAGAACGTATTCTATGTACGTACATATTCTAGATAAGATGCAAATTTGAACTTTCGAAATCAATATTTCAACCATCAATAGACCAACGTCAAAAAAACAAGATATTCATTTTCAAGTTGACTGTCAAGGAATATTTCAAAAATTATTACGGAGTGATCCAAGATATAATCGTTGCCAAAATAACTTAAAAGAAACTTCACTTTGCTGCTTTTTCGTCTGATTAACCATACAAAATATATCGCTGTAAACTTTGATCACCTGACTCAAAGGAAAGCAATTCGGCTGCTTGGTTGTACCTTAACGTACTGCGTAATCACACAAGAAACCAACATTGTATTGAAGGGAGAGGGGGAGAGAAGAGGAAAAATATGCAATTTTCTTCAAGAGTTTTGGCAAGGATTGTAAACTCTTATTGCCTTGCCTCACTGATCCGATTCGGTACCTTTTTTGGGACGCCCAACATGAAAGGAAGTGCATAGCCGTATATACTGAAATGATAATATTACCAACGAAGAACTTCCCTTGAAGAGGAGCAAAACCAAATTACCTGGCGTCTTCTTTACATGATGTTGCTTCTCGAATCGCAAACTTGTTTGGCCAAATGGACTTCTTTTCAAGCCAGTCATTCTACGATAAATGAATACAAACTTAGACACAAGCTAAGCTTCAACTCCAGTCTGTGCATTCTAGAGGGATCACAAAAATGTGTGCCCCGTCTGTGTAGCTGCTGTGGAGGAGCTCTATATTCAATCATATTTATTTTTGGATAGTTGCATAGGTCAGGCTTCAACTGAGAGTTGGAGACCTTGTTTGAGTCAATAGGGACCTTTTGCAACGAGGACGGCAACGCCAAGCAGCACGTCGTCTTGTATTATACAACCGAGTATAGTTTCCCACAAATTACCCTCACATGTTCTTAAACAAGACGAAATAAAATCTCCTTCTTCATCTAAATGCGCTGGAACCTTCTGTTTTGATAATATAAGCATTTGAATGAGTGAGTTTCACTTCGAAGATCCAGATCTGAAGAACAGCACGTTAGAAATAGGATTTCCAAGTTGTGCAATTGAAAAGGACAAATTCCTAGACTCTCAGGGGAAGCAGATTCGAACGGAAAACAAACAGTCTTTTCAAGCCGAAGTTCGGAAACAAGGGCAAATTTGCATTGTCGTTTCAGTCGCTGTCCCGGTTGCTAAAGGTCCCTGTTCTCACAAGTGGTTGCTGATTTAAGGCAGAAAAAGGGGCCAAAATTAATGGTTGCTTCAAAACAGCACTTCTATTGTTTTCCAGCAACATCAAAATAAAGTAAGTTTCCAACGAAATGGTTCTGGCATCGCATCAAAATGCTAGTTAAATCTTTGAAAGGGTCAGTCTGTTGTCTATTCATAAGGGAGCACTTTCTACTTTTGAAAAATGTAGTCAACCTTTTAATACGATAATCTCTTCCCTTCCCTTCTTGTCCCTTATCCCTTCTTGGAGACCATTCTTGGACCATTTGAATTTTGACCGTTTAAGATAAATTGTTATACAAGATAGGCAAACGAGATAAAGCCAGCAATAGTGATGACTGCCACGGTAGGCTTTACAAGCTATTTATGTGCCGTAAGTTAGGTCCACAATTGGATAGATTTTTGTGTTTACATCCTACAATTAGCATTTATATTTGTGTAGATAAACTTGTAAAATATGTAAAAAAGCAGGCTTTAATTAGCTTGATTTTAGCTATTGTTTTGTTTTCGCCAGCTATATAATTGAAGAAATAATGGTCATGATGATGATGATGATGATGATGATGATGATGATGATGATGATGATGATGATGATGATGATGATGATGATGATGATGATGATGATGATGATGATGATGATGATGATGATGATGATGATGATGATGATGATGATGATGATGATGATGATAATGATGATGATGATCATGATCATGATGGTGATGGCGGTGATGACGATGACGACGACGGCGACGACGATGATGATGATGAAGGTTGCAACAGCATGATCTCACCTATTTAGCGATTCGAGTGCGTGTCTTGGATCATTATATGAGCCAGGGGCCGGTGTCGTTTTCTTCGTTTTGGCAAATCTCTGCGAAGAAAATTGGAATGATTATGAATAATAAATATGAAACAGAATTGCAACAATGATGAAATTATTTGCAGAAATACACGAGCAGCAGCAAATAAGATTCTGCCAACACATTCAACAAGATATTTAACGGGTTATGCAACAAGATTGCAGCCATCCAACCATATACATTAAGAGACTTCTTAGATAACGATGTGCCTAGGCAAAATTCAAAATTCTCACAAAAAGAGCTCCCATTGTTTTTGAGCTTGGAATGAGCTTCTGTTATACACCAGAAATAGCCTTAAAGATATTCCGGTTGAAAAACAAATTAAAGGCTTTCATGGAAAGTCCCAAAGCATGATTCCCAGTCAAAACACAATATTGTTGTATTTGCAAATTTTCTTTTTCAGTAACTACAAGATGTCGCAAAAATATGTGCGCTGCTTGAGTGTCTGCTGCAGAGCGACCATAAATCCAACTTTTTTAAGTTTAAAGATTTTTAGCACGAGAGACTCCACCTTAAAGGTTGACACCGATTTTGTGCAAATATGCTGAGTAGTTTCTGACTTATGGAGCAGGAAAGTCAAAATCATTGCCTGCTTCAAAATCAGAAAATTCATTAATCTCCATTTGCTAAAATTCAAAGACATTGATTGAAAGAACGTATCAAGCCCAGTTTTCAGTTGTTAGTGAAACAGATAGTCATGACTTCAATATTCTATCACCAAGAATACTGAACATTTTTGGGGCTGATATGGAACACAAGTGCTGCCGGCAATGAAATGCGCAATGAAATGCGTCCATCATTTTGCTTCTCAAAAATGATAAAGTCGTATTGCCAATTTTCATGAGTTATGTGGACATTAATTACTCCCAAATATTTATCCTGATATAACTGCAAAGTTTAAGCCCATAATATGTTGTAATTCAACTTTTAAAGTTAAGTACGCTGATAAAATCCATTAGCTTTGAGAAAAACCAGCGATTTTGACTTTCTTTGTTAATAAATCAGCAACCACTAGTCAGATTTGCTCAAACTTGGTGCCAAATCATAGGCTGAAGTCTCTACTATTCAAAAATTTAAAAGATAGGAAAGCTGGATTTGTGGCTAATGGCTCCTCCAAAGTAGCCATTCAAACGGCGTACATGTTTTTAGGACACCCTGAATTAAGCAGTGTTTAGGCCATTACGCTTTTTCGTTGTTGTCTTTGACAGCTGACAGGGTATTTGTGCCTGACCTGACACTAAACAATAAAAATCAAAAAAGACATCTATGATGGCAAGAAATTCAATGGATGTGATTACTTGCGTGCAAACTTTGTGTGAACCATTGGGAATTATTGTGAGTCAACCTATTGGGAAATTTTCAGAAAACTGACTGAGCTACAGTGATCTAATGTTCAATTTCTCCCTGTCATGACGGAATTCTTGGCATTAAGCAGCTAACTACCTACAGATCTTGCAAAAGTGTTTGTGGAGCAAAGGCAAAACTATTTGCATTAGATCATCTGCAGGACAGTAAAACAAGAAATCTCAGAGTTATAACAATACAGTAAAAACACGCGAATAAGAACCTACAACTTTGCAAGTCAGCCTGATTAGGTTCTTACATATTGAGCATTTAATGGGAAATTAGGCTGTTCAGGTTCTTAAATTGGTTCTTATTTCATTCAGGGCTTTCAGGTATTTCTTTTGTTGACATTGAAAATTCAAGCCAGCTATTAACGTCAGTTCAGGGGCACCTGAGGTCATGAGGCCTTATTCACAACAGCAGTTTGTGGAAGAATGAGAAATTTTACAGAATGCGATGAGAAGCTTTCAAAGCATCTTCAGACTTATTTGCAATGTGTACATATGGCAGTATCAGTCTGTACAGGTTCAATGACAAAGCAACTAGAGTTTTGATCTTGCTTGATGATTTCTACGAATGAGAACCTATTTCAAATTTCAAGCAAAAATTGGTTCTTACTTATTAAGGGTCTAAATTCAGAATTTCAGCCTGTAGGTTCCTAATCACTATGTTCTTACATGCAGTTTTACTGTAACAATCATCAGAATCATAGCACAAAGCTTTCAGAAGAAGATACTTACAGTTGCAGCAGTGCCAAAGGGTGGCTTCTCTGCAGCATCACTGGGCTGTGCAGCGTCCTGATCAAACTGACTTTTTATGTCATATTTTCCTGGACCGGGAACCGCCTGCAATGAAACATTCATAAGTAGGTAAGGGAATTTTTAGTACGGGTAATTGATCTATGAGGATTGTGAAAACGAAAATAAATATCTGCACTTTGCCTTGGAGCAATGTGAATAATGATACTTTAGTCAAGACTATGGAATACCCGTCCCGCTTAATCTAAGGAAGCATCTTCCAAGAATGGTTTCGGAAATACTTTTCTATCTGTTATGTGTACTTTATAATCGTAAATAAGTTTTTAGTGGCCCCCCAATAGGGGGTATGAATCACGAGTTCACGGTGCAAATTTTTGAAATTCACGTTTTCAGGAACAAATTTTGCGGAATTCACGTTCACGTTAACTTGATTTGTGTTTAGAATTTAAGAATGGGAGAAAAAGTAGGCAAATTTCTTTCCTTGACGGTTTGGTGGCTGAATGAAGTGAATCTGCCCACTGTATCTACTGTATCAGTGGCGCCACTAATGGCACCGCCAGGACTTTATATTAGAGGTCGATGTAAGATGGGGTTCGGAGCGGGGCCTCACAAATCTTCCTCGGAGTACAATCTCTATATTGGATGCAAATGCAGCCAATGCCCTTTTTTATATAGATTGAAATAACGATAAATGAACCTGTTGAAACAAAAGAGCAGGTAAGGATCATTAGAAGATGACGTCCTGTCATTGGTCCTAAAATGGCCCAATCCACCTTCACGAAGAAGCTATTGGGGGGCCACTTTTTACAAGGTTTAAATTCGTCTTATCTTAAATGCGGATTGTAATTAAGTTGTCATTGGAGGGCTCCTTGAAAAACAGCTTCTGCTGATGGGCCACTCTCCTTAAAAGAATTAAATATGAAATATATATACAATACATAAGGTCACTTGATCGATCATCACAAGATCTAAGGAATCTTACCCTTTTATCTTCAACAATCTCGATCATCTCATGATATCTCGGTAGCTAACGGAAAAAGAAACTTTACATTAGATTCATTTGCTATCAGCAACGAATTCAACGACATGTTTTATACACAGATAGGGGCTTTAGAAAATCATAGAATGTTGGTACAGCCAAATCCAATCAATTTCTGACGTTGATGCCGCAAAGGGACGCGAAAATAAGGGACCATGTGTCCATCGACCATCTACACATTGTCTAAACATGTTCTTAATTTGCATGAATGCTTCCATCAACATAACTGTTGCCAGGTCTAGCTATTAGTAGGATATGTGATGTCTAAAACCTTTGACAATTTCATGAATAAGCAGTATCCAAAATGCTTTCTAAAATCAGTAGTATTCAGAAAATAGACAAGTGGATGTTAGAAAATAGACTATTTGTGAAGAGAATTCCGAAAACCCCTGTTTACACAACACCAGTGCACAATGAAAACGGCTTGACATAACATTGTCTTCAAAATCCGTACTGTCGTTTATACGAAACCTGCGCGAAATGAAAACGGCATGAAGGCGCATCGCTTTGGTTTTAGCTTTTAATAGTATTGGCTCGATAATAGTTTCAAACAGAATTGTTTCCGTTATTACCTGAATGAAGTTTCAAAAGTGAGGCAATACAGAATCCCCCCACTCCTATTGGCTAATCGCACATTTCCCGTGGGTTTCCCGTAGCATTGTATCAAACGATACAGGGACGTGCTTTTGTCGCTAAAGTAACTTCTTTAGGCCTGTGAGATTAACAGTTAACTCAGATGACATGACTGTAACGAAATGTGTTTGATTGAATGATACGAGTCAAAATTAGAAGTTGTCAGTTAATAAAACTCATACTATCCAGTTTTGTCGTTGCACAGGAAAATATAAAGCCCTCGGACTAAATGCAGAGACCTCGCAAGCTCGGTCTGTACTCTTAATACCTCAGGCTTTATATTTTCCTGTACAACAGAAAACCGGTTGGTATGCGCATAGGAAAAAATCCAATAGAAACTTGGTGTGAATTACAATGAATTTACAACGATGATCACGAGGAGGTAAAAACGAAAGAAAGTTACAGTAAGTACAGTAAATCCCGCATATAAGAACCTACCAAAATAAGAACCTAGAGGCTGTTTTTCTTAAATTAAGCACCTTGCAGTTAAGAACCGGATTCAGTTTGATGAAATGTAAGTTCTTATTGTCGGGGTAGCAATCCTTCCCAATTCGTTATTAGGTCCATAAAAACCCTTCCAAAAAATAATGGGGCTGAACATCTTTTGTGGGGCTCTAAAAGGGCCTACACACGGCACCCTTCAAATAAGGACCTCTATACCTTGAAATTAATGTTAGTGCCTTTGAAATAAGAACCTATTTCAGCCTCTCTCTCGAAAAAGTAGGTTCTTACATGTGGGATTTACTGTATTCTATGAAACAGACCGGAAAGCAATTAAAAATCACTGTTACCTTTGTGTCAAGTGGCTGTTTTCGTTGTTCTTCTATGATCTGTAAGTCAGATAAAAGTAAATTTTTATCAACTACTTTACAAGAAGTTTCTAGGTAAAGTCGAACACATTGCTAATATGAAACTATTAATCCTAACTAATATAAATGATTTCTTCAGGAACCGTTTCTTCAAAACTTTCAGCAAACGCTCGGACAGGCCTTATAGATTTCTAGAATAATGCAGTGCGTGATACTCACATAGTCGATTGGAGCTTTCGGTTTTCCTCCATATGGCTCGTATTGTCCAGGAGCAGGCCCCTGAGGTGCTGAAACGAGAGAGATGTGTCAAAGCAGCTGCAGTACATAAACCTATATTCTTGCAAAAGCGACAGCTTTGTTTTTCTCTCGTTTTTCAATTTGTTTTGAGTGGGTTTGTCAAGATTTCTTGCTACTGAAAGCTAACTAAAGCCCACTGTGCATGCCGCATCAAGCATGGGACCCCTAGTTTAACGTCCCTCCCGAAGGACGACGAGGTGAGTTGTAAGGTCTGGCCTCCGAGGTCACCCATCCGGAGTTTGGCCTCACTCGACCGAAAATTACCTGACGAAAACTGTTTAAGGCACACGGTCACTCAACCTGTAGTTTTGGGTTTGCTGGAGTTTTAAAGGTTGAAATCCTAGCAATATGAATTGGCTTAAAGCCTTAAAGCCATGGGACCTCAGATCTGGAACTGTTTGCCAAATGAGCTAAAATCAGCTGACAATCTTAACAAATTCAAAAGAATGATAAAACAATGGGATGGTCCTTCATGTAAATGCAACGCCTGTAAATATATTGATATCGTGTAGATTTTGCCCATTTATAGCCAAGTAGTTTTAATATTTATGTTATGTATTTCTTTAGTTATTTCCTTTCCATTTGTTATATAGTAGATTCGATTTAGATTAGTTGTATGTGTATATATGTATTTATGTATAGCTAGGGTAAAATCGAATTCAAATAAGGTCACAAACAAACAAAGGCTAGGCTCGATGATTTTCGTTGCTGTGGTCAGTGTGGCAGTTTAAACACCAGCGTAAAGCGGAGGCCTTGCGGTTATCGCAGGTTAAGGGTTTGGCTAAGTTTCATTTTTGAGTACTGAAAATTTGTTGACGTTAACAAGGTCATAAAGTCTCCTGTTCTTGTCTGTTGACTAAAGTTTTCCTGAATTTTGAAATTTGCAAAAATTCCTAAGAATTAATCAGATTTATACTTACCTCTGTACTCGTCTCTCTTGGAAGTCGATTTACCGAAATGGATCCCTTTGTACTTCTGAACTGGAGCCGTATCACTCTGTTGTAGAGAAGGTAACTTCAATTAATTCTATGTTTGTTATATCATCCTACCGGGTGTCCCAAAAAAAACGCAACAGATTTAAAAAATTGTAATACAAGCTGTTTTAAACTAATAATTTAATACTTATTTTTCTCGAAATTTACAATAATTAGATTAAATTTTGAGATATTTTTCAGAATTTTAGGTGACCTGGTTGCAGAGTTATAAATCAACAAACTCAAAATTTGCTTTCATGGCAAAACCAGACCTCCCACAGCTAGTGTAATGCAAAATTTCAAGCGTGGCAATATCTGCAACTTTACAGGATTACAGACAAGCATATAATTTGATCAAGAAACTGTGAAAAAAGAGATCCCTAAATGATTTGTGAGTTTTCTAGTTTTGAGGGAGCTCTCAGTGTTCATCTCCAATTGAAAGTATAACTGTAAGAATGGCCTAGTCATTTTAGAAAATGCAACTTCGCCATGACTGAAATCTATACAAGTATCTGTTCAATGTTCAATTAACTTTCGTGTTTGAGCGCTCCTTAGCAATCTTCGGTGATTTCCAAGACTGTAAATTTTTATAATTTGACAATGGTTTAGTCAACTATTGCTAATGCAGGTGCTCTGGTTTCGACCTGGAAGCAATTTTGAACTTTACTGATTTATATCTTTACAACCAAGTCACCAAAAATACTGGAAAATACATCAAAATTTATTCTAATATTTGTAGATTTCAATAAAAATAATTGTTGCTAACAAGTATGAAACAGCTTCCATGAGAATCATTCAAATCTGTTGCGTTTTTTTCTGGGACACCCGGTACATTAATACCAAGTGTCCAGAAGAAAGCTTAAATATTTGGTTGGAACCAGAGAAGAGAATTTAGCTTTAATCAATGCCTAACCAGTTTCAAAATGTTTCTCGATATTCAATGTGAACAGAGATATCTCGTTTGTTGATACTGCTGCTCTGAGACTACGTTCACTTGATTCCGTCATATCTTGAAAACGGTGAAAAATGTGATGGTAGCAAAATTTTAGCTAGCGTTCACACGATACCGGCACGATATGAAAACGGCAGGAAATTTTACATTCACAAACTCCTTGCAGTCTCTCCAACAATCTAATGTCGAAGGATAGCACCTGTACCTTAAGAATGGACCGCCTCGTTGTAAAAGCGTCGAAAAATGTTCCGTTTCATCGATTTTGAGTGTTCACACGATGCCGTTTTCAAAATGCACGGGCCAGAGTTCCGTCTTCCACCGTTTTCAAGACCTGCTGGCAAACATGAAGCGTTTTCGTGTGAACAGGAGGCATACTTGCCATAACTTTCACGTTTTCAAAATGTGCCAGCATCGTATGAATGCAGTTTGAGTGTTGAAATATCGATGTTGAGCATTCAGAATTGCTGCCACCTCCAAATCAGAGATTTGGTGTTGTGAAACTTTGTGTCATATATTCTGCTTGCAACAAGTCACCGACTGTGCGATTTTCTTATTTTTCTTTAATTTTACTTCTAAATTGTGATCTGCTCCGTGAACTTTCTCAGGCCAAAGGCCAAAGCTCTGATTTCGACGTGGAGGCAAATTTGATCTTTCAGCAGTAATGTTTCAACAAAAAATCACCTATGTTAACAAACAAACCATCTATATTCAAATTAACTATCGAGGAAAGTATTGGTTTCAAATCTTTTTAAAGGTGAATGTAGAATTCTATGACCTATTTCTCAGAACTGAACGGCTTCAAAGAACCTTTAGCTATTTTACTGTAAATCTACCGTTGGACTTTTCTGAAATCTTCACAACCTTCAGAATTATAGAGATCTTCTTCTTTTTTCAGAATTCTAGAAAGTTTTCGAAAAAAACTTTAACTATATCATAATTTCTAAACCGGTTGACAAAAGATCCAATAACTTGCAAGAAAACCTAAGTTAAGGGACCTAATCTAATCTACGATATGGTATTAAACAAAACTCTTTCACTCTTCTGGCTTATGATTTGGAAATTTGATAACGTCACATCTTAAAATGAACGGAAATACAAAATAGGCTGGAATTTCAAAAGTATTCAAAATATCTAAAAATTCCAACTGTAAAGTCATTGAAGAGTGGCTGAAATTTCTTTCAAGCCATTCAGTTAAAGATGTAAGTCATACGATTTTACACCCACCTCTTCACATAGATTTAAAGATCTGAAACCTGTGCTACCTGGGAATATTTTGAAACTGATTAGCCATTGATTAAAGCCATAATCTCATCGCTAGACACAATAAATCTGCATACATTTTTTTGGACAGCTGGTGGAAGAAGTGATACAATCTTCAAGAAAACCATAATTTACCAAGATTTGCAATGCGGGCAGTAAGAAGAAATCTGCAGCTTTTCTTGCTCAAAACTTAGCAATTTGATGATATGACAGCCTAGATACTAGTTGATGCTGTAGCTGTGGAAATCTTCAAGGTATCAAAAAAGGACACTGTAAAAAAGTGCCCTACGTTCTTATCAAGCCAATCTTTCCAAAGAAAGATGCAATATCCAGTGACGTGACCCCACCATTTAAAGATTTCCTAGGCTGTAGATTCCATGAAATGTTTGAAATGAACCTTTGCGAGTGAGCTAAAATGAGAAATTGGGTGGGAGTAAACTTTTGCAAGTAGATTTTCTTCTGAAAAGTTGTACTATTTCAAGATTCCTTGACTCTTTTTTTATATTGATATTAAATATTACAAATAACAATATTACTTTCTACCATACAAAATTTCTAATTACTATACTACACTACAGGGACGATACCATGGGGCGCGAAAAGATAATGACTACCCCATGACCAATAAGAAAACACGCAACATTAAACTGACAAACAGCTACACTACGATTTAAGACCTAATGGATAATGTGCTAGTTTCTGTTTGACATTAGATGTCTGGTCAGGGCTTCAGATAAATAACATGTAGTCACGAGAACAAGTCGTTCCGTGAAGTTGAAAGATGGTAAGACTGCCTGGCATCTAATGTGAAACAGAATTACAAAGAAAAAGGACATTTACTTTAAAGGACTTGGTGGCTGCTTGGTACGGACGTTGCAAATGATTTTAATCAAAGCGACCAGTATCGTGGATGAAGCGCAAAGTCAATTCAAGTATATTTCTGTTCAATTCAGTTCCTTGACTCTTAATTGGCTCTTGCGAATACTACATACGAATGCTTGATAGCAGCAAACTGTATAAGGGTTGTTTTCAAACAAGACCCTATTAACACACACAACAAAATAACGATAAGAGATATCAGTGTTTGATTGCGTAGATTTTTGATCATATATCTTTAAAAATTTCACAAGAATGAATTTCACATTTTAGAAAACTTCACAGCACAGTGATCCAGAATGCGAAAATAAAGGAAGAAAATACAAAATATCGGAAAAATAAACTTTGGTCAAAACATTTATCGTGATATATGGTTTGAAAGAGGATATCTTAAGGTTCAAAATAAAGAAAAAAGTAGACTTTTGTGACTTCTGAGTCCGGAGATATTTGCTTGCGAATTTGGATGAAATTGACATTGTTTACTTTTCATGTAATTTTTGGTAGATTACTACAGAATGCTCGTTTCAACAACAAATTACTTTGCTAATATCTCCGCCCAGGGTTATCCGATTTTAGCTCTGTTTGTTTTAATTGATAGAATTACATGTCAGCTTATGAAGAAGTCGGTCACTGCCTCTTCTGGTACGCATTTTTGTGTTTTCTTGTTATTTTTCTTAAATACGCGTATTCTCCTGAAATTGACACCAAAAAAGAGTAATTTGAAATTAAAAGTACCAAATAAAAAAATTGAGGAAAAACATGTCTGCCAAACCAAGATTTTATTAAAGTAGCACATTTCAGCAGATAGTCTGCCTAAGCAATCATTAAGGATCGTACAGGTAACGAAACTGTGTCATTTTTAATGTGTCCACTGCCACTTTTTTGCGACCTTGAACCCCCCCCATTATTTTGATGTTAGCCTTCAGACAAACGGAAATCCTGCAACCCAGACTTTAGATAAACAATCCTGAATGGTTTTATCCTCTTTAGCAAGTGTTCTGGCATAAGTGAGAGAAAATTTGAATTCACTGGCTCCTCCGCAGAAGCTTTTTCTAGTTTTTTAGTTGAACTTTCTTAAGCATTGAAACTCCTATCAGAACTGAAAAAAACATTACAATTAAGATTACAATTACAATTTATTACAATTTATTACAATTGAAAAAAACATTAAAATTACAATTACAATTTATTACAATTGAAAAAAACATTACAATTACAATTACAATTTATTACAATTTATTACAATTGAAAAAACATAACAATTACAATTACAATTTATTACAATTTATTACAATTGAAAAAACATTACAATTACAATTACAACTTATTACAATTTATTACAAATGAAAAAAACATTATAATTACAATTACAGTTACAATTTATTACAATTGAAAAAAACATTGCAAAAATGATATAATTATTGCTTTTTCGACTTGTATTAATAGAAATGATCCATGCAAAGTTGTAGATGTCATCAGCAATGGCTCTTCAAAACTGGTAGAGTTGGAACTGCAAAGTTTCATCACTTTAATACCATAACAACTCATTTTATTGCAATTTCTGAAGTATGATGATCATATTCCTCACTAAAACACCAGAAACAACAATTTCCATATAATATTGCCTTGTCTTGAAGCTGGTTGCCTACAAAATGTTCCTGATGTATATTTTCAAGGCTAAAATTGCATTTTCAGACCATGCTTTCCCATGGCTTAAGACAGTTCAGTCAAAAATACCACGAAAGGCCTCTGCAGAGGAGGCAGTGAATTCAAATTTTCTATCACTTATGTCAGAGTCTGGGTTCCAGGATTTCCGTTTGTCTGAAGGTGAACATCAAAATAATGGGGGGTCCAAAGTAGCAAAAAGTGGTAGTGGACACATTGAAAATAACACTGTTTTGCTCCCTGTACGATCCTGAATGATTGCTTTGGCAGACTACCTGCTGAAATGTGCTACTTTAATAAAATCTAGGTTTGGCAGACTTATTTTTCCTTCATTTTCTTATTTGGTACTTTTAATTTCAAATTACGCATTTTTGGTGTCAATTTCAGGAAAATAGCTGCACTTAAGAAAAATAACAATAAAACACAAAAATGCGTACCAGAAGAGGCAGTGACCAACTTCTTCATAAGCTGACATGTTGTTCTATCAATTAAAACAAACAGAGCTAAAATTGGATAACCCTGGGCGGAGATATTAGCAAATGAATTTGTTGTTGAAACAAGTATTCTGTAGAAATCTACCAAAAATTACATGAAAAGTAAACAATGTCAATTTCATCCAACTTCACAAGCAAATATCTCTGGAATCAGAAGTCACAAAAGTCTACTTTTTTCTTCATTTTGATCCTCAAGATATCCTCTTTCAGACCATATATCACGATAAATGTTTTGACCAAATTTTATTTTTCCAATAATTTGCATTTTCTACCTTTAGCTGGCTCACTGTGCACAGAATAAAATTTCTTGAATATCAGCCAAGGACAGGAAAATTGCAAGAGTTTCTTCCTGTGAAAGTAAACTAAAAAGATACAAATCATATACATACATTGGATACTCTGTAGTAAGCAGGGCCAAGAGTCGTATCTCTATCTGGAGCTTTTTGCTTTTCCAATGTACCATCTGCTGCTTCATGAAATCCGTAAGCCTGTCCTGGAGTTGGAATACTTGGTGGGTCTGGCTTCCTGTGGTATGACACTCTCTTTGGTTTTTCCAATTCAGCCTAAAATTTGTAGAAGAGCTGATAAAAACTCATAACCACTATTCCAAGACCAAAAATTTTCTATATGTCAAATGTGATAGATACGCTGCAATGAAAAACCGCAGAGTGTCTCATAAAAAGCTTTGCAGATTCAAACTAAAATAGCTCTTGCCCACTCCAGCAAAAAATAAAACATTTTCTAAGAGTGAAATATTACAGTTTCTAAGTGAGCAAGAGTTTGATTAAAGTGAACAATGGAACCAGAAATGGGCACTTGTCAAATCTGGATCAATTTTTCAGCATATGCACAGCAACCTTCTACAACACCATGTGCATAATGACTTGGTTATATTTTCTGGATCACCTCAACATTTATGATACCTCAGCAACTGAATTATGTTTTTAGTGTCTGAAATGCCAGTTCTGTAAGCAAGACGGGGTTGTGAAGATGGTAAAAAAAGATAATCACTCCCATCCACATGTTGGTAATGTAACATGATGTTTACAAATATAGAAAGGTTGAACCAGATTTGATGGCTCCCCCATTTTGTTAACGTTGCTCAACTTCATCAAATTAGTCCTCATTTGGTAACTGCAGTCCCATTATTTTCAAAAATGTCTTATCAACTTTGCTAGCATGAGTAGGTTAAGGGCTATTTGAGTTTATAGCTGGGAAGCTTTTTATGAAGCACCCTGAAACTTTTTAAAAAACCAAGGCAGCTAACAGCTTTGAATCGATTTAGTGATGGGTTGTTCCTTTTTTGAGCATTTGGAAATAGCATTAGGTGAAACTTAGTCTACAAAAATATGTCAATACAAAATCTATGAAGAGAGGTCTGAAACCCCTTCTCAAAATTGGAATTCTGAAAAATGAATGAATTTACCGTATTTTTTAACCTGGTTTCTAGGAGGGCAGTCATAACTGAACATGACCAAGCAATATCTCAAAAGATAGTTCAGCCCTTAAGCTACATGCCAATACTTTGTTTGCAGCAAAAACATTTACTTTCATTAAGTTATGTGTGATCTTGCTTGTGAAACTTTTTTGGTCATTATCTGGTAAATGTTATCCAATACTTACCACTTTAGTAGGGAAGCCAAAACTTTGATTATCCTTTATCCAGTTGGTTGTCTTTGAAACATCATATGAGCCAGGGCCTGGTACAGCTTTATCTTTATCATTGAACCTTCCTCCCTTGTTAGCAAGTGAAGAACCTCCTTGAACCTTCCCCATGCTACTCATGTCATACTGCCCTGGACCAGGTGCAGCAACAACATGATCAGGAACATTCACAAAGGAGCTTCTTTCAGTCATGGACAGAAATGGAGCAAATGCCTCTGGTAGAAAAGAAAGCACATTTAGAAACATATCATTCATTTCGGAAAAGCTCACCTCATTGTACCTAACTTACTCTTACTTATCCTAACTAGCCCTGGTTAAACAGTTTAGTTAACCCCACAGCACCGTTTCTCATATGCATTTATTAGAAATCGGAGTGATTCTAGAATCCCCCCCCCCCTCAAGAATGAAACAATGAGATCTACTGGATGAAACAAGATGATTTAAGAATGTAACAATGAGTTCTAAGAATGAAACTTGAGAAGGGAGGGTATTCTAGGATCTAGCGTAGAAATCAAGCTAAGCACAATGTTTAAAAAAGTTTTGTCTCAAATGAGATGCATCCAATAGCATTATGCCAAGATGTAACAGTTTCATCATCATTAGCACAGCTTCAAATACCCAAAGCTTTAGCAAGAGATAAGGAAAATACTTTCATGATATGCAGCTATTTTTTTAGTGAATTTCAGTTCCTGAAAGATTGCTGATGAGGGGAGTTCTCCAAACCTGTAAATCGCAGAAACGTTAAACCAGCAACGAGTGCAACAACAATTTTTTTAGCAAGACATCTATGGTCTCGGCTTCGCTCTCTGGAATGTCCAAGCAAGTATAATTTAGCAATTCTTAATACTGATGTGAAGAGCACAGAAAATATAAACTCTATCAACATTCCAACTAATTTTTATCAAAAGACCCAACAACAGTATGCAAAATTTTCAAAAATTTGAAAAAAATCATTGGATTTTTAGTGCTACAAAATTAGAAATTGAAATTTTAATAGTGTTTACGTCATTAGTTTCTCTATGTTTAAGATGTTTGCTTCTGAAAGCAGAGAGACTGTGTTTCCATATCATTATTTTTCGGACATAAAAATTCCATGAGATTGTGAAAGTTCTTTTAACTTTCCTTTCATTCTTAGCTGAGCCTTTTTGCTATGAAATATAAAAATGTAATACAGTACATCTCTAAAAATGATGCCTTTTTAAGGTGATTTAGTGATTGGATATGCTGATGATAACTGTCTTTTCCAAGGCGAGTTTGCCTATGGAAAGGGGCGTTGGTCGCATTTATAGCCAAAGTAGAGGGTGTGGTCATAAAAAAATTTTCCCCCAGTCAAACAGGAGCAGCCCCCAGACCCCCTCAGATGTCCTATTACTTCTTAACCCCACCCAATCCAAAATGTGCTCCGTGGTCCTTGGGTTGTGGTGATAATTGTAAAAGAAAAATCTCAATCCAACTTTCCCTTGACATTGATAAGATCTTCCTTGTCATTGCCCTGTTTGTTGTGATTTTCATGTAGTCCTCGAACTCCTTTCATGAAAACACTAGGCTCATCAATAGAGCCCGTCCCCAAACGAGAATCCATCGTCGCAAAAGGCCGCCACTTCGTCGAACTTTTCCTGTCTAATTTGCGGCAAACGAGCATTCAACCCTTAAATAACGTAGCCCATCAGTACACAGCTCAACGAACCCTTTCTGTGCTGTGATTTCCTTGGTTTTTGAGGAGCAGAAATAAATTTCGATTGATTTTCCTCGAGAGCTCTGACTCGATAAATCAATTTTGAACCCCGAATCGAGGACGAGAGAGAGAGCGGCGGGGTGCGAGGGGAGGAGAAGGCTCTTACCTGCTTTTCTTCGCATTGCATCTTCATTAGGCCAATATGTTCCTGGCCCTATGTCATCCGCGGTTCCACTTATTGGAATAGTTAGCGCCCTTGGTGCTCTTCCGTACATTTTGAACCAATTTTCTGTCTTCAAACTTCAACGATGAGAAAATACGTCTTCACTCAAGCAGCCATTTGTGGACTTCTAATCGTTTCCATAACAACAGTAGACTCGTTTACAAATCTGGCCTCTTTCTATTTATTTCCATGGAAACAAGCTGTCCAAAATAGGTTGTTGCTGTTGCTTGTGTTGTTGTCACCGGCCTACTTTCAAGAGGGCGCGCTTGAATTCGAAAATCAAAGTGGAATAAAGGACCTATCTGGTTTATTTGGTAAGAAATCGATGCCTTTTGAAAGTATGTCTTTCACTGATTAAAAAGCACATCATATGAATGATTAAAAGAGGGCAAGGAATGCTTGTGTGACTATGCTAGACGCGGACACGCAAAGAGACGCAAGGAGAGGAGGAGGATGAAAGAAGGGACCTTTTGAGTGAATTTATGATTTTCTCAACTTGCTTCCATGTGTCCTAGTTCATTCGAAAGCAAAGTAGGGCAGTCTTTTTGCAATTTCCCAATGTTCTGCATAAAAACTATTTCGAGAACATCTTGTAATAGCTTGATTTCACGATTTCATTGTGACCAACCAGGCTGTAAACAAGTTTTTAAACTTAGCCCTGTTATTCACGTTAAAGAATTTATACATACATATATACAACTTTTGCTGATACACAACACTGATTTCTGCAAATAGCATCATTAGTCATAAGCCTACGTTGCATACAAAACAAAAGAGAAGCAGAGAAATGAAATGTGATTATTGTATCAATTTTGATTAACTGCCAAGCTGTTTTCTTTTCAGAGGTCTTTGTCTAGCGAGTGAAATTTTCCAAAGCCCTGCACAGCCTTCCTTTGGTTTTTACTATGATGATGCCAAAGATGTGGTTTTGGTGATCTGAGCTGAACTGAAAAAGCTGCGCTGAGTGGCTATCTGGATAGCAGCACCATTTTGCCAAAATTTTTGGTGTGTATGGGTCTTAATTTTCACTAAAACATCAGGTCTGCACATGCTCTTACCCTCCAGAATGGAAGTATCAAGGTTCTGTCTAGCCTGTGTGCAGCCTCATCCTCCTTGAAGGAAAAGTTTTCCTGTAAGGAGGAGTTGAAGCTGCTTGCAGGCTAGGTTCTGTCTTTCTCTTATGATTGGTTTTGATTATCAATACATATTTGTGTATATAACTCTTTTACACAACAGTTTTGAAAAGATGGCAAGTGATTCAAGCAGAAAATCTTTATCTGGCAAAAGCAAGAAAACAACACAGCTTTTGAACAAAGAAGAAGAATTTCTGTAAGCATCAATTTTTCTCTTTTTCACTTGATAATTCCCCTCACAGTGTGCGTGCATGCACAGTAAAATGTAAAGCTTAGATATCATTGTTTTGATACTTTGATATTACGTAGCATACTTTTTAGAGGTGCAAGTATGCCCAATAGTTTCATATATCATTCTGATTTATCCTGCTTTTAATCAGTCATTGCAGCACAGTGTCTTTTGAGACATTAAGTTCCGATTTATTTTGATTTATCCCAATAGTGTAGGCAAACTCGTTCTAATTTATCCTGCTTTTAATCAGTAATTGCAGCACAGTGTCTTTTGAGACATTAAGTTTAAATGAAGTTATCTACACATTGACAAGACTGTTTGTCAAGAGAAGATGACATTTGTCAAAAATCAATCATTCTCAAAATGTTGTTTGTATGTTGGAAGTATAATGGACTTGTTCTGATTTATCTGCAGACGTCTAAATGCTGAGTTGGAGGAAAGAACAGCCAGTTTGATTACTGAAGCAGAAAGTGTTTTGGTCTGTCTTTTTCATTTCCTGTACAGTATGTTTCAGTAAAAGATTACCAGCAGATTTTCAAGGACTTTGAAAACTATCTTTTATCAAGACAATAAGATATTGGTTTCCTTCCTGGCATGCATTTAAGAAGAAAAGTCCTCTTTTGATCTATGATATGAAATGACTTAAGGCTAACCTTGATTGCAATACTTTTGGCCAGCAGCCTTTGCAATATGATACATAAATGCTGAGCTAATTATGTTCTCTCCTAGTGATCAATTGTCTCTGCCTAACTTTGCAAATATCTCTGCACAACTTTCAAATTTCTCTTGAATTTCTTTCTGCACTACATGCCCATCACTTCTCTGCCTAATCACATCTTATTATGTCATTTATTCAATACTGTACATCTCTCACTTCTCCAGACTTACTTACACTTGCATCAGCATTAAACCTTACTTTACAACAACTTTGTCACTTAATGAGTTACTTGTTACAGAAAGTACAAGAGAAGAACCTTGAGGGAGTATATGAAGATGCAGAAAGAAGCTATTTAGCTGCAAATAGGTATCACTAGAGAAGATACTTCACCTACTGTACTTTCTTTTTAAAGTTTTATCCCATAGCAAACTAGTTAAAGAGCCCTACTTCTGGCACTTAGTCTCATCAATGATACAGCCCCCTCTTTTAAGCGAAGAGGTTCTTACAACATATTAAAGCCAGGCTTCAAATACCTCACTATGTATGCCAATAATTATCTTTCAGTTTTCCTGAAAGGAAAGTGCTGAAAGTCTTGTGTTTTTTGCAGAAAAATTGAATTGGAACATCTTGTATGCTGAAAATTTTGCTTTCATTCTGTTTATAGCAATACAAAGCCTCAAAGCAAATCACAAACAACTAAACGACCAACATCTGGGACCTCAAAGGTTAAGGTAAATATATTTATGTGTTTTTATGTGTTGATAAATATGTTTATTATTGGTTTTGTTGGGAATTACTTTGAGAAATTGTTTTATTTCAATACTTCCTTTTTCCCTCACAAGTTCCAAATCACCTGTGCTCACAGCATTCCAACATGAACATAGCACCAACAAAAATGAGATTGATTCTCTCCAGGACAAATTTCTAACACATGCTCATTATTGTAAGGTACAGGTGTACTGTAGAATTGATCTAAGGGTATATATGAATGTTTTTGACAGCTGTGTTATTTATTCATTTAGTTTAGTTGTGTTGTTTACAACCACCTCACTAGTTCATCTAAAATCAACTCTTTTTTGTCAGAATCCTTTGGAAAATCAAATGATAAATAATCTATTTTCATTTTCACCACTAAATGGTGGATTGGAAAGTAATGAATATCCAATCTACGGACTCTAGTTCACCAACTACTTCTGCCCTTGTTTTTCACTGCGATTGTTCTGTCATAATGCCAAGGGTCTCATCATCCTTTCGGTTACTCAATGCAAATTTCTGTCAAGAAATCCTTTGAAAATTTGAAAGAAAGCATGATCTGTTCAAGGAATTGGTTCACATAAATACTTGGGTGTTAACACTATGGTGAATTTTGATGAAAAACTGCTGATGGCCCTTTTGTTATCACACAATGGTGCTTGCCATTAGCAGTGGAGAGCAAAGACTTCTTAATCCTTGCAAAATCCTCTGGAATTACTTTGGTTTGATTCCAATAGGGGTCAAACAACAACTTTTGTTTTAGAATTGAAAAGAAGTTGATATTGGTCATGAGAGTGCCACTTTTACGGAATCAGTACCTTTAATATTTATCATGAAACAACCAAGGTAAACTCTAAATAGGTCGTTTTTCCTAGGTGTTGCAATTTCATTAAAGACATATGAAATTCCATAAAAACAGGGCAATCTTTGTACAACAAAATTTTGTCCCAAATTTATGAATCCAAAAATGATTTGCATTTACTATATATATTGTGTTGTTGCTGTTTCTTTCTATATTGTGTTGTTGCTGTTTCTGTGACATAGTATTTGTTTCTTTCATTAGTATTTTCTTTACAAATATTTGAATTAGGATTTATCAGGTTGCCAGGAATACAAAATCATTGCAGAAATAAAAAAAGATTGATGCATCAACTTAAGCATTATTACTTGTTTTAGTTATTTCTCTGTATAGACAATTATGACTAATGAGTTTCAATATACTTCATAGAAACCACCACTTTCTGCACGATCTACATCATCTCAACCAAGCTCAGCAAAACCCAAAAAACCAAGGTAACACATATGTATGTGAATATCCCTAACCATAAAAACCCTATGTATGTGAATATCCCTAACCATCAATAGGCTGTGTGTAAGCAGAAGGTACAGTACCATTTACCAAAGATATGAAATAGCCTTAAATGACAAACTTCACACAAACTCGTTAACACAATGTGGCAGGAAGCCTGTTAACTCATTTCAAAGAGCAACAACCAAAATCATAACTATTTGTTAAAGACTAAACTGTCAAGGAAAATAAAGGGAGAATCAAATTGTCCCTACTCATATTTTGTAACCCTATCAAAACTGGCTTGCAATCAAGAGCACTGCCTTTGCATCCAGGTATAAGAGCATGCACACCTATTGTGTTGCAATGAATAGGCATCAAAGTCTTGCAAGGGTATGCCCCTATAGGCAAACCCGGTTGGAAAAAATATAGAATGCTGTTTTGTATTTTCAGTTGAAAGAGCAGTCCGTTGTAGGAAATCAACTCATGCTATTTTGTCAGTTCAATTTGTTTCCATTTATAAATAAAAAATCAGTGGCAGAGATTCAACTCAGTATGTGTTCAGAGATAAATTCTTAAGCTATTTGGTAAGCTAAAAATGCTCCAATTAGATTTCATTTGTTTTTATCAATAATAGTACATGCTGGTAGTACTTTGAAGGCAGTGGCGGCTGGCACGCAATATATGATGGTACTAGGGAAACAAAACTTTGTGAGCGAAGCGAACAAATTTTTGCCTCAGACCAGCTGGGGGATGGGGGGCGCTGTGAGCCCCCATTGGGGTCCAGGGGCAAAGCCCCTGGGAAGCTTTGAAGTTTTAAGAAAAATTGGGTAAAGGATTGTCTCAAAAATGCAAGCAAAATGCCTTTCCCAATAGATTTTCGAGAAAGTTGGAAGGTAAATTTTAAAGTTAAACATAGCGGAAAGGACAACATTTTACAGATGAAATTGCAAGCACAATTTATGAGGAAATAATGTTATACCTCCTTCTTAAAAAATGATGCTACTTTTTTCTAATGAATGAGTTTTTGCAACTTATTCCCACGACGCCGGTTGCATCACTGAAACCTTTCCACGGAAATGTTGTGAGTCATGTCGATCGCTGGCTGCGGCCATTTTAGAGGCTTGTGAGCAACACATTCGGAAAGTTAATCACTTGCGGCACCCAGCCCATCACTGGCTAGCCGCAGTTCATGGAGGTACCAGAAATGAGATTCTAGTAGCGTGGGTTTCTCGTTCCACTTGCTGTGTACAATGCACAAAAGTTCGCATTTTTCATCAATCATATAACAAATGAAAACATATAGAGCAATTTGAATGGTTCCTTTTACACCAGGAATGTATAGGAGTGGGAAAACAACTTTCAAAGATTGCTTCCCTAGTAGCAGTTTATAAAGAAGAAGGCAAGTATTTTCGCCATGCATCCATGAAAAATCCTAATATGCATTCTCACAGTCTCGTATCTTAACATTAATTTCTATGAAAGGTCTGCTGCTCGTGAGTAAAATGATTAAGTGACCCTGAGCTGACGACAGCGTCAAAATATGCGGAACTCCAGAAAGGTTAGGTTGCAGGTCTCTGAAATTCGGTTCATTTACAGCAAAATCGTTGACATTCGAACTAGTCACTGCCCAGAAACAAACACAGACCTAAAAACTTTGTAACGTACTTTCAAATACCTTAGTATCGGTTCAATAAAACAGCAGAGAGCACATTGAAAAAACAGTGGTTTAACATGCCATTTGATACTGCTGAAAGTACTGCGGGGTCGATTTCGTAATCTTGAATTGATGTGTTATTTGACGGCCACACAGCGTTACCAGAACGAGGAATCTGGTACTGCGATCGAACTTTGCCATTGTTGGGCTTACGTGTACACAAAGAATTTTACGTCATGACAAGTCACCAATCACAATGGGACTGCTTTCTGCAGTACCAGATGAATGAGGTCTAGTACCGTGGAGTACAAAAAGGATCTATTTCAATACGACTCATTCAACAAGGATTAATAAAAGCAGGGTCATGCTGAGATATTGGCTCTAGTGTGCGCTGCCGCGCTTCCTTCTGTTTGTTTTCATGGCGAATTCACTTTTTTTGCATTGTTAACATATTAGAAATTAAAACAAAGAATTCCAAGCTTTCAAAATAAAATGGTACTAGACTGGTACCGCTAGTACCGCTGCCAGCCGCCACTGTTTGAAGGTCACATTTCCCCTTTTAAAAGTGGTTTTTGAAATGAAATTGTGTGAATTCTTGCACAACCAGAAAGCCTTACCTGTGAATTTGTATTTCATTTTCCCTCCTTCATTGCATTGCTTTATAACAGGGAGCTCTTAGCATTCCCTGCATTTGTCTGTCTAGTCTTCCCTTAGAGCTTGGTTGGAGTTTGCGGTGAGCTTCACCCAGGGGTAAGCCCTGGCAGGGCCCCACCACTTGAGCGTCATTGAGCTCGGATTCGATTAGGTCTTCCCTATTTCTGCAATGTCAGTGCTTGGTGCTAAAAGCCGCAGCTCCACCTTCACCTTTCTCTTCTTATTAACAGTAATCAGGGCTTGAGCACCAGCATAACTTGTGCCAACCAGTTTTTACAAGCAGTAGAATAAAGTAGTTATTAATGTGTCGAAACAGTTGAAATTTTTCTCAGGCTGTATTTCTCTTTCAAATTTTTATTAGCTCATCTGGCAGCAGGCCCGGTAGCAAAGCTTCAAACCAAGGAGCTTTTATGACACAGAAAGAAGAAAGTGGTCTTTCAGTGGATGTTTTACAAGAGAGAATCACCTTCGCCAATACAATCAGTGTATTGGAACAAGAGATGGCTGATGAACATTATACGCCATCGATGATGAATGAAGATGTTATTCCTGATGTAGCGAATGAAATGCACCCAGGTAGTTATGCTACTGATTGTACCATGAATGTCTAGTTAATCAGTCATTCCTTCTGTAGTCTGTCTAACATTAGACGTTGTCGTAAATACTCTCGAATCTCAGGCAAAACGATCCTATCTCTATCGTATATGGACCATGGGGCAAATCTATCACATGTTGAAACAATCGACCGAACTCTACAACGCTCTCTGTCAACTCATATTCTAACTACGCCTACAATCATAAAGTCGTTAATCATCAAAAATGTCAATCAACATAACTAGCTCAGCGAAGCGTGGTCTCTAAATTAACAACAACGACAAAACGTCACGATATACTCCCCCGGGTTGATCAAATACCTATGATCAAACATCTAAAACTACGAAAATTAATGTAAAAGATAAACTCACGTTTGTTGAAGTCGTCTTACTAGTTCTCCCATGATTGCTGCAGTCCTCTTCGATCTTGTCGTCTCTTGCTGTTCTTCACTCTCCTTCGCAGTCTGCTTCCTCTCCACCTGATCTTCATTGTTTGCTATTGTTGTCTGCACATCATCATCGCTTGGAACTTCCAAAGGTATCAAATGCTTCACACTGCGTCTCAATATTGTAACTCGATTGTCATTGCTTAACACTCGTATCTTTGCAACACGTACGACTCCATCTTTTCCCGCTAAAATTTCTTCGACTCTCGCCAGTCTCCAAAAAGCTCGTCGTGTCTTTTCATTCAACAACAATACGATATCTCCACATTTGATTTGAGATTTTGAACTCAACTTATCATTCTTTGTAACTCTTTCTCGCAAACTCAACAAGTAATCTCTTCTCCATAACTTCGTAAACATTTCGAGTAATCGTCGATGATGTTTCGCTCTTCGTGTTAAGGACTGATTCGTGCTAACAATCTCGAAATGCGTGTCAGATGGTACTGTCGTAATTCGACGACCATATATCAAATGTGCTGGTGTTAAAGCGTACGAAACACCTTCTGAATCGTCGTAAACATAACTAATAGGCCTTGAATTTACTATGCCTTCTACTTCAATCAATAACGTGTTCAGCTCGTCGTAACGAAGAATTGATCTGCCGATTACTTTTCGCAAACATTTCTTGACAGAACCAACCATGCGTTCGTATATAGAGCCGAACCAGGCCGCCCTCTCCGGTATGAATCTCCACTCGATATTTCGATTCGCTAAATAATTCAAAACGGCCTTTGATCTGACTATTTTTCGAATATCGATACTCGCAGACTTGAAAGTTTTCGCATTATCGCTCAGAATCAATTTTGGTAATCCTCTACGGGCCGTAAATCGTCGAAATGCTCGTAAAAATGACTCAGTATCTAAACTTTCTGTAAGTTCGAGGTGTACTGCGCGTGTTGATGCACATGTAAATAAACAAATGTAACTTTTCGACGTATTTCCTTGTGCACCTCGTATATATAAAGGTCCAGCAAAATCCAATCCTATATTTACAAAAGGGGGTTCTTCGTCAGTTCTAAATTCTGGTAATGATAACGAAGGTGCTGTTGCAAACGCTCTTTCTGAGAACCATTTGCATAACAAGCAATTTCTAACAACTCGCTTTACGCTTTCTCTTCCACGCAGAATCCAGTAACGTTCACGAACAACTGACAAGGTCATGCGTACACCACTATGCGCAATAGAATCGTGTATTTCTCGAATAACTAAAGTCGTAAAATGGTGCCTTTTTGGCAGCAAAATCGGTCGTTTACTTGTATCAATTACGGGTGCATTTTGCAAGCGAGTTTTGCATCGTAATATCCCTTCATCAGCGAGAAATAAATCAAAATCGTGTACGAGCTTAGGCGGTTTACCTTTTCTTTCTTTCAAATATTCGATTTCTTCTACAAAAGATTCGTTTTGAACTTGTTTCAAAATTGTCTTCTCAGCGTGTTCTATTTCGTTTGAAGTAAGCGTATCCGATTCGTGTTCAATATTCAAATTTGATTTCGAAACTTTTGCTTTCAATTTCGCTATGAATCTAAGTACCCAGGCCATTGTGCGTAATAATTTCGTTTTCGAACTGAATCTTTCAATTGCAATAATTTCAGAATGTTCCTTTTCATTGACTGAAAGGGCATGTGTTTCGGTATCGCGTTGTTTCAAGGCCTCCCCATATGCAATTTTTGGTGAATTTGAGTTCGAGGGAGGTTTAGGCCAAAATTCTGGTTTCGATTTCAAAAATTCGGGTCCAGTCCACCAAAGACTGCTTTTGACTAACTCATTCGATTTGATGCCTCGAGAGGGCAAATCTGCAGGATTCATCGTTCCAGGACAGTAACCCCATTCCTCAATTAAAGATTGTGCTCGAATCTCGTTTACTCGGTTTTGAACATAAGTTGTCCAAATTCTGTCATTTCTTAGCCAACAGAGCACGACGTTTGAATCGACCCAGAAATAACGCTTTAATTTGACATTCATCGCGCTTTCTAATGACTGACAAACACTTTGCATGAGTCTAGACAAAATCAGTGCACCAAGAAGCTCTAATCTGGGTATTGTCTGTTTTTTGATGGGTGAAACTCTCGATTTAGAGGCAATCAAATTGACACAAACAGATCCATCATCGTATCTTGTGAGCAGATACACACAAGCTGCATAAGCGGTTGAGCTCGCATCTGAAAAGCCGTGGACTTCAAACTCCGTCGGTTTGGCCGCTTTCGTTTCAAACAAACAACGAGGCAATTTCACGTCTTGAAGCCTTTGGAGATCGAAAATTATCGAATTGAATTTGTTTCGCATGTCACCTTCAAGTTCATCGTTCCAATTAACATTTTCGACGCACAAAATCTGAAACATTTCTTTCAACTTGATAGTGACCGGTGTCAGAAATCCCAAAGGATCAAATATTTTGGCTGTTAAACTGAGCACTGATCTTTTCGTCGGGGGCAGCGTATTCGCAAATTTGATCAGTTCTTGAAAATCGAAATAAAATTCGTCAGATTTCGTGTCCCAATTTAGGCCTAAAACTTTCGCTTTGTCATTTACCTCATCTGCTGTTTGTGGGCCTAAAGTTTTCTTCGCAAACGATTCATCATCTTCTCTCACTGGCATACTTATTTCGTCGTTTTTAAAATCTGTTTTCAATTTGGTTTCTTCGTTTTGAATCAATTTCATCAGATGGGGGGAATTCGATTTCCACTTTCTTAGATTAAAACCTCCACGTTTCATGATTTCTTTGGAAGACTCGAAAATTTCAAAGGCTTCTTCGACTGAATTTGCTCCGCCCGCCAAATCATCCACAAATAATTGATTTTTCAGCAATTTAACGACATTGGGATTGCTGTTTTCGAATTTGCTCAAATGCTCGTTGATTACGTAGCCTAAAGTGCTCGGACTTGATTTTAAGCCGAAAACTAAACGCCGGAACCTGAGATGTAACAATTTCGGAGCCTTTTCATCATCAGAAGCTTTGTACCATAGGAACCGCAAGGCATCACGGTCCTTTTCGGCAATAGAAATTTGCAGAAAGGCTTTCTCAATATCTGCAACCATGGCGATTGGTTTCGATCGAAATTTGGCTAACACATCAAAAATGGGCGGTATGAAGTTAGGTCCATTTTCAAGATAATCATTCAACGATAAATCATTTTCCTGCGATTTTGCAGATCCATCGAAAACAATTCTCAATTTAGTTGTTTCTCTGTCTTTCCTCGTTACGCCAAAATGAGGAAGATAATGTGTCTCATTTTGCTCGATGAATTCGCTTGTTTGTTCAGCTTCTGGCACTAGTTCAATTATGCCTAACTTCAATTGCTCATCAATGATTTTATCATACTCTTGTAAAACCTCTTTGTCTCTTTCGAGACGTGAATACAACGAATTTAACCTATTCAATGCTTGATCGAGGTCAGCGGGTAAGGGCTCAGGCTCTGAACCTTTTCTGGGAAGCTCTACTTCATATCTTTCACCATCGTGACTGATTTCTTTCAAAAACGGATGTGTTTTGTTCTCTTTTTCTTCGTAAATACCCAAAGATTCGGTATCCCAAAATCGTTTTAATTCATTCGCCAAAATGTCGTTTTCGGTTTCCAAGGGGGGACGTTCTTCTATGCACAAATTCGATATTGTGTTGTTTACTTCATCATTAGTGGGGGCTTTCACAGGGCCTGACAAAAGCCAACCAAATTTGCTCTTTACTGCTATGGGCCCTTCTGTTCCCTTAATTACGTCTCCAGATACAAAGTCCCAGTATCTGTCGGATCCAATCAAAATGTCTACGGGTTCATTTTCGTTTTCTGAATTTAGGGCGTCGGCAAACTCTAGGTTTTCTAGATGGGGGTATTGTGTTAAATCTACCCTCGCGGGTAAATTTGTGCAAAGGGTGGGAAAACTCAAGGCTGTTAATTCAACCTTCTCATCACTAACCCCTTTTAAGCTAAGCTTAACTAAACTGCAAACACTCTTCGTGAATTTCTCGCCACCAAACGTGTTCAAATGAACCGTCTCTTTCTTCATCGGTTTCAGATTCAGCTTTCTTCTCAAATTTTCAGTTATGTATGTTCGCTGACTTCCATTATCAAACAGTATGCGTACAGGAACTCCCGTCGATTCTCCTTCCTTATATGCCATCGTTTTCGCTGTCTGCAGTAAGACTCTTCGTGATTCATTTCGTGATGATGCAGAAGCACTCGTCGTTGTGTTTTCGCTCGAAGCCTGTCTCGGTTCGTTTCTCGTATTGCTCGCATTGCTCGTAGTCGCATCTCTTCTTGTTTCGTTATCAGACTTCGTTATCTCATCGCAAATCGATTGGTGGTGTCGCTTGTTGCATCGTCGACAATTTCTCGTTGTGTAATTACAATTTCGTACTCGGTGATTTGGTCGTAGACACAAAAAGCACCGTCCTTGTGTTTTAAGAATCTGCTTTCGCTCATTAATATTCTCCACTTTGCTGCATGAGGCTGAATAGTGTTCACCTTTACAATAAATGCACCAGATATTCGAATTTCTTCTTTCGCTTTCATTAAACAGCACAGAGGCTGTAGATCTCGTGTTTTGGTTCCAATTGTTCGGGTTAGATACATGTGATCTCGTTTGACTCGTTGTCGTTTCACTAATTTTCGCTGCTTCTCCGATTTCTCTCGCTTCCACTTCTCGTTCCAGCAATTCCAACAGTTCATTCATTGACCAAATTTCTCGGGATATCAATCGTGATACTTGCACTCGTACGTCGGTCGGAAGTTTTCCCATCACAATTGGGATCCATGTCGCTCCATGTGTTTCGCTAGATAGTCCCATATTTTCGAGCCCTCTAACACTTATGCTGATCTTATCATATAAATACCTCAGTTGTCCTGGTTTGTCGCCACTGCATGGTTTAAGCTTGATCAGCTCATCGGTAATGGTCGAAATCGTCAATTGTTTTCTGCCGAATCGTTTCCTTATTCTTTGCTTTGCCTCTTCGTAATTGGCCTCGGTGATTTGCAACCCTTCAATGACCCTTGCTGCTGGCCCCTCCAGATAATACTGTAAATAATTGAACTTCTCAATTGTTGGGATTTCATCGTTACTGTCAATCGCAGTTTCAAATCTGTCCCAAAATCCAGCAAATTTCAGCAAATCTCCGTTGTATTTTTGCAGATCTAATTTCGGTAGTCGGGCGTGGCTTCTGGTTGTACTTGCTGTCGAATGCATGCTTGAGTTTGGACTCATCTCTCGTTCGTTTCGTCTCTGATTTCGAGTTAAAATGTGTTCCATCTTGTTCAGTGCTTCTGTTATCTTGTAGTTGATTTCTTCGCTTTCGTCTATTTCTTTCTCTATAGTTGTAACGTCGCATATTGCCAAGATTTCGTTATCGATAATATCTAAAGTTCCTTTCTTCTGTTCCAATCGTGTTTTCAAATTCTTGATCGTAAATTGGCCTTCGTTCGATAAAGTTCCTCCATCTATTACATCGTTAACTTCGTTGATATACTGTGTTATCTTTCCTCGATGTGCCTTTCTCGACGCTTTCAATCGTTGTAGTTTCTCGTCAGTTTCTTTGCCCATGGTATCGCGAATATGTATCTCTTCGTTCGTGTTTAGGTTCGTTCTGCCCCACGTTGGGCGCCAATTTATGTCGTAAATACTCTCGAATCTCAGGCAAAACGATCCTATCTCTATCGTATATGGACCATGGGGCAAATCTATCACATGTTGAAACTATCGACCGAACTCTACAACGCTCTCTGTCAACTCATATTCTAACTACGCCTACAATCATAAAGTCGTTAATCATCAAAAATGTCAATCAACATAACTAGCTCAGCGAAGCGTGGTCTCTAAATTAACAACAACAACAAAACGTCACGATAGACGTCACGTGAAAATGCTTCGGAAATAATTCATTGAAGGGATTTGAATAATTAATTTGCGTTATTGCAAATCATGTAACATGTAATTTTGGACAGGTTTTAGAATCATCGGAGTCTCGGTTAGGGTGTATTTACTTGTAGGAAACAGCTGAACAACGCAAAATCAGGCGAAGGAATGGCAATATATGAGAAGAACGAATAATATAGTGATAACTGAACTGTGCGAGGGTGTGTGGGAATCATCGTGGTACCGGCCCGTATGAGCATTTTTCAGATCAGAGGGCATGAATTCGCGCTTGAGATGATTTGTCGTCGGGGCAACCGAAGGTGAAGCCTTCCTGAAAAATTTTCCGGGCCACGCTCTTTTTCTTTTGGCAACGCCCTTCTGTGGATTGCCGAAGCGGATTTTATGCTCGGAGGTCCTGGAGGCAAATCGAAAATTCACGACTCCACATACATTTCAAACAAGCTAGCTAGAACCAAGCTTCAGGACAAGAACACTTTGTCGACAGCATTGTCAATGACATTTGGCTTGAAATTTATATGAAAGTCATTGCGAGTTCTCGCAGTTTATAACTGACTTTGATTAACGAAGTCTGGACACTTTTTCATTTCACTTGACGAAGCGCTTCTGATGTCATAAGTGCAGACCTTAGCGAAGTTCATTTTCGTCCGTCGCCATCTCCAACCAATTCTTTTGCGATGCTGACAAGGTTGAGTTTACTGAGAGAGAAAAGTTCAATTGGGAGTTAGCTCCTACTCTCACTACATTTTATATTATTACGAATATAAAAATTCAACTTAGGGAAATTTTTAGGGGAGGAGGCCGGCGCAACCGGACCCCAATAGCTGCTGCTGGCCTGTCGTGGCAATATTGTACCTTATGGGATATTATTATTATTATTATTAACACTTTATTTTACAATGTTGGCATAAAAAAAGGTATACAATAGCTACACATGCATAAAAATATTTACAAGTATAGCTAATAAAAGCCAACTAATTCAGATAGCAAAAACAGAATGGATAGAAAATATCATGTTGAACAAACCTAAAACCTAAAACTTATATAAAACCTAAAAGTGGTATGAAATTTCGGCAGAGCCTACATTGGCATTGGCACTCATTTCCTTTCCAAGCTTTGATTTTGGTCTTAAATTCAATCAAGTTAGTTGAGTGTCTAATTGAAACTGGAAGTGTACACCATAACTGTGGACCCCTATATCGAACAGTTTCTGAGCCATACATTACTGATCTCACTCTTGGTAAGTTAAAATCGCGATCATTTCTGAGGCTATACTGGTTGGTTTGTGGACAAAATATTTCTTTCATAAAAGGAGGATTTAAGCCATGCTTTGTTTTGAACATTTCTATCATTAATACTTGTAAGTTCTTCTGGTGAACAGATACACTGTTATCATGTCCTAAGAGATCTTCAAAACTAGACTCCTGATCTCTATACGTTATTCTAAGGGCTCGCTCGTGCAGTTTGTTGATTTTAGTATTTAGTTTCCTACTATGGAACATCCATGCCAAAGGACAGTATTGAAACTGGCTATTTATGAATGATGTCATCAACATCCTTAATTTAGCTTGGTCCATATAGTGTGCAATGCGTGACAGAGCATAGAGCTTGTTGCTGACCTTTTGACATAGATTACTTACATGTTGCTCAAATGTAAGTTTGCTGTCTAAGGTAACTCCTAGCAATTTTCCTTCAGTACTATTAGCAATAGTAGAACTGCCAATTTTAACCGAAACAGAATCACTACTCATATTTCCAAACGTTAATAGATGACATTTGTCTTCATTGAGCTTCATATAGTTGTCAGAGAACCATTTGATTGCATGGGCGGAATCTATTTCTAACCTAGCAACAACATTATCAGTATCAATGTCACAAGCAAATAAAGTTGTGTCGTCGGCATAATTGCATACATCAGTATTATTTAAGGAAAGAAGCAAATCGTTGATATATATATTGAAGAGAAGAGGTCCAAGGACAGATCCTTGAGGCACTCCTAAAGTCAGTCGCTTCCATGAGCTAAAAGACCCATTGACCTTGACCCTTTGTTGTCTGTGATGTAAGTAACTATAGATTAGAGACAATGCATCGTGACTAAAGCCGTAGGCATGCAATTTGGCTATAAGGAGATCATGTCTCAGGCAGTCAAAAGCCTTAGAAAGATCCATCATGACAGCACCAACTTTCCCACCTACGTCAATACAAAGTTTAGTTTTTTCCAAAAAACGCACTAAGGCTTGTTGAGTGTTATATCCTTTGCGAAATCCACATAATAGTATGGACAAATACGGTTCTATGTGTTCTTCCACTTGTTTGACTAGAAGCCTCTCGAAGACTTTTGAAACAGTTGGCAGAACACTAATTGGCCTGTAGTTTTTCTTAACTGTACTTTCTTTTTGTTTATGAAGTGAGGATACGTCTGCACACTTAAGCTCATCAGGAAAAGTGGAGCTTCCAATGCAATTATTAAATATTTCCCGTAAAGGTTCGGAACATATATCAGAATTATTCTTAAGAATCTTTGGCGGTATATTCTTGAAAGTTGTGGCCTTCTTGGGATTGAGCCTTTTGATTTCAGTTTCCATTTCCTCTAATGAAACAGGGTTGAAAGTGAATGATTCTACATTCAAAAAGTGGCTCTTAATTTTTAGTATGCTGGGATGATTAGAGTATCTTTGTACCGACTTTTCGATAGGATCTAATATGCCCTCAGTGTCTGAAATATTATCATTATTCTCTTTTATACCAAGGGACTCTGTTACCGTTACAAAGAAACGATTGAAAATCTCTGCAACTTCAATATCATCAGATATAATCTCATCATCTTCGACTAAAACTATCTTGTTATTGCTCTGACATTTGTCAGAAAGAGCAGGCTTCACTGTTTTCCAGAATTTCCTATTATCGGTGACCAAATTGATATCTAACTTACTGTAGTAGTCTTTTTTAGCTTGCCTGAAAAGCTTAACGCAACGGTTACGTTGTTTACGATAGTTGTTCCAATTCTCAGCCGTCCTAGATTTGTTATGTTTATTTCTAAGTCTAGAACGCAACATAATTGCTTTGCGTAAAGCTCTCGTCATGAACGGGGCATGGTTTGCACGTACATATTTCTTTTTAGTAGGGGCATGCTTATCTAACACTTCGTTGAATACATCTTGAAATGAAACATAGTCAGTAGGGTTGGAATTACTCATAGCCTCACAAAGATCTCGTTTGAAGTCTGATTCGTTGAAATTTTTGTAACTTCTATAGTTTATGACAGATGGACCTATCTTCTGATATTTTGTTTTTAAAACGGTAAGAATCATTTTATGAAAATCAGAGAGCCCTGTTTCGATCGTTGTTGTACTGTGGACACTTCTGTCACGGTTGGTCAAAATAAGGTCAATGCATTTAGGGTTCTCCGACTTGAAACAAGTTGGTTCTCTAACCATGCTCTTAAGACTATACAAATCTAGAAAGTTCTTTAATTCCCCCTCATTTACGGTCATGTTAAAATCACCAAGAATAATGAAATTCTCAAATTCTCCACTATATTTGTCAAGTGCCCTTCCTAAGTTATCTAGGAAAATCTCTTCTGACTGGGTTGGTGGACGATACACACTAAGCAGAACCCATTTCTTTTTATTCAAATTGACTTCTAAAGAGATACATTCTATCCCTTCCGCAAAGCTAACAGAAAGTCTTTGCGGACGAAATGTATTTTTTGAAAAGGTCAACTATTGGGACCATTGCGGTATTCATTGTCAATGACATGTTGCTGTCACTTTTGATAGCACTTTCTTGTGGACCACATTCCATTCTCTACCAGCTCTTGTCATCTCATAGAGCCTAATCCTACCTCCTACAAGTGTGGGTTCCGAGTGTGCAAAAATGAAGCCAATTCACTCACTCTACGAGAAGACCACTGTTTTCAGTTATGCTAATTTGAAGATAATTCAAAACGGTGTAGAAACAAGTTCCTTTGATCGGAGAGCGGACAATACGAAGCCGAGAAAGCATTGCTATAATGCAGTACTCTAATCAGAACACCTCCGTAAAAGATTGGCTTTTCATCATTCCAAACATCCTTCCTTGGGAATTGTTTGGCATACCCTCTGCCTTTTTCACAATCTACATTTAGATTCTACTTAAAAGTTTGACGAATCTATAGGGTGTCGCAAAAAAATTGTGTTCCGTTTGTTTGGGTGCTGTGGAGGAGCTGTAGATTCAATTTTCTCGGTTTTTTGACAGTTGCATAGGTCAGGCTTCAACTTAGAGTTTGGGATCTTTTTCGGGTCAATCTGACTCGTGGTTGCTGATTTATGGGAGAGGAATGGCGAAACTATTGGTTGCTTCAAAAACAGTACTTCCGTTGTTCTCCAGCAATGTCAGAATAATGTAAGTTTTCAAAGAAAGGGTTCTTGTATCGAATGAAAATTTCTTTGCAATTTTTGAAAGGTAGAAGTGCTCTCTTATGAACAGACAACACTGCTAAGCCTTTAAAAGGTTTAGCAAAAACTTTAATACGATGCTATAATCCTTTTTCCGAAAACTTTCTTTATTCTGATATTGCTGGAGAACGATAGAAGTGCTGCTTTTGAAGCAACCACTTATTTTGCCTTTTCTCTCCCATAAATTGACAACCACCTGTCAGATCGACTCATGCAAGGTCTCAAACTCTAAGTTGAAGCTTGACCTATGCCACTGTGTTTCAAACGAGGTAATTGAATCTACAGCTCCTCCATAGCTGCCCCACAAACAAGGCACAATCTTTCTAGCGCACGCTCTACTAAAAACAGAATCTTTACCAATCAAACATGTCAAATATTACTATGATTTCTTATTTTTTCATCCTGTCAAGTAAATATTATATTTGTGGTCTAATGTTACAAGTTTATAAAAGTTTACAAGTTTTAAAAGTTTACAAAACTTTGCACGACTTGAATCCGGCTTTTATGAACAAACTGTTTTCTCTCAAAACCCAATAGCTATAATCTTCGAAGAAATGACGTTCTATCCATTCCTAAAGTCAAAACTACAAATAATCGTATCAAATCCATCAGCTTTTTCGGGCCAAAGATTTGGAATTCTCTTTCAAATAGAATAAAGTTATCTAGAAATGCGAATCAATTCAAAACTCCCATAAAAGACTGGTTTCTCGAAAATAAATGGGCCTGTAACGTTTGCAGTCAATAAGTTCCATAATGCAATCTCTAGAATGGCTTCATGTTAGTGTTGATTAGTGCTCACACTATACTTGAAAATGATTAGTTGATTAGCCATTTTCTTTACATCACCATGAAATCAACACTGCGACCGCTAGCAACATGAAAACTCACAGTTAGACTAAAGTTTAGGTGCTAAATCCGAATTTGGCCTCTAAAACTTCATATGAACGAATTTTGAATAATTTCCAAAACAAGGCTGTTAATTTGTATTCAATTAACAGCCTTGTTTTGGAAATTATTCAAAATTCGTTCATTTGAAGTTTTAGAGACCAAATTCGGATTTAGCACCTAAACTTTACTCTAACTGTGAGTTTTCATGTTGCTAGCGGTCGCAGTGTTGATTTCATGGCGATGTAAAGTTTGAAATCTTTGAAGGATTTTACCGTGAAAGTGGCTCAAAGTGTAAAGTTTCACCCCGAACAACTTTTCACGGTCCAATCCCTTACAAATCTTTGAACTTTACTTTGCCATAAAGTTAACACAGCAATTGCCAGCAGTTTGAAAACATATGACTGGAGCAAAGTTTGAATGCTAAATCCGATTCTGGGCTTGAAATTTTCACACGAACAATAGGAAGAAATTTTGACAGACTTCCATAACGAATAAAACGATAATGAAAAGGACACGATACCAATGTCGCTCGTCGGATCCGAGGATGCTTGCATTGATAATTCGTGAATAAGTTTGACAACAGGAACACTGCAATGCAACGAAGAACAACAGCAAATATGGGCGAAATTAAGAATATATATTAAGTACCAATATTTCGTCCTGCCATGCAGGACTTCTTCAAGGCAGTTCTGCCCTAAAGATTAGAAGATGAAGATTTGAAGATGAACTGCCCTGAAGAAGTCCTGCATGGCAGGACGAAATATTGGTACATAATATATATTCTTAATTTCGCTCATATTTGCTGTTGTTCCTCGTTGCATTGCAGTGTTCCTGCTGTCAAACTTATTTCATAACGAAGCTGCTTAATTGAAGTGGATCATTGTGAAACTAAAATTAAGAAAGGTATTATTGTCATAAGCTATGAAAATTCTGTCTTACCTGAGCACTATTGGTTCTGCTTATTTTACTCTCGCTTGAATTATTGTGAAAGTTTCCTTTGCTTTATCATCCCAAGACTTGTAGCTTCACTGCTGCTCTAAGAATTTTTCCTTGCTTGAAATACTAAAATCATTGAAAAGACATAAGATTTGAACAAACCTTTGACAATGTACTGCTCATAACTTGAATTGGTTTCAAAAGTTGGCAGTTGTCTTGTGCATAATGCAGATGTGGCCTTGAATCTTTAACTGGCACCTGTAAAGTAATTTTGTAATCTAAAGGGGCTGAGTCAAATAATATGAACAACAAACTTTTTTCAAAAGGACGATTTTGCTGCATTTTCAATAGACCGTATGACAGAGATTTTCCACTACTTTTCTCAAAATAAAGGTGTTAATTTGAAGATGGACTCTTGAATTTCAAAGAGAAACAAACGAGGCACTCGTATGCTGCAGGATTGCAGAAATATTGGTGGATTTTAAGAAGTTACTTTATTGTAGATTCACCCCGTCCACCGAAATCTGTTTACAACACACATTAAACAGATAACAGCTTTGTTATGGTTACGTTGCCCAGCCCCTTTAACATAATAAATATCAATGTTGAAAGAGTATCATTTTGTTGAATGTTGAACGCTTATATCATACAGCACTAGAGATCACTTATGTAAGGCAGTGATTACTGATGAATCTGGGACAATGGTCTTCAAGTCCACAATACCTGTGCGACCTCTTCACCCGAAATTCGGTCCTCTCATCACATAGCCTTCGTAATACGGGGACCGACGTTGCGTTACCGATGAGAAGGTCTACAAAGAGCCAGAAATGCCACAGGGGCATCAGTTTAAATATTCGTAGTTATTATTTAGTATTTCTCGATATTGTTATTTTTAACATTTTCACTGTTACTCGATACTGTTGTCTTTCTTGCTTCTGAAGAGCCGCGAATACTTTGACCAATGCGAAGGAGAGCAGAAAATGCGAAGGAAGTGAGGGAGAGAAAAGCGGAGGAGGAGCGAGATAAGAGAGAAGGAAGAAAAGGACCACACGTGGGCAGTGTGTTGTAAACAGATTTCGGTGGATGGGGTTTATCTACCATAAAGTAACTTCTTAAAATCCACCAATATTTCTGCAGTCCAGAAGCAAGAAAGACAACAGTATTGAGAAATAGTGAAAATATTCAAAATAACAATATCGAGAAATACTAAATAATAACTAAGAATATTTAAACTGATGCCCCTGTGGAAATGCTTCTCTCACAAAGGCGTTTGCATAACCACTCTTCTCAGAAAACAGTTAACTTCTCCAATATCATTCGGTCTAGCGAAAAAAAAGCAATAAAAAGGACGTTATCCTACACAGTCTTGGTAATCGAAAGATATGGAAATCGCAATGTTTCCGTTGGCTTTGCAAACAATGTGGCCAGCAAAACCAGCAATTTCACAACCTTCCATTTCGTCTCCTTTGAGACTTCATGAGCATTCACAAAACATCAATTTCTCCAAGAGTCCACAATGAACAGAGACCTGAAAATAACCTTTTGCAAAAGGGTTTAACTCTTTCTTATGTGCTAATCAGTTGAGCAAGGTTTCTACCTTTCGATGTCGAAAAGTAGTCAGAAAGATAAATTTCGATTGCGACAAATCTAGCCTAGCTTTTTCATTTAGACTTGGTAAAGTTGTAGATCAACGATCTAGCTAACATTTTACGCTAATGTTTTATTTTCTCTCGTTTTACAGCTACCAGTTGAAAAGCCCTAATTTCTTTGACCAGTGATCTGCCTTGGCTCAGTTGTTTTTTGTCGTCTGTGCGTATTGTGTCTTGGTTTCGCGGTTTTGTTCTTTGTTTTTTGTATAGAAAATTAATTTGATTTGTAAGCGCCATCCATAGTGAAGACCCGGTGACTCTATGTCTTTCTTCACTATTGATGGCACACTGTAATATAACGTTATATATTGCAGCGAAAGAAAACCGAAAATTTTTCAAAAAGTTTTCGAGACAAATCCACTTTTCTGGAATAAACAAAAATCTTTTTAAAATAATTTGCAAAGCCAGCCTTACTGGAAACATTGTGATTCTCATATCTTTTGATTGGCAAGACTTTTTAGAACAACGTCCTTTTTACCGATTTTCCATCGACCGAATAGTAGTAAAAAAATAACTGTTTTCTGTGGCCCCGTTTACACGATACCGTTTTCATTTCATATCGGATTGGGTAAGGCAATCCGATATGAAAATTTCTTCTGTTTACACGATGCCGTTTTCATTGCATATCGGATTGGTTACATGCCACTTTTAGAGCGTTTTCATTTGAAAACGCGAAAACGATATGAAGCATATCGGATTGGTGCGTTCTCGTGTAAACAGGAGGCCAATCCGATATGAAATGAAAACGGTATCGTGTAAACTAGGCCTGAAGAGATTGGTCTTGCAAAACGGCAACTCGCTGTTCACTGGAGCGGAAAGCAGAGTTACCTTGAAAGAATTAAGTGTGAAACATGAAATATGAAAATATAAGCAGCATTGAAAGTGGGAGAATCAACCAGCGAAAGAACTTTGCTTTGCTTGTTGAATCTTATGATGAAGTGTGTTCAGCTCAATTTTCATCAAAGGCTAATGCCATACTCGTTATCTTAAAGAAAAAAGTCGATACACTCAAGGTGCATGATCTGAAAATCTACAGCCGTATTTCGATCTATAATGAAATGTTTTTTCCTTACTCTTAGAGGCCGTGATTAGGTTCTTAAAGGCGAAATTGCGTGTCATGCAAGAAGAAATGGATAGGGTATCGACAGAGAATAGTGAATTGGTACGTAGCGTAGTGGCATTTCTCGTTGCATTTCTCATGTGGCACAACCGATGTGGTCACTGTGCTAGCACGATTCATTTGCTATGTATAAATTTCAGGTGTTGTGTTTGGTAACTGTCATTCAGTCTGTGTGGTTGTTATTGCCATGGCTTCACCACTGTTATTTTATTATCGTTTAGCTTCGCAAGATCAAGACATCAGATAACAAAGTAAAAGAGCTTACAGAGGAGCAACAACAATTGCAGAAGACCAAATCAAATCTCCAAGTAAGAAATCGTTTTATGTAAACAAGATAAGAGTATGCTTTCGCGGTAAACTTGTAGTTAAAACATAACAAATAGCTGCTAGTATATGCAGACCATTTATGTATAAGACTGGCTTTCTGAAACCTTTCCAATATTTACATTACACAGGTATCCGCCGAGCAATGCGGTACGTGGAATGAGCGAAGATGAAATAAAATCATACCAAGGATTTCTGCGATTGGAAGAACTTGTTTCTTGCGTTATATTTTTCTGGTACTAGAGTTAAGCCTTATGCCCTGTCTTATATGTATAATGTATGTCGTCTTTAGCGTACAATAAAAGCCTGCAAACAAGAGCACATTTTCCTACAAACCAGATTGACTATGTTCTTATGAACACATTGCTCTTCTTGCATCCATTTTGAGGCTCTTAGTCCGAAGGCCCTAACAACTGTCGTGAGTACAAAGCTGTACAATGTGTATTTGATAAACATAAGGGATGCATAATGGCATTTTGAATGTTGGAGGAAACCGTAATATGTTGCAGGCAAAAGCAACTTTGTTACAGAAATTTCTCAATCAATTTTGCTTACAACTATTTGGGTCATTTGGACTTCAATGGAGTTTCTATGCACTAAACACGATCAGAGAAATATTTAGATTCCCGACCCATAAACTTAGTTTTTTTCAGTGTTTGACTGAAATTGATTACGTTTGGGGCTGTTAAAGGGGCAAGGTCACGTAGCCGTAAACAGGCCTGTTATCTCGATAATCTATATTGTTGTCCACACGTGGTCATTGTGTTCTGCTCAGATTTTGGTGGATGGGGTGAATCCACAATAAAGTTACTTTTGAAAATCCACCAATATCTCTGCAATCATACAACATATGAGCGAAAGCAAAAATGGCAATGACATAAAATTATGAATGATTTAGTGGACATTCGGAAGACAAAGTTTACTGAGTCAACCTGTACCAGCAATTTCTGCCAAGCACAATTTCTAATACCATACTGCAGAATTGATGCGTATAAATATTCGTTCTTTCCGAGCGCAGCGAGACTGTGGACTCATGTGCCTGTAGAAATCAGGTCGCAACAAACAATAACAAGCTTTAGAAGCTTACTCGAAGCAATTAAGTTAGTGTAAAGATATTAGTGGGGATATTAAAAAAAAAGACTTCAGTTTAAAACAACATTTTAAGTGCAATATAATTTAAAAAAATAATTTTCTTTCTCTTTTTGTAAATGTAGTTATTTGATATTCATTGACAATTGGACACACTAATATATTAACCTGGACTTGTGCGTAATAACCTAATTGTAGGTTGATGTGCAGTAAATTTATAGATCGATAGATAGATGAGTGTTCGGTTTGTTTCTCTACGAAGGCCAAGAATCCATCTTCAAAATAACAGCTATATTTTGAGAAAAGTAGTGGAAAATCTTTCTGTTATTGACTATCAAAGATACTTGAAAATTGTCGTTTCGAAAGAAGCTTGTTTACATTACCAGACCCTGCCCCTTTAAGGTCTATTGCTCTCCCGGGGGGGGGGGTAACTATCATATATGCAGGAACGGGATGTGCCATTTTTAGTGTGCCTTTTTTCGAGCAGAAAATAAATTTTGGCGTATTATTTCTGGTGATATCACAAGTATTCATAAATTTTGGGGTATCATTTTAGAAAAATGACTCTTTAGGGTATTGGTTTTGATCAAATTTCATTTACTTGGTTAAGATTTTGGATGGCTGTCAAAATTTTAGGGTATACATTTTCAATGGCCTGTAAATTTTGGGGTATCGTTTTCGAGCAAATTCATAAATTCTAGGGTGCAATTTCAGACGTCAAATGGCACACTCCCGTCACCCGCTTTTTGAATGTCCCTCCCCAACCGGGATTACTCTTGATTAATGCGTCACCTGATAAGAACACGGATGATATCAGTCAGCTTTTTGTTATTATCGCTAGTTGCCTTTTCTCCAAAAATCAGTTAGAAGACTCTAATTTTCTTATGTTCTTATTTGCGGGGTTTACTGTCATTATCATTTGTTACGAAACGTCTTATTCTTGAACTATGTTTCTTGCATAATGAAAAACGTCGCATGTGACAAACTTGCTAGATTTCGTTATCTGCAAAACCATTTCACTTATATCGAACCATCCGTAAGCTCTTCGCTACAGAACGCTTAGTAATAGACTCGTAATATTACTGCAGCATAACATTGTTGCGCTCATAAGAAGCTACAATGCCAGGCCAAATAAAGCTGCGGCTATCTTCCGATGATTTTGTATGATTCTCTCCCTTTTACAGCCTAAGACCATCGATATCTCCTATTTATTGATATTTTTCAAGTAAATTGCAAATTGACAGCTGTTACCACCTCTTCTCATGGGCATTTAAGGAAATTACGCTTGGTGTTTCTCTTCTTTTCAGAATCAAGTAGAAAAGTGGAAGAAATTATACGAAGAGACGAAGCAAAAGAATTCAGAAGCAGAGCAACAAATTAGCCAACTTAAAAAAGTAAGCATTTTGAAGAAATATAACAGAACTCTTCACGATGTTTTTTTATCAGATAGGTTTTACAGCAAAACGTCGATAGTCATACCGTCTACGGAAGAGTACCACATTCTTTCATAGGGCAATTAATTTCATATGGCATTGCAAAGTAAAGAATTCAAGGCAGTCATTCCATTTGCTTGTAGCTGTTTCTATAATTTCGCTCTCAGGCCTAGCCACAAGGTGTAGCTGCTTATCACTAACCACCATCCATTTCAAAGCAAAGAGAACCTAGCTCAGAGGCGACTTTGCCATCATACAATGGACTTTGAGGCCCAAAGGATATGCTTACTGATTGGTCTTTAAATCCAGACATGCCAGAGCATGTAGCCCCGTGAAGTATCTCTCTTTCTCACTTGAAAGGGTCCCCATGCCAAACTGTAAACAATTATGTCAATACCGCGGTTTTAGGCCCGTTTCCAATGTATTCTGCAACTTGTTTGATGGATTCACAAAAATTTGATCATGAAAATCCGCTAATATACGAGCAATCATAAAAGATATGAATGTTAAATTTTGAATTCCTTGCTCAACGATATATGAGAATTGACCTTCAAACTTAATGTTTTCATACTGAGAAAGAGATGAAGCTCTGAGTGAGCTGAAAGATTGCCAGCCAAAACTGCAAAGGCACAGTTTAGACCAAAATTTGGGGACAGCACACGTTAAGATGAGTTTTGCAAATTTCAAAAATCTTTTTTCAAAGTCTTTAACCTGAAGGTTAGTGGTTCTTATGAAAGGTTTTTACTGTGCTATAGTTTTCCTTCTGCAAACTTTAGATCCACATAGCATGTCATACAGTAGCAGATTTTTCTGTGCCAGATCGATAACTCGAGAATGATCTTTATTTTAGGAAACTGACTCATTTAAAAGGGAGAAGAAACAATTATCTGCAAATATCAATGGCTTAGAAGTAAGGTAAGCATTGAATTGATTCCCCAAAAGACTGCCATCCCCGTATTCCCCCGAAACCATAATCTTGTCTGCACTGTTTAATGGTTTGATTGCAACATAAAAAGGATACTGTGGCAAATCTCAGTGATATGATATTTATTTCTGACATGTCATTTGAACAAAATGAATCTGTTGTCTAATTTTTTGGAATTGATCTCTTGTTGTAATTCCAGATTAAATCGTGCCCTAGAAGAAACCGACAAGAACAGGGCTGCATTACAGCGAGCAAAGGAATCCTCGAAGGTACTGCGTCGTTTGTTGAAAGAGTTGATAATTGATAATAATCATAATTTCATATATCGCCAAAATGTACAATATATATCTTCTTTAGTGCTGCACAATACCTAGGTTAAAGTTCTATTTGTGTAAGGGACAACCTCTTATTAGCAGAGACTGACTTTAAGAAGCAACATGACAGAATAAGAGAAGGGAACCGTTTTTGAAGGAATGATTATGAAATGTCAATGGACTTACCAACTCATACAATGTACCCTTAGATCTTTTCTCCACACTTGCTTCACCGTCAAGCTCAGCATTCCCGTAGGAGGACAGTTCGCATTGATATCTTTAGCTGTGATGACATCTCAATCATATTCATTTTCGGTAGAATTACCATCCAAATTCTCTTCAACGCTGGATAATTGTTTCATTTGACTGTGAATGATGGATGCCCAGCCAGATCGTCAGATCTATGAATAAAACAGACATGAGTAAATTTGCCAACATATGTGTTTATTTGCTCCTCTTGATCGATGAACCAAGCATTTTCGGAGCAAGCAGACTTTAGAAAGGGAAGGCACTAGCTTTCGGATGACAAGAAACAATTTCTGAATGATTTGCTCTGACTTTTAAGTGAATACGAAAGTTCTCCGGAGTTCGAAATTTGATATAGTGCGCTGAGAAAAGAAAACTGCGCTCTTCAAATGATTTCGATTGAGAGCTTTTTGACAATGATGTTATTATCGCATCAATCGAGTGGGTCAAAGATGAACTTTAAACGTTTGGTGGGCTGTGAAATAAAAAGTATGTGTTCGATAGTCAAAACCAAAAAGCTGATCTATCAGTCAAAGGCTAGCTTATGAGAAAATTTTGTTTGGTAAATCACAGATCTTTAAGCCCAGCAATTAGAAAAAATTACTGTAAGGGATTTGTATTGGAATCGAGAGTTCCATATTCCATTCTGGCTCATGATTTATTTGACTCTAACGTTTACATCGTCGGGTTCAGAACTATAATTTTAATTTCAATAGCAAGTAAATTATAGACCAGAATGGAATATGGAATCCTCGTTCCCAATACATGCACTTTACCAGCATGTTCTTAATTTCTGGATGTCAATGTTGAGTGATTTTACCAAACAAAATTTTCTCATCTAAGTTAGCCTTTGACTGATAGACTAACATTTCAGTTTCGAATATCGGCCGCACACTTTTATTTCACAGCTCCTCAAACGGGCTAACTTTTTTGGCTCGACTTTTCTAAATTGCTTGTTTCTAATTTTCTATTTCATTAGTCACAGTTTGATCGTCTAATTTTTGTAATTTTTAGGATATCAGTGAACAGGAAAGGAAAAGAATAGATCAGATAATCGCAGATAATAAAAAACTGGAGAAACAGAAAAATGAATTGATGAATGCATTCAAGAAACAGATGAAACTGATCGATATTCTTAAACGCCAAAAGGTTTTTATTTTAGTCAAGTCTTCGTCAGATCTCTAAACTTTACAGAGTGTCCCTAAAAATTGTGCCTCGTTCGAATGGCTGTTTCGATGGAGGTGTAGCTTCCGTTGTCCTCTATTAGGGTTCCAGCGTTCTATGTCAATCTTCTCTGCATTCTATTGTAGAAAATTGTGTATTTATCTGTTGGAAAGCATTGTCGACCCTATTACAAATGTAGGGGAAAGTTTCAGTAGGGCATTAGATATCTTTCTTTCAAATATTGTCATTTCGAGAACGACTAAGTGCTGTTTTTGAAACAACCACTTATTTTGCACTTCCTCTTCCATGAAGCAGCAACTAAAATCGGCTAAGGTTGTTTATACCCATTTCAAGTCATGTTAATACCCACTTGTTTATACCCACTCTTGATAAAACATCTTTTGATTTCTCTGGCAAATTTCATGCCATGCAAAGTTATGCCATGAACGCATAAAGTAGCATGATACCAAAACTTCCCAAGGGCATGGTCGTATGACTTGAAATGGGTAAAACAAACCTTAGCCGATTAGGTCTATTAGCCATTGACTCAAACGTGAACTCAAACTCTAAGTCAAGGTCTGACCTATGCAAATAAACAAAAACTGAGACAACCGTTGCCACAACTCTTCTATAACATGCACACAAAGGGGGCACAATTTTTTGGACACATCTCATTAATAATCAATCTGTTTCTCTCTCTATGTCTCTGACTAATTACCATTTGAAGCGTCTTGTACCATACTTAATAGTCGTCGAAAACATGTATTTTTTTAAAGAAGCTGCTTTTGTAGGAAACTCAACCCCGAGATCGCTAAAAATTTAAGAATCTACAGTATTGCAAGAATAAGAATCATCAAGAAAACTATGTAACTCAAGGAAATATTTGGCAAGATTTTACTTCATTTTCACTTGTTTCCTGCATCATATGACTCCGAGGGTACTTTAGTGGTGTCTAAACATAGGAAAGGATTCAGAAAAAACTTCGCTCTGAAACTTACCTGAAGGCACAGGAAGCAAGCATGAAAATATTTATGGAACTACTGAAAAACTCGTAAGTTACAAACTGATTTTCCCTCAGTTTTGGTAAAATGTTTGCTCAATGTTAAAGAATATTTGGAAATTTTGCACCCGTACCCTTCCCATAATTTCTAGCAGCTGATTTTGAAGATTGGAACATTTTTTAATGCAAAATAGCACTTTTTTTAATACAAAATGCAACCTGACACATTCCCAAATTGTGTCTACCTTTTGCATGTGCCGCAAATTGCAGAGTTGCTGATGGCCATTTACAACTACTTCAAGAATAGTTAATAAATTCACTGATGACAGCAAACACATCAAATGACATGCTTCCTTTTCTTCCAGATGCATATAGAAGCAGCGAAGATGTTGCAGTTTACTGAGGAAGAATTTGTCAAAGCTTTGGACTGGGGATCTTAAATACATTCTCAACCCGCATGAACTTACAGCAGAATAAAGATTTTAGAATAAGCTCATACGATGCTGGTATGACTGTTAAAAAACAGCACAAATCGTAACGGTTAGGCCTCCCGATCACAAGAAAACAGCACGAATGGTTCTGTTGAAATTTTTGGCAACAGCAAAGCTAACCGGCACAGTTTGAAAACTGCGTCGTATTGGCAATTTAAAACGATCAAATCGGATCATTTGGTGACGATCTTGAAACAAGGACAGATTGATTGCTCTTACCTAGATAAATTTCTTCGATGCGAAATTCTAATCATGTTATCGCGGAGATTATAAAGAGTTCGGTACCGTAACCTTTTCTGCTGTTTTGAAATTTTGCCAGTATTGTGTAAACATATTCTTCGAATAAGTTATCTTTAAAAAATACTTGTCCACTTTCTTGTAAATATTATGAAAGATTGGGTTTACTACATGCAAGTTAGTGTTTGTGTGGTTCAGAATTCTCCGACTTCCCATTAGTCAATCATACGGGGACGTGCGACAATCTTGGGATAGCTATTTTGGCTAGAAGTTTTTGGGATGAGGTATCCTTTTACTGGAAATTTTCTGGGATTAGGGTCTAGTTTTAACAAAATATGTTTTGGGTAAAACAAGGATTCTTGGGTCTCCAACAGCCACACAAGTGTTTGGGAACTTTATTTGCATTCTGTGATTTGGGATAAAAAATGTCACCTATATTCTGTAGCTGAAGGAACAAAAATTCTTCCGGCACGCACATTCATATATCCAAACCAGGGAGAAATACAGGCTGTCCCATAAAATCGTACCCCGTTTGTGACGCTGCTGTGGAAGAGCCGTAGGTTCAACCATCTCGGTTTTTACACAGCTGCATAGGTCCGGCTTCAACTAAGAGTTTGCGACCTTTTTTGAGTCAATCTCACAAGTGGTTGCTGATTTATGGCAGGGAAAAGGCAAAAGAAGTGATTGCTTCAAAGACATCACGTCCATTGTACTTGACTAATATCGAAATAAAGTAAGTTTTCAAAGAAAGGGTTCCAGTATCGTATCAATATTTTAAAAAATCATTTGAAGGCTTGCAGTGTTGTCTATTCATGAGAGAGCACTTTCTTCCTCTAAAGAGTGTAGAGAAAATTCAATGCAATGCATTCCAGAACGCTTTCTTTGAAAATTTACTTTAGTTGGACATTGCTGGAGAACAATAGAAGTGCTATTTTTGAAGCAAACACTAATTTTGCCTTTTCTCTTCCATAAATCAACAACAACTTGTCAGATTGACTCTTGCAAGGTCTCAAGCTCCAAGTTGAAGCTTGACCTATGCAACTGCGTAAAAACCGAGGCAATCGAATTTAAGACTCTTTCACGGTAGCCATACGAACGGAGCACATCCAGTTCAATAGGCACAACTACTTTGGGACACCCTGCACATCTCCCAGGTCCAAACTCTGGAGTGCCCCCGTACCCCCAGAGACAAACGTGCCCAATCATGATGCAAAATTTAAAAGCGAATGCTGCCGGTTATTTTCGACTTCCATTCAAAACTGCAAAAATAACAGGCCACATTGGGACTCCAAGAGGAAACTCAACTTTAGGCATAGAATAGCTTCCCCAGTGAGATAGTCGAGGGAAAATAAACAGTATGCGAATCTTCGTACATTACTGAGGCAGTTTTTGGAGCAGGATTGTCAAGCATGATACCACGGTCAAGGGGCAAGTCGTCGCAAATCACATTCCCTATGGCGGTGCCAAAAATGGGACCAGTTCAAATAAACGTGTCTTTTTATAAGAAACGGTAGGCTCAATTTTCGAAAGTTAAGAAACAGCCTTGCCCGAATTAAAAAAGTTAACGAACTTTTGTAATTTACAGCTAACATTTTCCCAGGTCACTCAAAAATATTTTGACAATGTGCAGTAATAGCAAATGTTTGGACACTATTTTGAGAGTAAATTGTTATTTACTACCTTGGGTACCAGACTCTCCCAGGGTAGTTTTTTACCTGTTTTGCGTTTCTACTTGTTAATTTGGGACCCCCTTTAAAAAAAATGAATAAGCCCTATACCTTGGCCATTTGAAACTACAAGAATCACGTAAGAAACTTTCGGTAGCAAATCGACCCAAAAATCTTAAAACTGCCAGCCAAGACATTACACGTATGTTTTGATATAAGAAACTAAGAATTTGTCCTAGTACTGAAAGTTTCTTAGAATTATCAGATTTTGAGTATTCGAAGTTTCTTACTCGTAAGTATGTCTTGGCATGAGTATGACTTTCTTAAGCGTTTCATGGCAGTCTGTGCGTTCACTTCCTGTTCCCTCGTGAACATTTCAAAACAATTTTTGCAGCTTATCCAATGATAGAACCTTCTGGGTAATATGATAGCTACAGGAAACAAACGAAAATAATGTTAAACTATGTTAACAATTTCCTTCCTCAAAATAATTAGTTCCTTAAGTTATCTTTTTTCCCAGTATTGGAGTTTAAAAATTTTTGGCTATCTGAAAGTTGAGGCTCATATAAGCAGTTTCTTACTTCTGATTTCATTGCATCGTAATTCATCGGCGATCAATGTCTTAGAGCATGCTGTACGACAATGATCGGCGAAGAATTACGACTCCATGAAAACCATGCTTTATAAAAAGGACCAGTAGCTCCTAATGAAAAAAACACGTTTAGTAGACAGTAGACAATTTGCGATGCACACACTTTTTAGAAGAAAATCAACTCTTAAATCGTAAAAACTTAAGAAACTGTACTACTGGGAAAATGTAACGGAAGAGGGAAGAGCCGGTGGATTCTGTAAAGCCTGGTTTTCATTAAATCGTAATTCATCGCCGATCATTGTCTTATAGCATCGCCGATGATCGCCGATGCTCTAAGACAATGATCGGCGATGAATTACGATTTAATGAAAACCAGGCTTAAAGAATCAGGTCCTCGAAAAAACAAAGGAATTTAACTTGATTTCACACCTCTGAACGCACTCAGTCATACCAGAATACGTAAAAAAGAGCTCCAAACTTTTGCTTTGATGAGCTAAATATGTGAAACCAATTCTTCAAAACCTGGAATTGCTCGGGGACGTGATTCTTTGTTTAGCGAAATTCAACCCTGCTACACATATTTTCCATATAAGAAACTAAGGATTTGGCCAAGTACTGAAAGTTCTTAAAATTATCAGATTTTGAGTACTCAAGAGTTTCTTACGAGTTTGTTAAAGGTTCCATAACAATCTTCACGTCATGTTCACCTACTGCGTCCTCGTGCCTCGTGAACTTTCATAGAAATGTTATCTGAAAACTTTCCGATGTTTAGGTATACATTCACATTTCGAGTAATATGATACACAAAACAAATGAAATAAAGTATGTCAAGGATTTCCTTTTTTAAAAATGAATAGTTTCCTAAGTTTCCCAGTGCTGGAGTTTCATAATTTTTTGGCAATCTGAGAGTTGAGTTTCTTATGAAACAATACGTGTAGTTTCGTAAATGTTTCGTTGTAGATCCAATCAACACGAGAGTTAAATTAGTTCCCAAAGGAGCATACTATTACGTCTGTGTAGCCTCGGGAGGTCAAAAAAACATAGGACGTTGAAAGACTTTCTTTCTGCTATAAACTTGAAGACTTTTTCCAAAAACATCCTTCAGCGACTTTGCTTTTTGACTACCCATCCTCAACGTCTTTGTACCTCGGGGAAGGTACTTCATTTTTCAGTCAAATGGGAATGTGCACCAGTTTTGTGGAGCAGTAGATAGGACCTTGTTTTTCAGCACGAAAGTTGTGGGAATAGAATGTATTTCTTGTACGAATTTTCCGTGGTTGGGGCAAATTCTTATTAGAAACTCTGGGAATGTTAAGAACCGAGAATTTTACAGTCGCTTTGTTGTGAAGTTTGGAAAACATTTCTGGCAACGTACATCCATATTCTGGAAAGGGGTCTCAAAACCCCACCAATATTCTGGGATCGGGTCATACCAGAAATTCTTGCAGCGCACTGTCGCATATAAATCATGTGATAAAATCCCCAAGTGAAGTGCCTCCTCCTCCCCCCAGCTCAACATTTGAACTGCACCGTTAGTCGAGCCACGGCACATGGCAAAATAAAACCAGACGGGAAGTTTTGTAAAGGAATCGAGGAATGTCATCAAGCTGTATGCAGTTGCCACAAGCCATCGTAAATCTAACGCCATCTTTTGCGTACTGCTTCACTTTCCACCTCGTGCAAGGAAACAGGGATGGTAAAACGCGTGCTAAAACGCTGTCACCTCTAATACGAATAGGATGAAATTACGGCTTCTTCCTTTGCAGGCACTAACAAATATTAAAACACTGATAGACTCACCAAAGTCAGTCTTTCTAATGGCATTACAGTCGTTTCTTTCGCATCAAAACTTCCTTCCCTCCTCCATCTTTGAAAACAACGTCCCTTCTCTTCCAAATTGAAAAGTGCTTGTACATTTCACCACCACGTGCTAGTATGCTGCTGCGTAGCGTCCAAAGGCCTACCCAGGGACGCATCTAGTTTCTTGTGCTTTTTTACTACATTCATGGCACAAATTTCCCAAAATGTTCCTCAAGGTGTACCTTGACACATTTTGGATCAGTTGTAGAGATCAAATTCTGCAACGAACTGCATAATAGAGGGCTGACAGGGCTGCTGACTTGAATGCTAATATTTCCAAGTTTTTATAAACGTCACCGAGACAACAAATTAAATGGCGCATGATTTCTCAACAAAACATCAATATTCAAAATCTACACGAAAAACAGATGCAGAAAAACATAGAGTGACATAGTCACTGAGTGACACACCAAATCAATGTTACTGGGTTATAGCCAGACTACATTTTTAAGGTTTATGCAGGGTGGAGGGATATTCTTATGGCCTGTACTATAAAGTAGAATTTTCAGCTTGCTACAAATCTCTATAAAATAACGCTTTAAGTTTGATTTTGAGGGTGCATTATTCGCTTTTAGGGCGCTAGTTTGCTCTCAAATGAACTTCCCAAAAACATTTCTGTAGACGTTGCTTGGAAACCCCATGAACTGTTTCAAATTTACTCCACCTCTCAAATGTAGGGGCAATCGAAATTTGGACACAATTTTACCCCATAAAATTGATCGGTAATTTTGAGAATTTCCTTCTGCTTAGGATGTAAATGTAATTTATGTTCGATGGTAGGCATAAACAAAACTTTGCATTCTTTCTCATGTTTCAGGGCAAATCTACGAGAAACGTTACTAGCTAATTACATATATAGAGACAACTGGCATATCAAAATGTGAAAGAAATATCTTGAAATTTTCGCAACGACGAAAGATGTGAAATCTCATAATTTCATTGCAAGGAGTTTGCAATACCATTCGTCTAACGGTGCTGGTATAGTTAAGATTCATAGAATTTTAAAGGCATGCTAATTACTGTATACAAAGAACAAAATTTTCGGACTACGTTAATTTAATAATGTTTCTGAAACTTTCAATAACACGAAATTTTCGTATCCAAAAATTTTCCTTTTCGACATTTTTAAAAGACAGGGGACGTGGAAACTTGCAACTTGATAGTGAGTAACTAACGCAGAATGGGCTTCCTTCCTCTAGATCCATTTTTAGTGCTGTTTAAATTGATTTTCAGGCTAAAGCTAAGTTCAAGCTTAACGTAATGTATCATTTGCACGTACAGCTGTCTGCTTGCCTCAGGGAGGGAAAGTCGTTGCTTTTCGAAAGTTGAGCTCATCCAGCCCCTTTGCTGTAGACATTTTAGCCATAAGCCTTTCAAATAGAGCAATATATGGAGCCTACAAACGTGAAATTCTTTCAACCGAAGACGATTCAAAGTCTGGAGGGCCTGCAAGGGTAGAATGGAAAGGGAGGGCGCGGGGGAACAAACTGAGCAGGTTTCATTGCTGGGAAACAGCAGAAAGGGAACTGAAAAGGAAATAACATTCATGATGTCGAAAAGGGAATTCAAACAGTTGCTTGCCAGAGAAATCGGTGAAACAAGATTTTACGAAATTATACCACTTTGTGCCAAGCTTTACCTACACTTATGCCTTTTCGTCCCTTGTTTCCCTGCGTTCTTTCATTTGCTGATATTACTTGGTCAACAGGGACTCATAAAATTACTTTTGAAAAGTGGGCCCAATTTAGGCCCCGTAATCATCAATCAATTGCTAGAATTTACCTTTCAACCAACGGGAGGCGCTACTCAGACAGTTGTTGTTGTTTCATAGAAAAAGCAGTTGATGATGTCTTGAGTTCTTGCAGCTTCGATGGATCTATTTTTCTATAGAGGAAGATTACTGCTTGAAAGGTACGCGTTCTGCCATTTGTAGGTCAAGACAAATCATCCTTTGTACTACGAGATTCCTTTCCAATTTCCAATTTTCTTTAGACCAGATTTTGAAGCAATTTTGTTGAGTGTACGGGAACTCCCGCTAGTTTAGGCCATTTTGAAAAAGTGGGCCCACTTTTTCAGTGTAATACTATGGGTCCCTTTTGACCAAGGGATATCAGCAATTCAAAGAACAAGGGGAAACATGGGACGAAAAAGCATAAGTCTAAGCTTTATCCACTTTACTCCTGTAGACCTTAGAGAGAAATGACAACTATGGAACAATTAATTAGATGAATTAATCTCGATTAAATATATTAACAGGCTTTATTGTAGCTATTACAAATTCACCTAGCCTACACATAGATTGCTGCTGGACGTAAAGAGCAAAATTTCATCGTAATAATAATAATGATAATAATAATAGTACGAATGATGAAAAATTAATTAATTAAAGAGATGCGTGAGCATACGGGAAATCCTTCTACAATATCAATATTAGTTCTAAAAATCTGCTAAGTTCAGCTCTTAAAGAAAATGTTAAAACCTACACTTACTACATCGAATCATCCCTAACAAACTAAGTTAAAAACAGCCTCCTCGTACAGTAGCCGTCTGACATCAAAAGACAGTTGGGCAAAGTTGGATAACGGGTAAGGTAGCAATGGGGAAATAAAGAGATACTGCAATAGGAATCAAATTATTTGATTCATACTTCGAGAAAGTGCAAGGATGGAGGAGTCTAAGGCACTGTTCACACGGTTCCGGATGTTTTAGAAAATGCATTTTTTTGTCCGTTTTGGGTTAGCGTCCAAACGTAGACGGCGTTTTCGGTCACCAAAAAACGAAGCAGTTCGAAAACGCTCCTAGAGTGGATCTTTTAGAAAACGAAGTTTTCATGTTGTCGTCTAGATGGGTGAAAACAGAGCTTTCACCCAAAACACTGATGACACGGTATCGATTTACTGCGTATCAGAGCATGCGCTCAGGTCTTTGGGATCACGCGAGGGAATTTTGCTTGTCTGTTTTCTTTTATCAAAATTCAAAAATCGAAGGTTGAATGTAGAAGCGTCTTCATGTGGACGGGGATATTTTCGAAAACGGTCCACGTGCGGACAAGGATACTTCTTAAAACGGTTTTTTAAAGATATCAGGTTACGTGTGGATATGGCCTAGCACGGACTACTGCAATCAATTTTTGGAAACGAACCACAAGATTGGTTATTAGCTTTTTCGCTTGATTCAATGGCGTCCAAGGAATTTCAGGTACTTTCTTATCATTTTCCATACACAGCTTTCGTATCTTAACCATCTTCGGAGTTACAGCGCTTTTCTAGGGTACACCAGTTTTGACGTTGCGACGCCATAAAGTTTGTTTAAAGGCAGTCTGTCACGCATTTGATTGGGTGTTAATGACAATACAAAGAATAGAAAATTTGAATGGCTGATGATCCTCTGACTTTCTACGGCCGTAGAAAGTCAAGAAGATTAGCCCTCCTTTGTTTCAAATACACAGATTCACAAAGAAATCCGCTGTGTTGATCTCTGATTGTAGCGGCCAATCAGATACGTGACAGACTGCCTTTAATACTAGCAATTTTCTTTTACCCATCCAAGTTAAATAGTGCATGGTAAAATGGTGATAAAATGATAACATTGGTAAAAATCATCAAGCATCCAACCATTTTCCGATAAAACAGGTGTGGCCGCAGGGGACACCTTGGTCCTTATTTCTCGAGAGCGAGTTTAGATGCCTTTCAAAAGTAACGTTCTAGGGATTCTCAATCGTGGCACCCTCAGAAAGATGTCCCCTCAAGCAAGAACTGATTCAAACGCTCGTGGTTATGTTTTCAATGACTGCACCATCGCGTACAGTGGCATAAATCGTAACTTTGTCCTTCTTGGATTGTTGACCAAAGGATCCACCAGTTCTGAGACTGCATTCTCCTTTTGGTTTAGCATGTATGGTGATTGATCAAACATCAGATGGGCAGCCTACAGACGATCTGCTAACCACGAGGCCTTGCGAGCTGCTGCTGTCCTATGACGCACTGCGAAAAGACTCTCAAATTTTCTGAAAGTCTACGAAACTAGGCTGATGTTTTGATTTAAAAAAGACCACTCCTTCCATGACTCATAAATAGTTAAATAAAACAATAAATACTTAGGAGATAATGGGTCGTCCTGACGCCTAGAGGAAAGCAGACTGGTCTTTGGAACATGGGCAGATTTTTTAAGAAAATAGCGTCAACTGCTTTTGTTGACATCTAGACTCAGTTGATTTTCAATTGCAGATAAAGGAAATTCTTTAAACCAGTAACTCAAAACAAACACAGCCGCAAAGTTTCTCTAAGACCCAGTTAGCTATCTCGGTTGTTGTACATTCCAGAAATGGTTTTTTAGAGCAAACATGAGCATATATCGAAAGGAGGAGGATATATCTAAACATCTACCGCGGTCATTTTATTTTTTTGGTACTGAAACCGATTTGGAGGCGATTCAATTCTCGCATTGTTTGCGTACAATCAAGGCACTTATTGTTCAGCTTCTGAACAACGAAAATAAAATGCCTGTGGCAGATGTTTAGATATATCCTCCTTCTTTCGATATATGCTCATGTTTGCGTTTAAAATCATTTCTGGAATGTAGAACAAGCGAGATAGCTTCCTGGCTTTCAGAGAAACTTTGCGGCCGTGTTTGTTTTGAATTAATATTGAGAGAATTTCCTTTGTCTAAAATCGTAAATTTCCTGGAATTTAAGTGTCAATAAAAGCAAGTGATGCTATTGTCTTACAAATCTGTCCTTGTTGGTCTTAATCTATTTACCGTCTCCTTCTTTGAATCTGATAAGAGAACCATAAACATTTACCACTGACATTGGTCAGCTTGTGTTAGTGTTGTTTTTCTCATGCACGGCGCACAAACCCTAATGGATAACAGAAGGTCTTTAAAAATCTCGGCATAGACCCCAAATCTTTAAAAAGGGGGGGGGTGCAAGTTTCAATGACCTACTTCTTTGAACTGAATGGCTTCAAACAAACTTTACCCACTTTGCTATCATTCTGCTGTTCGACTTTTCAGAAATCTTCAATTCTTTTAGGATTACAGGGTTTTTCTTCATTTACGAGAAGTCAAGAAAAGTCTTCAAAACAATTTACCTCTGTGCAATTTCTAAAATGTTTGATGCAACATGAAATAATTTCCAAGAAAATCGTAGTTTATGGATGTCTACAATAAGGTATTGAGCAAAAGTCTGTCACTTTTGTGGGTTATAATTTAGAAATTTAACGACTTCACATTTCTAAATTAGCAGAAATTTTAGAAATGCTGAAATTTCAAAAAATATTCAAAATTTCTTAAAAGTCCAACGGTAGAAGTATTGATAAGTAGCTAAAGTTTCTTTTAAGCCACTAAGCTAGAAGAAATAAATCATAGAATTTTACAACCGCCTTTCTTTGCCGATTTAAAGATTTGGAACCTATGCCAACAATCTCCCTCCTTCCATGTTTAAACTTCTAGCAAAGATGAACTTTCCTGAAAACGCACAGCCCCTTTACTTAAATCCTTTACTTAAATTGCATTCGCATTTCAATTCATTGCCAACAACAGCCATGCCAATTCAATGCTTCTGCGAGACACGCGAGTCAATATGCGGGGCATGCAGGCAATACGTGGGACAATCTTCAATATAAAGCATTCTAGTAGTCGATGCATACCAGACTGCCGTAAAAGTCATCATGTAATTCAATTCAATATGTTGTAAACCTAACCGTTGCAGCTACGATGAAAATGAACACAAACCCATGACGAATTCTTTTTCTGCCATACGCGGGTCTCCTTGTGCTGAATTGTTACTGGATTATTCATGCTGCAAGAGAAACGAAAAAAACAGTTGTGAAATGCGTGTAGACAGAAACAAAAATTTCTTGAAGAAAATAGAAGGCTCTGTCGCCAAACTGTGATCAAATCTGTAAATATGCTTGTCTTAGGCACGTTTCCATCGTGATCTGTGGTTTGTTTGGTAGCTTTATCCAAGACATGGAAAAATGATCGCAAAACCATCAATTGAACACTATTTCAAATTGTGAGATATTCCAGTATAACACTGAACCTTTCTATCTGTATCATTTAATTTCTTCATTGCTGGGGAACAAAGGAACAGCTGTGTTTGAGGCAGTTAATTATTGTGGCGCCATAAGCACCATAGATCAGCACCCACAGATCAAATATACTCAAAGAAGGTCTCAAAATCTAAGCTGAAGCTTGTTCAATACATCTGTGTTAAAACATAAAAATGAATTTACTTATCCCATGAGACATACAAGCGGGTAGGTTCCCTGAGGTAAGTAAGCGCAGAACTGCATAGAATAAGGCCCATGGGACAACAAGGCTCATAAGCAAAGAATGTGGTCGAAGTTATCACATGTCGATAGTGATTCTGATAACAAGACATATAGCCCCACCCCACCCTCCCCTCCTTCAGAATCTTGATATTGGACGATACTTAAAGGGTACTTAGTTTGAAAGCTCGGAATTTTGGCTGAGAATCACTAAACTGACTATACTATGCTATGAGATATCTATTTTTGTATGTATCTTGTCTAATTGAGCAAGACGAATTAGAAAATAATCCAAGTTACACTTCTCTCACGCCAGCCGTATAAAACAGGGCACAATTTATTTGGGACGCCTGTGCAAGCTGGTCTTAAATTGACCAATTTCAAAGATTCTCATTTCTGCCTAAAGATGGAAGTGCAGCGTGGCAGTAGAGACCATATTTATGTGTTATCTTCGTCGAAATGTAGGTGTGTTGATAGCATTCGGAACAAAGGATAATTTTTGAGATTTAGATCAGACCCTGGTATCAATCAAAATACACTAAACTCTACATTTTTTGGTTTGAGCCTCAAGGGTTTCTTCTAAATAGGGGGGGGGCTAATTAATTTCAGGTAGCCTAAAAGTTTCTTATAGGAGGTTTCCTTAGTGCGGGACCTTACTGTATGTGGGCTTTTAGTGTATGAGAAAATTAAACGTTGACATTCATGTCTACCTGGATCATCAATTCGAAGTTTGAGTTAAATTTGATCTGTAAATTTACTGAAACTCCGTTTCAGAGCGATAAAGAAATAGAGAGCTTAACTGCTGAAAGAAGTCAAAGTTTACTTACTGGTCAATGGCCTGCGTAAGTCGAACATAGCTAATACAGGCAGAATCTTCTGATAGCAAGATAACATGGGGTGATAAAATTGTTGTGTTCACTGGACTCGTCCTCTTTGACAATACTACAGAGCAAAGAAACCTCAGTCAGTTAAAATCTTCACAGATTCACATCTTCTAACATAAAAATTCACAATAAATTAAACATAAAATGCACAGGGAGATGCATCATAGCTACCAGAAACTTGAAAATATTGACAAAAGGATAACCAAAATAAAACATTGGCATTTACGTATCTGGGTAGTCAATTAAGAAAAGCTCTCTGGTCGTTAAATTTATCCTAGGCAGAAGGCTTTCTCCTTCATCAGAGAAAAGTCCTTTTCGGATCCCTGAAGAAGTGTAGTTAGGGTAATTCCTGCAATTTAACACGACATAAGAGCAGTCAGCTAACTGCAGATTTTGATTCAGTGACAGTCTGGCGCCTTCATTTCGAAGGAATCTTTCACTTATATTCATTATTTCACTTGTTTCGCATTACAGCTTAGAATATACAGAGATTTAAAAGGATATACTAAAGTTGCTCCCCTTGTGGAGAACCCACTAAAATTGAAAGATGTACCGGGCGAGTCAAACTACGGTTTCGCGTTTGGCGGGCTGCGGAATAAAAAGTATGAGACCGATATTCAAAACTAAAATGATAATCTTTCAATCAAAGGCTATCTCAGAAGAAAAATTCTTCTTGGTAAAATCATTCATCATTTAGACCCAGATAATTTAGATTCGGAAAACGCGGGTAAACGGCAAGTTTGGGAACAGGGATTTCACATCCCATTCTGGTCCATCATTTACTTCCTATTGAAATTTAAATTCTAATTCTGAAGATAACAATGTAAACTTCATTGCCTCACAAATCATGGACCAAAATGGAACACGGATTGCTCGATTCCCATACAAACCCCTTACATCCATTTGGCTAATTGTTGGATCTTAAAAATGTGTGATTTTACCAAACAAAATTTTCTGATCCAAGGCTGCCTCTTGATCCAATTATCCAACTCACTAGAACGACCATTCCCGAAGGACAAAGCACACCAAAGACTTGCATAATTTTTCAGAAAATCCTAAAAGATCTTCAAAAACCCTAAAAATCTTGAAAATCTTCAAAATTTCAAAAATCTTCACAAAATCTTATAAATCCCAAGAAGAATCCTGAAAGTCTTTGAAAATCTCACAAAATTCTCCGCAAACTAATGATACAAATTCTCAAAGTGATGTTTCAAAAATTCTTCAAAAATCTCATAGATTCTCAAAACTGTTGTAAAACCTTCAAAAAACTTTTACCAAATTTCGAAGGTCTCTGAAAATTTCAAAAAATTTGGAAATCTCAAAGGTAACCGCTTCAGAAATCTTACAAAATCCATGAAAGTCTCCAAAAATCTTTGAAAAATCTGAGAGGCTTTCAAAAGTCCCAAAATCTCGTACACTTTATTTTTGGAATCATTTGCCCATCGACCATTCCACTTCAAAAGACACAACAAAGTCCTCCTCACAATACTGAGTTGCTGATTTGCAGATATGCAAATATTTTATCACAAACTTGCAAGAGATAAAAATCATTTTCTCACAAGAAGGGGTGAGAATTCATTTTTCCTTAAGAGAAATAAAAATAAGTAAACTCACCATTATCAAAATAATATTTATGAAAATCTATTCCTTCCACAAGATTTCCTTTAGCTTGGGGTTCAAAGCAGGTTACTCTCTCGTCACAAAGTTTCCTGGAAAAGAAATTCATATTACTAGACATATCCAAGCTAGGTTAAAAAATCAACATTATTCAGATCAAATGGGTTGTACCAACAAGGACAGATTTTTGAATTTAGCTTTAGCTGAAGCAGATTCTGAAAAGAATCTAAATCGAACGATAATTTTTAGATGTGTACAATAGTGTTCAAAGCTCTAAAAATCACTCGATCGAACTTCGCATATAAAGATGTATAGAATAACGCTTGATCCAGGCTTTTCGTGGCATAACTATCAGGTCTATCAGATTCCTAAATCTTTAGTATATTTTAATCTTTTTGTCTTGTGAACTGTGAATGAGTTACATTCCCGGGGGGGAGGGTACTTAGTATATTTGTCCGACGGGGATGTGCCGTTTTTCAGGGTATCGTTTTCGCCTATTTTTTCTAGAACAGGGTATCAAAAGAAGGCAAATTTTCTGGAGCTGGTTGTCAAAACATGTCAAAAGAGGAAATTTTGTTACAACAGGTTATTATTTAGTCAAATTTTTGTGTTTTTGAGTATACGTTTCACAGATTTTTTCTAGAACAGGGTATCATTGAAGGCAAAAATTCTGGAGCAGGGTGAAAAAATTTTTTTCGTGGGCATATCCTCGTACAAATTTAGGTCAAGTACCCCCTCCGGGGTTACATTATAATACATTGGAAACCCGCATAAAAGAACCTGTTTTTATAAGAACCTCGAGGCTGAAATTCAATGTTTTAAACCCTCTAAATAAGAACCCTGCAGAGGAAGAAACTGGGAGACGTTATTATAAAATAGGTTTCATGTCTTCAGAATTCCTCCGGATTCTCAAGAATTCTTGGCATTCTGAAAAGACGTCTTCGGTGGTACAAAGACGATCAAATTTTTAAACAAGAAATCTAAACCCAAATATGTTCTCAAGAATTCTTCAGAATTCTCAAAAACTCATTAGAATTCTTGCGTTGCAAAATAGTATTAATGTGTGCGAGGCATGTACTCCATGTAAGAACCTTTCACGAACCTTGCAGGCTCGAATTTAAAATAACAGCCATTTAATTAAGAACCTATTCAGGTTGACTAAGAGAAGCCAAGGTTCTTCAATGCGGGTTTTTACTGTAATCAGCGATGTGCGCTAAATTCTTTTCAAGCCATTCACACAAAATGAAATGAATGTTGAGACATCAGCTGGTCAGGGATGTTTTTCATTCAGAGGGGCCAGTCGCTGGAATGGGTTGCAAAAAGAATTAAAAGGAGCGGAAGGGCTGATGAAATCGCGCAAGGCATAAACTAGATGCATTACCTGAATCATGAACTCTTTTCATTTTATCTTTATCTAATCTTTTTATCGTATCATATCATTAAGTGTAAAATATTTCATTTAGTTTTTAGAGTATTTTATTGCCTGGCCCCCTGTAAATCAGTTTTCTCTAACTGAGGGGCTACCTACCCCCCACACTAGGCTCTGGTACCCAGGGCAGGGGATACTATGCATAAAAAATTGAAATTGACAATGAATGTAATAGCAAAATCTAACTGGGGTATGTTCACAAGATGCTCAAATGTCTTTTGTTGTGTTCAGCTATAAAGCAGCTTTGTCGTGTCATTTATCTGTTCTTCGCATGAACCAAACTGAAGAGTGTAAGATGAAACGCGTATTTGGCGTAATAATTTTGTATCACGACGTTGCTAGTAAGTGATTACTTGATCTTCTTGCAAATTCAACAGTCTTCTCTCCAGTTACAGTTTTATCTTACATTTTGATTATTGTTTTTTACGGGAGTTGATAGCGTTTTCCCTAAGGTTACAAGTTTATTGTACGTCCACGGGTTTATCATGTTGAGTCTACTATTTAAGGCTATTTCAAAATTTTGCACCACAAATAATTTTTTTATAAAAATGTAATAAAATTTTACACCAACCTGTTTTAAAAGATTAGAACCTGATGCTGATATGCATCTAAAGTCATTCCATTCCCATTTTTCCATTTTTAATTATTTATACAGGGGCAAAGCATAGATTAGTATATAAATACTGTTTTACAGCTTGCCCTGTCAATTGAAAAATAAGAAATACACAGGATGTCTCAAAAAATTGTGCGACGCTTGATTAAATATTGAAAAATAACTATAACATGGACAGCTTCATGGAAAGGTAACCGTATCCCTAAGATTTTCAAATAATTTCAGAGACCAGAATCTTGCAAATCAGTTAAAAATTCATTGAGTTACGAACTCTTAAAGGTAAGAAATATACGACAGCTGAAACCAGAGACCACCAGATTCCTTGTAATACAAAAAAGCTGGAACATAGAGACAAAAAAGGTTATTAAATGTCATACTTCTCGTTGATATCTGAGCAAACCAAACAACACTTCTAAAGCAAAGTAATTTGAAAACTAGTCGGCGTCAGACTGAATCATTTTCCTTGAAGCAGTCATAAGCTTGAAAGTTAGGTTATCGGAAACCTGCCCAAATCCCGTTTGTTTTGCCCTGAAACAATTGCGAAACAACAGACACGATAGACCATGAGACTTTTACCAAAAATGCCATTTAGAGGCATCTGGTTTCACTTTTCGCACAAATATGAACTTTAGAGGCTTATAACTCCATAAATTTTTTAGTGGATTTGCCAGATTCTGGTGTCAAAAATCAATTCAAAATCTCAGGAGACGGGCTCCTTAACCAAATATCCATTCAGCAAATCGTTATTCTTTTGTACTTAATCAAATGTCGAACAATTTTTTGAGACACCCTGTACCCCATTCACAATTTATTTCAAGCTTAAAGTATTAATATGAAGAAGAAACAAGGAAAATCAGAATCAAGATGTCATTGTGCTTCGCGTAACAGCTTTTTCAAAAGAAGAATGCTACTAGTTGTCTTGGCCTCAAACCCAAATGTGTTCCAAAGTTTGGCTCCTCTGAATAAAGCTCTTTCGTTCAAGGTTGTTTTTAACGGCGGAAGGTTCAAATCTAGTTTGGAACTGCCAAATCTCTTGATGCATTTATCAGAAACCCTTGTAAACAGACCTTGTAGATAGTCGGATTGTGCAACGACTCGTAAGCAATTTCTTCAAAATCAATCAATTGTCGCATATATAGCCAGCCGAGTTGTCTAACACTGTGTAGCGACGAGGCGTCATAGGGGCTATTTGTGGCTATCCTGGCTGCTCTAGACTACAGCCCTTGCAATTTTTGAAGCGCCGTAACACCACAGTTACCCCAAAAAGGTGAACAATATCTGGAGTAAGGCTATACAAGACTCGTATGCATCCATTGAATGGTCTGTAATGGCAGGTATTTTTTTGACTATTTCAGTATTCCTATTTCTCGATAAGCTTTTTCGTAATGTTACTCAAATGCCCATCCCACTGCAAATCCTGGTCAACCTGTGTGGTGAGTGGCCGAGTGGCTTATACAGTCTTCGTCAGGTGACTGAAGGTAAGCTTGGTCGAGTGAGGTCAGACTCCGGATGGGTGACCTCGGAGACCTGACCTCACAACTCACCTCGTCGTCCTTCAGAAGGGACGTTAAACTAGGGGTCCCATGCCTGGATGCGGCATGCAAAGTGAGCCTAAATTGGCTTTCAGTAGCTAGAAATCCTGAAAAGCCCACTCAAAAATAAATTGAAAACAAAAAAATCCTGAACACCTATGTATTTCGCATGTTTAACAATACCGGGTGAGCAGTGGCGGCTGGCACGCAATATGAGATGGTACTAGGGAAACAAAAATTTGTGAGCGAAGCGAACAAATTTTTGCCTCAGACCAGCTGGGGGATGGGGGGCGCTGTGAGCCCCCCATTGGGGTCCAGGGGCAAAGCCCCTGGGAAGCTTTGAAGTTTTAAGAAAAATTGGGTAAAGGATTGTCTCAAAAATGCAAGCAAAATGCCTTTCCCAATAGATTTTCGAGAAAGTTGGGAAGGTAAATTTTAAAGTTAAACATAGCGGAAAGGACAACATTTTACAGATGAAATTGCAAGGACAATTTATCAGGAAATAATGTTATTCCTCCTTCTTAAAAAATGATGCTACTTTTTTCTAATGAATGAGTTTTTGCAAGTTATTCCCACGACGCCGGTTGCATCACTGAAACCTTTCCACGGAAATGTTGTGAGTCATGTCGATCGCTGGCTGCGGCCATTTTAGAGGCTTGTGAGCAACACATTCGGAAAGTTGATCACTTGCGGCACCCAGCCCATCACTGGCTAGCCGCAGTTCATGGAGGTACCAGAAAGGAGATTCTAGTAGCGTGGGTTTCTCGTTCCACTTGTTGTGTACAATGCACAAAAGTTCGCATTTTTCATCAATCATATAACAAATGAAAACATATAGAGCAATTTGAATGGTTCCATTTACACCAGGAATGTATAGGAGTGGGAAAACAACTTTCAAAGATTGCTTCCCTAGTAGTAGTTTATAAAGAAGAAGGCAAGTATTTTCGCCATGCATCCATGACAAATCCTAATATGCATTCTCACAGTCTCGTATCTTACCATTAATTTCTATGAAAGGTCTGCTGCTCGTGAGTAAAATGATTAAGTGACCCTGAGCTGACGACAGCGTCAAAATATGCGGAACTCCAGAAAGGTTAGGTTGCAGGTCTCTGAAATTCGGTTCATTTACAGCAAAACCGTTGACATTCGAACCAGTCACTGCCCAGAAACAAACACAGACCTAAAACTTTGTAACGTACTTTCAAATACCTTAGTATCGGTTCAATAAAACAACAGAGAACACATTGAAAAAACAGTGGTTTAACATGCCATTTGATACTACTGAAAGTACTGCGGGGTCGATTTCGTAATCTTGAATTGATGTGTTATTTGACGGCCACACAGCGTTACTAAAACGAAGAATCTAGTACTGCGATCGATTTTTGCCATTGTTGGGCTTACGTGTACACAAAGGATTTTACGTCATGACAAGTCACCAATCACAATGGGACTGCTTTCTGCAGTACCAGATGAATGAGGTCTAGTACCGTGGAGTACATAAAGGATCTATTTCAATGCGACTCATTCAACAAGGATTAATAAAAGCAGGGTCATGCTGAGATATTGGCTCTAGTGTGCGCTGCAGCTCTTCCTTCTGTTTGTTTTCATGGCGAATTCACTTTTTTTGCATTGTTGACATATTAGAAATTAAAACAAAGAATTCCAAGCTTTCAAAATAAAATGGTACTAGACTGGTACCGCTAGTACCGCTGCCAGCCGCCACTGCGGGTGAGCCAATAAAAACGCCGGGCATTTGAAAAAATCCTGCTCGCTGAATATCAACCAATGAAATTGAAAACCGTCTTGTTTTATCCCCGATATGTCAAATTAGGTTCAGTAATTTACCCGGCTTTAATCGGCCATTCCTTCCCGTCGAAATATGAGATTTTCTGCAGAAAGCCCCCTTTCGAAAACCTGTAGAAACGAGTGAAAACACCAAGCAAGACTTCCCTTTCTTTCTCCTTCCTAGCAATAATGACTCTTGGATGTGCTCATGTATTTTGTCCTCATGGGAGAATGGAATCCCCCTGAATAAGTTATTCACACTAGCGGAAAGACTTTTCAACCCGTCAAAAAGAAAGCACGTGCTAAAGAGTGCTGAAAGTCAATGCTGCGAGGTTAACACATTAGATTAACACTTCCTTGTAATTTGAGCATTTTTTAAAGGTTTCTCAAAGGGCTTCATATTGCAAAATCGCTTACAGAATCTGAATGGAGTGTCCAATTTTAATCAGGAAAAATTCTAAAAACAATTGAACATGTTAGCTATTCAATCAGGTGTTGCAAAATATCATTGCTTATATACTCAAGGAGCATTAACTTTTCAAACGCCGGGCATGTTTTTTGTAACTAATCTGGTAGAGATCGGCGCCTCTCCTATTGTTAAGGTTAGAGCACAGCGACGCAGCCAGGAATTTGAAAGGGGAAAGAGCCGATGGTTATTCCTCTTCATGCGGACCTGGTGTCTGGTGATAGAGCCAATGATTCGTTTAAAAAATCTATTAAAAGCGGAGCCGCAGCTCCGAGGGCTCTTCCTCTGGTTACGTCCGTGCAAGGCTATAAAGGGTGTCCCAAAAAATTGTGCCGCACTTGTGTGGTTTCTGTGCAGGAGATATAGATTCAATTAACTCGATTTTACACAGTTGCAAAGGTCAAGGTTCAACTTAGAGTTAGAGATCCTGTTTGAGTCAATCTGACATGTGGTTGCTGATTTATGGCTGAGAAAAGGCAAAATTACATCAAAAACGGTATTTCTATTGATCTCCAGCAATGTAGAAATAAAGTAAAATAGCAAAGAAAGGGTTCAGGCATCTTACTAAAATTTTCACTACGTTTTTAAAAGGTAGAAAGTCCTCTCTTATAAACAGACAACACTGGCAACCCTTCAAAAGATTTAGCAAAATTTCTGATACGACGCTAGAGCCCCTTCATTGAAAACTTACTTTATTTTGATATATAATAATAATTTAATAATAATTTTTACTTTATTTCAGGTTGGCTTCTCGTCTAGCCAGTTCATTGGTTAATTAACGCCGACCAAAACTTAAGTACACGCTGTAATTTACAATCATAAAAATCCTAAATTTTGAATGAATCGTTTGCATAATCTACAGTTGCAGTCAAACTTGTATTTTTTAATGTCTCGCTTGAAGTTATTCAACGTCTGGGACTCTTTTTGATATTGCTGGAGAACGAAAGAAATACTGTTTTTGAAGCAACCACTTATTTTGCCTTTTCTCTGCCATAGATCAGCAACCACTTGTCAGATTGACTCATACAAGGTCTCAAGCTCCAAGCTGAACCTTGACCTATGCAGCTTTGTAAAAACCGAGGTGATTGAATCCACAGCTCCTCCACAGTAGCCACGCAAACGGAGCACAATTTTCTTGGGACACCCTGAAAAAGAAAACATTGCTGTGCATAATCATGGAAAGATATAACGACTAAGTTAAGGGTGGGAAAGAGATTAACGAAGCATAAGAAATTGGTCTGACAGGATAAAAGAGCGCTTGAAAACGACGCTACTTCGTCAGATTTAAAACCCAAGACATAAACATACCCATGACCAAAACCCAAAAACAGTTGATCATTTAAAAATCGATAGCCGTGAGCATGGCTCCTAACCCTAGATTAACAGTTAAAACATGATATCAAAGCTAAATTCGGCCAACCGGATTATAAACTGAGAAAAGAAAAATTTGCGGTAGAAAGAACTATCAGCTTCGACTGCAGCTGGTCTTTGATTAATGACGGGGGGACATATTAACGAAATGACTGTCATTTGGAAAATCCTTCGACTACAAAATCACTATATTTCAAACAAGAGAAAATTGTATCTTGTCTGCGGTATACCGGGTGAGCCAGAAAAAAGTTCCCACTTTTGAAAAAAATTCATAACACCAAGACTACTTCACGGATTGGAATCATTCAAACTTTAGTTGTAAGCCGAAAGATCACAGTCTTTTTGTGACTTTTCTCGCCGTCCTACCTGCGCTACAAAGATAGGTTAATTCAACTTCTAGTGCCGGTAGGAGAGCGAGAAAAACCTCAAACATACTTTGATCTTTCGACTTTTAACTAGAGTTTGAATGATTCAAATCCGTGTAGTAGTCTTGGTGTTATGAATTTTCAAAAGTGGGAACTTTTTCCTGTCTCACCCAGTAGTATAATTGTGCTAAGTCTTTCAAATCTTTAATGGTAGGTGCAAAATTGTATCACATTTTTCTTTGAATTGAAATGCTCGAAAGAAACTTTTGGTAATTTGCTATAAATCTGCCATGGCAATTTCTTGATACCTTGATTATTTTCAAAATGGCGGCACTTTGATTATTTCTGCAAAATTTCATCAAAAACTTTTAAAGAGGCACAATCGCAAATAAATAACATTTTTCAAAACTGTTGTCAAGTAAACAAAATTTCCCCTAAATTATGAACAAACCACTATGAGCTTTTCTGTTTCTTCGTGGAATTTGATGGGGGCCGCAATTAAAGGAGGGAAAATGTGGGTGCGAGCGGCGCGAGTGACCGAATTTATTCACGAGAATTTGTCGTTGAAATTTTCGTTTTCGTGGGAACAATACGACCGATGATTGGGATGTCAACTGGTAAACGTTCGTGAGTACAGAAAGGGCAGCCAACAAGAGCAAGAATGGAAAGAAGAAGTTTGTCGCGACAAGCTGTGAATTGGCCTGGTGTCGACATGCTCCGGTGCCGGCGAATCCGCTTTACAGCGAAAACTCTAATGAACGAGAATTATTAAGACGAACTCACGCGATGAACCGATCCATTGTCTTATGCGCACGGAACCGTACAAAAGCGTGGGTATAAAATTTTCGTTTCCCCTTCCTTTTCATAGTTTTTCGATACTTCCAGATGTCGTACGATTAGGGTAAACACATTTTCGGAAAGTACGAGACCTCTACTTCATGCTGGAGAATTTCATACACGAAAATAATGCGATTGTGTCTCTTTAAGAAATCAAAATCATCGTAAATCTTAAATTACTCTAAGGAGATTGATGCAATCTTCAAGAAAACCATAGTTTATGATGGTCTACAACATGGTTACAAGCAAAAATCCGTAGCTCTTCTGGTAAAGGATTCAGAAATTTCATGACGCCATAGCCTCGTAATTAAAGGTATAAAAAAGATCAGAAAGTAATCAAGGTATAAAAAAATTGCCACCGCCAACTTACGGCAAATTATCCAAAGCTCCTTTCCACCACTTTAATTCAAAGAAAAATGTAATTGAATTTCACACCCACCTGTTAAAAGATTTGAGCTCTATGCTCTAAGGTATATGGAATGAGCAAGAAAAAATTTTCCAGTTTTGAAAATTGATAGCACCAGGAGTGCTTTATAGATCTAGATGGTTCAAATTTAGTTGCAAGCTTAAGAACAATTTATTTTTGGATCTTTCTCGCGTTTCTGGCCCATTTTTAAGTTATTTGCATATAGAGAAAATCTTACGTTTGCTTATAGCAGACATTCTGTCAGCTGCAAAGTAATTTAACTATTTACAGTATCTGCATGCGACAGAATGTCACTTGCAGTAAAAACCCACGTATAAGAAACTACAACTTTGCAAGTCAGCCTGATTAGGTTCTTATATATTGAGCATTCAGTGGGAAATTATGCTGTTCAGGTTCTTAAATTGGTTCTTATTTCATTCAGATCTTTCAGGAATTTCTTTTGTTCTGACTCAAACTTCTAGCATATTATTTACTGTCTGCTGACAGCACTTATTCAGGGCTTATCCACAAGAAAAGTTTGTGAAAGGATCAGAAATTCTATGTAATCCAATGAAGATCTCTTACAGAGCCACTTGGAACAGATATACTTGCTTGAAATACTGGACAGGAAATTGAATACTGCATTTCTTGAGTGTGTTGAATGTGCACATATGTTGTCATCAGTTTGCATTGGTCCAATGACGCGCAACTGGAGTTTAATCTAATTTGATAATCTCTAAAAACAGAGCCTATTCAAATTTCAGGCTGAATGGGTTCTTATATAATGGGGGTCTAATTTCAAAATTTCAGCATGTGGGTTCTAAATCATCTGGTTCTCAAGCATGCATCCAAGATGATTTTTGCTGGATATGGAGAGCAGAAGGTCAATAGTGCCAAGAGCATCAAGGAGGGCCCTTGAAAATCAACTTGTTGAAGGGCAACTCTCTTTAAAAGAATTAAATATGAAATATGAAAATATGAAAACAGAAGATCAATATTCCATGAACAGGGACGGATATAATGAAGAAGAAACTTACGAGTATGTGTCAAAATCTCCCATTGTAATGCAGGCAATTAATCTCTGAGTAACTTTGATTATTTCTTGTTCCCTTGCGGCTAAAAATTAAAGAAATGAACTAAAATCCAAACTGTAGGTCTTGTGTCTTTACATAGAATTAAATATGGTACCTGGTGAGTCAAAAAAGGTCTAGCATTTGATTGGCTACCGCTTCCTGACTATATAAATAACGATATTTTGCAATAGCTGATTGAATACACCACTTCGATTAACAGCCTCGTTTTCGAAAGTATTCAAAATTATTTCACATGAAATTTTGGAGGCCAAATTCAGATTTAGCACCCAAACTTTAGTCTAACTACAAGTTTTCATGTTGCTAGCAGTCGTGGTGTTAACTTTATGGCGATGTAAAGTTTGGAAATCTGTGAGGGATTTGACCGTGGAAATGACTCGGGGTGTAAAGTTTCACCCCGAACGATTTCTTATGGTCAAATCCCTTATAAATCTTTGAATTTTACATTGTCATAAAATCAACATCACAAATGCCAGCAGTTTAAAAACTTGTAGCTAGACTAATGTTTTGGTGCTAAATCTGAATCTGGGCTCGAAATTTTCATAAGAACAATAGGAAGGAATTTTGACAAATTTCCAAAACGAGGCTGCTTAATCGAAGTGGCGTATAGCTAATATGTTCAATCATTTTTAGAATTCAGATTTTGCATGGTATTTTCTAAAAAAATTCCTTTCGAGAAATCTTAAAAAATGTTTCTCGAATTACAAGCAAATTTCCCTAATACGTTTACCTCACAGCGATGACTTGAGCATGCTTTAGCACGTGCTAGTCTCTTGGGAGAACGCGAAGGTCTTCCCCCTAGCATGAATAGAGAGTTTACGAAACCAGGACGGCAACGTCAGCCAGAACGTCATCTGAAATTCCGCAAAGCAAGAATTGTTTCCGTAAAGTACCTTTGATATATCATCTAAAAGGCCTGAATAAGGTCCCCTATAACTCAGGGATGACTGAAAACTATATTTTTTCTTTGATGACAAGGATTTAAAACGACTGAGTTTTACTTCAGGCCTAGATCAGCACTGCAGAACGCCAGAATTGGAGTTTCCAAGTTGTGAAATTGAAAGGGACGACTTCAGAGTCTCTCAAAGGAAGCAAATTCGAACGAAAAGCAAGGAATCTTTTGAATCTAAAGTTCTGAAACAAAAGAAACATGAATCTAATCAAACATCATGTTAAAAATATTGGCAATACAACAAGACAGTTTTCAATATCATTGCTTAGATATTCAGGGAGCATTCTTTTTCAAAAGTCGGGTCATTCTTTACTGGATGAATCAACAAAAGTTTACACGTTTGGCAGGCTGTGAAATAAAACGTATAAGGCCGATATTCAGAACTAAAATGGTACTCTATCAGCCAAAGGCTAACTTAGATGGGGAAATTTTATGTGGTAACATCACACATCTCTAAGGCCCAAAAACTAGAAAAATGCCTGTAAGAGATTTGTATGGGATCGAAAATTCCAGGTTCCATTCTGGTCCATGATTTATGTGGCATCAAAGTTCACATTGCGAGTTTCAGAAACAGAATCTTGATTTCAATAGCAGGTAAATTATTGATAGGAACGGATCGAGGAATCCTTGTTCACTAAAACACCCCTTAGCAGCATTTCCCTTATTTCTGGGTCGAAATGATGAGTGGTTTCACCAAACAAAGCTTTTCCATCTAGGTCAGCCTTTGACTGATACATTAACATTTTAGTTTTGAATATCGGTCACATACTTTTTATTCCATTGCCCACCAAACGCGTAAACTTTTCTTGACTCACCCGGCAGACTCACGCAGTACAAAATTATCGAAATCATACCGGGTGAGTAAAAAACGTTAACATGTTTGGCGGACCTTGCAATAAAAGGATTGAGGCTGATATCAAAAAATTATATTTTAATCTATACTCATTACATAAGTCTCAGTAGAATCACTATTGAATTGGATGCTTTTCGCTCACTCTGCTGTAATTTATCTCATGTGCTGCGCACGCTCGTAGTATAAGTCCGCTGCGCAGCACACTAGAACTCACGGAAAGTGAATATGAAATGGAATCAATTACCAAATAACGAAATAAAAAATAGAATAAATTACCAAATAATAAGATTACTGAAAAACAGAATAGATTATCAAAGAACAGATACTGTAAAAGCTAACAATTAATCTGGGTTTCCTCTGCTGCCAACGAATGGAGGGAGGGAGGCAACTCAAAATATCATCTCAATAGAATTTTTCTTGTCATTCTGCAGCTCCGAGAAGATTGTGGTTGCAAGTTGTTCCTTAAGGCCGATCACTCAGTAGAATTTTCCGATTGGACAGGAAATCCTTTCTTAATGTGTGAAAATACTGCCGTGAATTCCCGGGGGAGGGGGGTAACTTCAGTTTCCAAGATACGGGGTTGTACCATTCACATCGTAAAAGTACCACCACTAAATCCGCAGAAATTTCTCAAAAGTATACCCATAAATCCGGAGAAATTTCTGAAAATCATACCCATAAATCCGGGAATGCCAATAAATGAATGCTTACAGAAACCTATACCCATAAATCCTGAAAATGCAAGGGGTTGTAGAAAACCATACCCATAAATCCGGACTCTATCATGAAAAAGGTACCCTAAAAATGGCACAACCCCGTACCATGGACAAGTTAAGTTACCCCCCCCCCCCCGGGCGTGAATTTGTATAGAATGATACGCGTGACTAAGATTTTATTGTCTAAAATTCAGTCCGCTCGGAAAATTCTACTGAGTGGAAATCAGCCTTTACTGAAATGCTAAAAACAGGTGGCATAACGGCGACGACGACGATGTTAACTTCGGAGAGGTGGCCTGGCAGAAACTGAATAAGTTTAAATAGAATTTCCTTCAAAAAACAGTTTTTCTTACTTAACTTGAAAGAAAATGAAGAGAGTCAGACTTGGCGTTTGTAATCGAATACCGTCATGATCCTGCTCCATTTGAATAGATTTCAATAAAAGTTACTAAGATCTGTTTGGAATCTTATTCATTCAGATTCGCAGTTACGAGCGGAGCAGTGCACTGTTGACTGCATGATGTTCTTCTTTCAGCATGTCGCACGTTTAGAGTTTTAGTGCGTTACGTGAACTTCTGGGGGGGGGGCTGGTGGTATGTTCACTAAGTTTTGATCTAACCGACTTTAAAAATAGTACCGGGTGAGTCAACAAAAGTTTACGCGTTTGGCGGGCTATGAAATAAAAGGTATGTGGCCAACATTCAAAACTAAATTGTTAATCTATCAGTCAAAGGCTAACTTAGATGACAAAATTTTGTTTGGTAAAATCACAAATCTTCTGAGACAAAACAAATAGAAAAATGCCTGTAAGTGTTTGTATGGGAATCGAGATTTCCATGTTCCATTGTGGTCCATGATATGAGGAACTAAAGTTTATATTCTCAGTTTCAGAAGTACAATTCTAATTTCAATAGTAAGTAAATCATGGACCAGAATATAGCATGGAATTCTCGTCCCCAAACATCCCCGTTACCAGCATTCTCCCAATTTCTGAGTCTAGATTATGAATGATTTTACCAAAGAAAGTTTTGTCATCTTTGTTAGCCTTTAACTGACAGATTAATATCTTAGCCCCCGTAACTACCGTATAAGCTCTATTAAGCCGCCGGGGGGGGCTTATTTAATTTTGGACCTTCCAGGGGGGCTTAATAGAGAGGGGGCTTATTAGAGAGGGGGGGTTTATTCACAAAATAAAGTGACAAGGATGTTCTTGATAGCTTTTCGGCTCTTTTATCCCATACTTTGCAGAATCACCATACAATATTAGTACATACATTCAAATGTTTATATTTGGTAAATTCTAGATTTTGGCATAAATGGGGGGTCATAATAGAGAGGGGGGCTTACTTCAAATTTGACTCAAAGGGGGCTTAATAGAACTTTTACGGTATGTGGACGATACTGAAAACTGGAATTTTATTATATCAACGAGAATTCCATATTCGATGGGTGTAAAATCTTTAAAAAGGTGGGTGTAAAATTCATTGACCTATTTCTTTGAACTGAATGGTTTCAAAGGAACTTTAGTAATGTGCTATGATTCTACCATTGCTCTTTCCTGAAAACTTTTCTTTTTTCAGAATTAAGGCCCATTTCCGGATTCAAGTAATTTCATTGGCTGACTTGACATGGCTGACTACCATTTCCACTTCATTCGGATTTCGGATTTCGCAACCGATCGACGATCTCCAAATAGCAATCGCCCCCCGAATTCAATCCACACTTCCATGACGTTCGGACGAAAAAAAGAAAAATTTTCAAAGCAACATTAAACAATCGTAATTTCTAAACTGTCTGTGGTAACATGAAATAATTTCCAACGAAACCATAGTTTATCAATGTCTAAGTTATGGTATCATGCAAAAGTCTGTAACCTTTGTAGTTTAAGATTTGGCAATTTGATGACGTCACGCCCTTAAATGAGCTGAAATGTGCTGGTCTTTTGAAAATATTGAAAAATTCTGGAAAGTCCAACGATAGGATTATGGGTAGGTAACTAAATTTCTCTTAAACCATTCAGTTAGAAAGAAAGTTCATAGAATTTTACACCTACTTTTTAAGTCAATTTAAGGATTTGGAACGTATGTTACTCTGATCCACGCTTTACTTGTCATTAAAATCTAACTTCAAAACAATTGTCAGTTTCAGAAATAGAATTCGAATTTCAATGGTATTTGAATCAAGGACCAAAATAGAAGGTGGACATTTCATTCTAATACAAACTCCTAAAAAACATTTTCCACATCTTTGAGGCCCAAGAGATGAGTAATTTTACCAGATAAAATGTTTACATCTAATTTAGCCTTAAACTGATAGATTAACACTACCGGGTGAGTAAAAAAAAAACGCCCGGCGTTTGAAAGGCCATTGCTCCCTTAATATATAAGCAATGATATTTTGAAATATTTGATTAAATGGCTCACATGTTCAATTATTTTCAGAAAATTTTTCCTGGCTAAAATCGGTCACTCCGTTCAGAATCTGTAGGCAATTTACCAAAATGAGTCCCTTTGGGAAACTTAAAAAAACCTGCTAAAATTACAAGCAAAAATTCCTCATGTGTGTACCTCACAGCAATGACTTTCAGCACGCTTTAGCACGTGTTTTTGTTTTGGCGGGTTGAAAAGTCTTCCCCTAGTGTGAATAACTTATTCTGGGGGATTCCATTCTCCCATGAGGACAAAATACATGAGCACATCCAAGAGTCATTATTGCTAGGAAGGAGAACAAAGGGAAATTTTGCTTGCTGTTTTCGCTCGTTTTTGCAGGTATTCGAAAGGGGCTTTCTGCAGAAAATCTCATATTTCGAAGGAAAGGAATGACCGATTAAAGCCGGGTAAACTACTGAACCTAATTTGACATATCGGGGATAAAACAAGACTGTTTTTCAACATCATTGCTTTTATATTGAGGAATCAGGATATTTTCAAACGCCGGGCGTTTTTATTGACTCACCCGGTACAGTTTTTGAATATCGGTGGCGTACTTTTTATTCAACAGCCCATTAAACGCTTTTTTAACTCACCCGGTAGATCATCGAACAAAGGCAAATTTTTTCTTCGTTTTTCAAAGATGAGCTTAGACATGGAAGAGGCATTCATGCCATAAATTAACATCGCAAAACTGAGAGTTCTATCATAATAAGTCATATAGACACTAAAACAAACAATAGAAAGATCAGCGCCATCAAAACATTGTGATTGATTCTGGCAACCTCTGCTCAGGTCACGAAATTGGATAAATGAAATAAAGAAACATGCATGACATATACAAGATTTAATGAATTCTAACAGTCACAATCAAAATGTTACGTTGACATGGTGATTGCAACAATCGAAAGTTGTTGCTGTTGCAACGACATCTTTTAAATGAACATGAATGTTTGAAGTACGTTTCAACTTACATGTCACCTGAAAACGTCCTCGAATAAAAGCAACTGGGATCTTTAGTATGAGAAATTTTGCGTTATCACAATCTCACGTAAAAGTTAGAAGAAAAACTCACTAATTTTCACAAAAAACCTGTCATTAGAAGTCGTAGCATTGTTGGGGAAACAAACAGGCTAAGTTGAGAACCTCAAGGAAGTTGAAGCTGCAGTTTTCAGCGCCAAGCGGTGCGATCGCAGCAGTAGCTAAGCGCTTATCGAGTCCGCGATCCCTTGTCACGACGCTCAAGTGGTGGGGCCCCACCAGGTATCGAACCCACTCCACCTGACCGTTCTGGCTGCGGAGTCAGAGGTTCACACCACTGCGCCACAATACCTTCAAGGCTACAGATCGCATGTGCGATGAGGATTTAATTAAATAACGTAGCATGTAAATCAGCTTAACCGCTAAGAACATGAGAAGAAAAAAAGCAGCGACAGGCATGACAACGTGAGCACAAATGTTGCTTCGCTCACAACAAAACTGGAAACAATAAGGCAAAACAATAGGGTCAGAAAGCACTTCGTTTCCTCAGCGAAGTAGCCGCTCGGGAACTCCATAAACTTAAACAAACTGAAAACGGAAAAAGGAAGAAACCATAAAGAAATCGAACTTTCATAAATTCAAGCACAATTTTAGGGTTACTATGAACCCAAAGTGCATCTCAAACGATAGTATTGAGGATACAGAACATTTTTTGTTGCTCTTTCCATCTTTTGACATGCAACAACGAGATCTTATCGCTGGACTTCTAGCATTAGAACGACTGTTTGGACAAAGTACCCCCTCAAACGAGGTTTTAATGCAACTGTTAATGCATGGTAATATGGACTTTCCTGCTGAAATCAATAGAAATATCCTTGAGTTAACTCTACATTTTATCCATGAAACTGGTCGATTTGAATGAATTCGTTCAAATTTTGCCATCCGTCAAGCAGCCACCAAGTTTCCATTCAACTCCCCTTTCAAGTGAATTTTCTTTCTGAGTATAGTTCTATGTAGTTTTGTTTTTATTCTTCTTTTCCATCCAAAAGCCAAGTAGTATCGCGGAGTATTTTGTAAGTAGTGTAGTAAGTATCTTTAATTGTAAATTTTTAATTGATGGTATAAAAAAATCGATAAACTCTCAGAGAAGCCATCAGAGATCAATCTTAAGTTAAAGAGATTCAGTTTGTTCTTAGGAGTTGCGAAGTAGTTTCAAAGACACGGGTACTACTGCCATCTCAAAAGTATAAACAGCACAATATTCATTTTCAGTTTATTTCCAACCTTGCAATTATCTGGGCTCAAAAGCCATATTAGCAGTCTTTAATCAGTTCATGGGGTACTTGGCCTACGAACATATGGGGACGTGCCGCTGGAAAATCTAAAAAGCTACCCAGTCCCGGAGTCAAATTCCCGAAAATGATACCCCGTCCCGGAGTAAAATTTTCCTAAACATTACCCTGTCCTTTAGTTTCCTTGGAAAAGTTGTGCTCTGCAAGAAAAATTTGTACCGAATCTATCGAAAATTGTGGAAATATTGCCATCCAAGCGATTTGAATCATATTCCCAGAGTGCAATGGCCTAAGACAACCTTTCAGAGTCAAACAGGACAAATATGGACGCTGTCATGGAACCGATTTTTACAAAAATGATACCCTGTCCCAGAGGCAGAATTCTCAAAATGATACCCTGTTCAGCGGCACGTCCCCGTACGGAAAAATATATGAGTACGCCCCCGGGGATGTGTCTGAGTTTCTGCTAATTGGTAACCCAATATTTACAATTTTGACACAACGTTGGAAACAGCTGTGCCCTGCGTTGTTTGAGAGAATTTTTGTACAAAGAATCTAAGTATAGAATATTGCAAATGTGGACTGAACTAGTGTGTAAAAGTATTTTAGTTTTGCTGATGTAGATCTGTTAATGTTGAAATTAGGTTCTTTGAAAATAGAAATATTCAAGAAGGACTTTAAGTGGGATTTCAGGATTAGGCCTTATTCATTTTGCTAGCTAAGAATTTAGCATGACGAAGATATTAAATGTCATTTTAATTTGAGAAAATTCTACTAACAGCCTTGCTTGAAGATTGTAGTTGGTTTGTCCCAACATTTTGGTAGGAAAGTATGCAGAGGAGCTTTTATCTCTCATTGTATGTAACTGCCTCCCTATTTAGTGCACTGTAATATTTCATTGGAATTTAAAATGCCTAGGTTTAAAGAATCATTCGTTTTTAGGATGTACTGTACGAGGGACATTTTAATAAAAATATGTACTTATTTCTGTAGCAACTTGACTAACATTGTATGTATTTTTAACATACAGTAAATTCCAGCATAAAAGAACCTACCAAAATAAGAACCTAGAGGCTGCTTTCCCAAAATTATGCAACTTGGAATTAAGAACCTGTTTCAGTATGGTGAAGCGTAGGTTCTTATTGCTGGGGTAGCAAAGTTTATCTTTGCTTGTTGCTATGAAGTTCACTGTGGTGCCAATGTGTTGTTTAAGAGTGATTCTCCTCCTCAATTAGTTATTAGGTACAGAAAAACCCATCCAGAACAAATAATTGGGCTTAATCCATCGATCAGTTTGACATAGTTCGGTAGGAAGCAAGGACATTGTTCCGATATACCTCTCCCACAGTCTTTATGCCGCACACGTTCATTGTGATTTATTTAAAATGTAGTTAGCGTTTAGTGGTCAGTTTACACTTATTCTTTGTTTCTTTTTTGTGTATCGTCCTAGTAGCGTTCGTTGTTTCTTGTTATATGTAAGAACATGGGGTAGCCATGCAATTTTGCTCCTAACGTTATTGTCCCTGTAGTGTTGTGCAGTTGTATAGTATTTATATGTAGAGTAGGTAACCATGTATTGTAAGGATTTTATATGGATATAAAAAAATAGAAAAAAATAATTGGGCTGAACATATTTGTACGACTCTGAAAAGGCCTATTAAAGAAGACCTTCAAATAAGAGCCTTTATACCTTCAAATTAGTGTTAGTGCCTTTGAAATAAGAACCTATTTCAGCCTCTCTCCCAAAAAAGGAGATTCTTATATCCGGGGATTTACTGTATAGTCAGTCTTTAATCAATTTTGATGAATAATGACCCTAAATTTACAAAAATTAAGAGACCCTACCAAAAACTCTTGTTGTGAGAATTGCCCGCAAAGCAGAAAACCGTACACAAAGCACTGTACCCAACCCAGTTTTTTATAAAAAAGACTTGGTGTATGCCCCAGTTCGACTAAGCCATGTACTAAACCTCATCTTAACCAAACAGCTCTTCCTCCTTGAATAAATGTCGATCGTAAAACACAGTGATCCTTTTCATAAGAAATAGGCCTATGACCTTTGTAGTAAGGTTCTTAAAGTGGGGCCCACTTCTTTTGGTAAAAAACACCTTGTAAAGATTCCTACCATCTCATGAAACTAAATTCAATAAATTCAATCTAAATTCTTCGAGAACTGATTTTCGAACCAAGATAGAACGAAATCGTACAAAAAATAAACTATGTTATCTTTATTTTGGTTGGCGACACACAACGGACAGGTCGTAACTACAATTCAAAGAGTTCCTGAACTTCGCAGCGTTCTCTACTCGTTTCATTAGAGTTTCATGATTTCCTGGAAGAGGCTACGCGCGGTTCCTTATAAAATTCGAGTTTAAGTTCCAATCTAAGATCCCGGGGGCTTATTCCAGACTTACGGTGTTGCAGCAGTAGGATTGCATTCATTAAATGCGCTGAGATAGATTTTCATACGAGACACAATAAGGCGAGCTAAACACAAAACATTAAGTCGATTTTTCTTGGATTCATAAATCTTAAAAGCCCGAATGGCAGATAAAATTGACCTTTTCAGCCTCGCCTACTTCCATCTTTATGCTTTGAAGGTTGACAAAGTCCTGTTTTGTCGAAAACCCAGAAGGCACTCAGCACAGGTGAATACAGCGGGGGGAGGGAAGGGGGGGAGGTAGCCTAAAAATATCAGTTTGACTTCACTGAAACCAAAAAATATCACCTCATTTCGTACTTCGAGAAAAGTGCACGAACTGAAAATATCCCGAAACGAAGTAAATTGGGGTCAGGACTCCCATTACAGAAACCAAGGATATCATTTTTGACTAATTCTGATGGCAAAAATATCATACCCATAAATCCAGTTTTATTTGGAGCCAAAAATATCACATTTGGTAATATTCTCACCCAAAAATATCAGATTTATCTCCCTATATCTGCAAATGATGAGTGCCGCCCTGGGGCTGAAAACTTTGTTGTCGGCTTGCAGAAGGCATGTATTTCTATCAGAAAGAATCTCGGTAGAAACATTGCTTTCAAAGGTGTCAACAGAAATCGCTGAATTCAGCTGCAGCACTCTAGGGCATGCTATGGTTGAATGAATTACTGGAAAGATAGATTGAGAAACCTGCTATGAACGTCAGTGTTACAAACGCAGGTTGTTTCCTTAAACATAGGAAATATCTACATGTGCACTCATTGCTTTTGTAAAGAGTCACTTTTAAGAAACTGTAGTAGCCTCTTCCTCTACAAGAGCCAACGAAGGGTCAATTCAAAGTAAAGAAACCTTTTTCCAGTTCAGGAATGAAGTGCAAAGAATTTTTAATTTAACAAAAAGTGTATCACCAATCCAAATAATTCTAAAAGTAAAGTTGTTGCTTATGATTGCTTCTTTCTTGCTCAAATTAATGCAAGATTGAATAATGAAAATTTGCAACTGAAACAGTTGGCGATCAGTGAAATTTCAAATAAAATTCTTGCCTAAAACGAAAGTAGTCAACTTCCAGAGTCCCCTATGCTTAAAACAGAATCAAAACAAAACCTCTGAAATCAACAGTATCAAAAACTCACTGTTCTGAAGAAGCTTGCTCAATACAAAACAAATGTTTCATACACGCAACACTTACGCCTCGACCTCCCATTATTCATAAAATTGATGTGCGCCATACTTGAGATAAGTTCTTTAATATGAAAATTCATTTATCTTGTTATATTTACATAATTCAACCAGAAAAGCTAAAACTCCACCAACGAGGTGAAATACTCGCGATCTCTATCCACCAGATAACAAAGATGTACGATCGATTGATCTCCTATCCTTAGTCTGGCACGGGGGCAACAAAACAACCAGTTGCCCGTCTACGAGGCTCTGAAATATACACGGGGGATGCAACCAGTTGGAAGACGGGATAATTTCTCGCCTTTTCCTGCCCGGTGAGTAAAGAAATGAATAGGAATGCTGAAGTATTCCAAGAAATTTCTGTCTTTAGAGACTGTCCAGAAAATGTATTATATTAGATATTGTTGCTCGGTCTGGGGTTGCTCTGGCGATACAATCCTTCAAAAGCTCCAAAAGATACAGAATCGAGCTGCTCGCATCGTTACAAACAGTCCTTTTGACAAAGCATCACTGCCCTTGATTTCTCAACTTGGGTGGCTTAACATAAGAGAAATGATTGATTTCGAAACTGCTACCATGGTCTATAAATAGCTCCATGGACTAGCTCCTCCTTACATGCAGGATATGTTTCACAAACTGTCTGATTGTAGGAAACAAGTCCTACGGAGTACTGAAAAAGATCTGGAGATTCCACGATATAAGACATCTAATGGACAACGTAGCTTTTCGTATCGCGGAGTTACTGTTTGGAACAAATTGAGCCCCGAAATCAAAACTGCCCCATCACTGGCGATTTTCAAAAGCAGACTCAAGACCTTTTTGAAAAATCATAGATGTATCCCCGGATGAGGGCTATTACATCGAAACCAGTATTTTTTGATCAATTTTCTTGTTCTTTTCCTTTCAAAATGATATTTGTTTTCCTTTGATCTTATTGTAGAGTTTATATCATAGATACATCCTGTAATTAGGTTAGATTTTATCTGTTTCTTTAAGCAGGGCACATTGTAAAACAGTTTTCTTAAACACCAACTGAATGTATTACCCTGGATAAATAATTAAAAATGAAAAAAAAATGAAAAGGAAATGAAAGATTAATCTTTTATAAGAAACTGGGGTCCAGTTTTGCTACCAAAAGTTTCTTACGTTATTCTCACATTTAAATCTTTCAAATGATAGATTTTTGATAATGCTGCCAAGGTGCCTAGTTCGATTTCGAGGCAAAAATTAACCATCAAAAGCCAGTAAGTTTCTCCTTTCCAAAGTTGAATTTAAAAAACGTGTAAATAGAAGGAGTTTCTGGCCATGTTGAGTGTGCGCTTTGCTGAAAATGAATACAATCTGCAATTCAAGTGTACTGTGGCAAAATGACAGCAAACTAATTAAGAAAATTATTCGCGAAATGTTCGGATGATATAGAGCGGTTTCTGCGCTCATCAGAAACTGATCTTAAGATACCGCTCCTAAAAAGGATCAGTGGCCAAAAGACTTTTTCTTATCGCTGTGCAAAACTGTGGAACAGTCTAGAAAGAGCGACAAAATTACAACCCTCCCTGAGAAAATTCAACGAACAGCTATAGATGGGGACAAATTTTTTTCATCTTTACTTTCTCCTTTTTAGACTTAGTTTTGTTTAACATTGTAAATTAGGCATTTAAATTTCTCTCGTTATTAGTATTACTGCTTTATTTTTCTAACAGGTCAGGTTGAAAAAAACATATATATTATGAATCTATGATAATCTGTATAAATATTATGAATCTATCTTAAGCTGTATAAATATCATAAATTAATGAAAATGAAGAAATGGATAAAGCGGTTTTAAATGTCGAAACTCGTTTCGAGTGACTGAAGAAATAAAAGCTGAAATTACTGGGAATTATATAAGTTTCTTAGCTTCTTTCATACAGGTAGTGCATATTCTTTAGTTTTAAAAAACTGAGACTGCCGTTTCTTACAAGTTGCTTGTTATAATAAAAATAAATGCACATACATGGTAATCAGAAAAAACGAACGCAACCAAGTTTCTTTCGAGATTCTTCAGGAAATGATACGATTTGAATCAATTTGACGCATTCCATCTGAAAGTACAATCGATCTTCTTTCTAATGATATCCAAGTCGAGTGCATTAATTGAATTTTTCACTGCTTAATCGACATTTTCGTACGTAAGTATGGCCTATTTTAGATTCAAACATAAGACCAAAGAAAATTTTTTCCAAAACATACAAAAAGAGGAAGATGACATATACCTCTTCTCATCTCTCCCAACCAATCATCTCTTCTCATCTCTTCTCATCTATCCCATCAAGATGACATATTCCTCATCTCTCCCAACCATGTTTCCGTCGCACAAACCGTTTTCGTACTGACAACAACTACAGTACTTTCCTGTTTTTTTTCTTTTATTTTTCTTTTTATTTTGTTAAACCAGCACCTCTAAGAGCACCATTATGGAAATAAGGTCAGCTTGACCCTATCCCTGCCACTGTAATTAGGGGTGTTTTCCTTTCACGTTTTTAAACCGTAAAAGTATTGTATTGCATCTATTTCTTGTATCTATCATAATAACTTGTGCATATTTTTTATGTGGGAAATGATACATACATACATATATTAGCTGTCGGAAAGTAATAAGGCATTTACATGGACGATAATCCACCTTGTGAGAGCATATTTAATCATTATCATCAAATGTATCTCATGAGGATGAAATTTAAAATTAAACAAGACTCACCTGTAAGTTGAAGTTTGATGATAATTCTGCCAAATCATGTGTTGCAAGGAGGGTGGTAACCCGGATAAAACATGTGATTTGGTAGAACTGCCTTTTTGCTGCTCAAGGCATCTCCTCAAGTGCCTTGGACCTGCAACACTTCGCCAAATTTTTTTCATAATTTCTTACCAGAAAAACAGGGTTGATTTTGCTCTTGCACAATACCGTATTTTAAATTGGTTACACTTTAGAAATATCAATTCAATGATAAAAAATTTTCACTGATGTATCCAAATTATATCTCATTAGAAAGAAGATTGTACTCGCAGATAGTATATGTTACAGGTACTCAAATTTAGGCAATTTTTAAAGATTTCAAATTATAGGTGGGTTGCATTTTTTCTGAAACACCCTTACAAACATTTAAAATAATCATAAATTCTTAACTGACTGAGGGAAATCACAAAAACCAACACAAGAAATATTCAATTTTTGAAGATCTCCAAGATGGTAGGAAGCAACAGTCTGTAGCTTTTGCGCTTTACGACTTAACGATATAGTGACGTCACTGTCTCAAAACTACCAGGAATTTGATAAATGCCGGGTGTCCGAAAATGATGTTATAATTTGATTGCTCAATCAATGAGCATAGGCTCCAATGGGCTATTTCTTTGAACTGAATGGCTTAGACGCTTTCATGTTTTTAATTTGTACCTATTTGTAATAAAATGCTTTTATGAGCATCTATGTCAAGAAATAACTATCTTTTCAAATTCTGGCACAGTGAAGTCTTTTAATTTGTGCTTATTTGTGATTGTAGAAGCTGAAATTGGCTGCTAAATTCAACACGTTTTTAACGGTTCTCCGAGGGACATTCTAAGGACAGTCCCTTGTGAATCTGACCAGAGTGACCGATGTCAACCAGGAAAGATTAAAAATAATTGAACACGTAAGTTCTCGAATCTGGTATGGCAAAGTATTATTGCTCATATATGCGGGGAGCAGTATCCTTTCAAACGCTGGGGAAAAGTATAAAAATAGTTGAAAATGTAAGCTATCCAATCTGGTATGGCAAAGTATTATTGCTCATATATGCGGGGAGCAGTAGCCTCTCAAATGCTGGGAAAAGTCCAAAAATAATTGAATATGTAAGCTTCCAATCTGGAATTGCAAAATGTTATTGCTTATATATGCGGGGAACAATAGCCTTTCAAACGCCGGGGAAAAGTCTAAAAATAGTTGAACAGGTAAGTAATTCAATCTGGAATGGCAAAGTATTATTGCTCATATATGCGAGGAGCAGTAGCCCTTCAAATGCTGGGAAAAGTCCAAAAATAGTTGAATATGTAAGCTTCCAATCTGGTATTGCCAAATATTATTGCTTATATATGCGGGGAACAATAGCCTTTCAAACGCCGGGGAAAAGTCTAAAAATAGTTGAACAGGTAAGTAATTCAATCTGGAATGGCAAAGTATTATTGCTCATATATGCGAGGAGCAGTAGCCTTTCAAATGCTGGGAAAAGTCCAAAAATAGTTGAATATGTAAGCTTCCAATCTGGTATTGCCAAATATTATTGCTTATATATGCGGGGAACAATAGCCTTTCAAACGCCGGGGAAAAGTCTAAAAATAGTTGAACAGGTAAGTAATTCAATCTGGAATGGCAAAGTATTATTGCTCATATATGCGGGTAGCAGTAGCCTTTCAAATGCTGGGAAAAGTCCAAAAATAGTTGAACACGTAAGTTCTCGAATCTGGTATGGCAAAGTATTATTGCTCATATATGCGGGGAGCAGTAGCCTTTCAAATGCTGGGAAAAGTCCAAAAATAATTGAACACGTAAGTTCTCGAGTCTGGTATGGCAAAGTATTATTGCTCATATATGTGGGGAGCAGTAGCCTTTCAAATGCTGGGAAAAGTCCAAAAATAGTTGAACACGTAAGTTCTCGAATCTGGTATGGCAAAGTATTATTGCTCATATATGCGGGGAGCAGTAGCCTTTCAAATGCTGGGAAAAGTCCAAAAATAATTGAACACGTAAGTTCTCGAGTCTGGTATGGCAAAGTATTATTGCTCATATATGTGGGGAGCAGTAGCCTTTCAAATGCTGGGAAAAGTCCAAAAATAGTTGAATATGTAAGTTCTCGAATCTGGTATGGCAAAGTATTATTGCTCATATATGTGGGGAGCAGTAGCCTTTCAAATGCTGGGAAAAGTCCAAAAATAGTTGAATATGTAAGCTTCCAATCTGGTATTGCCAAATATTATTGCTTATATATGCGGGGAACAATAGCCTTTCAAACGCCGGGGAAAAGTCTAAAAATAGTTGAACAGGTAAGTAATTCAATCTGGAATTGCAAAATGTTATTGCTTATATATGCGGGGAGCAGTAGCCTTTCAAACGCTGGGGAAAATCTAAAAAGAATTGAACATGTAAGTAATTCAATGTGGCATTGCAAAATACTATTGCTTCTATATGCGGGGAGCAGTAGCCTTTAAACGCAGGGGGAAAAACTAAAAATAGTTGGACGTGTAAGCTGTCCAATCTCGTATAGCTAAATATTGTTGTTTACATTCATGTTTATATTCAAACGGGCGTTTTTATTTTACTCGTCCGGTAGTGAAGAATGCTTTAACAGCGACAGGCTTTGAAATGAGTTTAGATTTCTTTGACTCACTGCCCCCGTGCCGAGTTACAAAAAAGTGCGTGATGACAAAGATGACCTTGTTGAATATTTATAACATGTGATGTAAGCAGAGGAGGAAGGGAAAATGATGATTCAGTCAACACGAAACAGATCATCAGGCTTTCATGATTAGATCGAATAACTAAATATTTGGAAAATTAAGCTGATGGTGCATTGTAAATCACATTAAAAGCCAACACTTTCGGGCGAATAAATTTCCGACAAAAAATTTTCGGACGCTTTTTTCACAGAATTTTTACAGAAATTTCGGATGACTAAGAACTGTTTATGTTCAGTTTACTTATGCTTATTTCCAACCAAGATATAACTACATTTGTATATAGACTTAAGATATAATATATTTGTATATAACATTTCAATTTAGGGGTACTTGGTCAGAAACTTTCACATACGTACAGGTTGTCCAAAAAAGGCCTGCCCCCTTTGTGTGGCTACATTGGAGGAGCTGTAGATTTAATCATCTCGCTTTTCAAACAGTTGTATAGTTCAGACTTCAATGTAAACTTTGAGACCTTACTTGAGTTAATCTGACGCGGGTTTGCTGATTTATGGCAAAGAAAAGGCAAAATTAGTGGCTGCTTCGAAACAACCACTTATCTTGCCTTTTCTCTACCATAAATCAGCAACCACTTGTCAGATTGACTCATGCCAGGTCTCAAACTATAAGTTGAAGCCTGACCTATGCAACTGTTTGAAAAGCGAGATGATGGAATTTACAGCTCCTCCACAGAAGTCACACAAAAGGGGCACAATTATTGGGAACAATCGTTGAGGAAGATGAGACTGATTGCTACGATGAATTTGGTTTTAAAAAATATTGCATTTTCACTGATGAAAACTCTCACTAAATTCATTTTCAATGCAAAGCCTGTCCTTGGCAAGACATTTCGTTTCAGAACAGTGGAAAAATATTTTGCTGCAACTTTTCTTCGCTGCAAAACATTGTAGACACTAAATATTTCGGACATTAAATATTTCGGACACAAGTAATTTCGGATATCAAAATTTTCGAACGCATGAAATGTCCAAAAATATTAACATTCAAAATTTTTGGCCTTTGATTTATGAAAATATTCTCAATATTAAAATAAACCCAGTGGCAACGCAGGACAACACAGGGCAACGCTGTACAACGCAAGACAACGCAGGCCGCCAACGGAGTTGTGAGTTTTCAAATCACTTTTGTATTTTGAGCCATGATTTTTGTAACAAATATTAAACTTTCTGACTCACCAGGCAGAGCAATTTCAAGACTGAGATATGTTCAACAACTTGGTCCCTGTACCGAATAAATCGGTGTGCAAATTGACAACACAATGAATTGGAAGGAACACATCAAGATATCTTCCTCTCAAGTCTCAAGAGCAACTGGCTTTTGAAATATGCAAATCTATTCTGCCAGAAGAAACTTTGAAGCAACGTTCACACTAGTCCGTTTTCATCTAAATCCCTTTTTACTCGTAAAAACTCAGCTAATTTTCCTCCCTATTCACACTTCTCCGTTTTAAGATAAAAACGGATATCTTGCAACATGTGTTCACACTTGTTCTCAAAAACGCACCTGACTGCCTCTTTTGGATTACAAGACTTGGAAGGCTTGTTGTTGTTTGCGTATTCAAATTCCTCCGTTTTCGGTGTTCACAGTAGAGATATGCGTTTTTGTGTAGCCCCGTTTTTATTCAGCTCCGTTTTTGTACGCGTATTCGTTTAGGTCCGTTTTTGGGGTGGATTAATGTGAACGCAAAGCCTAAAACGGAGCTAAACATATCCGTTTTTATGCAAAGACGGAGTAGTGTGAACGGGGCCTGAGAGCTGTGTACACAGCTAATGTGGAGTCACATTGTCGCTATTTTTGTCCTATTTGGGGATGTTCTGGTCCGACTGAGATTATCCACTTAGAAAAATTACAAAACCGTGCGGCTTGCATTGTAAGTGCATTGTATTTGTTTTTGAGGGTAGTAGAGCTGTTTGATTGTTTATTTCTTGCGGTAAATTCTGCCACAGATTATTTCCGAGGTAAGCAATAGATTCAACTCCAAAGGACGTTGTTCGTACCTTTGGCAGTTGAGCGTCATCGCCATGCCTCAGACTGGAGCTAATACTTCGTTGCATGAAAATATCCCTGGTGGTTTCAGACCGCAGTTTGTGTTATAAATATCGGTCATGAGCAACTGTAGGTTTCGTTCACGGATTGACACTGATTCATATTGTTCTAGGAGAAAACCAAAATCATTCTCGTAATCTTTTCCTTTTAAATAGCACTCCTGGAGGGACCATTATGGAAACAAGGTTGCATTGACCTTTTAATTTTATCCCTACCATGGGGTGGTTTTGAATTAGATTATTAATTAGGTATGCAATTTTTGCCTGTAATTATTTTAAATTGTAGATATTGTAATTAGATTTCTTTTCTTTTATCAATAATTATATCTATTTTTGATGGCTAAATTTTACATACATACATACATTAGTATGCCATGCGTAATGTCCTTTCATGAATATGATTTATTCTACGATTCAAAGTTCTATCATAGAACATCCAAACAAGCGGACAGTAGATGAAATATTTTGGAAGGGCCATTGGAAATCAATATTGTTGATATTGCTGAAGGGCTACCCTCCTTAAACATTCGAAAATGAAATGAAAAATGACACAAAATGTAAGTAAATAAATTTTATAATCGGTAATATTAGGGGTCATTTTGGGTCCCTGAAGGAAGTTTACAGATCTGGTTGGGTCTAGAGATGAGAACTCAAATTCTCGATATTTAATTTGAACATCGATACCACTTTTGTTGGCATTTTCACTTGAGAACCACAAGATCGGATCTTGTAACGCAATAGCATTTATTCATTCATTCATTCATTCATTCATTCATTCATTCATTCATTCATTCATTCATATATTTATTTAAAGTTGGTATCTACATAGTTTTACAAAAATTAAGCTAATTTACACCAACTATTTACAATAAACCTAAAGAGCTACATATTAAAATCAAAGAAATTCTGCGTCTAGTTACAAATTGTACAAAGGCAGCCGGTTCTATCCCAAGTCTTAATTTCCTTTTTGAAAGCTGCAACAGACTCTATCATCATCATTTAGGGCATTCCACAGCATAGCTCCTTTAAATCTCAGGGAGTTTATCCCATAGTTCATAGTATAAGGCCTCTGAGGAAGTTCGCATAAAACATTTTTGCGTAAGTTCTAAGTTATATATTTTGTTCGGAAATTCCACCAGAGGTATGACGGATTTAGATGGTGGAGCGTTTTGTAAACTTCTAATAGCAGTTTCTGTAGGTTCTTTACATGTATTGTAACAACATCATGCATCGGTAGGAGTTCTTCAAAAGAGGAATCAAAATCCTGGCACAAAGCATCAGTGTCAACATGAGCAACTGATGCAATGTTCTTACGAAGTCTGGCCTTGTTCGACCCAACAAAATCTATATACCTTCTTCGGCGACACCCGGTATTATCAAATGTTGTTAATTCTTACAATTCTTAGGTCAGCTAGGTATAAGCATCAGTTTTACGGCTTAACGAACGGTGAAGCAAAATGATCGTATTTAGAATAATCCTTGTGGGATCTGGACGGGCTGCCACGGCCTATGCAAATTAAAATCGTTTTTGAAAATCTTTTTATCCGGATACTAAACCGGGTGTCCCTAAAAAGAACTTCTGTTTGAAACATAAGACCCTGTTGGGTGATTGAAAAGACCGTCCTGATCTAAGCAATCATAATTTTCAATCAGTATGGTCATGTGTCTTTCGCCAATCAATGACGCGATTGTTTACCGAGTGACCCAGAAAAAGTTCCCACCTTTGAAAATTCATAACACCAAGACTACTTCACGGATTTGAATCATTCAAATTCTAGTTAAAAGTCGAAAGATCAAAGTATTTTTTTGTGATTTTTCTCGCTGTCCTACCAGCGCTACAAATATAGGTAAATTCAACTTTACAAAAATTTCATGGTTGCAAAATGACTGAAAAATGGCCCAAAACATCGATCAATGCATAAACGACTTCTTGCACAGAATAATGAAGGAAATGCAACTTCTCATGGGTGAGAGACATCCTCTGTACATTAATTGCCATGGGATTGAAAATCTTTCGTATTTGTTTGAAAATCGATTTTTCATAACTCTTGAGGGAGGTGAAACGCCCATGGCCTATTGTTCGGTGTGAATAGAGTGCTTACGATTTGATCAATGTTTTAGGCCCCTTTTCCGTCATTTTGCAACCATGAAATTTTTATAAAGTTGAATTTACCAATACTTCTAGTGCTGGCAGGGCAGCGAGAAAAATCACAAAAATACTTTGATCTTTCGGCTTTTAACTAGAATTTTAATGATTCAAATCCGTGTAGCAGTCAATTCCTCTTTTCAATTCTTTATTAAGAGTCTGCACGCAGGCTAAGGTCACCCAGGTATAAGCATCAGTTTTCATGAACTGTTATTAATTTTCAAAAGTGGGAACTTTTTTCTGGTACATTGTTGTTGTTTTTCCAGCTACTTATGTTGAGATTTTGCTCAATTTAGACCCACATTACCCTCACCCTACCTTATTCTAAAAAACCAAAAGAGCAGGAGACCTATGCTTGGACAGATTTAACTTGTTCATCCCACAAGAGGTACTTGTCAACTTGGAGGACACCGAGATATTGATAACGATGATGAGTTGATGATGAGTTCTACAGGGGAATCATCGATCACAAACGCTGGAGAACTTGCAGCTCTTTCACTGGTCGTTTTAAGATTTGGTCTCGATCCAATGACCACTGCTAGCGTCTTGATTAAATGCAAAGACAACTTATTGCCATGAAACCATTCTGTCAAACAATTCAATTCGCAGTTAAGCGTATCAGTAAGATCCTCAACGCTCCTAGACTGCGTTGATACGATGCCGGCACATTTTGAAAACGATGAAAAATGTGACAGCTGCAAAATTTGTGCTGGCGTTCACACGATACCGGAACAATTTGAAAACGGCAAGAAATTAGACGGCAAAAACTCGTTGCAAAACTTTGATGCAAAAGAAGTGTATGTACACCCTAAGAATCGACCAGTCTCGTTCCAAAAGCGTCTAAAAATGTTCTACTTTTCATTCATTTTCAGGTGTTTACACGATGCCGTTTCCAAAATGTGCCGGTTAGAGTTCCGATTTCAAACTCTACCGTTTTCAAAATCTGCGAGCAAAAAATTTGCCATTTTTGTGTGAACGGGAGGCCTATCCGTCACATTTTTCACCGTAGTCAAAATGTGCCGGCATCGAGTGAAAGCAGTCTTAGAGGAAGCACCTGGAAAATATGCCGCTAATTATTCTTTTCTTTTGTATACAGTATATTTTTCTTGTAAATAGTTGGTGTGAATTAGTATGCTATTATCTACTATTGTAAATACCAACTTTAAATATGTGTTAAATGAAATGAAATGAAATGAGTAGGGTATGCTAGCATCATCGGCGTACAGGGTGTCTAAAAAAAAATGTTCGACGTTTGATTACATTGTAAAAAAATAATGATACGCTGAATGGACACTTGGTAAAGTGACCCTATCTTTATTTCAAATTTGTGCGAAAACTGAAACCAGAGACCTCGAAATGGCATTTTTGGTAAAAATCTCATCGATCATGCTTTCTGCTATTTCTCAATTGTTTCAGGGGAAGACCAACTGGTGTTGGAACAGGTTTTCGATAACCTAACTTTCAAGCATATGGATGCTTTGAGGAAACAGGTTCAGTCTCTCGTTGATTATGTTTTGAGCCACTGTCGTTGGACAGGTACAATGTTACCCAAATTTTGACAATAATTGCAAGGATTAAATACATTGGAAGTCCTATTTGGTATGCTCTGATATCAATGAGCAGTATGGCATAAGAGAAGCTTCTTTTACCTCAGTCTTCGAGGTTTCTTGTATTACAACTAATCTGGAAGCCTCTGGTTTCAGCTATCGAATATTTTTTATCTTTGAAAGCTCGCAACTCAGTGAATTTTCAACCGATCTGCAAGATTCTGGTCTTTAAAATTATTTCGTAATCTCAGGGACAGAGCTATCTTCCCATGAGTCTGTTCCTGTTATCATTACTTTTTAATATTTAATCAAACGTCGAATAATTTTTTGCGACACCCTGTAAATCGTTACTTTGCAGTTTTTCCAGGCGAATGGTTGGCAGATCATTAATATGAATGAAGGACAGCAGCGGACCCTCTCATTCCTTCACTTTGAAAGCGTTGAATAACGTTTCGTTTTTATCATTTTTGAGTGTTCACACGATGCCGTTTTCAATATATGTCGGTTAGAGTTCCGCTTCAATATCTGCCACCAAAAAATGTGCCGTTTTCGTGTGAACGGGAGGCCTATCCGTCACATTTTCACCGTTTTCAAAATGTGCCGGCATCGTGTGAACGCAGTCTCAAAATGCTTGATATCTTTCTCAGGAAGATTAAATTTTTATCAGTTAATGAAACCGAATAGACTTCACTGGCCTATCGTCCCTAAAGGCGCACCCAAAACTCTGCGATCAATAAAGCAACCATCAAGTCCCCTTTACGTAAATTCCTTATTTTTGCAATAGTTACGTGTGATTGTGATCTGTATCTGTATCTGTATGATACTTGGCTACTAACTCACTAATGAGTATATACGCTAAGGGTTTGTTGTTGATTCCTGATTTCCACTGAACACCTCTATTCATGCGAAGCTGTTTCAGCCTTCACCATGAGCATAATTACAAAATTTTGCTGCAAAATGAAGTTCGGCCATTTGCAAGAAGTTAGATAAACGAAATTAGATTTACGAGTTTATGATGCAGCTAGCACATGCCGAAGGAGTTGCAAAAACATTTGATAATAGGCATCACTTTGTATTCACATGAATTTCGCTAGAGAAGATTTATGTAATATAACTATAGACAAAATGTGAGTTAAAAGAAAGTAGTCATTTTGAAATACGTAAAATGAGGCCTAAATCCAGCACAGAGCTCAAATCTTTCAAATCTTTAAGAAGGTGGGTGTAAAATTGTATTACATTTTTTCCATGAATTGAATGACTCGAATGCAACTTTGGGTAATTGCTATAAATCTGCCGTGGCGATTTTTCATCCGTTGATTATTTTCAAAATGGCAGTATTTTGACTCTTCTTGTAAAAATCCACCGAGAATTTTGACAAAATTAAAACATCGCAATCATTAATTACTTGAGGAAGATTGATACAGTCTTCAAGAAAACCATAGTTTATGAAAGTTTACAATATGGTGGCAAACAGACATCTGTTGCTTTTCTTGTTAAGGATTTATAAATTTGATGACGTCACAGCCTTAACATTAGTAAATGCCACCATTCTGAAACTAACCAAGGTATTAAAAAATTGCCAAGGCAGATGTACAGCAAATTGCCAATAGTTCATTCCAAGCGTCTTAATTCTAAGAAAAATGTAATAAAATTTTACATCCACCTTTTTAAAGAATTGAGTCATGCTCAGCCACTTACAGGGTGCGTGGCCGAGTTGCTTAAACAGTTTTCTTCAGGTAAAACCTGGTTTCCATATGATCGTAACAGTCGCCGACGCGTCACCGAGACAGGCTCGGGGACACATCGAGGACGGTTACGTTAAATGGGAACATTTTCTGAATGACGTCGCCGACGTCGCCGATCAGACGGGGACAGTATGGGGACGCATCGAAAGAGTTGAGGTAAGTTTAAAGCCTGGTTTCCATGTGATCATAACAGTGATCGTTTCCATATGTCGCCGACTGATCAGGGACACGTCGCCGATGTGTCGCAGTAGGTCGCTGACTGTTACGATCATATGGAAACCAGGCTTAACTGAAGTTAAGCTCGGTCAAGTGAGGTCAGATTCCGGATGGGTGACCTCGGAGGCCTAACCTCGCAACTCACCTCGTCTTCCTTCGGAAGAGACGTTAAACTAGGGGTCCCATGCCTGGATGCAGCATGCACAGTGGGCCTAAATGAGCTTTCAGTAGCAAGAAATTCTGACAAGCCCACTCAAAACAAATTGAAAAACAAAAACGAAAATGCTCCTAAAGTCGTCTCAATAGGATTTGCAACAAAATTTAGAAACTGATTATCAAGGCTTCGGGTGTGTATGATTGGTACCAATTTTGAAAGTGGCAGACATGGCAGACTTTGAGTTCGTGTTTGATTGACTCCCAAGTTCCGAAAACGGCAGGTTTGGCTAGTTTAGAAGGCCTGCTAAACATTCTGCTCCAAAAGGTAGAAGGTTTGGCAGACTTTGGAGAGATTCTCTTTATCATTTGCGCAACTCGGAAGCCGGGTAAACTTGCTCAGTGTTGCCAAGGCAATCAGTAACCTTACTCTTTGTTCCCAAGCGCCAAACTCATAATCGTGTTTTACAAATGGAGACCATTAATTCATTAATTAATTAATTAATTCATTCATTCATTCATCTTATTTATTCACGATATCCATTCAGTATAATTTAAGTATAATACAAGAATATAATAGAGTATGTTTAATAATAGATATAAAAGCCAGTACTGTTCTTCCATGGATTCGTGCGAAAACATATTTTTTCGTCAGCTTAGAAAATGACTTTTTAGCCCATTCTTAAACCGGGTGAGTGTGCCAGACTCTCTTCTGTGTGCTGGAATAGAATTCCAAGTTTTTAGACCAGCATAATTGAAACTTTTTCTACTGAAGTCTAGATTTAGCCTTGGGATTTGGAGATCAGTTTTGTTTCTTGTATCATACTTGCTTATCGAAGATCTTTCAGCAAATTTATCGTGCAGACTCTCAGGACATATCTTGTTAATTATCTTATACATCAGAACCGACCGGTCAAATTGAAACATCTGATCGATACTAAATGTGGGTCGAATCAAAGAGTCCTTTATTTTTGATCCTTGAATAATTTCAAATGTACGATTTTGCAGTCTCTGAAGGGCTGTTATTTATCTTAGTTTCCGATGAGCTCCCCAAACTACGTCAGCATAGCGAAGATGACTCTCAACAAGCGCTTTGTACATTTGAAAAAGCACTGATTGTGGGAGGATGCCCTTAAGTTTCTCCATTGCTGCGAGGCCCCCAGCAACCTTTTTCTTAACTGATTCATACTGTTCTTCCCAACCTAAAGTATCGTCAACTATTACCCCAAGATATTTTGTTTTGTCAACCTGCTTAATTTTTTCTCGATTTATGAATACTTGCGGTAATAATTCTCTGTTTTTCCTTCTACGAGGATGATCTATTATCATGTATTCTGTTTTGGTGGGATTGAGATTGAGTTTGTTAATCCTCATCCATTCTGCGATGTTTAATAACTCAGCTTGTGCTGTCTCTATAAGCTCTGCTTGGTTGTTTGAGGATAATGTTATCTCAGTATCATCTGCGTACATCTTGGCTCTTGAGTGTTCGAGAAAGTGCTCAAAATCATTTAAATAAATGATAAAGACCAGTGGTCCCAAGCATGAACCTTGGGGGATCCCACACTCTATTTCCATAATATCAGATACTTGACCATCAATGGAACAGTACTGGCTTCTGTTAGTTAAATAAAATTTAAACCAGTTGTTCTCAATACCTGTTATTCCATATTTTAAAAGACCTCCTTTTTGTCAGGATGCGTCTAAAACCTGCTGTTTTGAAGAATTTTGTGTTGATTGGGAGATGAGTTTCCGTCTCTGTGAAGTCTACCGGGTGAGTAAAAAGCAGCCGGCATTTGAAAGGCTACTGCTCCCAGAGTATATAAGCAACAAAATTTTGCAATATTGTAGAGCCTCAAATTTCTATATGAAGAGTAAAGGAATCCATCTGCAAATGGAGATTAAAAATGAAAAATGAATTGAATGCTTCTCTTGAAAACGATAGTTCGTATCACGTGCATTGTCATCAGGGCCGTCGGGTGAGACCCCCACACCCTGAAAAAAAGCCTGCCGCACATGAAGATCAAACGAGAATTTGCCGCAAACTCCCATACACTCAAGGAAGAATGCTTGATTTCCTGCATGTTTGATATCGGGCAATCTTCTCCAAAATATCAGCATATTTCTACGCGTATTAAAATTGACAACAACACAATCAGAAATACAGAATGAGTATATCTTACCTGTTGTATCGATGAAAGTCACATATCAAGAAACTACTGCAATCTCCGCACTTATTTATTCCAACTAAGACAAAGAATAAGCAAACCAACCTTTCTGTTCATCGTCATCTGAATGCACACTCTGCTCGTCTTGAGAGCCCTAACAATGAATGGTCAGTTACAGAAAGTATACAATGACGACTTTGATCATGATGGTGGTGGTGGTGGTGGTGATGATCAAATCGTTGAGCAGAACACCTTGAAACGGATCACATTTTCGAATGAATCCTAAATGATGAAACAAACTTCTTTTATGCATATTGCATAATGTTAAAATGATAACTATGCAAATAAAGTAATTGTAATTGCGCTTCGGACAGAGCTTCGTAATGTACAAAAGCTCTGTTCGAAGCGCAACAACAATTATTTTATTTGAATGGTCATCCTAAATGATCCAATGTAACTAGCAAACAAATCTTTGAGAGAATCAAGTTAAACGGTTCGTATTCACTGCGATCAAGATCTGAGTTTCAATGAAGATACACATAGGGACTCTTTTAATTGTCTTATTGATCTTATTGCTAAAAAACAGATCTTTCAGTAGCCTCTAGTATTTCAAACTAATACCGCTCGTCCCTCAATACCCTTCAACTATTCTACAAAAGAGCCTGACTCGATCCCTCGATTGATATCTTCATAGACTTATGCTTGTTCGCCCCTTGTTTCCCTGTGTCCTTTGATTTACTGATATCACTTGGTCAAAAGGGACTCACACTACTACTCTGAAAAGCGGGCCCAATTTAGGCCCGCGTAGAGTGATTCCGTATTCACCAATCAAATCACTAGAATTTCATTTTCAACCAACCAGGAAGCGTTATTTGGATAACTGTTATTGTTACATACAAGAACAGTTGATGAGACCTAGAGTTCTCGCATGATGCATTCTGTTTCTACAGAGGAAGATTAATACCTGAAAGATATGCATTTTGCAATTTGTAGGTAAAGAAAACACCATTCTTTGTACTGAAAGTTTTCTTTTCTATGGTCAAGCTCTCTAGACCAGACTTTGAAGCGACTTCGTTGAGTGTACGAGAATTCCCGTTTGTTCAGGCTATTTTGAAAAAGTGGGCCCATTTTTTAAGAGTAATATCAGCTATGAGTCCGTATTGACCAAGTGATATCAGCAAGTCAAAGAACAATGGACGAAAATGCATGAGTCTACCGGGTGAGCCAGAAAAAAGTTCCCACTTTTTGAAAATTCACAGGACCATCAATACTGCACAGATTTGAATACTTCAAATTCCAGTTAAAGCCGAAAGGTGGAAGTATTTTTGTGATTTTCTTCGAGGTCTACCAGCACTAGAAGTATCGGTAAATTTAACTTTATAAAACTTTGATGGTTGCAAAGTGGCTCAAAAAGGACCGAAAACATAAATCAAATTGCAAGGACTCCTGTAAGACAGAACAATATGCAATGGGTGTTTCACCTCTCTCCAGCGTTATACCATATCAGTTATCAAGCAAATACTAAAGATTTTCAGACTCCAAGGCATTGAGTGTGCGGCAAATATCTCTCACCCACGAACCATTGCTTTTTCGTTATTGATCTGTGCGAGGAGTCCTAAACGATTTGATCAATGTTTCAGGCCATTTTTCAGTCATTTGCAACCAGGAAATTTTTGTGATGTTGAATTTACCAATATTTCTAGAGCTTGTGAGACAGCGAGAAATATCATAAAATACTTCCATCTTTTGGCTTTTAGTTAAACTTTTAATCATCCGAATCTGTGAAGTACTCTTGATGCAATGAATTTTCAAAAGTGGGAACTTTTTTTCTGGCTCACCCGGTAATATCTTTATACATTTTTACACGAGACACTCAATTGAGTGGCGTTTGAGCTTCCATCATAATAGACCTTTTAGCTATTCTAAAAAAGAGTCTGAATCGAGTGACATTTTTACATATATCTATACGTAAAGTTCGATTGAATGACGTTGTAGCTGTTATCACCATTGTTCACATCCGAAAATTCTACAAAATGTCCACAAATATCGTTCGCTTCAGCTATTAAGGTCTATTGTGTGCTTCCGAAAACTATACGAAATGAATAAAATATCGTTTGATTCGGCCTCTTTGTAGAATAGCTAAAAAGTCTACTGGTTCCAAGCTCAGAAGTTATCAAACAAATCGAAATTACAGTGAATAAATGAATAAAGTATGAGCTTACAGGGACTTTATCATTGCTTCCAACTGAATTCTCTTGCTGAAAAAGGATAAAATTCCACATATATTGTCAGTTAACCAAGGGCAGAAATTTTGTGAATTGCTGAAAATCTATTTAAAATACACTTACCACGTCAGTCTTTCTTGCAAAGAAAAATAGCTTTGTGCAAAAATTCTGGCAGGTTTTTTAAAGGCAGTCTGTGACGTATTTGATTGGCCGCAACAAAGTCAGAGTTCGACACAACAGATGTCTTTGTAGATCTGTGCATTTGGAATAATATAAATGATATAAATAATAATGATAATGGAAGAATATAAAGGGAGGCTGATCGTTATTACTTTAAGCGGCCGTAGGAAGTCATTAGGATCGATAGCCATTTAGTTCTCAAATCCTCGTATGGTCCTTATTAACCAACCAGCTGCGTGAGGGACTGTCTGGACTGTCTATGATAACAATGTCATGTGTCCCTGAGGGAGAAAGCCAGATACCATTTTGGAACAGACTGCAGGTCACAAAAGAGATTTGACTATAAAGGACTTTCTAAGGAAGTGCTTTCAATTCTGTCCCGAATATTTCGGCCATGAAAGGTAGTTGCAGCCTATTTCTTGGTAGAAATCAGTAAAGTCTGCACGAAGAAATCAGTAGATTCTGGACGCACGCATGTAAAAGGCGATCTGTCCAAAATGATAATGTGATCCTTAAGAGGTACCTTCAATTCTGTACCGAATATTTCAGCTAGTTGCAGCATATTTCTACGCAGGGAAAATCAGCACAGTATATACACAGGCTAATTTCTACGACGCCTAAAAATCTAAGACAGTCAACAAAAATGAAACAAGGACTCGTGGCAGGTCTATTTTGCAACCATCGGAACTCATTATGGAGACAGATATCAAAGTTATTATGGAAAGGCGACTGACAAGTTCGAAAGCGAAAGCAATCAAAACTTTTTACACCTGGCGATGATAAACATTTTTTGCCACATCGCGCACAAAGGGAGTCACCTTACAGGCGTCATGGAAAGATAAAATCGTGTTTAACTGCCAAGTCATTCAAGGCTTGTAATCGAATACCACAGCAGCTGTATATTCACTTTGTTAGCGTGGCGTACAGCAATTTCTTGTTTTGATCTATTTCATAAGAAATCTTTTCCCTGTTATAATCTCTTTCTATGAGACACGGGCAGCGTGTTTCATTTCACCTTGGGAATGTATTAGGTATCCAGCGATTATAATCTTTCTTGTTGACATTTTCAAATTAGTTTCGTCTTCCCAGGGTGAAATGAAACACGCTCCTCGTTGTTTTGAAGATCTGAAACGGTGGTAAATTGATCCCCTGTTTTTACGACTTTTTGAGAAAATCAAGCAAGCCGTTTTCCACAAACTCCCTAATTCGAGAAATTTACTATGCCGAAAAAATTGTGATAAATAATTATAATCTAGGACAGTCTTTCAAGGACAGAACAACGTTTGAAGCATTTCAGTCAGCCACTGACTTCTTCTTCTAAAACAGATTTCCATGAGTCATTTTTTTCTGGGTCACCCGGCACAAGAACCTAGTCAGGCTGGCTTGCAAAATCGAAGGTCCTTAGGTTTTACTGTATATTCCTTCATCCTAAACCTTGTCTAAGAGCTTTAATGTTGAGATCTTCCATTATCCTTCAAGTCTACAATGACTGTCTGCGTTCCTTTCTGAGATCTAGGCCTATGAGTGCTAGAATCTTAATAAATATAATGATGAACAGTGCCTTTTTGCATCATGATTCAAAACCAGGAAGCCCTAAACAGAGATCAATTTACTAATCTTAAACGAATCAAGAGATTGGCTATACCTAGAAAAATAATTTCATCTTTGATCTACTTGTCATTCAAACATCGGTCACGTAAAAAATGTTGGAGATCAGGAGAACCGGGTGACCCAAAAAAAACTTCATGAGGTAGATCATAACTAGCTCCCTGAAAGCAAAAGCCATTGCCAAATGCTTCATATCATACTTTAGTTGAAAGAAATAGCTATCTTTGGCGATGCTGCATGGTCATTTTAAGCAATGGCTACCATGCGAAAAACCAGATTCAAAGAAAATTTCGAACCCAGGATTCCTCATTTCGAGTGAAATAATTGCCATCAATTTCCAGCCAACATTTTGTGAAAACTGAATGTAGCGATGGATTTGAAGTTGTCTGGGGAAATTCTTTGTTTAAAAAGTCATTGTCCTCTGCTCCTCATTCAAATTTTGCGCTCCAAAGCAAATTTGAAATTCAATTTGTTTCGCATCTCCAAAAACAAGAACTGAAAAACACGTGAAAAGACCGAAAAATGAATGAGATTCCACATATTTGAAACTGCTTCTTCAGACGGTAGGCGCAGCTTAAGCTGACCAAGCAACGTCTCAAAATATAGCTTAGCCCTTCAGCCAAATGCTAATACCTTGTTAACCTTCATATCATTTGCTTTCATCGAACAATGTGCGATTTAGTTCGTGAAGTATTTTTTAGGTCACCCAGTATATTTGGGGAAACCCAGTAGTAACTTTTACTTGTTAGTCTTCGAAAAAAATGCGTTCTCTATGATCATGGTACATCACATCAAGCTCCATCCAAGTTATTCAAACAAAGAGGATTTAATGACCATTCTCATAAACTCTTTTCGAGGATTTAGAGAATACTTCGAAATTTATCTACACAAAATTTCAAACATTATTATTCCTGTTATTGTGATCTATAAACCCTGATAACTTAAAGGCACTATGTCTTGAGCAGTGGGGACTCTGGAGGGCGTCAGGAATGGCAGCAATTTTCGCTTCCGTCGCTGACCTAGCAGCCAATGTGAAACAGATTCCAGCATCCATAATTATTGTATCGTTTGTTTACCTTTCTGTAAGTGTTAATTTAGTTGTCTATTGACTTGCAGATTTTTCTGTGTTGGCCATGGGGTAGACAATGTATTTTGCTCCTCCTGGTATCGTCCTTGTAGTATTGCATAGTAGTTAGAGTATAGCAGAATTTATTTTAATTTTTTGTATTGATAAAAAATACTTCGAAAAAGAAACTATCAATCTATTATAAGACAGGATAGACTATGTTACAGACTATTCTGCGAAAATAACAATACAGCACGTACTTGAGTATTTACAGATATCTTGGACGAAAACTTTCCTCCCATACCAAACAAAGATGGCTGATACCAGCTCTCAGTCAAGTGCATCAAATTCCACCAAACTCCATGTAATGATCTCTCACTACATTCCAGGCGATGGCATCGTGAAATACAAAGTATTCAAGAGGGCTTTTTCTTCGGGAATTCTCATGATGATTTTGTCGAAATCTGATTTGGTCGAATTTAACCGCTCCGAAAAATTGACCTCGAAATCTGTTTAACAGCACTGTTTCAATCCGATGCTGAGTACATCTGCAAACAATCATAGCAGCCTCCAAATTTTCTCAAATTAGACCTAACTAGCAGGTCAAAAAGGATCGCCAAAAACAGTCAATCCGGCCTTGTGTGTTTGCCTTGATACTTGCAGCAAAAGCAGTGAGTAACTACAATATGTGAGTGTACATAGCTAGCCTCTTGTAATACTGCAAAATAACCACAGCAACACTGCTCAGTGTTAGATGTTAGGTCTGAAATTCACCTAACAGCAATGACGAAAGCCATCCTGCTAAAAATCCGGTAATGTACGAGAAAACTCGTAAATGTTGCTATTACGGTAGCCCGTTCCCTAGAAAGCGAACTTTCTTCACCGAGAGCTGCGGATTCGAAATGGCCTCTAGGATGCAATTTACCGCAAAATAGCTGCAAAAAGGTATCTGTAACGTGTGCAACTCAGATCTGCAACTATGCAACTCTCCAGGCTTATTAAATAATAAATGCTCGTCAACGCCAGTGGTCAAGTATACTTTCTTAAAGAGCAATGTGCATTAACCTTGAGCTGAGCATCCAAAGAGCCTTCTACAATAGGCAATTTACCACAAAAAGGTAACTGGACAGTGTAAAATTCATGCAACCCTCTCGAGCAATTGAATAATGGAATGCTCGTCACACCCAGTGGTCAAACTAGACTCTTCTATGAAGAGCACTGTGTCTTGATCTAGAACTGATAATCCGACGGGCCTGGTAAGATGAAATTTACTACAACAACGCTGTAAAATGGTAAATGGACAGAGTGGAGTTCAGATCTGCAAAATAGAGACTTCCCGAGCAAATGATTGAAGAAATTTCGCCGAAGTCAATCGTCAAAGTAGTCTCTTCCTGAAAGAGGCGTTCTCTTTAATCTAGAGCTAAGAATTTGACTTCATCTAGAAAGCTAAAGATCAAAATGTTCTTTCTTTGGCACACTGTCGGTTAATCTAAAGCTGAAATCCAGAGTGCTTTCCAAGACTACAAATTTACAGCAATTTCACTGAAAAGAGGCAGCTATAAAGGGTGCATCGATGAAAAATCCTCTCAAGATGCTCAATAACCAAGACGGAATCTTCGTAAAAACCGATGATTGAAATACACTTTTTCTTGAACAAACAATGTCAGTCATTCTGAGCTAACTATCGAGAGTCTCTCATACAAATTCACAACAACTTCATTACAGATAGGCATCTGTTACGCATGGAGCGGTGAATGCTTTTGAGAGGAGGTGAATGACAAACTAGAAATCCTCTTCAAAACCATTGATCAAAAATATTCACTTTCTTGAACGAAAAATGCGATTCAATCCAAAACTGAAAATCCAGAGTGTCTTCTGAGACTAGGAATTTACAGATGCTTAATTACAAAAGAGTATCTGAAATCTGTGCAGCGATGAATGCTCTTAAAAGAGGTTGAATGAAAGACATGACATCCTCTTCAAAACCAAGGATCGAGATATTCCCTTTCTTGAGCAGGAAATGAGGGTCAATCTAAAGCTGAAAAGGACTGTCTTATAGGACAGCAAATTTACAGCAACTGCATTGTAGAATGGTATCCGTTAAGTGTGCAGCGATGAATGCTCCTGACAGAGGTTGAATGATAAACAAGAAATTATCTAGCAAACCAGAAAGAAAGAGTCTCTTCCTTCAACGAGCAAGGTACATCCATATAAAACTAAAAATCCAAAGTGTTTGCAAAGACCACAAATTACAGCAATTTCATCACACAAAGGTAACTGTGCAGTGTGCGGCAATGAATGCTCTCTCGGGAACATTAATAACAAATAAAGAGACCCTCACAAAACCCAATCATAATATACTCTTCTGTAAGATCTGCTCGGCAATAACTATTCCATCAGTTGGCCTTTAGGCCAAACAAACGCAGTAATGTTATGAAAGAAATTGCACTTTATCAACCTTGCTTGACGACCGTTGCACTAATTTCTTTATAAAAGCAAATTAGAAATTCTCTGTTTTTAATTCCAGTCTAAAACAGTTGGTATGGTCATTCTGATTTAATTGCACTTGAGTTTGTACGATGTAATAGAAAACAACAATAAAACAAAATGCAATAAAAAATTTCCTACCCCCTGATCCCATAAAATATTTATTGGCAATGTTGGAATAACAGAGGACGTGGAACGGCAAGTTAAAATCATTTCTCGCGGTCAGAGCATGTGAATAATCAAAGGCAAGATGGCAGTAATTAGGAATACACCAATTTCAGACGGTGTTTGTTTGTGGTATGATTCATCCACAAATTAGACCTTCTGCTTCTTACATCTGATGATATGCGATCATCTACTTTCTTTCCTTTAGATATGGCTTGTTTTCTTACTAGACTTATGACGATGAGTCCCTTGTATCCCTGCGGCAAACCTTGCTCAAGAGGGACTCATAATGAAACATTGAAAAACTTGGCCCTATTTTCTTCAATCATCAATGGAATTATGAAAGAATTACAGCTTCGAGTCTCCATCCCGTGGGAGTGTTTTCAATTGTTCAATCGGATCGAAAATTCTATCACATTTACACCTTAACAATAGTAATTCACAAATCTCGCAATCTGATTGGTACTGGAGGAATTGCGAAGTTTGGGCCTAAATAGGGCCAAGTTTTTCAGAGTAATACTATGAGTATCTATTGCCTGAAGCGCCATCATCAAGTCAAAGAGCACAGGACAACAAGAGACTCGTCGTCATCAGTCTATTTTCTTACTAGGCGAGTCAAGAAAAGTTTTCACGTTTGGAGTGCAATAGAATGAAGAGTGTGTAGCCGATAGTGAACAATAAAATGCTAATCTTTCAGTAAGAGGCTAACTTAGATAAGAAAATTATGTTTGGTAAGATTACTCACCTTTAAGACGCGAAATCAGAAAAATTCCTCTAAGGAGCATGCATGGGAATCGACAATTTCACATTCCATCCTGGTCCATGATTTACTTGCTATTCAAATCAAAATTCAATTTCTGAAGGTCAAAAAGAACACTGAATTTAAATATCAATTCGAAATAAATCATGGACCAGAATGGAACGTGGAATTCTCGATTCCCATGCAAACCCCTTACAAGAAGTTTTCTGATTTTTAGGTCTTCAAGATGAGTGATTACAGTAAGGCCCCGCATTTAAGAAACTACTTTTTCACATCATAGCCCAAAATGTTTCTTATATCTATGATACTTATCATGTTTTAGGCTCAAGTTTCTTAAGTTGCTAATCTATTTTCTTTGAAGTCCTAGGCAAATAAGTTAAACCAAAATGGGACCGGCTATGGGTATATCATCCATATTCAGCCATACATGTATGTCAACAATGATTGTCAAGGACATGAATTAAAATTTAGGCAAAAATCTGTTAAATCCAAAATATCTCGCTAGTAATTTCTTAAAATGAATCATGTATGAAGTGTAATGCTCTCACTCTATCAGACCACCAATTAATGTTACTCAAAATACAAGAAACTTTATTTTGGGTGCGAGCCTCAAGAGTTTCTTATAGGCAGGGGGCCTAGTCATTTCTTAGTAGCCTAAAAGTTTCTTTTAGGTGGTTTCTTAAATGCGGGGCCTTACTGTATACCAAAAAATTTCCCATCTATGTTAGCCATTGACTGATGATTAACATTTTAGTTTTGAATAACGGCCACATAGTTTTTATTCCAAAGCCCACCAAACGGGTAAACTTTTTTGACTCACCGGGTGCATTAGCGATCTCTTTGCTCACCGAAAACTACCACATTCGGATGATAAAACTCAACCTCGACTTATCCAAGATGTGACAAACTGAGCATAGGTTCCAAATCTTTAAATCGGCGTAAAAAGGCGGGTGTAAAATTCAATGATCTACTTCTTTAAACTGAATGACTTGAAAGAAACTTTAGCTATCTTTTTTATGATTCTGCCGTCGAACTTTTCAGAAATCTCAATTATTTGTCGAAGTTACGGCCTCTTTTATATTTCAGCTATTTATATTTCATTTTATGATGTGACGTCATCAAATTTCTAAATCACAAATCAAAAGAGAGAACGAGTTTTGCTTGATACCATGGCAGCATACAAGTCAAATCTTTCAATAGGCCACAGGGAAACCCATAAATCTTCCAATCTCAAGCTTAACAGCCAATGGCGTTGCCGTATTTCCTTCACATGACCAAAAAAAGCTCTTTGATACAAATTTTCGAGTACCCTTACGAAAATCAAAATGGACATTCGAGTAATATACAGACGTGATTTTGCCACGAGTCGATTCTACAGGCCGTACTCCTTTTTTAAATTTAGCATTTGGATAAAATCTCATCAGGGTTCAGCACAACATCGAGTTTCATCCCTCCGAAAATAGGCCTATATTCAAATATCATTTGGGAACGCAACAAATAAGATATAGCTTCCAAAATTTCACAAGTTACGTGAATTATAGGAAGGAATAAGCCTAAGATGTTTCTTTGTTTAAATTTCTCAAATCCTTGACGAGTCTCAGCTATTTGATACGAAGAAAGCTATTGGTCCTACCTTCATCCACTGCAGAATCCACTTATTCCGTTTCAAATAGGCTTCTTTGTTGCAGCAAGGTAGCACGGCCATTCACCAACAATATAACACCAATTTCCACTATTCTCCGCCGAACAATCGTCATCAACTTTGGTAAAACACGATGAACTTTCAACAGCTCTTCGTTACACTATCTCTTCCAAGTTTTGAAACAGCGTGCTCATGTGGAGAAATTTCTTTTACTGTCAAGATCTCTCGATGTCATGGTCAAGAGGTGCGTCTCGTATCATCCTTTACACGGACTTAGCCTTCGTTTTAATATAAAAAAGTAGGAGGGATTGGGACCGGGCTTTCAAAATTATCTGTATTTTTTTAAAGAAAGGAAAATGGTGAATGCATATTTCAAATGAATTCGAATTATTCGGATGTTGGGAGGCCTAGGAAACTTCGCAGGCTCCCCTACAGATGCAAGCTCTAATAGCAGTGATGATACCCTTTACCTTCCGTGAAAAACTCTTTCATGCATTCACATTCATTTGAAAAATGCATTCACCATTTTCCTCTCTTTAAAAAAATACAGATAATTTTGAAAGTCCGGCCAACGAGACCGACCTCTTGACCATAACATCAAGTGCGTTACTAAATGATATTTGAATAAAGGCGTATTTTTGGAGGAATAAAATTTGACGTGGTGCTGAACCCTGATGAGATTTTATCCAAATGCAAAATGTAAAATATGGAGTAGGGCCTGTAGAATCGACTCGTGGCAAAACCAGGTCTGTGTCTTTGTTACTCGAATGCCCATTTTGATTTTCATAAGGGTACTCGAAAATTCATCTCAAAGAGCTTAATTTTGGTCATGTGACGGAAATACGGCGACGCCATTGGCTGATAAGCTTGAAATTTGAAGATTTATGGTTTTCCCTGTGCCCTATTGAAAGATTTGACTTGTATGCTTACCATGGCGGTATTTACCAGTTTTGAACCCGTGACGTCATCAAATTTCTAAATCCTTAACCAGAAGAGCTACAGATTTCTGCTTGTGACCATTTTGTTAACCTTCATAAACAATGATTTTCTTGAAGATTGTATCCGTTTTTCTCAAGCAGTTTAAAATTTACGAAGATTTGGAATTCTGTCAAAATTTTCGATGAATTTTTGGAAAATAAAAAAAAATGCCGCCATTTTGAAATTAATCAAGGTACCAAAAAATTGCAACGGCAGATTTACAGACAACTACTCAAAGGTCCTTTCAAGTAATTCAGTTCACAGAAAAATGTGATACAAATTTACAGCCTCCTTTTGAAAGATTTGAGAGATTTTGGCCTTATGCTCCGCAGTTACTGCTCTTTGATTCTATTGTCTTTGAGGTGTTTCTTTGATAAGATTATACATTCAGACCCCGTTGCACTGTACCGATTCATCTTCGGATCTACAAAAAGTGTGTAACAGTGCAGCCTCTCGTTTTCACTGTTCCTGCTAACACGTAACAAAGGTGAAGGTGAAGGTGCGTTTTTCAGCACCAAGCGCTGGGATCGCAGAAATAGAGCAGATCTAATCGAGTCCGCGACTCCTTGTCATGAGACTCAAGTGGCGGGGTCCTACTGGGTATCGAACCCTTTCCACCTGACTGTTCTTGCTTCAAGTCAGAGGATTACATTACGGCGCCATAACACCTTCAGCATTGGGTTTCAATTTTGCAAAAATTCAAAATTGAATGTGTAGAATGCTATTGCCTTAATCTTTCAACTGAATAGATTGGAGGGAGCTTGAGGTCGTTTGCCGCGATCCCAGATGAAAAATAACTTACGAACAATACAATGAGAAGCAGAAGACCGTGATCTCCCATTAGTTATAACATAAAGACAGGCAACTAAATCAAAACCAAATATACAATCAAATTCAATGACCAAATGCTGGACATTATCAAAATTCTACTGATAAATACTGGAATCGGTATCGCACTGGATGCCAGGTAATCACAGACGAAATATTGAACGATAGGACCCCAGCCGAGAGAGCGACTACAAAAATATCATCGGAGAAGAAAATCGACCTACAGCCACATGCATGGTGCCTCTGTCTGAAATGCTCCCTGAAAATGCAGAATTATGAAGACGGGTAATCTATAATTAATGAGCTGCAGCTTCCACTGCACCAAATCATTATTCAAATCATCAAACATTGACTTTAGCTGTCTCCACAACACAGAAGTGATGGGAGGAGTAGCACATTTTGCACAAAATTTCCTCAGTTGCTGTGTAGAAAGTCCGTGTTGTAGGAAGGAGAAGCGATAAGATTACGATAGGAGCACCCTTGCAGCTATACGACTCAAGGATTCTTTCGTACTGGTACCAACTCTCAAGGTACCCATGAATTGATAAAAATACACGACAAATTCTTCTCAGATGGCAAAAGTCATGATGCCCTGAGCATTACGAAACAGCAATGCATTACTAGAGCATTACGAAACTGCGATGAAATAAAACTTCAGACATCATTAAATCAACGGAACTTTCCAAGATGAAGCAAGCAAATACTTCAATCAGCTGCCAACAGAAATAAGAAACACTAAGAATCTTTCCGCATTCTGTTCAGCCTTGCGGAATCATTTATTTGCGAGGATCAAAGGGCAATGAAATGACGCCATTGAGTAAATTTATCAGTCTTTTAATTAACATATTAATATTTTTACCAATTTTCTTTCGCGATATCACGTGTAACACAATTTACTTATTTTTGATTTAAAGAAAAAGACGTTTTTTGTTTGTTTTTGTAAGAGATGAAGAGCCACAATTATTGTGGATAAGCTCAATATTACCATGTATGTATGTATATGCCTTGTATAAATGCCCCACTGTGCTGTGGTACCACGGTACCGCTACCCTGTCACCCTTTCCTACAAAGTGCCCCAAAAAACAATTGTGCCGTTTGAATGGTTGCTGTGGAGCACCTATGAATCAAATTGTTCCTACTTTGAGATTTTTGAATACAAGAGGTCCAGCTTAAAGTTTTAGATGCAGTATGCTCAAATCTGATACGTCATTGCTGACTTATGAAACTAGAAAGTCAAAATTACTGGCTGTCTAAATTTGATATCCTCCGTCAATGCCATTATGCCTAAGCCAAAGTGCCAAATTCAAAAAAAGGACGTATGGGTCTACTCGTAGGTCTGTCGGTCGGCTTCGAAGGTGATGGTGAAGGTGTTGTGGCGTTGTGGTGTAATCCTCTGACTTTGCAGCCAGAACAGCCAGGCGGAGTGGGTCCGATACCCGGCAGGATCCCATCACTTGAGCGTCATGACAAGGGGTCGCGGGCTCGATTAGGTCTGCTCTATTTCTGCGATCCCAGCGCTTGGCGCCAAAAAACGCAACTTCACCTTCACCTTCGGTACACTCAGTTTGCTCTAACAACTGGTAGCAGCTGTCGGGCGGCCGTGACATGTTGTACGAGCTCCCGACAGTCTTTCTGGTTTCCCGCCAATCTTGTCGCCTTGGTGATTGCTATTCCTATCAATGATGTTATACCGTCTGTCCAGCGAGCATTTTGTGTTCCTTAGCTCCTCTTTCCAAAGTTATATTTCGCAACATTTCTTTTTCTACACTGTTCCCTCTCACCCCATGCTCAAATATGTCATGAAAAACCTGACCCTGTGTTTTTACACTCGTAGGCTACTTCGCAATACTCTCACTTTTAAGGCACTTTGCAAGTCACAACCCAAAGTAATAAAGCTCCTTGATCTCTGATCGCTTCTACTACATTTCTTTATATTCAGGAAAAGGCTACCATTGTTTCTTATAAGAGCATTCTTCATTGACAATGAGTCTAATGCAAGGAAATGATAAAGTAAATAACATTTACCACGTTTCTCTTGTCTTTCATGAGCTTGTCTTTAACAGCTGAGGCTGGAATCAAGATCAAAATACATTACTTGCGAAGGAAACAAAATGTTTACATTCAAGCTGCACCTAGGTGTCCAAAATAATGGTAACAGCCTTGATTGTATTCAGCGTTGAATATATTGCTCATTCCAGTGAGATTTACATTCATGGCGATTCACGCTCAAATTTACATGCTGATGGTGAATCTTGGAATTGATCCTTAACGTTCGTTTTATCTAAAAGAAGCACCAAGAATTTAGATCATACCGGGTGAGTCAAAAAAACGCCCGGCGTTTGAAAGGCTACTGCTCCCTGAGTATATAAGCAACGATATTTTGTAATACCTGATCGAATAGCTAACATCTTCAATTATGTTTAGAAATTTCCCTACCTAAAATCGGTCACTCCGTTCAGATTCTGCAGGCGAATTTCTGAAACGAATCCCTTTGAGAAACTTTGAAAAACGTGCTAAAATTACAAGCAAAAATCCCTTATGTGTTTGCCTCACAGCGATGACTTTCAGCATGCTTTACCACGTGCTTTCCTTTTGGCGGGTTGAAAAGTCTTCCCCTAGTCTGAATAACTTATTCAGGGGGATTCCACTCTCCCAAGAGGACAAAATGTATAAACACATCCAAGATTCATTATTGCTAAAAAGGAGAACAAAGGGAAATCTTGCTTGGTGTTTTCACTCGTTTTTGCAGGTTTTCGAAAGGGGCTTTCTGCAGAAAATCTCCTACCTCGACAGGAAGAAATGGCAGATTAAAGCCAGGTAAATTAATGAACCTAATTTGACAAATCAGGGAAAAAAACAGGACAGTTTTCAATATCATTGCTTTGATATTCAGGGATCAGGATCCTTTCAAACGCCGGGAGTTTTTATTGACTCACCAGGTACACTGTTAAACTCGCCTAGATTTTAGAACTGAACTGTCTTAATACTTAACTAATGCAATTTGTAACTAACTTCATATCCAACTGATGGACTTGTCACTGGAATAGAAACATCAAATGACATGAACGTAATTCTTTCCATCGCTTTTATCGCTTTTCAGTGCATAGGAAGACTGCGCTATCCTCCTGACGATCCAATTTCTGCAAAATTACATGCCAAACACTACCATTGCTGTGATTGGTTCGAAACGGAGTCTAATTCTGCAATCATGCAGTATGACATCAGCTCAGTCAGTAAAAAGTTTCAAGATGTTTGTAAGTCTGTCGATTTGAGAGAATTCATTAGATTCCTATAAAATGATGTTTCCATTTGTATCAAACAAAATTTTGTGTGCGAAATTTTGCTTCACAGGTACCTGATTTGAAAGCATAAATCACAAACAATGATTATCAACTTAAAATCTAATGCTGCACCACCATTTAAATTGGGTTCTGATGTCCCAGGTGTAGCTAATATGTTGCGTAAGACTCCATCTTTCATTCTCCAATTCCACATTCCTGGCCATTTTGACATGTTATGTAATTCTATTGCTCAAAATTTGGTTTATTATATCACGATTTTATAGTTTGTCTCTTGGGAAAACAAATTAATAACCATCAATGAAATCTACCGGGTGAGTCAGAAAAAAAGTTAACGCGTTTGGTGATGCATGGAATAAATAGTGTGTGACTGATATTCAAAACTAAAATGTTAATCTATCAGTCAAAGACTAAATTAGATGAGAAAACTTCGTTTGGTAAAATCACACACCTTTAAGATCCAACAACTAGAAACACGCCTATATGGGGTTTGTATGGGGATCGAGAATTGCACGATCCACTCCGGTCCATGATTTATTCGGCATCGAAGCCAACATTGCCAACCTGAGATATAGAATCCGAATTCCAATAGAGGGTAGATCATGGACCAGCATGGAATGTGGAATTGTTGTTCCCAAACATGCCCTTTACCAGCATTTTCCTAACATCTGGGTCTTTAAGATGAGGAACATTACCTAACGGAAATGTTTTGAATATCAGTCACATAATTTCTATTCCACAGCCTGCTAAACGCGTTATTTTTTTTACTCACCTGGTAGTTAGCTTCTTAAATAAATAAATAAAAAAGAAACTTTTAAGATCAAGAGTAAAATACAATCTCGGTGATTTTCTAAAAAGTGCACAACTGTTACTGATGAAGCTCATACCAACATTCACGTTAGCTATCCAAGATGACAGCGTAATTACATTTGAATTCAATTAGCACAATAAATTCAACGCTAAGCTCAAATGTGATACCGTTATTTTGGACACCCATTGAGAGAGATTTTCACGCGAGAATTCTACCAGGTGTCTCAAACAGTATACAGATTTGGTTGTGTCCAGCGACTAGAACTTAGCTTTAATCAATGGTTAATTACTCTCAAAATGTTCCTCCATAGTATAATTGAACATAGATACCTCGTTTGTTGGTATTATGTGAACTGAGGGCGGAAATATCAATCTCGAAAGCCCAACTTTGCATCCAGTTATGCTTACAGAATTAGACTAGGCAAATATGCAAAATCTCTGGTTTATGGTGTGAACGTGGATCTCAAGCTTGAGCTTTCAAGATCAATATTTTTCCTCTCAAAGCATCAATACCAGCATAGGCTCCAAATCTTTAAATCAGTGTAAAAGGGCAGATGTAAAATTCAATGGTCTATTTCTTTAAACTGAATGACTTGAAAGAAACTTTAGCCACTTTACTATGATTCTACCGTTGAACTTTTCAGAAATCTTGAATATTTGTCGAAATTACAGCCTATTTCATATTTCAGATCATTTTATGACGTGACGTCATCAAACTTCTAAATCAAAAACCAGAAGAATTAAAGAGCTTTGCTTGATACCATATTGTAGGCATTCACAGACGATAGTTTTCTTGAAAATTGTTTGATCTTTCGTCAACAAGCTTGGAAATGACGATAGTTACAAGTTTTTCTCCAAAACTTTCTTGAATTCTTAAAAAAAGAAGAAAAAACCGTAATTTTGAATATATTGAAGATTTTAGAAAAGTCCAACGGCAGATTTCCTGTAAAATAGTTCAAGTTTCTTTGAGGCCGTTCAGGTCAAAGAAATAGGTCATAGAATTTCACATGCAGCTTTTTAAAGATTTGAAACCTACGGTATCAATACGGTTAAAAATTTAGCCGATGCGATGATACGGTGATAAAGATTTTCCCGATAGTCTCAATAAAAGATATACTTCTCTTGACGTTCCGCTTTATTCATGAAACTAGTCGTTTGAATAGAAATTTAGATCTCAGTTATAAGCCATACAACCACCAAGTCCCCTTTAAGTAAACACTCTTTCCTTTTTTGTAGTTTTGTGTTAGCAGTTAATTGTAATTCATGTGTAATCTTTGTCTCTCAAGTTGTTACGTATAGCGCTATGTTCGTGTTTCCTGTTTTATGTTGCCATTAGGTAGACGTTGTTTTTTCGCTCCAAATGGTCTTGTTCTAGTAGTATAGTATAGTATTTTGTAAGTAGTGCTATTAGGTAATATGTATTGTAAGTTTTTAGATGCAATGTATAAAAAAGTATCAATACCAACAAACGCATGATATCTACGTTCAAGTCAACTATCGAGGCAAACTTTAATAGTGATTAGCCACTGGTGAAAGCAAACTTTTTCCTTTCTTCTTCATCAAATAAAACATTCATACACATAAGAAATACAACTATTGTGCCACTCATTGCAGGAAAGGACACAAAGTCTAACTTAACTGACAGAGCAGAAACTGCTCACGCATGCTCGTAAACTCGTAACTTTGAACCCGCCTAGCTCCCTGCAACAGATCCCGAAATTAGGCAACATTTCATACGTTCTTCCTTGGGCCTTTGACTCTTGATTCATTAGTTCAAAAAGCTTCTCGATCCAAACACTTTCTTATCTTTGATTGCTCAATGACGTCATTTTGCGCAGTTTCCGCTCTGTCAACTCAACCTCAGTCTAACAAAGCTAACTTCACATCGCTGGATCCAACCCAATCTGAATACCCTTTCTGGGACACCTGGGAATCTGATCTTACGAGCTAGGAGTGAATTAGGAAGCACGCTGAAATATAAAATTACATTACTTACATAAAAGAGATTGCATATTGAGTGAGGCTTTCTCTTCTCGTTTATCTTTCAAAGTCATGAAAAAAATTAAAATTATGTCAAAGCAACTGTGAACTGTAGCTCATCGATTAGTTGATATTTTATCTGCTTCATTCAGCTTCCGTAATTCTTTTGACAGGGTTACAGAAGAAGAATCCACTAAGTACAGTTTAGACTTTGCCATTTAGGTATACGAGAAACGGTTAGCAAGAGTTTCACCTATTTACTTGATTTTATTTCATTTCAGTATTCATTATTGTAGTTTCACAGGCAACAAAGGCAACAGATTTAAGTAACAACCAACTCTTTTACAAATTGACCTGTCAAGGTGCCTGAATTAGAAAATAACTTTATTTATATACACAATATTTAGTTATAAAGTATACGATATATCGTACAAAACGTGAAGAAAGCTAGAATGTAGCCATCAAATGGAGTTTTAGAGGCAGCCATGGACAGTGCCAATTTGGCTTCCCTGCTAAGCTCTTGTCTTATCTTGGAGCAAAACTATGGAACGAGGCTCATTCTATAATTTTGCCTCATGATAAGGAAAAGCTGTTTTACCTGCAGATGTTTCCAGAGCTTCCAGCAAAGAAGTAACAATATCTTTTAAGAGTAACTCCAAACTAATCTAAAAACATATCATAATGTGGTACCAATGTACTAGTTATTATTCTCCTCACAAAGCAAGAGAGACTTTCAAAGAGGGGCCCTTCCCTATCAAACACGCAAGGTAAAAGTTTGGATACTGTGCAATAAGCTTGACCACTATTGATGCAAATCTTTTGATTTTAGTGTTATCCACGTCAAATGACGATATACATGCAAACACATATATAAGCAAAATTATCAGAAAGAGATTTGAAGAGCTTTCCTCGTTTTAATGTTTATAAAAGATTTTTATGACTTGTCTCCGAGTCTTAATGGACAATAGATAGATATCTTTCCTATCAAAAGCACAGTTGTTCCCAGTGTTCATGTGCTTCAGAAAGAGCTCTTTGTACAAACTAACGGGTGGACCAAACCAGCCAAAAAATAAAAAATAAAAATATCTATTCACTGAATGTTGTAGATTTATTCAGTATTAGTTTCAACAAAATCTTGCATTCAAAAACTTTTTCAGAAATGCTTCATCTTGGGGGTTATTTTCTTTGGCACACCTGTTCTAAATTGCATTTTGAATCGAAGCCACAACTGACACTGCTGCTGACATAGACCGGGAAAAGGTGTGCATTAAATAGCAGAAACTAGTGGAGGGAGCGAGGGGCGGAGCACCCCCTCACAGACGGCCACCTGTTGGAATTCTACTCTACCTCTTGGATTTTTTGTGATTTACAAGCCCACTTCTAGGAGATTTCAATAGAGAAATGCTACATATAACATGAATTTGGCAACGTTCGCGGTTCAATACCGAAATGAATTTTGAATCTGCAGCATATTTTTTGCGCAACATTCTCTCTTCAAGGTTGAATTATAAAACAGTTAAAACATCTATTTGCCAAAGGAGTTATCATTTCATGTCCCTAAAACCGGTGTTGCTGCTGTTGTTGTTGATTCTTCCATCAGAAAATCTACGCTCTCCGCTCCCCCCTCTAAGAATTCATGGCTCTTCTACTGAATTAGATCAGTGGTTAGTAATTCAGAATTAGCAACTATTCTAGTGTTCCGTAAAACTTTAAAGGTATGCTCAAACGTGTACATATTTATCAAGGTTTACCATTTATATAGTTTGAATTAAAAGTTACTCTAGAATTTAATCATAAGTTTAACGTACCCAGGAATCCTGATGTGCCCGATATTCTGCGGGCAAAAACTGTTGTAAGTATTGCCCCCTGAAATAACAAGATTCAATGATTAAAACTCTATTTGACGAGTGAGAAGTGATGGGGGCACAAACAGTAAAAATAGGTACCTGCGCTCTGCCTGCCCAGTTGAATGGATTTGGCAGCGAATAGGGTAGTAAGCATGGCTCCCTGTGGCACAAAACATGTAACGTCAGTCATTTAAAAAGAAGGGAAGTAGTTCGTTAGCTTAAGCTGAATTCACATCGGAAACATTTCCTCTTGCCGTAACCCACAAAAGGCTCGTGACTGCCCAAGAATATCTTCCATGCATTTGAATGAGAGCCACTGTTGTACAGCGTCAAAAATGTGTCACACGTGAACCCAGCTTCTTATGTCACGGTGGTAAAAATGTCTTTTACGTACATGGTAAGTATGATGTATTGCAGTAAACAAAAGCGAAATTACTGCCCCAAGCAAAATTCAACGCTGCATATTACAACCTTAGCAAGCCATTCTTCAAGAGTAAATACTCTTATAACCAAGTTCGAAAAATTAGAGCATATTTCATTTGATCCTGAACCTCCCGCCTGAGTCAGAAAAATGTATTCACTGTTTGGAAAGACGTACATGATAGGTAATGCAAACGATTTGTGAAATTTTAAAGCAATCATCTAACTGCAGTTTCAGTTTAATGGCAAAGACTTTTCTCATAATATTTGATTCATTGTTTCGTTCTGAATTAGGATTTAGCCGGCCGTCTTGATGTGACTACAAGTAGCAAAAATGATCTTTTCATTGTCATGCAGATTTAGACATTGATGCCCAGCATTAATCAGAAAGCATAATAACATTACAAGAATTTCCGTATCATTGTAAAGCAATGCCTGAGCAAAGTAAAACATTATTTTACAATTCACATTGGTGAAACACTGATCAAATTAAGCAAACCACTTGTAGTTTTAGGAAAACTCAATCAAAGCTAGATTTTGGGAATTTTACTACAGGGTGTCTCAAAAAAATTGTTTGACGTTTGAATTAAATACTAAAAAATAACGATACGCTGAATGCACCCTTGGTTAAGTCACCCTTTTCCTGAGATTTTAGATTACTTTTTGACACAAGAATCTTGCAAATCCGCTAAAAATTCATGGAATTACAAACATCTGAAGTTCAAATTTGTGCGATTGCTGAAACCAGAGGCCTCGAAATGGTATTTTTGGTAAAAGCTCCATAGGCCGTCGTTTCTGTTATTTCTCAATTGTTTCAGAGCGAACCAAGTTGGATTCAAACAGGTTTTCGATAACCTAGCTGTCAAGCATATAGATGCTTGAGGAAACAGACTCAGTCTCTCGCCGATTATGTTCTGAACCACTGTTTTTGGACTTATGCAATGTAAGGAAATTTAGAGAATGATCGCAAGAAATAATTTACTTTAGAAGTCCTATTTGGTTTGCTCTGATATAAACCAGAGGTATGACATTGGGTAAGGTTCTCTTACCTCCGTCTTCGAGCTTTTTGCAATACCAGTAACCTGGGGGGCCTCTGGTTTCAGCTATCGCATATTTTTTATCTTCGAGAGCTCGTAACTCAGTGAATTTTCAACCGATTTGCACGATTTTAGTCTCTAAAATTATTTCATAATCTTAGGAACAGGGTTATCTTTCCATGAGCCTGTTCACGTTGTCCTTATTTTTCAATATTTCATCAAACGTCGAACAATTTTTTTGAGACACCCTGTAGGAGATTAAGATAATGCATTTAACTCGTGAATAAATTGTCCCAATCAAGTTAAATCTTCAGCTGAGTAACAGAGTTGTAATTTTCCAATCGGCGTCACAGTTTTTGTAGCCTGATTCTTCAAAGAATGGATACATTTTGCTAACTCATCCGGTAATGAGAAACAGGTGGAAAAAGTAAGTGAACCAGTGGAGCAGGAAGCGTGTTTGCCTGGAATGAAGAACAGGTGAGGAAAGACAGAAAGCGCAATAGAAGTTAGGAAACGATGAAGGGGAGGGAGAAGAAATGAAAAAGAAACGGAAAGAAAAAGAAATAGGAAAGAAATAGGAGAGGAGGATGAATGAGGGATGGAAAGAAGTTAGCATGACAAAGAAAACAAAGACTAGAAATATAAAGAGGACAGGAAGAAATGAAGGAAAGCATAAAACAAAATCATTGTTGGATTGTATCTTTTCATTTACAGTTTTGTTATCCAAAGACTTAAGAGCAATTCCAGTCCTTAGTAGATTGTCTACTGCACTGCACATTGTATAGTAATTCAAATGAAGTCTTAGAATACAGAAAATTCATAAAACATTGGAAGGAAGAGTTCTAGTTTGAAGTTTGCAAATGCTTTTCCATCACTTATGAGAACATTTTTAACAAAATATCCAACGACTCTAATGAAGATGATTTGATTTAGAAATTTCTAAAGGCTTCGATTAGTGCAACAAGCTGCAAAAGAATCTCCCGCCTTCAACGTTCCGGTTTAAGTTTTGTAACAAGTCACATGCAAAAAATGGTAATATTTGGACCCCTGCAACGGTTTTAAAAACTTTAGACGAGTGATAGGTGATCGGAAATTGCTGAGTGACTTCGAGGGTAATCGGCGGTGATAAATGCATGGTTATCAAGAACTTTTTTCTGGAAGCAATATGATTCGCATGTGCTGTTCTAAGCTGTTGCTTATGAATGTATGTATGTGTCATGTGTTTATGATATTAATAAAGTCAAGAAGAAGAATGATATGTAACAACTATGTCAAGAACTAAGTAATAAGTCTAAATCCTACGATCAAAAAGCATTCACCAAGCCAAAACAGACAGAGCTTCACGTAAAAGCATTTGCCACCCAGTGTCCTTTGCGGGCACGCTGCAATTTTAAATTGTCTGACCTACGCGGAAAAATTGTCCACGCTTTTATTTCAAATGAAACAAAATTAATTGAAATCAAAACTTCCTCTCAGTTCAAGTGCTGTAAAGAGAATCCATATTTTCGATTTAGGCCAACTTTAAATATAAAAATAGTCCGAAATTGCAGGGGGCCTGTAAAGGAAACTGGGTGGCAAAGATGCTTTAACAATGACAAATGAGGGTGGGGAAGTAGCAATCTAGAGTAAATAGCTTGAGACTGTACCAACATAGCAAAACTGGAAATGGAGTGAATAAGGGCTGTGCAATTAAAAACAGAAACTTTTCTCACGTGACAAAGAGTTTCAGCAAAGAAGTATTTGTAACTTCGAAGAAAATTTTAAAAATTCGGCAAGAAGATAGCGACAGTTTGCTCGAAAAGTCACGGCGTACGCCAGATCCTTGCTAATAGCGAGTGAGAGACTGTTTCGGTGTTTGAAAACCTGCAGCGCTCAAACGATTAATTAAGCTCCTATCAGCTGACAATATTAGTATAGCAAGCATATCAACTTACATTGCGTTCACACGTTACCGGCACATTTTGAAGACAGTGAAAATTGTGACGGATAGGCCTCTAGTTTACACGAAAATGGCACATATTTTGCAAGATAGTTTTGAAAACGGTAGATTTTGAAGGAGGAACTCCCACCGGCACATTTCGAGAACGGCATCGTGTGAACAATCGAAAATGATGAAACTGGAACATTTTTCAACACTTTCAAAACAAGGGTGATCGATTCTTAAGGTGCACGTACCTTTCTTCGGCGTTAAATTCTTGGAGAGACTGCAGCGAGTTTGTGACTTTAAGATTTCCTATCATTTTCGAATTGTGCCGGTATCGTGTGAATGCTGGCGTAAATTTTGCCACCGTGACATTTTTTACCAGTTTCAAAATGTGCCAGCATCGTGTGAACGTAATCTTACATACAATAGGGAGTACCAGGACGGCAACGCCAGCTAGCATGTCATCTGATATTCTGCAAAGGAAATATTGTTTCCGTACGCTGCCTTTAATATATCATCCAAAAGGCCAAAATGCGGCCTCCTTCCACTAAGAGGTGAGTGAAAACCATATTTTTTCTTTGAAGACAAACATTAAGAAAGACAGAGTTTTACTTCAGAGGCCTAGGTCTGCACTATAGGGCGCCAGAAATAGGGTTTCCAAGTTGTGGAATTGAAAAGGACAACTTCAGAGACTCTCAAGGGAAGTAAATTCGAACAGAAAACAAGGAATGTTTTGAATCTAAAGTTCTGAAACAAAAGCAAAATTGCGTTGTAGTTGCCGATGCCGTCGTGGTTTCGTAAGCTCCCTAATAATGTGGGTCGCCAAGATTTGTCAAATTCTACTTACTCAACCATTTAATATCTTCACTATTGCATTCCATAAACCCTGATCAACTTAAGGCGCAATGTCTTGGGCAGTGGGGACTCTGGAGGGAGTCAGGAACAGCAGCAACTGTTGCTGTTGTTGGTTGTTCTCTCAACCGGGGTTTCTATTGTTTGGCATCAGGCGCCTCCGTCGCTGACCTGGCAACCAATGTGAAACAGATTCCAGTATTTATCAGTATCGTATCGTGTGTACCATTTTTTATGTGTATTTTTATATCTCTATGTGTTGGCCATGGGGTAGACATTGTCTTTTGCTCCTCATGGTATCGTCCTTGTAGTGTTGCACAGTAGTTTGAGCATAGTAGAATGTAGCATATATTGTAATTTTTTAAATTGATATAAAAAAAAAATTTGCTTTTATGGCTCACCAATGGGATGATGAAATTGTGAAACTGCGTCTCCTTTATCATACCATTTCTTTAATTTTGCAATATCGTTGGCGATACGTGAAGCTATGTGGCTGATTTGCATAATTCTTTATACCTAATGCTCACAGAGACAAGAAGTTTGTACAGCACCATCAGCAACTGTGAAGTCCTATCTCAACTGCTCGAATAAGTATACATATAAATACCTTTAGCTTTCTCCTTGCATTGAATTTCTTCAATCCATCAATCGTTTCTTGTCTGTGGAAGGTATTTGCAATGCGCTGTCTGTCCTGTGAACGAAATCAATAAATATCTGTAAAATGAGAAGTGAACGAATGGAAAGTAATCTTATATCAAACGTTGTGTGTAACAGAGTTGGTTGCTTTTTCTCTTGTCCCGTCTATCGCATAACAAACCAAAACCACAGGACGCATAAATAAAAACAATTCCCGCTTGAAAGTCTACTGTCCCCTGGATATCACGGCAATGATATTGGGAAAAGCCATTAAACAATGGCCATGTTGATTGATTGATTGATTGATTGATTGATTGATTGATTGATTGATTGATTGATTGATTGATTGATTGATGCAATGTTCAGGCCATGTTCAATTCATTGCCAATTCAGGCCATGTTCAAATATATTTCAAAACTTTCGTGGCTCAAATCAGTCACACCATTCAAAAATAAAGGGATTCTCTCTCAAGAAAATCCCTTCGAGAAATTTCCAGATTATGTCTTCCTTTTTGTAATGACTTGAAACGATTTAGCACGTACTTTCCTCTTAGGAGGATGCAAAATCCCCCCCTCCCCTAGTACGAAAACTTACTCTGGGGGATTCCATAGTCCCAAGAGGACAAAATATATGCTGATCCATTATATGTCAGTATTGTTAGGAAGAGAAACAAAGCAAAGTTTGCTCGTAATTTTTACTCATTTTTGCAGCTTTTCGAAAATGGCATTCTGCAAAAAATATCCCATTTCTATGGTAAGAAGTGACTGATTTTAGCAAAAAATCACTGAACATGATTAAACATATTAGTAGTGAAATAAGACAGCGTTCAATATAACTGCTTTGATAGTCAGGGAGCAGCGTTTTCTAACGGGGGAGGGGGGCGAGGGGTTGCTTTCATTCACTCACCCGGTATGTATCTAAGTTTAGTTTTGCCATAAACAAAAATGATAATAGTTAATTTATAAAAAATGACGACATCTTGCTACAAGTACAAAATATTCCCGGGTAAAAGCTAAGAAATTAATCTGAACAAAAACCCATTGGTAAAAATGGCAAGGGTAGCATTAAAAGGTCATTGCGACTTTCTTTCCAACATGATCCCTCCAGACGTGTAACTTAATAATTCAGAGGTTGAACAAATTTTTGGCGAGGCAATACGAACAAGTTTCAAGGCCTAAGTCATTGTCGGACAAGATCCATTTTGGCAGTGCCCTCGTAAAAAGCATAAGAAGTTCTTTTCGTTATTGATCAATATGTTTGCCTGCTTTGACCTATAGACCTTATTCACAATTAGTTGCTTTTCGAGGCGAATGATGCAAATCCCAGCACAGCAAGAAATCTACACCATCTCTATTTGATGCAGATACATGTACAAAACTATTCGATGCGTTGGCGAGAGGAATGCTCGCTTTTGGGATTTAGATCCACATCACCTCGAGGCGAATGAGGCATTTCAAAACCACATTTATGTACCCTTATTTCTTTAGGTGTAAGATTTTGGTGCCCATGTTTGATGCTTTTGGTTAAGATGTCTCGGAGTTGTAAAATCAGAGCGATCTAAGTTTAGAAAGGCCTAAATACTGTAAAGGATGCGAAACAGGTTCTTCTGATTTTGATGTTTTTGGAATGCTGCAGTCCTTTTTGTTGTATGAGGCCTTTTCAGTAGAAAGATGGCTTATCAATCTTATTTGAAGAGAAACATTTTGGCAACATTCCTTCTTGATTTTCCTCGTATGCTCTTTGAAAGCAAAATTTGTTTCTTCTACACCCTATTAACTACGACGGCGATCAAATCGTAAAGACTCTATTCACACAGAACAATGGGCAATGGGCTTTTCACCACTCTCAAAAGCTGCAGCACGTAGGCTTTCAAACAAATACTAAGAATTTTCAATCCCATGGCAATAATTGTACCGAGGATGGCTCTCAACCATGAGAAATTGCATCTTCTCCATTGTTCAGTGGGAGTCTTTGATGATTTGATCAATGTTTTAGGCCCTTTCTCAGTCATTTGCAACCATTAAATTATTTGAAAGTTAAATTTACCTATATTTCTAGTGCTCGTAAGATAGCCAGAAAAATCACAAAAATACTTCGATATTTTGGCTGTTAACTAGAACTTGAATCATTCAGATCTGTGAAGTACTCTTGATGCTATGAGTTTTCAAAAGTGGGAACTTTTTTCTGGCTCACCCGGCATTTTGTATGCGAAAGTTGGAAAGCAAGCAGCAGAAAGCAAGCAGCAAATAGTTGTGAATAGAGCAGCTCTTCATCAGAGAAACATTCATTTAAGTTCAAATGTTTTGCTTTGACAACTGTTTTTGGAAAAATTGTGGTGTGGCAAATGTTTTGCGCAGAGTTTTTCATTGTCATAGATTTTTATCAATAAGGGTATTGATTTTATCGACACAACTAAATCAGCCATAAATGGTAATTTGTAAACTTCTTGCTCAGATTACAATATCTGAAAAAATTACCATCAGATTTGCCATCAAAATAATATAAAAAAAATGCTACATCATTTTGACATTTGGTTACTGTTGTCTTGCTAACGAACTACCTGGAGACCCATTTTGCAAACAACTACACACTAAATAAAAGCACGGGGCATTTGCTTTCAGACAATAACTATCTCATTGATGACAGACATTTCGCCTCAGAACAAATCAATTTTTCGAGCGGTAGCCCTTTTTGATACAGAACAGAGAGGACACTTACAGAGATCCATGGATGTTTTAATGCCTCAGATGAACTGATTCTTCTCTTTGAATCTTTTGTCAGCAGTCTATTGATCAAGTCCTGAAATACAAGAACATAACAGTAATACGACCTACGACCATAAAATTTCAGATAAGATGCGAAAAATAAAACTCCCCTTTCGCATCTGAAGGTTTCCTACGTGCTATGAAATTGAAAAAATATAAAGGGTGTCTCATAAAAAGATCTCAGACTTAAACTCAAATATCACTTGGCCTGTTAATCCTAGCCAAAGAAATAAAACATTTTATAAAGGGACAGTAATGCTGTTACTAATTGAGCACTAGTTTCATAAAACTGAGCAAAGGGAAGTAGAGACGGGGGCTCGTTAAATACCTGGTGAATCAGAAAAAGTTCCCATTTTTGAAAATTCATTGCATCAAGAGTACTTTACAGATTTGAATGATTCAAATTCTGGTTAAAAGCCAAAAGATCGAAGTATTCTTTTTTCTCGCTGTCTTATAGGCACTAAAAATATACGTAAATTCAACTGTACGAAAATTTCATTACTGCATAATCACTGAAAAAGGCCTTAAAAATTGATCAAATCATAAAGGACTCCTTGCACAGACCAATAAAGCGATGCAATTGCTCATGGATGAGAGATATACACTTGCACATGAATTGCTATGGGACTGAAAATCTTTAGTATTCATTTGAAAATTGATGTCGAAATTCGAATAACTCTTGAGTGAGGTGAAATACCTATTAAGTATTGTTTAGTGTAAGGAGAGTCCTTAAAATTTGATCAATGTTTTAGGTCCTTTCTCCGTCATTTTGCAACCACAAATTTTTAATTCGGCTAATTTCATCAATACTTGTAGTGCTGGTAAGACAGCGGGAAAGATCACGAAAATAATTGAATCTCTCGACGTTTACCTAGAACTTGAATCACTCAAATCTGTGTAGTACTCATGGGGCTTTGAATTTTTAACAGTGGAAACATTATTCTGGCTCATCCCGTAACCAAAAATTTTTCAGCATTTGGAAGCAGCGTTTTACAATATCAACAAACAGATTGATGCATTTACCAGTTTTTGCTTCTTAATCCCAGCCCTGCTTACAGAAAGAGGCTTGAGATACTCAGGATAAAATTCATTTCAAAGGGTGCTACCCATCATTAGCTACCCCGTTATTAGAAGAAATTAGCAGCACTACATCATTACCTGAAAAAGATCACAAGAGCTACCCCATTTTCGGAGACTAATGTCATTTACAATATTTCGAGAAGCCTCCATCTTCAACACACACTGCATGAAAAAGTTTGCTTTACAACAGACGTTGCTTCAAATAAATTGGTCTGGACCAAAGTGTCTTACCTTTGCTTCTGAAGTGACGGTGTCCCATTCGGGTGACGGATACTACAAAGAAAATGAATCAGGTATCTTGATAAAACAGCTGTCTTCAGGAGGGGTATTAATAAAGCCCTAGGGGGGGCAACATGCATATTCTGGCAACTGGGGACGTGCCACCCGGAAAGGTGTCAATTGTCGTGGATTTCGTGCAATGGATACTGTCCATATTCGCGATATTCGTACAAAGAACGAATTGATACACTGCTTTCGAGATACTGGTATGAGGTTGCGTATTTATTGTCATAAAATTGACATATAGTTATTTCTTTCCTAAATTTTGTCCCATGCACCCTCAACAGGATAAAGCAAAAGCATTCACGGTAAAAATACAGTTCCTCTAAAGGCAATGTTGTGACACAATGCCCTAACATTGTCAGAGACTTAACTTCTTGCTTTGCCATGCCATGCAAAATAGGTACTCCATACCAGCCTGTCTCTGACTACGCCCACAATTGCATCCCCTCTGGATACATATTTCCTACGCACAATACATGGTAACAATGAAATTTTGTATTATAGAGGCAGTAAGTTCCTTTGATAATGCAACGCCAGGTAGGTTGTGATTAGGGATTTGATAATGAGAATGGACACGGAGATCTGATAACAATTAAAAACTTCAGTAAATTGAGAAATATATATAGTACCACAGCGCGTCCCAAAATGCCCTGTTTTCGTGGCTACTATGGAGCAGCTGTTGATTCAATTTTACTCAAAATTTATACAGTTGCTTAGATCAGGCTTCAATTTAGAGTTTAAGACCTTGCTTGAGTTAATCTGATAAGTGGTTGCTGATTTATGGCAGAAAAAAGGCAAAATTAGTGGTTGCTTTCAAAAACAGCACCTCCATTGTTCTCCAGCAATGTCAAAAATATAGCACATTTTTAAATAAAGGGTTTTGACATCATATTCAAAATGTCACTGCATCTTTTAAAAGGTAGAAAGTGCTCTCCAATGAATAGAAAACACTGCTAGCCCTTTACAAGATTCTGGAAAAATTTTTATAAGACGCTAGAACCCTTTCTTTTAATGTTTACTTTATTTTGACGTTGCTGGAGAGCAAAAGAAGTGCTATTTTTGAAGCAATCACTTATTTTGCCGTTTCTCTCCAATAAAACAGCAGCCAATTGTCAGATTGAGCGAAACTAGGTATCAAACTCTAAGTTGAAGTCCAGCCTATGTGATTGTGTAAACACCAAGATGATTGAAACTGCAGCTCCTCCACATAGCCACGCCGATAGGGCAAAATTTTTTGCGATACCCTTTATTACGACAACTCCAGCATATCAAACAAACAATAACAACACTTAAACGGTAGGACAAGGCCATATAAGCATGTTTTGAGATCCTTTCCTACAACAGTACTTGCCCTTTTTTGACAACAATACTTGCAGAACTAACAAAGTTTAAAATACCAAAATATTCCTTATCATTATTATCATCCCTACGCATTGCATGTGCCGTTTTAGAAATTAATAAGAAGCTTACGTCATAAGCACCGGCTTTGATCTGTGCATAAAGTCGGTGTTGATCTTCATCCCAAAATGGTGGATATCCAACTAACAAGATGTACAGTATCACACCTGTAAATCAAAGAAATATGATGCAAACAAATTCAGACACCAACTTCAAGCCTTCCGAAAATATATAGAGGGTGAGCCAGAAAAATTTTCCACACTTGAAAATTCATAGCATAAAGAGTACTTCATAGAGCTGAATGATTCAAAATCTACTTAAAGGACCTTGAAAGCCAAAAAATCGAAGCATTTTTGTGACTTTTCTCGCTGTTTCACAAGCACTAGAAGTATACCGGGTGAGTCAAAAAACACCCGGTGTTTGAAAGGCTACTGCTCCCTAAATATATAAACAATCATACTTTGCAATATTCGATTAGATAGCTAACATGTTCAATTATTCTTAGAAATTTTCCTGGCTAAAATCGGTCACTCCGTTCAGACTCTGTAGGCAATTTTCCAAAAATGAGTCCCTTTGAGAAACCTTAAAAGCATGCTCAAATTACAAGCAAAGGTCCCTGATGTGTTTACCTCACATCGATGACTTCCAACACGTTTTAGCACGTGCTTTCGTTTTGGCGGGTTGAAAAGTCTTCCCCTAGTGTGAATAACTTATTCAGGGGGATTCCATTCTCCCATGAGGACAAAATACATGAGCACAGCCAAGAGTCATTAGTGCTAGGAAGGAGAACAAAGGGGAATTTTGCTTGCTGTTTTCGATCATTTTGCAGGTTTTCGAAAGGGGCTGTCTGCAGAAAATCTCCTATTTCTACTGGAAGGAATGACCGATTAAAGCCGGGTAAATGACTGAACCTAACTTGACATATCGGGGATAAAACAAGACAGTTTTTAGCATCATTGCTTTGATACTGAGGGATCAGAATTTTTTCAAACGCCGGGAGTTTTTATTAACTCTACCGGTAGATAAATTCAGCTGTACAAAATTTTCATGGTTGCCAAATGACTGAAAAAGGCCTAAAACATTGATCTACCCACAAAGGACTCCTCGCCCAAGACGGTAAAGAAAATGTAAACTCTAATGGGTAAGAGATACCTTCTGCACATTTATTGCCATGGGATTGAAAATCTTTAGTACTTGTTTGAAAATCTATTTCTGCTAACTCTAGAGAGAGATGAAATGCCCGTCCGTATTGTACTGAGCAAGTAAAAACCTTACGGTTTGATTAATATTGTGGGCCCTTTTAGGTCATTTTGCAACCATGAAATTCCTATAAAGTTGAATTTCTACCGATACTTCTAGTGCTTGCAGAGCAGCGAGAAAAATCATAAAAATACTTCAATCTTTCGGCTTTGAACTAGAATTTGACTCATTCAGATCTGTTAGGTCCTCTTCGTGCTATGAACAGACTGTTTTAGCAAGAGGACGCGAGTCAAGAAGACGCCAGCATAATTCTCTTGTTCGAGGATGTAAATTACAAAGAGAAATCAACTTCAGAACTTTTGCAAGTCTCAAGAGATCTATTTTGCGTTCTATTCTGAAACTGAAAACCTGAAAAGTAATCTTTTGAAGGCCGCATTGCAATGCGAGAATGCAAACTGTTCTTAGGGAATTTATCTTTCTGTGAGCAACTTTCTGGAAGGGAAAAGCATGGAAAATCAGAATGCTCTAAAATAAAAAAACAAGTAGTCACGTTTTCAAAGACGTCCGCGTCTTGCTGCTAAAACAGCCTAATATTCAAAAGTGGGAACTTCTTTCTGGCTCATTGCGTAGAGCTTTTTTCTTTTTCTCAGATTACCTTCACACGATGCCGGAACAATTTGAAATCAGTAGGGAATTTGGGAGTGTTTTGATCAATGCTTTAGGCCCTTTTCAGTCATCTTGCAACCACAGAATGCTTGCAAAACAAGATTTACCAATATTTCTGGTGCTCTTAAGACATCAAGAAAAATCACAAAAATACTTTTGATTTTGCAGCTTGTAACTACGATTTGATTTATTCAAATCGGTAAAGAAGTCTTGGTGTTATGAATTTTCAAAAGTGGGAACTTCTTCTCGTTTACGTGGTATTCAAACTTTTCTAACCATTTACTGTTTCCACATACTGCTAAAAGTCATAAGAAAAAGCAAATACATTTTCAGAAAGTGCAAAGTCTCTTCTTTGTGCATGGGGAGCCTCGTTGAGATCTTTAGAAATTAAATATCTACGACTACATCTCTTTAAAGTCCGTCCTTGAAAAAGAACTGAAAAGAACTCCAATGAGATTGCTACAATCAATCAATTTTTCAACGACCAGCTCGCAAGAATTCTGAGTGTGGTGCGTGCTCACAAGTTACCAGTTGCTAGCAATGTAAATCCCCCCGTATAAGAACCTACTTTTTCGAGAGCCAAGATGAAACTGGTTCTTATCTCAAAGGTCCTAAGATTAATTTCAAGGTATAAAGGTTGTTATTTGAAGGATGCCTTGTGTAGTCCCCTTGAGAGTCTCACGAAGATGTTCAGCCCTATTATTTGTTTTGGAAGCGTTGTTATCGACCTAATAAGTAATTGGGGAGAAGAATAAAACATTCAAAGCCAACTGAGACCTAAATAACAACAATCAAAGATCAACTTTGCAACCCATGCAATGAGAACTTATGATCCATCAAATTGACACAGGTTTTTAATTGCAAGGTACATAATTTAGGGAAAAAAGCCTCTAGGTTGCTATTTTGGTAGGTTCTTATAGGTGGAGATTTATCATAATAACAATTCTTCTTGGTAGCCTATGAAACATGTGGCTTCAAAATTTGGTCTTTATCATATGTAAGAATGACCAACGCACTAAAAAAATTAGACACAAAGCTCGCTTTGCAATTTCATAACCAAACAACAAGTTTTGCGTTTGCAAACAAGATATGGGTTGCAAAAATCAGTGATCTCCTACCACAACGGCTTTTACTGAGAGTCCACATAATCCCAGTTTAGCAGATGCTGAGGCCAAGGCATTATTCAGTCACGCAACAAAATCTACATCTTCACAACTTCACAACTTTACGAGTGAAGTGTGTTGGCTAACATTCGTTGCCTGTGCGGCTACTGTAAAATGCAGGCTGCAGGTATTATAAAGTGCCGGTCTATTGGCCTCTAATAAATTTCCTAAAATCAAATGCAGAAGAGGCTAGGACAAGGACAAGGAGCCGCTAGTATTAAACAATGCCATAATTACCAACTTCAAATATTGAATGGCTATTCTGATTTGACATCCATGGCTCCATTATTGTGCGTTTTCTGACAATGAGTGAAATCCTCATATGCCTCTGAAAATCCCCCCCCCCCCCCAGCAGAGACCTTAAACGTCATGTTCACTCTTTTGAGGAACGGCTTTCCCCTCACCCACAGGACTCAACACCTTCAGAGAGTGTCCTTGTATGCAGATTTGTCCCTCTATCGTGCAATATCATCCATGCAAAAACTTGTAGGGCAGCAATACAAATATATGACTAAAGTCCCCTTTCACTTGTTTGTTTCTTCTCGCAAGCATCGATACAGAACTAGCCGCTGGTGTATAAAGCTAGGATTTTCTAATACGGGGCACGCTGAAAAAAATCCAGTTATCCGAAAAAAATACGATCTTTGTTTTTGTTTTCAATTTGTTTTGAGTGGGCTTGCCAGGATTTCTAGCTACTGAAAGCTAATTTAGGCCCACTGTGCATGCCGCATCCAGGCATGGGACCCCTAGTTTAACGTCCCTTCCGAAGGACGACGAGGTGAGTTGCGAGGTCAGGCCTCCGAGGTCACCCATCCGGAGTCTGACCTCACTCGACCAAGCTTAACTTCAATCACCTGACGAAGACTGCATAAGCCACTCAGCCACTCACCCCGCTAAATCTAGATTACTGGATCGATTTCAGTGAAGCCACTTCCACTTGATAGCAAAGATACTGCAGTACTTTCGCGATTTTCTCGCAGAAAATGAAGGTAAATCTAATTTATGAACCTTGTTGGTTGTGAAATGATTGAAAATGGGTCTAAATCACTCGATCAAATTTTAACGAATTTCTCACACAGAATCATAATCACAAAAATAATAATAATAAAACAATAATAAAAATAATAATAATAATAATCATCATCATCATCATCGTCATCATCATCCTCATCATCACTGATTTATTTAACATAGGCTACGTTAAAGAAAAATGGCCAAGTTACAGCTAATATAGGCCTACATCCAAACATACATTACGCCATTAAGACAAACATACAAGGGCATTTCATTTTCTCTCAAGAGCTATCTCACCAGATGACGTCACGTCTATTTCTGCTATGGAATAGTATAATATTGTATTGTATATTATACTGTATTATATTTGTTTTAATTTGGCATTGATATAAAAAAGAGTTGTAGGAGATAAATTTTGCAAAAAATCACTAATGTTTGCAGCCCCATGGCTACCTAAACTTTCACTTTTCGATGCTTGGGAGATATGTGTAATCTCCCACTGTTCCGCTTTCAAGAAATTCTTTGTGGTTTTTTTAGACCCTCTTTGCGTCATTTCGCAACCAAGGTTGTTCGCATAATTTAATATTTCTATATTTTGAGTGCTCTTAAGAACAAAGGAAAAATGAAAAATACATGTTATTCTGCTATCAAAAGGAATTCGATTATTCAGATCCATCCAGTACTCTTTGCACTCCATTAAAATCGAAAACTTTCGGACGGAAAACTTTTGGCAAAAAACTTCGGACAAAAACTTTCGGATGCTTTTTCGGGAATTTCGGACAAAAAGCTTTCGGACAAACACGACATCAAAAACAAGCATTATACCAAACTATATATTAAAAATAATTGTGATTCCATCATGAATATCAATTTACAGTAGGTACATGATGATCATCACATCAACAAGGACATTTGAATGTAATCCTCGTTAGATTGAATAATGATAAAACCAGCTGTAAAACAAATTAAAAGGTGCTGCCATACGTGAACTTTTTTGAAGGAACGGTTCAAGGAGCCAAACTTTTAGAAGAAAAATTCAAGCAACCTAAGTAAACATTTATTTATTAAAGTTTTATGTTACGTTTCTTTGTGCTTCTCTATTTTCAATGAATTTAAAACTTTCGGACGAAAAAACTTTCGGACATCATCACATTTCGGACAAACAAACTTTTAGACAAAATTTTGTCCGAAAGTCTGAACGTCCGAAAGTTTTCGATTTTAATGTACACTCGTTCACATCGCCTGCCATCTCTTTTTAGCGTACAAGGCTTTTTTGAAGCTAAAATAGGCCCAGACAACGGATAATGTAAAATGCAGGTACAATGTGCATAAAATGCCGGTCCATTTACATATACATGACCGTTGTTCCCCAAGGATCTTGCAATGGCCTTTAAGATGTCATCACAAAATTCTTTAAAAAGATGACTCACCACACGCCCACATATCTACTGGTTTGCCATATGGCTCCTTTCGCAACACTTCTGGAGACAGGTAGCCAGGAGTACCGGCAAATCCTGAAACAAATTAAGTGAAGCATAAAAAACGTACCTGACAACAAAAAACCAGATATGCGACGTCGCAAAATTAATGACACAGAAAACTTAAGATTTGTTATTTGCGAACACTTTCACGTGACATTGAACTTGAACAGCCTCTAATCATCCATATGCAATGTGACATTAGCGGGTATCTCCGCCCATCACCTGACAGAGAAATTTTATCTTGCCCGAAAATTGGCACACATAATTCCACAATTTCTGAAGAATTTGAGGGTCATAATTCCATAAATGCAATGAAAGTCTGTATCATAAGTCCACAAGTCATGAAACATTTCCTGTAATGTCTATACTTTTGTCAATTTTTCTCAACAACAGGGCTCATGATTGCGCTAAAGAGCTGAAACTGATCCAGAAATGTATTCCAGAAAATGTCTGAGAATGATGCCTTTAAATATACCGCTATTTGAAAAAGTGCCCCTAAAAATGTCACCACCAATATACTATGGTCAAAACACTATACAGTAAGGCCCCGCATTTAAGAAACTACATTTCACACCATAGCCTAAAATGTTTCTTTTATCTCTGATACTTCTCATGTTTTAGGCTCAAGTTTCTTGAATTGCTACTTTAATTTCTTTGAAGTCCTAGGCAAATAAGTTAAACCAAAACGGGACGGTCTATTGGTCTATCATCCATATTCAGCCATACATGTATGTCAACAATGATTGTCAAGGACATGAATTAAAATTTAGGCAAAAATCTGTTAAATCCAAAATATCTCGCTAGTAATTTCTTAATGAATCATGTATGAAGTATAATGCTCTCACTCTATCAGACCAGCAATTAATGTTACTCAAAATACAAGAAACTTTATTTTGGGTGCGAGCCTCAAGAGTTTCTTATAGGCAGGGGGCCTAATCATTTTTTAGTAGCCTAAAAGTTTCTTTTAGGTGGTTTCTTAAATGCGGGGCCTTACTGTATCATGTCGTTCGTCATGGATTCATGATTATAACTGATACTGTTGTTGAAGCTGTTGAGCACGAGTAGTTACGAAGATGTAGGCCAGAGTTAACGCGTGTCTAAGTTCGGACTCATTCGTTGCGTATTTGCTAGGCCACGGGCCAATACACAATATTATATATCATAGGCAATATGTTCAAAACTCACATGATATGTAATCTGCGACGGACTAAAATCATTGTGTGTATCATTTTCCCACAACAACTACCAGGTGAGGCAAAAAAAGGCCATGAGGCTACTGCTCGCTAAGTATATAAGCAATGAAACTTTGCAAAACCTGATTGAATAGCTAACATGTTCAATTACTTTTAGAAATTTTTCTGACTAAAATCGGTCACTCTGTTCAGATTCTGTACGCGATTTTCTACAATGAATCCCATTGAGAAACCTTTTAAAAAATGCTACAAAGTGCTTTCCTTTTGACGGGTTTAAAAGTCTTCCCCTAATGTGAATAACTTATTCAGGGGGATTCCATTCTCTTATGAGGACAAAATACATGAAGACATCCAAGAGCCATTATTGCTTGGAAGGAGAACAACGGGAGATCTTGCTTGGTGTTTTCACTCGTTTTGCTGGTTTTCGAAAGGGGCTTTCTGCAGAAAATCTCCTATTTCGACGGGAAGGAATGGCCGATTAAAACCGAGCAAAGTACTGAACCTAATTTGATAAATCGCGGATAAAATAAGACAGGGAGCAGGATTTTTTCAAACGCCGGGTGTTTTTATTGACTCACCCAGTACAATTATGGAAATTTTGTGTGGGGAAAACAACACAAGACAAGCATGGGGCTAAAATTTTACCAAATCTTTAAAAAGGTGGTTGTAAAATTGTATCTCATTTTTCTATGAATTGCATGACTTGAAAGCAAACTTTACTGTAAATCTGCCATGGAATTTTTTTGATACCTTGATTAATTTGAAAATGGCGGATAAGACTGATGCAATTCTCAACGAGACCATACTTTATGATGGTCTTCAATATGGTGGCAATCAGAAATTAGCTCTTATGGTAAAGAATTTAGAAATTTGATGACGTGACACCCTCAAAATTGATGAATGCCCCCAGTTTGAAACTAATCAAGATATGAAGATTTGCCATGACATATTTATACTGATGACATGTGGTAGTTCGCTCTTTGCCTGAACTGGTATGTCGCTATAACTACGGCTCAGGTCATTACGCTTCCAGGACAGGACATGGCCAAAATCACCTGCTATTTTTTCTCAAAATCACCCACGCTAACACGCCGAAACAAGCGGTCTTCCTGGGGTGCTGCACTGCAAAACCAGCTATCAGTACCTAGATGGACGTTTCTTCGAGCTATTTAAGCAAAAACCTCCTACTTGCATGGATGATTAGGTCTAAAAAAATCAAGAATTCTTGAAACACGAAGTTTAAGAAATTACGACATAGCAAAATTCCTATTAAACAAAGTCAAAGAAGTGAATTGGGAGCTAGTGCTGTCTCCGTTCTCCGAATCACCTTTGATGGCTTACTAAATGCACATGCAACAATTGGAAGAAAAAGACTAGAAATCAACATGCACCGTGGATTACACCACAAATAAAAAGATTTATGAAAGTAAGGGATAGGGCCATGAAAAAGTCCACAAAAATCCCAAACTTCTCAAATCTTATAAATCTTTGCGAAACAAGGTGACAAAAACTATCAGATCCTCTAGAAGATTACACTACCAATCATTGATCAATGGAAACAAGGACAATCCAAGAAACATTTTGCAGAACCACAAATAAGGTGCTAGATAAGGCTCCTAATTCAACAACAATCATACAAATCAGGGATAGTAGCAAAACAGTTTATGACTCTAAACATATTGCCAATGCCCTAAGCAGCCACTTTATTAATGTCGGTAGTAGCAGACTTGCTAGTAGAATTGAAGGTAAACCTGACGATGATCCTCTTTCTCGTCTTAATAATGGTACAGGGGAAACAGGCTTCGCATTCAAACATGTAAATGAAAGAACAGTTCTGAAATATACCCAGAATCAAAAACAAGGAAAATCTGCTGATCCTGACAAAATACAAATGGCAATGTTGAAAGACGCTGCTGATTTGATTTGTAAACCATTAACGATGATCTTTAACAGTAATTTAAGGCTAGGAACTTTCCCCGATCGATGGAAAATAGCGCAAACTTCACCAATCCATAAATCAGGTGCCAAAGACGATACGAATAACTATAGGCCAATTTAAATTTTGTCAGTGTTATCTAAGTTATACGAAGAGATTGCACTTGCCCAACTTATTAATTTCCTCCAACCTAACAAAAAACTAACGCAGAATCAGTTCGCTTTCCGTAAGCTTCACTCTACAGTTACCTCATTGATTGGTGTCTCAGATCACTGGTACTCAAATATCGACAACAAAAAACCTAACTTTGCTCTTTTTCTCAACTTGAAAAAAGCATTTGATACAGTAGATCATGAGATATTGATCAGTAAATTAGCAAAATATGGAATAACAGGTAATGAGAACAACTCGTTTCAATCCTATCTAACTAATAGAAGCCAATACTGTTCCATTGATAGTCAAGTATCAGATTTTATGGAAATAGAATGTGGGATTCCCCAAGGCTCATGCTTGAGAAAACTGCTCTTTATCATTTATTTGAATTATTTCGAGCACAGTCTCCAGCACTCAAGAGCCAACATTTATGCAGATGATACTAAGATAATAATATCCTCAAACAACCAAGCAGAGCTAAGAGAGACGGCACAGGCTGATTTATCAAACATCGCAGAATGGATTAGGATTAACATACTCCATCTCAATCCTATCAAAACAGAATACACGATGATAGATCATTCCCGTCGAAGGAAAAAAGGAGAATCATTACCGCAATTATTAATAATCGAGAAAAAATCAAGCAGGTTGACAAAACAAAATATCTTGACAATACTTTAGCTTGGGAAGAACAGTATGTATCAGTTAAGAAAAAGGTTGCCGGGGGCCTAGCAGCAATGAAGGAACTTAAGGGTATCCTCCCAGTCCCACAATCAATGCTTTTTCAAGTGTACAAAGCGCTTATTGAGAGTCATCTTCGTTATGCTGACGTAGATTGGGGGAGCTTATCCAACACTAACACAACAGCCCTTCAGAGACTGCAAAATTGTGAATTTGACATTATCCAAGCATCAAAAATAAAGGACTCTTTCATTCGACCAACATTTAGCATCGATCAGATGCTTCAATTTGACTGGTCAGTTGTGATGTTTAAGATAATAAACAAGATATGTACTGAGAGCCTGCACGATAAATTTGCTGCAAGATCTTCGATATGCAAGTATGATACAGGAAACAAGACTGATCTCCAGATCCCAAGGCTAAATCTAAACTTCAGGAGAAAAAGCTTTAATTGTTGTTGTTGTTGTCGACTTATTTTACTTCGAATGAATAAATAGCTTCTAATTATATATAATATATAAAATGAAACTAATCAAATCAATAGTCTAAAAGCACTAGTCAAAAAGTTGGAATTCTATCCCGACACACATAGGAGAGTCTGACATACACATCCGGTTCAAGAATGGGCTAAACAGTCATTTTCTAAGCTGAAGAAACGACAGTTTTACGCACGAATCCATGGATGAACAATGCTGGCTTTTATATCTTTTAATTAAACTTGTTAGAGATATCAATCACCTTCATTTATCAATCAGGACTTTTTTCGTATAATGACTCAATGGATATCGTAGTTAAATAAGGTAAATGAAATGAAAAATGAAATGCTTGTTTAGGGACTCAAAAGATCTACTAAATTCCTTCGCTACTTCGAGATTCTGATCGTTGCAGTTGTCCAATCGAACGCAATTTTGTTTGCCTTTGGCAGGAAGTTTGAGTTGAGATAAATCAGCCAATCCGACCATGTTTATTCGAAATATTCCATTTTGATTGGTCGGGGAACAGAACTGTGCCTCGCATGAACTTTTTTTGGCCGTTTTGAGAACAGGTCGGAAATAAGGCCCTCACTGAAACGACAACAATAACATAAAGTCAATTCAATGAGATGGGCGTAAGTTGAGGGTACTTGTGGAATGAGGTTATGCCAGATTTACACAAATTACCTGCAGTTCGTTTCAGCATTTGATTCAAAGAAAAATGTAATAGCATTATCTAAAGATTTGAGACCTGTGCTCACATTACAAGGCAAGTTCTAGTGCGGAAACCAACACATTACATTACAAGACTCCAATACAAACGCACCATGCCACGAGTACTTCTCTCCATCAACTTCAACAGCAAGACCAAAATCAGCCAACTTCACCACTGCACCTTTCTCTTTGCTTGCAAGCAATAAATTTTCAGGCTAGAAAGAAAGATTGTGTCTTTATTTCAGTCCCCTCTAAATTCAGCATTCCAGAGGCTACTTGGTTTCAGCCTAAAGCACAAGCTCGGGATACAAACACACCATTAGCATTATGATAAACAACCTTCAAAAAGGCATGCGAAGCCTTTTGAGATGTCTCTGTCTTTGGAGTTCCCGCTGAAAATAGATCGTCTTCAAACCAGACTCATTTTTTTCATGTCATTTAATCTCTTTTATACATGATACTCCATCAGCCAAAAATATAAAAAATAAAGATAAAGATGAAAAGATGAATGTATAGCTAATCACACTGTTGTTCCAGGAGGTCATGTTTCAAGGGGTCTTCTATGTCTCATTGGCCACAAAATAGTTTCTAACCTGCTTTTTGAAAAGTTTAGCTGATTCCACAGTTCTAATATTGTTTGGGATATCATTCCACACTTTGGCACCTTTGTACGAAAAGCTCTTTTTAGTCATCTCTAGCCTAGGTCTTGGTATCTGCAGGTCATTCGCTCTCCTTGTTTCATATTTTGAAACCTGAGATCTTTTTGTGAAGTTTCGCTGAAGGATTTCTGGACATTGCTCATTTAGAATTTTATGCATCATCATCACTTGGTCAAGCTTAATTTGTTCATTTACACTTAGTCATTGCCCCATCCTGTAACTTTTGCAAGTTATGGAGTTTAATGGCAGAATGGTGACCACATTTAGTGACCCCATTTAGTTGCAGAAAGGTGATCGTTGCAATATTCATCCGTTCTTCGTTAGCATTCTCGAAGAGCCCCACTATCACTGAGGAACAACTTGAACAAAAGGCAAAAACACGGTGCAACGTGAGAAGGGACCTAAGCCTCTCACCTTTAGATCCCTGTGCACAACGCTGTTATGATGGCAGTGCTGAACACTTTCTAAAATCTGTTGAATGCAATGACTGTTGAAAGAAAGAAAAATGGTGATTATCGACGTGTTTCCAATTTTTCCAGTTACAAAAGATGGCAGAAAATACCCTGTCCCTAAGAAATTATCAAGTCGCTTGAGACAAAATATGCGTCAACTACTCGAAAGATGATACCGGGCGGCTACTAACAGACTAGTACGATGCAACAAATTGAACATACTAATGTACTTTGTTTCAAATTCACTATGACTCGATTAAATTTTGACATATTTTCCAGTATTTTTGGTAACGTGGTTGAAAGTTCAAACTCAACAAATTTCAAATTAGCTCTTACCGTAAAAGCTCTATTTAGGCCCCCCCTCTCTGTAAAGCTTCCCGCTCTGATAAGCTCCTCCCCTCTAAGAGAAAATTTAAAATAAGCCCCCCTGTCTAATATGCCCCCCACTTCTATGAAATTCCAAAAGTTACAAAAATTTTTCCAATCGTTTAGCTAAACAAGTTTGCCTGTTGGGTTTGATATGGTTAAACTTCAACTTAAAGTTTGGGAGCTGGTATGAGTCATTTTGACAAGTGGTTGCTGATTTATGGCAGAGAAAAGGCAAAATCAGTGGTTGCTTCAAAAACAGAGCTTCTATTGTTTTCCAGCAATCCCAAAATAAAGAAAGTTTTCAAAGAAAGGCTTCTGGCATCGAACTAAATTTTCACTGAATTTTTCAAGAGGTAGCAAGTGCTTTCTTATGAAAATACTACACTGCTGGCCCTTTTAAAGGTTTAGCAAAAATTTTTAGTATGATGCTTGAACCCTTTCGTTGAAACCTTACTTTATTTTGACATTGCTGGAGAACAATAAAATTGCTATTTTTGAAGCAACCATTTATTTTGCCTTTTCTCTTCCATAAATCAGCAACCACGTGTCAGATTGACTTAAACAAGGTCTCAAACTCTAAGTTGAAGCCTGACCTACAGAAATGTGCAAACAGCGAGATAATTGAAATAACAGCTCATCAACAGCAGCCAAACAAAAGGGGCGCAATTTTTTGGGACACACTGTAAATGATTGCTAGTGTTGACATGATAATCTGGGTAAAGTACCCATTCACAAGATTTCCTTTGATCAAGGTTAGATTTTAGATTTTATTTGATTTATTTGAATTCAGCATTTATTAGATTTTGATTTTCGCCCTTGATTTCATTATCCCTTACTGATATTTCGTAACAATACCTCTGTTCAACTAGCGGCCAAATTTTGGAAATTTTTTAAAATTTCTAGATACTAGATTTCTGACCATGGATTTGGATTCAGCACCTAAGTCTAGTCGTACTGCAAATTTTGATATTCCTAGAGTTCATTCTTTCGACTTTATGGCGATAACCAATTTGAGAAATTATAAAGGATTTGACAATGAAAATCGTTCGGGGTGTAACTTTACTCCCTTATTCATTATTCACGGTCAAATCCCTTATAAATTTTCAAATCTGTTATCTTCGCAAAACTAAATTCGCTAACACTAAGATCACGAAAACTTGCAACTGGACTAAGATTAGGGTGCTGAATGTGAGCATGGGGTCAGAAATTTCATATTTCACAAGCAAAAGAAATTTTGAAAAATTCCAAAAATGATGCGGCTTAGTTAAAAAGGTGTATTGGCCGTCATCGCTTGTTTCCCTCTCGGCAAGTAAGCAGGTGTTATGTCAGAGTTTTCTATACCAAGCCAAGGACCTTGACTGACAATGGCTCTTTGAAAATCAAAACTCGCTGAGCTCAAAAAGGGTAATTTCCTCAGGAATCAAAGATAGCTAATCCGTATTTCCCAACTAATGAATTACCACAATTAAACGAAATCATAATAATGAAATTAATCGACGAATATACATGATTATAGAGAAAGACTGTCTGTAAACCACGGAATCCTGAATCAATCGAACAAAACCATGAAACTGTAGCCTACGTGCGGACTTTATCCATGGAATACGTATTGTCTGCGCAACGCCACTAGCTTTTGTTTAGTGCATGCTTCAGCATTTATTTGATAACAAAGATGATGTATTGTTGCAACAGCCAATAGCATAGCTTACCTGCATAACGAGGAAGCAATCAGATTTTAGAGCGGCTATCATGTGATTAAATCTCAGGTTTCGCTTTTCTTTCTATGCAGCTTTCAATAACAACAAAATACTCTGGAATCTTAAGTACCCAACGGGAGAAAATACACAGACTATAAGTAGAAAAGGCCGTTTAAACAGCTATTGCAATGAAATGCTGACGCATACAATACGCGATACTGAGCGGCGGTGCGCAGACTGTGCCTTCTCAAGGGGTATTGTCTGCATACAGGCGATGAAATTGCGGAAACGAAATAACGGAATCACATAGCAGTTAGTAGCAGAGGCATATCTCTAATTGAATGGCTGTTCTTCAGAAGGGACGTAAAACACGGTAAGTTATAAGTCGATTCAACAATATAAACTGTATCCGTGCAAATATGGACATGAGATGATCCAACTGACATTTTCATTTCTTGCCGTGATGTCAGCTTGCGGTAATAACCTAACAAAACTCCTTCCATTCAAATGAGAACAAAGCTAGCCGTCGGTCTCAGGCAAACTAAATTTCAAAAAATTCAGGCACAATTTCCGGGATACTTGATCATACGCTTAGAAAGTTTCAGTATTATTGTACTTCTGGAATTCACGCGGCAACTTTTCCTGGCACAAAATGTATTTGGAAAATCAAAAGCTGTTTTATTAAGGGACTGATCGCTGGAATTTAAATGAGTGCAAACAAAACTTAGTTGGTTAGATCTATGAAGACGGCTGGTGGAAACTACAGAATCAACAAAGAACAACAAAAGTCAAATAGTCAATAAGACTTATGTAGCCCATGCTGGCGGGCCCTTCCCTGGTAGGGCTGTCCCTAGGAGGGCAGCTACCATCTCCTTTCATCAAGCCATTTCATGCACGAGCACATGAGCGTCGCTTGCAGGTATAAATATTACTTCACATGAGTTGCCGGCGTTTTTACTGCACTCATGAATGTTTTGATTGCAGGCCCTATTTTCCCAACTATTTGCTTATAGGCACTAAAAATCGTATCGTTCCACTGTTTGTGATCCCGTTCCATTGCGTTCCATAGTTTATATACTATCGAAGGTTAGTCTATACCTTGCATCTGCTTCACTGTAATACTCTCTTGCGACGATGTCTTCAAATAATTCGCCACCGGTGACTCTGCAGTGATGAATAAAATATCGTGATGAGAACTTACCAGAACAATTTAGTTATAGCTAGGGGATTATTAAATTAAAGTTTGACCTGAATATGAGATTATTTTTCTCTCATAGTAGCAGACAAAACAGAAATATTAATTTATAGGATATGAGACTTTCTAGGATATGATTAATGAATTAACAGTTCTGATGGATTGCGAAAAAATCCTTCCTTTCTCTGCAACGCATTGGCTTTTTACTAAGACTGCTAATAAGGTAGCCAGCGTGAAGTCTTTCTTTTGCAAAACTGAAACAACGGAAAGTTGAAACACTGCGCATTACTTCGAGATTTATCGTAAGGCTGCCTCAACAAAAAGGAAATCAATGAACGTAATCTGTTCTATCGAACTGTTCAATTTCAAAAAAAGTAAAACAAGGACGCTATGTAAGCTGGTTGTGTTGCGGTTCGGAAAATTTCCTACCAGGATCTGATTGGCTAATATTACAATGGATGAACACAGCAAAATGCGAGAAATTGCTCACCAATGCACAATCTTTCTATTTTCTCAATCTTTCGATTTATACGAAAGAAAGATTGACTAACAGGCTCTTTTAGCAGCAAGACGCAGACGTCTTTCAAAACATAGCTACTTTTTTATGTTTTTAGAGCACTCTAATTTTTCAGGCCTTTCCCTTTTAGAAAGTTGCTCAAAGAAAGCCCAATTCCCTAAGAACACTTTGCAATCTCGCATTTTCATCATTTGTGAATGTGTTCCATATTGCAATTTGCTTGCTTTATCGACGTCCTATTCTTGCAGTACGCAAAAGTATACTGTTCAGGCTGTCAGTTTCAGAATAGAACGTTCAATGAGTTTCTCGAGACTCGCAAAACTTTTAAAGTTGAGTTCACTTTGTAATTTACATCCTCGAACAAAAGAATTATGTTGGCGTCCTCCTTACTCGCGTCTTCTTGCTAAAACAGCCAAATAAGGCACAATCCACGGAACTAGGTTTATCCAGTTTACTACGCATCGGTTTCAAATCTCCAAAAGGCTGGTTTAAAATTCTATGACCTATCTATTTAAACTGAATGGCCCGACAGAAACCTTCGCCACTTTACTCCAAGGTGGGTCACAAAAACGCCTGGCGTTTGAAAGGCTACCACTCCCTGAGTATATAAGCAATGATATTTTGCAACATCTTATTGAATAGCTAACATGTTCAATTATTTTTAAGAAATTTTTTTGACTAAAATGGGTCACTCTGTTCAGATTCTGTAAGCGACTTTCTAAAATGAATCTCTTTGAGAAACCTTAGAAAGCGCGCTAAAATTACAAGCAAGAATCCCTGATGTGTTAGCCTCACAGCAATGACTTTCAGCACGTTTAGGCGGGTTGAAAAGTCTTCCCCCTAATGTGAATAAATTATTCATGGGGATTCCATTCTCCCATGAGGACAAAATACATGAGCACATCCAAGAGTCATTATTGCTAGGACAGAGAACAAAGGAAATCTTCCTTGGTGTTTTCACTCGTTTTTGCAGGTTTCCGAAAGGAGCTTTCTCAGGAGAATTTCCTATTTCGACGGGAAGGAATGACCGATTAATGCCAGGTACATTACTGAAGCTAATTTGACATATCGGGGATAAAAAAGGCAGTTTTCAATATCATTGCTTGGATATTCAGGACGCAGGATATTTTAGAACGCTGGGCGTTTTTATTGACTCAACCGGTATAATTCAACAAAAGGACTCTTTCAGAAATCTTGAACATTTTTAAAAATTAATGCATATTCATAGCTCAGGTCATCTGAGGATGCCACATCGTCAAATTTCCAACTCTCAAACCAAAAGAGTGAAAGACTATGATAGAGTTCACATGATGCCGGTAAATTTTGAAAATAGTGAAAAAGGTGGTGGACAGCTCTCTCGTTAATACGAAAACGGCCCATTTTTCGCCGGCAGATTTCGAAAAGGGTAGATTTTGAAAACAGAACTCTAAACCGCCACACTCTCGAAAACAGAATTCTAACAGAATCGTGTGAACGGTCGAAAATGATGAAAACATAGCATTTTGCGATGCGCTTGGAACGAGACTGCTCAATTCATAGGGTGCATGCACATTTCCTTGGCATCAAAGCCTTGTAACAAGTTTTTCCATATCAAATTTCTTGTTCCAGCACTGTGTGAACGCTAGCTAAAATTTTGCTACAATCACATTTTTTACCGTATTCAAAATGTGCCGGCATCATGTGAAAGTAGTTTTATACTTGATGTCATATCGCAAACGATCATGAACTTTGGTTTCCTTGAACAAACATATTCCATGTTTCCTCGACACATTTAGAATTATGATTACCTTAATTTCTCAAACTTTTTTTTGCTCATTTCTTTGAATTCTTAAAAAGAGAAGCTCTCTAATTCTGATGAAACTGTTGAAGATTTCCAAAAACTGCAACGGCAAAATTGCAGCAGAGCGGCTGGGCTTCCTCCAAGCCATCCAGTCCGGAGAAATTGGCCATATCGTGTGAGCCCACTTCTGAAAATTTATATCGCCCAGACTGCCTCACTAATTTGAATGATTCAAATTCTAGTGAAAAGCCAGAAGATCGAAGTATTTTTGTGATTTTTCTCACTGCCTTACCAGCAATGGGAGGAAAGGTAAATTCTTCTTTATAAAAATTTCATGGTTGTAAAATGACCGAAGAAGGGCCGAAAACATTGATCAAGTGATTAAGGACTCCTCGCACAGAACAATACGCAATTGGCATTTCACCTATCACAAGACATAGATTTTCGAACAAAAGCAGGAGATTTTCGATGCAATGGCAATGAATAAGCAGAGGAGATCTAGCACTGATTATAAAACCTGTTTATGTTGTCAGTCAAGACAACTAGGAAAAAACAAGTAAGTGATAAACAAGTCAAATACCCCAGGGATTACGTTTCGGCACTCAAGCTCGTGCCATCCTCAGCTAATAGATCAAAAAACAAGTGCAGTTTATATAGCACTGATTATAAACCTGTTTATCTTGTCAGTCAAGACAACTAGGAAAAAACAAGTAAGTGATAAACAAGTCAAATACCCCAGGGATTACGTTTCGGCACTCAAGCTCGTGCCATCCTCAGCTAATAGATCAAAAAACAAGTGCAGTTTATATAGCACTGATTATAAAACCGGTTTATCTGGTCAGTCAAGACAACTAGGAAAAGAAAACTAGGAGGAGATCTCTAGCCCATGAGAAATTGTATTTTCTTCATTGTTCTGAGCGAGGAGTCCTTTATGATTTGATTAATATTCTACGTTATTTTCGGTCATTTTGCAACCATGAAATTTTTTAACATTGAACTTACCTATAGTTCTTGTGTTCGTAAGGCGGGGAGAAATATCAGAAAAAACACTTCGATTTTCGGCTTTTAATTAGAATTTCAATCAGTCAAGGCTGTGAAGTACTCTTGATGCAATGAATTTTCGAAAGTAGGAACTTTTCCTAGCTCACCCAGTGGAATATTAAATCAACCTTTTTACAGATTTGAAATCAATGCTATCTACAAGAGTACTGGTGGTGACGGAACAGTTACAGTAACCTTAAAGGCATTGAGTCCATATAAATAGCCAATATCAACTTCTTTTCAATCATTAAACAAAAGTTGTCATTTAATCCCCATTGAAATTAAACCAAAGAAATTCCTGAGGATAATGCAAGGATTAACCCTTTCACGCCCGGCTAAAATTAAGCTTAACAGGAAAAACTAATATAGATTGTTGTTTTCCAGGGGGTATCATAATCAGTGATTCAGTAAGCAATATATAAATGCAATGTGCATAACCTTCAAATCAATCAAAATTCCAAATGCTTTACCCCCTGAAAAATTTGCCGTTCTCAATGAATACCGTTGGGCCATATGGCCCTTCCGGGGGTGAAAGGGTTAAGAAGTCTTTGGTCTCCACTGCTAATGACTTCAGCACTATTGTGCGATAACCAAGGGTCGTCAGCAATTAGTCAGCAAAAATTCAAGACAGAATTGACGCTCAAAGTATTTAAATGGACTCAGTTCTTTCAGACAAGACAAATATACTTACAAATCAAAAACAAGATAGTGAACTCCATCTTCAGGTAGACTTGCATGCAGTCTCACTAGGAAGGAAAAGCCAAAATATTATCTGAATGAAATATCATCTAAAAGCAACAACTAATAGTAAATATCTGCAAGGTTGCCCAAAATACTTGCCGAAATTCGAAGTCAGAAAAATTAACTTCATTGTCGGCAATAGACCTTTTAGCTATTCTGAAAAAGAATCTCAATCAAACGATACTTTGCTGCTTTTACAGAATTTTCGAATGCGCACAATAGTGATAGAAGCTCTAACGCCACTCGATCGAATCTCGTGTATAAAAATGTATAAAATAACGCTCGATCCAGGCTCTTTTGCTGAATAGCTAAAATGTCAATAATGTAATGAGTCCATGTAAGTACAGCCACGCATATAGTAAATCAAAATATGCTGACAAGATACTGACGAAGAGCTTCAAACAAGCATTTTGTTTACAATATCAGGGAACTTTTAACAAGAAATAAAGTCTAAGATCAATAAACAAGAGCCAAGGGCCTTGGCTGAGCACTTGGATAGCATTTCAGAAACTTTTTTATTTGTCTGGAAACGTAATGAGCATACTTCCGCTGTGGTTGCATAAAACTTACGAACAGCGAAATAATGCCTACAAAGGCACCTGTCATCACCTATCAAAATATACAGATGCAACGAAAATTTGAGGAGGATGGTCAGAAACTATTCGGAAACCAGCAGAACTGAAGACTGACAATTTCAATAAATTACGAAAACCTAAAAGCGACTTTCAGCAATGTTTGGGATCTTTTCTTTTTACGTCATCAAAACACTGGTATTGTTTTCCTATTTGACTGATCAGTTAAATTCTTAGAAAACAATAAGCATGGTAAATGCCAACAAAAAACTTTTTGAAATAATTTGGATAGGCTAATGACTGCATTCAAATAATTTACAAGGAGTGGGTTCCCCTAGAAACAAATCTCAATATGAAAGGATATGAGGATGAGACTTGCATCAAATCCAATGAGGGGGAAATTGGGGTATGATGAGTGGCTGCCACACAAAAGTATGTTTTCCAATCTCAGCCAGCCGTCATCTGCGGTCATATTATTTCAAGAAGTTTATCATTACATCTAAATGCAAATCTTAAGATAGGTATATCTCTTCTTCAAAAATAAAATCTCCCAGTCAAAGGTGCTAAAGTCAAACAGTTCGTTGCTGCTAAGTCACGTTGTTGCTATAAAGCAAATGACACAAGCAAATGCTTTTACATACTTACCAATATTTGGATGTTTGAGCATACGGCATATCCTTGCTTCTCTTTCTAACTTCTGAAGATCTAGAAAGGGAAATGATTTTGATAAAACACCACGCTGGTATAAATACAAGGCAGATATTCTGTGAGAAATTTGTGAAGCAAATGGGTGTGTCGTTTTGTTATTACGAAAAACGAAGTCCTGCTAATGAAAATAGACACATATTCAATCTGCCGAAAATCACTGTAACTTTTCCTCATACTTCTGTTATAATTGCATGGAGCAAAGGTGAATCTCTTAAAATAACAGATTCAGCACAGCTCTCCGACATTATAAGAAGCGATTTACAGTTTTGAAGAATAGATTTAGACATCTAATATCAAATAGTTTATTAGGGATCTATTATATGGTGCTTCAATACAGCCAAACCGCCAAAATTTGCGTTCTTACCCGTCAACCGCGAGTAATTTCCTCTCATAAACACAACCGTCAGTCTTTTCCAGAAAAACTGACGTATTTTGACATTAGTAGAGGAGTGTTGTTTATGAAGAAGCCAGCAATCCCGCCCGTTTTCTGCCATACATCAGCAACCATTTGTGAGATCAACTCAAACAAGGTCTCAAATTCTAAGTTGAGGCTAGATTTAAGCAACTGAGCAAAAAACGAGCTGAACTGAAACTATACAGCTCCTCCACCGTAGCAACGCAAACGGGGCACAAATTTTTTAGGACAACAGGTACAGTGTTGGCAAGTTATACGAAAGGATGTACGAAAGGAGGTAGATGAAGCTTTGACAAACATTAAAAGCTCCCAGAAATCTAACCTAATCGAGGAAATCAATATGACCATTTTAGGAGATACGCCTGCAAGATGGGTAACAAGGAGAAGTCTGTAGTTTTTACCGGGTCAGCCAGAAAAAAAGCCTCCACTTTTGAAAACTCATGCACCACAGATTTGAATGATTCAAATTCCAGTTACAAGCCAAAAGATCGATGTATTTTTGAGATTTTATCTCGCTGTCCTACAAGCACTAGAAGTATAGGTAAATTCAACATTATAAAAATGACATGGTAGCAAAACAACTGAAAAGGGGCCAAAACACTGATCAAATCGTAGGGACTTTCCTCAAACAGAACAATGCGCAATAGGCGTTTCATATTTCTCAAGTGTTACAAGACACAGGTTTTCCAACATATACAAAAGATTTTCAACGTAATGCGCAGTGGATATCTCTCCACTGTAATTTGTAGTCTTTTGTGTAATTTAATTTATGATGTACAGTTAATTTGTGTAATTTGTAATCTGTAGTTCGGTGCCAGGAGTCCCCTGTAATTTGATCAATGTTTTAGTCTCTTTTTGAGTCATTTTGCAACCATGAAGTTTTTGTAAACTATAATTCACTTTTATTTTATTCTTTACACTCAATATAAAAGTTTACAATAACAAAATTACCTACAACACTACAAATACAGTGCCAGGAGGACCAATAGATCATGACTATCCCCTGGCATTTAACATGGACTTGAAAAAATACAACTAAATATTAAATACAAAGTGCTAAATATAAAGAAAAACAAAACACTTTTTACGAATAAATACTTGAGCCGGTTTCACACTGGATGTCCGGCCAACATGGATGATGATAGTGACGATAGTGCAAAATTTTTAGAATTTTAGAATGGTATTGCAAGATTTTTAGTGCAACCTTTATTTCTAGAGCCCGTAAGGCAACGAGGAAGATCACTTTTAATTAGAATTTGAATCATTCAAATCTGTGACGTATTCTTGATGCTATGAATTTTCAAAATTGAGAACTTTTTTCTGGCTCACTCGGCATGGTTGACGATTTAACAATCTGATGTCATCAGGAATTCAAAAGTAGCAAAAATTTCATAAAGGTCGTAATTATGACAAATAATGATTTCAAAAAAGCTCTTTCAGGGATTAGGGTGAATTACGTGACGTTCCTTTGATCAAGTCAGTTGAAACATACTTGATATAATTAAAAGAACGAGGCAATAACTTTTTGCATGATAGATTTTGAATTTTTGGAAAAGATTCCAGCCCTGTGCTGGGTTCTTAAGGTCTCTTTCGATCTGCCTGAGTGCACCAAGAGACAAGAGATCTATTTTTCCAGGAAGGCAAATCACTTTGTATGCTGGAGAGTTGAATATCTATATTCCACAAAATTCACTTTTGCTAGAGTATGAACTAACATATTCTAACATAATAGGCCTTGTCGAAGATTTAGGGTGTGTTTCATTTGGTACAAATTCTCAATCTTGGTTCACTTGGAATTTGTGTCCGAATGATTCCAAAATTTTTCAAAGCAGTAGGTTTGGTAGCTTTGGAAGGTCACCTGAACCTTCTGCTCCTAGAGGCTGTACGTTTAGCAGCGCTTGAAGAGACTGGTGAATCCCTCATGATGAATGCAAAACCTACTGTTTTTTTTTAAGAATCTCGTGTTTGATTTATATTTCCGTCTATGCGAAGTCTACTTTTTTCAGAATTTGGTAGATTTAGAATTCACAGTAACAAACCATAAATCACAGTCTGGGCATTAACAATGCAAAGAATTTTCTTTTCGATATCAAACTCTCCATGTTCATTCAAAAATAGACTTGCAAACATTCCTAAGAACACCCAAGCCAATTCTACGTAACATGCTTTCCGCTGATAGCAGTTTTTCATGCGGGCTTGTCCTCTTGTCTGAGAAGGGCATTAAAACTCTCTATGCGCTGTGGAGGCCTCACTCTGAATAACTCTCAATAACATCTCAAACAACTTTATATACTATTTTTTCTGTAAACAAATTTATCCCTGAGTTCTATTACAATATGGTGTTCATCGGTGATTACATCATGAAATTCATCGGTGGATTACATCATTTTTGACAGGACGGCACCAAAGGGTAATCATTGAAGGTGAAGCATCATCAAAGTGTACAGTTGACTCAGGAGTGCCACAAGGAACTGTACTAGGGCCGTTGTTGTTCCTTTGTCATATTAATGATCTGCCATGTAGCATCAGTTCACAAGTTCGCTTATTTGCTGATGACTGCCTCCTATATCGTAATGTAAACTCGCACTCAGACCATCTAACTCTACAAAAAGATTTGGATTCTCTCCAAACATGGGCCGAAAACTGGGGAATGAAATTCAATGCAACCAAATGCTACCTCATGTCCATACATAGCACCAAGAAGCCATCCGTTTTTGAGTACTCATTGAACAAGCACATTCTGAAGAAAGTACAGGATAATCCGTATCTGGGCGTTCAGATTAGCTCAAATCTTAAATGGTCAGACCATGTCAACAAAGTATCTAACAAAGCAAACGGTATAATGGGTTTCATTCGGAGAAACCTTCGTCATAGTAAAAAGGATTTCAAACAGACAGCATATATTTCCCTCGTCCGATCAGTAATGGATTATGCATGCACAGTCTGGGATCCGTATCTGAAAAAAGACATTGATAAATTAGAAGGCGTCCAACAACGAGCTGCTCGATTTGTTACCAACGATTATCGCAGACATAGCAGCGTCACTAAAATGATGAAAGACCTCAAATGGCAGCCACTGCATGAGCGTCGAAGAGAAAAACGGCTTGTCTTCTTTCATAAGATCGTATATGACTTGGTTGCTGTACCCAGGGACTCCATATTGCAATTCAACCAACGGAAACAACGCACTTCAAACTCAAAATGTGTCAAAATAATGCGCTGCAATACAGACATGTATAAGAACTCGTTTGTACCAAGAACCATAAGTGAATGGAACCATCTGCCTGACTCAGTGGTTCTAAATGAGAAAAATGAGGACTTTAAAGCTGCATTGACAAATTTTATGAAAGTAGTCTAAAGCCTGATTTCCACTGGGCGGACTTCTCATGTGAAGCAACTGTTCTCTAGCTAAATTCATGTTAATACTAGTGATGCTTATTAGCAAACTGTTTTGGCAACTAACCCCGGTATGTGCTAGTTTCATCTTTAAGCTGTAAATCTAAGTTCGTAAATCTAACTTCTTGCAAGTGGCCAAATTTCATTTTGCTACAAATTTTGAAATTATGTCCGAGACAGCTTCGCATGAATAGAGGCGTTCAGTGGAAATCAGGAATCAACAACAATTACCCTTAGCATATTTGCTCATTAGTGAGTATTAGCTAAGTAGCATACAGATGCAGATACAGATGGGTCTATGTAAGTGCGTGCATTTTACCCTCCCTCAGCGTTACAGCATAGCATGAACGACAAATAAGAAACTGTAAAATTCCGCACAAAAGAAATTGTTAAATTAGACATTAAGACAGTAATTCTTTGAATGGTCAACAGAACAAACACGACGATTTGATAGGAAGGAATCTAACTCCAATTTCTATACCGGGTGAGTCTAAAATAATTTTGGTAGGCTGTAGGATAGAACGTATGTGACCGATAATCAAAATTGAAATTTTAATGTTTCAGTCAAAAAAAGGTCACTTAGAGGTTAAAATGTTTTGGTTGAATCTCTCATCAGTTAGACCCAGAAATTAGGAATGAGGTTTGCATGGGAACGAGAATTCCTTGTTAGGCGCATGAGCTTTAACCCACTGCACGGGGATCACAGTTTCCTCGGACAAAGCAATCTCGTCTCCCCAACAATTCCACATTTCACTCCCGTCCTTGATTTATTTGCAATTCAAATTCGAATTCAATACAATTGTCAGTTCAGAAATAGAATTTAATTTCAATGACGAGTAAACGATGGACCAGAATCGAAAATGGAATTCTCGTTCAAAGACAAACCACGAGCATTTCCTTAATCTCTGGCTCTACAAGATGAGTGATTTTAACAAAAAAATTTTCACATCTAAGTTACGCTTTGAATGACAGATTATCATTTTAGTTTTGGATATCAACCACATAATCTTCATTCAACATCCCGTCGAACATGTTGATCTTTCGTTGTCTCACCCGGTAACTTTTAGAACGGCCGGAACAGTCTATTTCTGAAAAAGGAAAGCCCAGGGAGGCACTCAGCACATGCACAAACAGGGAGGTAAGTGCGATATGTCTGGGTTAGAATATTGCCGAAAAAAATTTTTTTGGGTCCAAATAAATCTGAAATTGCGTTCATAACATTTTTGGCATCAACTATTTTTAAACTGATATTGCTGAGTACCAGGCTATTCCGACCTTAATCTGCATGGTTTCATGATATAGCACGCCCATAAAATGCGACAAAATGGGCTGATATCTTTGGGTTGCAATGATGCTGAACTGATGTTTTTGGGTTGCCTGAAAATTTCTTGGACTGACCCTCCCCTTTCGTATGCGTATGAGCTGAATGCCTCCTGGGAAAGGAAAACCTCAAAGTTCTACTTATCAAAATATCTTATTTCCAGGAAGGTAGCAGGAATCACAAGCCTTATTCTTTTAAATGCTTTACACATATTCCGCTCGTTTATTCCGTCTATAATCAAAATACACTCTTTCCCACTTACAAAGGACGTTTACAAAACTAAAACGATTCAGGCCATCTTCCGTTGACGCAGTTTTTGCAAGCAGTTTTTGCTTACCCAGCTGTGACAACACGCGTGCAGCTGTCCTAACTAACTGTTAAAAATCTCATTATCTTCCAATTTTCGTTTGACAAATATGAATCATTAATTTCCAATATCTTTCATTTTGCTGGAGGAGCAAGCTCATCGCAAAGGGTCTTATCTTTTGCCAATGTTTACCGAGTAATCTAATCGACAATTTCATAAACCAGGTTTTCAACAATCGCATGTACATACAATGTTGTCTAGTGTCGGCTTGTTTGCTTGTCAATGGGGGTCAGGAAAACATATTCCAATAACTGGTGGAAGTCTTGCACACCCGAGGTTCTGTAAGGGGTTTTCGGGCGCAAGGGAGCTCGCATTTTCCCGCCGCTGAACCACAAAACCGCAAACGAGGGCAGCCTCGCTTTTGCAGGGAAACTGAATTAGTCCACTACGAACTTGAAGCAATGAATTGACCTGAGGCAGGGAAGCAAAGAAAAGCCAAGAAAGGCAGAAGAAACCACGATAAAAACACAGTCATATTTGCGTTTACATTTTAAACTATTAATTCGTTTCCTGCGACCCATGCACTGATCAACTAATCGTTTATGGAGCGTTTTACCCTGTACACACGTAAACGCCAAAATACAACTGGAAATGAATGATGAGCATGAATTCTATGACGTAATCGTTTACGAAACGATGCGTTTGCGATCGTCCAAAAGCCAACGCAAAGAAAGTGTTTTCAAAACAACTGAAAACGACTGATGAATATGAAGTTTACGACGTCACCAACTATGAACGTATGCATTTACGACCGTCCACACGAAGACGTGAAAACAGCGTTTTCAAAAGTATCCACTCTGGAAAGTGTTTTCGAATGTGAGCGTTTAGGGTAACTTAAAACGCCGTTTACATTGTGGACACAACGTGTAAACGTATAAGAAAGTATGCGTTCGTAAACGCATACGAGCGGACGGGCCTTAATATGACAAGGCTTGCTTTGAAATGAGCAAGCCGCCTTTTGAGAAAGGGCAAGGGGGACCATGACCAGTGCAGGGTACAAAATGCACCCTGCAGGGTCAATTCATTTTCAAAACTTCTAAACTTTCGGCACCGTCAAATACTCTGCCGTTTACGAATTGTGCCGGTATTGTGTAACGACTAGCTAAGCTGTTGGTACCGCGAAAGTCTGTGCCATTCTAAAATCGTGCCGTTATCATTGAAACAGCAGTTAAATCTAAGAATTTTGCAATGACACCCCCCCCCCCCCACACTGCCCTAACTAACGTTCATTCCAAGCCATCGAATCCAAAGGAATATGTAACTGCCATTTGCATAACCTTCAATACAGATTCGAAGAAGATGCTTTGTTACAACAACAGTTTTCTTAACAAAAGACCGTCAATTGTGCAATCTGTTTCAACGATGTTTTCATGTGACAAGGTGTTTTATGTGAATGTAGCTGACCTCTCGATCTAAGAGGCTTTGCATCAATTAAACTAGGCCTAACTCAGACGCTATCTCAGAATTAAGAAGATGGCTGAACTGGCTGATCATCTTAAAGAAACGCATCCTAAACAACTTAAAGATTACTGGTGTGAATAATCACAAAGTAAAACAACCGTTTCCTTATCAAATCAACTTGCATGTTTATCGCTGAAACCGCAAGGCCGAATAAACCTAATTCGTTGGAAGAGATCATTTGGAATGCTTCGGGGCAGAGAGACACTTGGACCTACAGTCCTGGACAAACTTGATGAGATTAATTGACGTTCTCATGAAGTTTTTTTATATTCAATATAAAAGTTTACAAAAATGAAGTTACCCACAACACTACCCACTAACTACTATACGACACTACAAGTACGGTACCGGGAGGAGCAATATATCATGACTGCCCCCTGGCATTAAGCTAAGAAATACAACAAAATACCCCTTAAACACAAAGTAATAATATATTAAAAAACACCTTTTTATGAATACTTACTGGAGCCGGTTTCACACTGGATGTCAGGCCAACAAAGGTGATGATGGTGGAAAACTTTGGACGTTAATTTTGCAGATACATTTTGCAGTCAAGATGGATAATTGCTACACTACATAAGCCTAACATCAAGTGTGAAACGGGCGCACAAAAGATAGGAGGGACGAGACTCTGCGACAAGAGACTTTACGAAAATGGACTTGGAGTTTAAGTGACGGTTAACTAGCTCTACAGTGATATTAAACGGAGTTTGAACGCTCATGGAGTTCAAACGCTTAGTAACAGCACTTAGAAATAATGCCCTGCTATTGGTATCTACCAATATTTTTTGATCTGATAAAAAAAGCTCCAAACATGGACTTACAAGTCTCTGAACTTGCTTGGCCCAGACTACTTGAGAAAATTATTCGCAAATCTTCGGATGATGGAGAGCGGTTTCAGCGCTCATCAGAAATTAATCTTAAAATACCGCTGCTAAAAACGATCAATGGCCAAAAGGCATTTTCTTATCGTGTTGCAAAACTGTGGAACAGTCTAGCAAGCGCGACAAAATTGGCATCCTCCCTAAAAACCTTGAAAGGACAGCTATGGACGGGACAACTTTTACTTCAGTTTTAAGTCCTAGTTTTATAGACCTACCCTTTTGAGGCCCAGAAGTTAGAAAAATGGGTTTGTATTGAAACAAGAATTCCGCGTTCGACTGTGGTCTATGATTTAGTTAGCTTTGAAATTTATATTCTTGTTTTGCATAATATTGTAAATTAGGCATCTAAATTCTTTTGCTCTTAGTCTTAAAGCCTTATTCTAATCTTTTGAATACGTCAGGTTGAAGACGTATTTTCTTATGAACCTATTTAACCTCTATAAATATTGTAAAATGAAATGAAATTGGATCCTATCTAATCATTGAATATTGGGTGATTTCTGAGCACAGCAGCAAAGGTCAGCTAACCATAACCAAGAATGAACGCGGGATGGGGGAGGGGAGCAAATTTTCTCAACATATCATGTCAAACATTGTGATGAACCAGGAGAGCTCTGTAACTGCAAAGAGTTACCAATCATGTTGGGTGAGTGAACAAACAATTCCCCCATTAAAAGGGCAATACTCCATGGACATCCACGCAATAATATTGCAGATAAATAGTTCCACAGTTGACAGACTCAAAATAAGTTTAAAAATTACTTGACTGAAGTCGGCTATCCTGTTGAGGGATCATAAAAGATATCCATGAGAAAGCCTTTATGGAAAAGAGAATTCTATCTTCGATTCTGGTCCATTATTCACTTACCATTGCATTCATGATTCAACATACTGCTTTAGGTATACCGGGTGAGTCAATAAAAACGCCCGGCGTTTGAAAGAGTCCTGCTTTCTGAATATCAAAACAATGGCATTGAGAACTGTCGAGATTTGATGCAGAAAGCCCCTCTCGAAAACCTGCAAGAAGGAAAGAAAATACCAAGCAAAATTTTCCTTTGTTCTCCTCCCTAGCAATAATGACTCTTGGATGTGTTCATGTATTGGGAGAATGGAATCCCCGTGAATAAGCTATTCACACTAGGGGGGAAGACTATTAACCCGTCAAAAGAAAAGCAAATGCTAAAGCGTGCTGGAATTCATCGCTGTGAGGTGAACATATTAAGGGATTTTTGTTTGCAATTTTACCATGCTTTTAGGGTTTCTCAAAGGGATTCAGTTTAGAAAATCGCTTATATAATCTGAACAGAGTGAACGATTTTAGTGAGGAAAATTTCTAAAAATAATTGAACATGTTAGCTATGCAATCAAGTATTGCAAAATATCATTGCTTATATACTGATGGAGCAGTAGCCTTTCAAACGCCAGGCGTTTTTTTTTTACCCTCCCGGTAGAATATAAATTTCAAAGCAAACTAAATCATAGACCACAATCGAACGCGGCATTCTTGTTTCAATACAAACCCATTTTTCTAACTTCTGGGCCTCAAAAGGGTTGGACTTGCCAAGTCCACAAAAGGTTGAGTGCTTTCCACATCTAACATAAACAAAATTTCCACATCTAAGTAAGCCTTTGACTGATAGATTAACATCTTAGTTGTGAGTATTAGCCACGTACTTTTCATTCGACGGTCCACCAATCGTGTTATCACACTTTTTCGGATCCTAGCAACTTAGCAAACAGACGAGCATTTTCATAGCAAGATCAATTGCACAAGATTTTAAATTTCAATAACTTTTCAAAATTGAAGAATAACCTGCTTTGTATCTCAGAAACCAGGTGCTAACGGCTTTGCAAAGGCCCTTTTTACAAGGAAAACAAAGCATCATTTAAACAACTGGAATTTTACTTCATATAACAATGCACGGAATCAAGATGGTAAAACGTCACCTGTTGCATCCAATTAGCTAGGCTCCTAAGCCCATTTGGTTTTACAAACATCAGCTTGCCTAACACAAAATAATGGTTGATTACCACTGAGTTTCCCTGAGTTTCTCAAGGCAACTTCATGGGTTTAGCCAAAACAAGCTCTTTAGCTGAATTGAACCTTCAAATGGCTGCGCAAAATTGCCTTGAAATAGTCGTTGGAAGTACTATATTCAGTAAGAACGTCTCTGTTAATATTACGCAAGGTCTCGAAGGTCATTTTGAAATTCAAAGTAACTTCATCTAATTGCATAAACATCTTCACTGTGCTAAATTGCCTTGTCTAATCCAGCTCAAAATCAGCAGCTCTTACTACAAAGTTTAGGTAATAGGTGACATTAAGAAACCCCACTTTAGCACTTAAGATTAGGTTTTAAGCAGAATAAAGGTTGTAAAAATAATTTTTCATTCGTGATCTGAAGCGAAAACTTTTATAGGTGCAAATTAGTTGCAATGTGAATGATAAAAACTTTTGTCACTCTGAGCAAAATTTCTGATACCTTGTATCATTTTCGAGTTATGCACTATTTTGTAGGATCAGCTGATGACGTCATTTTGTTTGCAAGAGTCACGAAAAGGTCTATTAACCCTTATTTTGGTTAGGGGGGGGGGTAAATTTGCCCCCTCCCTAGTAGGTTTGTTCAAATAACTCTGCTAGAAAGATATTTATAGCCATGAAACTTCTTGACTTCTTGCAACTACTTATTATGCAACTTCTCAAGGAGTTTCATCGCAACATTTTGAAAAATGAGGGGGCGGGAGACAATTTTCTGGGACTGATCCTGGAAAAATCGCAAATTCTCAAATCTCAATTATCGCGAGAAAAGGAGCATAGGTTGAATATTTTGCAAATTTCTTTTGTAGTGTAGAGTTATTTGATGCATTCTATCACAATTATCATGTTTGGATGGAAAATGTGCTCCAAATTTAATTTTATCGCGATTTTACTGATTTTGGCCAATTTTGCCGCTTTTCTTGATTACACAAAGGAAAATGCTGACGTGGGCAAAATGATGGCTAATCTTAGTTTAATTTTTATATTTACAGAAAGTACATGCCTGAGGCTATTAGCACACAAAATTTGGTCGCTCTACCTATTACCAGTCAAGAGTTAGGGAGGGGGGGGGCTTTGCCCCCAACCAAAATAGGACTATCAAATAGCCCAACCACTATAGGGTTAATGGTCTTTTCTGAAATCTTCAATATTTTCAGAATTAGAACTATTTTTCTCTCGTAAGCACTGAAAAAAATTTAAAAGAAGCTCAAAACTATCGCGATTTCCAAATTCTTTCATGAAGCATAAAAAATTATCAAGAAATCCACAGTTTATGAATGCTTACCATTTAGTATCAAGCTAAAATCTGACACAGTTCTGGTTTACCTTTAAGAAATTTGATGTCGTCACATTCTCAAACGAGTACCGGGCGAGCCAGAAAAAAGTTCCCTCTTTTTCAAATTCATAACACCAAGACAGCTACACGGATTTGAATCATTCAAATTCTAGTTAAAAGCCGAATAAAAAAAGTAGTTTGTGATTTTTCTCGCTGTCCTGCCAGCACTAATAGCATGGGTAAATTCAACTTTATAAAAATTCCATAGTTTGAAAATGATGGAAAAAGGGCCTAAAACACTAATCAAATCGTAAAGACTCTATTCACACCGAGCATAGGCCATGGGCGTTTCACCTCCCTCAAGAGTTATAAGACATCGATTTTCAAACAAATACCAAACAAAGATTTTCAATCCCATGGCAATTAATGTAAAGAGGTTATCTCTCGCCCATCAGAAGTTGAATTTCCTTCATTATTCTGTGCGAGAAGTCATGTATGCATTGATCGATGTTTTGGGCCATTTTTCATTCAATTTGCAACCACGAAATTTTTATAAAGTTGAATTTACCTTTATTTGTAGTGCTGTTAGGACAGCGAGAAAAATCACAACAATACTTTGATATTTCGGCTTTTAACTAAAATTTGAATGATTCAAATCCGTGTAGTAGTCTTGGCGTTATGAATTTTCAAAAGTGGGAACTTTTTTCTGGCTCACCCGGTAGTACTGGGTGTCCGAAAAAATGTATTTATGTTTGAAAAAATCCCCAAAACTTGATTACGTGGCCCAACTAGATCAATGACCAAATTATTTTCTCAGACATAGGATCCCGTAATTGGTTTCGAAATTAGCAAATTTAACTCTTTTTGAGGGTACCTGGTTTTGATTCATGCTACAAAAAAGCACCGACGGTTGCTAGATCACTTTCTTTGTGTATGTAAAGCTTTTTGTTTACATGATGAGTTGATGACAACAATGGAGACAGCAAAGGCCAACCAAGAGACGAAACGTGCACAGAATTCTGGATGAAAAAGACCCCTTAAGTGTGTGCATGACAACCAACAAATACAAGAATCATAAAGCCTATCGTTCAGAAAACAGAAAGTGTTAAAGTGTGTGGATTCGCAACAAAGCTTTGATCATTTGAGCAAAAGTCATTGATCTCCTTTGACCAAGGAGTCATGACATATAAAATCTTGGATGACCTCTGTCCCGAAAATCGTCGCCATAAGTTCACTGAAAGATCCATGATTTCAGAGTATAGAACCAGAAAGCGTGGAGATCTCGAAATTCCTAAAGTTAGGTTAGAATATGCAAAGCGCAGTTTCTACTTCTCTGGTGTCAAAAACTGGAATGATATCCCTGACAACGTTCGAGAAAGAGATTCAATCGCTCGTTTTAGAACAGGTCTTAGAGATTATCTTTTGAACCTTTCACAGGACCCAAACACGCCCCCTTGGTAGAGCAGGAATAAATATTAAAATCATTTTCCTTCTTTTTCTCATGTCAGTACGTTATTAATTTGCTGAAAGGACCTCGTGTATAAATATTGATAAAATGAAAAGCTCCATCTCAGCCTCAAACTACTCCAAAACACAGCAATTCTGCAAAACACCAGACTTCCCTATCACCATACATTATCAGTGGTAAGTTATCTGCACTACAACTTCCCACGTCAGCTTGAACTGTTCGTAGAGCTTCATTACGCGTGGGATTTGCAAATTCAAAAACTTAATCACAAAGAAAAACCATGGAACCTACCAACTCAATTTTTCAGTTAAATCCATATTTATAGTTGGTATTTACAACAGTAGTTAAGAGCATTCTAGTTCAAACCAACAATTTACAAAAAGATATACTTCATACAAAAATTAGTGGCACATTTTGCAGCTGCATTTATCACCAGCCCAGTCTTTGATCCTCCCTTTGCAAGCCGCAAGTGTTAGCTGATTTTTAATAGTATCATGAAGGCGCATCAAGGGTGTTCCAGAGGAAGCTCCCTCTAAAGGACAGTGGATCTTGCCCATAGCCCTGTGTCTTCAGTTGCGGCAGTTTGCAATGATTTTGTATCCTTATATCATAAGTTACATGCTTCTTTTGATGAAATTCCCATACAAGCGATGGGTTAACATGATTCATGCACTTGTAGACTTCTGTCATTAATATCTGCAAGTTACTAGCATATAAAATAATTGTGATTCTATCATAAATATCCATTTCCAGTAGGTGCATGATGATCATTACATCAACAAGAACATTTGAATGTAATTTTCGTTTGATTAAACAATGATACAACCAGCTGTAAACCAAATTAAAAGGTGCTACCATACATGAACTTTTTTCAAGAAACGCTTCAAGGAGCCAAACTTTTAGATAGAAAAATCCAAGAAACCTAAGTACTACTGGTAAAACATTGATTTATTAACGTTTTATGTTACGTTTCTCTGTGCTTTTCTATTTCAATGAATTTAAAACTTTCAGACGACAAAACTTTCGGACATCACCACATTTCGGACAAATAAACTTTTGGACAAAATTTTGTCCGAAAGTTTGATTGTCCGAAAGTTTTCGATTTTAATGTACTTAAAGGAGCTGGATAAGAAATTGTCGGGGAAATTTGTGATTTGGCTATTTTCTGCTGAGCTAATTTATTGCGACTGTTCAACGAAAATTCAAAATGAATTTCTCATCATGGAGATTAGCCTTCGCACTTTCTTCTGACACAAATTAAACCTCCATATGTTTTGGGATGGGTGCGATATAAATGTATTTCCACCAAGTATTTTAATTGATCTTTCACCCAAAGATCAGCCTGTATGTGGATATGGATCTATCCTTTTGAATTCAACCATTTACAAAGGAATTTCTAAATTCAAAATGCGATATTTGATGCACGAAACGAGGATTTGTTTACAAATTTCTTATCCAGCTCCTTTAATGTTCATTATAACTTGACATGGTGTTGGTACTTTTTTCAGACACTTAGAATTGTACTTTGCAATCCAGCACGGACATATCGAATATCAAAGGAGTAGGAATGTGATCTTTTTAAAAGTTTAATTCTATATCAAGTGAAACCTATATGCGTTTCTATTTTGAAAAACTCTGTTACCATGTACCTAATCTACACACAGGAAGACCTACCCACTCACACCCAGAGGAATTTGAACTTGTCTCAAAAGTTTAATTTAATACTAATGTGAAATAAGATTTCATATCTATTTTCATTGTGCAAGTTGTCATGTATCTACTTACAAGAAGACTTATTCGTGGCTCTGTCTTGACTATCTCCATACCTACGTTGGCTACAAAGGTAGCATATTATGACGGGCTTGTGAAATATCCGCCTTGTATCATTCAATACCTCTATCCTCCAGAAAGTACTCCTCGAACAAGCAACCAGTCAAAAGTTCATTTGTACACTTTGCAGAAATAGTATGATACATATTACGTCTTTGAGCAGCATTTACTCAACCTCGTCAACAGCTAGTTTTTACAACATAGCTCCAGGCGGCTCACTTTACGCCATGTATGTTGACCAAGTATATATTGAAAGGGCTACTGCAGAATCAGACATGAACTTCTGCTTTAGGAAGATTTACTATATTGCAAAGTAATAGGCGATGTCATTAGAAGCTGCTTCCTGAAAGTACTTGTAAAGCCCTGTAAATGTCAACAAGATTTTTTCTAGTTTCCAACAATGACGACAGAAATGACCATCCTCAAAGATGTAAACCATGTGACATGTATATCCTTGGTGAGAAGAAAGCCATGCTCTCAAACTGCTCTAAGGCCCAATAAGTTTGGGCATAACGGAATAACCAGACCCAGGACCAATATAGTACCGGACCCTAACGGACCAGACCCTTATGAATACTCATTCCCTTCCGTCGTCAGTTTGTAATGGCAGTGAAGAAGTTTGATTCCGAAAGAAGACAAAACCAATATAATCATCACTGAAAAGAAATACCTAAGCTATGGATAGACTTATGACGATGAGTCCCTTGTATCCCTGCGGTAAACCTTGCTCAAGAGGGACTCATCATGAAACAGTAAAAAACCCGGCCCTATCTTTTGCATTCGATCATGATTCGATCGATCGAATCAGGATCGAACGACTGCCGTAGCTCTGTTCAACGGTCACTCCTCGGAAAGAAAATGCAATAAAAACCACGTTAAGCAGGCGTTTAATCAAAGAAACTTGGTATAAATTTGAAGAAGGATGTTTAGTTTACCTGGTAAGTCCAAAATGAGTCTTTCAACACTACATTTTCCATGTTTTTAAGACCAAAACGAACCAGAGAAAACTTTAGCCACCTGCCGTAGCAACTTTGTTCAAAATCTAGTCAACTGCATCATTCGAATCGAGAATTCGACATCATTGTTCTCTGCCTAATCTCGCAATCTGATTGGTACGTTAGGAATTGTGAAGTTTGGGCCTAAATAGGGCCAAGTTTTTCAGAGTAACACTATGAGTCTCTATTGCCTGTTAGCGCCATCATCAAGTCAAAGAGCACAGGGCAACGAGAGACTCATCGTCATCAGTCTAAGCTCTGGATACCTCATCAACTGCAATAATGACGATCAGATATATAAATCGTCTGGTCGACAGACAAGATTTTAGTTGAACGGAATGAAGACCCACGCACGGCCTAGTCTAGCAATGCCCTGTAACTTACTTTAGTTTTTCCAGAACAAGATGCACATTGACATTCAGTACAAGATTCAGATTACACAAAATGCTAAAATCTAATGCAGACAACAACTACCCAAACCAGTTCACTGATAACAGCACTGCGTTGGCTTTGTTTCAAGGATGATACATTTTCACACCACAGCAAGCTTTATAGGAAGGGAATCAGCTCTGATGGACATAAAAGGAGCTACTGTATACCCATCAGCCAGTGTAAAACTTCTGGGCATAACAATCGATGCTGGTCTTAAATTTGACCAACATGTCAAAACCCTGTGCCAAACAGTGAATAAAAATGTGAAAGCATTTTCTAGGGTAGCTAAACTGTTAGATCCAGACAAGGCAAAATTGTTATACAATTTCTTTCTGCTGTCAAATTTCAACTACTGTCCTCTAATATGGATTTTCTGTGGAAAGCAATGTAATAAGGAAATAAACCGAATGCATAAACGTGCACTACGCGCACTGCTTGGTGATTATGAATCCACTTTTGAATGCCTCCTCACCAAGAACAATGAAATAGCAATCCACACGAAAAACTAACAGAAATTAATGACAGAGATATATAAATCATTAAATCATGAAAATCCATCATTTATGGGAAATTTTTCGTGCAGAGGGAACTGACGTATGATCTACGAATCAAAAACACGCTGCAAATTCCACCTACCAGAACGGTATCTTTCGGCATAAACTCTCTAGCCTTCCGAGGAAGCATTCTCTGGAATGTCATGCCTGATACAATAAAGAGTGCTGAAAACGTATTCAGATTTAAGAAAGGCATAAAAGCCTGGAATGGAAACAAATGTAGCTGTAATATTTGTAAAAAAGTAGATCTATATTGTAATTTTTCCTTTTTCTGTTATGTAAATAGTTGGTATTAATTAGTTTGTACATAATTATTCATGTATATTAACAATGTCCCTACCAACTGTAAATAAAGAGATTATTATTGTTTCAGTTCGCACAGCTTGATGTTCTGCTGGTAGTTTCCAATGTCAGCTGTCTATATCCAGTAAACTAAGGTGACATTGTCTTATCTGCTAGCTACGCACTTCTGTCCTCAGTAACATCATTTGAATGAGTTCCATCCTGATCTTTCTACTTTGCCATTCAGTTCTCTAATGTCCTTCTCAATATCCTTGCTGTTCCCAGTAAAGCGGTCTTCTGTAGATGTTCTGTCTTTATTTGTATTCCTAATCTTTCTATGTATTGTTTAAAATTCTTACTGACAGCTTCAAGTGCTCCAATAACCACTGGCACTATCTCTACCTTTTTCATTGACCACATTTTCTTGACCTCCCACTTTAAGTTATCATATTTCTCTATCTTTTCCTTTTCCTTTGCACCAACTCTGTTGTCTCTTGGGATGGCAATGTCAATCATTATGCATTTCTTTTCTTCCTTTTCTACAACAACTATATCTGGTTTCCGACATTCTATGTAATGATCACACTGGATCATAAAGTCCCAAAGCATCTTAACCTTATCAGACTCAACAACACCTTGTGGAGAATGTTCATACCAGTTAGCTCCTCGTTCTAGGTCATATTTTCCACATAATGTCCAATGCACAATTCTTGCAACATTATCGTGCCTTCTTTTATATTCTCTTTGAGCAAGCTTTTCACATTCACTAACTACGTGACCTATGCTTTCCCCTTTTTCTCCGCACATTCGGCACAAAGGTGATTCCGCCGTCTTATCTATATTGAACTTGATATAATTTGTTCTTATTGCCTGTTCTTGGGCAGCACAAATAAGAGCTTCTGTCTCTACTTTTAAATCACTCTTTTGTAACCATCTCCACATCTTGTTCTTATCAATTTCATCATTTGCTTCCCTGAAGTACTGGCCATACATCTTCTTCTCTTTCCAGTTCCCCTCTCTCTCTGTTGTCTTTATTTTCTTGTACTGTTCTTTAGGCAAACATTCTTCGGTTTGAATTACACCACTCATTCTAACTTGCTCTAACAATGGCTCCACAGAATTCTTTATATAAAACCCAACACTGTTCTCTTCTGATCTTATACAGCTTTCGCAGCTTATTAAGCCTCTTCCTCCTTTGGATCTCGGCAAGTAAAGCCTGTCTACGTCACTTTTAGGATGGAACGCACCATACAACGTCAATAATTTTCTTGACTTTCTATCCAAGTTTTGTTATTATTATTATTATTATTATTATTATCATTATTATCATTATTATTATTATTATTATTATTATCATCATCATCATTATTATTATTATTGTTATTATTATTATTATTATAATTATTATTATTATTATTATTATCATCATTATTATTATTATTATTGATGTGTACAAAAAGCAAGTAGCACGTCGTCTATTTACCCCATCCGTCGTCTGGAAACATGGAAATGAATGGGTATTCTGTTGGGGTCCGGTCTGTTTGGGTCCGGTCCTACTGGTCTGGTTTTTCCGTTATGCCGTAAATTTTAATGAATGAGACAAAAAATTAGGTGGGTTTTCTGACAGAGATTATCGAAAAGTTCAAGGTTGTAAAATCTCGTGTTCTATCTTAGATAAACTTTGATCGATTTCAAGGCTTTCAATACCAAGAACACAGGAATCAGTTAGATTAATTGTTAAACAGACTGATGGACAATTACTTATCAGCAGACCAGACACAGATTTATATCGAGACTACGAAGATTTATGACCTGGAGTCCCTTGTTTCCCTATGCTCCTTAACTTGATGACGTTGCTTCGCTCAACAGAAAACTCATAATATTACTCTGAAAACCAGACCCTAATTACGCCCCGTCCACACGTATACGTTTACGTCTGTAAACGCATACATTACGGCAAATGTGATAGGATTTTCGAATTCATCGAAGAACTGATAACATTCCAACGGGATTCAAGATTCGAAGCCGTGATTCCATCATACTTCCACTGATGATTGCAGAAGAAAGGGTCAGCTTTTTCACTGTTTCACTATGAGTCCCTGTTGAAGCAAGGTTTACCGGAAGGATACAAGGGACTCATCGTTATAAGTCTACGGACTACGACTGCCAAAAAGTACGTCCAGTTCTCAGTTCCAGTGCCATGACACCGAGCATCAGTTACCTGCAATAGGTCCGAAAAACTAATGATACACGTGTATCCCTTGCAAGAAAGGAAATTTTGTTTTAAGGCTAATTACCCGTAGTATGGCCTTCATAAATTTGAAGGAATAGAGCAAGACATTATTGGAGCTTTTCTCTCCCTGAAGATTATCGATAGATTTAAAGCGTCTACAATCTCAAGCTTTATCTTGCAAAACTTTGATCACTTTCAAGGCTTTCAATACGAATAAGACACTAGTCAAATTAGATAAAATGTTAGACAGACTGGTGTTATTTTCATCACTAGCACATCACACACATGTTCTTTCATTGCTGTGTATTTGAAATACAAGGTGCTCCAAAATTGTATCTCATTTCTACAGCAGCTATGTAAGAGCTGCAAATTCCACTGTTCCCAATTCTATACATAGTGTAAATAGTATCACACCACCAAACTTAGCAAGAAGCTTTCTAGGACTGCAGGTATTTCCTTTTAAGGTACAGCATCATGTTCCGCTTTCCACTGTCATCTGTCTCCCTATTCTCATCTTTTTTGCAGAAAAAAAACCACACAAACAGGGCACATTTTTTTAGGTACCCTGTGAGTGGAAGCCTTTTTAATGCAACTGTGTAAGAAACAAGACAGTTGAAGTTACGGCTCCTACGCAGCGACGGCCAAAATTGTCACAATTTTCGGGACATTTCATTCTGGGAAAGAGCCCCTAGGGAAGAATCTTGAGAAAAGACATCAACTAGAAATACTGATTTTGAAATCCTTTAAGGACTTCCGCTTCTGAAAATAATATCCATTTTTGAAGAACTGATTTGCCTGTTGCGCATATGAAATTAAAATTGGCTTAAAACTGATTGGCATACAGATACATCTTTGAAGAGAAACTGGCCTGTATGCAATCTGATAAGAAGATTTGATATGATAAGATAAGGTGCATATCTAATTCAGCTAATGACTCCATTACCAGCTGCAACTTCATCCACTGTTAAAGAGGATCCAAAGGAGGGAATGAAAAGGTAGGGGACCTTTAGAATGATGACTTTCGTCTAAGTTTTGCTCCATTGAATTGAATTGTTATTCACTGTTGCAGTCAATCCGTTTAACTGTTATGGGTAATGTGGTGGTGTCGTTGGGGTAAATGGAGCAAAAACAAAGACTCGTGTAATAAGTCTAGGGGACGCGAAAGGTGATCTGATGATCTGCAGTGAAAACCTTTATTGATGCTAGTCCATAGCACTGTTGAATGGTACAAAATGTCACTTACAATTTTGAAGGTGAAGTCGCGTTTTTCAGCGCAAAGCGCTGGTATCGCAGAAATAGAGCAGACCTAATCGAGTCCGCGACCCCTTGTCATGACGCTCAAGTGGTGGAGCCCTACCGGGATTTGAGCCCACTCCGCCTGACTGTTCTGGCTGCAATTTAGGAGGATTATGCCACGGCGCCACAACACCTTCATTTTGGATACCTTGTTTCATTTTCGAGTGATTGACGTCATTTTGTTTGCGAAAAGTAAAGAAAGTATACAAGATATACTATATTTCCAGAGGGAATCAACTCAAAGAAACTTTCCACAACTGAAAAAGCCTTTCTAAACATCATGTCAATTCGTGAGCCAAGTTTCATTATTTCTTCCAGCTCAGGTGAAATGCGGCTTCAACTGTAACCTTTCAAAGATCAGATCCCAAGGGAGGTACTTCACTATAAACTCATACGGGTGTGTGCCCCGCACGGATCTCTGCTACGACCCAATCCCAGAAATTTGGTCCAATATTGATACCCAATCCCAGAATTTTTGTCAGATATGGATAGCCAATTCCAGAAATTTGAAGAAGTAAGAAAAACAATTCGACGTCGAAGGGATAAGGAATCGAGGGCTGGGAACGACAATTTTTGTCCCAAGTGGCCGCTGGAACGAAGATCTTATCTGAGCACGTTTTTAAACTAAAAAAATACTTGAAATCTATTCACCTGAAACTGACCACGTGTTGCTCGAAGAATTATCCAGTTGTACTTTCATTCAGCACCTATTACCAGAATTTGGAGTATAGCAGTAAGCCCCAATCCCAGAAAATTCCAATAGAAATTATACCCCAATCACAGAAATTTTCCTGTAAAAGTATATCCCAATCCAAGAATTTTCAGACCAAAAATTACCCAAAACTGGCGCACATCCCCGTCTTATCCCATAGTGAAGTACCCCCGGGGGATCAGATATATTCATATACTCATATATTTCTATAACATATTCCATATCAATGAATATATTCCATACATTCCATATCAATGAATGTATTCCACACATTCCATATATCATATATCCATATATACTAGTAATTTGCAAACAAACTGACCCATATATCATATATCCATATATACTAGTAATTTGCAAACAAACTGACCCATATATCATATATCCATATATACTAGTAATTTGCAAACAAACTGACCCATATATCATATATCCATATATACTAGTAATTTGCAAACAAACTGACCCATATATCATATATCCATATATACTAGTAATTTGCAAACAAACTGACCCATATATCATATATCCATATATACTAGTAATTTGCAAACAAACTGACCCAGACACTTCTCGTGGTGGGATTTACTTTGAGACAGAGTAATCTCTATGTTCAAATGGGAAGTCATAGGCTTTTGCTCCTCGAGGTATCAAAGCCACTATTGAAGGTTTCTTGAAATTATAACGATTTGGGCTGGAAACTTTCATTTTTGTTTCTAGAGAATTCAGATCTATTGGGGACATATTAAAATATGCACCTTAAAATATTGCTATGTACCATTGTATGAGAAACTAGGCATGAATCAGCCTGGATAGTTTCTTGTAAAGACGTATTACATTCAGCGAAATCAGGCCTAAGTTTCTTAACGTGCAGTTTCTTAAAGGCGGGACTTCACTGTACCCATCTGAAGATTACATCATGTGCGTAAGTAGCTCATGGAATAAGATCTTTCCACAATGTGATACTTGACACATGCTTCTTTGTTTATCAAAACAAAAAAAGGGTTTCCTTTCATTCAAAGAAATTATTGGGTTCTGACAGGTTGCCTAGTCATGATGTCATGGCAACAAAGCTAGCTATCTATCTACTTGGTCTGAACAAACACACCTTGCACCTGTCAAATCTCTGTCCTCCAGAAACAAAAGGAATAACTGCTTTGAGTGATACAACGGGACACAGAATGGTCGATCAAAACCGTTCGATATATTTAGGAGCTCAGGAGCTCCTTGAAATGAATAAGCTCAAATGTTGGTTAAATCTTACCGAGTGAGTCAATAAAAACGCCCGGCGTTTGAAAAAATCCGCCTCCCTGAAAATCACAGCAATGGCTATGATAAATGTCTTGTTTTATTCCCGATATGTTAAATTAGGATCAGTAATTTACCCGGCTATAATTGGCCGTTGCTTCCCGTCGAAATAGGTGATTTTCTGCAGAAAGCCCCTTTCGAAAACCTGCAAAAATGAGTGAAACACCAAGCAAGATTTTCCTTTGCTCTCCTTTCTAACAATAATGACTCTTGGATGTGTTCATGCATTTTGTCCTCATGGGAGAATGGAATCACCCTGAATAAGTTATTCACACTAGGGGGAAGACTTTTCAACCCGCCAAAAGGAAAGCACTTTTTAGCTTTTTAAAAAGGTTTTTCAAAGGAATTCACTTTAGAAAATCGGTTACAGAATCTGCGCGGATTGACCGATTTTAGCTAGGAAAATTTCTAAAAATGATTGATCATGTTATCAATACAATCAGATACTGCAAAATATCATTATATACTCAGGGAGCAGTAGCCTTCAAGCACCGGGCGTTTTTTTTGAGTCACAAGGTACTACGATTTGCATGCCCACTATGATTGGTTATTATTCTCAAAAAGAAGGCTTTGAGTTTTCGATGAAAGCTAAAAGCAGCTGGTGAACATTTAACAGATACAGGAATGCTATTCCAGAATCTTACCCCAAAAAATCGCACAGACCTGAGCCCATATTGAAGGGCATTGTTCTGAGTTGCAAAAATGTCAGTCTTCATAGCTTGCCGAGTTCCATATTGATGAGCAGATCCAACCAATGGAAAAAATGGAAAAACCTATGTTGATGATAGAATCAGAATCAAAAGTAAGTTCCATCGAAATTCGTCACAATCCCCTCAAAGGCAACAACGACAAAGTCTCAAATTGAATTCAAACTTATTTGGATCCATCTTGTTATCCGTGGAATTTCTAACGCAAACTCAAATTTGAACTAAGTGCTGTGAAGCACAGGTGTCGACTGGTTGGCACAATAAGTCATTACACACAATAATCACAAAATCTTATGATTTAAAGCACGAGCAGGTTGAAAGAAATACATTAAAGCCTTACTTGCCGTGAAACCGTTCAAGAAATGTTCCGCTCTTGCAAGAGACACCACACTCAACGCAAACTTATTTGTGAAACTGGCCTGGTTCTTGACACTCTGAAAAGATAGCAGATTTTATCTAACCCCACCACTTTGCCTAAGAACGATGAGCTTTACCATTTTACAACAACAACCCCGCCCAATTTTCTACCACAAAAAGTCTTTATGTGAGTAGCTCGAGCACAGTGAAGCTCTCTTTTACACCTACGAATACCCTCTCCCTACTGACGGTAAATCTTAATCAAAGCTCTCCTTTACAAGAATAACCATTTGTCATTGTCACTTTCTCCTACCAAAGAGAAACCTTGATCTACTTCTATGTACTTTGAGTACAACAACACATCTCCCTACTCTCTCCAACGGAAAGGAAATCTGCACTACAAAGCCCCACTATTCAGCATCACCTCCTAACCCCACAATGCCCTCCTGTAAAATAGCGACAACACCTCCAATTGGTCCACCTGCAGTTTCTTTTTCAGTTTCTACCAACAAACACAATTCATGATTTCGTCAATTTCAGCAACAGAAGATGTCATCATCAAATTGTGAAAAATTACAGGTGATTAATTTAGATAACACCAGGAACGTTAATACTGAATATCAAGTAGGTTGTTGTTGATGAAACCAATCCCGTTAAAATACAAATTTGCTGAGAACCGGGAGTCTATTCACTCAAGTGTACAAATAGCAGCTTAGGTGACGGAGTTAGACAAACAATCACACTAACATGAATAGAAACACAACAAAAAGTGATTGTAAACAGGTCTTGGAGGAAGATTAAATAATGCTGCCAACACTTGCTTAAGCTATACATATGGCAGTACTTGACTGCCTTTAAGGCCTCACTGTCGCTATATAAAGAAAGCAAGAATTTTTAATGGCTGCCTGACTTCCTTTCCTCTTTCTTCTCTACTTCATGACGCAAGGGAAGCGCTAACCCACCCAAATTCATCTAAAATACAAAATCTTTATTCGCCTTCTTCATTCGCTCGATGATGAACTAGGTCATGTTAAAAAAGTTAAGGGGAACTGCATGTGTGGACGTTCTTCACAAGAATCCACCGTTTCCTCCTAAAAATTCACCAACATTATGCTTCCTCCTTATAATATTCTTTTGTAACGATAAATCTGCAGAAAGTCAGCAAACACGATTTTCTTTCCTCAGTGAAATATCGAAGAATGGACCTTTAGCTATTCTTCAAAAGATCCCGAATCGAGCGATATTTTTAATGTTTTTGTATAAAAGGTTTGATTGAATGGCGTTGAAGGATCTATCGCTATTGTTCACATTGCAAAAATTCCACAAAATGTATCAAATTATCGTTCGATTCATTTACTTGGCTTTTGTGAAGAGGAAGGTCATCAGCTGGACCTTAGCTATTCTAAAAAAAGAATCTTAATCGAACAATACTCAGATACATTTCGTAGAATCTTCCAATGTGCACAAGCACGATTTAATGATCGACTCCCCAACATCACTCAACTGAACCTATAAAAATGTACAAATATTGCTGCGGAAACACTAGAGTATCATGACCATCTGTTGTGGTGATATAAAACCAACTGATAAAAGCGAGGCTATGACCATATTTATAGCAACAGTAAGACTTTCAGTTGGCGTCAGGGAATATTTGGCTCCTTTGTACACTGTGATGAATCAACCAATCAACTCAAACAAAATCATTTCACCTCAGATGCAAATGATAAAGGCAAAAACTCCCCAATGCCATCTTTAGTGCAATCATCCACTGTCAAACAGCCAACTGTTAACAGAAATATTTTTCACCATCCAAAGGCTGTGAACAATCAAGTTAGATTCAGCTTAGCTAGCACTGCTCCTACGGAATGGGCTTTGAGTAATTGGGCCAAAAAATTGTGGCCCATTTGTGAGGCTGCTGTGGAGAAGCTATAAATTCAATTACCTTGATTTAATTTTTTGCATAGGTAAGGCTTCAACTTAGAGTTTGAGACCTTGCATGAGTCAATCTGACAAGTGGTTGCTGATTTATGGAGGAGCAAGGGCATATAAGTAGTTGCCTCGACAAGAGCACTTCCATTGTTCTCCAGCAATGTCAGAATAAAGTAAGTTTGCAAAGAATGGACTCTACAGTTGTGTCAAAATCTTTGCCAATTTTTGAAAGGGTTAGCAGTGTTGTCTCTTCATCAGAGAGCACCCTCTACCTTCTAAATAATGCAGTGAAAATTTATACCCAAACCCTTTCTTTGGATGTCCGAAAAGTATCCTGTGGTCACAAATATCTGTAGAATCCCATAGGATTGTGTCATGTACCTTATACAACATAGATAAGGGGGATGATCTTTCGCTAACTTTAAACACCTACTGTGCGGACAGAAGTCGGCAATTTGGTCTAAGTTCATGGGGTGTATGTTTGGGAGGACTCAACTCACTTCTTCATGTTATTTCACAACAAAACTGTATATGTCTTATTATTTCAATATTAGGAACGGAGTGAACAAACGATACCATCGTTGCTCAAGCAAGCAAACATTTATTACCAGTGGCAGACACTGTAGCAGGAAAACTGCCTACAATGAGGTCATTTCCTTTTGCCTCGTTATTATGTTTATTTGATTGAATGAACAACTTACACACTTTTCCTTTGTAGTCGTGCGCAGTAGTTTAGATGTCAATCTTCTTTTGCTTTATATGTAACTATTGTTTTAGATTAAATAGATATATTTCTTTCATTCTTAATTTTAGTAGAGCTTTATGATCAGATGTGAATAAATATGAGTAATATCTCAACTTCTTACTTGTTATCGATCTCACCAATGACTACCGGACAAATCCCAACATCTGTCACACCACTTGGGGGTGAGGGGGTGTGATCACCCCCCATGGTTGGATAGAACAAAGATATTTTGTTCAAAAGCAATAGAAATGATCAATGCTGCTTAAATGCCTACTTCCCATATTTTGCAAAGTGTCCACCATTGGCTAATATTGGCTGATTCCTTGCAGCCATGAAGCTGATGTGGGCCTACAGCAGTATGACTTTTTCCCTCAGAGTTGCTTTGGAGTACTCATTTACTGATCACCAAGTGTATCCCTGCCACCATGCAAACCAACAATGCTTGGGAATATCTCTTTGTTTTATAGAAAGGGTATATAAATACCTCTAGCAGTCAACTTTCTTGTGTTGAAGATCTTTGCAGCATATTCCATGCGTGTTTCTTTGTGAACACATCTTTTCACCACACTAAATGCTCCCCTGTAAGACAAAACAACAAATTAATGGAATGCGTTTGGTTAAATTTTCAATCCTACTAGCCTTTTCTGTTTTTAAAGACAGCCAAGAAAACACTAGCTTATGAGAAGACCAAAGAAGATTCAAAAGAAGAAAGGGTCTACAAAACGAGTGAAAGCTTGCAAAGGACACTCGAGTAATTATCTTTAATTATCCTAATCCGCTATTCAAATAATGTGTGAAACGCATCTCAACAAAGGCTGCACAAATTAAGTTTTAGCAATCTGGAACTCACTGTAGCAGCTTTGCTCATTGTTTCATAGACCCTTTCTTCTTTCAATAACAGGTGTACGCATAGGCTAAGAAAACATATGTATCAATAAAAAACTTTAATCAAACATTTTCCAACCTTTTGTCAATCATGCTTAGGACTGTTGTGGACAAGCATTCATAAGATTGTCTTCTTTGATTCTAAATGCAATGTCCCAAATGACTGCAGATTTATAATCATATCTGTGATAAGTATTTAAAATTTCATGTATTTAAAATTTCATGTATCTGCAAGCTTTGTTTGTGAAAATATAAGCACACCAAAAAACATATTGTCTTGAGAAGTGATTTTCAACATAAACATGTAAGAGACATAGTTTCTTTGTAGAAACATTCAGTAATTTTTTTACTTTGTTTATCCTTGTACTGAATCCATTGTTCTTAGGCATAGTCTTAAACCTAGCTCAGAGGCCTTTTCAGATTTCAGGGCTTGTATACAGGATATCATTGACCATGTGGACTAAAATTTACAAAATATCATTCAGATATTGTAATGAAATAGGCCTTATGTTTTTGGTATGTTCTGACACATTACTGGCTTGTCCAGGCAAGAAAATTTTTGAAAAATAATCGCACTGAATCAAATATATCCATGATTTTCTGGTTTTTCTATCTTTACAGTAAATAGCAATCAAATAATGGCTGGGAGTATCACATAACTTACAGACAGCAAAGACAAATATTTGACAAAAATGAGAAAGTTTTCTAGACAATAGGAAATCTGATCATGGCTTAGCCAAACTTGTAGCAGCTCTGTAGAGGATGAATAAAAACGAATAAAAAATGAATAAAAACTAATGGGACAATAGATCACTATCTATATTTCCTTTCTTTTGTGTACTCTTGGTTCATCTTTTGCAAATAATTGCAAATGATTGCAAAATGCAAAATTACTTTTCAAGGCTGCAGAGACAGTTATGCATTTCATTTCATTGAGGATGGTTTCACAACAGTGCATCCCTTCATACAGGAGCCACCAAATGAAGATATTTCTTCAGAGGAGGAGCCATAGAGCCAGCCCCTTATTAGACCAAAACAGCAACCTTTCTGACAAGGTTTGCAGCTTTCAATCAAAAACTGCGGTTATATTGTACTCATCTTCACTTCTTAGAATACCCTAGGTTTCTGATCAAATTTCACTTACACCTGCTCAGCATTTAATACAAGAACATTTTCACAGGATGATAATCTACAGGAAAATTACTTCAAAAAAGATTGCACTGAAAAGCATGATACCAAGACCATTACACATTTTTTTTGTACCATTGCACTTTGTTTGCAATCAACATAAACTATTTAATGGGTTATTTTGTCTACAACAAAGTAATTTCCATTCAGGAAAAAATTAATTAGATACAAGGTGTTTGCACAGCACCTGCCTATGTCATCATATTTGAAATCACCAACAAAAAGAACATCTTGAGGCTACTTTTGAAAACTCATCACAGATATCACCAAACATCTTTTATCTTATGTGAAACAATTAAGTCTTACATATGAAAGTGAGACTTGTAGTCATTTTTGGGGGCAATAACTTTCATTTTGGTGATGAAAATGAAGGTGAAGATCTGGTTTTGGAGCACCAGAAGAGGCTGGAATTGCTATCAAAGCTCCTTTGTAGGCCATTTATAAAAACATCTGGGCCCGTTAAGTAAAAATTCCAGTGTATATTTGATGTGAGGCCCAAAATTTCCACAAACAGAAAACATTCAGTGTTCTGCATTGACTTTGTGTTACTGCAAATCTCACATGACATCTAATTCAAAGTGCAATGATCTTTTGTGATTGCAAGTGGTTCTCACACACATTTATGAGGTGTGGCACTAAGCAAAGCCACCATGTCACCATCCTAGGTATATTTATGGGCATAAGCGTAAACAAAGAAGGCATCTAGAAGGCTGCCTAACACAAAGTCCATTAAAAATTTTTGCCCGACTTAGGGCAACATGTTACCCGAAATTTTTGAGAATTCTTCCAAAGCTGGGGGGCTACCACACCCCTAGCTCCCTGCCCTGTCACTTATGTTTATGGGTAGGGCTTTCTCAACCAAAATGAAAGCATACCAGAGATTGAAAATTTGTCTGCCTGACAAACTTACAGAAATTTCACTTTCTGATGAGGAGAAAAAATTAATCTAATTGTCATTGTCACCCAATCTTTTAGTTTTTGGCACCATATGGACACCAGACACTAGTTTTCAAGCTCTGCATGCACAACAGTATGGTAAATGCAGTACATATACTCTTTTTTAATTTTCATTTCACTCTCAATCATCTAAACTTGTAAAAAAATTTCCACAAATTAATTAAATCTAAAAACCTACATGTCTACATTCAGTATAAAATTCTTTAAATCAATCTTCCAAAAAAAAGAAACAAATCTAAATAAAAAATAATTCAAAATACAGTCCTCTCAAACACAGCAAACTAGATTAGCTAGAAGGATACTTGAGTCCTGTTTCTGATCACTTTGGAACATTTTGTTCAACTTTGCTGATGCTGTTGTAGTTTCAGAGCAAGTTTCTTGTGAAAAATTTGGCATTCTCTGCCCATAAAGCCATTGGTCCCAAACACTAGTGGTGTAAATGTTCCATGCCCTACCTCTATGACGCTTTGATTAAAGTATATGCTCTTTTTTCTCATTTTCTGCATTTTTAGAATTCTCTCTGTTGTAAAATTATTTTGTGACTTGGCGTTCAGATTAGTCACTCTCACATCAAATGCAGCTTGGGCCGGCCAATAGAATCCTCTGGCCTTTATATCCAGGCCAGCAATATCTTCAGAGTTAGCTGTAGACAATGATACTCATCAAGTAGTTTTACTCATTAAGCTTTGCGTAACATATATGCAGATACCAAATTTTCAAAACACTTTTTACTCTTTGGTCAGTCTGTTTGAATATTTGTTAGTATGCATTCATTTATATACACCAGGTACATTTCATCTCTGCTCATCTTGCTAAGCTCCTTTAGCTCTTTGAGAGTATTAGCCAAAAAGAATCCTATCACCAGCACACATCATTTAAATTTCCAAATGTTTAGATAGGGCATTCATTTGAAATGGAACAGCCCAGACAATGCAAAAGCAACTATTAATTTATAATTTAACATCTTTTATTGTAATTGTGGGGAAATGATACATACATGCAGGTAGACCAAAAACAGTGACCAAAAGTAATCTATTACAGAACCAAAAGAAAGTGGCCGATTGAAATGCTAGAAACATTGTCCTGTACCTAAAAGATTAGCCTACGTTATGAGTATTTTTGCAATTTTTTGACATGGTAAATTTCCTGAATTAAGGAGTTTGTAGAAAAGGACTTGCTTCATTTCTTCAAAAAGTTGTCAAAACTGGGGAAAAATTTAAGCCCATTTCAGATCTTAAAACCAATGTAGAGTGTGTTTCATTTCACCTAGGGAAAATTTTTTGGTACCTAGCAGGTATAATTTATGGACATATTCCAAGGGCGAAATGAAACATGCTCCTTGTTGCTTTGAAGATCTGAATGGTTGTAAATCGATCCCCTGTATTTGATGACTGTTTGAGAAAATGAAGCAGCCCTTTTCCACAAACTCTTAATTGGAGAGCTTTACTATGCTGAAAAAATTAGAAAAAATAATCATAACATAAGCTAGTCTTTCAGAGACAGAACAACATTTGAAGAATGTCAATTGGCCACTTACTTTCCTTTCTATGACAGATTTCCATGAGCCACTTTTTTCTGGGTCACCCAGTAGATTGATTTATTAAGGGGCTGATATTTTGCTTTGGCATGGAAGTCTTCACATGACTCTAAGCAAGGGGGTGGTAGCTCCCAACACTGCAACAAATTTTGAAAATCATTCCCAATGGGCAAAAATAAGCCCTTAGTTGGGGAAAATATTGGTAAACAATGGACTTTTGTCAGGCAACCCCCTGAATGCTTTTGTTGAGCTTTGGTTGCAAGTAAATTTCTTCATCCAGGGGCTGTGCACAAACATCAAAATGGAATTTCTGGGAATGCTTACAAAAGACGGAAAATTTCTTCAACCAAGAATGTTTAAGAAAATTTAAGAAACCAAAAATAGCCTTTTAGAATTCTTGAGCAGGGGGGCAAATAACCAAAATTTTCCAACGACAAAACCATCAACAACAACAGCAACAGCGATAGTTGTAGGAACATACATTAAATTTGTGCATTTTACGCCAATTTAACTCAAAAGTAACTGAAATTTGGCCACATTTTGTATCCAACCTTGAAATCAACGCAGTTAGTGAATATCAATCAAAAATACGCCGTAAATACAATGATTTCTGTTGGAATTTACGTTTTAACAGTAATAAATGTATGTTTTTATTCTTTTTTCTCCTCAAGATCCTCTAAAACTAGTCATTTCAATCATAAAAGTTCCGACAAGAGAAAAAAATTTTGCGATAAATGATCTCCTGGGGGGCACTCCACCCCCAACCCCCCATTGGCTTCAGCCCTGTTCTTGAGAGTTCTTTGGCAGGAAAACCATTTGAGAAATGCCTACATTGTATCTGGACCTGAAAATGTACATATCACAAAGAAGAAATCTTGAAATTTGTCTTCCGTAATACACAAATATGTATTTTTGTAAATGGGAAACTCAGGATTTGAGCCAGTGCACAATTCCAACTGGAATGATACAGAATGGGATGATTGTATTCCTATGTGAATGGGGCCCTGGTGTCTTAAATAATTTTTTCCAACAGGGGTTTCTTCAGTTCTTTATTTTCTGAGAGTCCAGTTTCTGAGTTTCTTATCAAAAATACTTGTAGATGAGGTACAGGAAATAGATGAGGATATTGGGCATCTGGTTTACACACACTTTAAACTAACTAAGAACTCAGGCAAACCACTCAGAAATCGTTCAGTCTTAAACAAAAATCTTCAAAACCTCTGGACTGCATAATCTAATTTGAGGTTCTCCAATAAAGATTCTGCTAATTGGGAAAATCAAATTCAATCCCAGTTGCAAAATTGTGGAATACAACCTTTTCAGCTGATTGTAACCAGAAATCTTTGCACTTTCTGTTCACAAAATTGGTTTCCTTTTCAACTCATTAAGTTTTGCTGTTTTTGTTGTTAGATAAAGTTGTGCACTCTCTTCTTGCTATCAGCATGTCAATGTTTTGGAATCACCCCACACATTTTCAAGCCTGCACAATTTGTTCTTAAATATAAGCAAAATCTCAGCATGAGATTTCATAGAGATAAGAAGGTGTGAGGAAAACAGGAATTTGATTAGAGTTTTAAAATTTGAAGTTGCATCCATCCTTAATTTAAGAAACTAAGAATTGGAGCCAGCACTGAAAGTTTCTTAAAATTCTCAGGTTTCGAATATGGTTTTATGGGACAAAAAGGGTAGATTTTGGGTAAAATGACTAAAGAGAAAAATTTGGATAAATTTTGCTAGCATTTTTGTCCTCAGTTTTCCTCAGGCTACATTGCTTGACTACCCTCTTTGACATAGTAAATGTTGATTTGTTAGTTCTGGGTCTACTGTTTTTCGATGCCCCTAGCCTGCCAGCTTTATCCCTGGTAACTACTGGAGTTTCTTTCATGTTTTGTGATCTGAGGAGAGCTTAGTTTCTAGACAGCTTCTGATAAAATATGTGAAGATAGATTTGGTTTCCATGTATATAGTTTCATAGGAGAGCTCCTTAAAAACTGCATTTACTGTACTGAAGGCCAACCTTGTTTGAATTATGAAACTGGAATATGTGACAGAACTTTATTCAGTCTGTTTTCAATCCAGCCATACGATTTCAGAATGCAAATTGTATGTGCATGACATCTTCAGACAAACAAGGATTAAATGTGTAATAAAATAGATAAAACTGAGAAAAATCCGTTCACACATAAACACCTTTAGTAACTAACGAAGCGCTTAGTACGAGACTATTGCATGACAATAGTGCTCAGAAATACCACTTAAAATCTCATCAAATAATTCTTGAATCAAACCCACCATACATTTAGTCCATCACAAAGAAACTGCCTGATCAAGAAAGATAAGTCTCAACAGGACTCAATAACTTCAAAATGCTGCATTAAAATAATTCAAACACGAAATCAAACTTTATTCTCGCCGTATTGCACAGAGCGATACATTGATAACGTTGCTTAAATACAGTCTGTTTGGCGATGGTTTTGGTTTAAATACAGAACACCCTCGAAGTATCTCCAACCAAACGAAAGATAAGGCTTTATTAGGAGGCAAACTCCCAGTACAATCATACTGCAATAATTGTACCCAAAGATTTATCACTTCGCGCCTTACTTTGGCAGTTACTTATCCATATTGTTGCTTAAATCATTTCTGAATCACTAACCGATACGAAGCAAGGTTTAGGGAAAGGTGTTTTGCATGAGAAACTTCACACAATCAGTTGATTTGGTTGTCACGATAGTGCTCATGAATGTGGGAAGGGCTCCCTGTTCTGCTGGCGAGAAAACTTCCTAGGCCAGCTCCGCCACCTCAAAGCTTGGCCTTGCAAAAAACCCCTAATATACACAATAATAGGATGAAAAATATACCACTCACTTTCCAAGCTCTTCTTTGAGTTCGTAAATATCATTAAAATGCGGTCCTGTAGGATTGGCCATTGTAAAATGCTTTTTTCCGCGAGCAGGCCGAATGTGATCGCAGCTTTCCGACTTGTCCGCTGCTCTGCTCAGTCGCATACAAAAACAAATGGACTCAAAGTAGGCTTTGACTGAAACCTAAAACATGGAACAAGAAACGGAATAAGGAACGGAACCTAGAGAGCTAAACATCCAGAAACTCTGCTCTCAGATAGCCAAAAAATTAAGAAACTCCTGTAGAAATAAAATACAACATAATTGATTATTTATTCTAATAAAGGAAGTCCTAAACTTTAGTTCTACTTGTTTCCTGTTTACATGTAACTTTGAAGGTACCTAAGCAAAGCTGAGCTAAACATTAAAATGACTTCAAAACTATGCCATCAAAAATGTTATTTTGAAACGTTCACTAGGGAACAGATATTGAACGTAAAGATTTCTATGGAGCTTTCAAAAAACTTGGAAGAAACTCAGAGTAGAAACTCTCAGCACTGGCTAAAATTCTTAATTTTTATTAAACATACGTGTTCATCAACACTTTCTAATGGAAGTGGTTAAAACGAATCCTTTTTGGTGCCCCATAATACCAGAAAGAAATTTTGCAATTCTGTTGATTTCAGCAAAGTTTGTTCCATTGCATTTTGTTCATTCTTCTGTTCCTTCTTTGATTCCGTGTTTTCTGTTTTTGTAGGCGCCTTCAAAGTGGTCTATTAGGACAAAGGGGGTCTCAAATAACAATTTCACGATTGTTAAAGAGAACAATAGAATAGAATCACGATAGAATCACAAAAAGAGAGGATGACCAGAGGCTTTTTGTTCTGACAAGACGATGAGGAATCTCATGTTTGTCTGGTCTTGGACTGGACGGATGGGCAAAAGAACGCACGATGACTTGTTATGAAAAGATATATTGCAGGATGACACGTTGTCATCAAGCACAGGTTTTCAACGAGCAACTAAAGAACAATGCTTCCTTCGTTTAAACTGTGTTCCAAAACAATCAAATTAAATGAACTTTGAATATTGCACAACAGGACAGATTGCTTTTCTAATTATCAACCCATTCGTTGTCGCATATTGATTCAACTGACAGATGCACAATAAGTCAGTTAGCCACCCAACTTTGTCAAGTTTCGGAGCATCCCTGGCTATTTGCTGATGTACAGTTACCGTTTAAATAACTGGTCGTAGAAATCTCTTTGTTCACGATTGCCAATCAGTTTTTAAAGGAGATTCAGTTGAAATTATTTGCGCTGTAGACATATTCATGAACAAATCTCAGTCCGAGGTAAAAAGTTGCAAGTCCCAATGATGTCTTGCATACAAAGGAGAAATTGAAACTTCACTAAACTTTGGAAACAATTCGTGCATTGCAATATGTTGATACCGAACTCTTACTATTCGGAAATAGACGCCATATACGGGCTTTTCGCTATAACATAGTTCTCAAAATGTTGTAATCTCCGAAAAATGATTATGAGAGCAAGTAATTAGAAAAACGAAATTATTGAAAAAGACAAGGGCAAACTGTTTTGAATAAAGAGACTTAGCAGGAATACAAATAATATTACAAATTGACGAATTAAAAACATCGAATATTCTGAAGGTTTACCCTCTTCTAGGTTGCACACAACAACACAATCAACCTCTGGTTTCATGGCATAGCGAAACAAAGAAATCGAGATTGTTTGCAAAAACCAAAACAGATGTAGATTTGGCGATCTACCAACCAAAATAGCATCAATTCTTTACACTCAAATGGGGAAGGTTCCACTTATGTTTCCAATATTCAAAATAGAAGCGTATTTTCGTCGAATTTTGTTTTCTTTCCAATGACAAAATCCTTTAATAATCAGATTGTTGTTCCCCCTATCCTCCACCTAAAGGAAGCAACATTCGAATAAAGCGGAGGCAAACAGCAAAGTAATGTTTGAATAATCATCCAGTCATGAAAACTTATTTTCAAATAATCTTCAAATTTATATGGTACGCTTCTTCCGCTTTGACTGTAACCCTGAAGTTGCAGCGTTTTCTGTTTGCTTCTTTCCTTTATTTCGGGATATAGCCAAGACAAAGCAATTTCAAATTTAAGAAAAATAATTGGATAGCATGAATTACATGGATTAACCAACCAAAGTACACGGGTTTTAAACACAGAAAATATGATATTTCATAGACTGCACACGACTTCCGGGTGAGCCAGAAAAAAATTCCCACTTTTAAAAATTCATAGCACTAAGAGTACTTCACAGATTTAAATAATTCAAATTCTAGTTAGAAATGGAAAGATTGAAGTATTTTTGTGATTTTTCTCGCTGTCTTTTACCAGCACTAGTAGTAGCGGTGAATTTGAATTGGCAAAAATTTCTGCAAAATGAGTGAAAAAGAGCCTATAACATTAATCAAATTCTAACGACTCTCCTTACATAGAACAATACGAATCGGCTTTTAACCTCTCTCTAGAGTTATACGACATCAATTTTCAAACAGATACTAAAGAGTTCCGCAGTCCCATGGTAACAAATGTGCAGTGGATATCTCTCACCTAAGATCAATTGCATTTTCTTCATTGACCTGTGCGGGGGATCCATTTTGATTAGATTAATTTTTAGGCCATTTTTCAGTCAATTTGCAAGCATGAAATGTTGTAAAGTTGAATTTACCTATATTTCTTGTGCTCTTGGCACAGCAAGAAAAGTCACACCATGCTTCGAATCTTTCAGCTTCCAACTTGAATTTGAATTATTCAAATTTGTGAAGTACTCTTGGTGCTATGAATTTTCAAAAGTGGAAATTTTTTCTGGCTCACCCGGTGCAGCACATTCGATTCTAAACTGAAGATGCAACGAAAACGAAGGAAGTCGCATTGTTGGAATGAAATGAAATACTGAAGTTTTACTGTCGCTTTCATGGACGAGGAAGGTGGTGATAATAACAGCCAACAAAGGGATTGCAGCCTTGATTAGCTGTAATTTAGCTAAATTATGAAACAGCCAACGAAAAATAAACTGATGATGATGATGATGCTGATGATGATGATGATGCTGATGATGATGATGATGATGATGATGATGATGATGATGATGATGATGATGATGATGATGATGATGATGATGATGATAAACGTGCAATACATGCTCGTTGAAACAGACCCTTTAAATTCACCTTGAAGAATTGGTTAATTAAAACAGGTCGTTCTGTCATGCTGAAAGTGTGGTGTTTCTCTTTGAGAACACAAGCAACTTTGAATTGTCGGTCATAGTCAAAACAAGGCAATCAAAACTATTTGCATATTCGATTAGCTGGTATACCATGTAGAGGTAGACAATGAATTCATTTCACCTGTTAAGATCATAGGCTTCATGTTTCATTCAGGGGGGATTAGTCTTTTTTCGGGGGGGTTAGGTAAACACAGAAAGAAACTAATTAATTTCAGGTGTTTGCTGCATTTAAAGCCATTAACTTTGAAGACCAAAACAATAATGCGACCATGACTTCCGTAGGTTCACAAAGGGATTGAAATAAAACGTAATTCAAAGAGAAAGAATCTGCAATTCGGGGAATCCTTCAACAGTGTTTGAAACAATACTGTGAGAGAAGGGGAGGAGTGGCTTGAGTCACCATTGCAAACGGAGATACACGCATATTTTCAAAAGAAACAACAAAGTTGACCTACCATGGCATATGTTGCCAATTGCCAATCTTTAAATCGATGTAAATTGGTGCATGTAAACTTTTGCGACCTATTTCATTGGATTGAATGACTTGAAGCGCATAAGCGTACGGGGCGGGGGGGGCGGAGGGCGGTAGCCCCCCAAACTTTGAAGGAATTTTCAAAAATCAGCCTCTTTCGGGCAAATTTTTGCCGCTAGTCCGGCAACAATGTTGGCAAACAAAGGGTTTTGTGTCGGGCCGCCCCCCCCCCTAGATCTTTTCTTCCCGTAGGCTTATGCTTGAAGGCTTATACTTTGCTACCAACTTACATGGACTTACGACACAGTCCCAGTTATCGAAGCAACAGCAACAACGATAAAGTTTTATACGAATATGCAATCATTCGACAATCTCGTCCCCAGAGTGAGTTCGTTGTTCTCCCTCTACTCTGGAATACAAGAGGCCATTTTGCAATTTGATTAGCTGTAACTCCTTTTTGAGTGGGGTAAATAATAACAATGGTAATTTTGTAAATATGGCTACCAAAACTTGTTAGCCTGACACCCTTGATCCTTGGCCAAAAGCTTCCATAATAAGTATGTTGCTACTCAGGATTTTTCTGACCAATGACAAATGTGGCCAAGGATGAAGGGCTGTTCAAAGGCCTGTTCATAACATTTTTCAGGTTGCGATATACGTATAATAATAAATAATAATAATAATAATAATAATAATGATAATAATGATAATAATAATAATAATAATAATAATAACAATAATAGATAAACCACCATCACTAATAACAGAAAAGTAAAATAAAAAACAACACTGTTAAAAGCTCAACGTTTCGACAAAATCTTCATCAGGAATAACTTTTCCAGCGAGCAACCGAGTATTTATAGATATTTTACAAGATAAAAAGATCCAAGCTACATGAAAATAAGGGCTCAAAACTGAATTTTTTAAGTGGAAACAAAAGATTACCATACCCGGTGAGAATAAAACAGTAAGCTAAAAGAACAGTGCATGTTTTTGCTGCACCTCGAGAGAACAAAATTTCATTCTCTAGGTTATTGTAAACCTGTTTGGTAAATGTCCCAGGAAAAGGCCGACCTCCACTTCAGTAGTTTTGGTCGGCGACGTGCGCGTTTGCCTAGTGCACATGCTCTTTAGCAACAGAGCATGCGCACAAGGCAAGCGCGCTGGTCGCCGACCAAAACTACCGCAAGTGGAGAACGGCCTAAAGGCTTGAAACTCCGAGAAGGCAAAAAAACAACAAGACTCACTGGGAAACCGCGCGGACCTCTCCGATGGCCTTTCTACGATTCGCTCACTGCTGAATCAAGAATGGTACGCGTAACATCACACGAAATCAAAGGAGATGGCCGCACAGCCACGCCCATCACAATCTTTAGGAAATAAAGGCAATAGCAAGATTCAAGCCATCCCGCATGCAAACATGTCTAGCTCAACATCCGCAGCCGGCTACAATACCTAAAATAAATTTTGTTTCAAACATTTACAAATAAAGGAATTTTTCTTAAACCAATTGCATTGTTCAGCTCTATTAACTAAAAATTTGTTGGACAAAGATAAAAATGTGTTATAGTTTGAGCAGTTTCTTATTGTCGCTGGCAGGGAATTCAAATAGTCTGGCAACATTATCATAAAAGTTCCACTCTCTGTCTTTGGTATTTCCAACGATTTGTTGACATTTGAGCTCAGTTCTGGTTTATTTGCTCTTGCATTCAGTTGCAAATAGTTAGGCTACGTCACCGAGTTCAACGCCTTGAAACTTACTTAAGGAGATTTAAATCTCTTCTCTCTTCTATAGGAAGCCATCCTAATTTCAAAATATCTTTTTGCTCTTTACATAGTGACCAGTAATGAACGATGCAGCTGCAAGCTGGTACACGGCCGCGGCATGTCAAAATTCAACGGGAAACCATATTCTTTACCCACTGCAAACATAATTTGCTACTTATCTCAGAAATTCGGAGAATAATGAGTCAGTTCATTTTCGAAGCTGGGGCGAAATTTTCTCGAATTTGCAACTTAGGCCCATCTTCGCTCCAAACAAACCGCGCTTATTTTCACATTAAACACACTTGCAAACATCAAATTATTGTCCAAATACCTTCAAAAAGGTTGAAATAAGATCCTCGAAGTGTTTGTTTTTAGTTTCTCGCTTTATCTATTGCACAATTAGCTCGTCCCCGTCATTCCAAGTTTCACGTTACTCCTTCCCTTCCCCTTGTAAGACTTCATTACGTCTACGAATTACGTCTATATGCCGGAGAAACGTAACTTTCTCGAATGACCAGATCACAACATCAGTTTTTGATGGTCAAACGTCAACAGTATTTGAATGATATTCACCAGTTGCTTTTGTTTTATTCCTAGGTCAAGGGTGCAACTAAATTTTGAAGTGTGGTCAAATCTATAGTACTAGACGCCATGCATAAAATTCACAACAAATGTTGAGCGTAAAGATGGATCTCTGACGTAGGCTAAGCTTCCACTGACTTTGTGAATTTATGCATCAAATTTTTAAACAGCTGGTCTGATTCAGGATAGGTTACAAACCATTAAGATTGTCGGTGTGAACTCCCATGACCTAGGGTCTGCTGGGGTAAAATGGGTAAGTTGAGGGTAAGATGGGCACGGTAAAAAATTTGGATAAAATTTGCCAAGATCGCTGTTCAGAGTTTCCCTCTAGCTAAAACTATTCAATCTTTCCTCCTTGACACGGTGAATGTTAATTTATAAATTCCAGGTCTACTGTTTTCCAGCAATCAACGCTACCCATTTTACCCCAGCCTATCCATTTTACTCCAATTAGACCACATTTCGCTTGCACAAGGTGAGAGTTTAGGCTACTGACTTCGAGCCAACTATTGCGGCCGTATTTGTTTTGATTTACAGGTTGAGAGAATGTCCTTTGTCTGCAGTCACTAATCGCTTTGAATTGATGTGTCAATTAAAGCAACTGTTGCTATTGTATTACAAAATTTGTCCTTTACCAACAAACTTCTGTTGACAGTAAATACTTTAAAAACACACTTAGCATCTTTTTGCCCTGTACTTATATTTAGCAAAGGGCAGATTATTAAGATGGAAGAGTTACATTTGAATTGTCATTGAGGTATAACTATGAGCTCTATACTTTCCCTTGCATTGTCAAGCATCTCAAACGGATTAAACAAGAAACAACGTTAGCCATTGAGTGCGGCGTTTATGGCGTTGAAAACAAATTGAGCCAACATACACGAGAGGAAAATCGATATCAGGCTATTCTCGCTCCATCGGCATTTTCAGATGCGAAGGTCGATGCCTGCCTCGCAACCGCTCCTTCTTACAGTCAATTCAGTTTTGTTGACATCAAATAATCAATGCTCGTCGCCCCTCGTCTCAACATTCATTCGGGGGGGGGGCTGAAATTCATATTGGGGGGGGGGCTGAAACAAGAAGCAAAAATGGGGGTCCGGGGGCTTACCCTCAGAAAAATTTTTCATGACCACGCCCTTTAGATCGTTGGAAAACGCCCCATCTTTGGAAAATGAGCTATTGACGGAAGCAAAGGATCACGACTAATGAGAGTCTTTCCATGAAAATTTTGAATTTTTTGACTTGTATGACATCAAAAGATATTGCACTTTTTATGGACTCTGGTAGCTTCCTCGAACATATACAAACTTGAATCTTCGTTCTTACGACCTTGGCTTTTACAGCCTTTTCACTTACAAAATCAGCAAACTTCAGCAAATTATTGGGGGGCTGAAGCTCCCCAGTCCCCCTGCTTCCGACATGCCTGGCAACTAAGCTGAAATCTGAAAACTATATACGTTCAACAGAACAAGTGACGGATCAAGAAGGCTCTGTTACCACTTGTTAATGTTTTGATCATTGTGTGATCGTAACCGGCTGTTTACAAAAACATTTCGCTACAACCCCGAAGTATTCTTGCAGCGTGGAGTAGAGTCTTTTTGAAACATACAACCGAGGTTGGTTTATTAACCTCGACATCTTGACATCTCAATGGATATCGCAAGCTGTTTACTCATATATTTTTGCGGCTGCCGCCGCATCTACAGAATGACAATAAGGTGAAAGCAATGCTAATTTGAAATAAATAATATCATACTTCTATAAATATATCTAATTTCAGATAAAATGTCTATATGTGGACAAGCTGAGGCTGTATTCATGTTATTCCTGTTTACAACGGAGTGAGGACAAACATGGGATTTCAGTAGTATTACGACCATTGTTCAAATCAACAGCCTCTCAAACAACGCTCTGGTACAACTTTATTGTATGGTGATAAAGACCTAACAAGTCACGTTTATGAATTGTTCTCCAGCTGACTCTAACTTTCATTCACTAAACTGGTCGGTTTGACGAAGGAAATTCTAAATCTTTGTTTTACACTTCAAAATTACTAAGTCCCCTTACTTCTATTCCTTTTGCATTTAAGTGTGTTTCACATTGGATGTTAGGCTCATTGGGCAAAAATACATTCCCGACCCATAAACGAATCTCGAACTCACCAATTTTGTGAGAAGATCTGCTTGCCCAAAGTTAGCCCCTCGTGCAAAGTGCAACGGACCTTAGTAATTGTCAGTAAAAAATCGTTCATGTGTATTTTTCGTAATACGCACTATTTCGTAATACGTAATATATGCACTTTTAACAGGCCACGATAAGTCGTATGCTGGACCGATCTTGAAGATTTTATGAGTTAATCTTTAGCTAAGGTCCTCAATTAGATGCCAGTTGTTTGTGTACATATTTTAGTCTCCTATTTGTGGAGCCATAAGAGAGCTTTTTTAAGATTTACGATTTCGAAAAATACTGAAAACGCTCAAAAAACGTTGATAAAGTTTTCTTTAAGCCTCAACATGAATGGACAAAGAGAGAGCGTTTTCAAAAAGGGCACACAAAAAACGGCATCACTCTTGTTCCGGTAGAAAATGGACAAACCAAATTTTATAATTTTAAGCGATTCTAGAAAGTTAATAGTATCCACCGATTTCAAGGGTCCTTGTTATCATCTGTCGATGAAATCTCTTATATTGCTAATCTATATTGCTTATATTGTCAGTCTTCCACAACTGCTAAAAGATTATACCGTTTGTTAGTCATCAGCGCGAGGAATGAAAACAAAAAAATTTTGATTCACACCCTACATCGGCAAAGAGATTCGCATCCGCTTGGAATCCATTTCATAACACTGATAGCAGAAAGTCAAGGTACTAGCATGGATCCAAATTGGTCCAAAGTAACCATTACTCATATTTCTCTAAATAATTTCTATATTACATAGTATCCAGTCCAAACCAGCAGGTAATTTGGTCATCATGTGAAGTATGACAGAGCACCACTCTTGTTCATTAGAATTCTTTCATTCAATATTCGAGGCAAGGCAGGGATCGGCACACGCTGATTTGAGTGTCAAAGTAAACAACTCGATTTCTTTACATGATTTTAAACAGGTCCATTTCATAATGTTTTCGTCATGAACAGGATGATGTCACGCAACCTTTCTTCTTTCTTCGATGAGGACAAAATTTTCACAGCTGATTCTTCTCGAAGCGCCAGTTTTCCAAGAAATGCATTTGAAACAGTCTTCATCTATGCATCCAGACTTCGTCTTTCAATTTCTGCTAAGGGCTGATCTTAATCACTCAACCCCAAAGCATATGCTCTGCATGACTGATGACAGTCCCTTTCTTAGTTTTAAAGTAAAACTTCCTTAGAAAATTAATAACATTTCTATATACTGTACAAGAAATACGAACCACACTGGCATATAGCATTATTTCATGATCGATAACTCCTCAAGCAGTATTGCTAGCCTCCTTTCCATTCTTATCCTCGTTTGCATTGATGACCTCCGTTCCGTCCCTTCCGTTCATAACCTCCTCATCCTTACTAACTTCATTTCCGTTACTGACCTCACTTCCGTTACTAACCTCGTGTCCATTACTGAGCCCATTTCCATTACAAACCTCGTTTCGACCAGTGTCTTCATCTTGAGCTTCCTTCAACAAGGATTCGATAAGTTCGGCATAAAACGGGTTATAAACATTTCTGTTATGTCCAATCAATCGAGCAAATCTGCCAGCCAGCATTTTAAGCTCATCTTGCACATGCGCCAACGCTAAAGGTGCTTCGTTGTGTTTTGGTGTCCGTTCTGACGTCATACAAAGTAACACGTAGTCGCGAATCCTTGATTCTGAAATGGAAAAGACAAATGTTTATTCTCAAAGACGAGATGGCTTTCTGAATAGGCCTGTTCATGGACCATAATTTTGCTCTCGATTAATCGTAAAAAAACTTACTGATATAGTAAAAACCCGCGTACAAGAACCTGGTGATTAAGAACCTACAGGCTGAAATTCTGAAATTAGACCCCCAATATATAAGAACCTGTTCAGTCTGAAAATTGAAAAAGGTTCTTATACGTAGAGATCACCAAATTAGATACAAAAACTCAAGGTGCTTTGTCATTAAGCTTATATGAACTGATACTGTCATATGTGCAAATTGCAAAGACTCTAAAGATGCTTTGAAAGCTTTTCATTGCATTCTGTAAAATTTCTGATTCTTCGACAGACTGCCGTTATGAATGAGGCTTAGTGAACCCAGGTGCCTCTGAACTGACAGTAAATAATTGGGCTTGAAATTTCAACCTGAACCAAAGAAACACCTGAAAGCTCTGATTGAAACAAGAACCAACTTAAGAACCTGAACAACCTAATTTCCCACTAAATACTCAATATATAAGAACCTAATCAGGTTGACTTGCAAAATTGTAGATCCTTATACGCGGGATTTTACTGTAAATTGGATGATCGATGCACTGTCTTCGACGCCATTCCCCTTTCTTTTCAAGATGGTAAACAGATATCGATAATTTTCTCAAATCGATCATGAGTAAGAATCGAATGATGACTCAAAATTGATGATAGTAAGCAATCATTCAAAACTTATTGATCAATCGATTAATCCATGGTCCATTGACAGTACCAGGTGAACCAGAAAAAAAGTTCCCACTACTAAAAATTCGTAGCACCAAGAGTACATCACAGATGTGAACCCTACCGAACCGAAGTCTACGGATACTCCGAGGCTCCAGACAACAATATTTTGCAACATCTTCTATATGGAAATAAAAATTTCCCTTGGAAGCCAACAGATTAATCTTGAATGCAACAATTAACTATATCTTTGAAACAGCACGCTTTGACTGAATACTACGCATATCCCTAAAAAGAACACCCAAACCCCTTCTGTATGTGTTTGCTTTAGTAGTTCTTTGTTTTGTAATCATGTAATGTCTCAAGGAAGCTTGCAACCAAATAATCGAATTAGCAGATTACCCTGCTTGGCTCTCAACCAACAAAACTACCCGTGCAATTGGGTTGCAGGCTACCTTTGCTTGTATCCTTATTTTCAGTTTGTATTTTATGATAATTCCTTTTTCTGTAATAGTTATATGTAGTTTTACGTAGCTTTTGATTATTTTTAGAATGACCACAGCGTACACACAGTATTTCGCTTCCTGTGGCATCGCCTTTGTAATATTGTAACATAGTTTGTAGGTGTTGTAATTAGTAATATGTCTGTAAAACTTTTAATTGAATATAGAAAAAACAAGATTTGAATGATTCAAATTTCAGTTAAAAGCTCTAAGTATTTTTGTGATTATTCTTGCTATCTCACCAGCACTATAAGGATAGGCAAATTCAACTTAATAAAAATTTCATGGTTGCAAAATGACTGAAAAAGGGCCTAAAACATCGATCAAATCGTAAGGATTCTGTTCACACAGAAGAATAGGCAATGGTCCTTTCATCATCTCTCTCAAAGAGTTATAAAAACGTAGGTTTTCAAATTGATACTAACGATTTTCAATCCCATGGAAATAAATGAACAGAGGACAGTTCTCACCCGTGAGGAATTGCATTTTCTTTATTGTTCTCTGCACGGAGTCCTTTGTCAAGTTAAATTTACCTATATTTCTAGTGCTTCTAATATAGCCAGAAAAATCACAAAAATTCTTCGATCTTTTGGCTTTTAACTAGGGCTTGAATTATTCAGATCTGTGAAGTACTCTTGATGCTATGAGTTTTCAAAAGTGGGAACTTTTTTCTGGCTCACCAGGTACTTCTTCTGAATGGTTAATGTTCACCATAAAGGGTCAGTGGAAAAATTGCCACTACTTGAAACTGTGAAATGACTCCACCTGATGAACCCCCTTTTATTAGATCATCTATTTATTCAGCATTTACGTGAAAGATTTTAGCCTCTGTCGCCAAACACGCGACAAAACAATCATTTCTTATGCATTTACCCATTTCATAATAATCCCAGAATTTTTAGCCTAAACCCCCTATATCTCGAGAAAACCCCCAAAATCGTCGATCAACACCCAGATCCGTAATCTACGTCAAAAATTGATCTAGTAGCACGTTGTCCCGTAAAGCCCCTCGTCGGGTGATAATACTCCCCCTTCACCCTCCGGACTATACAGACATGTCATGTGAATTTACCAAATCGCGCTCGAGAATCAGATTTGGAGTAATAGTAGTTCAAAGTAGAGCAATTCTAAAAGTTTGAAAGCTGTACAAACCATTCCAAACATTTTGCAAATACAACGGCAAACGCCTAAAAATAAGGTTGATATCAAAGAAGAAACGACCGACCTGTAACTGATTCATCAGGTGGCGCTGACTCCAAAACTTGCGTCGCAGAGGCAAGTTTCTCATAGATTGCGAGGATTGCATTTAGCTTGGGTTCAAAGACCAGTTTTTTCCTGAAAATTTTTTAACTGAATGTGGTCTAACGATTGCTACCAATCCTTTCCCTTTGCGCCATTACGACGTAAGATATACGAGTGATTTCATGCAATTTTCGCAAATTTCCTTCACACAAATATCGAAATTCCTACATCATCTTATCAAAGATAAAAATCAGACGAAATCTCTGATTGCATTTTGCAGCTTTTGTCAAGCCTTTTCAGAAACAGCTTCAAAGTAAACTTGTATCCAGAAATCTTGAATGATATGACCAATTTTTGAAGAGTTTCTCCATTAAAATTCTTCAAATCGGTGGCTCATGCATAATTGTACGGCTCAGAAAATAGTGATACATCATTTCAAAAGTCCAAGAATTCCGTTGCTTTGGAATCATATTCTAATAGCTACCAGGGCGAAACCAGGACGCGTAAATGTAGATTTAGGCCTTTCCGTCCCTTTCTTCCAAGCGTTCTTTGATTTGCTGGCATCACTTGGTCAACAGGGACTCATAACATCACACTTAAAAAGTGGGCCCAACTTTTTCAAAATGGCCTAAAACTAGCGGGAATTCCCGTACATTCACTAAAATCGCTTCACAATCTTGCTTAAAGGCAGTCTGTCACGTATCTGATTGGCCGCTACAATCAGAGATCAACACAACGGATTTCTTTGTGAATCTGTGTATTTGAAACAAAGGAGGGCTAATCTTCTTGACCTTTTATGGCCGTAGAAAGTCAGAGGATTATCAGCCATTCAAATTTCCTATTCTTTGTATTGTCATTATCACCCAATCAAATGCGTGACAGACTGCCTTTAAAGAGTTCGGGCATTGAAAAGCAAACTTTTAGTACAAAGAATGAAGTTGTCTTGACCTACAAATCGCAAAATGCAGCAGTAATCTTCCTCTGTAGAAGCAAAATATATCCGTAGAAGCTGCGAGAACTACAGGCTTCATCAACGGTTTTCTGTATGCAACAACAACAACTGTCTGAATAGCACCTTCTGATTGGTTGAAAGCTGACTTCTAGCAATCTGATTGGTGAATACGGAATCACTAAACGTGGGCCTAAATCGGGCCCACTTAATTATGCGTAATATTATGAGTCCATGTTGACCAAGTGATATCAGCAAATCAAACAACGCACTGAAACAAGGAATGAACAGGCATAAGTCAATGGTACAACTTGGAGCTAAGCTGCACTCAGAGACAAAGAAAAGAAATTCACTTACTTATCAAATGATGTACACTATTTTGATCTTTCAACACTGTTGAAATTTGTTTTCTTAACATTGATTCCTGCTCATGTGTCAAGTAATTCAATTCCTTTTCTTTACACGCTTTCTTTGTCTCCGCAATAACTTGTTCGCACAGGTTCGGTAATAATGATACCACACCACTAAAAATGAAGAAAATGCTTTAAAAATACCGGACTCGTATTATTGATACAATTATGGTAAACGTCTTGTTGGTGTTAGTAAAAGTGACTGTATCGTTCACGTCCAGTATATGGGAGCACGTGTTGTGGTGGCGTCGTCAGTTGCATTTGTATGACCCCCGTGAAGCACTGGTTGCGTCACTTTTTAATTTGGCACGACCCAAAACAGTAAGACGACTACAAGACAGACTTAACGAACACCGCAGAGACATCATTAACAGAAGAACAGACAAATCCAGGGTTGCAGAATACTTCTGTAAAGCCAAACACTCTGCTAGTTACCTGAGGGGGTGATAAGGGGAGTCTTAGGTACCTGTGCCAACTCATAAGGTACCAGGTTCCACCCAAACTGAAGGTATTGGTACCACCAATTTTGGGGGAAGGAGCTGATAACTGATAATTAATATAGTACAGTTAGTCATGAATATGACGAATTCTGAAAGAAGGTCTACGTCAGTTCCTCGTGAGATCAACAGACAAGGCAAAATCACTCCTGACCACGTCAACGTGGCATCAGTGTCACTGTATGCACTGATAAAGGCAAAAATTTGTTCTAGTTTCAGGCCTGAGCAGAATCTATCAAGAGTTAAGTTTGTAATGCTTCCAGGCCATCTCACTCCTACAGCTGTGTTCCAACGAAAAATTAAAACTACATACAGTAAACCCCCGCGTATAAGAACTTACTTCTCAAGAGCCAGGCTGAAATTGGTTCCTATTTCAAAGGTACTAAGACTAATTTCAAGGTATAAAGCTTCTTATTTGAAGGGTGCCTCATTTAATCCCCTTGAAAGTCTCACAAAGATGTTCAGCACTATTATTTGTTTTTGGAAGCACTGTTATGGACCTAATAAGTAATTGGGGAGGGGATGAAAACTTTCAAAGCCAACTGGGACCAATTTGCAACCCCTGCAATAAGAACCTATGTTTCATCAAGCTGAGACAGGTTCTTAATGGTAAGGTACATAATTTAGGAAAAACAGCCTCGAGGCTCTTATTTTGATAGGTTCTTATATGCGGGGATTTACTGTACACTAAAACACACGCACACGCACACGCACACGCACACGCACACGCATGCACCACAACAAAGACTACATACACAGGCAAATGAAGAGCACGAAGTTCCTGTTTTCAAGGGTTATTAATTTTCATAGCCCAATGAAGAAAAGCCGCTGGATGACTTGATGTATTCTAATGTAGCTTCAAGAATAATTCTGCTGACAATGTATGGAAGTTCAGAACTTCCATTGAATTCTATTTCATTGAATACTGACCTGTTTTCAACAGCATCCACCAACACAAATAATTGATCTTTTAATCGTTTGATGTATGCTGCATCGGTTGCAAGGTGGGGCCCAACGATATTTGAAGTCATCAACATCACTGAACCAATCAAGCATAGACGACTGAACATGTGACTTAGCTCAATCAATCGCAGTTGGTCCATCATTACCGTCTGCAATAATAGAAGAGAAACAAGTTTACAATCACCGTTACAGATATGAGAGCTAGAATTTAGAAATTTTATTGCTAGATCTCACCGTCGTGACAATTCTAAATAAATGAAATTGACTGTTTCGAAAGCTGTCTGGTTTTTAAGCAAACTGCAAGAAATACACATAACAATTTGCCTCTACGCTGTCTTCTCTGTGATATCAGAAAAGAAAGAAAAAGAGTCAAATTGCCTCTTCCAGGCAAGATTCAAAGGACGTAGCTTGGAAGCCATAGCTCAAAATAAGGTTTTGACGCTGAAATTACGTTATCTTACGGCGATGAAGAGTATCATTGTTAGGAGTGATTTGATCATTAAAAAACGGCAAAAACAAAATGTAGGGATAAAGATGCTTATCAAATTTTGTGATCTTTTAACCATGCGTACTTTTCATAGGATGCTTCCGACTATAAACTGACACCTCACACACAGTCTCATACTTAAAAATCCAAAATCTCATACGTAAATGAAAAAAAAATCTTAAAACATTTGAAAAAAACGGCAATCGTCAAAAATCTGAAATAGGGTAGGATAGGGGCAATGTGGGTCTACATGGTAAATTGGTCAACTGAGGTTTTTTCTACAAATATCCTTCCTCGTCAAATCAAAGAATGTCTGGCCATGTTCATCGTAATGTCTACATTAAGAAGCGCTGCCTTTTAACAAAAAACATGCGTTTTAGCTTCATCTTAATTGATTTTAAAGGATTATTTTACTGAACGGCCTGTTTGTTTGTTTTGTTTTCAATTTATTTTGAGTGGGCTTGTCAGGATTTCTAGCTACTGAAAGCTAATTTAGCCACTGTGGATGCCGCATCCAGGCACGGGACCCCTAGTTTAACGTCCCTTCCGAAGGACGGCGAGGTGAGTTGCGAGGTCAGGCCTCAGTGGTCACCCATCCGACATCTGACCTCACTCGACCAAGCTTAACTTCAGTCACCTGACGAAGACTGTATAAGCCACTCGGCCTACTGTGGAAGAATTTCAAGGCCTAGAAAAACTTACTTCTGTAACTGTTATTTTGGTTTTCTGGTAGCCTGCGTGCATCCCCTACTGTTTCCGCAGAGTTGAAACTTCCCGTTGAATTGAATTCATTTTCTGACGCCAGTAGGGTCTGCGAACCAGCGAATGAAAGCCTGTTCTTAGTCACGTGCAGGTTCCGCAAAAACACGGAACTATTTTCATTGATTAATAAACAATCTATTGTCTTGCGAGGCCATTTTGCTCTTCGACAAGGCCATTTTGCAATTAGGATGGAGTAAAAACCACATGAAGTACTTCGCAAGACAATGGATTGTTCATTAATCAATGAAGAAAGTTCCGTGTTTTTGCGGAACCAGCACGTGACTCAGAACAGGCTTTCATTCGCTGTTTCGCAGACCCTACTGGCGTCAGAAAATGAATTCAATTCAACGGGAAGTTTCAACTCTAAAGGAATAGTAGGGGATGCACGCAGGCTATTTTCTGGACCATTAAATGAACATGAAGTGATAGTCTGGTCTTTTAAAGATAAAATGACGTTTATGAGAATGTGATCGAGGTGATGGTTCTTTTACATCAATTTTTTACCACGTGGGGTTTCATTCATTTGGCCTTTCATATTCTATCTCATATCATTCAAGTTTAGAAAATCGATCCACTTTTCCCGCTCATCAGGAAAAGTGGATCTATTTTAGTGATCAAACTAGAAATGATAAAAAAATTTACTACCTTTATCAGAGCTGAGATTTTTTTGGCATTGAATGTAAATTAAATGAAAAGTTTGAAGGTGTTTGTACATTTTTGTTTTTTTAACTGCTACTTATCTTGAGTTTTGCTGAATTTAGACCCTATCAAAGAAACATCTTTAGAAGTTTCGAAAAACGACAAATCCTAGAAATATCCAACAAGAGAGGATGCAAATTCTTAAAATTCTTTCGAAATTTTTTGATATTAAAAAATGTTTCAAATCCTCAAAAATCTTAGAAAATCTAAAAATCTTTGACATCTCAAAATCTAGAGCTGTCAACAAATCTTCAATTCATTGAAGATCTCAGAAAAGATAAAAAAATCAGTGAAAAATCTAAGAGATTTTCAAAATCCGAAAATTTCGTACAGAAATTCCGAAGTGATTTACCTCAGGATATGCTCCTTGTTCGTCCACAATCCAATCTAGCAACATCAAGTAAGCATGCGTTAAAACCAAAGATGGTGATATTTTAAGAGCAGGCCTGATCTTTGCATCAGTCATTTTTCCTCCTTGATTTTGTTGTGATCTTGAAACTAGATGCTGGACTTCACGTAAGGCAGTTCGTAGCCAATCTTTTGTAGACGTTGTTCCTTCTGTAAAGAGACAATATGTCCGTCGTTAAATAACTTACATGCATCAACTAGCTTATTTGCATTTATTGCTCCTCCACAGCAGTCACACAAACGGGACACAATTGTTTGAGACACCCTATATATTTGTCAGATTTCAGTTTAGTTGCTGAATGATTCTTGAGACGAGGGAAAACGAGCAATGATCATTTGATGTAAATCGAATTTACAAAGAAATAACAATAAACAAAATAAACATTTTCTAAAAAGCTAATTTCGATGTGAAAATCTTCTTTGGTAAAATTACTCAACGCTTAGAATCAGAATATCGAAAATGCTTGCAAGGACTTGGAAGGAATTAGTCTGGAAAAATTTCATGTTCCTTTCTGGTCCATGATTTACTTGGTATTGAAATTCTTTCTAAATTCTATACAATTGGCAGTTTCAGAAATAGAATTTGATTCAATAGTAAATAATGGACTGGATTAGAGCGTCGAAGTTTTCTTCCAATATGAACCTCACACCAGAATTTTCCTAATTTTCGGGTCCAACTGATGAGTTATTTTACCAAACAAAGTTTCCACATTCAAGTTAGCCTTTGACTAATCGATCTACATGTAAGTACTGAATATCAGCTGCGTTCTTTTTACTTCAGATTCCACCAAATCTTAACTTATTCCTTGACTCACCTGGAATGCTCAGTGAACCAGAAAAAGGTTCCCACTTTTGAAAATTCATAACATCGAGAGTACTTTACAGATATGAATGATTCAACATCTAGTTAGAAGCAGAAAGATTAAAGTATCTTTGTGATTCTTCTCGCTGTCTTGCAAGCACAATATGTATCGGTAAATTCAGCTTTACATAAATTTCATAGTTGCAAAATGACTGGAAACGGGCCTAAGACGTTGATCACATTGTAAGAACCCTTCTTGCAAAGAATAATACGCAACAGGCGCTTCACCTCTCTCAAAAGTTATACGACATCAATTATCAACCAACTATTAAATGTTGTCAGTTTCATGGCAATAAATGTGCAGTGGATATTTCTCACTCATGAACAATTGCAGTTTCTTAATTTGAAGTTTCTCCGTGCGAGGAGTCCTTTACCATTTGATCAACATTTTAGGCCCCTTTTCAGTCATTTTGCAACCATGAAACTTTATAAAGGCTTAATTACCTACATTTCTACTGCTCGTGAGACAGCAAGAAAATTCGCAAAAAAAGCCTTGATCTTTTGGTTTTTCACTAGAAATTGAATTATTCAAATATATGAAGTAGTCTTCATGCTACGAATTTTCAAAATTGGGAACTTTTTTCTGGTTATCCCGGTACAAATTCCATATTTTATGTTGTCTGAGTTATGACTAAACCATCAGGTGCACCAAAATTGATTATTCACTTTTGACAGGCCACGATAAATCGTACCCTGGACCCGGGGAGGGGGGTAACATAACATGTTGAGGGTACGGGTATGTGCCGCCCAGATGGTTGGGTTTTTGGGTCCGAAATTCTCTAAACAAGTGTGCCTTTTTCGGCAAATTTTCCTTATACATGGGTGGGTTTTCCGGAAATTGGCAAAAAATTGTCAAAAATGGGTAGTTTTCCGCCAAAATTCATCATAAAAGTGGGTATGATGGCAACTGTCGGTAATAAGAAGAGGGTAGCTTTCTGAAAACCGGGCGGCAGACCCCCATCCATCCGCAAGTCATGTACCCCCGGGACACTGGACCGATTTGTAAAATTTACGAATTAATCTTAAGCTAAGATCCTAAATTAGATGCTAGTATTTTTGCATAATTCTTAATCTCATATTGATGGACCTACAATCGAGTTTCTTAAAATTTTGGATTTCTAAAACACTGGAAAGGATGAAAAACATCGACAAAATTTTTAAAGACTCAAAATGAATGGACAGTGAGAGAACGTTTTCGTGGAGAAATTGATCAAACCTCCATACTTGTTTGACCTCATCATCTCGCTTAACTACTGTTTGTCTCTTAAGGCTGAATTCCATTCAGTAGAATTTTCCGAATGGACTGAATTTTGGACAATAAAGTGTTAGTCACGCGTGACATCATGGCAACAAGATCATGGCAACATTTTCACACACAAAGAAAGGATTTCTTGTCCAATCGGCCAATTCTACTGAGTGGAAATCAGCCTTTCACCCCCTTGACATAGGAAAGGACTACCTGCGTAAAAGTATTAATTCGGTGATATTTCAGTGGGAAATACATTTCTTTGTATCATTAAAGCATTTTTACATTCCTTCCAACATGGAACTAACTTTGATGCTTTGAATTATAACTGTTCAATTTCTGAATCCCAAAATCACCTCTATTATTCATCGTTTCATGGACCTAAGCTTTGGAATCAACTCAAACTAAATCGAAAACAGGCACCCTCTCCCTTGCCACCTTCAAAAAAAAGATTAAAAAATTAACACAAATTCATTACTATTATTTAGCATCTTTTTTATTTAAGTTTTAGATTTTTGCCACGGCCTCCTGAAAAGCAGTTACTGATTAACTGACGGGCCTACCGTATTTAGATAATCAAAAATGAATCAAAAATGAACTGAAACGTTCTAACTAAACTGGACTAAACGTAAACGCCCATTCATTTTGAGTCTTTAGAAAATTTGATCAACCTTTTTTGACAATTTCTCTGTGTTTCTGAAATCGAAATTTTAAGAAATTCGCTCATGGCTCCATAGATAGAAGACTAAAAGTGCACAAAAATACTAGCATCTAATTGAAGATCTTAGTTAAAGATTAACTCATGAATCTTCCAAATTGGTCCAGTACATGATTTATCATGGCCTGTCAAAAATGCATAGTTTAATTTGGCGCACTCGGTAGTTCTCGCAAGACAGCCAGAAATATTACAAAAATATTTCAATCCTTAGGCTTTTAACTAGAAATTTAATCATTCAGATATGTGAAGGACTCTTGATGCAATGAATTTTCAAAAGTTAGGACTCTTTACTGGCTCACCGGTTATACATTTGACATTTTATATTTTCTGAATTGTGACTAAATTACAATAGCTTTGCTTGACAATTTTATCAAAGTTTGTTATCTCTGAAAGAGCACACCAATTCTTTAAATTGGTGTAAAAAGGCTGACGCAAAATTAAATGACCCAATGCTTTAAACTGAACGACTGGAAAGAAACTTTAGCCACATTTCTTTGATTCTCCCATCGGACTTTTCACAAATCTTGACTATTTGTCGAAATTGCAGCCTATCTTATCTTTCGGTTCATTTTCTGATGTGACGTCATCAAATTTCTAAATCGCAAACCAGAAGAGTGAAAGAGCTTTGCTTGATAGCATATTGTAGGCATCAATAAACTATGGCTGCCTTGAAACTTATTTGATCTTTGGTCAACAGATTTAGAAATAACGGTAGTTTTAACCTATTTTTGTAACGTATTCTTGAATTATCAAAAAAGAAGAAAAGCACTGTAATTCTGAAAATATTGAAGATTTCAGAGAAGTCCAACGGCAGATTTACTGTAAAATAGTTCACGTTTCTTTGAAGTCGTTCAGTTCAAAGAAATAGGTCATAGAACTTTACACCCGCCTTTTTAAAGATTTGAGACCTATGCTGTCTGAAAATATTACAAAATATGAACCTGGATATAGTTCTAGAAACTGTTTGAATTTGCTTCGTTCATACTCCACAGATTGCTGGACCAAAATTGGTTTTAATCTTTGCAGTTGGAAATTAGCCATGTCCAATTTCATCAAATCAAGGAACTCCAGAATTCCCCTGAAATGAAAACAAAACAACGTGAAGAACTCAATAAATACGTTCGGTTGATAAACGGGAACAGTGCAAGCCAGGGAAATAAAGACTCCCTGATTAAAGCAACCAAAATATTGCTCCTTGGTAAAATGAAAGGATGACAGGATTTGTAATAAATCTTTTGCACCTACGATAAAAAATGCGTTTTTACATATGCTACTTATTTGATTGGTACTACAGTAGTGTCCCGCATATAAGAAACGATGCTTTCAATTTGAGGTCTGATTTGTTTCTTAGATAATGAGATGTAAACTTCAAATCAGGGTAAAGTTTCTTAAGTTTCTTATTAGAAAAATCATGTACTATCAATGAAGTACTAAGACACAAGCTCCGTTGTCATATAAACTACACAATTTTGATTAGTATTTGTAAATTTTCACTAAGGTACAATTATTCCAGGAAAGTGCTAGTGCTAGTGTTCCCAAAGAAGTGCTCCTGTCTAAAAAATCATCAAAATTCTCTTATCAAACGTACCATAAAATTTTCTTTTTGTGATCTCTTTTCAAAGACCCAAATACCGGCAAAGTCAAAAAGAAGTCTACCCGATTGACAAGCAGTGGAATATAAAGTTTGTGTTCGATATTCAAACTGACATTTTAATCGATCAGTCAAAAAATTCCACGTTTCGTTATGGTCCATGATTTATTAGGCATTAAAATTTAAATTCAATGCAATTTTCATGTTCAGAAACAGAAATTTCAATAGAAAGTAAATCATGGAACAGAATGGAATGTGGAATTCTCATTCCCATAGATGCCCCTTACAGACATCTGATTTTGAGGTCTTAAAGATGAGTGATTTTACTAAAATAATTGGTCACGGATTCCTGGTATCTTCCTAGACTGATGACGATGAGTCTCTTGTTGCCCTGTGCTCTTTGACTTGATGATGGCGCTTCAGGCAATAGAGACTCATTGTATTACTCTGAAAACTTGGCCCTATTTAGGCCCAAACTTCGCAATAGACCTTTTAGCTATTCTGAAAAAGAATGTTGATCGAACGATATTTCATTACAATTTATAGAATTTTCGAATGTGCACAATTGTAATCGAAGCTCTAATGCCACTCAATCGAGCCTCGCGTATAAAATTGCATAAAAATGTCGCTCGATCCAGGCTCTTTTTGTAGAATAGCTGAAAGGTCTATTCCGCCAGTACCAATCAGATTGCGAGATTTGGCCAAGAACAATGCTGTAAAATTCTCGATTCGATTCGAATGATGCAGTTGACTAGATTTTGAACACAGTTGCTACGGCAGGTGACTGAAGTTTTCTCTGGTTTTTTGTCTTAAAAACATGGAAAATGTAGCGTTGAAAGACTCTTTGGACTCACCAGGTAAAGTGAACTTCCTTCTTCAGATTCATACCAAGTTTCTTTGATGAAACGCCTGCTTAACATGTTTTTGTCGCATTTCCTTTCCGAGCAGTGACCGTTCAACAGAGCTACGGCAGTCGCCCGATCTTGATTCGATCGATCAAATCATGATCGAATGCATGAGATAGGGCCAGGTTTTTCACTGTTTCATTATGAGTCCCTCTTGAGCAAGGTTTACCGTAGGGATACAAGGGACTCATCATCATAAGTCTAGTATTATCCCCTCCAAATTTTCCTTCTTGAAGGTATTGTGGCGCAGTGGTGTATCCTCTGACTGTGCAGCCACGACAGTCAAGCGGAGTGGGTTCGATATCCGGTAGAACCCTACCACATGAGCGCCATGACAAGGGGCCAAGGGGCCACGGACTCGATTAGGTATGCTCTATTTCTGCGATCTTAGCGCTTGGTGCTGAAACTTCACCGTCACCAAAAACCTCTCCTGGCCCGCCCGGTATTTGATAAGTATGTTCAACAGAACTCAACGATACCTCAGAATCGGGACAATGCCGTCAACTTCTTGCAGTTTCTTTACTTGTTCATCACGCACTGGTGCACATAATTTACTCATAATGATGATGATGAATCGAGCACATTCTTTCAAATCAAAGCAACCATGGTCAACTTCTTGTTTTATCAAGTCCATATCTAGAACTTCTTCTACTTGGCTTTTAAGTGCAACATTTTGTGGCAACATCAGTGACAACAAGGTCTGCAGAGAAAGGAAATAAGTTATTCTTAATTCTTGCATCTCATTTAGGGGTGAGTGGCCGAGTGGTTGATAGCAGGGAGCGCCGAGGTGACTGAAGTTACGCTCGGTCGGATGAAGTCATACTCCGGATGGGCGACCTCGGAGGCCTGACCTCACAGCTCACCGGTATGATTTGATAAAGTGTTCTGGGCCTTTTCTTGTCATTTCGCAACCATGTAATTGTTGTAAAATTGAATTTACCACTACTTCCAGTACCCGTACAAAGGCGATAAAAAATCACAAAAATTCTTCGATTTATTGGCTGCGAAGCAAGTATTGACTCATTCCAATCCATCCAGTACTTTTGATGCCACGAATTTTCAAAAGGGGGAGCTTTTAAGTTTCCGTTTACATTTTAATTTTCTTTTTCATTAACGTGTTTCTAGGATCTACCTATTTATTCATTTATTTGCTTATGTAATTATTGTAATTAGATTTTTAACAGGGCAGTTTGTAAATAAAATGAGTTTAGTGTATGTTCCACGTGGTGATAAAAATCTCTTCATGAAATATTTCATACCGTAAAGGGGAAGCAGACGAAAGCTAATAATTTACAGGCAGAATTAGAATTCGACCAGAACAGAAGACGATTACGCTAAAGATGGCGACGAGGAACTCTTTACCAAGATGCATTGCGCTCTAATTACGAACGCTTAACAACTCTGTAGGAATTCGATTAAAGAACGCAGTGCATCCTGGTGGAAAGTTCCTCACCAATCTTTAGCGTAATGGTTTATTGCTACGACTTACTTCCTTGATTTCTTCCAGCAGTTTGAGTGCATGGTTATAACACGGTGTTTCCTGTGAAAGCTGCTCTTGTAAATGATCCCAGAATGCTTTGTGTACAACATCTCTAACGGCCTTCTCTAACCTAAGTGACGAAGAGCGGTATGTTTAAAAACTCGTGGAAGTCACTCAAATCAGATCCTGCTCAAATGTAACTAATAGTCTTGGGCTACGTTCACACTGCTTCGTTTTCGTTTCTAACCGATTTTGGTGGTGAAAATGCTGCCCGTACACACTGCTCCGTTGCAAATAGATACGCCATGAAAACGATAGGCCTTGACATTGCTCCAGCAAAACAGTATTGTTACTCCCCTTTTCAAAACAAAGCCTTTTGTTGATAGATATCAAGAAGGCCGTAATCGCGAATTTGCATACCATCGTAATCAACAGCATATTAACAAAGGGATGCGAAGCGTTTTCAAATGTCTCCGTTTTTGGCGTTCACACTGAAAACGGATCGTTCTCAAAACGCACCGTTTTCGAATTTATGCGTGTTCATTAGCGTTTTCAAACAGCTCCGTTTTCACAGCAGAGCAATGTGAACACAAATCAAAAACGGATAATTTTTGCTATGTCTCATTTGAAAACGGAGCAATGAAGACAAACGACGGATATACAGCGTCTAGTTTAAAAATAGAACAAAAAGGACCACGTGTCGTCAATGGTCTAATTGTTTCGATAATATCTCAAGACCATCAAATACAATGGAATACAACGGACAATATTTAGATTGTCCAATCCCTAATTTATGGCCTCTCTTCATGGAAGTTTTCAGCCCGGACTCAAATTGCAGCCCGTTTACTCGAGTTTTGTTTAAAATTCATCCATCTTGTACGGTCAAAAGCCTGTAATAGGGTTTCCCCTTGTTTGATTTACCTTCTTGAATAACATGTATTTCCTATACTCGTTGTTTTTTGCAAGTTTTTTGTCCATTTTTGGTACCCTTTAAGACTGGCCTAGTTAATGGCTGTTTACGCCCTATTTTACACGCTGATGATGGAACTTGGAATTGGTTAGCGAAAGTTGGGTTAGCGAAAATCTTTTCAAATCTCAATTGTTTTGCTCTGAAAGAAATGGAAAATAAAGGAAGCAAGAGCGCATTGTAAGTTTACTAAAAATGCCATTTAGAGGCCTCTGGTTTCAGTTTCTGCAAGAAATTGAGCTTCAAAAGTACGTTCAAAAGCTTGTACCTCCATGAGTGTTTTAGCTGATTTGGAAGATTCTGGTGTCTAAAAGTATTGAAAGATCTCAGGAATAGAGCTATTTGATCATAGAGTCCCTTCATTTTGTCGTTATTTTTTAACATTTAAGCAAGTGTGGAGAAATTTTTTCTGAGACACCCTGAACAACTGTAACGATCCAAGAACCAATTTAAGAATCTACTGAGACTGTATTTCTGCAATGCATCTTCAAGATTCATATTAGCCTATTTCACAAAGTCACATATTCCTTTAGGTGGGTTTTTATTGCACGCTTAGCGTATTCTAACCTTGGCATTTTAGCTTATTCATTGCGGAAGTTTAACATTGAACCTCAAATCAACAACAATGACAAAGTTCTGCGAACATGTAGGCCAAATCTTGAACCCTTTGGAACTGACTAGCAATGCATGACTGGCGATTAAATCAAACTTTAAATCAACAAAATCAGCAAACTTCTGTGGGCATGTGGGCCACGTCTTGGACTTTTGGAAGTGACCAGCAATATGTATGGTTAATATCACATTGAACCTCAAATCAACAACAACAACAAATTTCTGCGAGCATGCAGACCAAATCTTGAACCCTTTGGAACTGACTAGCAACGCATGGTTGGTGATTAAATTCAACTTTGAATCAACAAAACTAGCAAATTTCTGCGGACGTGTAGGCCAAATCATGGACTTTTGGAAGTGACCAGCAACATGCATGGTTAATAGTACGTTGAACCTCAAATCAACAACAACAAATTTCTGCGAGCATGCAGACCAAATCTTGAACCCTTTGGAACTGACTAGCAACGCATGGTTGGTGATTAAATTCAACTTTGAATCAACAAAACTAGCAAATTTCTGCGGACGTGTAGGCCAAATCATGGACTTTTGGAAGTAACCACCAACATGCATGGTTAATAGTACGTTGAACCTCAAATCAACAACAACAAATTTCTGCGAGCATGCAGACCAAATCTTGAACCCTTTGGAACTGACTAGCAACGCATGGTTGGTGATTAAATTCAACTTTGAATCAACAAAACTAGCAAATTTCTGCGGACGTGTAGGCCAAATCATGGACTTTTGGAAGTGACCAGCAACATGCATGGTTAATAGTACGTTGAACCTCAAATCAACAACAACAAATTTCTGCGAGCATGCAGACCAAATCTTGAACCCTTTGGAACTGACTAGCAACGCATGGTTGGTGATTAAATTCAACTTTGAATCAACAAAACTAGCAAATTTCTCCGGACGTGTAGGCCAAATCATGGACTTTTGGAAGTAGCCACCAACATGCATGGTTAATAGTACGTTGAACCTCAAATCAACAACAGCAAATTCTGTGAGCATGTAGACCATATCTTGAACCCTTTCGAACTGACTAGCAATGCATGGTTGGTGATTAAATTCAACTTTGAATCAACAAAACCAGCAAATTCCTGCGGACGTGTAGGCCAAATCATGGACTTTTGGAAGTGACCAGCAACATGCATGGTTAATAGTACGTTGAACCTCAAATCAACAACAGCAAATTTCTGTGAGCATGTAGACCATATCTTGAACCCTTTGGAACTGACTAGCAATGCATGACTGGTGATGAAATTGAACTTTAAATCAACAAACCCAGCAAATTTCTGCGGGCATGGAGGCCAAGTCTTGTACCTTTGGAACTGACTAGCAACGCATGGTTGGTGATTGAATTCAACTTTAGATTAATAACATTAACAAATTTCTGCGAGCATCTTGAACCTTGCAATGCATGGTCAAACGAAATTACTTCGGCAGTACGTTATAAAAGTACCTTTGCTGTCGTCGCTGAAAAATCTTCATTTTATTCTTGAATTGAAACTGCAAACTTGTTATTAGCCTTGTGAAAGTCGGTTTTATTTAACTTTGTAAATATTTTCGCTCCTTCATAGCAAAATCATTACTAATTCATATAAACAATTTAACTATTTCATATCGATACAAATTGCGGTACTTGAAGAATTGGCTGGTGGGATCGTCGTATTGAGAACTTCATAGTAAAATCAACGTACATTAATTAGTGTTAAGGCATGGACAAACGACAGACATTTTCGTTGAACAACATCAACATCAACTCATGTTCAGTCTTTTCAACGCTTTGGAGTAGGGCAGGGTATCTTTAACATACGAAGTGGCGAGGAAATCCCACACCAGGCCCTTCAACCACCTCTGTCTAAGTGCCCCGGTGAGAGGTCAGATGCTCAACTGGATGCTTTTGGTCCAAAATATGGTAAAAGTTTAACCGGGGAGCTCCAATTGTGTACCGAGAACAGCATCATTATTGGCAGGGATCTATGTATCTACACGTCGGAATAACTTCATAAATGTCTCCCCAGGCTTTGTCAGTTTGAAGGCGGAGTTTCACTTGTGAAGAATGTTGGACCGGGAAAGTTCACATACCGGGGCACTTAGGCGGGCCTGGGGTCAATGTCGCCACGAGCCATCCCCATTTTATTTGAATAATCTTCTCATAATGTGATCAATGCCCTTCAGAATCCCATAATTTTCTCAATTACTACATTAGGTGTTTTTATTTTCAGATCCTGTGTAGGTCCCAGATTTATCCGTCTGCAGTACCGGGTGAGTCAAAAAAAAAAAAACGCTCGGCGTTTGAAAGGCTACTGCTCCCTGAGTCTACAAGCAATGATATTTGGCAATATCTGATTGAATAGCCAACATATTCAATTATTTAAAAAAAATTTTTCTGACTAAAATCGGTCATTCCGTTTAGATTCTGTAAGCGAGTTTCTACAATGAGCCCCTTTGAGAAACCTTAAAAAGCATGCTAAAATTACAAGCAAAAATCCCTAATGTGCTAACCTCACAGCGATGACTTTCAGTACGCTTTAGCACGTGCTTTCCTTTTGACGGGTTGAAAAGTCTTCCCCCTAGTGTCAATAACTTATTCAGGGGGATTCCATTCTCCCATGAGGATAAAATACATGAACACATCCAAGAGTAATTATTGCTGGGAAGGAGAACAAAGGGAAACTTTGCATGCCGTTTTCACTCATGTTTGCAGGTTTTTGAAAGGGGCTTTCTGCAGAAAAATCTCCTATTTCGACGGGAAGGAAAGGCCGAATAAAGCCGGGTAGATTACTGAACCTAATTTGACATATCAGGGATAGAATAAGAAAGTTTTAAATATCATTGCTTTGATAGTCAGGGAGCAGGAATTTTTCAAACGCCCTGCGTTTTTATTGACTCATCCGGTAGAATACCGGGTGAATCAAAAAAAGTTTAGGCGTTTGGAGGGCTGTGGAATAAAAAGTATGTGACCGATAATCAAAACTAAAATGGTAATCTATCAGTAACTTATATTGGAAAATTTTGTTTAGTAAAATTACACAACTTTAAGACCCAACAATTCGAAAAATGTCTGAAAGAGGTTTGTATGAGAGTCGAGAATTCCTCGTTCAATTCTGTTCAATAATTTACGAAGCATTGAAGTTTACATTGTCAGGTTCGGGCAAGGGATTTTAATTTCAATTTCAAGTAAATCATGGACCAGAATGGAATCCTCGTTCCCAATATGCTGTCTACAAGCATTTTCCTAATTTCAGGGTCTAAATGATGAGTGATTTTGCCAAAAAAATCTCATCCAAGTTAGCCTTTGATTGGTAGGTTAACACATCAGTTTTGAAGATCGGCTCCATACTTTTTATTCCACAGACCGCAAAATGCATGAACTTCTTTTTACTCACACGATTCTGGGATATTTTCAAGATCAATATGTCGCCTTGATGAATTCGCAAATCGAAAAGATAAGAACAGAAGATACCGCAATAAAACATGAATAGCTAGCGGCCACCACAGAAATTTGCGGCTATTTGAATATCAACTGGTCGTCAAAGTTTCATGGTCAAATCGAAGAACTGTAAAGGTTTTGTGGGTTCAGATATCTTCTAATTTATTCATTCGTGATAAATTTCGAATTTAGGTAAGGAAAAGAATCTGATTATCAATATTGTATGAAACTAAGATTGACTTCTTGTATGAAGAGCATGTGAGATAAACGTGATCCTACCGCTCAGGTAAGTCAGAATGACGTGACCCGTGGCTTGTTTGTCAATCATTGTTGATGCAATTTACCTGGCAAGATTTTTGCTTTCAAACTTCACTCCATGTAAAGTGGCTAACTTCAATAGGAAAATTCATTTGATAGAAATTGAACTTGTCGTTCCATAATTACGAGGAACACGTTCCATTAGAATCCAAGAATAGGCCCTCAGTTCGATTAATATTTATGCAAGCGTGTGCCAATGCATATGTGATACATTATTTTTCTACCGAAAGACTGAAAAAAGTCATGCATTATGCTACAGCACAGGAAAAACTATTTTCAGTGTGAGACTCTCAACAACTAAAATGACAGGGGGCAATTGTTTTCAAAACAATAGAGAACAATACATCTAATTAATGCTTGTGATGTAACACCATTGTTTTCAAAATTATCGAGGGGGCTTGAGCCCTACCTGCCCCGCTTCCTGTGGGCCTGATGAACATCGTTAATACTTTCTGAGAGCCATTCCTTCCCAGATTTTCCATCATCCTGCAAGTCTCTGACAATAGTCTTTGTTTTTTCTGACATTTGTGACCAAACGTTTGCTTGATGTACATAAAGGAAATTAATCAAGTAACCATAATCACTTTTTGCATTATGATTCAAAACCAGGGTAACAGAGTGAAAGTTGATAACCTTAAAACATAGACGTAGGAACCGGGGGGCACTGGGGGTACGTGCCCCCCAAGATTTTGCAATAGACAAAGAAGTGCCCTTTTATTTCTAGAAAATGCCCCCTTTCTCTTAAGAAAAAAATGCCCTCGAAGTGTCGTGCCCCTCCAAGCTTGAGATGCTTCCTACGTCCCAGCTTTAAAACCAATCTAAAGATCAGTTATTACCTGAAAAACAAATTTGATCTCATACCTTCGAGTTGTCCCAAAAAGTACCCCGGATTGGAAAATCACCACAATTTGATGACACCGCTGATCTTCAAAATGACTATTTTGTCAATTTAGATCAAGGACTAAATCACTTCCTCAGACACAGCTGATCTTGCAATTGGTATGTGCAGATTTGGCTCTTGTTAGGGCTAACTGGTTTTGAATCATACTCAACAAGGACAGATTTTGCAATACAATAACATCAGTTGCTTTGGATTACACCTCGATTCAAAGCGATAAGCTAATGCAGACAAAAGAAATCCTCTCAACCAGTTTTTCAAAAAACATGGCCGCAAGTTGCCCCAAAACCAGTACCGCAAACTCTCTCTTGGCGCGGGCGACGGGAAGTTTCTATGAGAAGTTATGAGCTTAAGACGAAAGAAGAAGGGTAAATTTAAAGTTCCGTCTGGCGGATTACAGCATTCAGAAGCGGAGCAGAGGGCATTACAATTCTTTCATATTTATTGATCAAATGTAAACAGTTACTCCTCAGCTCCTGAATCAAATTAACAAAATGCGCCAGACGGAACTTTAGATTTACCCTGTCTCTTTTGTTATAAGCACATAGAATATGTTTAGGCTCAAAAACGAAGAAATGTTAAGAATGTCAAGGTTGGACAAAATTTTATAGTATTGTTATAAGAAAGAGTGTACTGCAAAAAAGCACTTATCAGTGCCAGGCCAATTTCTTTGTTACTTAAGTCGAAAAGAAAGCTTTATCAAAAAAGGTACTTGCCAAAAAAGAAAAAAGTTGAGGATTGGTCTTGCAATCAAACATTGATGATTTGCAAACAAGAGCCCTTTTTATTGGCATATCTGGTATATTTCTTCAAAACAAAATCATTTCCACTAGCCCATGCAAGAATTAGTCTTTGGATAGAGGGACGGTTGCTCCCTTGCTCCACAGCATGCTCCCTTGCGTCCATCAAAACTAGCCCTGTTCTGGGATATAAGTTCTATAATGCCTCTATTCTTTGATTTATAATGTGTTGCCAAAGTGGTTCCTGTTTAAGATGTGTACTTATTCTTGTAACAAACATTATTTGTCGTAGACTCATGTTCTTTATGTCAATTTTCAATAGCCTTGTTCTACTGGACTGGTAAAAAAGGTTTATGCATTTGGTGAGCTGTGGAACAAAAAGTATGTGATCAATATTCAAACCTGAAATATTGATCATCAGTCAAAGGCTAACTTTGATGAGAAAAATTTCTTTGGTAAAATTACACACCTTTAAGGGCCTGTTTATATGAGGCGGGCTGGCCCGTTAGCGAGCTGGCTCACCAACAAGCCAGCCCGGTTTTATATGAGAGATCCGAAAGTGAGCCAGCCCGGCTATTAGTAGCCACGTGCAATCATTCTTTTGTGTAAAATTGAAAGAACAAGGAAAAATTTTCTGACTCATGGCGCTAAATATGATACTGCGCGTGCGTAACAGGCGGGCTGGCCCGTTTCTTCTGCTTATATGAGAAAAGTCAGCCCGCTTGAGGCGGGATCCCGGTAGTCGATGAGATCTTGGCAAGGCGGGCCAGCCCGGCATGCATATAAACGTAAACTGATGGTTACAAAGTTGTGACCAGGTAAGCAGGATCTCACCTGAAGGTGAGCCAGCTCACTAACGGGCCAGCCCGCCTCATATAAACAGGCCCTAAGACCCAACAATTAGAAAAATACCTGTAAGAGGTTTGTATAGGAATAACTAATTCCATGTTCCATTCTGGTCCATCATTTATGTTGCATTGAAGTTTATACTGCCAGTTTGGGAAATAGAATTCAAAATTCAATAGAAAGTAAATCACGGACCAGAATGGAATATGGAACCATTGTTCTCAAGCATGCCCTTTACCAGCATCTTCCTAATTTCTGCGTCTATAAGATGAGGGATATAACCCAATACAAAATTTTTCTCATCTAAGTTGGTCTTTGATTGATAACATGCCGTCACATACTTTTTATTCCACATCCCACCTTTTTTGACTTGCAAGGAATACTTGAAAACAAGTTTATGAAAATTCTACATACTACAGGCTTTTGCCTACATTTTTATTAGGCAGCACAGGCTCCAAAACTTTAGAAAGGTTCAATGTGAGGCTCACCATCTATTTTCAGTATGGGGAGTCCTAATTTTTGATGCAAGTGGATGAATTTCATGAGTAAAAGTTTTGCAGATCCTAAATAATTTTATAATTTCTTAAAAGGCAGTATCTGCTGATGTTGGTTATTCTTGGTTTGGGTCATCCTTTAAAACCAAGATATTTTCATTTCTATTTATGCATGACATAGTATCAATTAACACTATGAATGACTGGAATGACTGAATTGGGCACTGTAATTGATCATGTCAAATTGAATGATGCTTCTTTTTCAGATCTATAGACCTGAAATGGTAAGAAATGTTGCCATTCACAGACCTTGAATGTTGAAATGGTGTGAAATTTCATACCCAAATACTGGGATCGACTCACATAATGAAAGTTGGAGAAGGTATGCATATCTGTTTTGTAAGAAACTGCTTCTAAAAGCTCTGCTCTCAGATTGCCAAAAGATCAAGAAACTCCAGGCCTCTAGGACAATAAACTTTTTCATAAGAAAGTAGAATCAGGCCATAGTACTAAAGTTTCTTAACTCAACATGAAATGTTGTCAATTTTAGTAATAAAAGTTTTTTTTCAACGCATGAATGGTCAACGTGGTTGGTACACTGCTGCAGCTATGTTTCGTGACATTAAAGCATCATATCAGAATAAACAGTGCTCTGTCATGATAAAAACACAAATGGCCAGTTAAATATTGCAAAACAAAAGGTTCAAAAATATAATTGCTATAATATTCACGATTTTCACTTTGAAAAGGTTCTTAATACTTCTCAGACAAATGGACATAGTACTAAAGCTTCTTAAAATTTTGTGCCATCTTCATACTGGTTTCTTAAAAGCAGTTTTCAATAATGTATAACTTGAGAAACTAGATATTGGACAGAGGAAATCCTCAGCATTATTCCCTGTGTCACATCGCCAAGAATACGTGAATAAAGTCTCAACATTGGAAGGGTGTGAAAAACTTTGTTTTGAAATGTTCATGTGGGCATGGACAATGAAGATGAAAACTGCTATAGAGCCCTTAAGAAATTCATAAGAAACTCTGAGTACTCAAACATATCTAAAATTCTTTGTAACAAAAAACGTGTTGCCAACTTAGCTACCTTCAAGGAATCAATGAGCCAACCTTGGAACCTGGAACCTGTTTGATTGCAGAAGCACATGTTTCAAAGGTGGCCCTGTGATTTTAGAAAATGCTCTTGACAAAGTTCTTTAAAATGATGGAAGTCTGCCATTCACATGATTTTCTGACAGTTTGAACGAAGAAATACATGGTTAATACATTTTCTATAAGAAAACTTAACACCCAGGTTAGTACCACAAAATTAAGGAACTCCAGTACAGGACAAGAATGACACAAGGAGCCTTGTGTGGCAAGGAGATACTTGCCACATTTTTTCTCTATTTTAATCTATTTTCTGTATCAATTGGACAGAAGTTGAGTAATGTCTCAACATAGAAAGGCTTAGAAGACATCACTTCAAAGTCTAAGGAGCACATAAAAGGTAGTGAACATAAAGATGGCTCTGGACCTCTGAAAAACTCTGAGTACTCTAAATCTGATAAGTTTAAGCAATTTTCAGCATTGGCTCAAATTCTTTACTTACAAAAACAAGTATAGTTCTAAATATCTTTATTGGGATTCATGCTGCTAATATCGATAGAAACGACTTTCAAATTGACAAATGTTTCACACTGGAAGTAGTTACTTTAGACATATTGGACACCTTCATTACGTGTTGATTATTTTCAACACTTCATTCCAATGTTAGATTTTTCATCATTAACAAATGAACAATGAGTTTTGTCGTCATTATCACTTGTATAATATCTAGCACATCAGAGGACCAACACGAAATATGGACCCCTCAAAATCCCAACCCTTGTAAACCCAGACAACCCTATTCAGCATCCCAATGTCATAGCCTTACTTCATGACGAATAACTCACGTGTTTTCGGGTAACGTTGCTAATTTGAAGTCATCATTTAGAATCATTTCATGAGCCAAGGCCATATTTCCAACGATCGAATCAAGGTCATTTGATTTAGGCCCATCGTCATGAGCACTACTTGTTGCTTTCTCTCCATTTGCATCCATTTCTTGGTTATATCGCTCTCAATTTCAATACTTCTGGCTCACTTTCGCATCGATACCGTTGCCTGGATCCTTCAGGAGCGAATCTGAACTGAATTGGCGTCCCAATCGTTCCAGAAACTTCTCCTCTTTTCTTCACTGCCTTCCAAAATAATTTTTTGCGTGCTTTGTTATTTTGTTTGTGAAACCACGTTACTTTTGACCAGCAGTTGATCACGTGCTAATCACATGCCAATGTTGAAGTCACTTCCACTGATCAGTGAGTCACTTCCCAAGCAGCCATGTGGGAAGCAGGGAATCGTGCTGCTAAAATCGCGTCTTTGTGCGGGTTAACCCTATTACTGCCAGGGGGGGAGGGGGACAAAGTGCCCGCGGCGCAGATTATTTGATGCAGTGCTGTTAGTTCGAGAGATACAGAGCTGGAACTTGGTGACTTTTCCTCAAATTTAATATACTTATTAAAAATCTAAAAATTTTTCAAAATGGTAGACACTGATCACGTGACCAGCATCTTTTCAACACGTGGTCAGCCGTAAAAGAAAAGAAGGGACTGAATTTTTTTCCAGAATGATCACAGATCATTGACAACACTACCAATCAATAGATCTTGATGAGAGCTTTCAGATGATATATAGTTTTTTCATTTTCGATGACGTCAGCAATTTTAAACTTAATGACGTCATCAATGTTTATGGCGTCATATAAATAATAACAAACAGGATTCTCTTAATTATTACACATCTTTTTGAAGCATTTCAGAGTGTTTAAATTGACAATTAGGGGTTCAAATTAAATAATGAAGAACTGGTGTATATAAATAATGAATATATAATATATACAATGAACTTAAATTGATATTATACTATGGATTTTTACTTATTAATGCTTTGAGATATATTTTAGTCCATTTAAAAAAGGAATAGTCAAATAAAAACCTAGATATTGTCAATATCGCCAACAGCTAGCAAATACTTGAATATTCCTAAATTATGACGTCATTGTGACGTCATGGATGTAATGAAAAATTTAAAAAGTAGCCTATTGTGTAGATTTTGTTACTTTACACCATTTTACCAAGTTTCGTTCTCATATCTGCAATTTTGGCGACTTTACGGAGGGGGGCACTTTGTGCCCCCCCGGTACTACAAGGGTCCAAAAAGCATGGTATTAATAGGGTTAAATCGCGTTTTATTTGGCTCTAATGGAAACGCACTTTGCAATCTAACGGGAAGAATTTGACGCAGTTTATCGCGATTTAAAGCTCAGTTTTTGAGTTAAAACTTTTGATTTAAAATCCAGTTTAACGCCCGCCACGCTAATTTTACAGAATTTAATGCAATGAAATACAATTGACTTGATAACGAGTGTACACTCGAAACGTCTTGATTTTAACATCTATGCTGCATTGGTACTTAAATCTTTCATTTACAGTATCGTTTAATTTGCATACTAGTACCACACGCAACATACCTATACAATAAGGCCCCGCATGCCAGAAAACACTTTTTCACACCCTAGGCTAAGACCATATAAAATAAATTTATAGATTCTTATCACCGCCCGCCCGGAAAATGACGCCTGCGTCGATACTTCTTCATATTTTGTTTACAAAATATAGAAGTATCTCCCGTTCATCAATCGTAATATCTTTGACAGTTTGTATTTCATATCGCATAAAACTGCAAGGATATGTTAATACTAAGACCAATTTTCAACTATATTGGCAAAGGAGCGATCTGTTACAAAATTGTTACGGTTCAGCATCGATTGCAGTGCTTCAGGCCAACACATTTCCATAGCAGGAACAATACAAATTGGTATTAAGAATAGCATAAATTTAAAGACACTGATGACAATAGAATCCATGAGAATAATGCGCCTCCCTCGCTGATTTGCCAAAAAAGTTTCTATGTAAAATATAAAATATAAACCTCCCGCCTGGCGATAGTTTCTAAAACTTTGTGATGAGAATCTATTAATTAATTTTATATGGCCTAAACTGGTTCTTAAATCTATGATGTTTGTCATCTTTTAGGCTCAAGTCTCTTAAGTTTCTAAGCTATTTTCTAGGAAACTCCTGGAAAATAAGTTACGCTAGCGTTGTCTTTTTATTAATGTTAGCCATATGTGTCTGCTATTAATGATTATCTAGTCATGAATGCCAATTAGAATTTGGACCCTGCATGTGTCTCAGACCATCAGAGGAGGACTTTAATGTGAATCAAAGTGCAAGAAACTTTATTTTGGGTGTGAGGCTCAACTGTTGCTTTGAACTAAGACAACTAGGGTAGCTAATCATTTTTTCAGTTGCCCGAAATTTCTTTAAATGCGGGGGTCCTTACTGTAACGCGATTTAACGCCAAGTGGAAACCATGCTTATGTGGACGTACAGTAGTGCCAAATTAGACTGATGACTTTCGGCTAAGTTTTGCTCCATTGAATTGAAATTTACTGTTATAGTCATTTCGCTAAAACTTAAACTTCGTTGAAGCGGAATGGATATAGTGGGGGTATCGTTGGGGTAAATGGAGCGAAAACAAGGACGAATGTAATAAGTCTAGTGCCAAATGTGCCATTTGAGAATCACATGAAATCGGCTTCGTCCAGTTTACATCAGTGCGGAGGATTTATTTCCAAATTGTAATCTACATGCAAATTTTTCAGACACAAAACACCTTTATTAGCCCATTTGGCATGTCACTGAACATGCACTGAAAAACTCCAGCTGCCTCATGGATCGATTTTGGGGTCAAACGTCAAAGAATAGCACCATCACAGCCCGGCCGCCGTTCTCCTAACCTTCTACGTTCATAAAGTTTATACTAGCCTAAACAGATTTGCTTACTATCGAATAAAATAGCAACATACCTTCTTTAGTCTCTAGAAATGGAAGGTTCTTCGACGGCAGGGTTTTGCTCGCCATTAAAATGAACGTACACAAATACAGCCATTGCAGAAATTCCAGAAACACAACCAGGAGAAAATCTGCAGGGAGCTTCTGAACCTCCTTGGAGAACTCTACTCGCCAAATGTTTCAGTATCCAATCTAGGTGTCTGGATAACACAATAGTTACAGCCTCTTGGAACCGACGAGGCACGCAACCTTGAACGATAGAAATTCTGGGCGAGAGACAATAGTTATGAAAACAGGTACTGTTGTAAGAACGTTCTGGAAACGCCAAAATATCTGCATTTATAATTTTTCTTACTTCCCTCATTCCATAACTTTTGTTCATGATTCAATCCCCCTGCTATTCCTAAGTGAATTGAAAATTCTGCTAACGTTAGGTGGCAACACCCTCGGGAAATTTCTGTGTGATACTACTTTTTGCATTCATGGCACAAGTTTTCATGGTGTGAAATAAGTTATGAAATTGAAAGGATTTATCGAATGATACCTGAATCCAGAAAATCTGTTGAATCGCGCATAAGAAACTGTAATTATGCATATCATCCGGAGTAGGTTGTTATCATTTAGGCTCCGTTTACACGATACCGTTTTTATTTCATATCGGATTGGTTTCATATCGGATTGGCCTTCTGTTTACACGATACCGTTTTCATTCCATAGGCTATCGGATTGGCCTCCTGTTTACACGAGGACGCACCAATCCCATAGTCTTCATACCGTTTTCGCCTTTTCAAATGAAAACGCTCTGAAAGTGGCATGTAACCAATCCGATATGAAATGAAAACGGCATCGTGTAAACAGGAGAAATTTTCATATCGGATTGCCTTACCCAATCCGATATGAAATGAAAACGGTATCGTGTAAACGGGGCATTAACTAAAATGGTTCTTATACATTGGGTGTTTAGTGGGAAATGAGGCTGTTCAGGTTCTTAAATAACTTGAGTTCACGAGGTCTAACTCACAAAAGAAGTTTGTGGAAGAAAGGATTCATGTAATCTAATGGACAGCTTTCAAAGAGCCATTTGAAACTGGACTAGTTGAAGCATAACGAAAAGGTGATTGAATACTTACACACATGGTATTATCAGTTTTGTGTTGGTCCAATGACTAAGCAACTGGAGTTTTTATTTCGTTTCATGATCTCTATAAATGAGAACCTATTTCAAATTTCATACCCAATGAGGGGGGGGGATACAAATGGGGGTCCAATTTCAAAATTTACGACCGGAAGTTCTTAGTTACTTGGGTCTTATATGCGGGCTTTTAATGTATTCCAAAACACAAAAATTGGACTATATAACAAAACAACCCGATCTAACAACATTTCCCTTTGTGACATGCTTTGACAACCGGCTCCAGAAAAATTGCTCTTTTTTGATACCCTGTCCCAGAAAATAAAGGTGAAAACGATACCCTGAAAAATGGCACATCCCCCGTTTGACCAATATACCATGTATCCCCATCGGGAAAGAATGAAATCTGAGTAGCGAGGGGACAGCACTTACAATGGTACACCCAATTAGTGCATCTAAATTCTTTTTTCAAACGCTTAAAACATGTGTTTGACGCAAGTGCAGTAGCGTCCGCACATAAGAAACAACCCTGTCAGGTCTGGTGTGTTTCTTACGAAATGAGATATAAACTTCAAATCAGGTTTAAGTTCTTATTAGAAAAATCATGCACTATTATTAAACTGCTCCCACACAAGTTCTATCATGGTGATACAAAACATACTATTTTGATTTGCGTATCTAAATTTTCATCTTGAATAGATACAGTTTGATTGCATCGGAAAGATGAAAATATAAATCGTTCTTGTATCAATAAACTTTAAAACGAGAAACAAGCGTTTTTCAGACCTGATCCTGTTTCTTATTGAGTTTCTTATATGCGAGATACCACTAGCCTGTGTTCCAGTTCCAGACCACTTGAAACGAAAGATAACCAGACCTTTCTTTTCAAGTGGTCTGGAACGGAGGCTAGATACCACTGCATCATTACAAAATCAACCCATTTTCCTCAGACGACCTTTCTGAACATTAAAGGTCAGAGTGATCCTTCAGAAAAGAAACGAATGCGACATGATGCAAAATTCATTTATCCGACTTACATACAATTTTAAACTAGATAAGAAACGGAGCTGAAAGAATCTATCGAGAATGAGAGGGATGTTTTCTCCAAAGACAACAGAATGATGAGACATCTGAACTTGTATATTTCGTCGCAAATGGTTTTCATATCATGACGGAAAGTTTTCACTCAAACTCCAAATAGTCATTAAAGGTACTGGGTGCGTGAAAAAAGGTTACACGTTTGACGAGCCGTGGAATCCAAAGTATGTGGATGATATTCACCCAGGGGGTTACCTGAGTGTATCTTGAAAAGGGATGCTTAGGTAAACTTTTTTGGGTCTATGGTGTGAGGAGAGCTTACTTTTTTGGCTCAATCACTTGTACAGTAATTTTATGGGTTCCTGAATTTTTCTGCATAACTTTTTTGGGACTCACGTACGAGTTAAAGAAAGAAAATTGAGAGACAGGTATCGTAAAAACAAAATTTAAAAAGCAAGTAGCATTATTTTTTTGGGTCTATATTTATGCCAAGCTTGAGCACCCCTATCCTTAATATACCCGAGAACACCCCTTGGGGATATTCAAAGCTAACAAGTTAATCTATCAGTCAAAGGTAAACTAGAGGTAATGGAACGAAAATCCACTTTCCTTTCTGCTCCATGATTTACTTGCTATGGAAATTTAATTTCCATTTCTCAAACTGAAACTGACAATGGTGTTGAATTGATATCTTAAAACGTGGAATTCTCGTTCCCGTACAAACCCCTTACAGGCATGTTGCTAATTTTACCAAACAAAATGTTCACATCTAAGGCCCCGTTCACACTGCTCCGCTTTTGTTAGTAGCCGTTTTTGTTAGTACCCGTTTTTGCTGCATCCAAGGTACCCGTTCACACTGCTCCGTTTTTTGTACAAAAACGGAGGAAAATCCCCCATTTTTTTGAAAGTGTTCACAATGATCCGCACAAAAACGCCACAAAAACGGAGGTTGTTCTCTCTGTTTTTGTACGAAAACGGAGTAGTGTGAACGGGGCATAAATAGGCCGTTTGCTTGATTCTACTAGCATAGCAGTTTCGAATTGCGGGTAGATACCTTTTATTCCACAGCCTACCAAACGTGCAAACTCCTTTTTGACTCACCCGGTAAAGCTTCTACGGTTCTATGAAAGGTAGCCTACCACGGTCGTACTGCAAAAGCAATGGGCCCATGAACGATCCTTGCTTCACTGGTATTCATTTTTCTTCGTAAAGAGAGTGTAAGTGTGTTTTTATTATCGTTATTTGAATTTCGTAGTAGGTATGAAACTACCTAGATACAATTTATGTTATAACACACCGGATCTCAGCAAATCATTGGCTGAAAACACCAATGAACGAAATAGCATTTTTGCTTCGCTAAAGTGGAAACGTCACACAGTTAATTGAGGCCCCCCCATATTTGTACGTGAAGCGTTATTTGGTTAATTTAGGCGCATGATTTCGTGATTTTGATATTTTCGACTCGTGAATTCGTGATCCAAGACTCTGTCGTGCAGGATGATTTGCCAAAAATTTCGTCGTTATTTCGTGAAATGGACGTTAGAAGCACGTGATTGCGCCTTGAAATTTCACAAAGAAATGCTGTTTTCCGTCATTCTGAAGTGTGTAGTCTCAAAAGATTTTCCGGGGCAAGCCCCCGGACCCCCATTTTTACTCCATTCGCTTGTAATCTATCCCATATGAAGATAGTTGTCTCCTAGAAAGTCTTAGATAAAAAGCATTTCATCTTACATGAAGAATTACTGAGTTACCTAAAAATAATACATGGTACTATTCCAATTGCCACCGGCAAAGTAAAAGATGCAGTCTATTTGAATGAAAATCGACTTTTTCTAAGAAGCAAATAATAGGTTACCAGGCTTCAATTTCCAAAATACGGCGTTTTTCGATGTTCTAGAAGGCGAATACTCAAAAAATTTTCCGGGGCAAGCCCCTGGACTCCTATTTACCTCCTTTCACTAACAGTTTTGGCTCCGAAACTTTAAAATTCATCTTAGAATTACCCTGCTGTCCCTCGTGTGTCTTTGCCAGCTATGTATTTACATAGAAATTATCTTTCTGGACCATTCTTAAAATTTTTGCAGCATGAACGTGAAAATGCTGTTTTATAGTCCGTGATTGCGTGAAAAACGAAAAATCAACACGTGAATCCGTTATCCAGGGGTACTATGGGGGGCCTCTTAATTCCAAATGAAAAATCGAAAAAGTGCAAGGACCGCGCAAAGTTGTATCGTCAAACACCACGGTTGGACTGTAACCAAATCGTGAGCAATAAGCAGATGAACTATACTTGCTTCACTGTAACAAATAACCGCAAGAAATCTGTATAAGTGAGAACAGTATTGCTTCTCTGAGCTGTCGGTCACTGTTGCGCAAACAAGGATCAAAAATGCCACTTAGAGGTCCCTTGGGGGAAAATTACGCGGCGGTAGTGCGCCAAGCTGCGCGTTTGTCTGAGTGGCATCATAGGTTGCCGTCACGTCAATTTACAACATAGCAACAACAAAAGTGGCCTTCTCTGGAAGGACAACACAGCGAGAAACAATATTGTACGTCCGATTGTCCATTATTTGACCGTGTTGTAAATTCAAGTTCTTTCACTGCAGACGGCAACTCAGCATTCGGCATAAAGAAATTTTCACTTACTAAACAGTCAAAAAATGGGAAACCTTGGGGTCTTCAGTGGACTAGATCCATAACAAGATTTAATAGCAGCAATTTATATTTTTGAATCTATGTAATACTCGAGATCCTGCCTTGTTCCAAAAAATCCCTCTCAATCTCTAATATATGAAAACGAGGAAAGCCAATGGGCGCTGTGAGCGCTTTTACGTCAGGGAACTGCCCTAACAACCCTAAGATGATACTCCTGTTACATGATGACAACAAACGAAGCTGGGACCTGAGGCAGCTGACCCTTAATCTGGCATCAACCCGAGCTTGGGAAGCCAATGCCAGATGAAGGGCCACCAGGATGCAAGGAACGAATCATTATAATCACTCATAATGCTTTCTGAGTGATTCACGATGTTTATCTCACGCTGTTGAGAATCATATTGTAACCAAATCAAAAGAAATGTACTTATGAACGATCCTTGCTTCACTGCCCTTATCTAACTGTTATTTAATGTGTTCTACGCAAGTGTTGAAACGTGACGTAGTTTAATTCAACCTGAAAGGTCAGTGGCATAAGCAATAGGCAAGACCTATCGATTACTGGACCAACCTTTGTTATTCCACTCTTGAGAGCAACTGCGGCCGATCATCAAGTTTTCATTTCTCAAAAAAGAGAAAACATGCAGGATTGGATGTTCCTGCAGACTGGTCATGATCGTTAAGACATGTTTTTGTCAAGGCCGTAAGGCTGCCAAGCGGGGAACCGATTAAAATGGCAAGTATGATAAAAAACTTCACTCGTGAGAAGGGCTGGGGGGCATAATTTCTTGATTTGTTTGTTGTTCTGAAACGAATGAACTACCATTAATTGCGTCGAAACACATCAGTAAACAATCAAGTTGACACAGGTGCAAATTACTGCTGAATTAGGGAAAGAATGGCCAGTTGAGAGACTTTCTAGGAATAATTTCAAAATGGTGAAGTTTGAGTTTTCAAAAGGAAGCTTCGTGTCAAGTTGATAGTTAGCCGAATTCGTTTCTTAAATGTGATACGAAAACCGTCGAATTCTGAAAATACAGTTCATGCGATTTTAGCTTTCTCACCCCCACTTACATGTAATCTGTTTCTACTGTGCAATTTGCTCCTCTTTGTCACCTCTCTCACGCCAAAATATTAAATCCCCTTTTAGGGAGACGCTGAGACCCAACGTCTTGTTTTCGCCGGCAAGAGAAGCTCCCTCTCCCCAAGGCAACTAGTAGAGCAAATTACACCGCGGAAACGGAGCACATCAGTGTAGATGCAAAATTCGACGACAACAAATTCACCAGGCATATATCTAATGTTAAGACTGACAGATTTCATGCTAAACCCAGCGTAACCATGCTGATAAGGCAATTCTAGCCTGCCATTTCTTTCTTTATTCACATCCTCTGCCGAGGAGCATTGCAATCTGTTTGTAGAGTTGATACCCGAGTCGTATGTTTCTGCTTATATGACATACGGCTGGCGCTCCTGCGAAAAATTGGAGCCACAAACCTGATATCAAAACAGCAGACACATACCGCTCAGGTATTAAGTCCAATGTACCTGCTGGTTGAATCGTGGTGAAATTCCACTAGCACACAGGAAGCAATCATTCTGTTCTTTTGTCATACCAAAGAGTCTCCTTGTCATGCGGCGACGCTAGAATTGCCCTATTAGCGCATCTAAGGGGAAGCCAATGGGCGCTGTGAGCGCTTTTACAATACGGAACTACCTGTATTAACCTCGTTTTCAAAAGCTTGTTGCAAGTGGTGAAAAATATCTAGATAGTTCTCTGAAAGGTGTGGTGCAGAATGAATAAAGTTGCCTTTAGCTTTGACCGCGCTCTGAAAGGGCATTGGTTGCTCCCAAATCATTACCGTACGGGTCGAAAAATGTTAACAAGTTTGGTCAGCTATGAACTAAAAAGTTCGAAGCCAATATTAAAAACTGAAATGTTAATCTATCAGTCAAAGGAAAACTTGGATGTGAAAATTTTGCTTGGTAAATCACTAATCCCTTAGAACAAGGAAATCCCTTAGAACAAGGAATTGGACAAAAACGTCGCGAAAAGGTTGGTGTGGGTGCGAGATAATAACATGTTCGATTCTGGTCCATCATTTATATGCCATTGAAATATCAATTCAATACAACTGTCTATTTCAGAAATAGAAAATAAACGTCAATGACATCTAAATCATGGACAAGGGAAGGGCATGGAACCGTCTTTCCTGCACAAACCCCTTGTCAGCACTTGTCTACTTCCTGGGTCTACAGAGAATGCTGTTACCAAACAACGTTTTCCCATCAGAGGCAGCCTTGGACTTACAGACTAACATTGTGTTTGAATATCGGCCGCATCTCTCTAATCCCCTGCCTGCCACACATGCTATCTTTTCTTGCTCATCCGCTCAACAAAGCGTTTGAACTCGTCAAATGCCCGGAATAAATGAGCAAATATTCCTCGCCAAAACAGCTGCGATGTGCTTGCCAGGCGAACAATTTGCCCGCCGAACCAAATCATAAACAAACGCCCGATTAACAGAAACTTCTTCTTGCGGCAAGCAGGTAACGTTGCAGATCCTTGTCGAGACATTGCTAGATAAATCCGCACAGGTTTCGACTTTTTTCACCACTGCAAAACTACATATGGCTAAACCTGAGGAGCAAATCTGGACTTTGAGGCTCAATTAAGACATGGCCATGTTTGGTGAATGCAAACAACAAAATACTGCAGATAGGATCGTCTCAGGAAATTGAAATACCTATGAAATTGGGCGAAATCTACCGAACGTTCGGATAGAACCAAGATGGATGTATCAATGATTTGCTCTTCGACGAGGTATGTCCTTTATTATTACGGAAATTCTATCGTAATCAAGCATTGTAGTGAAAAGCGACGAAGATGGGACGATTTGCTCAACAGGTTTGCCACAAGAGAAGAAGAGAAGAAGCGATAATCCAGAATGTGCACTAAATAGATCTTAACTCAGGTGAGTTGCAAAGAGAATCACTGCGTCCGCTACAGAGTCAAACTGTAAGTAGATGACATCTACAGATAAAGAAGGTTTGTGGTGGGGTTCAGGGTGTCCCAAAGATAGCTTCCTGTCTGCGAAATTCCTCATATATTTCTACATTACACCGATGACTTGGCGACGCTTTAGTAAGTGTTATTCCTTTAGGATGTGGCAAATTCATCCGCACTAGTGTGGCAAATTTACATCTCATCTACACTGTGCCGTTTCAACTTTGGGTACACAACAAAAGTGTAAGGCATCAGTCTCCAGATTACATTGGTCCTGCCAATCTGTAGCACTTTCACTCCTACTGAAGAATAATTTTTCCTGCAGCAGTGTCAGCGCTCTCGAACAGTGAAAACTTCATAACGGATCCAAACAGTGGCCGTAGAGAGTAAGCAAGGTCTTAGTGAAAGGGGATTTTCACCCTTAAGAGTGATGCTTCAATAATGCGCGCTACCACGTGCTAATGTGTAAGGAATACCGACAAATTTTGATCATGAGCGATAGGACACCTAGTATGTAGCAGTTCTAAATCAGTAGGAAGCCACCTTAAGTTATTGTTTTTTCGTGTTTTGAATTCATTTTTATTTGGTATACAGCCACCTTTCACTGTTACGTGATGTTGAAATTTAAAAATCAAGGAGACAGTTCTCCTCGTCATAACTCCCATGTTTCGGGGTTCACGACTTTATCAAACTTTGTGCGCTGTGATTCATCAGGTACCTGGCCTGTTGTCAAAATCTGATCGTAAGACCCTGATACCATTAGTACAATTGGGTAGCAAAGATCAAAAGGGCCATTTAGACCATAGGGTAATCGTGAATGACAAACAATGGACCAAGGCCATCAAGCTGCGAAACGAAGGATTGCGCGTCGTCAATTTTTGATCCTACTCTTTGATCCTACGAAAGTCCGCTCACACAGACTAATGAAAAACAAAGATATTTCAGTATATGTTCTCTTCCCGTTGAAATATTTTAATAGCTCTCTACTTGACGGCTGGCTAGGACTTGATAGAGCAGAAAATCGAAAATGGCAGAGTAGTTTACGAAACGCAGCCTCTTGTTTGACAGCTTGATGACATTGCCCCATTGTTTGGCTCTAGTGATGCCCTCGTAGTGTCTATGATCCTGTGAGTCTCAGGGGTCCTACGGTCCGGCTTTTACAACATACTCCTGTACCTTCCCTGCAACTTACCTGATCCGACACTAAACCGATCAATTACAATTCTTAACAAGTACTAACAACAAGTAATATATCAGCTAATAATACAATCCATATTGGCAACAATTCTAGTACAACTTTAAAACATCTTCAACGTCCTTATCGTAACAGACATGTCATGTGAAATTATAGTTTGCTTTCCAACCGATAGGCTGTAATTGATACGGACAACCTATCACTGTCCGGCTGTAGTTCACTTATGCCCATGAGTATCAACGAGTTTCCACCTTACGATATTGAAAGCAACTCAGAAGAAACTCTTTACGGCATTTGCAAGAGAGCTGTGTTTACACATGCGCACATGCAAGCACTGCCAAACTGATGCTCAGCACTTCCGTTCCCATGTTTTCAAGGGAATCAGCATTGGTGTATAGATAATTTTTCACAATGTTGAGAAATTCTGACAGCCTTAGCAATAGCGGGACGTTAGGACAATCGCCTTCGCTTCGGTGATTAGTGCACGACTTGCGTCTCCGTTGCATCTTCCTGCAAACCCGAGTTATTTCCAGTTTATTTGCACCTTTCATGAGTTGCATGATACTCGTTTGGTATGGTAAATGCCTTCTCTGGGCTTTCTAAGAGCCTTACATTCCTTCTACCAATTTGCGAGTGTATCTTAAGTCACTTTATTGCATGTTTCCACTCAAGTTTGAAGTTAGGCCCCATAATCGGTTGAGCCTAGACTGAACCGCTTCAAAGTAAAGGTCCAGTATCAGCAAAGGTGGCTCAAAATACACTCACCAGTGGGCGAAAGGATGACCAGATGGCTATATAATCCAGAGAAAATACTTGCTAGACTGAACATTTATCGTGTGACGCTTGAAAGGCGCAAATAGATCGAGAATAAGTCAATTTTGCAGGGGGGTGCAACCGAGCTGCAAGGAGGAGATTCCCTGAGTTCCTACTGTTGCCAAGGCTGTCAGAATGAGTCGCGCTCTCCTCAGTCCCTTTCTCCAAACTGTGAAAATGTCTATTGCACAGCCGCTGAAATGGTATAAAAAACAGATAACCATTGACTAATTCTTTAGCTGCACAATTGACCAGCACGTACCACAATCATCAAACACAACAGATTATTTTTACCAGTTGACTATGGCCAGCTTCAGCTGTGAGTAAAGCTTATTTTGATCTTACTGTAATAGGCACTTTCCAAGATCACAATTTGCAAGGCGGGCGCCGCGAGAGATCGGACTTTGGAAAATATGTTAACCATACTGAAACTGGTACAGATACTGGTACCATTAAGGTAGGGTACTGATCTAAGTTCGGTATTTGTTTTGCACCGGACACGGTAAACAGTATATTGTGATAAAGTTAAAGCATTCAGTTCCTCCTCGAGTCCACTAAATGTTTGGGACTGCCTGTCTTTACGAAAAAATCCTTCTGCTAATAGCGTCTAGTGGTACCAGCAACGCAGCTTACCAAATATGTAGCCAAGAGCCGGAATGGGGAGACTGTATTTGTTAAGTTTATACCAAGGCGAAGCATCTATTTTGTGCCTTTGAATGGAAAGGTGTCAGACCGTACAGTATTAAATTCGTATATGAATACAGGGTGTCCCAAAAGTGCCCCGTTTATGTGACTGCTGTGGAGGAGCTTTACAATCAATCATCTCGGTTTTTAAACAGCTACATAAGTCAGGCTTCAACTTAGAGTTTGGGACCTTGTACGAGTCAATCTGACACGTGGTTGCTGATTTATGACGGAGAAAAGGTAAAATAAGTGGTGGCTTCAAAAACAACACTTGTGCTGTTCCCCAGCAATGTCAAAATAAAAGTTTTCAAAGAAAGGGTTCTAGCTTCGTATTAAAACTCTTGCTGAATCTTTTAAAGGATTAGCAGTGTTGTCTGTTCATAAGAGAGCACTTTTTACCTTCTAAGAAATGTAGTGAAAATTTTAATACGATGCCATTGAAAACTTACTTTATTTTGACATTGCTGGAGAACAGAGTGCTGTTTTTGAAGCAACCACTAATGTTGCCATTTCTCTGCCATAAATCAGCAACCACGTGTCAGATTGACTTAAACAAGGTCTCTAACTCTAAGTTGAAGCTTGACCTATGCAACTGTATGAAACCGAGGTAATTGAATCTACAGCTCCTCCATGGTACCTATACAAACGGGCCACAATTACTTTGGTACACCTTGTATATATGCACACAATTATATACTACACGAGCATACAAAACAGTGTCTCCTTCTTTTAACAGAAAGGATATATATCATCGGGGATGCTGCTGTCCTGGTATACAGCAAATCACAACAAAGAAGAGCCTTGATTCAAATATAACGGTTGCAGGCGTAACAAAGGTATTGATATGGATGCTTTAATAACTACTCTTAAAGAATCACTGTCACTCAGGGTCCTTTGTTACCATCAAAGGATGAAGCCTTGTACAAACTTCAGATGTTTGGTATTGATATAAAAGGTTATGAAAGAAGGCTGTTGCTTTTGTGAGGATTTACTGTAGAGAAAGCGTAACCAACCGAACCGTACCAATTGTCTCCAAAACAGTACACAGATTTGGCTAGGTTCAGATATTTAAATTTATCTTCAATCCGAGAGGCGCAACAGTCTGTAAAAATCTCATACACCTTTGGCAAAAATCTTTTTGCTTTCAAGAAAAATCTATAAAAATCCCTAAGAATTCTATTGTTTTAAAAATCTCGTACGGCTTAAATAGGATGTGTGTTACACCCGCGCTTCAGTTTCAAAATGTTCCCCAATAGTTAACTTGAATATTGATACCTCGTTTGTTGATATTGGTGCAGTGAGAGCAGAAATAATATTGAAAGCTCAAGTTTGTTGGGCCTAAGCAAACTCTTGAAGCACAGCAAATAAATGAAGGGTGTCCTTCATAAAGCGTGAATGAACTTCAATGGTGTTATATTCCGTTTGGGAGTTACTCACTATGCCATTTTCATGCTTCTTTCACTTCAGTTTTCCATTTTATTTGCTTTAGGACCATGCCATAACGCCAAAGCTCTAGTTTGGACGTCGAGGCAAGTTTGAACTTTCAAGACCAAATGTTTGCTCTCACAGCACCCATATGTTCTCTATAAGTTATCTTGTAACGAATCATCTATGTTCCACTTAACTGTCCAGGAACATTTTGAGATTGATTAGCCACCGATTAAGTATAAATTCTAATCGCTGGACCCAATCACCGGGTGAATAAAAAAAAGTTTACGCGTTTGGCAGGCTATGGAACAAAGTATGTGGCCGATATTCAAAACTAAAATGTTAATCTATCAGCCAAAGGCTAGCTTTGGTGAGAAAATTTTGTCTGGTAAAGTCGCTCATCATTTAGACCCAGAAATTAGGAAAATGCAGGCGAGAGGCATGTTTGGGAACGAGGATTCCACATTCCATTCTGGTCCATGATTTACTTCCTGTTGAAACCAAAGCTATTCTTCAGACTGACACAATGCAAGCTTCAATGCCACAAAAGTCATGTAACACAATGAAACGTGAATCTCTCGATTCCTATACGAATACCTTACAGGCATTCTAACTGCCAACTCGTAAAGATGTATGATTTTACCAAATAAGATTTTACTATCAAAGTTAGCTTTTGACTGATAGATTAACATTTTAGTTTTGACTATCAGCCACATACTTTTTATTCAATAGCCTACCAAACGCGTAAACTTTTCCTGGACTCATCTGTGTACTTGTACAGTAAAATCTCGCCTTTAAGAAACTCGTTTCACAAAAACAGCCTGATTGGTTTTTTATGTTAAGATATACTTCGTCAAAACAATGTGTGTACACCATGGCACAAGAAACACTTTATATTCCAAACAGCTATCAAAATTGTTAGGAAAATGTTTCTAGAATGCACAGTTGTACAAGGATCCAGTACTGAAATACAAGGATCCAGTACAAGGTCCAGTTTGAGCCAGTACTGAAAGTTTCTTGCAATTATAACTATTTGGGCTAAAAATTTCATTCTTGTTTCAAGAGAATTGAGACCTGAATCAGCCTGGATAGTTTCTTGTAGAGAGGTATTTTATTCAGCGAAACCAGGCCTAAGTTTCTTATAATTCAGTTTCGTAAAGGAAGCACTTTACTGTACTATTTTTCTGGGACAACCAATACCGTTTTATGGATTGCAAGAACAATTAGTCTACCCTTAGGACAATATTGATTCAAAACGAGGAAAGCCAATGGGCGCTGTGAGCGCTTTTACGTTAGCGAACTACACTAACAACCCTTAAAATACTTTCAAAACATGATGTAAACAAACAAAACTGGGTAGTCTTCGGCAGATGGACTGGAATCTGACAGTAACTCAACATATCAAGTAACTTCCAGAATTCAGTATAGAGCGGAGATCCTTTCTTGGTAATAATCTTTATTAAAATAACCTTTATCGGATTTCAGAAAACTGGTCAATATTTTGTGCAGTCAAGAGTAACTGAACATTGCAAGCTACCTGAAGAAGCTCTCAGAAATGTCTTTGGTACGTTTTATGTATACTAAACGTGATGTTGGTCCTCCGTCGTAAATGGAAAAATTTGAATACCTAGAAAGGATCCCTGCTGAACTGCCGCTGTGGGAGCTGGTCTTCAGTGATATTTTGCACTTTGATCGCGTGAGTGCTTTCATAGCCTAAGCGACCAGCGGCATAGCAAGTGCAATAACGGTTTTCGGGATGTATTTGAAAGCTTAATAAAGTCATGACACCGACTACTTGGCTAGCCTCCATAAAAATACACTACATGATTAAAGTTTACTATAAAGAATTGGAGGCCTACTAAAGGTTCTTCACGTGTGATCGTTTTGTCAGTCCCTTAGTAAACAAAAATCATAATAGCGATAACGACAAAGGCCAGTCAGCAATGACCATAAAAACTGCATCCTCCTTAAGTGTTGATGACTGTTCTGTTCGTGAATCCCAAATAATCCACCACAAGTCATCCAATACTGACTGTAAACTACATTAGTTAGCCTCAGCTCTGTGGCTGAGGCACTTATTGAAAAAATTTGCTCGTAAACGAAGGACATTTGGTCTTAAATATACGCAGTTTCCATCAATTTACGGTAATTGCTCACTGGGTTAACGTCTTAAGAGAAATTGCTACCGGCAAACTCCGTATCTGGTAAAGACTTCAGTTGCGATTGTCAGGACAAAGCTATTTAAAATGTAGGCCCCACGAACAAGTAGCAACTAACATATGTCAGCTACTACTTGGCATAAACTGTCTGAACATGAAAAAAAGATAGTTTCCTGCCACATTATTCAAGTATGTCATTAAAGATGTTTTAATGATAATAATAGCCTATGAGCATGACAAGCATTGTGTTATCATTACGGTCCTGTCATAGGGCTAAGTAAGTGGTCTTTCATACGAGGAGAGGTGGAAAGTGATTCATCATATGGATAACTGAAAACTTCACACGTTAAGTGGATCTTATAGGAGAAATGTGTGGCGAAGAGCTGATTTTCATGATCACACCACTTATGACAAATGCGGAATTTTTTGACAACTAATTTCACAAGGCAATATCAAATATCGATTCCAACTGATTTCATGCTATACTACCCAGCTTAAGTAAAAGGAAACTTTGAGATATATCAAGCAGTGTCTAGGGAAGAATTTCCTAGCCTGCGCGTTGACTTCAATGCCCATCGCGAAGGAGAGCTAATGAGGATGGCTCTCCTTTGCAGTAGAAGAGGAAAGTCTACACGGAGGCTGAGAATCTCCTTGCCGATAACATGCAGCGATTGCAGGCTACAATTTGCTATGAAAGAAATCATCGTTTGGAAACTGAAGACCGACCTAGCGTCAGAGCTGGTGCTAGAGAGCAGCGCACTAGAGAAATGCGTATCTCGCCAAACATGCTACTGCACTGGAGGTCTGTCTCACGCAAAGAAAGTTGCCTTGTATGAATAATCAAAGCTATTATGTCTCTACTAGTTTTATAACTTTATATGTCACTATCAAAATTCGATTTTCTGCATTGGTAGATCTCACAGTTTCGAGACAGGGGAAGCCAATGGGCGCTGTGAGCGCTTTTACGATAAGGAACTACCATTATCAACCTCGTTTTCAAACCAGTTTCCACAAACTGAAGCGATTCATTTAAACTAGACTTAGTAAACTGGTCCAAGTTATCAGTAAGTGGTATCTTGCAACAACGGAAACTTAAGTCCCTCTAAAAATTAGGTGTCTGCGATAGGGCAAAACTGTTCTCTCATTCAATACAGATTGTCTAATAATATTGGAAGGGGGTCGGAGGTCAACATCATCATCATTATCTCATTTGAGAAAGGATGTAGGCACCGTCCATTTTAGGTCCTTCTTTTAAAGTTTCAGCCCTAAAATGCCTACTCCCCAGCTATACTTTTCGCCTAACATGTCCCTGCAGTTCTAAAATGAACCCTCCCGACCAATGTGCCCACCAAATGGGCGCTTCTTCTTACTACGTCCCTGTCACCTACATTTTGCAGCCACATCGCAGTTGCTCGATTACTCACTGAACTAGTCGCATATTTTCAAGATAACTTGCATGTCGGATAGAAAAATATCAGCTATCTCATAGACTCCACAAGTCAAAAAGCCGACTGTTAGCATATCGCTCGCTTCGTGGAAACTGATTTCATGTAAACTGTTAAATATGCTCTGAACCTTTCCATTCTTGGCACGAAACAAGCTGCGCAAGAATTTCCTTTCATAACGACTGGATAATAGTGCATGGTGATCTGTAATTTTGGAAATGGAAAGAGAGCAGGCCATTTGCTATGCAAAGACTTGTTAAAAACAACGGTGGAACTAGATTGGGTGAAATTTAGGTTACGGGTTTCATGGATCATGTTTTCCTTTCGTCTTTCGCACGTGCTAAACCATAACTTCTTTTTCATATTCAATATCAAAGTTTACTATAACGAATTACCTAAGACACCAATGACGAACTACTATGACACTCGACAAGGACGATACCACGATCAAAGCTAAACGAGCGATTTGAGACTTTTTACTACAGCTGATGGTTTGTTCAGCTTGATTCTATTCAATCCAGAAAAAGGATTTCTTGGCCTAGAAATCGAGTTTCAATAAATGGGATTGGCCACCGGCACCTTTACTCAGTTCAATAAATATTAGTTGATGCCAATAACATGTAGCTAAATAACTGGCAATGCATGGTAGCATTTTACCCTGTATCTGGTAACCAGAGTTTATCGTCTACTGGGCCATCTCTATTTGAAAGTATTCAAGTGCGCGGGCGAGCAACAAGAATTCACACCAGAGTTTGACACGGGCGCTGCTACGTGGAAATCCTTTTTGTGAGCCCTGGCCACTGCACGCTAAGAAGCGCTAAAAACGAAGATCAGCCTTTAGAGACCATCGGGAAAGAGACTTGAGCAGAAATGCGATTGCACTGAAAGCGAAATGATGATGGGGAGGCATCTATCTTTTCAAACAGCTAATCGCAGCAAAAGACCATTGTGGTACATGTGTAAACACAGCTGGAATCAACAGGATACATGTCTATATCTTAGACCTGGATCTACGGTGTGCGTTAAAAAGTATCTATGCAATTTCTTCTCGTTCTGTACGAGATATCTGCAAATAAAAGCCTCTTTGTATCAACAAACCATTGAGCTGGCGAGTCATTGTTCTAAATTGTATTATTCGAGCTAGTAAACAATAAACACCCTGTTAAATCTGCGTTACCCTGGGTATATTACAGTGCAGGACTGTTGAGCATGGAGGGCTATTCACAAGCCAGCTTGCCGTCAAAACTGCTCAGTGCTATGGCGAAAGCCTGCAGTGCGCACAGCGGGTAGTTGAAATCCATAGTGAAGATGTCGTCAGCTACACGCCCGAATTGCATTACTATATAGTCAGCTAAAAAAGAAGAAGAAATGTTGTCTGGCTGCTGCAAACCCAGATACATACCATGCAAAAGCATTTTACTCATTCATTTTACAATCTTGCCATCCAGCAAATTGATAATGCCAAACCTGCCTTTTCAAAATTCACTTGAATAAAATCTCCCTGATCTCGATGTATAGCACAATGCAATTAAGTTTCGAACTTGTGAGAAATCCTGCTTTGAAGCCAATGAAGTGAATACATCTGAAGCGTTTCCTTGGCATCACCAGGTGAGGCATGCGTTTTATGACACTTAGTTAAAGCTTAACGAGGGAATCTGAATCTTACTTGGACACCGGACAATAAAATGTCAATTCAGCTTTGGGGGTATTTTTGAATGGTGAGAAATTCAACAAGGGAGTAGCTACATACTAACTTTTTCAAGGTGTGATATGCTTTTTTGGCTTACAAACTGTTGGATTGGATAATAATTTGTTGCAAAAAGATAAAGCATCAAGGTAAAAACACTTACGATCGTTTTCGTGGATGACTTGGAAGTTTTTGACTGATGCTTGTGTCACTCTGCCGTGAAAGTTCAAGACGTACGACTGCGTGTCTGTTGAGTAGGGTAAAAGAGATTAAAGCTTGAAACAAAGAAATCTTCCCACACAACATCTTTAGGTGGATCAAGGATCCAAATCTGGCCTTACAGGTGTTGTGGTGCAGTGGTGTAATCCCGTGACTTTGCAGCCTGAACAGCCAGGAGGACAACTTTACCTATAGAGTTTCAATACCTGGTAGGGTCTCACCACTTGAGCGTCATGACAAGGGGCTGTGGACTTCGATTGGGCCTGCTCTATTTCTCTGATCCCAGCGCTTGGCTTTAAAACATGACTTCACCTTCACCTTCACTTGGTAAAGCTTGAGAAGGAACAAGGAACGCTTGACCCCCATTCTCAAGTACAAAACTTGCTAGCTGAAGCAAGAAGTTGCTTCGGTGCCCTTAACACTTTTCAGAGAGTTAATCACCAACAACTATAGTCGTAGTGACTTACAAATTCTTTAAATTTCACACAGGCAAAGGTTTTTGCCCTTTGGTGTTTTTGTCGTCACAGTTGCAGTTCAAAAGTGTGAACAAAGTTTCACTTTGCGAATTTGTGAATCAAAGTTTGCTGTTTTTAGCCGTTATGATTCAGATGGGTAAAGCGAGAAACGTCATTTCATTGCTAAAATTGAACAATAATTACATACAACACCAAACGGAGAACGAAACTTGCCTTTGCACAGACTAGTTAAGTTTGAGTATAGTATAGTTATCGGTGATCAACTTTCAAAAAGTTTTGATATCAGAAGAAACTTCATGCTACAGCTCTGAAGACACTTCATGCGATATAGAAACTTCATGCAAAAGCGACTTTGTTGAGTTTATGAGAACACCAACTTGTCTAGGCAATTTTGGAATATCAGGCCCAATTAAAAAGCGTTAAATTGGATAATAATGTTGCAAAAAGTGCCTCTTGTTCCTGGAAATATGAAATGGAAGAAAATGACGATCATAACGATGGCAAATACAATATATCCTTTTTCCAGAAAAAAGTTCCCACTTTTGAAAATTCAAAGCATCAAGAGTAGTTCACATATTTGAATGACTCAAGTTCTAGTTAAAAGCCAAGGCATAAAACTATTCTTGTTGATTTTCTTCGCTGTCTCACGAAGTGTTTCTATTTAGAATGGGGGTTGTGCTTTTGCTATGCTTCTTAAACTTTGCCAGATTCGGATGTCCGATCCAGATATTTTCCTTCTCGAGACCGCAGAGGTGATCATGCTTAATTTTCCGGCAATGCAGAGAACTTGAAAGCAGCCAGCTTTCTTTCAGAACATGTCAGGAACCAAAGATAGCTGTGTGATAATATGTAAAAACTTATATGTAAGAAGTTGCATGAAGCTAAGAGCGATGGAGCTGGAAACCTGGTAAACAAACCATTTGTGAATTCTGTAAAGCACAAGGGAAATCAAGTTCTCGTTGATTGTATTTGCTGGATACAGCATTGATGAAAATTTTACTTGCAATGTATTAGATACGTTTTACTTGAATTTGTAAGGTATTTCTTTTATTTTGACAAATGGGAAATGGAGCAACATGAGAAGGAACTTGTGTTGACAAATTTCCTGCAGGCCATTACTCAAATCATTTTCTAAACGTGTCAAATTGTTCATGATTTACTGTCAACTCATAGAGCTGACACTTTGTACTTACTATCGAATGATGAAAATGTACTTACCATCATTCCAAACAGGTGTTTTGTTGTGCAGTTCGATAAGATTTTCCATATTCTGAAGTCTGTACCTTTCGAGCAGCGCCTCCTGTTCCTGGAAATATGAAACGGAAGAAAATGATAATCATAAAGGTAACAAATGCAATAAAACCTTTTTCCAAAATAAAGTTCCCACTTTTTAAACTTCATAGCATCAAGAGTACTTTCACAGATTTGAATGATTCAAATCAAATTCTGGTTAATAGCCAAAAGATCAAAGCATTTTTGCAATTCTTCTCGCTGTCTTATGAGCACTAGAAACATAAGGCAATTTCAGTCTTACAAGAGTTTCATCGAAGCAAATGACTGAAAAGGGGTCTAAAACATTAATATAATCATACAGGACTCTAGGCACAGATCAATAAAGAAAATGCATTTGTTGATGGGTGAGAGATATCCACTGCATATGTATTGCTTGTGCAAGATATCCATTGCACAAGTATTTTTTATTTCATTTTCGTTTCATCTTATTTCATATTTTATTTTATTTTACTTCATTTTTATTTCATTTTTCTGTTCTCTTTTATTGCCTTATTTTTGTATGACACTGTAAATTAGGTTAGGTCAGTAATTCTTTTATTTTGGTACTTATTTTGATCTTTTAAACAGGTCAGGTTAAAAAACATATATACTTATGAACCTTTCTAAACCTGTATGAACATCATAAAATGAAAAATGAAAATAAAATGAAAAAATTAAATTGCTACGGGATTGATGTCTTTTAACTCTTGAGAGCTGAAACACCAATTGGGTATTGTTCTGTTAAGGAGAGTCCTTACAATTTGGTCAATGTTTTAGGCCCTTTTCCAGTCATTTTGCAAAAATGAAATTTTTGGTTGAATTCACCAATATCTCCAGTGCTGGTAAGACAGCGAGAAAAATTACAAAAATACTTCAATATTTCGGCTTTTAACGGAAATTTGAATCATTCAAATCTGTGAAGCACTCTTGGTGCCGTGAATTTTCAAAAGTAGGAACCTTTTCTGGCTCACCCAAAATAAACCAGCTTTACTAAACAATGGAATCAGCCAAAATGACCCAAAACGAGCAAAAACGATCCATAACGACCCAAACGTAGCAGAACAACCCAAAATGACCACATAACAACCCAAAAGAGAGTCAAAATGACCCAGAAGGAAAGAAAGCGAGCCAAGGTGATTCAAGATGACCATTAAAATCATCAGCAGACGCTGGTTTTTGGGCCATTGAATTCCAACCTTCTCTGCCTCTGCTCTCTTTGCACATTTCTGTTCTGTGTCTCGTTTTCAGGATTAAGAACAACTATCTAGCTGACTATAATAGGCCTATGCCAGCGTAATTTATGAAAGTAAAGCCCACCTGAACCCGGCTGAGAATGAGAGCCTGCAGGGGAGCAAGAGCTATGACACTCCTCAAATGGCCAGGCCTGGAGGCATCGCTTCCTTTTAACATCCAAGATATTTCAACATTCAAATGAAAGAAATTTGAACATGATAAAATGAAAGCAAGAGGTTGTAATGTCTTTTGAAAATGAAATGATAAAACACGGACTTACATTTCTCGGCCGAACTGGCACCCTTTGGTGATCCAGTCCCATTCCAGGTATTATAACTGACATTTTCCTTGGACCTTTGAAGCCAAGAACGTTTGTTTCCTAAGAAAGAAGCAAAGCATTTTGGTTGATGTGATGCAAATAAATCCAAGTTTCTTTATGACGAATCACAGCTTGCAACAACGGGAAAATTCTTTTCATGAATCTGTAAATGGTAAATAGAAAGGGTGGATGGATAACATGCAAAAATTCTTAACATACTAGCAACAGTATATATAATAAATTTCAAAAACTTTTAGGATATTTAACATGATTACATAATGACATTGTTATGCTATGTCAACAAAAGCAAGTGCAACAAAAACACTGTAACATGTAGAAAGGGAACTGTTAACTCCTTTTAAAGAACAATAACCAAAATAAACTTGTAGCTAGAGAGAAAATTGCTCAATCCTCCAGGAGAATAATGAGTTAATCTGAAACACTGAAAGGAAAGAAATAATTCAGCGACTGTGTTCATTGTTGTTCATTATTGCAGTTACTAACTTATCTCCTTCTTTTCAGGTTCTAAGATCAATTCGTTTTTCTCTTGTTGGATTCAAAAGATTTCTCTCTAGTTACAAGTTTATGTTGCTTGTTGTTTACAGGAGTTAGACTTATGACAATGAGTCTCTTTTTTCCCTGTGCTCTATGACTTGATGATGGCGCTTCAGTCAAGAGACTCAAAGCATTACTCCTAAAAACCTGGCCCTATTTAGCCTAAAACTCTGCAATTCCTCCAGTACCAATCAGATTGCGAGATTTGGCAGAGAACAATAATGTTGAATTTTCAATTTGAACGATGCAGTTGATAAGATTTTGAACAATGTTGCTGGGGCAGGTTGTTGTAGATTGCTCTGGTTTATTTTGGTCTTTTGGGAGACTCAATTTGCACTTACCAGGTAAGCTGAACTTCCTTCTTCAGATTTATACCAAATTTCAATGATTAAGCATCTGTTTAACATGGTTTTCGTCACATTTTCTTTCTGAGGAGTGACTGTTGAACAGAGCTACAGCAGTTGTTCGATCCTGATTTGGTCGATCAAATGCAGGAGATAGGGCTGGGCTTTTCACTGTTTCATTACGAGTCCCTCTTGAGCACAGTTTACCGCAGGAGCTAAGTTAAGTTTTTTCTTGAAATAACAAGTTGTTGTTGCGCTTATGAGTTTGATGATCCCATTATTCAAAGCTGTTTTCAAACATAGAGATACTTACGTAGAGTATAGCACAAAGTTCTTCCCTGATATTTGATCCGTCTGTCATGATTCCACCTTTCCTTGGATTCTTACCACTGTCAAAACATGTGAATTTTGTCCCTACATAATTTGACCTGAAAAATGAAAGCAGATAATCAGTAAAACATGTCCTGATCAAGGACACTCTCCAAGCCATTAGGCTTTGCAAGCCGTATGAGAAAAACAACACTGCCAAGCTGAGTAATGATGGTACCAAAGGTGTATGGCTCTCCTATCAGGCTCAAAGATGGAGACAAAGAAAATACCACTCTGTTTTCCTCCGGGAGTCTTCAACAACCCATTTCTTCTCTCTATCCATTGTAACTCAAATTTTCACTTTTTATGGGTGATGCAAAAACAACCAAGAAATAAAGTTGTACAACAACCAAGAAAGAGTTCAAATTTGTTATCTAGACTGCTTGTTTTTTGAAATTCGCTTTCTTAGACTATTTCTTTCCCTTGCATGGGTTGATTGCACAGACTGTTTTTAACTTCCTGATAAGTTTGAGAAGACAGCAGGTCAGTTGTATTTGTTGAAAGAAAAGCGAAAAAATGGTTGCTCAATGTAAGATGTAAATTCTATGAATTTTTGTATTCAACTCAGATTTACTACAAGTTAGAATATCAAAACTTTCTTATTTCATGAAAAGAAAGCTAGTAAATACCATGCAAACCTTAATTTTCCTGTGAAGCTTTCTCCACTCCTTGACATATCAGTAGGATCAGTTGAAATAAGATAATTTGAAGTTTTGCTCTTCTTTCGTTTTCTACCAGCTAATAGGAAAATCTATGGTGAAGAAAGGATGAATTAAAAAAGAAGCATTGAAGAATATGACATTAAAGAACTACTAAAGAGGCAGTGGCGAAGCCAGCGGTCATGCTGGTCATGCTCAGCATGAGTAACAATTTTCAGAGATATGAATATTTTTTCAACCAAAAAAACATGTTTTGCAAAAGTTTCGCAGAAGTCGCAACATTTTTTCATCGCACATCACATAGCCTTCGCTTCCATGCAGATTGATACCTTGGTCCCCTGTGTTAACTCTTGCTCGCTTTGGAAAGCAAACCTATCATAGGGTTTCTATACTAACTCTGCAGCATTTTACAGCTTCCACTATGCAATGGTTGTCTAATTTTTCTGTTTCCCATACTTGTTCCCTATGTTATATCATGCTCATCTGAGAAAGTTGGACCTAAGTCATCATAATAATAATGCTAGCAACGATTTGATTGGCTAGGGCTGATCTTACACATGCTCATTGCGCCAGTTTTCAACTCTAAGGCGTGCTCTATTTTTAGAGCAAGAGTTGCGTTGAAACGATAGAAGTGATGACGAAACAAACTTTGTATTGTGTTTCCCACAGTCAGGACTGTCAGGCCTAGATCAGGCCTAGGTAGACACAAGCTCAAGGAAAGTCTAAATTGCAGTTCGAGAAATTATTATTCGAATTTTGAATACCATGGAGTACGAAGAGTCATTTGCAACCCTTCCTGAGGGAGACATAATCACCCAGCTGTTGAAGAAGTCATTTGCAGCAAGGAATGTCAGCGAGTAGACGGTGATTGTTAACTTAACCAAAGCCAACTCCGAAGCTTGAGCTGTAGACGAAGGACAGATTATTCCAGGAAGCTTGGTACACGAAGAAAGATTGGCTGTGTGGGAGCCAAGGAATGAAACGCCTCTTCTGTTGGCCATGCCTGCTATTTCGAACCCTTCGAGCTACCCAGACTCGGGCTGAAACAGGCTACGGCAACATTCAAGGTTTCCTGTGTGACTGCAGACTGCCCGAAGCACGAGAGAGCCAGGTCTCATCTCATGCAGGCCTACAAGATGTGGAAAACTTTAGATGTGTGGGAGAGGATGGATATCCTATTTTCGAGAGCCAGAAGAGAGGACATTGAACGCACAACGAAGAGGTGAGGCAGAACAGAGAGATGTTAAGAACTCTTTCTGAAGCTGTTCTTTATCTAGCCAAGCAGGAACCTCCTTTTAGGGGCCATGACTGGTTGAAGATCATGTCTATCCATTCAATCAGATCATTATTTGACTCTTTCAGTTCGTGCTGATTAAAGGAACTTTCCAAGAGAAGTTTCTTGTTTGTACTTGCAAAGGAATTTTTGCAAAGGAAGCACACTGGAAAACATGCATGTTAACCAAATATTTTGGCGTAGGAGCAACATCAAGAACGATGGAGGAATAATAGGTCTATTGTCTTCAGACAATTGGTGTGGCATAAACCTTTGGCATAACAAAAACGAACTTTCCACACTGGCAATGGAACTATGCAGCTCATATTTTGTTGCTGATTAAAGGAACTTTCCAAGAGAACTTTCCAATTGTGCAGTATTATCATAATTTGCCACAGAACAGAAGAACTTTCTCCCACAACAGCAAAATCTTTTTGCAATGCAGTTTGATCAGAGTTCAGAAAATGATCAAACCTTCCTCTGGTACTAATTTTGTTTGCTAAACCCTCCTCATTACCACCACATTAAAATGAGCCGACTTCTTGAACAAATCTCGTTGTTTATTGCCCTAGAATTTATAAACCAGTTGCTGCTGCTGAAATCACACAATTGTTTCTTAGATTTCTTGGTAAAGACTACTAAACCTTCCTCAAATATGACATCAACAAAAGATCCTTCCTCCGGCTCACAGCCGTGGAACCGTCACTTTTTCTGGACTCTGAGTTTGATTACCCCCAGTTTTACTGTTGCCAATGAGCTGGTAGGATTCCTTCTGCTTAAAAATGGAAAACTCAAGCAATGGGCATTCCTGTGACGTGGGGCTTGAGCTTAACTCAATGATCTTAGGGACTAAATATGCCTGGCAACTTTTCAACTGAAATGACTGCATGATATCTGAAGCCCTGACATATATACAGCAAGGCCCTGCATTTAAAAATCCACGTTTTCACACTTTAGTCCAAAATGTTTCTTCTATCTATAGTAGATATGATATTTTTCAATTTAAGGCTCAAGTTACTTTAGTTTCTAATTTTTCTGGCAATTCTTAAGAAATCATATTAAGGCAGCATGGGGTTATTTATATAGATATGTTAGCCTATGTGTATGTTATCATTGATTGTCAAGAACATCAATGAAATTAAGGTAAAAATCTGTTAAAATCCAAGATATCTTGCTAGCAATTTCTTATCAACCTTGCATGAAATGGAATGCTCTCAGATCATCAGACAATAATTTAGAGTCAATCAAGATACAAGAAACTATTTTTGGTGTGACCTTCAAGAGTTTATTATAAGTAGAGGGGTCTAATCATTTCTCAGTAGCTTAAAAGTTTCTTTTAGGTAGTTCCTTAAATGTGGAGCCTTACTGTAGTGCCTGCTAAATCTAAAATGAACAGTTATATACGCAAATTTTTTACTGAAATTTCAAATTTGAAAGAAAAAATTTTGGAAAACATTTCTGCCTGCAATTTGTGAAAACAAAAGTTTTCTTTGCTTTTACAGGTGCATTTTCATCTCTCCAGCAATTGGAGTTGTTTTAGCTTCTTTCAAAAAGGGGCGTTTCCAGGTCTGAAAAGGCGTTTCCAAGTGGAAAAGAGGGCGCGGTTCAAAAAATATTCCGGGGGGTCCGCCCCCGGACCCCCGCACTCTTTGCGCCTTCGGCGCATATGGGCATGACCGGCTGTTTTCAGCCAGCTTCGCCACTGTAAAGAGGGCTACTCTCTGCTTATTCAACGAATAGATGCTTGGGGAAACTTGGTTCACTAACCACACAGCTCATTATCACCTTGTGTTCCATGTTAGAGATGTTGGGAAGTCCCAGAAGCAGCAACAAATTGTTGATTTTGTTTCAGCTCATCATTTGGAAGATATTTCTTGTTTTTTGTATAAAAGTGTTCCCTTGAGGCACTGTGAAGTTTTATCAATCGCAACACTTGGGAGTCCCATTTCTGATATTCTGTAATACAGATCTAGACCTCTAAAGCAGAACTTGTGCACTTTCAACACAATTTTTCGGGGAAAAATTATGCTTCTACATCATCCAACTAAAAAAGAAGGTTTTGTAATCGTATAAGCTGTTTCGCATGCAAGGGTTCAGCATACTACAGCAAAGAATACTTTGTTTGCAGGATACCAGTGTTGTTCTGACTGGTGTTGCTGCCCTGGCTCATGAATATCTCAATGAATTCCTGGCCTGACCATCCCCTGGGACACCCCTGGGCATCTACCACTGGGGCAACTGCCTGTCAACTTTTCCCTGGCCTCCTGGGAATTTGAAAATACTAAGTGCTTTTGCATATAAAGCTACTGGTAATGTGCCTTTTTCTGAAAGCTTGGTCCCCATGATATTCACTGAAAAATTTCCCTAGCCCCTGAGCATTTTATGCATTGAAGTGAGTTGTTGTTGTTATCATGGCTGACACACGCTTTTTTTGCTATCTGATATTTATGCTAAAATTAATCGTTTTAATTGAGACTTTGAAGAGAAATAACATCATAGAGTTATCATTTGGATACAAGGGCATCCTCAGAGATGATTTAAATGTTGGATGCAGACATAATGATAGCGATTCAAATCGATTTCTGTGGTGCTTTACACGAGATGGCCTAAATCGTCGCCATATTGGCTTTGCAGCTTGGCATGGAGTTGGACTTGGCATTGACAGAAAACAAAATTTGTTACTTTTGGTGGCCTTGCTGATTATTGCAGGAGATGTCAGTCAAAATCCAGGCCCTAGACAGCGATGCCATTGGCCATTGTGCAAAATTCATGTTAGAAAACGTGGCATACAGTGTGATGGTTGTGATAAGTGGGTACACCCTGAATGTGTTAACCTCAGTGAGCAAGAATACAACCGGTTAGGTGGAAGTGATGAACAGTGGTATTGTCCAGCTTGTTATAATGAAGTAGCCCAGGAAAACAATTTAAATGATATGTTTGCAAACCTGCGGACAGAGATGAACATGCAACAGGGCCTAAGGGTTGCACATATAAACTGTTGCAGCTTGATTGGAAAATTTGCAGAGATAAACATGTTACTGCAAAATTGCAATATAGATGTTTTGGGCATTACTGAAAGCCATCTCAGTCAAAGAATTGAGGGCAAAGAAATTGCAGTAGAAGGATATGAGCTTCAAAGGTTTGACAGAGAACATAAGAAGGGAGGAGGCTGTGTGGTATACTACAGAGAAGATCTTGATGTAATCCCGAGACCTGATTTGAAGAACAATGAGATAGAGGCCATATGGATTGAAGTAATCTGTAAATCACAAAGACTTCTCATTGGCACTGTTTACAGAGCCCCAGACAACAATGAATTTTATGATATTTTTGACGAAGTAATTTCTCAAATTTGGCAAACACGCAGTAACTTATTGATAATGGGTGACTTAAATTCAGACCTTCTACGCAAGAATGCACACACAGATTTAGGAACCCATGGCAAAAAACTGCAGAGAATTTTGAATAGGTATACTTTAAAGAATGTGATAAAGTGTCCAACACGAGTATCAAAGACATCAGAGACCCTAATTGACCTAATTTTAACATCAAATGTTTCAAAGATTGCAAAGGCAGGTGCATCAGAGTTGTCCATTTCTGATCACAAATTAGTCTACAGCATCATAAAATTACACAGAGCAAGGCAAGAACCTCGGATTATAACAGTGAAAATGTACAAAAACATAGATACAGGAAAACTTAGAGAGACAATGGATAGTACTCCATGGTGGATAGGTAACTTATTTGAAGAAGTAGATGATGTGTGGAACACTTGGGAATTACTTTACAATGATGTCATAAATGAATTTGTCAAGACAAGAAAGGCTAAAGTTAGAACCAATTCATTACCCTGGATTACAACAGAGGTGAGAAAGGCATTGAATAGGCGCTACAGATTGTTGTGCAAATGGCAAAGGACAAAGGCTCAACATGATCATGACAGCTATAAGAAAGCAAGAAACTTTGCAAAGAAGTCCTTAAAATCAGCTGAGTCAAACTACTGGAAAGCAGAATTTAAGAAAGCAGACAACTCAAAGGAATTTTGGAATACTGTAAAGAGAGTTCAGAGGAAAAGAACAAACAAGAGAATTGGTCCAATTCAGGACGATAATGGAGTGATTCAAACAGATGATACAATCAAGGCAGACTTGATTAACGATTATTTCACTTCTGTTGGGGAAGATCTAGCTAAAAAAACTACCTACTACTCAGCAACCCAAGCATAGCCATATTAGCAGAGTAACACCTACATTAGACATCATTGATATTGAGGAAGAGCATTTGAAAAAGCAAATTCATAAAATCAAACTAGAAAAGGCAGCCGGACCAGACAATATTAAAGCTAGAGACATAAGTATGGCAAGTGACTCCTTGACTGGTGGACTGAAAGGTATGTTTGGGAGAGTAATCTGTAAAAAGCAGCTTCCACACAACTGGAAGTATGCAAAATTGAAAGTAGCATATAAAAAGGGAGATTCAAAGAAATGTGGAAATTACAGGCCACTTTCAATGCTCAGCATTGTGAGTAAGATATTTGAAGGTGTAATATGCAGACCAATTGAATGCCATGCACAAAAGCATAAACTTTACACTGACAAACAATGGGGATACTCTGAAGGTAAATCGACAGAGACCCTCCTTTTGCTTCTTACAGAGACATGGAAACATATCCTTGACAGAGGGGAAATTGTTGGTGCATTATTCATAGATTTTAGAAAAGCTTTTGATTCGATTGATCACCATATTTTACTTGAAAAGTTACAAGGATTTGGAATAGGTGGAAGCGCTTATGAAATCATAGAGGATTACCTCACTGACAGACATCAATTTACAGAGATAAATGGGTCAAGATCACAGGCTGGCAGCATTACGTATGGAGTACCACAAGGGTCCCTCCTTGGTCCCAAACTGTTTAAAATTTTGGTAAACGATCTTCCAGAAAGCGTGAAAGAAGGAGAAGTATACATGTATGCAGATGACACGACCGCATACTGTGTGGGGAAATGCATAGAAGAGGTAGTAGATCATTTGAACACAATAACAAAAGAGCTCAATGAATGGTGTCTGAAAAACAAGCTAACCGTGAATACCAAAAAGACACAGGCTATGATCATTTCTGCTAAACCCTTCATTGGCCCCCTACACAAACTATCTTTTGGGAATGACACAATCGAGTTCGTAACAGAAACAAGATGTCTTGGGATAAATATTGATAATAGACTGAAATGGAATAAACAAGTCAAAAATGTTGGAGATTAAGTTTTCTGCCAAGGAAAGTGTTAGAGGAAATATACTACAAGTCTGTGATTGCCTGTGTTGTATATGCTATTTCGGTCTGGGGAACATGCTCGAAAGCAACATTTAATGAATTGGAGAAGATCCACGAAAGAGCAGCCCGATTAATTTACAACATTCCTGCTGCAAGGGATCCCTTATCCTCAGCTAATTGGAAATCTCTCAGCTACATATATCAGCGTCGTTTATCATTAGTAATGCATGACATATACTACGAGAATGCCCCTAAAGAGCTTACAGAAATGTTTCAAAAGCAGCACACACAGAGAGGACGTAATCAACACAATCTTGTAATTCAAAGACCAAGATCTGAACATGGAAGAAATAGCCTGAGATATCGAGGGCCACTAACATGGAATCTTTTATCACCAGAAGCAAAATCATGTCATAACAGAGGCACTTTTTCAAGGCAATTAAAAGATTGTAAACTGGATAATATTAGTTATTGTAAGGAAGCATCAATAGGAACCAATAAAGACAAGGATTTTATTTATTATTAGTATTAGGACCGCTTTATTTTACACGTAATTTTTAGGCTATAGTATGTTTGTTTTAGTATTTCTCCAGGTCCACATCAGCTCTTCTGAGTTGCCTAAGCCAGACCTGCGCTATCAAATAAATCTATGTATGTATGTATGTATGTATGTATGTATGTATGTATGTATGTATGTATGTATGTATGTATGTATGTATGTATGTATGTATGTATGTATGTATGTATGTTTTGTTGACCCCTGGGTTGCCCAGGGTAGGTACTGAATGAGACATAACACCCTCATCTCTAGGTGTTTCACCACTAAGGTGTCTTTAAGATCACGTTGTGCAGCTAGTTCCAAAATTTCCCAAGCAACTTTGTTTACTTAAATTCAAGAGAAACATGACATACAGTAGCACATTTTTGGCATGCTAAACAACCTGAATGATCATTACTCAGCCTAGAACTGAGGATTGCCTATGAGTTAAATGAATGGACAGTGTATCATTTGAAGCATATAAATCACAAAGAGAGAAGAGACGATTAAAAGCAAAGCCAAATCATAGCAAATGTTTTGGCACCTCAATTAACAGAATCTGATCCATTCCAATCCATCATCATGGATTCTTGGTACTACAAATGTCCATCAAACACCAATGAACCATATTTTGGCACATCTGGTAAAGTGGCAGGTGAAAGTTGTGATTCCTTTCCACATCATTCCACAACATTCCAAATTATATGATTTGCTGAATCTTTAGATATAGCTAATATATAAATGACATCTAGTGATTGAGTGCCAGGAAACTTTGAGGTAATCTATCACTGAAGTTTGGGTCTAATTCTACTATTCTCATCTGTCTTCTTATTCAATTACCACCAAGACACACTTTCTTTAAAAGAACTATCACAATTTGAAAGAGGCAATTCAATGATAAAAATTTATTTATAACCAAGTTAAACCAACCTAGTACTTACAACACCGTAAAAACCATTAACAGCTCACCTTTTTACCATCATCTTTTTCTAGATGCAAGAAGTATGTTGGGAACAAATTTCTATCCACACCCTTTTTGTCTCTTGTTATTCGACATTTTATAGTTGTTCCTTGTGGTGCAGGCCTGTTAAAGTAAAATTTTAATATCTTATCAAACAGTAATGAAACAGTAATGAGTTATCAAACATCAAACAGTAGCATTGGGTGACTATGAAAGAAGCTTGTGGATAGGGTTCTCAGCGACAAGAAAAGGAATAAGAGATCCTGCAGGAATAGGCAACATTTTGAGTTCCTTATACCTGACCCTGACTGATACAAACATATATGTACCTGGATGGACAGTTTAGACATAACATAATCAAGGCTGAATCAAGGTTTGAAAACAGCTATGATCAATAACCTAACATGATTGGACCAACTCCCATAAATTCCTTTGAGCAACCATTCAGACCTGGAGCACCTACCATGTATGAATTGTTTTTATTCTTAGCCCTGATTCATGACACAGTACATGGAGCAATTACTGTTCTGTTAATCTTTTCAAATTCTAGATGTCTATGAGTATCAGCCCATCAAAAATTGTTCTGTCTATTTCTCTGCTCCGGTTATCTCTCATAAAAGTTGATATCTTGTTGGGGATACTGACAAGCTAAGTTGTGAGCCTCAAGGAATCCCCATAAATGGTTCCAGATCGCATGCACACTAACGATTCACTTCCATGATCTAAAATGCAAAGTTAAGCTTGACCGCTGAGAAAAAGAGCAAGAAACAATAGTACTGATGCACATGACAGTTTGGGCCCCAGTGTTGATTTACTATCAAAAAAGCTGAAAAAAATGTCTCTAAACAAAAGGGCCACTATTTTGTCTCCCTAACAACATCATATTATATCAAAACTTGAATTTGAAACCACAAAAATCATTCTTCCGTTATCTCATATGGTCTAGTTTGGACTAAAAGACATGACAGCAATTGATCTGTGAATTATGTCACAAAAACATGACTGCAAAAACACACTTCACACAAGAACCAATTCACCTAAGTATACTAAAATTCTAAAACAATAATATAATTCAGAAATATACTACGACTTTTAAACATTTCAACTTTCATCTTCTTCAGTTATTGCAAGTCAACATGTTTAAAAAGCTGTAGTACATTTCTGAATTACACTTTACACAAGGATAGAAAATCCTTCATAGCATCCTAGCTTGAACATGAAAACCATCAAAATGATACTCACATATATGCAAAACTGTCTAAATCATCAATTTCTAAGTTGTATCCTGGAACACTGCTACGATCTTTACTATCAGTTTGGTTTAATGGACCAGTAGGAGCGGTTTCATGAAGCCCTGCAGGTGACGATAGATCCATACAAGCTCTAGCAGTTGTTGGTGAAGGAAGGGGAGATGACTCTAAATCATCTTCATCTGAAGATTCCACTTTCGCAGGTATTCCATGGTCGCGAAGTTTTCGCTCTGTGTCTGTCATCTAAAGAGACATTATTCAAATTTAGCATTAAGTATAAGCTTTTAAAACGAGGATGATGTTTAAGGTGTAGATGCATTTCTTTGGCATCATACTGTTGTGATGGTCACAACAACAGGCCTTCCTGGGAATATTTTGGTAGGTGTGTGGCCAATTGCACTCCTTGTCCATATCCGGCACGCAATGGAGTGCAATTGAAAATCACCATAAAATTTAATCACATGATGTCTATCTATTGGAATTGGAATCCAAGAATTGTTGGACCTGGCCAGAAAAAAGGGGTTGAATTTTGAAAATGGTCCAAGTACATCTAAAAATTAGTCAATAATGATATTTGCCTATTTCTAATGAAGTGGCAAGGCAGCAGAAAATTTGCCATTCACTCTAAATTCTTAAGTAAAGTAAGATGAAAAGTAAGATGAATGAGCAAGAAGGAACTGATCTCTCAAGAACTAACATACTGTAAGGTTGAAGAAATAACTCTTCAACCAAAGTGACATTATATCTTACAGGATTATCTTTCGTAAACAACTTAATGATAATTATCAAATCATTAAGGCTCTTTGGTTAAGTGCAAGATATTAATCTTCATTTGGAAAGGGGAGGCGTGCAATCTGTTGCACTTCTTGGGAAGAGGTGGCGTGTGCCAAGGTGTGCGAGAGCAATCGCACACCATTTCCAGTAAGGCCTGCAATGAGGTTTTTGCCATCAAATTTTGTACAGTTATCAAATTGTTCCTGGATTGTGTGAATGCTAGCTAGAAGTTTGCTACCCTCACTTTTCTCACTGTTCTCAAACTGTGCCGGCATTGTATGAACATAGTATAAGAATGACTACCCAATAATGTACCTGCTCTCGCTTTTCCAGAGAAATATTACGTGAACTGCTGATTCATCCAATACAAATTGAGCAAACAACTAAATACATGATCAAACTGACCTTGGTAGGTGGAAGAAATGTTGTTGGTGGTTCTTCTGATTCTACGTTCAACAAAGTTGGGGCAACCGGTGCATCAGGATCAAACCCAACATTGACAGTTGCACCAGGCGTATCATGTACTGTTGATTTGTAGCCTCCCCCTTGTTTCCCAGATTTAGGACGAGTTCCACCTCTACTTCCTGGTCGCATGTTATCATTTGGTTGCATCATACCTATGGGCAAGGTATCATTTTCAAACAAAGTTTACAAGATTCAGTTTCTCTTTGAATTCCCTGTGTATGATGTTTCAACCCTATGGTGGTTGTGTTATCTGGTACCTTCTATGTTGATCAGGGGGGGGGGCGAAAAAGCCCCAACGTAACTCTTCACTGTTAATAGGAATGGCAACCAATTTGGTATGCTAATAGCCTCAGGGATTTACTTTCTCAAGTGCAAAAAAACCCTAAAATTAGAAATTATTTTTGGTCACATCAGCATTTTCCTTTGTGTGGTCAAGAAAAAAAGTGGCAAAATTGGCTAAAATCAGGAAAATTGCAATAAAATTTAATTTGGAGCACAATTCCCATCCAGGCATGATAATTATGATAGAATACATCAAATAACACTCCACTACAAAAGAAATTTGCAAAATATTGTACTTTTTCTCCCTTTTTTGCTACAATTGGGATTTGAGGATTTGTAATTATTCCATTCCAGGGTCAGTCCCAGAATACTGCCTCCCCCCTCGTTTGAAAAATATTTCAATGAAACTTTCTGACAAGTTAGTTGCACAGTCAACAAGTCCTGTTCACTCTGATACAAGTTTTGAAAAATGCCAAAACATTCCTTTCCTACCATTGGTCAAGGTAATTTGTATTTCATCAGTTTCCCTTCCATTATAACGCAATATCAGCTACATAAAAGGCCAAGGAGGTAGTACCCTTAGCAGAGAATAATTCTGGGGGGATTCGCTATGCTGCAACGAAGGAGGACAGCCCAGGTAGGGGTGAGCAGGTGAGAAATCAAATTGCACGCTTCAAGAATCAAACAGAAATAACAGCTCTAAATCTAATAGCTTTTGGCCTGATAAATTTTTGAACAGTTAACAGCAAAATAGGATGCCACAAAATACAAAGAAAGGCTGGTCATGTTTATTAAAAACAGGAATGGAGATATCAGACTTACCTGGGAGGGTTCTTTTATATCTTTGCATTTCATCATTTCGCTTTTTCTGCAGAAAAAGAACAAGCATTAGATCACATGTTTCACAAGTAATCACAGCACACACAATTACGTGCTGACTCTAATGCAGAAGTATACAGTACCTTTCCAAATACAAGGCTTAGAGAATTTTAAGTAGGATTAATTTAGCAAAAGCTACAATTCTGCAGTGGTAACTAACTTGACAACAATTATGGCCAAATGCTAAGCTTCAAGAATAGAGGGTCAGTAAGTCTGCACGACTGTTTCTCACCTTCCAACTGTCTATGAACAAGATTGTCCCATCCAACATTATTACAAAATTTTATGTCCTAAGTATATGGGACAAATCTGCTTTTCCAATCATCAGCAGGCTTTGGGCAGCAGCAAAGCAGAAAAACAGCTCACTTCAAACTCAGTGCCTGTAATGTTCAGTTGCATGTCTTGAAGTGTTGTGCTCCAATTGTCTGGGACAAAAGTTATGCCATTTCTTCTTCTTTTTCATAATCAGGCTGTTGTTGGCTGGAGTGAACCAGCAACAAGGCTAAACAACAGCTTGCTTAAAACCCAGTTTCTTAAATGATTAGATGTATGTCTTGTCCCTTATTTAGAGTTGTGTCCCAATTATATGGCACAACATTCACACCACTTCTTCATCAGGAGGCTTTTAAGTTTGAGTCAACCATCAACTGGGCCACACAATTGGTTCCTTGAAACTGCCTGCATTCAATTCCCAGCTCCATTTCTAGTTCCTAACTCAAGGGAGCTGGTAGCCAAAGAGGGCGTTTTCAGTCTTCCATAAGACTTTTATAAGGTAAGGTGATTGACAGCTCTAACACAAAAGAATGATTGACGCTTCCATACTTTATGATTGACACATCCCTTATTTGTCCTACTGTTACATATAGATGAAGGTCACCACACTTTTTGCATGCCATAAATGTATTGTCACAAATATGAATTGTGGCTTTGGTGTCAAGGTTTTTTAATTGAAAACAAAAGCAGGCTCTATTGCCTCAACATAAAAATAGACCTCAGTGTTTTCTTGGAAGTATGAATGATGTAATGGTCTACAAAGCATAATGGGGACAGATAAAGGAGGGATGAACATCACAATGAAGATCATGTCTTTGGTTAAAAGACCCCAAAATTTTCTAGAACTGAAGAGGAACATGCTACTCCAAGATGGGTCTCTGTTACAAACTAAAACTATTTCTTCTCCCTTTTTATCTTGCTATTGGGTGTCCGAAACAGTACAGTTAAATGTTTCATATAGCCCCTCTTAGGCCTTTTTAATTTGCAGTTTCTTACATGTGAGTTGCTACTGCACTGCCCTTTAGAAAATCCCATAAATATAGAACTTAGAAGTGTGAAATACAGTAGGTTAGATAAAAGGGGATAATGGTCAAAATGAAGACCTTTGATCTCAATAAAAAAGCACAATTAAAACTCACATGAAGACACCTCTTTTCTGTAATAGATGGACATCGCTCATGTACATTAATACACTGGTTCTTATAAAGAAGGTATATCAATCTCCAGATTCATAATCCACAGTTTCTTTGATGTGAGTTTTACTGCACTGCCATTTAGAGAATTGCATAAATATAGAGCTTAGAATTTTTTTATGATTTTGTATGATGTCATCCTGGGGGGGGAAGTACTTCACTATCAGACCCTATGGGGATGTCCGCCTGTTATGGGTGGGTTTTGATCCCAAATTCTGGCAAAGGGATGCATTTTTTCAAAAAAACCTCTGGGAGTGGGGTGTAATTTTTAGCGGCAATTCTGGGCATGCCCAGGTTTGGGATACTCAACAATTTACCTGTTTTGTACAGTAGAGAATGGACAAAAAACCACATCTTTATTCTGTCATTGGGTCTTAAATTCTGCAAAAGATTCTAGGTAATTCTTGGACTACCTTGGTGCAAACTACTTTGATAATTCTGAATAACAGAAATTCTTGGACTATACACTCCATATGATCCAATATTGAAATGCCCCCAGGGATGAAATGGCCTGAGGTATACTCCATGAAATACAAAAGGGTTACATAAAGGGGGAAATGGTCAAAGCGAACACTGTTGATCTCATTTCTTTGGTACGAAAAAGCACAGTTTAGACCATGAGACCATGTGATTCTGAAATAGGCTGATATTCCTCCTGTACGATACATAGTGCTTTTGCATTCAGGTAAGAAGAGTCAAAATGTTCAAAACTTTCTTAATCTGCAATTTCTTTTTATGCGAGTTTTCACTGCAATCCCCTGCGCTCCCTTCTGGCAATCCAACATATACATAGAAGTTGAGTTTCTTAGAAGTATGTATGATGTAGAATGGTTGATAGTATACTTATGAAAAAATAATCGGTTGAGATAAAGAGGGATAATGGTCAAAAAGAAGACTTTTGATCTCATTTCTTTGGTACAAAAAGATACAGTTATGACCATGTGATTCTGTAATTGGCTTAAATGGCTCCTGTACATTTCATAGTGCTTGCAGTTTCTATTTTGGAGAGTTTTCATTGCACTGCCCTGTGCTCCCTTTCAGTTATGCCACAGTAATCCATAAAAATAGAGGTTAGAGTTTTCTTAGAAGTACCTGTGATGTAATGGTCTAAAGTACATTTCATGAAGGACAATGGGATTGGCTAAAGATCAAAATCAACACTGTGGATCTCATTTCTTTGACAACAGACCAAACAATATTATATAGAACTTCCTGTCATGAGACTAGACTGACAAGGTGAATCCTTGCATTCATTCAACAGCTTTTATCTGATATTTTCATTTTCACTTGTATAAGGGATCACAACCAAACAGACAGAGGCGCCGGATGGAAGACAGAGCAGTGGGGGCAGCCCATCAAAGAAAGGCACTGCCAAATAGGAGCGGACAAACAATGCACCCTTCTTAGAAATGTTACTTGGCACATAGACTTGCCCCAATTATATTTTGTCAAAGAAATCGGGAAGAGGAAAGGAAGGGGAAAACAAAATTTGGCTTTCCTTCAGGCAGACTTATTACAGATGACAAAATAGACTTTAGGCAAGTCAACTTGGCACTAGCTACAAGTAGCAGTGAAAGAATGGAGAAAAAACCCCCTTGAACCCAGGATTTTGGCATACAAGAATATTAAATGGCAAGGAAAGCAGTGGCCAGTGGTCACAGCAATTAACTGGTGGAGTGTTAAAAGGAAGGGGTATGGGGGTGAGGCCCAAAGAAAACTTTTGAGGACAATTGACTCTGGCTAGAAATATGAGAAATGTAAGATGAAAAACTAGACCTAATAAAGCAAAGACCAACCCTTCTTAAATAAGGCAAAGACCAACCTAAAACTGTAGACCAACTATTTAAAGATTTGGAATTCTCCCTGAATTATGCATTGGATAAAGAAATAGCCTGGTAAAGAAGGAGAAAATGACATGGAGATGATGAAATATTGATACCATTTTCAAAGAAAGTACCTCATGATATACAATATTCAAACCCTTCTTGAATCAGAATCACTCTGAATCTGAATAAAGAATGAATAATCTGGGGCAGATGCATTTTTGCTTGTGAAAGGTTCCTATGAATAAACCTTTCTACTTCTGAAAAAAGAATTTTGGATTATCCAGTGTCCACATCTGGTAAATTTGTGGAAGAAAACAAAAACAATAGTCCTGTTCTTGGTATAATTCTAGTGACAAGAAGTTGCTTCAGATTTCCGAACACTTTTCAGAGAGCTAAATAATGATAACTTTTCTCATAACAACTTACAAATGACTTATTTCATGGACAGGGAGTTTTCCTTCCTTTTGGCCTTGTTTCTCATTGTTTTCGTGACCCTGCTTCATTGCTAGTGAATTTAATTGTGTAACCATTACAGCTGAAAAGTGTGAGCATGTAAAAGTTTCATTTTGCGAGTCGCACATCAAAGCTTGCTGTTTTCAACCGTTGTTATTCAAGTGAAAGAACAGTTTGTTTGGAATATTTTGCCTGCGTGCATGCTAAAGAAAACTCAACTAACAATGAATGAAAATGATGAGAAACGAAGCAAACAGACCAATAACATTTGCATGTGTGTAAACTAAACCATTGCTGACTCACTTGGCGCAAATTTGTCTATGATAGACTCTTTGAAAGTGTTCTGAAGTCTGAAGCAACTTCTTACCGAAGCTATCAGTGCCTATACAGAGAACAAGAGTCATGCTTTCGTTTTGCTTCACAAATTAATCAGATTTGGAAACTCAATCCAAACTTCTTTTTTAAGAATGCACAAATAAGCTTCTTTTATGCATGTTGCACATTGTTACACTGATAAACAAACAAATGAAATATTAGCCATTGCGCTACGAACAGAGCTTTGTGGTATACCATGTTTGGGGCTTTAACTTGATAATAGGCTCGTTTGGCAGTAAGCCACAGGACGTCTTTAAAAATGGAGCTACTGTCTATATTCATGTTTTTACAGCATTCTAATTTTCCAGCCTGTTCCCTTCTAGAAAGCTGCTCACAGACAAGATAAATTCCCTAAGAATAGTTTGCATCCTCACATTTCCATCATTTGTAAATATGCTCCTATTGCATCTTGATTTCCTTTTTCAACATCCTATTTGTGCAGTGCGGCCTTCAGAAGTATACTTTTCAGGTTGTCAGTTCAGAATAGAATGCATTGTAAGTCTCTTGAGACTTGTAAAGTTTTGCAGTTGATTTCACTTTTGTAATTTACATCCTCGGACAAAAGAATTATGCTGGTGTCTTCTTGACTCACGTCTCCTTGCTAAAAGAGCCTATTGGGTTTAAGCCCCAAACGTCGTATACCAGAAAGATCTGTTCGTAATGCAATTACTAATATTTTTATTCATTTGTTTATCTTTTTTAAGAAGTAAAGAGGTCTAATCCTGAGTCTACTAGGTGAATCAAAGTGCAGTTTAGATGTCTGGCAGGCCATGGAATAAAACATTAGCAACTGATATTCCCAAGTGAGATGTTAATCTATCAGTCAAAGACTAATTCAGATGGCAAGATTTTTGGAAATTAGACATCGTTTGGAGCAAGTGCTTCCCAAAATGCTCACAAGGGTTTAGCATAACACATTCCATTCTAGTCCATTATTTACTTGCAATTGAAATTCAAATTCTACCTCAGAGACGGACAAATGAATTGAATTTACATTTCCATGGCACATGAATCATGGAACAGAATCAACAGGGAATCCCTGTTCCCATACAAACCACTTGCCTGCATTTTCCTAATGTCTAGGTCTAAGGGGCAAGTGATTTTAGCAAATAAAATTCCGCATCAATGTCAGACTTTGACTGACAGATTAACATTTCAGTTTTGAATACCAGTAGCACATCTTTTATAACACAGCCTGTCACATGTGCAAACATTTGTTGACATTTTAGGTATTTCTTCAACCTTAATTTCCATAACAATGCTGCCTGCCTACAAATAAATTATCAATCAGTAATTAATTAATTCTTTATTTAAAGTAGGTTTATGTATAACTGCTAATTTAAAGCTAGTGAGGCCTACTAAACAAAAATTATCTAGAGAAAATGAATTTACAATAAGAAAAAATGCTTTTCACAAAGTGAGGATAGATTTGTTGCCAAGGCAAGAAAAGAGTTTGTGTATTGCATAATAATAAAATACATAAAATATTTCATGCTCTCTTGACACACTTAAAAGTCAACCAAACAGTTATAAAAATTTTTCGACCTTCCCATCCTCATGGACTGGATGGATGAGGATGGGAAGGTCAAAACATGTTTTACAACTGTTTTATAACCGATTAGTTGACTTTTAAGTGTGTCAAAAGAGCATGAAATATTTCATTTATTTTACTATTATGCAATACTTTTTACAAGTGCACATTAAATACCTTAGATTTGGAACAAAGATTTGACAAAGCCTACAGTTGCACTTCTCCCCTTTCCATGATTTTATTCGGTTTTTAAAAAGACTTGTAGTCTCTGTATGCAATTTGCAATGCTCCTAAGTGCACCCTATTTATCTAATTATTCAAGTTGTCGTGAATCATCGCTTTTATGAAATTGATATTGAAAGGAAAGAAACACTTACAAGCTCTGCTAGCTTTGTTTCTCTTTGATTACTTGAGGCAGTAGACGGCCTGTAGTCATCATCTTCAATAATGCTATGGAATAAATAGAAAAAATATCGGATCAAGATATGAGCAAAATGAAACACCTCAAAGAAAGGAAGTTCCGATCTAAATAGTCATCTTAAAGGGGAATTTTGCAACAATCAAAAAGCTTGCAAAGATTCATGTTGATATCACAATAGACAAGCAGATTATGTCAGCCCTCTAAAATCGTTTTCCTCTCGTTGATCGCACCTTCCGAATGTGAGATATGGAGAAAAATATCTGGACCAAATTCAATTTTAATGCCCTATCATTTTTATGCGTCGTTGTTGCCGAAAAAAGGTTGCATATTTTCGTTATTGTCTGTTGGTGGTCGTTTGCAAGCCTTGATGGGCTCATTGCGCGTCGCTGGTTGAATTGAGTTTGAATGTCCTGGTGCATTCGTTCATTATGTGTCCACGGTTGACATTCGGCAACAGGCAAGAGACAATTCGGCTTTACTCACAATTCTCATTTCTGTTTCGGATTCAAATGCAAGGTTATCGTTCACCCAGGGGGAGGTACATGACTTGCGGATGGATGGGGGTCTGCAGCCCCGTTTTCAGAGAGCTATAATCTTCTTATTACCGACAGTTGCCGTCATACGCACTCTTATGATGCATTTTAGCGGAAAAACTACCCATTTCTGACAATTTTTGCCACTTTCAGGAAATCCACCAATGTTTAAGGAAAATCTGCCGAGAAAGGGACCCTTGTTTGGAGAATTTTGGACCCAGAAACCCACCCAAATGGGTGGCACATACCTGTATCCTTGACATGTTATGTTACCGACAGTTACCGTCATACGCACTCTTATGATGCATTTTATGATGCATTCATACGAAATTGGCAAAAAAAATGTCAAAAATAGGTAGTTTTTCACTAAAATGCATCATAAGACTGAGTGCGTATGACGGCAACTGTCGGTAACATAAGATGTTGAGGATACAGGTATGTGCCACCCATTTGGGTGGGTTGCACTCACTTTTATGATGAATTTTTGCGGAAAACTATACCCATTTTTAACTATTTCCTGCAAAGTTCAGCAAAACCCACCCACGCTTGACAAAAATCTGCCAAAAAGGACCCTTGTTTAGAGAATTTTTGGCCAAAAAACCCACTCATTAGGCAGCACAAACCCATATCCTCGACATGTTATGTACCTTCCTGGGTAGTGTAAACAAAGACTTGCTTACATGTCGTAGTTTATCTCTTCGCCTGAAATGATAACGCTACTACGCTACTACTACGACTCATTTCCATATGCTTGTAGGCTTGTAGAAATGGTAAGGCTCTAGACTGATTCTATATGAAACCTTTCAGCTGCTCTACGAAAAGTTCGATTAACGGGTATTGGAGCTTCTATCACTATTGTGTACATTTGAACACTGTACAAAATGTATCAATCTGTCATTCGATTCCTTCGATTCGCATTCTTTTTGGAATGAAGCTAAATCAGCTGCGGCATCTTTCTCACAACCACTGTCTAAAATAACTTAAAAGTCAGTTTGCTAGAACTGCTGTACCATAAAATCAGGTGTCACGACGTCGGCGAAAGTACATTCTTTCCAGGAAAGCGAACCTGCCTTCCTGTTAGCCACATGCTGATCGTCATGGGATAGTCAGAGGGGAGAGCATTTTCCCCTCTCCCCTAGTCAGAGGGGAGAGATGGAGAGAGCATTTTGGGATAGTCATGGGTTCTTGCTTCCCGGGTTATCGTTGTTATGTAGTTTAGTAGTTTGTAGTCCAGCATTCGTAAGTACCTCGTCTTGTAAATTTTTATATTGAATAAATAAAAAAACATGCTGATCGGTAGACGACGGGGCGACCAATTCAACTCAATGAGCTAAGCGTAATTTGAGGGTCCTTATGTAGCGAGGCTAGTGTAAATGTATGTATGCCTCAAAAAACTGAAATCATCGTAAAATATATTCCTTCCGGAAAGTTGATAGAATTTCAAAAAACCATAGTTTATGAACGTCTACAATATGGTGGCAGGCAAAGATCTGTAGTTCTTCTGGTTAACGGATTTTGAAATTTGATGACGCCACAGCCTCAAAATCAATAAATGCTGCCATTTCGAAACTATTCAAAATATAAAAACAGCTCTTTCCAGCTTGATTCAAAGCAAAATGTGGTAGAATTTGACACCAACTTTGTTAAAAATGTCAGCCCTATGTTGAGAAGCTGCGAATTAAGACAAAAAGCTGCTGATCAAGAGAGATTTCTTATGTTTGTGAGCCAGAGAAGAAAGAAGAACGTCATTTGCTCATTTGCATCGCCTTATTTGCTCTAGATCTCTTAAAGACAGCAACGACTCTCCGGAGGGGGGCGGGGGGGGGGGGGGGGGGTACTCATTAACATTCAATACGGGGGAGCTTGTCCCAAATTTTTTGGGTCCGAGATCTTACATTAAATCAATATTTGGGTCTGTGACCAGCAACATGGAAAAAAATTCAATATTTGGGGTTCACCAGTTTGAAGAAAGGAAAGATCGATTCAATGGAATGAAGTATTCTATGGCATTATGTTGTTTTCGTTTAAAGCAGCCACATTTGTCTTCAAAAAGAGGCATCAACAGTGGCGGCGCCACGGAGAGCACTTGGGGAGGGGGATTGTCCCCCCAAATCCCAAAAGTCGGCAAAAATTGTCAAGGAAAAGTGCCATAAGATTTGTTGGGTATACCTTTAGATTGAAAATGAAAAATTACGTCGAGCCCCCGCCGCCCCCCCCGCCGCCCCCCATTTGCTTCCGATTTCCAGAGCTGGCACCGTCACTTGGCATCACAGCGGAGACCTTTGCTCAATGGAAATTATTCTATTCTCAAGAGCTAACGCTTTCCAGCATTCTCCTCTCGAGGGGAAACTGTATCTCCATGGAATCAGTCCTTTAGCTGACTTATCAAAGAACAACTGAGCAGATTCCTTTGCGATGTAACTTTACAGTTATCCACACGGTTTCAGCTTTTCAATGGATCTTCTTATTTCCATGACGACAAACATAAATCACACGCAAAGCCATTCCAACGCCTCCGTAACATTGGACAATCTTCCTTGCTCTTGCAGCTGCTTTCCACTCAGTCCGCGTACAACGTCATGTATGCAATTTAAATTTCTAATTTCTAGATAAATAATGAAAGACTGTCCATGGACGAGGATTGATTTTTTGCCATCTTAATTATGAAGGAAACTAAGACTGCGTTTACATGATGCCAGCACATTTTGAAAACGGTGAAAAATGTGACCGACAGGCCTTCCGTTCACACGGAAATGGCACATTTTTGCCGGCAGATCTTAAAAATGGTGCAATACAAATCCGCATAAAAGAACCTGTTTTCATAAGAACCTTGAGGCTAAAATTCAATCTTTTAAATCCCCGAAATAAGAACCCTTAGAGGCTGAAACTGGGAGAGGTTCTAATACAATAGGTCATATGTCTTCGGAATTCTTAAAAAATTTGAAAAAGTCTTGTCATTCTGATCAGAATTCTTCAGTTGTATCAAAGACGATCAGATTTTAAATATGAATTCAAACATAAAAATGTTCTAAAGAATTCTAAAAAATTCTTCAGAATTCTCAAAAACTCATCGGAGTCCTTGTGCTGAAAACAGTATTAGTATATGCAAGGCGTGTACTATATATAAGAGCATTTAAGAATCTTCAAGGCTGGAGCTTACAGCCATTGACCTTGGTTCTTCAATGCCAGTCTATACTGAAGATTCTGAAAACGGATCTTTAACCAGCACAGTTTAAAAACGGCATCGTGTAATTACGCGAAAATGATGGTAACGGAACATTTTTCAACGCTTTCAGCATGATGCCAAATCGTTCATAAGGTGTATGTACATTTCTTTGGCATCCAATTTTTGGAGAGATAGTGTAGTACTATTGAATTTTCTATCGTTTTCAGCATCGTGTGAATGCCGTCTAAGAATTTGATCCATCATTGCAAGTTTCATAAAATTCTTACTACCAGATGCTTTATTTCTAATTCCCACGAATATTTCACAACCAAGTTTTATGAAACTCAAGGTAATGAACGCTGGTGTACCACAAGGCTCATGTCTTGGTCCCCTTCTTCTCCTCGTTCATGTCACTGACCTTCTATGAGCTGTCCAAGGATTACGAGTGTCCATGTATCCCCTCGACATCGCTTAACCATATTGTACCGGGGCTCTTTGGGTCAGACTACTGCCCGGGGGCTTAAAACAATAATTAGTATGCCATTGTAACTTCGTACAATAGGGTCATTCCAAATAAGCACAACAGATGCATGTCAGGTGACATTCTCAAACGTGCTTCTAATCTTAACCACGAGAACCCATGCATCTGCCAGCAAGATATATCTCATTTGGTTCAGGTTTTATGCTCAATTGAATACTTAGCCAATTGATGCAAAATGTGTTTTTTTCATGAGATGGCAAGTTCAAGTTCAAGCATATGAAAAACAAAATTTTCTATCCCACCTCAATCTGCATTTACTTCAAGTAAACTATGAACGATTGTAGACATTTAAAAGTTTCGCGTAATTGAAGACCAACGTATTTGTAGAATATTGCTTCAAAGACCACTTTTTCCCATCATATCTTTTCCCATGATATTCCCTCTTTGGAAAGTTATGCGATAAGTAGATGCCAGTCTCGTCTTGCACAGATATGAGGATACCCCCTCGTTTTGAGCAAGTATGGCACAACCATAAAATGCATTCCTATAAGGATCAAATCCATTTCATTATGAACTGTTCTAAAATGATTTCTTTGGAATAAAAAGGGTAAATAAATTGCACCATGAAAAAATCTGTCCAAAAAACCCTTTGGTTATCATATTACCCCCGGTGTTGGCAAGTGTTGCTATTTGACACCCTTCCAGACTCCGTTTTGCTTCCATATTTGCAGATAAATAAGCTATAAGGTGTAGAAGTCCATGTAAAAAATTGCAGAAATGTACCTCCTTGGGACACAAGATTTCTAACCCGTTGAAGTTAGCCAACTTTGACCGTTTTGAGCGTGCATCCATTTTGACAGAGCTATTGTTCTCATATCAGAACAAAATTTCTTTAGTGATGGGACTTTTTCAGAACTTCTGCATGTGCACATGTGGATGATATAAATAGCTATCTTAAGCGTTGCAGGACTTTTGCAAGATACCGTCCGAAAGTATGGAAAAATAGACTTTTCGGCAAAAATTGAGAGATTTTGCAACCCCCCTGGACAAAGGAATTTTGCGAAGAGCATTTGGTTGATTAAAATATAGCATCTGCAGTGGATCAGTATTCTATTCCTTAAAACTGAAAAGCATCATGGCATTTGTCGATCAGAAAGCCAAAACCAAAATCCTTTTCCCAGACACATTTTGGGGCCAAAATCAAATTTGGTTCAAACTTTGAAGCAATATTCTACAAATACGTTGGCCTTCGATTACGCGAAACTTTAAATTTCTACAATCATTCATGGTGTACTATAGGTAAATGCAGATAGAGATGGGATAGGAAATTTTGTTTTTCAAATATTTGAACTTGAATTTGCCATCTCATGAAAAAGCGCATTTTGCATCAGTTGGCTAAATATTCAATTGATCATAAAACCTGAACCAAATGAGATATCTTGCTGAAAATTTTTTTCTGGGGTTCTCAGATGCACGCGTGTCAGTGGTTAAAATTAAATGGACTTTTGAGAACGTCACCTGACATGCATCCGTTGTGCTTATTTGGAATGACCCAATAGTGATAAAATTTATTATAAGTCTAGAACTTGGTGCTAACTGGTCACGTGGTTTGTTGCCAGGCAACCAAACAATAGGAACATATTGCAATAAACATCTGTACTGACGAAGTAATGAGTGCTAATTATTGCAGAAGATAAGGTTTGCAACCTGAATGAACCATTGTAAAGTGAAGAGAATATCAGTGCCCATCGATTTATATCACAATTGCGAAATTTTATCCTTCTTTATTAGGAGTATGACGTCATCAATTTGAATCAAGTCATAGAACTTCTAATTTGCTGATGTCAACAAATATTTACAATTGCCAATTAAACAAATAGGAAAATTCAAGGATGTTTCAGCTCTCCTTTTTTACCCCATGTTTTATAATCAAAAGTTTTTTTGAGGGGGGGGGCATTTTTTGCCCCCGGGCGCAATAGGGCTAACTGAAGGAGGCAATCATCAGTGACCATGGACAAGTCTGGCATTCAAATGAAATGCCATTATCAGTTTCAGAAATCGATGGTAATTTCAATAGCAAGTAAATCATAGACCAGAATGAAGTTTGGAATCTTGGTGTCCATACAAACCCCCTTGCATCATTTTCCTAATTTCTCGGTATGAGTGACTTTACCAAACAAAATTTTCACATTTAAAGGCGCTGGGTCACGTAACCGTAAACAAACCTGTTATCTCTATAATCTATATTGTTGTCTACACGTGGCCATTGTGCTCTGCACAGATTTTGGTGGATGGGGTGAATCCACTAGAAAGTTACTTCAAAAAATCCACCAATATCTCAAAATCGTACAACATATGAGTGTTTCGTTTGTTTCTCTACAAAGCTCAAGAGTCCATCTTCAAAGTAGCACTGTCATTTTGAGAAACATAGTTGAAGATCTCTGTGATGCGGCTTATCAAAATACTGCAAAATCGTTATTTCGAAAGAAGTTTGTTTACATTACGTGACCCTGCCCCTTGAAGTTAGCTTTTGACGGATTGACACGTTAGTTTGAATACTGGCTACTCACCTGGTACTATTACAATAGAAATGACTATATAAACAATACTATAAATTTCATGGTCCAAACTGACGAGTGTCTGATGAAACGCGTATTTGGTGTAAAATTTGGTATAACAACATTGTTGGTAAGTAATTACATGATTTTCTTGCAGGTTGAAAAGTTTTATCTCCAGTTGCAGGTTTATTTTATATTATGATTATTCTTCTTTCACAGGAGTTGATAGTGTTTGCCTACAGGTTACAATTTCATTGTATGCCGGTAGGTTTATTATGATGAGTCCGCTATTGAAAGCTATTTCATGAAGTCCATGTTAACACGCTTCGATTATAATATCTTCTTCAGTATTCAGAAACTGGCAAAGATCTCTCGATCCGAACCTTTAAAGACCCTGTGCTCCCCAAGATCCTCTGCATGCGCACAAACCAGCAAAATATCAGTTACTGTAAACAACACACTTCGACCAAAGAATATGGGGAAATGAATAGCTTTAAGGAGAAAAGCTTCCCTAATTCTTCAATTACTTTTGGGAATGTCTTTTGTTTGAGTTCAAAGCGATGACTTCGTAACGTTCATTTGAAAGTTGACACGACAACGCACAGTCTTGCGATTGCTAGGCCATGATCTTTTTCATATTTTCATACAGTATGAAATTCAAGCCAAAAGTTTAAGACCACATTTTCGTCAACAACGTTTCTTGACGTAACAAAATAGACCCCCAGCGCTCGACCTATTTTAATATCTTAGAGCTTGCTTGGGTAAACTTTCCATGTAGATTCCTATGTTGTTTTTTGAATTTCCGCACCGTTTTGCTATGACGCCATAATGAAATAAATAAAAATTCTAGGAAATTGTAATGGTTCTGCCGACAAGGAGTGTGATCCGAAAATTTTGTTACTAAGCTGGATTTTACATCGATCTATGCACAAGTCATTTCTATGATTGTTTGCAAAACATTGAAACCATGCGCACAAATTTGCTTCAGGGAAATCGGTAGTGGAGAGCCTTCCGTCCAAACCCAAAGCTTTGGCCAAAAGTTTAAGACCACAACTTTATTTTTAGTTTGGAGTAACAAATTGCATTGTTATTCAAATCAATATTATATAACTCCTCAATAATACGAATTCTCGAATTTCAAAGGCTCTCACATCATAATGACAGGACTCATTTTCACGCTTTTCTAAGTGTGGTCTTGAACTTTTGGCCAAAGCCTTGGACTGAAGGCTCTCCACTACCATTTTCTATGCAGCAATATTTTCCATAAAGCAATATTTTCCATAAGGCTTAAATATTTTGCTAACAAATCATAGAAGTGCAATTTCCATAGATAGATATAAATAGTAACACAATATTTGGGTCACAGCCCTTGTCGGCAAAACGACTACAATTTCCGAGAATTTCTACAGATTTCACCGTGACGTCATAGCAAAATGGCGCAGAAATTCAAAAAACAACATCGAAATTCGGAATCTACAGGGAAAGCTAATCTAGACAAATCCTAAGAGAGTAAAATAGGCAGAGCGCTAGGGTTCTATTTCGTTACGCCAAGAAACGTTGTCGACAAAATTGTGGTCTTAAACTTTTGGCCGCAACTGTATTTGAGAATAATACAGTGCATGAGGCAAACGAAACTAGTGAATGCATGCTGCAAAACTATGATATTATGTACGCTAAGCAAACAGAAGCTGCTAAAACATTTCCCATTTTGCAAGAACTAAAATCTTCCAAAATGGGAAATGAAAATAAAATATATGGAAATAAATTGATTCTTAACAGAATCTCACAACGATTCTCCCAGAAACTTGGGTCTGCAGGGTAGGTAGGCTGGGGAAATGGGTAGTGTTGATTGCTGGAAAACAGACGACCCTCAAGCGATAAATCAAAATTCATTCTGTGAAGGGCAGATGGAAAAACGAACCTCTTATAGTATCTATATTCTTAGTATCAATTTTTACCAATTTCATTCTGTGAAGGAGGGCGGTACAAGCGGTTGAGGTTAGAGTAACACTGTCCTTTCCTGACCCACACTTCGCGCGAATCAAAAGGCAAACTAATATCTGAGAATAGTTGTCTAAAAAATGTGAACATAAATAGACAAACAGAAAACAACAAACAAACGAAGAGCCAATGTATTGGAACCAGAATAAAATTATGACTTATAATGATGAAGATTCTACAGATGAAATTATAAATTGTTAGGATTATGTTCTGATACCTGAGCAAAGCAGTTTCCATCGAAAACTCGTACATCTAAAAGCAGGGCAGGGCAGAGCTGGCAAGTACTTTTTTCACGTTCGCGACAAAAATCAAGCAAGTGCTACTATGAATGCTAAACGGCTCGAATTCACATTCAAAGGGGCAGGTGCATTTTTGCGTCAATGGCAACAAAACATGATAGGACAGAGTGAAAGGGATCTTACTCTCCCTCTTTTTGATGTGCAGCAACAACCATTGACAGCTAATCGGGTAGCTAAAAAACCATTCTTCCTAGAGAAATACAGGTTTGAGGATACGGAGCACTTTTTGTTGCTCTGCCCTTCATTTGATGTTCAACGGCAAGATCTTCTCGCTGGAATTGCTGAATTACTACGACCAGTCGTACAAATTGCCGATCTCTCAAATAATGCTTTGACCCAGCTTTTGTTATATGGCGATAACGACCTTTCAAATAACGTGAATAGAAGTATACTCGAATTAACTTTACGTTTTATCCATGAAACTGGTCGGTTTGATTGAGATTTTTGCAACCTGAGTACTATGCAACCACCACGTCCCTTTATGTAAACGTTCTTTTTCATTGTAAATTCTTTTTCCCATCAGATGTCAGGCACTTTATCCACTAAATCGAACGAGTTATGTTCGCAACATCATTTCAGTCATTTCAACACTGACCTGACATCTGATGTGGAACAGAATCTGGTACATTATCCATTAATTTTTAGTCGTTTGTAATGCAGTTGTAGTCAGTTCAACGTTGCATGTCCTTTTATATTGGCCATGGGGTAGTCATTATCTTTCGCTCCCCATGGAATCGTACCCGTAGTGTCGTATAGTAATTAGAAACATTTAGTTAGATGTAGCACAAATTGTAAACTTTTTTTATATTTGCATAAAAAAAAGAAATAAAGGTCAAAAAGCAAAGATCTATAGCCAGATGGCTCAAAACGAGGGCTTAGTTAGACCTGCCCCAAGTCTATTTCGTGATCTGCGATAAGTCTGTCTGAGCGTAAAATTGATGAAATATACTTTCAGTAAGTCTAGGGCTTGGTTAAAGTTCTCCGAAAAGGAAAATAGTCTTGTGTCGTTCCCAGAAACTATGTCTAACGTTTCAAAAGCAGTTGTGTCGCATGTTAATAGTCTACTATCACTGTTCACTGGGGCATTTAAAAAAACATAGCACGTTGGGCGGGCAGTTAAATAATCTATGGAAAGACAGGACAAAATATGGAGTTGCTTTAAAAACAGCAATTCTATTGTTCTCTTAAAATGTCAATATAAAGCAATTTTTCGCAGAAAGGGTTCATGCGTCGCTTTAGGCCCCGTCCACACGTATACGTGTACGTTTTGTAAACGCATAGGATGTTTTCCGTCCACACTGATCCACTAATCGTTTATGGAGCGTTTTAGCCTGTCCACACGTAAACGCCAAAACAATGGGAAATGAATGATGAGCATGAAATCTATGACGTCATCGTTTACAAAAGTATGCGTTTACGACCGTCCACACGAAAACGCAAAAACAGTGTTTTCAAAAAAACTGTGAATGACTGGTGAATATGAAGTCTGTGACGTCACCGTTTACGAAAGTATGCGTTTACGACCGTCCACACGGAGACGTGAAAATAGCGTCTTCAAAAGTATCCACTTTGGAAAGCGTTTTCGAATGTATGCGTTTAGGATAACTTGAAACGCCGTTTACGTGTGGACGCAAGGTGTAAACGTATAAGAATGTATGCGTTTACAGACGTAAACGTATACGTGTGGACGGGGCCTTAAAGGACAAGTCCGGGGATGCTATAATTGTTGATTATTCAAGAGATTACACTGTCGTGAATTGTATGTAGAACTTCTTTTTAAATTTTTTGTCTCTTTTTATCTGCGAAACTATATTTCAATCTGCCAATAAGTGCGAAATGAGGTCATTTTCTATGACGTCACTTCACGTTGACCTGAACAAGGCTGCAAATGTGTTGATATGTCATACCATTCACATTGCTGGCCTCCTTATCGCACTTTCGCACACTAGTACAAAATACAAAACTGCGACGATATTTGGTCTAACTTACGAAGATTCATTAACCAAGTTACGGAAGTTGGAGGCATCAAAACTCTGGTGTTCAGCATTTGGTAAAGTTGCTTTTTAACAATAATATTATCAACCCCGGACTTGTCCTTTAAAATTTTCATTACATTTTTCGAAATAAAACAAACTAAAACGGGCAGTGAGACTCATAGGGTTCAAAAAACAAAACGAACATAGTGCACCCCTTTTCAAATCGTATGGCCTACTAAATTTAGATGACTTTTACAAGCTAGAGTGCGGTAAGTTCATGTATGTCGTATCAAAAGGAAAGGTAGAGGCACATTTTCAAAAGCTCTTCCAATTAGTTAATTCAAGGCATAACATTCAAACGAGACAGACAACTGCAGGCCACCAAACTAAAAACAAAATTTTATCACAAATTATGGAGTAAAGGTATGGAATGAAATTCCGAGAGAAATACGAGATACTAAGAGTAAGAAAGTTTTTACTAAACGATATAAACACGGCTATTAGATAACTACAATTGGAAATTAACTTCTCCCATTCTCCGAATACCTCGCTTTGCAACCTCTTACGGGCAACGCAGTCTCTCATATTGAGGTGTCACCGTGTGGAATAAACTAAGCATTGAAATAAAGAATTCCCCTTCACTGGCTACTTTCAAAAATTTGCTGAAACAATTATTGAAAAATCAAAGGGAGTGAAAGTTCCTGTACAGCATCGAATTTTTTTCTTTCTTAACCAGAATATATTGCATATCAATTTTTCGTTTCGTTTGTTTTGAACTGCATGTAAATTAGCTTAGGTTGTATTAGACAGGACACTTTGTAAATCAGTTTTCTTTTCTTAATTACTGAATGTATTACCTTGTATAAATAAATGAAAATAAAATCAAATCAAATCAATCTTCCATATGCAACACCTGAAACTGACTAAACTCCAATATGACCATGATCATTTGCAGAACGGTTTTTCCCTTTTTTTCTGTTTTTTCTTCCCTTCCTTTTCTTTAGAATTCTTTTTAGTGTTGATGTTAAAAATATCTTTTTCATATTCATTAATATTGCTAAATGTTAGCTTGACAGAGGCAACGGGCACCGAGCTCGAAAGCTGATTAGAGTTCTTTCTAGCTGTCCTAAGCTGCACACTTGTTACTAATTCGGTAGAGAGTAGCATCATAAACTTGTATCTTAAATCTTGTTCACACCCATAGCTGCCGTAGATATTTCGTATATATTAGCTGATAGCTTGAATTTTTGATGAAATGAAAAATGAAAAGATGAAATCAAATGCAGAAAGTTCTCTTTTATAAATCGACAACGCTATAAACCCTTTAAAAGTTAATCCAAAACTTTAAATACGATGCTATAATTCTTCTCTTTGAAAGCTTACTTCATCTTGATACTGCTGGTGAACATTAGAAGTGCTATCTTTGAAGCAACCACTTATTTGCCTTTTCTCTGCCATAAATCGGCAACAACTTGTCAGATGGAGTGGCTAAAGAATGTCATTTAAAGCGAATCCAAATAACACAACATCGAATGCTTAAAATCTTACAGTTCAAAAATTATAGATACTCAACAAACATCCTGCATAAATGCTATGGAATCTTAAAAGTAAAAGATCTCTATGAATCAAAAATTCTTAACTTCATGCATAAAGTGCATCATAACCCAGAAAAACTTCCAAATGCATTTCACAACTATTTTGAAACCAACGAGGGTAAATATAAATACGAAACAAGACAAAGAAAAGACTATAAACTATGCAGAACCCGCAAGCACTGGGGTGACCAAATGCTTAAAAATAAAGGAGCAAGACTCTGGAATAACCTCCCGGACAACATCACACATATCAATAACGTAAAAATATTTTCTGACGAAATAAAAATCTTAAAATCCTTCAATACCAATAAAAATGTCACAAAAACAACAAATCAAATGAAATAAAAATCGAATCGACCTTTAAATAAACGATCTAAAAAGAAAATTAATCATTATATTTTTACCAATTAGCCATTACTATTCTTCGCGTTACGTTTTGTATATATTTCGCATTTTTTTTCTGTTCCCAAAGCGGCTCAGACAAGATAAGCTTTGCTTTTTCTGAGTTGTATAAGTTATACAGTACGTTGTATTATGTATTTCTTATAAACAAAGTTTGAATTGAATTGAATGATCGACTCAAACAAGGTCTCAACCTCGCAAGTTCAAACCTGATCATAGGCAGTTCGGATACTATTGTTGTGCTGTCTGAACTAACCATGAAACAATAATGATTCAATACTCACCCAAGCCAAGCAAGAATGTTTTTCATTCCGTTAGCACATCGTGTTTTGGTTAGGCCAGAGCATTAAATTCTGAATCCAAACTGAATTGCAACAACATCCCCCCCCCCCCGAAGCATACCGAACAATTTCATTTGGGTATGTTTGGGAGGCGGAATGTTGTTGCAGTTCAGTTTGGATTCAGAATAGACGATTACGCTAAAGATGGCGGCGAGGAACTTTTTACCAAGAATCATTGTGTTCTGTCTTCAAATTCCTACAGAATCGTTAAGGATTCGTGATTAGAATGCAATGCATCTTGGTAAAAATTTCCTCGCCGCCATCTTTAGCGTAATGGTCTATTTGAAGCTCGGGCCTAACCAAAACACGATGTTCCCACGGAATACAAACATTCCTGCTTGGCTTGGGTGAGTATTGAATCATTATTGTTTCATGGTTAGTTCAGACAGCAAAACAATAGTGTCCGAACTGCCCATGGCCTGACCTTTGGAACAGAATAAAAACTGAGAGCAGAAAGCTAAAGTGTTAGGTCACCCTACAGTCATTTCATTTCATTCATTTTATATATTTAAGGAGGGTTGCCCTTCAACAAGTTGATTTTCAAGGGGCCCCTCCATATAGTATAGAGCAGTATAGAGCAACAGAAGAGCGACTACTTACTTTGCAACGGGCAGATGGATAAAAGATTAAAATCTGATCTGGCAACTTTAGAGATTTCATTCACAACTGGAATTGTTTGAAGAGCGAATTCCGACATACATCTGGAATCTGATGTGATTTTCTGCGGATTTCTGCTGCTGCCATAAAAAAGCGATAGCAGGTGGAACTGCCAAGGGTTTAATACTGCTTGAATTCTGGGATCGATCAGCGAAAATCGCTGCGACTATTATGCGCAGGTTTCGTTGTTCAACAGGAAAACATAAAGCCCGAGGCCTTGAAAGTACAGACAGCTTGCGAGGTCTGTGCATTAAGACCGAGGGCTTTCCATTTTCCTGTCCAACAACAAAACCAGTTAGAATGAGTTTATTACCTGATAACTTCTAATTCTGATTCATCGTCCAGTCAAAGGCATTCTGTTACTGTCATGTCACTGAATTTATCTCACAGGCTTAAAGAAGTTGCTGCGTCAAAAAAACTCCTCCTTGTATGGTAATTTACAGGCCAAAAGTAAAACCGCGGGAAATGTGCGATTAACCCATGGGAGTGGCGGGATTCTCGTATTGCCTCCTTTTCGAGACATCAATCAGGTAATGGGGATTCGTAACAAAAGCGTAACGGGTCAGGCTCTCGTTTATTTAAACTGCTCATGCAAACCAAAATTGTATCAATACATAGTAAACATTGATTTTCATTTTATATTCTTTATGCACTGTAACACCGTCGGCAGAGGCCGCTTTTCAGGGTGCCGTGACAAAAACTTAAAATCTAAAATTTACAAGTAAAATATATCAACAAACGAAACTAAATAATCTAATTACAAAGTTAAAGTAAAATTAAAATCATTATTTACATGATTATTATATCGTGAGCGGCAGGACACAACCAGACCGGACCAGAGCAAACCGGACTCCATGCCCACCCTGAAATAAGACACCATTACGGCACCTCATGGCAGGCAAAGAATCCGACTGACCCCAGTCCAATCCACTTTAACTTTGTAATTAGATTATTTAGTTTCGTTTGTTAATATATTTTACTTGTAAATTTTAGATTTTAAGTTTATGTCACGGCCCCCTGAAAAGCGGCCTTTGCCGACGGTGTTACCGTGTATAAAGAATATAAAATGTAACTGAATGTTTACCGTGTATTGATACAATTTTGGTTTGCATGAGCAGTTTAAACGGGGTAAAACGGGGTCTAAGGGCTGATTTCCACTAAACAGAATTTTCCGCGCGGATTGGAAATCTATTCCTTATACGAGAGAAACAAAAAATCGCTTGAATATGAACAGAATACTCGCGTGACAACCTTTTTATTGTACAAAAAAGCCATCTGCTGGGAAAATTCTGCAGAGTGGAAATCAGCCTTAAAGCCAACTAAACACTGGATATGATTCCGTTAGGACTCTGAGTCAAAATCATGGGCCGTATGAAACTCTGAATTAAAAATAAGACACATTTACTGGATATGCCAAAAAAGTTAAGAAAAATCCTAATGCCTAGACCACTGGATGGCTATGAATGAATCGAGCTTTGCTTGACCGCCAGAAGATTGAATAATTTTTGAAATTGTCCTTGTGTTTCTAGGAGTATTGAGAATTTATGGAAAATCGGCTTTATGAAAAAATGCATTGCTTGTAAAATGCCAAAGAAGGACCTAAAATACTCGATCAACTCTTGAGAAATCTCTCAAACAAGGCGCAAAGGTAGTTGATGTCTCTCCAGGGTTACAGGAAATAAATGTTTCCAAAGAGATGGTCTGGCGTTGTATGAAAATACTTGTTAATTTTTTTAAAGGGTTGTCTTTCACAAAACAGCACTTTCTACTTTTTGAAAAATGTGGTGAAAATTTTGATACGATGCCTCAGTCCTTTCTTTGAAAATTTACTTTATTCTAACATTACCGGAGAGCAATAGATCTGCTGTTTATAAAGCAACCACTTATTTTGCCTTTTCTCTACCATAAATCAGCAACCACGTGTCAGATTGACTAAAACAAGGTCTCAAACTCTAAGTTGAAGCCTGACCTTTTCAACTGTTAAAAAACCGAGATGATCGAATCTACAGCTCCTCCACAGTAGCCACACAATCGGGGCACAATTATTTTGGGACACCCTGTACATGCTCTTAAAATATTTTTAATTATGGATTAAATTCGATACAAAAACAATGATCATCTGCCATTTTGAACAGGTAAGAAGGCAGGGAAATTCACATACCCTACCGGGTGTCATGTCACCCGGGTGTCATGCGTACCGGGTGTCATGTCACCAGCTCTTGTAGTATTAAATCGCAGAAAAACGAGTTGATTTCACATACCCCTAAGAGCTCCTTTAAGCTTCAGGGGGGAGAAGAGGCTTTATTTACAAAATCAAGTGGCAAGGATATATTTGGTAGCTTTTCAGTTCTTTTATCCCATATTTTGTGGAATCAACATACAATTTTGTAACTCAAATACATAAATTCAACACAGTTAGTCTTTATCCCAAACCATATCAAAATTAACATGCAAGGTTGCGTCGCCAAGTAAATGAAAATATTTGGTAAATCATAGAACCTTGCATAAGTGGGGGGGGGACTTATTTCAAATTTTGACCAAGTGGGGAGGGGTGTATTAGAAAGGGGGCTTAACAGAGGATTTAAGGTAGTATTTCTATCGCGTTTGATTCATCAAGTCTAGGCCATGGCCCGAGGATTTGCACTTGTGAATCATTGGGAGCACGGCCATTGCAAGAAATCTATTTTCAATTCGACAAGGCAAAAAACGATGTTTAAAGTCTTAGACACGGCAGACTCGTTGCTTTTAACACAATTCGATTCGACAACGAAAAATAACGATGTTAAACTGGGCCTCAATGTTGTAATTCAAGGTCATATGTTAGCTTAGAATTTTGCAGTTTAAAGAAATCGGAAGATGGTCTGGGAGCTACAGGCAATAAAAATTCTGGGCATTTTTCCACTCACCCGGTTACGGCATTGCCTGTAAACAATTATGGAAAGTAGTTTTTCGTAACATGTCACCGAACATTCTTAATCTAGATATCGTCCTCAGGGGTGAGCGAGGGACTCTTTCTTTGGAAATGAGTATTTACACCGTGTGACTCTGAAAAACATTACGAACTAGATCGCATATAGCTCCAGGAAAGCATCCATTATGAACAAAAACGAGGTATCAGCATGAACAAGGGCAGATTTTGTAATACAATAGCATCAGTCGCTTGGGTCCACACCTCAATTCAAAGCGATTAGCAAATGCAGACAAAAGAAATTCTCGCAAGCAGAAATTCAAAACAAACGTAGCCGCAAAGTTGCCCTGAAACCAGTACGGCAAACTCTCACTTAGTGCGGGCAAAGGAGGCTTTTAAGAGAAGTTATGTGCTTATAACGAAAGACGAAGGGTAAATCCATAGTTCTGTCTGGCGGATTTGTTCTATTTGACTCAGGAGCTGCGGAGTAACTGTTTACATTTGAGCAATAAATATGCAAGAATTGTAATGCCCTCTGCTCGGCTTCTGAATCACGTAAACAAAATCCGCGAGACAGAACTTTAGATTTACCCCTCTTATTTCGTATTAAGCACATGACTTCTATTAAAGGGCTCCCTTTGCCTGCACCTTAGTTAGTCGTACTGGTTTCATGCAACTTTGCGGCTACGCTTGTTTTGAATTTTATGCTTGAGAGATTTTCTTTTGTTTGCATTTGCTAATCGCTTTGAATTTAGTTGTGAACCAACGAAACTGATGATATTGTATTACAAAATCTGCCGTTGTTACCAGCATGCAGTAAAGAAGCCTGCATGGAGACTGCACCTGAGAAAATAGTCTGCGTATCGCCACTCACTTTGTGTAGTGCGTGCTTCAGCATTTATTTGAAAACAAAGAGAAAGTATAGTTTAACAGCCAATAACATCGCTTTCCAGCAAAACGAGGAAGTAATCAGATTTGAGAACGGTTATCATGTGATTGAATCTCAGGTTTCGCTTTGCTCTATACACATACGCTAAGTAGAACGGGCTATTGCAACTGTTTTTGAAATGAAATGCTGACTCAAGCAAAATGCAATATTGAGCGGCGTTGCGCAGACTTTCCTGGGTATTGTCTGTACGTAGGATAGTAGTGCAGCAGTATCGTGCATATGAGAAACAACTTTTTCAAATTCAGGCCCGATTCGTTTCTTATAAAATAAGATAAACCTACAAGACAGCACAGCTAGAGCACAAATCTTTAAAAAGGTCGGTGTAAAATTCTGTTCCATTTTTCACTTTGAATTAAAGTGCTTGAAAGAAACTTTGGGCAATTTGCTATAAACCTAGTTTGATATCTTGATTAATTTCATAATGGCGGCATTTATACATTTTGAGGTTAAGACGTCAATCCTTGACCAGAAGAACTAAGGATTTCTGCTTGCTACCAAGTTGTAGACATTCATGAACTATGATTTTCTCGCAGACTGTATCAATTTTCATAGAGCAATTTAAGATTTACGATGATTTCAATATCTTAAAAATTTTTCATGAAGTTTTACAAAGATAATCAAAATGCTGTCATTTTGAAAAAAATCAAAACATCATAAAATTGCCACGGTAGATTTACTGCAAATTACCCAAAGTTCCTTCTAAGACTGCGCTCACACGATGCCGGCACATTTTGAAAACGGTGAAAAATGTGACGGAAAGGCTTTCCGTTCACACGAAAACGGCACATTTTTTTGCCGGCAGATTTTGAAAACGGTAGATTTTGAAAACGGAACTCTAACCGACACACTTCGGAAACAGCATCGTGTAAATCTATGAAAATGATCAATACAGAACAGTTTTGGACGCTTTTGGAACGAGACTGATCGATTCTTAGCATCAAATTCTAGGTACACTTCTTTGGCATCAAAGTCTTGCAACGAGTTTTTGCCGTCTAGGTTCCTATCGTTTTCAAATCGTTGCGGTAGCGTGTGAACGCTAGCTCAAACTTTGCATCCGTCACATTTTTCACCGTTTTCAAAATGTGCTGGCATCGTGTGATCGCAGTCTAAGTCATTCAATTCATGAAAAAATTGGTATAATTTTACTCCACCTTTTAAAGATATGAAAGATATGAGCTATGCTTTATAAGACAGGATAGAGTTTCTCATAACAAATATAATGTATATACTATGGATCAACTACTCAGACATGAGCTCCATAATTGTGAAAAAATATATAGTTTTGAATTGTTCAAGTAAATTTTCACTTTCAGGAAGGAGCTCTTTGTTTTTGTTGCATAAAGAAATTCTCCTTTTTTTCATTTGAATAGGTACAGCCTGCAGGACAGAGTCCGCTCGATTATTGATAAGGCCAGACTAACAGACGATTGATCTCATAATTGTTTGACCGTTGAGGAACTGACAAAGGTTGACCGATCAGTTATGACAAACAAAATAATCAACAGGCAATGTCCCAAAAGCCTTTGGGATGAATATCATCATAGGACCCAGCAGTCAAACAACAGAACAAGGAATTGCAGGGACCTGCAAATCCCAAGAAATAACCTTGAATGTGTCAAGAAAGGTTCCCACTATTCGGCTCTGAAAGCTTGAAACGATATTCCCATCAATACAGTAAAACCCGTAAAAGAACATACCTTTCTAAAAAACAGACTGACTTGGTTCTTATAAATGACGTACTTATGAAATTTTCAGGGTGTGGCTCTTATCGCAAGGACACTTGTTACTACGATGAATACATAGCTATACAGTGTGTCTTAAATAAACTTGAGGGTAGAATGACTGCATTTAAATATTAGAGGGTATGGCATTGTGTTGTTGACAAAGCACTTTATATCATACAGCTTGATAAAACAATTTGCATATCCCTGGAAACTGTTAGAGGCGCTCAGTTATCAATAGTTGGGAGTATGTTTACACTAATATGATGAAATTTCATAATTAAGTGTACCATCTCATAAGAACATTGTAGCAAATCAATCTGTTTTTGGTTCTTATCTTAGAGCTCCCTACACTTAGTGGATTCATTCAAATAGCGACTGAAAAGTTATTATACGAGCTGGAACAGTAGCTTCTAATAGATAGGTTATATACAGTACATAATTTAGCTTTAACTGTACATAGATTGAATTAATGTAATTAATGTATTTATTTTCTTAATTGGTATTGAGTTGCAAGCTGAAGAGATTTTTGTGTACCAGGTGACCCAAAAAAATGACCCGACGCGATCTGTTATGGAAAAACGATTAAGAGGCCGATTGAGATGATTCAAACGTAGCTCTATCGCTCAAAGACTATTCTACATTATGAGTATATTGCGCAATTTTTTAAGCACGGTAAATTTCCAGAATTAAGGATTTCGAGGAAGATGGCAAGCTTGAAATCGTGAAAAAGTCACCAAAACAGGGGAAGATCTGAAATGGCTGTAAATCGATCCCCTGTCTTTGACAACTTTTCCAGGAAATCAAGCTTGCCATTTTCATCGAAATCCTTAATTCTGGAAATTTACCGTGCTTAAAAATATTGGGAAAAATCCTCATAATGTAGCGAAGTCTTTGAGAGACAGAATTACGTCTGAAGCATCTCAATCGGCCTCTTAGTTGTCTTTCTATAACAGATCGCGTCGGGTCACTTTTTTGGGTCATCCGGTATAAAGAATTCAAAATAAAAATAGAATGAAAATAAAGTTCAATTCAAACGGAAAGCTGCAAAATTCAAAGGTTTCAATACATATTTTTTTGAAGAGAAACAAGTTTTTTTAGACCCGAACCAGTTTCTTATAAAATAGGGTATCATTTTGAAAATCAACGTCAGTGTGCCTTAAATTTGTGTTTTTTCTATGCGGGACACTGATGTATAGGGACCTGGCTATCTTCTGAGACGTTTCTTGAATATTTAAAGTTATGAATGCCCTCCGTAAGGCCAGTTCCAAAACATGGCGATTCATTCATTTATCGGACTAATCCCCAACTTTCCCAGTTAGTCCACCTTTTGGAAAATGTGGAGAAAGGCGAATTTCAAGTACGAAATTTGAACAAGCTTGAGAATGCTTCCTGGGGCACCTGGTATTATGCCTCTTTTAAAGGATTTACGGGCGGTTTACAAGAAATGGAAACGGAGCAAGCCCTAAGATAAGGATGAAAACAACTAACCTCCCAGGTGGTCCGGGCGCAAATTGCCTGCAACGAAGAAAAGACATCCATGAAGATTAAATTCACAGCGAACAGTGTCAACCTTAATTACTGACCTGATGAACATTTCACACCACAAACCGTAAAAGCTCTATTAAAACCCCCCATCTCTAATAAGCCCCTCCCCTCTGAGTCAAAATTTGAAATAAGCCCCCTTCTCTATTAAGCCCCCCTCCTCACTTATACAAAATTCTAGAATTTACCAAATGTTTTCCATTTATTTAGTTACACAACCTTGCACGTTAATTCTAGTATGGTTTGGGATAAAAACTGTGTCGACATTATGTATTTGAGCCGTAAAAAATGTGTATATTGATTCCGCAAAATATGGGATAAAAGAACTGAAGAGCTACCAAATTATATCCTTGTCACTTGATTTTGTGAATAAGCTCCCCTCTCTAATAAGCCCCCCTTCTGGAAGGTCCGAAATTAAATAAGGCCCCCGGGGGCTTAGTAGAGCTTTTACGGTACTTTCTTCGTTGTGGACGTACATCATGTGGCGTAGCCCCACTACATAATGACCCTAAAATCACGCTCATCTCCTTGAGTTGAATTTTGTTGTTGTTATCGCTCCACTGAGGGCCTTATTCCTCTAGAGCTGTAAAACGGCAAAAATATCCATTGGCGACGAGATTCTGTCGCCCCGTCGTTGTCAACCGATCAGGATGTGTCTTAGAGGAAAGCGGTTTTTGCTTTGTGGCAAGAATGATCCTTTATTGAAGTACACAATAGTGATAGAAGCTCCAACACTACTAAATCGAACTTTTGGTAGAGCAGCTGAAAAGTTTCATAGAGAATCAGTATGGAGCTTTACCGTTTCTACAAGCTTAGGGAAATGAGTCGCAGTTGTAGCGATATCTATTCTGGCAAAAAGTGAAACTATGACATGTAATCGAGTCTAGGTACATGCTCCCCATCAACGGGGAGAAACGGGGGTTCGTTTTCTTCGAAAACGATTATGTACATAATTTCGAGTATTTCGTTTATAAGCTGCATTTTCCCCTTTGGATGAAAATGCTCGAGAGTATTTCTACGAAGAATGCGCATTAAATAAGAGATTTCTTATGTTCATGAGATGCTTGTTAGCTAAGAAAAAAAGTTAAACTCGTTCGACTTTTGGAGTGCGTCATGCTGGTCTCTATCTCTATTAGCCAATCACGAATGAGTATTCGATAAAATGCTGTACTCGATGGAATTATGTCGTTTTTGTTGTTTATAGCAGCCATATCTGTCTTCAGAGAGACATAACAGAGGCAAACTTTGCTCAATGGAAATCATTTTATTCTCAAGTGCAAATGCTCTGAGCAGAATATGCAGCTCCACTCCGCAGCTTGGATTTTACCTCAGGTTTATCAACAGGCAAAAGATCTAACAGTATTTCAGAATGAAGTGGCCGACTTCAGTCAGGTAAAAAGTTAGAATATATTTGAGCATGTTCATGGTAAAATTGTACAAGTGGTACAACTGCTCAATGTGAAGTATTTGTCCTCCTTCTTTGACCGAGGAGTAATGACATATAAGATATTGCATGACCTCTGTCCCGATAATCTTCGCCACAAGCTCACTGAAAGATCTCAGATTTCAAACAATAGAACCAGCAACTGTAGTGATCTACAAATTGCCAGAGTGAGGTTAATGCAACGCGAAGTTTCTACTTTCCTGGTGTCATTAACTGGAATGATTTCGCTTACAGCAATCGAGAGACAGAGTCAATCGCTCGTTAGTTTAGAGAGTATCAATTGGACCTTCAAACACAAAGGACCCAAACACAAACCCTTGGTAGAGAAGCAATTCATATTATCATTATCATCATTTTCTGGCTATTAAACACATATCGTTACTTGTGTTTTTTGCTGAAGGCAAGGGCGTCGAGAGGATTTGGAGGCACTGGGGCGAAACTATGAATTGAGGCCCCCTGAGAGCAAAGCGTGCAGAAGACAGGGCAATATCTTACTTTATGAAGCCCCCTAGACCCCAAAGCCCTGGGGCAACCTCCGCTCCCCTCTCTCGGCGGCCATGCTGAAATGTAGTTCCGTGTATGAACATCGATAGAATGAAAATGAAAACAGCCTAGAATGTTGTCTCGGTATTCAGAAAGCAGTAGCATTCAACCGGGGACTGCCTTCTTTACTCGTTCGATGTTTCTTCTGGTATGACTAACGACTTTCTCAAGGTATTTACTTAGCCACATGCAAGGATATTTAGCAAGCAAATATTGACTGACTTTTCTTAACTATTCACAGGTTGTAAAGCACACACACAGAAGGGCTACTTTCGATAACGTTAGCATTTTTGTTAGCTTTATTACCAGCTTGTCTGCTCAACGAACGGAAAGGGAAAATTCTGGTAAATGAGGAAACGAGGACAACAAGCAAATGAATCAGAAGAAGGCAAATAAGTGTCAACAAGATAATATTGGTTAGTTTATCGGGTGAGTCAATAAAAATGCCCGGCGTTTGACAAAATCCTGATCCCTGAATATCAAAGCAATGATGTTGAAAACTGTCTTGCTTTGTCCCCGATATGTCAAATTAGCTTCAGTAATTTACCCTGCTTTAATCGGTTATTCCTTCCCGTCAAAATAGGAGATTTTCTGCAGAAAGCCCCTTTCGACAACCTGCAAAAACGAGCGAAAACATGGAATCCCCTTGAATAAGTTATTCACACTAGGGGGAAGACGTTTCAACCCGCCAAAACGAAAGCACGTGCCAAAGCGTGCTGAAAGTCGTCGCTGTGAGGCAAACACATTAGGGACTTTTGCTTGTAATTTTAGCACTTTTTTACGGTTTCTCAAAGGGATTCATTTTAGAAAATTGCCTGCAAAATCTGAACGCAGTGACCGATTTTAGACAGGAAAATGTCTAAAAATAATTGAACATGTTAGCTATTCAATCAGATATTGCAAAATATCATTGCTTTTATTTTCAGGGAGCAGTAGGATTTCAAACGCCGGGCGTTTTTTAGTCACCCGGTAGGATGTACTAAAATTCCTAAAAACCAGAGGAGGTTGACATTGACAAGAAAACCACACAACCGGTTGAGTTAGAAAAAACGTAGGGTGTTTGCAATCTCTTATTGATGCAATTTATCATGGAGCATCGCAGACAGCTTTATTTTGAAAGAAATGTTTATTGGAGTTCATGAGTTCATGATGCCAAAAGGACATGTTAGGATTGTGATTCTATCATACATATCAACTTCTGTTGTGAATAAGACCTCATGAACTCAAGTTCTGTGAATCGACAGTAAAAATAGGCTTGAAGTTTGCGCCTGAACAAAAGAAATAAATGGAAGCGCTCAAAAAAATAAGAACCAATTTAAGAATCTGAATTGCCTCATTTACCACTACATACCCAATATACAAGGACCCAGTTAGGCTGACTCAAAAATTTGATGCTCTTATACGTGGGTTTTTACTGTATGTACGAAAGATGTTACTATCAATTTTATGATAGATTAAGTAACATATTGAGCACTTCAAAAACATTTTCACTCCCACTCAGAATCAATGGATACTGACCAGATCATTACCAATTACCCGAAGAAACCATAAAAAATCTATGAAACTGCATAACTTGTCAACAATCAAAACTGGATTTTTGTCACCACAATCTGCAGAAGCAAGAAAGTTCACTTTCCCCTAAGTTGCATCCATGGATATAAATCATAGATCAAAGCACCACACAAAAGAACTTTTCTAACATGGGATGGAACTGCATCCATCAATAATAAATAAACTAGCAATAAGCCAGGACCGTCGAGAAGGGGGGTAGCCAGGGTAGTTGCCAGGGGGCCCGGGGTCTTTAGGGGCCCGGAAAAATATATTTCATGATTTTTTCTTTGTTTTCAGTTTTCCTCGAGGAACGCATCAAGGCCCGCGGGCCCACTACTGTCATTCTCAACTTAGTCCATGCGAGATAAAAGCATTTTACAGTTACATATGATGCTTTTAACAGTTTATAGGAGGGCGTTTCCATCTAAAAGCAGCATTTTAAAAGTGCATAGGAGGGTGTGATCCAAGAGAAAAGGGTGTGGTCCAAAAACTTTTCTGATGCCTCGAGCCGGAGGGCCCATTGTATCCTTGACTCCTGGGGCCCGGGACACCTCTCGACGGCCCTGCAATAAGCAACAGTTGATAGAATGCAGTGTCACACTTAAATCACACCTAAAGGGTTTGCTGGGGTAAAATGGTTTGGCTGGGGTAGCATGGATAGTATTGACACTGTGTCAATGAGGGTAGTTTGAGCAGTTCTAGCAACAGGGAAACTCTGAACAATAATCTAGGCAACGTTACCCAAAGTTTTGACCCTAACTTACCCATTAATGCCTTTTATATCAAATGCTTCAAATGAGAGTTCCTCCTTTTTATCGTAAAAGCATGTGTCATGAAGTTTGATTCTGCAAAAGTGCACTGACATTATAGAGCAATCTCTGTATGGCAAATCCCACACACATCCTCTGAAGGCCTGCTTCCAATTCATTTGCAATTTGAAATCACATGTGACTCTTTAATTGAGATTCACATGCAAATGTGCTGGTCAGGGAATTTCTCATACCTTAATTATCTAGCATGCAATGTGCCTAATAACCTATGATTTCATGCTTGATCTGTACAACATCAACCACGGGGACTAACATTAGACCTGAATACATTTTGAATTTTGACTCAAAGTGCCATTTTTCATGATGCCAGTAACTGTCATTTTTGCAACTACGGTAAAAGTCCTATTTAGCCCCCCTCTCAATTAAGCCCCTTTTGTAATAGGCCCCTCCCCTCTGAATAGAAATTTGAAATAAGCCACTCCTCTCTATTAAGCCCCCCTCCACTTATACAGAATGTATGTATGTATGTATGTAAAATATCTTTATCGTAAATAACAGGATTAAGCATACAGAGCTTGTTTTCAACCTGGTTTACGTAAAACGAAAAGAAAACTTACACATTAAACACTAAAATCATAGTTAACAAAAGAGACAGCCTTAAAATGTCCATAAAATATAATTTACATTTTAATTTAAAAACATCTAAAGATTCAATGTCCCAGAATTCTAGGATTTACAAAATTTTTTCCATTCATTTAGCTACACAACCTTGAATGTTAATTTTAGTATGGTTTGGGATAAAAGCTGTGTCAAATTTATGTATTTGAGCCGTAGGGTTGTAAGTTGATCCCGCAAAATAGGGGATAAAGGAACTGAAAAGCTACCTAATACCGTATATCCTCGTCACTTGATTTTGTAAATAAGCCACCCTTCTCTAATATGCCCCCTCTCTTTAGAGCCCCCTCCCATCTGGAAGGTCCAAAAGTAAATAAGTCCCCTGGGAGCTTAATAGGGCTTTTACAGTTGAAATGTAGCATAACCATTGTGTGTAAGTCAAATGTGCTAAAAATGATGTAGCTACTCAATCAACATTTGACAAAACCTTCAACGGATATGTAGATTTTTCAGTCTGTAAAAGTTTGAAAAATCTTTGTGTTTTGATCTTTCCAATTGGAATTTTTTAAAACAAATTTTATCTTGTTACAGCTGAATTTACCAAGTGATTGTGAATCAGAAATCAATGAACATTCTGTATGCCTAGAAATTACATTATACAGGGTGTCTCAAAAAATTGTTCGACGTTTGATAAAATATTGAAAATAAGGACAACGTGAACAAGCTCATGGAAAGATAAACCTGTTCCTGAGATTATGAAATAAATTTAGAGACTAAAATCGTGCAAATCGGTTGAAAATTAAAGCATTTAATTCACCTCAAAATGGCATTTTTGGTAAAAGCTCCATAGGCCATCATTTCTATTATTTCTCAATTGTTTCAGGGCGAACCAAGTTGGATTCAAACAGGTTGTCAACAACCTAGCTGTCAAGCATATAGATGCTTTGAGGAAACAGATTCAGTCTCTCGCCGATTATGTTCTGAACCACTGTTTTTGGACTTATGCAATGTAAGGAAATTTAGAGAATGATAGCAAGAAATAGTTTACTTTAGAAGTCTTATTTGGTTTGCTCTGATATAAACGAGAGGTATGAAATTGGATAAGCTTCTCTTACCTCCGTCTTCAAGCTTTTGCAATACCAGTAATCTGGGGGGTCTCTGGTTTCAGCATTCGCACAAATTTGAACTTCAAATGCTTGTAACTCCATGAATTTTTAGCGGATTTGCAAGATTCTTGTGTCAAAAATTAATCTAAAATCTCAGGAAAAGGGTGACTTAACCAAGGGTGCATTCAGCGTATCGTTATTTTTTAGCATTTAATCAAACGTCGAACAATTTTTTTGAGACACCCTGTAGATCTAAATAGGATTAGGATAAACAGGATGGATACAAAGGCAAAGTAGCCGGATCTTGGACTGCAGCTTTTCATATTTTAGCAAAGTGGTAAACACTGGTTGGGGGGGGGGAGTTGGAATCCACCACCCCCAAGCAAGATAGGGTCAAATCTTCCTATGATGATAAAATCCTGGAATCTGTGCAGCTACAGTAAAATATGTAAATATATTCTTTTGCAATTATGAATCAATGGCAGATAAACTAATGAACTTGTAAATAATGAAACTAAATCAAAATACAATGTGGGATTATATAATCCTTATAAAGCTTAACCTTTGTTTTTTGAAAATGTAATGCATTATAATTCAACCAACAGAAAGGCAAATCAAAAGAGTTTGAATAACATGTTTGAATAGGCAGGAGGGGCTATAAGGTCTGGAAACCGGGCTGAGAAAGGGCCCCTAACAATCTGTTCCTATCATATTATCTCAACAAAGGAAAAAAGTCCACATATATTTATCAGACTTCATTAGCCTAAAAGTTTGTTAATGCGTCAGTTGCATGGTACAGCATGTTCCAAAAAAACTTCACAGGGAGTACAAGGTACCTGAGGTTCTATCACTGTCACTATTCTGACTTCTAGTCTCACCAAAGGCATATTTCTTGGCCATTGTGGTCTACAAAAATCTTATAAAAAACGTGTAAACTGGAAAAATGGTGAACTCTTTTTTACTTTATGAACCGGCCAGAAGGGATAATTTCATGGGATAACTTTTCCATTTGGAGAAAATAAAGTTTGTAGGAAACAAAATTTCATGGATTCTACATTTTAGGTACATACTTCTGTGGATCTTACTTGAAACCCCCAAAATGCAAAAGCTTTCCCTGTAAAGTTTTTCCTCTAAAGTTAGTTGACGAGATAAAGCTTGCCCAGTCCCCTTGCACATGCAAGGGACTGGGGAAAGCTAAGAATAGATCTGGCTTTTAGCCAATGAAAATTGAGAACTCTTGCAGTGATCACCCTTTTCATGTGGTCAGGTTTTATGGAGATCAGACAATTCAAATGGCTGATGATTATTCAGCAGAGTTGAGTTCTCCTCAATAGCAAACTCGATAAGCTAGAAATTTTTTGGGATACAGAGAAACGAAAGAGACTTGCACTATGAGCACAATGATATCCAGTTGTTATTAGGTGTTGAGACTTCAGCAAAACAACATCATTGATTTTGGAAACAGTTTGACTTAGGCCAATTGACTGATGCCTGTTTGTTCATATGAAGATGCGGGGGAATGGAAGATGGAACTGTTCACATGAAGATGTTAAAGAACGATCCATGAAATGAGGGCGAGTGACTTGATGTGTTATGTTGTATTTGTTTTGTCTGTTTGTTTTCCAACTGTTTTCAGGGAATTTCCCTCTTTGTCATCCCTCTTTCCCTCTTTGGCATGATAAAAGGCAAACGCTGATAGGTCAGTTCAACAGACCTAATCCGCTAAGATTTGTTTTACCCATTTCAAGTCATGTGACCATTCTCTTGGGAAGGTTTAGCATATGCTACTTTTTGCATTTATGGCATAACTTTGCATGGCATGAAATATGTAAGAGAAGTCAAAAGATGTTTTATCAAAAGATTGATCACAAGACTTGAAATGGGTGTAAACAAACCTTGGCCGATTTTGTTTGTTGTTTATCAAATATCAATTGAGCTGAATTGAATCTATTTCTAAAAAAACTGTTGCCTTTAGCTCAGTCAATTAACTTTAAAGCACAGTCTTGCTTATCAGTCTCATAGACGTATGTATGGTTAACAGGAAGGCTTTTCTGAAAAAAAAGGAATCCTAGAGATTTTGCAGGGATTAATATTTGAAAGCAAAAGTGACTGCTGCTATAAGGGAATGCAAGATTTTAGGAAGTGAGATGCCCTGTGTGAATGGCTATGTTGTCTGGATTTCAGTGCAACATTCCAAATGTCTGCACACAAATGATCCACCCCCATTCTCTAAAATTGTATCCAATGAATAAAAATTGCTGATAAAATGCATAACAGAGTGTACTTGCATAGAAGCCATCATGCTCAACTACCAAATTTACATCCAAAATTGCCAGCACTTTCCCCTTAGCAGCCTTTCAACTATTTTTGAGATCCATTTCTTAATTCTTATGAATGTCAAATCAAATGTCTCCTATTTTATGAGGTTTTAGCATGAAAGAAAGAAAACAATGTGCTATCTTATACCGAATTTATTCATATACATGATCTCGGATCTTGATAGTAAACAACTGTCAAAGATTGATGACTCGCCCTGATAGCTGCTTTCCATGGTTACAAACAACGCCACAAAAACGGGCCTTGGCCTAACCATGATTACAAAGATTTTCTAGCACATTCCTTTATGTTGACACTATCCTGCAGTCGCTACTTCATAAACTTAACGGGCAGTATTAGTTGGCTGCGATAAACAGTCATATCCATTTGCTCCTTGCTTTTTAAAGTTCGGGAATATCAACTTGTTCGTAATAACTTTCCGCGAAGAAGCGATTTTGGTTACATGCTTGTCTCGTGTCATGGTTCTCAAGGCCTTCCCCCCCTCTTCAAGATTCCCTAAATTTTTGTAAATTTGCCAAGAAATGATATGTACCCTACTGCTAAAGATGTAGCTCTTAAAGACTGGAGAAACCCCAGATAAATGGATGTTATTTATTTTCCAGTTCATAAGAAATTACAATTGAACTGAACTGAGTGTGTCTTGTCTATGCAAATCAGCCAGTGCAAAAAACTTCCTAGTTATGATGACATGATGGATACCATACTGCCAATGAAATAAATCTTCTCCCATTAATAAGATGTATTACTCAGAAAACTGGGTAAAAAAGTACAGTATTACATCCATATGCATAATTTGCAAGCAAATAATTGTCATGCTATGCAATTGTATGTCTCCCCTCTCAAATGCTGACACAGGCATTCCCATAATAAGCACAGACTTTGGGACTTACATTATTCAAAGAAAAGATATCTAAAAAATTCAAAGCTGTATGCCATTTCATCCCTTCAGATTTGTCAGCTAGTGACCACAGTTTATTTACACTGACCACTGACATAAACAAATCTGCAAGACAGCAAAACATCAGCAGCATCTGGTAAAGAAAATCAAAAACCAGATCCACCATTACATTCACCACATGAAAATTTTCTACCAAATCATCATCACCAGCCACGATATCATATCAGATTTCTGATTACTGACTGGCAAAAATTATCAACACAAGACAAGCAGAGACAAATATCCCAAGCCAAACCTGCAAAAACCATACAATACAATCTGCAATGATAAATTAAGTGTGTAAACGTTATCCTGCCCTTCTTACGATACGATACGATACGATACGATACGATACGATACGATACCTCTCGTATCGTAGGTTTCTCCAGGACATAGGAAGTACTTTACCCCCAAAAAGAGGTCTTTTTAATGCTGAAATGGAAAGGAATTTCAGGCATTGAGATAACTGAAGAAAAGGACAAGTTCCGTCAAGTTCAGGGGAAGCTTACCCCCACCAATTTCCAAAGTCTCAGTAGATCTGCTAGGACCATACAACTAATGGAAACGAAAACGAAAGACCCTCCATTAACAGCCTTCTTGAAACCCATGACTTTCGCACGTCTCAGTTTACACGGCAAAATGTTGAAACCTTGACTGCAACTAACGGTGAACTTAAGCACAAAAAACATAAGATTCTTACCCATTTTCATCATGGCCATAATACATATTGATAAATCAATGTTGTATTAGTCTTAAACGTGTCTTTATAAGCCAGTAAGCAATTGTGTAATGAGGCAGTCGGGGTATAAAGTTGATAAGAAGCAGTTACTCTCGCTTGCAGCACTCCAAAGTTTTGATTACTTTGCTGATCAACATTACAGAAAAGAAAATCCCAGGTGTCTTTGCTTTGCTCCACCGCGCGGCTCGAGCGCCTACGCTGCAATAATTTACATTCTGACCGCTGCGTCGCCGCATACCCTTGTAAAAAGGAAACAAGATTGTGAGCATGTTGTGAGCAACTCAACTCTCAGATCGTCAAAAACTAAGAATCTCCAGTACTGGGAGAAGATAACTCAAGAAAATATTTATTTTGATAAAGGATCATTGACACATTTGATAAAGGATCCAATTCATTGCCATGGCCAACATCATTCGGCAGGTACAGTACATTAGTTAGCCTTGGCAAACTTTGTTTTGAAATGTTCACGAGGGAACAAGTAGCGAGGATGAAGATTGTTATGGAAACTCTCAGAGACTTGTACAAAACTGTGAATACTCAACATCTGATTATTTCAAACAACTGTCAGTACTGGCCGAAATTCATAGTTTCTGATACAAAATACGTGTAGACACAGGGAGCGTTTCTTATCTGGACTTTTCAAGGTGAGTAAGCTGTCCGATTGACTCAAACTCTCAAAGTCAAAGTTTAAGCGTTTGGAATTACACGGAATGGAACACGAGAACACGTAAATCACATTTCATTACAACAGCCGTATAAGCAGAACAGACACAAATTTTTCTTCGATACCATTCACGAGGGATTTAAGTTTTCTGAAAGCCAGTTTGTGAGAATATCAGATGTTTACTCTCGAGTACCGAATAATCGTCCCCCCCCCGCTTATTAATTTTTGAAAAATTTTCCAACCCCCCTGCTCTTATTCCAACCCCCTTTTATTAATTTTTGGAAAAATGAAATGATAGTAAACATAATTTCTGAATAAACGCAAGAAAGAGTCGCAAGAAGTGCATTCAACAGAAACAGAACTAAAAAGTAAATGTATTAGTAACATCACCGTTCACATAAGTATATATAAGAGACGTGTTTACCTAAGAAAACGACTATTTTCTATTTCTCCAAGACCCCTCCCACCGATTATTCCAACCCCCCGATTACTGTTATATTGAACCATTTCCAACCCCCCCGATTATTCTCACCCCCCCGTTTATTCGGTACTCCAGAGTAACATAAGGTCTAAACAGCAATGATTCTGATTTTTGATATTTTCCTCTGCCTTCTAAGATTTACAATCGTTTTACCTTGCCAACGAAATGCACCATTTTACAGCTACCGGCGGGAGGGGGGGGGGGGTACTCGTGTATATTCAGGATAGTGGTATTCAGGCTGGGGGTACAAAGACACCAACCCATAAAACTATTTCTAGCATAAAAATTGACCCGAAAAATAATTTGGCTCATCCAACATTACCAAACGTTATGAATTCAGTATCTTAAATATTTGGTCTATGGAAAATTGCAAAACTAATTAGACTATCATAATCTACTTCTATTCTGGTCTGGTATCGTATTATCATATCAACTACATTGTTTAGAAGTTAGAAAGTTCTCTCTTATAAGCCAACCCTTTAAAGATTTAGCGAAAATTCTAATACGATGCTAGAACCTTTTCTTTGCAAACTTTCCTCATTTTGAAATCCAACTTTTCAAGGTTAGAGGCGCGAAAGCGGAAGTCTTTTGTTGTTAGAGATATTGTATCTGTGAGTCTAAATTTCTGTTCTACATACAAAGGTTAGTGTAGAGGCAAATTTCCACTTTCATATCTGTCTTTGTTTTGAAATTATGGCATTATGAATAATTTGAACTCATAAGGGCTTTGACCGTGAAATCAAAGTTTGGACAAAAATTTGTCCAAACATCTGATTTCACGGTCAAAGCTCTTATGAATTCAAATTCTTTAAATCGCCATAACTTCCAAACGAAGACAGATATGAAAGTGAAAATCTGCTGCCATGCTAAAGTTTGTACGTAGAACAAGATTTTAGACTCAAAAATGCAAAATCTCAAACAACAACAGACTTCCGCTTTCGCACCTCTTACCTTGAAAAGGTGGATTGCTTGAGAACCACAGAAGTGCTGTTTTTGAGAGTACCATGTATTTTGCCTTCTCCTTACCATAAATGAGCAACCACTTGTCATATTGACTCATACAAGATCTCAAACCCCTGACCTCTACAACTGTGTAAAAACCGAGACAATTGAATATACAGCTCCTCCATAGCAGCCACACAAACGGGGCACCCTGTATCAAATCTACAGTGGAACCTCCATATAACGGACACTCATGCGATCACTTTGATTGTCCGTTGTAGAAAGGTGTCCCCTGTATTGAGGTGCCATTTGTCGTCATACTGTATTCTGTATTCTGGACCGAAAGTACCTGTCAGTTGTTCGGAGGTATACATTGTGTAGAGGTTTCCGTATAGTGGAAGTTCTACTGAATCTTTTTTATATAACACCCCCTCCAGTAACGACCCCGCTGAAACATTGCCCCGCCAAGGTTAAAGGATGACCCGCCAAGAAAACTCGTTTCCCCGCTAAGTTTTGAATTTAAACACTTTCCCCGCCTTGTTTTTGTTGTTTCCCCGTTGAAGTTTTGCTTCCGCGTCAAAATTATGCAAGTTCCATCATAGATGATAGCCTAAATTTCATTACCCCGTCATGATATTTCTAATGCCCGCTGAAAATGTATGTTTTCGTAATTTCCCCGCTTAATTTTTAAGGTCCGGCGGGGTCGTTACTGGGGGTGTTATCTAATCTTATAAAGATCCAACAACAACACAACAACAACAAACGATTGCAAAAACTATTACCAAAACAATTACAAAAAACGATGCCGGAGAAGAGAAATATATCTCAACCCTGGGGCCAATAAACATCTAATTATAAATCTAAACATTAAGATATTAACTAATACAAAACTAAGGTTACATTTATAAAGGAAAGATGTGTCTATGTATTGGGGGTTTTCAGCAGAAATTTAAAAGCGCATAGTTGCGTGAATGAATATTGGCCTCTATGAGTCGTTTATTAACATCAGGTGGTAACCTTTCATTGCCACACAGAATGACTTCAACTAACAATTCATTTGAGAGGTATCTTGTCTTTGACACATACACAAGGTCACAATAACTTTGAGGTGTAACAGGGATGTACAGGAAGCATAGCGTCCACAATTAACAATTTTGCTGTTGCCGCATCGATCGTAGTCTGAAATGTTTGCTAATACACACGGCAAATCAAATTGTTCCGCCTTTTTGGGTGTATTATGCACACCTACTAAATTATTTAAGCATTTCATCTAAATAATTAATCATCAGTTACATCATTATCGAATCTCCCACTCACATGAGTACACCTCCTACTGACAATAACTCCAGAAATTCGTTCGAAAACAAATTACCCAGACGAAGCTGGATTTTGACCAGACTATAAAATAAAACCAAATTTGCATTTCGCGAGTTTCTTTCAAGGTTTCACTTGACATTTGCCAAAAAGAAGTAAGACATCAGCTTTTATGGTACGTGAGCCTTTTTCAGCTTGTGTACCTGACATCAGATGAACGCAATTTTGAAAATAGTAAAGCTTGGTTTCCATATGGTTCGTGTTGCTCTCGTCACTGAAGAAACGTACCAGCGATCTTCGCGAGACGAACGATTTAGGGACCGTTCATTATCTACAGATGCGTTGGTACTAGACTTATGGCGACGAGTCTCTTGCTCTTTGACTTGATGATGGCGCCTTGGTCAACGGAGACTCGTGAACTTCCCTCTTCAGATTTATACCAAGTTTCGTTGATCAAAAGTCTGCTTAACGTGCTTTTTATTGCATTTTCTTTCCGAGGACTGACCGTTGAACAGAGCAACGACAGTCGTTCGATCACGATTAGATGGATCGAATAATGATCGAATGCAGGAGAAAGGGTCAGGTTTTTCACTGTTTCATTACGAGCGAGTCCCTCTTGAGCAAGGTTTACCGCAGGGATACAAGGAACTAATCGTCATCAGTCTTGGTGGTACCAAAGAGAAATTGGTTGGCCAGACGAAATTTTCTGACATAAGAGGGTCGCGTAGAAGCTCTTTCACGTAATTGCAAGGCTGGGTAAAGAAAATTTTCCCATCAATAAATACTAAATGTAGAAGTCTAAAATTGTCAAGTTTATCTTGAAATCATCAGCATTATCCATTTCACTTTAGTTTCTACTTCCTTTCCATCTTTGGCATCAATAATTACGTTATTTACAGTACTTTACATCGTTCCATATTCGTTTCACGCCGTTTCACATCGTTTGATATTGAAATCATTTTTATAGGTTGGGGTTGGGTACAATTCTTTTCAACCTGAAAATTGTTGAGTAGACGTTTTTCCTGTCACCTTTTGGGCCGGCTAATAAGATTTTTTGGACTAGAAAACATTTCTCCTCAGTACCAACCCTTCTGTAAATAAGGAACAGACCTTTTGTAGAAACCATACTTCTTTTCTTTCGGTGATTTTAACGACATGAGTGACAGTCTGTCCCTAAGATAAGTGAGCTGTCACAAAGAATGGATCAGAGGGGGCGGAAGGGATTTCAAACTCTACCGTAAAGTTATGTGGCCAAATGCAAGAAACAGAAATTATTTACATAACCCCTAAACATCTGAAAAAATGATTTGATGACCCCATGGCTTCAACATGAACTCTGTGGCTCAGAAACGTATCCAAGAAAGATTTTCTGCTCTTTTAGATTTCAGTTTTCTTTCCATGCATCATGCTGTCAATATGTACTTCATTTCTGGGATCTGGTATAACGTTTAAACAAGACAGGAGGACCCTGTAGATAACACTGTATTAGCTAGACACTGAGATGGAAAACAATATCAATGATCAAGAGAACAGCAAAAATGACGCTGACAGTATTAAAACGAATAGCTTCATGGCCCATGCTTATCACTTGACGTAGTTTGTTAGCCCAACGTTTTCTATCCAAAAGTTTTCGTTTTCGTGACCCTGTCAAATGCCTTTCGCCCCACTCTGTTCCATACTTTACGACAGCTCACTGCTCTCCATATCCAGGGTTTTGAACGCGCGGGCGCTGCGACCAAGATTAATTCCAAGGCAAACGATTCGCCCTGATGAACTAAGCAAAATCATAAGTTTAAAACATCTCAAAGTTCTGGCATTGACGGTATATCATGTTCATTTCTCAAAATTGCGATGCCTGTTCTTGCACCATCATTACGTAGTATATTCAATATGTCCATTTCACGAGGTTGCTTTCCAGGAAACTGGAAGATTGCGAGGGTCTCTCCTATCTACAAGGATGGCTCCACCGAAGATAGACCTAACTATGGACCTATTTCTGTGCTTCCTGTAGTCTCACGATTATTTCAAAAGATAGTCTTCGATCAGGTATATAATTATTTTACTGAGAATGAATTTTTCTACTCAGACCAGTCGGGTTTCAGATTATTTCACTCCGTATTGACATGCTTACTGAAGTGTACCAATGACTGGTATTTAAGTTTCGACAAGGGACTCTTTTCTGGAGTCACTTTCATCGACTTAAGCTGCGTTTCTATGGAGCTGAAGGCGTTGAGCTCGACTAGTGCATATCATACCTAAGTAATAGGAAGCAATGCTGTAAGGTAAATGGCAAAACTTCTGAAATACAAGACATCCAATGTGGAGTTCCTCAGGGCTCTTGACTTGGTCCACTCTTATTTTTGATCTATATCAATGACTTGCCGTTTGCCCTACAAAGAACTAAGGTCACAATGTATGCAGATGATACAAGCATTTCCTATTCCTCGAAATCTGTCTCTGACCTGTGCAATGCCATCAACTCAGATCTTCAGAATCTTAGTTCGTGGCTTCAGGGTAATAAATTGTCTCTTAATGTGGCTAAAACTCAGAGCATGATCCTTGGTACTGTACCAAACCTCAGAAGACTAGATAGCAATGATTCAAACAGTTTTCCCCTCTTTCAAATAAATGGCGATGAGATCCAATCCACTGGTAATATAAAATATCTTGGGGTTCAAATCGATCCGTCCTTAAACTGGAAAGAGCAAATCAACGTTGCTATCGGTAAGATTTCAAGAGGAATCGGAATGCTCAAGTATGCTAAGAGATATCTTTCGCTGCAAACCATACAAAGGATGTACTGTTGTTGTTGTTACCTGCGGAGGTCAGACGTTCATTTTAAGCGCTCTTAAAAATTCTTGTTTTATTGCGAATTCATTTACATTTCAAATGGAAGCAGACAATGAAACAGTCCTGGAAGCTACAGAAAGTCTAAGGAGTTCAAGCAAGGGAAGACATTTGGATGCTGTAGCTAGTTTCTGCTCGGCGAAACATGGTTGGGACAGAACAAAGACACACGCCATCTTGGATCAAGCAGTATGCGATGGAAAATTGTACACAACCATGTCCCATAACAAAGTTTCTTATCGCATTCAAAACCAGGAAACCATAGACACTGAGAATGAAGATTTAAGCAGAACATCTGAAATGGATTTTGAACTACCAACATCAGGGGAATATGTCAGCGTCAACGATTTTAATAGGCTCCAAGTAGAGCTCGAGGAATTCAAAAGATTTTCACATGGAGAAATCCTATCACTCAAGGCTCAAATTGCAAATAGACCAAGTAGTCCCCCTCAACAAACGAGGGTAGACCCCTCTGAAAAGGATAGGGAAGCATTGCTTGGATGCCTTCAAGACCGCATTATCTCTTTGGAGCGGCAGCTATGTGACAAACAGAAAGTTATTGAATTTTTACTGGAAGGGCCTAGATTGCAAACCAAAACAGTTGATGGTAACAAAGGCTGCTTGGACGATGAAACAAGATTCATTCCCAGTGGAATACAGAAATTGCAAGAAACAAGGGAGCCAAATGTAAATTCAATGAAGACAAAGAGACTGCCTAAAAACGAAGAAGCCCAAAGAAAACAAACTGAACAGATATATGTACAAGTTGGGAAGACATCCCCAAAGCCCAAGGGCAAAGGTCAAAAGTCAAAAGTCTCAAATTCCCCACTATCAAGGGACAGTACAAAGTCGACAAATAGAAATACTTCAGCGTGGGGAAATCGCTTTTCTATTCTGTCAAGTGATGATGACGAGTCAAGCAATTTGGAAACACTCGAAAACCAAGCTCAAAGTTGCAGTACAAAAGGTAGCAACGTGAAAACGACGAAGGATGGTAACACAACAAAAGTGAATCAAAGGAACAGAGAGTCGAAAAGAAACAAAAAGAACATTCTTATTATTGGAGATTCTATGGTTAAGCACTTGGATGGGAGAAAGTTGAAAGGATCTTTGGGAAATGGGCAGAATGTTTACGTTAAATCCTTCAGCGGAGCAAATACAGAAGACATGGCAGATTATTCAAAGCCACCCATGAAAAGGAACCCTGACGTTGTCATCCTTCATGTTGGGACAAACTCACTGGGAACGAACAAGCCAGCTGAAGATATTGCGAATGAAATCAATGACCTGGCAGTTGATTTAAGAAATGGAGAAAATAAAGTTGTTGTGTCAGCTATCATACCTCGAGGTGACGACTTAGCATTAAACGAGAAAGGCAAGGTTGTGAACCAAGAATTAAAAGCACTGTGTGAAACCAACGATCTCGATTTCATCGACCATCAAAATATCGACGAAACGAAACATTTAAATGGAAGTGCATTGCACCTGAACAGAATGGGCACAGTCCTTCTTGCCAATAACTTCACAAAATATCTTAAAGCGCACTGATGTAATGATGGGACTCGATCTAATAAGCACACAGCTAAGTACATTTCTTCTATTTTAGAAAATGAAGTTTCCCATGAAATTGCTAATTCCGACGCTGAAGATATAAATTCCCTCACTAAACTTTCGACTATTAGGCATAAGAATAAAAGAGGCCTAATTCTGGCACATTTGAATATAAACTCAATCAGAAATAAACTAGAGGATCTTAAATTCCTGGTTGCAGAAAATGTTGATATTCTGGTAATTTCGGAAACCAAATTAGATGAATCCTTTCCAACAAGTCAGTTTTCAATTAATGGTTTCAAAAAACCCTTCCGTTACGATAGAAATGCAAACGGTGGGGGGATTCTGGTGTATATCAGAGATAAAGTTCCAGCGAATGAAATAAAACAGATGAACATTGCCAATTCAATTGAATGTGTACTAACTGAAATCAATGTGGGCAAGAAAAAATGGGCATTGATCAGTACCTACCGCCCCCCTTCTCAATGTGAAAAATTTTTCTTTGAAGAGATGGGAAAAGTACTGGACCAACTTGCTCCTCGATATGAAAACTTTGTGATCGTTGGAGACTTAAACTCGGAAGAAACGAATTGTGAAATTAGCAATTTCATGGATGTTTATGGATTGAAAAATTTAATAAAAAGTCCTACTTGTTATAAATCTGTTGACAATCCCTCTTCGATTGATATGTTTCTAACGAATAAAGCCTCTGGTTTTCAAAATACTACAACAATAGAAGTGGGGTTGTCAGATTTTCATCTTATGATACTAACAGTGTTAAAGAGTGGTTTTGTTAAAAAAGGTCCAAGAATTGTTACATACCGAGACTACAGTAAATTTGATCCCATAAAGTTTCGTAGTGACCTTCAAAGCAACTTAGCTAAGGACAACGAAGAATATTCAGTATTTGAAAATTTTAATTCTGTAGTCGAAGAAGTGCTGAATAACCATGTACCTTTAAAACAAAAATATTTACGTGCAAACGATGCACCTTTCATGACAAAAACCTTGAGAAAGGCGATTATGCTTCGTACGCAGTTACGTAATAGATTAAACAGGCATAATACCTCTGAAAATCGGAAGGCTTTTAAAAAACAACGAAACAAGTGTGTGAAAATCTTGCGGCAGGCAAAAAGATCGTATTATGGAAATCTGGATATGAACTCTGTTACTGACAATAAGAAATTTTGGAGAACTGTAAAGCCACTTTTCACTGACAAGGTACAAACCTCCTCGAGTATCACACTCGTTGAAAATGAAAAGTTAATTACCAATGACAATGAAATAGCTGAGATCTTTAATGAATTTTTCACTAATATTACAAAGACAATTGATATTGCCCCTAGTGAATGCACAGTTGTTCCGACAGACCACTTGTTGGACCCTGTTGTAATTGCTGTTGAGAAATTTAAATATCATCCCAGCATTCAAAAGATTAAGGATAAAGTAAAACATAACTCATATTTTGACTTCCAACCAGTTATCATGAAGGCAGTCATTGATCAGTTATCGAGTCTAAATCCAAAAAAAGCATCTACAGTTAAAAGTATTCCTGCTAGGATATTGAAAGAAAATCAAGACATATTTGCACCGCTGCTGACGAAAATTTTTAATAATTCATTGCTCCAGAAAATATTTCCTGAAGATCTAAAGTTAGGAGACATAACATCACTATTTAAAAATGATGAAGCCACAAAAAAGCGAAACTATCGACCTATCACAGTTCTGTCTGCTTTATCAAAGGTCTTTGAACGACTTCTATATAGCCAGATGGTTGACTTTGCCGATACATTTTTAGTTCCCTACCTATGTGGTTTTCGGAAAGGTTTCAATACGCAGCATGCTTTATTAAGATTAATGGATACCTGCAAGAATTCCCTAGACAAAAAAGGAGTGGCTGGTGCTTTACTAATGGATCTATCAAAAGCATTTGATTGCATAAATCATGAGCTACTGATTGCGAAATTAAGCGCTTATGGATTTTGTAAAGATGCTCTGCTGATGATTTATAATTATTTGTCTGGTAGAAAACAGAGGGTCAAAGTTAATGGTTCATTCAGCACTTGGAGAGAAACCTTTGCAGGTGTGCCACAAGGATCAGTTCTTGGACCTCTTCTATTTAATATATACATCAACGATTTATTTTTCATGGTGACGGATACTGCAGTATGTAACTTTGCTGATGATACGACTATCTTTGCAGCTGACAGTCAATTGGAAAGAGTTTTAGAACGATTAGAAACTGATGCTCTTGTTTTATCAAGGTGGTTTCCAGAAAACTTTATGAAATTGAACGAAGGGAAATGTCATCTGCTAACTTTTGGGACAAAGCAAGACGATATAAAGATCACAATTGGAGAGGCTATTGTTGAAGAAAGCTCTGAGGAGAGATTGCTAGGAGTGACAATAGATAAAAATCTGAATTTTAAGAGTCACGTCTCGAATTTATGCAAAAGAGCTAGCCAAAAAATGCATGCACTTGCTAGAGTATCTCCTTTCATGGACCCTGATAAATTGCGTCTCCTAATGAACAGCTTTATAAAGTCGCAGTTCAGCTACTGCCCTTTAATTTGGATGTTCCACGACAGGGGTCTGAATTCAAAAGTGAATAAAATCCAAGAAAGAGCACTCAGAATTGTGTATAAAGACAGTCATGCTGACTACGAAACTTTGCTGAAATTAGATAATGCAGTATCCATTCACCAACGCAATCTACAGTACTTGATGATAGAAATATACAAAACCAAAAATAACTTAAATCCTAGTTTCATGAGTGAGATTTTCGAGGCAAGAGATGTACAATATGACTTGCGAAATAAGAATTCCCTTGGCATTCCAAATGCCAGGACAACTTCTTATGGAATAGAAACTGTGAGATATTTAGGCCAAAAACTGTGGCAAACATTACCTCACAGAATTAGAGAGTCCCAGTCGTTGACAGCTTTCAAAAAAGAATTAAGAACCCACAACATAGGATGTGACTGTAGATTGTGTAGAACCTTTATTTCTGGATTAGGTTTTATTTAGCTTGTAACATATGTATATTCATTTATTTAAATTTAGATATTACTTATAGATAGTTGGCATTAATTAGCTTTTACGGAGCTATTGAATCAAGCCAACTTTAAACAAATTATTTATTATTATTATTATTATTATTATATTATTATTATTATTATTATTATTATTATTATTATTATTATTATTATTATTATTATTATATTATTCAGCATAGTAGAGTCGCACTTTAGATACTGCTGCTCTGTCTGGGGTTGTGCTGGTGATACCACTCTAAGAAATTTGCGAGGGCTACAAAATCGGGCAGCTCGTGTCGTGACAAACAGTCCCTTTGACCATGCATCGCTGCCATTAATATCAAAACTAGGATGGTTAACAGTTAAAGAAATGATTGACTTCGAGACAGCCTGCATGGTATATAAAGCCTTGCATGGGCTTGCACCTCCCTATATGAAGTCGATGTTTCATAAATTGTCCGAGTCTTGCAATCGGACTTTACGTAATACCAGCACTGACCTCAGGATTCCTTTTGTGTAAAACCTCAAGTGGGCAGCGAAGCTTTTCGTATCGAGGGGTTACTGTTTGGAATCAATTAAGCCTTGAAATAAAACTGCTCCTTCGCTAGCTGCTTTTAAGACGAAATTAAATCTTTTTTGAAAGATCAAAGAAGTTGATGATCGAAATCAACGTCAGCCACATATTTTGACTCCATATTCACCTTTCTTTTCATATTTTTTCTTTTTCTTATATATTGGATTTTAATGCCGATAATTATTCATGTCATTAAGTAAGTTAGGGTTTTAAAGCAGGGCACATTGTAAAACAGTAGATATCCATAGTTACTGAATGTATTTACCCTGTGAAATGAAATGAAATGAAATTCCTTCGGTAGCGATCGCAAGCGCCCGCGATAGGAGTTTAACAAGGTTGCATTGACCTTTTAATGCTATCCCTGCCATCGTTTACCATGGGGTGTTTTTAAATTAGATTATCAATAAGATCTGTAATTTTTGCCTGTAATTATTTTAAATTGTAGATATTGTAATTAGATTTCTTTTTCTTTTTAAATAGTTGTATTTTAATTTGATGGCAAAATCATACATACATACATACATACATACATACATACATACATACATACATACATACATACATACATACATACATACATACATACATACATACATACATACATACATACATACATACATACATACATACATACATACATACATACATACATACATACATACATACATACATACATACATACATACATACATACATACATACATACATACATACATACATAACTTGTTCCTATTCCCAAAGCACCCTAACATTGGTCGCTTGCAATCACATTGACCGCTAAGATTCATCAACTGCGCATGCTCCCATTTGGTAGCAGTGCCCGCGCTCTCAAAACGGTGGATGTGCTCTCCATAAGGGAATTGCTATCTCAGCGACACGAGCAACTACCAGTGATCGAATTTTTCATGGGAACCACTGTTCAAAAGTCAGCAATCGCACAACGTTGTGCGCATCAGTGCATATGAAAAACCTTAAACCTCCGGAAATCATACAAAAACCACTCGATCGTTCCCGTCGCTCGTGTCATTCGTGTCGCTGAAAAAAAATCCAGCGACGGAAATGATAGCAATGATAATTTCATTTCATTTTCAATTTTTCAGGCATGGTAGCCCCTCAGTTAGAGAAAACTGATTTGCAGAGGGCCATGCAATAAAACACAGTAAAACTAAATTAAATATTTTACACAAAATAAAACTAATCGATAACTTAATCACAATCGTTAAAAGAAATTAAAAAGAAACATTAATAACGGAAAGGGAGGTTTCGTTGATCGTGAGCTAAGGCTCAAGTATTCAGCAAATCTGCTGTGGCACTTTTTGATCTCTCGATTAGTTTCAAAATGACGGCATTCATTAATTTTGAGACTGTTATTCATTTATCTACAGTTGGCAGGTAACAAAAAAGATAGCTAACTACAGATAATTAAAGCCAACTATTTACCTATTTTAATGATATTTTCTACATACAAATACAAAATCTTAAAAGTCAACTATAAATACCCCAAATCTGTAACGAATATTTTTCAAAGTCGAAAGTTGCAGTCCAGTCCTTTCCAGCTCCTTAATTTTCTTTTGAATTCTGCAAGATTTTCTGGTTTTTTCAAACTTTTTGGCAATGCATGCCAAAGCAGTGAGCCTATAGAAATGATACAGATTCGATTCCGTATCATGTTGTTCTGGCTTTTGGCAACTGCAGAGTATTCCCACTTCTTAGATTATAGTTTTCCGTTCTTTCAACAAAGATATCTTTCATGAAGCTTGGATTTAGGTTTTCCTTAGTTTTAAAAATTTCTACCAACAACAACTGCAGATTTCTGTGATGAAGAGACACAGAATTATTCCTTTCTAAATGGGATTCAAAACAAGAGTGACTATCTTTGTATGTGATCCTTAGAGCTCGTTCATGAATCTTACTTTATTATGAATACATCTGTCATGAAAGATCCAAATCAGAGGACAGTAGCTGAACTGTGCCATGACAAACGTATTCATCATCAGAACTGTTTTATCTATATACAAAAACTTTGATATCCGCGCTAGTGCCTGAAGTTTCTGACTGGCCTTCTTACAGAGAGAATCTAGGTGGTTTTTGAAACTCAAATCTTTATCGATGGTAACACAAAGAAGTTTTTCTTCAATGCTCCCTTTTATCAGAGAATTGCCAACTGGCACAGAGACATCACTTGTTTTGTCATCAAATACTAGCAAAGGGTGATTTAACTAATTTTCCAACCTTGTTCTCAGGGTGCTCTTACGTCACAGGATGATCATGAAGCCGAATGAACATCCTGGTACATTTCGATCAAATCTGTCCAGAAAATGAGCAGATTTGCAGCCATTATGGGTTTGCAGTTTGCAAGGCAACGCAAAGCGACGGAAAGTGCCCATTGTTCTAGAGCTATTTTTGCGATAGATAAATCGATGTACTGAAAACAAACACTTTCAGAACCTTATTTCAACCAAATGAAATGGCTCGTTATTCTTCGAATTTCGGAAATAAATTACAAATGATGGTCCGAATAGGTAAAGAATATGGTTTTACGTCGAATTTTGACATACTGCGGCCGTTAACCCCGCGCAAAACGGACTTCCCGTTTAAAATGGCGAACAGCCAATCAGATTGCCGAACGGCTTATTGTATCCCAGACTAGAGGTAGAGCAACGAACTCACTCTGGGGACGAACGAGATTGACAAATTTCTGTACGTTGGAAACGAGAGATTTACTCAAAACAAACTCTGTTGCTAAGTTGAAACGTTAGCAACGCAACCAATTGTTTAATGGCCATTGGCCTTCAAGTATCTAATTAATTTTCAGATTCATCCGGTATCAAATCGGGAGCAATGAGATCAATTTTTACAATCTTCCAAAGATTGTATTCCACTGTTTGGCTCACCCAACCCGCTAAAATTACAGAAGAACTCTTGCAGAAAGGAAAAACAGGACTTTTCTCAGTAAATCACACAGGATTTTTATTAGAGTCGGAAACAGTTGATGATGAACACTTTTCACTATTCTCAAGGTATTAAATCTTAAATAATTAAACAGGATTTAGACCATTCTTATTTTAGGTGGTTGGAAACCAGGAAAATCATAATTCGATCCCGAATGAAACCAAGAAGATTACTGTGCATTACTAAGAAATTACTCCCAGAAACAGATGTCGAAAAGATCATGCGAGGACAGCAAGACCCCATCCTCAGGAAAACACAGGGCTCGCATATTTAAAAGGGCAGGTGTATGATTCTACCGGGTGAGTTAATGAACACGCCCGGGTTTGAAAAAATCCTGCTCCCTGAATATCAAAGCAATGATATTAAAAACTGCCTTATTCTACGCCCGATATGTCAAATTAGGTTCAGTAATTTACCGGCTTTAATAGGCCTTTCCTTCCCGTCGAAATAGGAGATTTTCTGCAGAAAGCGCCTTTCGAAAACCTGCAAAAACGAGTGAAAATACCAAACAAAACTTCCCTTCGTTCCCCTTCCTACCAATAATGACTCTTGGATGTGTTCATGTATTTTGTCCTTATGGGTGAATGGAATCCCCCTGAATAAGTTATTCACACTTGGGGGGGGGGGAGACTTTCCAACCCGTCAAGACGGAAAGCACGTGCGAAAGTGTGCTGAAAGTTATCGCTGTGAAGTTAATACATTTGGGATTTTTGCTTGTAACTTTAACATGTTTTTGAAGGTTTCTCGAAGGGATTTATTTTAGAAAATCGCTTACAGAATCTGAATGGAATGACCGATTATTGCCAGAAAAATTTATAAAAATAATTGAACATGTTAGCTATTCAATGAGGTATTGCAAAATATCGTTGCTTATATACTCAAGGAGCAGTAGCCTTTCAAACGCCGGGCGTTTTTCTTTGACTCACCCGGTATTGCTTGAAAGGAATCTTTGAAAATTTGTTCTAAAATTACCGCGGAAATTGATTAATGTCAAAATGGCGGCATTTATCCACTTTGAGGCTGTGACGACATCAGATTCCTAAATCCTTAAAGTAAATCAACGGGGTTAAAAGCAAACTTAGCTGGGGGAACTGAGCAATCTAATATAACCTATTGTATTTGATGTTTTCGATCTATGAGACAAAAGAAAGATAAGTGGCCCCTGCAGTTCTTTTGTGCTATGTGTAGATGAAGTAGCCTAGCTGCGTTCATGTACTTTAACCAGAAGAGCTACAGATTTCTTCTTGCCGCCATACTTTAGACCTTTATAAGCTACGGTTTTCTTGAAGATTGTATCAATTTTGCTCAAGTAATTTGAGATTTCGAATGATTCCAATTTTTTCAAAATTTGCGATGACTTTTTACAAAAAATAATCAAAATCGAAGGATGACGCAAGTGACGACAATCATTGTAAATTTATTCATCATTCATCAGAAAGACAAAACCAGTTGAAGTAGCAGTTGAAGGACAAAACTGATTGATGAATGATAAATTTACAATGATTGTCGTTGCTTGCCTCATCCTTCGATTTCTCGTCAAACTGCGAGCCTCTGTATCTATTATCAGAAACCAAAAAAACAACCAATAACAATGCTTATTCGGCATTTGAAATCAAAGTTTTTATTTCCAGTCTAGTCAAAATTCGATCTTCATGGAAACTTTTCATTTCTTTCTTTCTTTTCTTTCTTTTCTTTCTTTTCTTTCTTTTCTTTCTTTTTCCTTTTGAGTTGCACTCCTGGAGGGACCATTATGGAAACAAGGTTGCATTGACCTTTTCATACTATCCCTGCCATCTGTTACCATGAGGTGTTTTAAATTAAATTTTTAATTTATATATGTAGTCTTGCCTGTAATTTCAAATTTATAGTTTTTGTAATTTGATTTCTTTTCTTTCAATAATAGTGTATATATATCTTACTTTAAATAAAATAATACATACATACATACATACATACATACATACATACATACATACATACATACATACATACATACATACATACATACATACATACATACATACATACATACATACATACACACATACATGCGCTTTAGACTGATGACGTGATTCCTTGTATTCGTGCAACATTTATAATCTGATGTTTTAATTTCACTCATACAAAGGACTCACGACCAAACGGATTCTAACCAGGGACTAAAATCTCACGAAAAATCAGTAGAAACTTAGCACATCTTCAATCCTACGAACGTCGAAAGAAACTTCGAACATCCCTTCGAAGGTCACTTCGAGTGTCGCTTCGCTTCGAGAAGTCGAACTTTGAACTAATGAGCCAATCAAACGCTACAAATAGGCACGTGGGTTGACCATATTAAGAAAGTAGCAATCAGATTGGTCACGCCGTGAACGCGGCGGACTTGGCCTAATTAGTCCCCAGTCCCTGTATTGAAGCGTAAGAACATAAGTCCCTCAACTGAAGCGATAACAACAACAACAACGAGCGAAAGTTAGAGGGACTTATGTAATGTAGTCTACGTGCGCTTTCCACTTGAATACCGCCATTTTGAAAACAATGTCGATATCAAAAAATTTACAAGGCAGACTTATAGCACATTACCCAAACTTCCTTGCAAATCATTCATTCATAGAAAAACGTAATACAATTTTACATCGTCCTTTTTAAGATTTGAAAGATTGAGCCCTATACTAAATCAGGAAGCCAGTGTTTCTAACACAACACAGAACCAGGTGACCAGATGAGTAAAAACAGCAACCTCGTTTCCAGGGTGTTCTTACGTCATAGTAAAACAAATCGTCCATAAATGTTCGTGACAATGATCCTAAATCAGTTTTGCCCCTACATTAACACTACCCTGGGTACCAAACTAAATTGTCCCTAATTTGAAATTTAGTGACAGCATCATTGAATATTTAGTGTCAATATCCTAAACTTTGTGGATGATATCACTAAAAGTGAATTCTCATTTGACATTAATGTCACTAATATTTAGTGACAACAGCCCTAAAAATATTCAGCAGAGATAGTGTCCTAAAATTTAGGGGTTAAAATACTATACTTTAGGGAACCATTCTTATGTTTAGGGATAATTTGGGACAATGTGTGGACGATTCCTGCATGACGAGGGTCAAGTTCTTAAGTTTTATGGACAATTGAACATAAAGTCGATGAACGAACTATGGACGCTTTATGGACGATCTGAGGTTAATTTATGGACATAGTTTAGGCCACGTTCACATTACTCCGTTTTCATTTAGATCCGTTTTTGCTACTAAAAACGGAGCTATTTTTCCTCCCTGTTCACATTACTCCGTTTTTAAACAAAAAATGGATATCTTTCGAGTGCGGTGTTCACTCTTGTCCTCAAAAACGGATCTGATCACCTTTTGTTTGTCTTTGCTCTCTGAGCTTTGTTTTCTTTGTTTCCTGATTATGTTTCGGTCTTTGTTTGTTATCAGCGTTTCTAAATTCCTCCGTTTTTGGGTGTTCACATTACAGTTATGCGTTTCTGTTTAGCTCCGCTTTTATCAAAGGCAGTCTGTCACGCATTTGATTGGGTGATAATGACAATACAAAGAATAGAAAATTTGAATGGCTGATGATCCTCTGACTTTCTACGGCCATAAAAATTCAAGAAGATTAACCCTCCTTTGTTTCAAATAGACAGATTCACAAAGAAATCCGTTGTGTTGATCTCTGATTGTAGCGGCCAATCAGATACGTGACAGACTGCCTTTAAGCCCCGTTTTTGCAAGCGGTTTCGTTTGGCTCCGTTTTTAGGGTGGACTAATGTGAACGCAACGCCAAAAACAGAGCTAAACAGCTTGTAAACGGGGCCTTAGGGTCAAAAAGTGCAGTTCTAAATACAGTTTAGGGATGGAGTGTTTTGCAGCGTACGCTGATCACGAAGCAGTATGAACACCCTGGTTACCAGAAAATGGTTGCATTCACAGCCATTATGGATTTCACGGTTTGCTAGGCAACGCTAATCGATGGAAAATGGCCGTTGCTCTAGCCCTAATTCTGCAGAAGATGAATTGAGAAACTAAAAACAAACACTTTGAGGACCTTATTTCAACCTTTTTGAAGGTACTTAAACAATAATCTGGGGTTGACTGGTGTGTTTAATGTGAAAAGAAGCTCGGTTTGTTTGGAGCAAAAATGAGCCTAAGTTGCAAATTCGAGAAACTTTCACCGCAGCTTCGAAAATGAAATGGCCCGTCATTCTCAAAATTTCGGAGATCAGTAACATATCATGGTTGAAATGGGTAAAGAATGTCCTTTCCCGTCGAATCTTGACATACCACGGCCTAAAAATATGAAAATCATAATAACATTGGCAAATACATCGTTTAACTGTGGGCACGTCAAGACTAATGACGATTAGTTACTCGTATCCCTGCGGTTAACCTTGCTCAACAGGGACTCATAATGAAACAGTGAAAAACCTGGCCCTATCTTCTGCATTGGATCGGTCGAATCATGATCGAAAGACTGCTTCGGCTCTGTTCAACGGTCATTCCTCGGAAAGAAACTGCGATAAAAACAGCGTTCAGCGGAACTCAGAATAAATCTAAAGAGGGAAGATCACTTTACCTGGTAAGTGCAAAATAAGTCCCCTAACGCCACATTTTCCATGTTTCCAAGACCAAAACAAACCAGAGAAATCCCTAACCACCTGCCGCAGCAACTTCATTCAAAATCTAGTCAACTGCATCATTCGAATAAAAAATTCGACAGCATTGTTTTCTGCCAAATCTCGCAATCTGATTGGTACTTTAGGAATTGTGAAATTTGGGCCTAAATAAGGCCAGGTTTTTCAGAGTCAATCACGTCTCCAGACTGAGTTCGTTGCGCTACAGCAATCGCCATTTTCCGTCGATTAGCGTTGCCTAGCAAACCGTGAAATTCATAATGGCTGCAAATCTGCCCATTTTCTGGGCAGATTTGATCAAAGTGTACCAGGGTGTTCAGTCGGCTTCGTGATCAGTGTATGACGTAAGGACACTTTGAGAAAGAGGTTGTTTCAGGGTAATATTACGAGTCTCTGTTGACCGAGGCGCCATCATCAAGTCAAATAGTACAATGAAACAAGACAATCATCGTCGTAAGTCTACTCCTTAGCACAAACTTAAGCCCCTCGGCAAAAATTTGACTACTTTTTTCGACCACCAGGATCCCGTTGAACATATGATCTCTGATTGATGACGGCCTCTATCTGGTGATGAATAGAGGAGGGTTGAAAGCAATCCGCTGTCATGAGAAACCAAGAGTTGTCTCTTACAGAGAGCAATCTGATATGAAGAGCAACTTCGGGCTTTCAGATCGGAAGCCTTCATTTTCGGAAGCAACTGGTAGATTGCGCCGGAATCAATTGATAGAAACACACCACCGGCTGCTTTGAAGTGGAAAGTGTTGATCAATATCAAATTAATAATGTGCATTAAATTATTGGCGGCGCGATAAATCCATACTATCAACAGGTAGCTGAGATAAGGGGACAACCAGCTCAAAAAACCACATAAAACCTCGTACCGAAAACAGTGCAGTTCAACTAAGGGCTCGAAGCTTCGCTAACTTTGAGATCAAATGAGCGAAACGTTATTGATAATATTTCAATGGAGCAGATCGACGGGAACTTTAGGTCGCTTTCCTGAAGTCCAGAAGAGCATCTCTTTATATCCAACCAAAATGTTACAGTACAAGGTTACATACTACTATACTTTCTAATTACTCTACGACTATACCACACTACAGGGACGATACCACAGGGAGCAATAGACAATGACTACACTGTGGTCTTCACATAAAGAGATATCCAACGCAATTACAACTAGATATACAGTTACAGATAAATACGCATAAACAATCACTACTAACTGCAAATACATACTGACGCCTGTTTCACGTTAGATGCCAGACCTTTCAGGTGCACTATGCTCATAGTGTAGGATTAGGTGCCCTCATCAAAATATGTATATTTGAACATCTATATTAACTATCCTACACAGATATTCAAATTCACCGAACAGATACACCTAATCTCAAATTCGTCTCTATCCTACACAGAAGAAAGAGCATTTATGACATCACCATTATCTTAAGAATTACAGCGTTTAAGATTTATGAAAGGATGTACCAGGAAAGGTATTCGAAGGAAAGGTATCCGAAGGAAAGGTATCCGAAGCTTTGAAACAGCTTAAAAGCATTTTAAGGCTGCGTTCACATTAAAGGCTTGTTTTAGCGTGCATGCTTTTGCTTGCGTGAACGTACTTTTGTTTGGGTTTTCCCGTTCACATTGATATGTCCCTTGGATCCCATATAGCAGATTGTTTATTACTTCTGAAATGAAAAGCTCCAAATCCGTCTCGCTTGCGCGCGCATTTAAAGCAAGCTTCTTTCCATATGCAATATTTTGTAGTCCGAGCACTCTAAGGGATTAGTATGGCGGAAATCTGCACGAGCGTTTAAGCGTTTAATAAAAGATTGTGCAATGTGGAAAGATGGAAACAAGCAGAGGTCTGTAGCTTGTATGGTCTACGATTTAAGCAGCGGGAAATATGGCTGTTGAATCCAGCTCATGAAGATGTAAACATAAAAATTCGAAGAACTGTATAAGAAGCTTTCAAGGAGCTCTGAGAGAATCTAAAGAAACTGTTGGCACTGGTCTACCTGATTTTAAATTTCTCATCAAAGAAAATCGCGTCTATGTTTGAAAAAACAATGGGTTTAATTACCATGGAGTCTGAATATTGCTGCCGACAATCAATCATTGCAGGTCATTGCAATATTTGTGGGAGAGAAAATTCATTTATGACTTTTAAAAAACCGAGCCACACTTAGATAGGGAAGATTACGCACTCACCAGCGTAATGAGCTCTTAGGCAAAACCCTGCTGAAAAAAATCTGACGGTTAGGGAGCTATCATAAAGCATATAACAGAGGGGGATGGGTTTCAAATTTGTAAATCATGTAGCCCGATTCAAGAAATAAAAACTGTTCAGATAACTCCAAGATTGGTTCCAAATCTTTAAATCCGCATAAAAAGGTGGATATAAAATGCTATGATCTAATCTTTCTAACTGAATCGCTTAAAAGAAACCTTAGCTACCTATCCATAAACCTACCTTTGGACTTCTAATGAATTTAGAATATTTTTTGAAAGGACAACGCATTTTGCATTTCAGCTCATCTGAGAATGTGACGTCATCAAACTTCTGAATCATGAACCACAAAAATGACAGATTGTTGCTTGTTCATAAACTATGGTTTTCTTTGAGATTATTTCATGTTGCGTCAAACAATTTAGAAATGACGAGAATTTTAAGTTTTTAAAAAAATTTTCTCAAATTCTCGAAAAAGAAGAATATCACTCTAATTCTGAAAATATTGAAGATTTCAGAAAAATCCAATGACGGAATTATAGCAAAATAGCTAAAGTTTCTGTGAAGGCATTCAGTTCAAAGAAATAGATCAGTGAATTTTACACACACCTTTATAAAGAGTTGAAACCTAGGCCATGAATATCTGCAAAAATTGATGACCCCAAGCTTCAAAATGACCTGTGCGGTTGAGAAACTTCCTCAAGAAAAAGTTTCTTCACTGCACAAATCACGTTGTATCATGTTCTTAATACAAAAATTGTGGGATGTCGTGTATGGCTTTTTAAGAAGGCAGGGTACAACTTGCTGATAACAATGTACGAGAAACATAGATGGAGAAACAGAGATGGAGTGCAATATCAATGATGAACAATATCCATGAAGAAAATATCCAAGCCTCCAAATGTTTTGAATAAGTTGGTAATGAAATCCTGTACGTAAATTCTCCTCTCTCCTTAAATATTTTCTTTTTCGTTTATTTGTAAAATCATTTCTGTATTAGCTAAACAGCATCTTGTGTCGCATAATTAGTTGTGTTTTATGTCTCATGTGTTCTATGTTAAATGCCAGGGGGTAGTCATGATATGTTGGTTCCTCCTGGTATCGCCCTTGTAGTGTGGTATAGTAATTCCTAGTTAGTGTCTAAAGTAATTCGTAATTATAAACTTTTATACTGATGAAGGGATACTGAGTTATGACCAGGGCTGGTTATGACAGTTGCAATATTTTGTATACTGATGAAGAGGGCAGTAAAAAGGATGCTGAAGATTTTTGAAACCGTTGCAAAATATTGGGTGCGGTCAGACAAGAATCTGGTCCAGTTATAATTTGAATTGTTTAACTTTCTACAAATTCATCTTTGTCTTCAGAGAGTATGGCATCATAACGATACAAAGACAGCCACACTGTGCCCATCTTGTCTTTTGCAAAGCTGCCTGCGCTGTGACAATTTTTTGGCGGAAAGTAGTCGTCACGTGATTACCTTGGTACATCATGATTGGTTCATTTTGCTTTAACGATGCTCTAAATTAGGTCATGACCTTGTTTATCCCGCTGCTTTGGTTACTATAGGATTCTTGCCCAAAGAACGAAACTTTGTAACAGCGTTGTATTTGAACAGGAAGAGCAGACCCATACCAGAGCGTTGTAAGCCCGTTGTTTCGAAAGGAAATAGCGGGATAAAACATCTACTCTGGCCGCAACCATTGTAAACACCTAGCTTCATGGTCCGTTGTTTATCACTTGAAAGAGTTTGCTAACCCAACAGTTTCCACCTGCCAGTTTTGGAGACCCTGTTAAATCCCTTCCGCCCCCTTTCTGTTCCAAACTGTATGGCAGCTCCCTCAGAAACAGGTGAGTCAGAAGAATGTATAAACTTTGGCAGCTTTTAACTCTCAAACAACTTGTCACATTCTCAAGAACTGCGATTGCGGGGCAGCTTACATCATAGTCACATTACATATCAACTTAGGTAAGAAAATTTCGTTTATCATAATCGGCTAAATCGTTGTGAAATTACAAGAGATTCTTTATAAATACGTCAACTCAAAATCCTTCAGACCAAAGCTTAGGTTCCAAATCTATAAACTGGTGTAAAAGGTGGGTGTGCAATTCTATAACCTGTTTCTCTTAATTAAATAGCTTGAAAGAAATTTTAGCTACATATCAACAAGGAAAGAATTTGTAATCAAATAGCAACAGTTGCTTTAATGGACAGCTCAATTCAAAGCGATTAGCGATTGCAAACAAAAGAAAGTCTCTCTACGAGTAAATCAAACAAACAAGGCCGCAAAAGTTGGCCCGAAAACAGTACAGTAGGCCAAGCCATCGCTTGTGCAAGCAAAAAGTGGTTTTAAAGAGGAGCTATGTGCTTATAGTGAAGGAAGGAGAGCAAAACTAAAGTTCTGTTGGGCGGATTTTGCTTACTTGATTCAGCAATGTAACTCCTCGTTTACCCTCCTCCCTTCATTATAAGGATATAACTCCTCTTAAAAACTACCTTGCGCTTGTGGAAGGCAAGAGTTAACTTTGCAGATTTGGGGCCAACTTTTGGCGTCCGTGTTTGTTTTGATTTACTGGCTGAGAGAATTTCCTTTGTCTGCAGCCGCTAATCGCTTTGAACTCAGGCGTCAGTTAAAGCAATTGTTGCCATTGTATTACAAAATCTGTCCGCGTTCTACTTATCCATAAATCTACCTTTGACCTTTTTAGAAATCTCGAAAATAATTTTCTAAATTTCAGCGTTGCTTCATACCATGTTGAAGACATTCATAGAATGTCGACTTCTTGACAATTATTTCTTTTTTTGTCAAATGGTTTAGAAATTACGTGTCTCTCAGTTGTTTTCAAAAGTTTTCAGGACATAATAGAATTCTAAAGCACTATCTTAAAAATCTGAACTCATAGAGCTAATTGGCTAAGGTTTGTTTTACAGATTTCAAGTCATGTGACCGTACTCTCGGGATGGTTTAGTAATATGCGCCTTTTTGTACTCATGGCACAACTTTAAATGGCACGAAATATGTTAGAGAAATCAAAAGATGTTATATCATGAGATTGATCACATGACTTATAAGTGGGTGTAAACAAAACCTTAGCCGATTGTGTCTATTGCTTTGGCAAACATCGCTTTTCCTAACACGGTGGTTACATTTCTTCATTGGACCTCATCATCGTCAATTTCATTCTCACTAAAAGCATTAATGTCACTGTGCCTTTCATCATCAACAACAATAGTCTCACAATTTCTATAATTATCAAAATCTAAACTAACCAAATATCCCATGTCCAGCATTGCTCCTTGACAATGCTTTTCAACTAAACGAATCAACCTCTCATCTGCTGCAATGCGCCAATTTAACCATTCCGAGTCCAGGTTTTCTCGAAAAGATCCATTCTTTAAACATCCAAAACTATGATGCATTTTACCAATAAACTCATTCCTGACCTTGGCTGGGAATCCCATTTCCAGAAAGTTCGAAAGAATCTTGAAGAATTCATGTGATCTCCTTACATAATCCTCTTGTCGTAGAATTAAAATCTTACGTTCATGTCGATTCATATTTCGAATATCACGTAAATTCGAATTCATTTCACTACATCTCTCAGCAATGTATTTCTCGAAGCGAGCATCTAACGTTTCACTAATCCAGCCCTTGTTCAGCATTGACCAAAACGAGGCACGAGGATCTCTCCACAAGTACACGACATAAAAGGAATCTGCATTTGACACCAGTTCAAATAATCTTGATAACTTCACTGGGAGTCTGGGTTCGAGGAACTTCACGAACAACAAGTCATGCGTCTGGCAGAGATAATTAAAAACATGCGAACGGGGCTCGCTGCATATATTAGCATTGCTTGAGGATATGTTGCCGCAAAGATTATCGAGAGCGCGACTAAAATGCCTGAAAAATGAGTCGAAGTTCCTCGTGAGGATATTTTCAGATGATCGAGTGAACTTACAACGAAATAATTCTCTCAAGAAGGGTATTGTCGATGTTTTGTAATTTTGCCATTTGTTAGAGGTTACCATAGTCCTGTCAGATAACGTCATCAAAGCTTTGAATGGCTCATAAAGATAAAAAACAGTCTCGAATTCGTTTAAAAACGTACCAAGGAATGAAGATCCAGTTCGAGGTTGCGACACCAGCACGATGACTTTCTCCTGCGTGGCTTTGTCATGTGGAGTGCCTTCATGTGTATAACGCGGGATTCCGCGGGTAAACACCTGCATGACAAAAAACACATAAACTGCAACAGCGAATGCAAACAGTATAAGCTTGAATAAAAGCCTCTTCCATGTTCTCATCTCTCAAGCACCTAACCTTTGTAGCACAAGAACCTTTAACCAAGCCACGCCTGCTATGCACTCTGTGCGATGAGGTTTCCCCTTTAGTTCTTACTCCCTAGTTCCTGGTCTGCGGTCTTGCCTTTGTGAAAGGTTCGAAGGAGTTATCTAAAGCTAAGGAAGCTTATTTTTCAAACCACAAATGAAGTAAACTTCAAAGCGGAGCAATTTTCTTGCAGGTAGCACCTCCTGAAAACAAATGACTTCTTGTGTTTATCATGTGATCCAGTAATAGGTTGAATTGAACTGAGTCTTTGCATTTGCATGTTTGATAATATGGACTCATTCTACATATATTCCAGTGATAGCACGTGGTTTTTAAGTGGCTCTGTATTTCAAACTGTACGACATACCCCAAATGCCAATAATTTTCACGGGATAAAAAATAACTTCAATGTTTCAATTTTTAACCGCTATACGAGCACTGCCAAGCGTTCTCCTTATTAAGGCAATCCAATGCCAATGGTATTTCAGATTCTTTCTCTATACAAGGCAAGTATAATGATTTGAAACGTTTGGATTTTGGATATATCTGAACGTTAAAGCTTTAAAAGAGCAAGTACAGTTCCCACTATTACTTCCTCTGACTCAGCAACAGCACGATGAGCAACCGCAAGAACATCTGCAAAGTTCGTGCAGGTTTCTTTAATATTCAATCCCTAGCTGAACAGCAAGAACGTCTGCTCCAGAACAACATGACGTCTTCAGGGTTGCACGTCTGAAATATATTAAGATCTGATCTGCAGCTTGAAGACAGGTGCGATCAACGGATCCACAAACTGCAAACCACATTGCATTCAATTGACAAACATGATTCTTTTAAAACAAAGCAACCAGGCGAATCTTAAAAGTCGAAAAACGCAACTTGTGTGTACGGCAACATTAATCGAATTCCGAGAAATACATCTCTATAGGCATGTTATGAAACAACAGTGCTGCATTGCATGACGAGAATTCGTGATAGCAATTTAAACGCCTTTCTTGGCTGGTTGGCGAATAGAATATGAATGGTAATGAATTCATAATTTCAATTGCTATTGAATAATTAACGATTGTCTCCAATGGGTGATGCTTAGAGATCGGTGAAAACGATAAATTCGAATACCCGTAAACCTAATAGCTACTATGAAATCAGAATACCACCGTACGGTTTAAGGAACATGGGATCGTTGTCAGGTTACAATTCGGCAGGAAACAGCAAAATACTGTTGCTCTTGAAATGCTGCACATCGCCGTTTCTGAGTTCAGGCCCCGGTCACACTATTGCGTTTTTGCATAAAGCGGAAAGAAAAACCTCCGTTTTTTTAAAAGTGTTCACACGAAAGTGCTTCGTGCAAGCAAAAAGTGGCTTTTGACAAAAGTTATGTGCTTATGACGAAAGAGGAAGGGTAACTCTAAAGTTTTGGCTCGCAAATTTTGTTCCTTTTTTAATTTATTCATTTATAACGATATTCCATTATTGATATATAAACTAGATAATCTAAGAAATAATTAATTACAATCATACTTACAGAGAAAGAAGAATGTCTTATCTGCAAGGCACTGATCTTCCAGGGAGTCGTTCTTGAGGGGGGGGGGCTATCACAAGTTGCCGCTGTTCAGTAAATACCCTTTCAGCTTTTTCTTGAATAGGGTTAACGATGACAGTTCTCTGATTTCAACTGGAATGTCATTCCATATTTTGATTCAGGAATATGGAAAGCCCTTCTTTCTATGTTCGAGATTTACTTTTGGGATATGAAGATCTCTATCATTTCTTGTATTATAACTTGAGAGATTGCATCTTTGTTCATACATATCCCAGATGCTTTCCGGGCAAAGCTTGTTTACAAGTTTGTACACCATCACTGAGCGATCGAAACGAATGAAGGTTTCGATATTTAACACATTATTCTGCCAGTGATCCTTTATCTTCGCTCTTTCAATTATGGATATGGCTCAGTTTTGTAGTCGCTGCAAAGTGTGATGGTTGGTTGCAGAGAGGCTCCCCCAGATGACATCGCCATATCGTAGATAGTTCCTCTTGTTCAGAAGCTGCGTGGTAATTGTTTCATTCCAGCCCTAAATACCCGAGAGTTACAATACCTTCTGCTCAGCTTCTGAATCAAACAAACAAAATAGGCGAGGCAGAACTTTAGATTTACCCTTCTTCTTTCATTATAAGCACATAACTTCTCTTCACAATTACTTTTCGCTTGCACAATGCGAGAGTTTGCCCTGGTTTCGGAGCAATTTTTGCGGCCGTGATTGTATTGATTCATTGGTCGAGAGAATTTCCTCTGTCTGCAGTCACTAATCTTGTTCGGGATACTATCGGTGAAAGTCTTTCGGATTTTCTCCAGAAGAGCCAGGCGCCGTCGAAGCGCTTTGGAGTCTGCGCAGTATCGATCTCAGGGTCATCGCCCTTCATCTTACCCTTGTGAAATTGCGCATGCCCCAAAACGCTTCGCTCTTCCTATTGATCAGCGGGCCAATCAGAGTTAACGTCTTTTCCTTTGTGAGTTACAAAAGGGGAATTCGAAGTATCCCGAACAAAATCACTTTAAATTGAAGTGTCATTTAAAATAACTGCTGCTATTGTATTACAAATTCTGTCCTTGTTTTTGAACGCGATTTCTCAGGCCTATCGACTTTATCAAACAAGTCCCGGCGTTTGTGAGGCTACCGCTCCCTGAATAAGCAATGATATTTTGCAAGATCAATTTAATAGCTACATGCTTAAGTATTCTCAGAATATTTTGCTGATAGAAATCGCTTAATCTGTTTCGATTCTGTAAAGGCTGATTTCCACTCAGTACAATTTGCCTACAGGACAGAGTTTGACACAATAAGATTTTAGTCACGCAGAGCAACATTTTTAGATGTAAACAATGGAGTTCGTGTCCAATCGGAAATTCTATGGAGCGGAAATCAGCCTTAAGGATTTTTCCAAAAAATTCCCTGAGAAACCTTAAAAAATGAGCTGAAATTACGAGAAATCTCGCTGATATGCTTCTTCACAACGATGACTTCAATACGCTTTAGTACGTGAATTCCTCTTGGGAGATTGAAAACGTCTTCTCCCTAGTTTGAAGTTATTCCATTCCATTTTTTCCAAGGGGACAAAATACATGAACACATCCAAGTGCCACAATTACTAGGAGGAGAACAAAAGGAAATCTTGCTCGTTGTTTCCACTCCATTTTGCAGGTTTTAGGAAGAGACTTTCCGCAGAAAATCTCCCATTTCGACCAAAAGGAAGGGCCGATTAAAACCGGACAAATTACTGAACTTAATAGGATATGTCGAGAATAAAACAAGACCTTTCTCGATATCATTGATTTGATATTCAGGAAGCAGCATCTTTCCAAACGCTGGGCCTTTTCATTAATTCACCCGGTGACATTTAAGCGTGTCGGTCTCACAACATTCAGCAACATAGAAGTTTACTCACCATGAATTAAGAGCACCTGCTTTAATGATCAATGCTCTTCTTAGCACTCCTGGAATTCCTTTGCCTATGTTCCCCTGTTTCTGTATCTTTGATTTCTGTATATCTTTCACCTTTTGTGTTCACAACTTTACTGTTTAAGTATCTCGTTGTCTTTTTACAATCCTGTTAAAGAAGCGTAAGTTGAATAACCCAACCCTGTTGAAAATTAGGGACGTATTCTGTTGGGCATCTGAAGTCTCGGCAATGTTCTGACAACGGCAGATTTTGTATTGCAGAGAAAATATGCATTCTGAAAACGGTGAAGATCGAAGGTGAACTTTGAAAAAAATAAGGGACTGTCAACATTCAATTTATCTACTTTAAGCGGCACGCGGAACCTAACGTGAGACCTACTACAAAGCAGCAATGCTCCAAATCTTAGTAGAAAGCAAGGTAGCATGGCCCTGAAAACGTAAGATTTTCGCTAAAGTACAACATAAATCATGTAGAGCAAATAGTTTTTGGTCATAAAACGACGACTATATTGCAAAACACTGAAAACGACGATTATATTGCAAAACACTGCATGTCTGGTATCTTTGAGGCAGATTTGAGAACAAAACTTGAATCTTTCAAGCGTTATTAACGGGCTCCAGTTCCTTGGGACTTACTTGAAATTTCCTTTTTATCTTTCTTGTAAAACAAATATGGCATCTTGTGAAACGGTGATGCCTTCTGATTAGGAATCTGCATGCAGAATACGGTAAGAGTCGTTTTTGATAAAACAGTCACTCCCGAATAGCTCCTGGTCGAGGCTATTACTGCCAAGGTTTATCAAGAAAGCAGAGGAGCAAAAACTGACCACAGTCTGTTCTGTGACGGGCAAAGGTCAAATAAGTCACTTTACGCAGAATCTAACATCATGTTACTGTCCTCGATGGGCCTGCACTTTCCATTGAATCATAGAAGGGGGTTTCGTGATAAAAAAAATTTCATAAAATTTGAAAGGGACACAACTACACTTAAGTTAAAAAAGTTGCTTTTAAGAATCAAGCTTCGTTCGTTTAACTCTTTCGGATGGTACCTACAATCAGTTACAAAATTGTTGAGCCACCCCCAGATTTTCAGTTTTTTTGCCCCTGCATTCCCCCTCCCCCCCTAGTCAATGTTGCAGTACCACAAAAAGTTGCCAAGTCTCGCGTGTCATCTCGATCAGGTACTTTTTTCAAAACAACATTGACATGGGGGGAAGGGGGGACGAAAATTTCATTTTTTCAAGGGTGGCTCAACAATTTTGTAACTGATTGTAGTTTGCATTATTTTAGAAAATAATAGTTCTTCTATGGCCACGAACAGTTTTACTTTACATAACTTTCGGTTGCACTTTAGGTCTCAATGAGAGCTAAACTGAGAAATGTACTTTCTGAATAGCAAGAACGATAAAGGCATGAACTAAACTCGGTGGCCTAAAAAGGGTGGTCGACATGCAATTTCAAAATTTTAGTGGTATTTCCGTATCATAACAAACAAATACTGCTATGAATTCCAGAGAAAAATTTTCCTACGGAGAACTTGCTCTTTTCTTAGAGGCCCATCACAAAGCACCGCCCCTTTAACGGCCAAATATTGCTAAAATTTTAAAACTGCATGTTGACAGCCCTTTTTGGGCCACCAGGGTTAGTCTTACTAAATCTACTCTCGGGTGAAAGGCAGTTACTCACATTATTACGAAGAACTGGATTTCGTTGTTTTTCTTCTAAGCCAACCATTTCAAAGGAATATCTATCAAAGTGAAGGAGGTGTCTGTTTTCAATAATTAAAAAATGATAAAAGAAACATCAAAGCAACATGCTCTAAAAATCGTTAAGATATAAACCTTTGTTCAAATAATTTTACCGGCTGAGCCAAAAAAAAAACTGTATACACTATTTGAAAATCGTGTACCAAGGATACGGGCTAGACTCGATTACGTTGTAGTTTAACTACAGTAAAAACCCACAGAATAGAAACCAGTTTTTTTCAAAACAGCCCGTTAAGTTTCTTATTTAAAGGGCATTTACCAATGAAAGAGGCTGAAATGTTTCTTATAATAAGCTTTAGAATCCTTCAATGATTTCAAATTAAACATCACTATGGGAAGGGATAGCTGAAAAGTTCAAAGCATCAAAAAACTGGCTGAGAAGATTTTGCACAAGAAATGGAATTTCACTGCGATGGCGTAGGAAAAACGGGAAGTCCAGACGGGCTTCCTATGACACAAATGCTTCATAGTCAATGTAGAGTTGTGACGTATGTAGTAGCGTATATTTAGGTGTGTCACGTGACACAGGCCGCGTGCGTGAGAAACCAAGATGGCTGCCAGGTAGGCACGTACTTAGGTGCTCATATACTTCGGCTACAAAGACGCTATTTCTGGCGACGAGGATACTTAAAAACTCATAATTTCCAGGTTATAAATCAGTTGTGCAACGATGGCACATGCTTTGCCTGCTTTCCCTGCTTTTGATGTGGAAGGAGATCAACATGGGTTGAACTTAAGATGGCAAGAATACATTGAACGGTTTCAGAACTTTTTACTGGCGTTAAATATCAAAGACGACACAAGAAAACGAGCCATGCTATTACATTTTGCAGGTGAAGGAATTTACAGAATCTTCAAAACACTTCCCGATACTGGAAAACCTAAAGATTTTGAAAAAGCGGTCGAGAAACTCACTGGTTGTTTTGCACCAAAACAGAACAAAGAGTATCAACGTTACATGTTCAGGCAGGCCCAGCAAGATTCTGCTGAAAGCTTAGATGCCTTCCACACACGTTTAAGGAATCTATTACTAATATGCCAGTTGACAGAGCTAGATTCAGAAATTATAACCCAAATAATTCAAGGTTGTTCATCTGGAGCCCTAAGAAGAAGAATTCTCAGAGAGCCTACAATGAAATTATCTGATATCCTGGATCTTGGAAGAGCCATGGAATCATCAAATAGACAGGCATCTGAAATTGAGAGTAATACTGCAGAATCGGTGAATCGACTTGGGAAAAGAGCCCCATATCCAAAGAAAATAGGTCATGAAAAGCCCTTCAAGTCATGCTACAACTGTGGAGGGTTATACCCCCATTCAGATGGCAAAGTGTGTCCTGCCAAAGGAAAGAAATGTCATAATTGTGAGAAATATGATCATTTTAGTAAAGTTTGCAGAGGGCAACGAAAGAGTGAGTATGATGAATCTAAAGTGCACCATATAGAAAGTTACAAGGAGAATACAGTTAACTCCAGCTCCGATGATGAATTTGTTTACACAGTTACTAGACATAACCAAGCCACTGTACGAAGACCACAACCTGAAGCAACCATCAGTATTGGAAAATCCAAGATTAGTATGCTCATCGATTCCGGTGCAAGTGTAAATATCATGGACATGGGCACCTTCAGCAAACTATCTCCAGCAATTAATCTTCAAAGAACCTCTACAAAAATTCATGCTTATGGAAATGTCCACAGTCTCTTAGTTGAAGGAAAATTTACAACAATGATTGAAACAAAAAAGAGATATGCTACCGCAACATTTTATGTTGTACAAGGGTCCAGTGGATGTCTACTCAGCTATGATACAGCCAGTGATTTAGGGCTTATCATCTTAAAAGTTGATGCAATCAAAGAACAGAAGTCTCTCAGTCATGAGCAAAGTCAAGGGAAAGTGAAGTCAAGAGAGTTTCCACAAGTTGTCAATGATTATCAAGATGTATTTAAAGGCATTGGGAAGCTAAGAGGAGTAAAAGTCAAGATTACAGTTGACATCACTGTTCCACCAGTTGCACAATCAGCAAGGAGAGTTCCATTCCATATTCGGAAATCATTGACAAAGAAGCTCAGAGAACTTGAGGAGCAGCAAATCATTGAAAGAGTGCCAGAGAGTGTCAGTACCCCATGGGTTAGCCCCCTGGTTGTTTTTCTAAAGCCCCAGAATCCACAAGAATTGCAGATTTGTGTTGACATGCGAAAAGTAAACACAGCTGTGGAGAGGGTGCGACACCCTTCTCCAACTGTTGAAGAAATAATTGAGAAGCTCAATGGAGCATCAGTGTTTTCAAAATCGGATCTTACATCAGGATATCATCAGATTGAACTTGATGAAGACAGTCGACAACTGACCACATTTGCCACTCACAAAGGACTTTTCCGGTATACCAGATTAAATTTTGGGTCATCTTCCAGTGCAGCAATTTTTCAGCATGAAATACAGCAGTGTCTTGAGGAAATACCAGGGAGGGCACTGAACATAAGCGATGAGATTCTCATTTTTGGAAAAGATCAAGAAAGTCATGATGCAACTCTCCAAAATCTTTTGGAAATGTTCAGACAGAAAAATCTGAGAGCAAATTTTAGCAAGTGTGCATTTAACAAGAAAAACCTTGATTTCTTTGGATACCATTTTAGTCATCATGGTATTGCACCAAGTCAGCAAAAGATCAAAGCAATTCAGAATGCACCTCAACCAGAAAATGTTCAGGCAGTCCGAAGCTTTCTAGGTCTGACAAATTACCTATCACGTTTTATTCCAAATTATGCCACCCTAACAGAGCCTCTTAGGAAACTGACAAAGAAAACAAGCTAGAGCCACTTAAGATGCAAGACCTGCCAGATGGGCCATGGGAAGTGATAGCAGTAGATTTCAAGGGGCCCATAGGAGAGAACCACAAATATATCTTAGCTTGCATGGATGAATTTTCCAGATATGCAGAAACTGAAATTGTGCCTTCTACTAGTGAGAAATGTGTTATGCCAAAGTTAGAAAAGATTTTTAGCACACATGGAATACCTGTCATAATGAAGTCTGACAATGGGCCTCCTTTCAATGGCTCAAAATGAAAGAGTTTGCTAAACAAAGTGGATACACTCAAAGGAGAATTACACCAGAATGGCCAAGAGCAAATGGAGAGTGTGAAAGATTCATGAGAAATTTGAATAAAGTTATTCAGGCAGCTCACATTGAAGGAAAAAGTTGGCAACAGGAAGTATTCAATTTTGTGAGAAATTACAGAGCCTCTCCACATGCCACCACAGGGATTCCCCCTGCTAAGCTCTTAATGGGTAGAAATATTAGAACAAAATTACCAGAACACACAGACAATCAAATCAACAAGGATTTAAGAGATAGAGATGAAATGAAGAAGAGAAAGATGAAAGAATATGCAGATGAAAAGAATCATGCTTCAGAATCAGATTTAAAGGAGTGAGATAGAGTTATTGTAAAACAAAGACAAAGAAACAAGGCTATGTCTCCGTATGACCCAAATCCGTACACTATCACACAAAGAAAGGGAACAATGATCACTGCAAGTAGAGATGGAAAGAGTATTACAAGGAATGTTTCGTTCTTTAAAAGAGTCAGAATAAAAGACAGTTTGATTCAATCGAAGAATACAGATGGTGACAGTGATAACAGTGTCAGTGGTGATAGAGTCTATCAGGAGCAAAGAGAAGAGGAAGAAGACGAGGCAAATGATCAAGGAAGAAGATATCCCAGAAGGATCACTGCTCGACCAAACTACTATCATGAAACAAGTGTGTGACATTTCAAACTGGACAGTAAGTCATCGTCATCATGGAAACGTAAGTGACAACTTCATTTCTTTTATTCTTTATCAATCATCAATCGTTATGTTGAGCCAGAAGACTCTTACTCCAAAATAATTTTAAATTCAGTTTTTATACTTCATAGTTTTAGCAAACTGTTATGTTGAGACAAGATTCTTACTCGTTAAAAAAACAGTTTCAAGTTTAGTTTGATTAACAGAACTTTGTTTAAGGGGGGTGATGTAGAGTTGTGACGTATGTAGTAGCGTATATTTAGGTGTGTCACGTGACACAGGCCGCGTGCGTGAGAAACCAAGATGGCTACCAGCTAGGCACGTACTTAGGTGCTCATATACTTCGGCTACAAAGACGCTATAGTCCATTAAGGGAAGACATCACATCCAGAAGAATTAAGGGAAGAAATCAGATCCAGGGATCCTCCTTTATGAAACCTTCCTAAAATGAGGCTGAGAAGTTTCTTATATGAGGGCATCATTTCTGAAAAAAATCAGCCTAAGGTTTCTTAAAGAAAGTAGTTTCTATTTTGCGGGTTCTTACTGTACGATGCCCCTCCTGCCCCCCTCTCGGCGGCCCTGCCTAGGCAACTGTGCAAGAAGCGAGATGATTAAGTCCACAGCTCCTCCACAGTAGCTACACAAACAGGGTACAATTTTCTGGGACATCCTGTAGTTTAGCTTTGAAGGAGCCTCGCATGCAAAGGTCCAATATCAGGTGAAAATCAAATATGTTAAAACAAGGATGGTATTACCTCTCTACAATTTTCGCTTTAACTTTGTCCATTTCTGAGACTGTGAGTTCAGTTTTTGCTGCCGATGGTATGTGTTCCTGAAGAAACGATCGATATTTTTAGTGGAAAATTTCGTTGCCTACAAAGGGTGAAAAATCATAGCACCAAGACTACTTCACGGATTTGAATCATTTAAAGTCTAGTTAAAAGGCGAAAGATCAAAGTATTTTTGGGATTTCTCTTGCTGTCCTACCGGCACTAGATGTATTGGTAAATTCAACTTGCTAAAATATTCATGGTTGCAAAATGACTGAAAAAAGGGCTTAAAACATTGATCAAATTGTAAGAACTCTATTCAAACCGAACTATAGGCAATGGGCGTTTCACCTCCCTCAAGAGTTATAAGACATCGATTTTCAAACAAATACGAAAGATTTTCAATCCCATGGCAATTAATGTGCGGAGACCCATGAGAAGTTACATTTCTTTCATAATTCTGTGCGAGGAAGATTATGCTTTGATCAATGTTATAGCCCCATTTTCAGTCATCTTGCAACCATAAAATTTTCATAAAGCTGAATTTAACAATATTCCTAGTGTTCGTGAGACATCGAAAAAAATCACAAAAATACTATGATCTTTCGACTTTTAACTAGAATTTGAATCATTCAGATCGGTGAAGCACTCTTAGTGTTATGAATTTTCAAAGTGGGAACTTTTTTTCTGGCTCACCAGCTATAAATCTGACAAATGTCATCGACAGTATTAGCATCAGTAACTGACGCTGTTATTACAAAGATATGCTCTTGCTTTGTAGTACAGCTTTTCAGACAGTGGAAAACGTTTTTTATCAACTTATAGAAAATCAGCAAAAGCTTTGGGAGCAGTCAGTTTTAATCCTGGGTACCGGGGGGGGGGGATTTTGGCAGGGGTATGGAACTGTTTTCGATTGTTTTGTGAGGGTGCGAAAATTTTGAGAGCAATTCTTAAGGGGTACAAAACTATTTTAGTTGAAAAAAATTTAGATGAAGTCATCGATCAAATATTGAAAGAAATATCAACAGACGTCTGGAAAAGATGAATCATTTGACCATTTGACCATTAAAATAACCACCTGGGACAACTTGGTATCTGTCAATATATCTACGTTTCATGCACAAATATGCTTCATGAGTATGTTTCATGAGTTCTGGATGAGGATATTAAACTAATTTCCAGAAAGATGATGAGGTACAAAAACCTCTTCTATGTTCAAGATGGGGTATGAAATTTTAATTTTCTAATTGTGCGAAATTATCCTCCATCCTGGAACCCAGGATTAACAAAGACCACTCCCTTACCTGGACAGCAGTTGGCTTTGCTTTACCATATTCATAATCCTGACCAATCTCATCGTCACTGTGAGTTTCTTTGGCAAGGATGATTTGTGTTGCATGCTCGACGTCACCTTTCGAAAGAAACAGGAATCGTTCTAACTCCAGCTTCGTCATATCTGGAAACATCTCGGACAGAAACTTGGCACCACTTGATATCTCTTCCCTGGAAATAAAATGTCATACTTAAGTCCTTGACTCAAATGATAAGAATACAGAGATACCAGCATATAGCTTGAACTTTAGCAAACTTTGAAATAAGATGTGCAAAATGTTATTGCCTAATTCTTTTAATAGAATAGATCCACGGGAACCTTAGGTAGCTGGCCATAATTCTAGAAAGAGCACTTTTGATATCGTTATCATCATCTGAGCAGAAACTGCGCAAACATGCGCCAATACTCTAACTTTGAGCCCCCTAGCACCATGCAACGGATTCCAAAATTAGACAACACTTGATATTTTCCTCCTAGGGCCTTAAACTGTTGATTTATCATTTCAAAAAGCTTATCTTTTCAAACACTTCCTTGTCTCAGATTGGTCGATGATGTCATCTTACGCAGTTTCTGGTTGGTCAGTAACAGCATTTTTGTAATCTCTGCTTGTTCTGAAGTTGTGACGTCATCAAATTGTTAAATCGTAAACCATAACAGTTAAAGATATCTGTTTGCTACCATCTTGTAGATCTTCAAAAACTGAAAGCTTCTTGTATTGATCATTTTGACTTTCCTTAATCAGCTTACAATTTATGGGGCTTTTTATCTTAGTCAAAGCCTCTGATGCTTGATCTGATAAATCATTTCATAAAACTAAAAATGCTGTAATTCGAAAAAAAACACTGATATCAAAAATGCTTTTACTGGAATTATGGCAAACAGTCTAAAGTTCCATTTAATCATTTCGGTTGGAAGCACAAGGTAATAACTTTTGTCACCCCTAATTTAAATTTTCGGGAAGATTCAAGTTTTATGTCAGAGATGCAAGGCTTGAACTACATGTATTAAAAATGTAAGACCTTCTGAATATAACAAAGGCACACGTGAAAGGAACAATGTGTCAATCTTTCTTTCAAAGCTGAGGTGCTATGAAAAATAATTTTACTTTATTTCCAGAGAAAAGCACCTAAATGTAGCCTGCATGCCGACTACCGGGTGGGTGAATAAAAATGCCCGACGTCTGAAAAAATCCTGCTATCTGCATATCAAAGCAGTGATATTGAAAACTGTCTTACTTTATTCCCAATATGTCTAATTAGGCTCAGTAATTTACCCGGGCTTAATCAGCCATTCTCTCCCGTCGAAATAGGAGATTTTCTGCAGAAAGCCCCTTTCGATAACCTGCAAAAACGAGTGAAAATACCAAGCAAGATTTCCTTTTGTCCTCCTTCCTAGCAATAATGACCCTTGGATGTGTTCATATGTTGTGTCTTCATGGGAGAGAAGAATAAATCCTCTTAATGAATTATTTACACTAGGGGGAAGACTTTTCAACCCGCCAAAAGGAACACACGTGCTAAAGCGTGCTAAATATCATCGTTGAGGTTAATACATGCGGGATTTTTGCAAGTAATTTTAGCACTTTTTTAAAGGTTTCTCAAAGGGCTTCATTTTAGCAAATCGCTTACAGAATCTGCACGGAGTGACCGATTTTAGCCAGGAAAATGTCTGAAAATAATTGAACATGTTAATTATTCAATCAGAAATTATAAAATATCGTTGCTTATTCACTCAGGGAGCAGTAGCCTTTCAAATGTCGTGCGTTTTTTTACTCACCCGGTATACCCGAGAAAAACGTATATTCTGCGTAACATCACTCACTTTTGCGTAGTGCGTGCTTCAGCGTTTATTTGATAACAAAGAAAAAGTATTGCCGAAACAACCAATAATATCTATTTCCAGTGAAACGAGGACTCAATCAGATTTGAGAAAGGCTATCATGTGATTAAATCTCAGGTTTCGCTTTGTTCTCTAAGCAAATTACGTTAACAACACAATACTCTGGAATTGTAAGTATCCTTTGGTAGACAATACATAGAGGCTAAGTAGAACGGGCCATAGAAACTGTCATTGAAACGAATTGCTGGCTCATAGAATATGCAACATTGAGCGGCGTCAAGAAGGCTGTACCTTTTCCTTGGGTACTGTCTGCATGCAGCCTAACCTCAATGACGATCACTGGAAAGTGCAAATCTCTCTGACGAGAAACATGTATTTGGTCCAGGCATCACCAAAGTACGCGAGCGTGCGAGCACATTTCTAACCCCAGCAAAAACAGTTTGGGTTAGTATTCTTGATTAAAATCAAGCAGTTTTTTTTGTACCACTGAATAATTCTGATCAGAATGTAAGAATTCTTGACTCTTCTGAGGAATTCTGACAACATGAAACCCATTATATAAGGACCTTTCCCAGTTTCAGCCAATTGAGGATTTTTATTTAGGGTTTGAAAGATTAGATTAGATTAGATTAGTTTAGATTAGTTTCAGCCTCAAGGTTCTTATAAAAACAGGTTCTTTCATGCGGATTTCTACTGAAGTTTAGAAGTTTACCACTTAAAGCAGCTTGAAACCAACATGGGAATCAAATAATGTTATTGGGACACCTTAACCCTATTTTGGTTTGGGGGGAATTTGCCCCCCCCCCTGTAGATTTTTTAATAATTCTGTCAGGAAAAAGTTTATACCCATAAAATTTCTTGACTTTTTGCAACTACCTATTGTACAACTTCTCAGAAAGTTTCATTGAAATACTTTTAAAAATAAGGGGGCGGGAGACAATTTTCTGGGACTGATCTTGGAAAAATCACAAATTCTCAAATCTCAATTATCGTGAAGAAAGTTGCAAACTTCTTTTGCAGTCTATTATTTGATGCAGTCTATCATAATTATCATGTTTTGATGGAAATTGTGCTCCAAATTTAATCTTATGGCGATTATTCAGATTTTGGCCAATTTTGCCACCTTCTTGACCACACAAAGGAAAATTCTGATATGAGCAAAAACGAAGGCTAATTTTAGGTTAATTTCTACATTTTCATAAAGTACGTGCCTGACGCTATTAGCACTCGAAATTTAGCTGCTCTGCCTATTACCAGTCAAGAGTTTGGTAGGGGCTTCCCCCTAAACTAACATAGGACGTATCAGATAGCCCAACAGGGTTAAAGATCAAATACTCACATATCCCTGTCAGGTTGGAGGTCCTTAGCTACATCTGCCAGGCTATGGTCATTCTCAGCTAATTTCTTCCTGCCATTCTTGTTTGAACATTCCCTTTTTGAAATGCATTCTTTTGTGTTCTTATTGATGTCCTCCTCTATGAGATTGGAGATTAAATTGTTGATGGCAAAGTTGTTATGCAGATAACATCAGTGAAATGATAAAAAAAACATCTGTAGTGTGAACCCTGGGGGAGGTAAATGACTTGGGTATGGATGGGGGTCTGCCGCCCGGTTTTCAGAAAGTTACCCTCTTCTCATTACGGACAGTTGTCGTCATAACCACTTTTATGATGAATTTTGGCGGAAAACTTCCCATTTTTGATAATTTCTTGCCAATTTCTGGAAAACTCATCCATGTTTAAGGAAAATTTGCCAAAAAGGGACCCTTGTTTAAAGCACCGTAAAGTTACAATGAGGGTCACACTGCTCACTTAACAGGGGGCACCCAAGCTGAGTCTTCATCAGTAGGGGGAGGGGCAGTTGCTCCCACCCGCTCTCCACTAACTCCATTACCATCTCATAAGGAACTTTCTAGAGAAGGTTCCTTCAAAAGCACCTTGAAAGCATCTGTTAGACATATACCTTTCTTCAAAAATACCTTTCAAGAAAGCTTAAAATCACAATCAAATTTAATATTAATATTTCTGCTTAGCAGTTATGGTTTGGCACATGTTATCCTCTCAGGAGAATGGAAAGTCATCATTACCAGCATAGCAAAATCATTAATTGGATTCCATCCTCCCAAGGGGTTAATGCACACTAGTAAAGGTAATTGCCATCATTGCAGTGGGGCATGAAAAGTAAAAAATATGAGCATAATTCTTAGCCATTGTTTATGCTCACAGGAAAATTACTAGCAACTCTGGACAGGAGAACATGTCTGAGCAAGGTGAATTTTTAAAGATCTAATTCAAGATATTGGCTATACACCACTTTAATTAAGCAGCCTCATTTTGGAAATTTGTCAGAATCTCTTCCTACTGTTCATATCAAAATTTTGAGTCCAGATTCGCATTTAGCACCCAACCTTTAATCTTGTTATGTATTTTACATTTTTAAACTGCTAGCGATTGTGATGTTGATTTTATGACAATGTAAAGTTCAAAGATTCATATACAGTATAAGGGATTTGATGGTGAAAAATCATCCGGGTGAAACTTTACATCCCAAGTCATATTTCACGGTCAAATCCCTTATAGATTTTAAAACTTTTAATCATCATAAAATTAACACAAAGACCGCTAGCAACATGAAAATTAGTGGTCAGACTAAAGTTTGGGTACTAAATCTGAATTTTGCCTCTAGAATTTCATGTGACACAATCTTGAATTATTTCCAAAACAAGGCTGTTCATTGAAGTGGTGTATTAAAAAGACTAATATTCAATACCATTGTTTAAGTAGGCAGGGTACGGTATTTTGTCAAAGGTAACATGCATTTTTCTTACAACGTATAACAGTCAGTACATGTTAACTTATTTCTACCTTGTATACAATACATCACACTTAATGCAGCATACCTTTTATCCCTGAGCATGATGTGTTATCTTTGGACTTGAACTCTCTCAACCTGTCCACCAGCTTGAACATCCATTCATAGATCAATGAGCTAAAACATGGAATGGTGAAGGTGAAGTTGCGGATTTCAACGCCAAGTGCTGGGATTACAGGAATAGCTAAGTGCTAATCAAGTCTGCCACCCCTTGTCCTGACTGTTCTGGCGGCAAAGTCAGTGGATTACAATACAGCGCCACAACACTTTCAATCACAATCATTGACATATAGTTGTGGTCCTAATCAAAGGTGCTGGGTTACATATACAAGGTAAACAAGGTTTTTAAAAACAATGATTTTGCAGTATTTTCGATAGACTATATCACTAAGATTTTCCATCCGCTTTCTCAGTACCTTGAAGATGGACTCTTGTACTTTGTAAAGAATCAAACAAAACACTCATATGTTGTACGGTTGTAGAGATATTGGCTGATTTTTAGAAGTAACTTTATTGTGGATTCACCTCATCCACCAAAATCTGTGCAAGCCGTGTGTTGGCTATAGATTCTAGAGATAGCAGTGTTTACAGCTACACAATCCAGAGCAATTTGTTTTACTTTCTAAATTATATACATCACAAATGTACAATGAGGGATGATTTTTTGCAGGCTTCAATTGAACTACTGCATGTCTCAAAGAAAAGATTATTCCCTTCAATACATTCAGCAACTGCAAGTAAATGGTTTGGGGGCATGTTCTCTTATAAAGTACTCTTAATAACTGACGGCTTAAAAAATAAAATTGAATAAAATTGAATTGAATTGGAATTGAATTGCTTGAAGGAGTTTCAAATGAGTATGTCAACTTTCACCAGTTTTCATGTATGATGAGATCAAGTTTGACAATAATCCCGTGCTAAAATCATGTTCAAACATACCACAATCAAGCTTGATTGATTTGTGTGCAGTCCAAGATGCATGGTGCAAGCTTCCAAAAAGTAGTGCAAAATCCTTACTTTAATCAAGCTTTAGAACTTACTAAAATCAAACTCAAAACAAGTTAGTATCAGGCTTGAAGCATGCTAGCATGCTGCAAACATCTACATTTAAATCTATAACAATAATTGGTAAAGCCCGTAATGAGCATCACACTGATGAGCTTCTGGTCACTAAACTTGCAAACAAGTTTTCAATCAAACTGAAAATGGAAAACATTCAATATTTTGCTTAGTCTTCAAAACATCTAAGCCAATGCAAAACATTTCTTTAGAATGTTTATACAGTAGTACCTTTTAATATCTTCAAATCCAGGAACATAAGCTGACATCATCTCCACAAAACTTTCCAAGTCAAATTCATCATCATTTGTCCCTTCAGCAAGTTCTTCAAGATTACTCAGTAGATATGTCAGTACAATGTCATCAATGCTGAAAAAGATGATTTTAGATCACTAAAGAGAAGAGCTGGACCACTATTTATACAATCCTTTTTGACCGTAAAATGATCCAGATTAAATAATTTTCAAAACATAGAGGAGGCAAAGCGCAAGAGGTTTTACAGTTCCTGCTATGCCATCTCATTTCCTGTTTACAAGGAATGGTACATCCCGCATCCTGCTAATAAAATAACTGATCCTGCCATCCTGCTAAGACTAATGGGGGTACACAACTTGTGGATGGATGGGGGGTCTCCAGCCAGATTTTCAGAAAGGCATCCCATCCTAATCACCACAACTTGCTTTTTGCCCACTTTTATAATAAAATTTGGTGGAAAACTACTCCCCATAAAACAAAATTTTGCTAATTTAAGCAAAAGCCACTCATGCTTACGGGTTTAGGGCAGATCAGCGGAAAAAGGATCCTTGTTTTAGAGAATTTTGAGCCAAAAAACCTATCCATATAGGTAGCACATACCTGTACCGAACTACCAACATGTTGTGTACCTCCCCCAGGTATGCAACCTCTTACTTCAACTTTATTTCAATGTTTCATTGGAGGCTTGCTTTGTTGTGAATAATTTAAGATTTTGATATGAATGATTTGTTGGGTGTTACAAGTTTTAGAGGTTTGCTGCAAATGATTTGTCGACTGTGTAATCAAAGTTTGGATGAATTTTGGGACTAGGCCTATCACATATGCCTGTGTATAGGGTATTGCCAATACCCTACAGACAGGCATAGGGCTGCACCTCAAGTCTGCGGACAGCTCCAGTCTACCGACAACAAGCAAACTCTCTGGTTCTCGACAATAAAGAAGCCATAAACCCTTGCACTTTTCTGGTCATTTTAACTTCGTTTCATACTCATTCAGAAATTTTTGTCAAGAATTTCATCGGGCAAAATCCCTTTGTTGTGAATCCCTGCTATAACCAGTATCCATCAGCAAACCTGTAAATTTTAATGTTGTCTTTTAAATCATCATGAAATATTCTGTTGACATTTTCTTCATGCTCGTATTGTTTGACCAAGCTTTGTTTTCCAATCCTTTTTTGGGAATGCTGATGAATTCGCTTAGGGGGGTTAAAGTTCAACCTGGCACTGTCATGACCTGTCTCCAGTCACAGGTTTTTCCATTTGTTTCTTCTGCACTGCGATGCCCTGTGGAATGTGACAATTTAGGCCCAATGTTTACGGGCTGCTATGATCGATTTCTTTCATTAATTTTGGCTTGAATACAGAACTTATCTGAATCAATGCAATTTGCAATTATGGTAATGTGATAGCAATTATTAAATTGTTGGAAACATACTGAAATTGTGCACTTCAAGGCAAATTTGTTGCAAATTAATTACTTTTCCACAGACTGGAGGTCATGGGAGTGAACAGGGAAGAGACAACAACAAAACAAAAAGCCAAGAAATCCCTTTTGGAGACATATAAATTGTAAGTAAGATAGTCTGATAGCACACCGGACTGCAGAGTGTGGCAGTTTCCAATGAGATCTCGGGTGTGCAAGAACAAAATATCAAGTGTGCAAGTGTGCAATTTGGTCAAGTGTGCACTTCAAGTGTGCACATACAAGATTTTGCAATTTTATTTGTATTAAATTCCAACAAAAAGGTGGTAATTGTTTTGAAAAATATGCCAATTCAAAGGCTTTTCTGGCCCGTATTCCGGCAGAAACAGTTTGGGCCTAAAATTTGATTGCACACTGAACTTAACGGGCATTCATAGACTTACTACAAGGAGTTCCAGATTTCAATTATCAAAGCAATACTGCTTAAAGTGACAGATACAGCAACTGTAGTAAGTCTACAAATTCATCAGAAATTCCAAACTTTCGGTCATTTCTTCTGAAGTTCTTCATTCAGTCATCACTGTGGCAAAATTAAAGTTCCAGACAATAGAGCCACACCCAAATTTTAATGTGCCACACCCTTTCTCAGGTGTGGAGTGATATTTCAGGAGAAAAATCTCGGGTGTGCACTTGCCATACTCTGCAGTCTGGATAGCACATGTTTTAGTCTACCTTTGTTACCATTCAAAGGTTTGTATGTGATTTCTAAGTGATGCTGATTACCAGTTACTCTTGAGTACCAAATAATCATCCCCCCCCCGCTTATCAGTTTTTGAAAATTTTCCAGTCCCCACGCTCTTATTCCAGCCCCCCATTTATTAATTTTTGGAAAAAATGAAATGATAGGAAGCAAGATTTCTGAATAAATGCAAAAAAGTTTCAAGAAGTGCATTCAACAGAACCAGAGTTCAAAAGTATAAATATATCAGTAACAAACATGACTATTTACATAAATATATAAAAGATATGTGCTTGCCTAAGAAAACAACTATTTTCTATTTCTCCAGGGACCCCCCCCCGATTATTGTTACATTAAGCTATTTCCAACCCCCCGATTATTCTCACCCCTCCCCCCGTTTTTTCGGTACTCGAGAGCAGTTGAACACTACTTCCCAAGGCGGCCTAAAACTCTCAACAACTTGTGTGCACAGACCAACATGCAATGAAAACTAAAAGGGGGCCATGGCTTGTGCATGTGCAACAGATCTTGTTCAAAATCGGTGTGTACACCAACATTTCGTAAAACAACTTGTGTTCTTGTTGCCAGTGGTCTGGGCCACAAACAAGACAAGAAAATGCACGCCAGCATTGAGTTTACCCATCGAGTCTGCGCTCCCATTCTATTCAACTAGCAGTCAGATCATATCGATAGAATGATTCTTTACTAGAGTGAGTAGATCAAGAAATCAAATCTATGCTTACCATTCTTCAAATTCATCCGAATTCTCCGTGACAAATTGCAGCAGTTCCTTCTTCACGAAGTCCTCCATTCTCCCGCTCTTCTCGAAGCGCTTTGTCTTACTAGGTTCCAGACCTCTTGATTTAAGAGCCCTGGATCGAGTCTTGTCATATCGTCGGTCCTTGTGGACCAAAAGTGGCATTGCCAGTTGCCACAGAACCGCACAGAACGCATTTTTAATCCCAAAATACCCAAAAGGGATACTGCAATGTGCAATAGGCAGGTGGTGAGGGGGGATGCCACTTTGCCATGGGAGGTCACCCTAGAATTTGCAAAATGATTAAAAAATGCTCCCCAAAGTTTTCAGGTCACTCCAATCAGATAAAATTTAACACCAGAAGTACAGTAGTTCCCTTTCCAAGTTGCACTCCAAGTCACTACTGTTTACCATGTTACAAAAAACAAAACTCGGAAATGAACTGCCCACGTAAAAATTGTGCAACCCAGGGTGGAACATCCTGTACTGGCAGTTATCCCTCCTTTGACCCTGTATGCCCAGTGTCTTGACAATTGACATATTTTGCTGCCAGGACATGGCCGCGCGGATTCTGCTAGACAGTCTAACAGAAGTGTAACATGAATTTTTGTTTTCCATGATCACGGTCTAAAAATAATTTGACACCACCTCACCGTCAAGACCACCAGAAACTTTCGAGGTAGCCCATGGACAGGCTTCAGAATGATGCGAAAGGAAGAAGAGAGCCTGTAGGAATAGGTTACATTTTTGAATTCTATAAATCTGATCCGAGGTACAAAAGGCTATTGTTATTAGTCCCAAATTTCAATGCCACAAGTGATGAAAATGGTGTTATTGATCAATCTTGCCCATGTCAATGGCAATTTCAAGGATTACAAAGAAAGTCATATACCTCAAATCGGGTATTTGGAATTCGAAGATGCTGCCCATTCCTACAATCCCTTTCCTCTCTTTCTCTCCTCCGAAGCTCCACGATAAGGCCTGTTCACAGGCTAGTTTTTAAGGTGTTTATCCACGTTTGCAATCACCAACTGCATCACTTCTATCAAGACCATTGTTACAAAATCCTGGAATCAATTCTCCATAATGATAAATATCTATCCATTCAGGCAATTCCTGACCTACTCTTGGGTGCCTAATACAAGAGGGGGATGCTTATTAATTTTCAAAAATTTTATCCACCCCCAGCCCTTATTAAGACCCCCCCCCCCCGTTTATTAATTTTGGCATAATTCAAATGTTCAAATGTTTTCTTTTAGAAAAGAAGTCATTGCAGTGCACTTCGTAAGCTAATTCGAATGTCTTCTTTTAGAAAAAGAAGTCATTGTAGTATACTCGTAAACTAATTCGAATGTTTTCCCTCAAAAACAGTTGAAGAAAGAGTTCTTTTTGATAACGTAAAAACCCATTTTTTTGCGAATTTCTGATCCCCCATTTATTAAGACCCCCCCCCGTTTATTAGTTTCTTTGAGGGGTTCCCACCCCCCATTTATTAAGACCCCTCTTGTATTAGGCACCCGAGAGTAGATGCACCTTAAAACAATGCCAACATTGAAATCTGAACCCAAATGCATACACATCAGAGCAGAGTAAACACTTGAGTGTAAGAACATTGTGGAGTGAGAACCAACAGCTTGAAATTTTCAGATAGATCCCCATTTATAGGAGCCAATCCAATGTAGGTGGAATTGCAATAATGTAGGCTTCAAAGACATCAGTTCTTAAATGTGGCACATGGCCTGAAGACTTGCTGACTTGCTCCAAGTCAACTTTATGCCCAACATGGGCATCTTACAGACATATTCTCAGGAATGGGCATTCATGCAAGACGTGCACATTGGGCCACAAAGCAGCCTTGAGGCAAATCTGTAAGACTGTAAGTAGTGAAACAAAAAACACAAATGAGTTCACATTCTTCCATATTCATTCACATAATTGACCTAATACAGCCTCTGTACTTTTCCCATTGTACTTTTAATGTGAAGGGATCTGACATTTTGCCAGTTCTTTTTCAGAAGTGAGACAAGGAAGTTGATTGCAAGGAAGACATTCTGCGCAAGTTCATCATCAGTCATTTCAACATGTCCAACTGCAACAGCCAAACACAGCACCTAAAATTGCACAAATATTCAAAAACACTGCAAGAAGAGGGGCAAACAAATCAAGGCTTTAATTTACTCTTTTCCTTCGCCTAAATATGGACAGCAATTTCCATATCCACAGCCAGTTCATATCTCCCTGTAATTTTTGCATCTCTGCCATTTAGCAAAACAGCAAAAATAACTGTTTTTTCTACAAGATGGTGACACAGCCATAACTTGTTGTCTCATAAATAGATTTGCTACTTCTAATGCTACTGAGAGGTGCTATGCTATTTCCATAGTCATCAAACAATATGCCAAGAATCTATTAGGCTCACTGCTATGAAACATCTGAGTCAATTTTCATAATAAAAACACAAGGCAGGCAGATTAGGTTTAAAGTCTTGAACTAATGTGATTAAAACTCTTTGAGAAAATTGCAGATGCAGCAGTCTCAGTGGACACATTTTGACTTACCTTTGGAGTTCAGCACAACACAGTGCCAAGTTTGACTGACCAAATGGTCTCCCCAATTTTTTAAAGACTCTGGGTCAAAGTCCGGCCTAACTAAAGGCCTCCCAGTCACATGGCCTTACCAAAACAGAAACCAACCATTGATGTGATAGCATCATACAGAAAGTTTAGCATACAAAGTTCATACTTTTCCAACTGTTTGAGACATAATGAGTACAACTCAACAATGTCTAGTGTGAGTCACTATAATCAGATGCTCTTTTACCATTTACGTTATGTTTAGTAAAGGCTTATTTCCACTTCAATTACAATTAGTAAAATGAATGCAATTTGTGAACCCCAAAATCCAGCGAATGAGAACTGAATAAACACTTGTAACTTATTCGCACAATTTGTAATTGTTTATTCTGCCAATGAAATTGATCTCCTTTTGACAGCACAAGCCATTGTTGCCTCTCTACTTTGTAAAGTTGATTTCTATTATAAGCTGCCTTCAATGGTGGACAATCCAGGACAACAGCTCACAAGAAATCAAACACTGCAAACAGGTCCCAACTGCAATGCCAATGTTCAAATGCCACTTGCAAATGTTCACATGCAAAATTTCACACATTGCAAGTGACTTGCCAATTGTAAATGAAGCGTAATTGGGCCATTAGATGATTCTGCACATAATGTCCAATGACTCTTGCATGTGACAGATGATCAATTCAATACTGTATGGAAGTCATGATATTATGCACTTTCCAAAGAAAGAAATTGGCCTAGATGCAAATAAAGATTCAGCCTTATCCTTTATGAATGATGCTATTTTGATTTGATTTCTATTTTGTGCCATGATTCTGGTGTAAGTTACCTTTTTCATTTGAAATTTGATGGTTGATTTGATGTCATCAACTTTGGCAACCATATTTTCATTGTGAGTGATCATGGTTGGGAACTTTCCAGCTTTGTTCAATCCAGGTCCAAGAAGACGAGGAATCTGCTTGATGATGGTGTCAGAAGCAAGGAAGGCATCATATTTCTTGGCTGCAACAAAACATGTCCATCAAAATATGAAATCTAACTGCAGAAGGAATGCAGTTTAAAGATCAAGATTTCCAAATTTGTTTCAAGAGACAATTCAAGTATTGCAGAAGCAATGTAACACCTTGAAACAGATGTGCGTTTTCGCCAGCTGAAGGTTCCTCTTTCTCTTTGCACAAAAATTTTTAAAATGACATGCAGTAACTAGAAATCTTTTTGCAAGTATAATTTGGTCTTAAATCATATTTGCAGACCAGCTGCTTCATATTTGCGCTTAACACCCCATTCACACTTGTAAGTAAAACCAGCTCAAATGAAGCCAGGTTACCAAAATGGGACCTGTCAATTGGTGAATCTAAAAATCAAATGCTTTTTATCATTCAAAAGTGAACCTGGTTTGGATAATGCTGATTTAACTGCTGTCTGTGTGAATGAAGAATAGAAGTCGGGCTAATTTTTCATCCTTGATGCATCACCACCCACATGGAAATCTTTTATATCTCCTATCTCTATGCTAGAAAAATCATCCTTACCAAGTTTTTTGACAAGCTTTTTGTCCTTGTTTAGCTTCTTGAGTGATTCAACATCCATACATGCGATGTTGTTTGCTCGTGCCTCATCACAATGAGATTCATCTCCCAACACACACACTTTGAGCAATCGCTTGGGGATATGCTTCAGCTTGACTGTACCACTGAAACGCTTGTCCTTTTGTGGATCATAGTTCTTCAATGCAATTTGGAGTTCAACAGTTTCTACAAACTTCCTCTTCTTGTCTTTTGAGCCATCTAAGACTGTTTTAACACAGTCATAGAGGGTTTCACGGCTGACTTTGAAACTAATGAAAAAGATAGCTCAAGTATGGTAAACACACAAAACATGTTAGAAGCACACATAATTTGGCCTGCCTGTCAGAATCACTGAAATTAATCTTTGCTCTAGTTGTGAGCAGAGAGATCACATACAGATGCAAAGTTAGTTGCATGAGAATGAAAGTTCTTTTGGGTGGTCATCATCTCCTCAAAATTATAGCAATACACCCCAGTAGAATTAGTGTATGCTCTCGACCAGAGGCTTGCACCAATTTGTTCTCATCTACTCAACTGCTTCAAATAAGTCTGTCTGCATCAGAGACTACAGGTCAGATGCAAAATCAATTTCCCCAAGAATTGCATACGAGATCAAAAATGCTCACACAATTCCATGTCAGGTAAGTTTAAAAAGTGTGGACGGATGCATGCCTGGCTTTGTTTGAAAAACAATTATTCTATTTTTCTTCCTTTGATACATATGCATGAAATTGAGTGAGGAAAGTTTTCTGGGAGCACAATAATATTGTGAAAAAATTCGTCAAAATTAAGGTGCTCTATGATGCAGAAGCAGGTTTCAAACTCATAGAAATTTCCATAGTATGTCCATAGGACAGTCCATGACTACCCATGTAGTCAGGGCGCTACAGGGTCGATTTGTGGTGCACACTGGAAATTTTTGCGGGCGATTTAATTTTTGGTTTAAAACATACCTTCTACCTTCCTGATCATGATTCTGGTGGTTGGACGCCTTTGAATTACTTCAGTGGCGCCTCCAATCAAAGTTTAGTCATCGCAGCTTTAGGCCCGTCTTCTTCGAAGGCCGTCATATTGTTTTCAATGTCAGACTTCTCGAGCAGATTGCAGTAAAGTCCAAATGTGCCTTGATTCTTCAAATAATTTGAAAATAACTTCCTTTTGCTAAAAGTATTCAACTTGACATTGACAATAACTGTTTCAGTGTATTTTGTAAGGGTTTAATCACGAATAGGGGCAGGGGGCAACGACAACTTCTTGGGGGATATGACACTTAAGAACTGACATTACTTCCGCATGTCCACGCGTGTCAATCAGAGATTAGAGCATATCAGCAATCGACAAAAGACACAGCAGGGCTGTATTGAGAGCAAAACATTGAAAAGAAAGTAACAGATGCAAGAAAATTAGGGCATTGGCACACCTCTCAACTGAGCTGAAAAATAACGAAGGCAAATACTGTCCACCACATGAAGGTCGGATTACCAAAAAGTTAAGAAACTCGAGAAACTAAATTTCATTTGTGTAAGAAATCAAAATCGCCTTTCAGTTAATCAAAGACGCCTTTCAGTTTGGTGTAGTGATGTGTTTTTGCGGATGAATTAAGAGCCAGTACGATAAACGGCGAAAAATGGCCGAAAGCTTGTTTTGATAATGCTAAATTGATGAAAGCTCTCAGAAGAGAAGCATGCATAAAATTATAAGATTTTAAGAAAATTGTTTAACTAAATCAGATTATCAGTGACAAAAATATTTCAGAGAGACTTGTCATATTACAGTCAAGCCCAAAATTGTTCATACTCATATTAAGCCAGACATTTTGCAAATCGCTTGTTTGTGGACCAACTTCCAAAGATATCTTTTTATTCCTTAAATGTCTCTTATAGTGCATTTTCGGCTTTACGTCTGTCACATTCTTACACAACTTCAGTTTCAGCAAGATTGGTTCAACAATAGATTGATTCAAACATTCTCCCAGTTTGTCATGGACATGAATAATTTCAGCGGATTCTGTCAAATTATGTTTTCAACACATAATCCTGCAAATCCAAAATTGAAATATTCAAAGAATTTGCCACCTTCAGATGTAAAATGCTTGTCAAGGCATTGTATGACATATGTTTCCTGATGCCTGATTATCAAAATATTCTCGTTATGAAGTGTGTCTATTTCGTGTCCAGGTAAGATTTTCTTGGCTTTGTTTGTGTACCAATTATCGTGTCCATCCAATTTTTCTGGTCTTCGCTTGTCTCACAGGTAATTTATCGAAACATAGTAGTGACTATGATCGAAATAAGTCTGTTCATCTCAATCACACAAATTCCCAAGGTATCCGCATGTGTTCAAACATTCCAAATAACTTGCTCTCTTTGCTGACTAGTATTAGGACGGCCGAAAAATCAAGTGCTACATTATAGAAACATGTGGAGGTTCAAGTAACGTCAAACAGCTAAAAAATCAACAGACAATTGTGCGGAGATTTGCACCCGAAATATCTGCTCCCCCAAAGAATTAAAACCTAGGGGCACGTCACCGAAATTTGGTTGGAGACATGCCATCCAAGCTTCAAACGGATACCTGAACATTTATCAATTTTTCAAAATGTATACCGTAACTTTATCAAATTTGTTAAAAATTGCCTATTTATCTGTTCTGTATTTCAGAATCATGAAGATGGTTTGTTCTTTTCCAAAAACTGTGAAAATCGACAAAATTCCTTATACCAAAATCGTGGAAACCATATTTTTATCGATGGCACATCCCCAGTACTCAAAATGTAATGTACATAGACCCCCTCCCAGGATTAATATTTAGGCATTTTCGTTTGAAGTTGAAAGCACTAGTTATCTAGGAGGATTTCAGTCTTCTATCAATCATCGAGCGTGTACATGTGACCACATCCATGCAGTAAAAACAGGCCTTGAAATGAGCAGACGTTTGGTACTTGGTCGATCAAGCTCCTCAATTCATTTAGGCGCTTGATCAAGCTCCTAGATTATTTTTGTCTTTGTGGGAAACCAGGAAAAGTTGTGGACAAATGAGCTGTTCTGCCTGAAAATTTTCAGTTAAAATCACTTAAATCATTGAAAAAGAATCAAACAAAATGAAGGAAGGCCAGCATTGGTGTTTGAGCTGTGCTGCACGCTGAATAAGATCAAACAGCCTTGGAATGGCTCCTGCAAAGTATGCACCATACTTTTGTAAACTGCTGTGCTTCGTTGATAACTTTAACTTCTGGCCAACCCCACTGCCCTTTCCCAAGAGTTTAACAGCAATAATTCTGCCATATAGTTGGCACGGTTTACAAGCAAAGCTTGCAGCTATTTTTGCTTCATTGTGTGCCCTGTGTAAACCGTAAATCACAGTCGTAAATGATGGTGAACATAGATTCGAGGCAGCTGGGTGATTGCGTAGACCAGCGTAATCAATATGGTGAACGCTACTTTGGAAGCGAGTGAAAATTTTACGAGTCAATGGAGTGAAGAAAAGACAATTTAGTGTAGTTCTACAGGGATAAAAGGAAGATTTGGGCTGAATATTCTATGCCAAATGCATTCACAAATTGTAATAGACCCATTTCACAATAACATTCAATTCGAGGCAAAAGATGTGATTCCCTGTGCAGCGAGAAATCTACATCGTATTATTATGTTGCAACTACACGTACAAAACAATTTCATGAGTTGCTGAGAGCAATGCACGCTTTTGGGATTTCGATCCACATTAAATCGAGGCAAGTGATGTCCCCGAAAGAATTTCAAAAGAAATGACGTCATTGTGAAAGGGGTCTATTATTCTGCAAGGCGCTTGAACAATCGAGCCAGTAGAATTTTCGAGGCGAGTGTGGAGGCGCTTGGGCTCGATCGAGCGCCTCTCATTTCAGGGCCTGAGTAAAAACCTCCATATAAGAACTTGTTTGTAAGAAACTGCAGACTGACTGTTTTTATGCACCAAGATTGAAAATTTCCTCCAGTTTCTCAAAGTTCTTATCTTAGAACAAACCTCTTTGAAACAAAATGAACGCATGAAGCATCGCCAGTGTGCCCTTTTCATAGAGTTTTGGAGTAGTAAAAAAGTAGCATTGGCTACAACATTTATCATCAATCATAGAGTCTTTACCACTCCAGGTTGGTTCTGCTGTTTTCATCAGAATTCCTTTTTTAAGAAAATCTTCTAGAAGTTGTTTTCTTTAAAAGAAACTGTATAACCAGATCAGAAGAAAAGGAGTTTCTTATACGGCGGTTTTATGGTAATCATAGACGTAGGAACCGGGGGGCACTGGGGGCACGTGCCCCCAAGATTTTGCCATAAACAAAGAAGTGCCCTTTTAATTTTTAAAAGACTGCCCCTTTTCTTAAGGAGAAAGTGCCCTCGATGTGCCATGCCCCCCAAGTTCGAGATGCTTCTTATGTCCCTGATTCCTTATGATAATAATTTGGTTTCGCCAGTTTAGATAGGTGAAGCATAGTCTATTGAAAAGTAAGCACAGAACTTCATTCCTGTACGACTCCTGTACGTAAAGACAGTTTAGCTCAGTAGAGGGGAGAGACTGCAATGCTCTCCCATTTTCTTGTATCTGCCCTTCTGATACTTATCAAAACATGTGCACATGCGGAAGTAATGTCAGATATTAAGTGTCATATTCCTCCTCGAGAACTTGTCGATAGCCCCCTGCCCTAATTCATGATCAAACCCTTGCAAAATACACTGAAACAGTTATTTTCAATGTCAAGTTGAATACTTTTAGCAAAAGGAAGTTATTTTCAAATTATTTGAAAAAATCAAGGCACATTTGGACTTTACTGCAATCTGCTCGAGAAGTCTGACATTGAAAACAATATGACGGCCTTCGAAGAAGACGGGCCTAAAGCTGCAATGACTAAACTTTGATTGGAGGCGCCACTGAAGTAATTCAAAGGCGTCCAACCACCAGAATCATGATCAGGAAGGTAGGTATGTTTTAAACCAAAAATTAAATCGCCCGCAAAAATTTCCAGTGTGAATCCCTGTAGCACCCTGACTAATGGTTTTTCAGGAATTATTTTGTGTTACAGACATTACCATGGTTGGCCCTGATTTTACATGGTTGGCCCTGATTTTACATGGTTATCTTTTATTTATGATCATTTTCATACTAGCATCAAATATCAGAGTTAAGGAATGTGCTTTCATTCCACTCAACTTTCACACCAGTGTCCTGACAATGCTCTTGATTTGCTTTGCATAGAAATTGAATGCCCATGGTTTAAACTGATGTCGATCATGGAGATTCCCATACACATTTGCCCTGGTTTTGAGAATTTTTCAGTCACGGAAAAGCCCACAGACACCACAAATCCTCCACAGAAATGTTCTTTGGTTTGAAATCCTCCTCGATTCGATGTAACCACGATGACCATGGCCAAAAAAGCCTGTGAACACATTGAAATTTCAGGAAAAATTGATATTTTGTAGTGAATTGCAAATCGCATACTTTCCTGTATCTATCCATGTTCTCCCTTCATTTCATTGAATAGATATCAAAAAAACATTTCAAATTATATTCATTTCATGATTCCTTTTGGGCCTAAGCAAGAACCTGACCAAACGAATGGGGCTTTTGGAGCCACAAATAATAATAACATCACAAAAACAAATCAGATAGCAGCATGGTATTATGCGATCAAATTTCGATCAAAACAAATTACAGATAGCAACAAATTTGAACGATTCAGACAGATCTCTTACCTCATCTTCGCTGGGCTGCTGTTCGCTTTACCGTCGTTGTGAGAAAGGAAGAGCACAGCGTCACGTGGACAGATAGTCCAATGGCCTCTTTTAGGTTCAATATCAAAAGAGGGGGTAAGAATGGCATGGCTGGAAAATTGGAAAAGTGCGCTCTCTGTGCAGCCAGTAAGGTCTAGGGATAAAGCAACAGTGCAGTATACTAAATGTGGAATAGAGATAAGACTGAAATCATTACCCTGGATTTTATATCTTCCTCCTTTTCGGTATACCTCAACGATTCTTTCGAAATTCGATAATAATCCCCCCTGCATTCGAAACCGAGGCTCACTCGAACCGGCCTAAATATTTTGAAGAACTGTTAATGTTTAGTTTCGCTTAGAAGACGGTGTTGCATTTTGAAGCTATCCAGCAAGTCGGCAAACATGTTTAGCTCATCAACAAGTGCATTTGGTTCCACTTCGACTGGAACAGGGCTGTTTGGTGCATCTGCAACTACCACCGGTAAGCTCATTACACATACAAGGCTGGATTGAGTTACGGCACGGGTGGCGGCTGCTTGCTGGAATGGATTAGACAAGAAGTCTATACACTCACTGCCAAATTTAAAGTACCAGGAATACGAGATTATAATCATTCAGGAAGTGCAGATAGTTCCGTGATTGATGTCAAAATGACGTCGTTGACTTTTGGCACCTGATCAATCCCTCTTATTAGATAGGTCTTTTTCTTGTTCGAAAGTGGAAGTTTGTTTCCACCACCAGGGTATTTTCTTCCCGCCAAAAGACCAACCTTTCAGAATTGGCTCATCTACAGCGGCATAATTAATCGATTTCAGCTTTGGGAAGCTTTGAAATGTACGTACCGGCTGTACGAAAAAATACTATGAACAAACAAAGGAAACAACCATTTTTGGATAGCTGATGCTCAAAATCTCATCAAAAATCTTAGAATTGCCAGATAAAAATGGCAAAGAAAAGTAAAACTTGATGTAACGTTTTAAAGACAATGGCGTAAAAGTCATTCTCGCACACAAATCCACCCCCAAACTACACTATCACTGCACATGATTGGCCAAAATTGGACTTTTTTTGGGCAATTTGCTTGGTTAGCCGCATTTGGCCGTGAGACATGATAGTTTTGGCCGCGACCCATTTCAAAGATCTGGCAACCCTGTGCCAGGTATTTTCAGGGAGAAGGAAGCTGCTAAAAATACTGTATGAGTACTCAAAATCTGATGATTCTTAGAAACTTTCATTACTGGCCCAAATTCTTGGTTTCTTATCAAAGAAACACGTGTATTATCAAAAGAAACTGCTAAAAGATTGAAGACAACTTCACATACCTAGGTAGGTAGGCAGATTTTTAAACGACTTTACTGAAGAAATGATGCTGCTATACCAATGAAATTGTCAGGTCTACACCAAAGATGTTAGGGCCTAAGTGCATGAAATGCACCTTCGCTGTACACAGGATTTTTTACAAAAGTGCTCATTCTGAATGAGATCTGTTGTTCACTCTACTATGAAAATAACAAAAGAATCAATCAAATCAGCGGAAGCATACTAACTAATGCTTCATTGGTTCACAGATATGAAATCTTGTCAAGGACTGCTGTGCTGTCTGGTGGTCCACTGCTGGCAGGGAAGTGAATGCAAAGCATTTCCACCAGAAATACTTTGATCATTGAAAGAAAATTACCGTTACTATTTGGTGTTAGGACTGGTGATATTATTTTCAAGTTCAGTGATAAATCGAAAGTGGTCAAATTGATTGAATTTTAGCAAATTGGATATTAATCCATTTTCTGAATGTGCATCAGACTGATAAGTTTGAAGAGTGTCACATAATATGTGTACCTGGCCATTGTTCTAAAACAATGAATCCATTGTTCCTTTTTTGTTTTATTTGAAATTGTGCATAGAAGATCCTTTATGCTTGAAGCAAATTTGTGAATTTGAAATTTGTGAAAGTTATCTTGGAATAAAATTACTGTGTTTGTTGATCATGATAACATCAACAAGCATTAATTGGATTAGGTAGCAACTTCTGGTTTTTTATTACTTGCAAATGGATGAGTTAATTGCAAAGGCTTTATTTCGCATTGCTAATACCCTCACTTGGTCATCTTTTGCAGTGTCAACAAACCCAAACAAAGATTTTGAAGTTACCCAGCCTGGTGATGACACAATAAGCTCTTTACAATTCAGTCCAAAGTCAAATTTACTTGTTGCGTCATCATGGGATAATAACATAAGATGTTGGGAGATACAACAGACTGGCCAAGCAGTGGCCAAAGCCATGCAGAGTCACACAAAACCAATCCTTGACTCATGCTGGCATGATGATGGCACAAAAGTTTTTACAGCTGGATCTGACAATATGGCAAAGATGTGGGACTTAGCATCAAATCAGGCTACACAGGTACAAACATGCCATACGTTTATGACCACACAGTCATAAAACATCAAAGACATCAATCAAAACATCAATCTCTTATTTTGTGGAATATGTATTGGTCATATTTCAGTAGTGGTCACAAAACTCTCCAGTGCGAAATAAATGCCCCCCCCCAAGTAACTAATTTTTTTAAAACTTTTCAAACCCTCCCATTTTATTCCAACTCCCTTTTATCACTTCTTGAAAACTGCCATGATAGTGGACATAATTTTTGAATGAACACAAAAAAGAAATATTTACATATAAAATGCATTTATATTATGTTACTTAACTAAGAAAACAACTATATATTTATATACTGTATATTTTTAATTTTTACAACCTTCCTCTGATTATTCCAAACCCCTGATAAGTATTATATGGACCATTTCCAACCTACACCCCCATTTATTCAGTACTTGAGAGTAGCTGAATGATTCGCGGGACAAAGGAGGGGGCGGGCATCAATCTTTTCTATGTCAAGAGAACTGGCAGGAAATGATTGCAATAATGAATTGTTGCAAGGACAGGCATCATTTTTGTACTGCCAACAGAAAGAGAACTGTATGTATCAGTTTTTGTTCCATAATTTGGATAGGTTTGTTTGAAAATGCCTAAAACGCTGCACTCACTATTTGTTATAGAATCTGATCGCTGCTTGATAAGGAAGGTAGAGTCCAAAGTTTACTGTGTGAAAGCCAAGAGAATATTAATGTGTGACCGTAAAACTTAGATTGTATACTGGGTTAGTCAGAAAAAGGTGAGGCGTTTCACAGACTGTTACATCACTTGTAGCCACCTGATCATCGTCAACTGAATTTTTCTTGTCAGCCAGAAGCCTAACTTTTGATCATCATGAGCCTTTCTCCATTGAAATTGGTCACTTAATGCATTAACTGAAAAAGATATTCTGATGTAAGACCTGGTAAGAGAGTCTTCCAAGCTGGTGAAATCTTTAACCAAGTCATGTAATTTGACCAAGCCCTTTCAGCATTTCAGCCTTGCAAAAGTTTCTGGAAAATGAGGAATTAACAAGGGGGAATGAAATAGTCAGGACATAGTATTTTCTCCCCTGGGATACCTTATTGTAACTTGCTACCTGCACAGAGGATATATTTGAAGGACATAAAAAGGTAGACGTTTTTTGTCTTGTGAAGAGATTGTAAATCACAACTACTGTAGGCTTCATGCTTGCTGACAACACTATTTCCTAACTATTTCAATTTTCATTGTCCTGCTCTGATCATACCATCTGCAACTGTAACTTTGGCAAGGGGCCTTGGCCAAGGATTTTATCAGTTTGCAAGACTCCCATACATGGGCTTACAAAGAAAATCTTTCAACTAATGCATGAAGATCTATTTCAATGGGAAAAGATTATGATCTACATAGTAAGTTGGACTTTCAGGTGCATGGAAAAATTTACTAGAGGGTTAGCTCAAGATGGTGGTGAGGAATTTTTACCAAGTTGCATTGCGTTTAAATCAGGAGTCATTAACAAATAAATAGAAATTTGATTATAGAGTGCAGTGCAAATTGGTGAAAAGTTCCTTGCTGCCATCTTTAGTATAATCATGCATTATAGATGACTATGACTGGATGGCCATAAATGACATTACAGTACTCAAGATATCCCAACTTTTTTTCAGACTCACCCAGTATGAGGTTTATTTGATTTACAAAAGGACTGACATTAACATTGCCTTTGTAGGTAGCACAGCATGATGCTCCAATCAAAACATGCCATTGGATTCAAGCCCCAAACTATCAATGCTTAATGACAGGCAGCTGGGACAAATCATTGAGACTTTGGGATCTCCGTCAACAAACTCCAGTCCTATCGCTTGATCTGAAAGAACGATGTTACGCTGCAGATGTTGTATATCCAATGGCTGTTGTGACAACTGCTCAAAAAGGAATCATTGTTTATCAACTGGAAAACACTCCATCAGAATTCAAACGCCTTGAATCACCTCTCAAGTACCAACATCGCTGTATATCTATTTTCAAAGACAAGAAAAATCAGCCTGCCGGTTTTGCATTAGGATCAGTTGAAGGGAGAGTAGCAATACAATACATCAATCCACAAAACCCAAGAGACAATTTCACATTTAAATGCCATCGCACTGACGTGACAACTTCAGCACAAACACAAGATATATTTGCTGTAAATGACATAGCATTTCATCCACAACATGGAACACTTGCTACTGTTGGTTCTGATGGGAAATTTAGTTTTTGGGACAAAGATGCAAGAACAAAGTTGAAAACATCCGATCAATGTCAACAGCCAATCACATGCTGTGGATTTAACTCTACCGGGGAGATTTTTGCATATGCTATCGGTTATGATTGGTCGAGAGGACATGAGTATTTTAACCCACAAGTCAAGCCAGTCATATACTTACGAAGATGCGCAGATGAACTTAAGCCAAGGAACAAGAAATAAAGTGACTTATTTAATCACTCACATATATGTATCATGGTATTTTAACACAGACTAGCTTCACAGGGAGTAGGTAGAAAGATACCTCTCAGTATTTTAAATAGCAAAGAATGCAGGAGTTCCTTTAGACTTATTACATGAGCCCTTGTTTTGCTCCATTTACCTCAACCATACCCCCATAATACCCATTCCGCTGTAACAATTCAATTCAATGGAGCAAAACTTAGACAAAAATCATCAGATTTGAGTTCCTTTAGACTATGCTTACATGATCCTGGGACAATTTTGAAACAGTGAAACATGTGATCAAGAGCTGTTCCATTCATACAAATATTGGACATTTGTATACAAAAACTGGTATATATAGGGAAGAGGGTATGTTCTTGAAGGCTGGATGGCACATTACCAATTAAAACTAGTCAAGTGCATCCCTGAGGGGTAACATTAGGCTATGATAAAAAAGTGGGTTTCGGACAGGGGGGATTTTACTGTGCACATGTTTTTGTTTGAAAGACCAAAGAGGATTTCCCGTTTTGGGTATATACATGTAGCTCTGACTGTGCAGGTAACACACTGTTTCTAAAATAAAACTAATATTAAATAAATTGATAAACTTGCCAGGGAACGGTTTGAACACATTCATGAAACAAGATTTTCACAAGACAATAAAAATCAATCATATATTAAACCTTTACAGGAAATACTCTTATGGTTATAATCTAAAATGTACACATGTACAACATATTGCTGGATTCTTTTTAAAGTTATTTCCAAAATAGTTCACTTAACTTCATAAAGGTTGTCTTAAATAATCAAATTTCAACATCTATCACAAAAAATCACCTCACACAGAATTAATATCACATGGTGCTCTACTGATAAAATAGTAGCTCAATTTATTAAAATGGGAATGACTGACAGTGTGGTATGAACATGGACAGCAGTATGATCACAAAAATACATCAGCTGCTTGATTTCCATGGAAAAACTTCTCACTTGAGTACATAAGGATACCAGAAATTAATATCTTGGTGGGGCTGCAAGATAAAACGTCCACCGCTTAGCAACACTTTTGCCAAACAAAGGACAGATTTTCACCCAAAAAGGCTGATTCTTGAACAGTTTTCCAATGTTGAGGGGCTCCTGCCCCAAACCCCTGGCTTGTGAATTCATGACTGAGCTCATGCGCCGGAAAACTCATCAAAATTTAGAGTTTGCTTTTACAAATAACAATCCATTTCAAGCACTCTGGTCAAGCAAACAATGGATAAAAAAATTATATGCGGACATAAGTTCGGCTCTTAAATGAATCAAAATTTGGTTCTTTCTGAACCACAAGTTATGAAACAGGAATAAAACAAGTAAACAGCACAACATTACTAAGATTCGTAAAGAGACTGAAATCAACGCGTCTTGTATATTTTGTTGCCCTTTGGTACAGCAAAATAACCTGCCTCTTCCTTTCCATTACCGGGCCTGCTTTCATGACAACAAGGACACTTCTCTTTGATTGTCATGCCATAGCATGTATGGTGTAAGTTAGCAAACAAACTCATGGGCATTATTTGAGTCTTTATTGTAGACGTTGAAATATCTTTGCTTACAATATCATTGTTATTAAATCTGCCTTAGATGCTGCCGGTTGTCTTACAATTTGAGGAACTCATGAATCGACTACCAGCTGGGAGTCTGAGAGTCCTGACCTTTGAGACTGGCTTGCTTGGCCTTAAAATTCGTTTTTAAAAACGTGTTGTACAGTTCTTAAGGATTCTAGAACCTAAATCTAGCATCTAACCTGCGGCAGGCCATAAAACATCCCTTGTATTCTCATATCTTTAGGACATCAATATGAAGTAGGGGATCCTTACTTTGTTTGGCTTGAAAACTTGCAATCACAAACAACTGTTTCCAATTGAATTTCACCATTAATACCTCATGTTATCAAAGTTTCCAAAAATTCAGCCTGGGCGTTGAAAACATCGATGGTAAAACCAAGCACGTCATGTATGACATCCATCTCTAATTGAATTTCATTGCAAAATTCCTCTTGTTATCGAAGTTTCCAATACAATTTCGAATTCTGCTAGGGCATCCAACACATCGATGATAAAGCCAAGGAGATCATGATTGAGAACAAAAGAAGTCTTTTCATACATCTGAGCAGCTGCGTGAGACTTTGAGAGCAGATCCAGCCAACTTTGCAGTTGATGGTCCCTGTTTAAAGATCAAGATTTTGTTTAGAGTTTCTCTTCTTGAACGCAGTATGTTTATAAACGAAAGAACGAAAGGGGTGAGTCAAGAGAGTTAAAACGCCTCATGGAATTTTCGCTGCTAGGTTAGCCGTTTTACGAGTAAGGACTAACATTTCAGTTTTGAATATAAGCCGCATACCTAATGTTCAACAGCCCATCAAGCATTTTAACTTTTTGACTTACCCGTATAACCTTCTAAAAGCACAAGGGGTTTAAACGTCAGTGAACTTTGGCAAAAAAACACTAACTGATCAGGTAATTTGCTTACCGTAGTCCCAAACATATCCATAAGTGAAATTTCTCATTTTTCCCAATTGACTGGGGGGAGGTGTTTATTTTCTGAACAAAAGCACAGAGTGATCTTTTTGCTCTTCTGTCATCCGGTGCGTGTGAAGTATGCGTTGAATCCTTTTCATTGGCAAATTCATTACTTACTTTCTCTACAAAGAGAGCAATGGTAAATGAGATTTTTTTATCTTAAAACTTGTAAGAAAAAATGTCGACGTTCGGAAAATTAAAACACTGACGGTTCTTTCGTTCCGTCATATGAAAGGCCAAATTGAAAGACCAACTTAGACTGATGACATTGAGTCCCTTGTATCCCTGCGGTAACCCTTGCTCAACGGGGACTCATAATGAAACAATGAAAAACCGGGCCCTATCTTAGGCATCCGATCAATCGAAACAAGATCGAACTGCCGTAGCTCTGTCAAAAGGTCAATCCTCGGAAAGAAAATGCGATAAAAACCATGTAAAGTAGACATTTAATCAACGAAACTTGATATAAATCTGAAGAGGGAAGTCTACGGTGCAAAATAAGTCTTTCAACGCTACATTTTCCATGTTTTTAAGACCAAAATAGACCAGAGAAATCTTCAGCTACATGCCGCAGCAACTGCCTTAAAAATCTAGTCAATTGCATCATTTGACAGCACTGGTCTTCGCCAAGTCTTGCAATCTGATCGGTACTGTAGGAATCGCAGAGTTTGGGGCTCAATAGGGTCAGGTTTTTAAGAGTGATATTATGAGTCTCGGTTGACTGAAGCGTCATCATCAAGACAAAGAGCACAGGGAAACAAGAGACTCATCGTCAAAGGTCTAAGACCAACTGGTAATAATGAATAAAGATGTTACTTTCCAAATTATCGCAGATCTTGCCGAGAAGCTTTGATTTCAACATGTACAAACAAATTTTCGATCAATATACTAACACCGAACATGAAATTGCTTTCTGGCAAAACAAACTGCGTACATTGCAGTACTGCGTACAAACTGCGTAAACTGCGTTGTATGGGGGTCTCTCTCCAACACAAAATTAGAAGGCCTTCAACGTCTGCAAAATAGAGCTCAGTCAATCATAGAAAGGGCAAAAATCAAAGATCAGTGGTCTCGAGACTGGTTGATTGCAGAACAACTAAAAAACTTTGACCGATCTGTTATGACCTATAAGATGATGAATAAGATCTGCCCTGAAAGCCTTTGGGATAGATATAAAACAAGAAATATGTACTCAAGTTATAGAACAAGAAACTGCGCGGACATTCAACTTCCGAGATATAATCTTGAGTACTCAAAGAAAAGCTTTCACTATTCGGGTCTAAAAGCTTGGAACGAAATCCCCACTGCCATCAGGGAACTCTCTACCTTGCAACAATTCAAAAAACACCTCAAGATACATTTGAGGAGCTGAATTAAACTCAAACACGACTCCCTGGAAGATCAGCCCCACCCAATGAATTTTTTATATATTTATTTTTTATGCCTGAACATTTTAAGTTTTGCTGAAGGGATTTTTCGTGTATAAATAATACAAATAATGTAATAATAATAATAATAATAATAATAATAATAATAATAATAATAATAATAATAATAATAATAATAATAATAATAATAATAATAATAATAATAATAATAATAATAATAAAATAGCTTGAAGCCATAAGAAGGTCAGTCGATGATGCTGAATATGGTCAAATAGAAAATGTTATTGGTGGTACAGGGAGAACGATGGGAGATGACGAAGAAAATCAACAAGCGGACGCAACAGCGAATAGCAATGTAACCAATAGGCAAGGAGATGAATTCACAGGAGAACAGCTTACCAATGAGTATATAAATGAGATACATCCGGATGTAGAGTATGATGAGACAAGCTTAACTGAGGAAGAGAAGCTACTTATGGAGAAGATAAAAGATTTTGGCAGACAGCAGAGAGAAAGATTACCACCATTGAAGGGAGTTGACAGCAAGAAGTTAAAAGAAGTGGTCAATAAGGTTAATGCGGTGTTGGGAAAGGTGCAGGTGAAAGATATAACTCATGTGAATGATCTGATGTACGGAGAAGCAGCTTTGGTAACTGAAATGGTGGGAATGCGAGAGAACAAAAAGAAAAGAAAGAACCATGGTGAAGGAGAAGATTAGAGGATCAGGTAAGACAACTGAACAAAGATCTTAGCAGGATTAACAACTTGATTCAGCAAAAGAAAATAAAAAAGAAACATCAAGACTTCCTCCAGAGAAAATACAAAATGAAACATAAAAGTCTTCAAACTGTGAGAGAGGAAATTAAGCAAAGAATAGCAGCGAAAACGGGAAAGATAAAGAGATATCAACAACGAATAAATCAGTTTCAACAAAACAGATTATTTGTCAACAACGAGGGGAAATTTTATCAAAACTTGAACGCAGAAAAGGAATACCAAGACAGTGAAGCTCCTGAAGCGAATGATGCTATAAATTTCTGGTCAGACATTTGGGGGAAAGAAGCTCATCACAATAAAGAAGCAGAATGGTTAGAAAATTTTCGCTGTGAAGTTAGAGACATTGACCAGCAGAGTAATATAACAATCACACACAAAGAAGTCAAAGCAATGTTGAAAAATTTCCCGAATTGGAAGGCTCCTGGACCTGATGGCGTACAGGGATATTGGCTAAAAAATTTTGTAAGTCTCCATTCAAAGCTAGCTGAGCATCTAAACCTCTGCTTAGAAACAGGTGAAACTCCTGCATGGATGACAAAGGGAAGGACTGTTCTTATCCAAAAAGATCGCAGCAAAGGTACAGTCGCCAGTAATTATCGGCCTATTACATGCCTTCCACTTGTCTGGAAGCTTTTAACTGGAATAGTTGCAAATGAAGTGTATAGTTTTCTTGAAGGACACAATTTACTACCCGAGGAGCAAAAAGGATGCAGACGTAACTCTAAAGGAACTGCAGACCTACTCTTTATAGATAAAATGATACTGAAGGAAGTCAAATCCAGGAAAAAGAATCTAGCCATGGGATGGATAGATTATCGGAAAGCATACGACATGCTTCCACATAGCTGGATAATTGAATGTCTAGTGAATCTAGGAATTAACGAGAAGGTTCAAAACCTATTGAAAGAAAGCATGAAGAAGTGGAAAGTAGAGCTCACTTGCGGAAAGCAAGAACTTGGAGAAGTAAACATCAAACGAGGAATATTCCAGGGGGATGCCTTATCACCGCTACTATTTGTAATTGCTCTAATACCCCTGACCAGTGTGCTGCGAAAGGTAAAAGCAGGATACAATTTTGTCTCAAACAAGGAAAAGATCAACCACTTACTGTTTATGGATGATCTCAAAGTCTATGCAAAGAATGAAAAAGATCTAGAGTCTTTGATTCAAACAGTAAGAATATTCAGTGAAGATATTGGGATGGAATTTGGTTTAGACAAATGTGCTATATTGATAATGAAGAGGGGGAAAACAGTCGAGGCAGAAGGAGTAAAATTACCTGATGAGAGAAAGATTAGAAGCCTAAAGGAAGATGAAAGCTACAAATATCTCGGAGTGCTTGAGGCAGATGACTTGAAAAGATCAGAAATGAAAGAAAATATAAAGAAAGAATACAAAAGAAGAGTAAGGAAGGTCTTAGAGACGAAGCTGAATGGCCATAACTTAATCAAAGCTATCAATACTTGGGCAGTAGCTGTCATCCGACATTCAGCTCCCTTCCTAGACTGGAACAAAGATGAGCTTTCAGCTTTGGATAGAAGAACAAGAAAGTTGATGACGATGCACAAAGCGTTGCACCCAAAGAGCAATGTAGATAGACTATACCTATCAAGGAAAGAAGGTGGAAGAGGTCTTATCAGTATCGAAGACACTGTGAGAACTGCGATACTTGGACTACAGAAATACATCCAGGAGAGTGAAGAAAAGCTAATCACTGCCGCAAGGAAACCAGAAGATATAGTAGAAACAGCAAAGGGATTCAAAAGTAGAAGAGCAAAGGAACGTAAGCAAGACTGGACCGACAAAGCGTTACATGGACAGTTTTTAAGACAAACAGAAGCAGTTGCTAGCAAGGATAGGTGGGAATGGCTTAGTAAGGGAGGAATTAAAAGAGAAACGGAAACGCTCATCCTAGCTGCGCAGGAACAAGCAATTAGAACAAATCAGATAAAAGCAAAGATCGATAAAACGCAGGAGGATAGTTTATGCCGAATGTGTAAGCAAGCTGATGAAACAGTAAATCATCTCTTAAGTGAATGCAGCAAGATGGCGCAAAAAGAGTTTAAACGACGTCATGATTGGGTCGGAAAAAAGATCCACTGGGAAGCTTGCCTGAAATATGGATTTGATGTAAAAAGCAAATGGTATGAACACGAACCAGAAACAACAATGGACAACGATGTCAGTACAATTCTCTGGGACTTCAACATACAAACAGATCATGTCATACAAGCAAGGCGTCCAGACTTAATCATCAAGGATAAAGTGAAGAATGAATGCCTGATAGTGGACTTCGCTATTCCATACGACAGTCGAGTTGAAACAAAAGAATTCGAAAAGTTAGAGAAATACCAAGATCTGGCCAGGGAACTTAAAAAATTGTGGAACATGAGTGTGCGGATCATACCTATAGTTATTGGTGCCCTTGGAACAACCCCTAAAGACCTCCGAAAAAGACTCAAAGAAATCGGAATCGACACCAAGATCGTTGAACTGCAGAAAACAGTCATCCTGAATTCTGCCAGAATCCTCAGGAAAGTCCTCGAGTTTTGAGGAGACTTGCTGTCACCAAGCCTCAAGGACAAATCATGAACCATTTAAAGAAAATGTGCGACAAATAGATAATAATAATAATAATAATGTATAACATTAATTCGAGTAAACAAAATGAATGCAAATCCTGTGTATTTTTTGCATTATTCTTCAAATAGCTCAATAAGTTTCATTTCATTCATTTCATTTTATTTTCCTTTTAAATAATTTACCTACGGTTAATTCGTCAGTCAGGAGGGACTGTTTTTCCGGGGAGAGTGCACAAAATCCTAGACAAAATACGTTGTATAATGTAAAATCCTATCCTAGCTAATTACAATAATGAATTGATAAGTAAATCATTTTACGGCATCTTTAAATGCTTTGAATGGAGGCTTTGACTTCCGAATGTAAGGGCCTGTTTATATGAGGCGGGCTGGCCCGCCTGACCGGGCTGGCTCGCATGACCGGGCTGGCTCGCCTGGACGAGATCTGAGTGAACAAAGACATCCTTTGTTGAATCAAGTTGCATTTATATGAGCAGCGGGCCAGCCCGGTCAGCCGAGATCTGTGAATTGGGTAGGCGGGATCCCGGTGAGACGGGGTCATATAAACAGCATCAGGCGGGCTGGCCCGGTTGACCGAGGTGAAAGTAATTGATCTGTGTAGGCGTGTGTTCATTGTTTACACGTCAAAGTCATTGTTAAGTGATTCTCTTTCAAAATTCCATAATGCATCTTATCATGCATTGTTACAAGGCCAGCCCGCCTAGCCGGGATAGTTTTCTATCATATAAACACAAATCAAAATCATCCCGCCTAGGCGAGCCAGCCCGGTCAGGCGGGCTGGCCCACCTCATATAAACAGGCCCTTAGTGGTTCCAGACTGGTGAGTGGCCGAGTGGCTTATACAGTCTTCGTCAGGTGACTGAAGTTAAGCTTGGTCGAGTGAGGTCAGATTTCAGATGGGTGACCTCTGAGGCCTGACCTCGCAACTCACCTCGCCGTCCATCGGAAGGGACGTTAAACTAGGGGTCCCATTTCATTTTTCATTTTCATTTCATTCATTTTAAAATATTTATACAGGTATAAGTTTCATATATTTATACATGTTTTTCAAACTGACCTGTTAAAAAATAACATAAAATAAAGGAAAATAGGCTAAACTAAGAACAAAAGAAATTTATATGCCTAATTTACAATATACAATGCTATAATACCTAATTTACAATAAAACATAATAAAAATGAAATAGAAAATAAAGTTACACCGCCCTCATAGTCGTTCCTTGAAAGTTTTCAGGGAGGGTGCCAATTTTGCTTCTTTTTCCAAACTGTTCCAAAGTTTTGCACCGCGATATGAAAAAGCCTTTTGGCCATTGACAGTCTTTAGTAACGGTAACCTTAGATCAGTTTCTGTTGAGCGCAAAGACCGTTCTCTATCATCTGAATATTTTGTAAATAGTTTTCTCATGTAGACTGGGGCAAGTGAATTCAAAGATTTATATGTTAGCGTGGCGGTCTCTTTTCTTATAAGATTGTTGATAGTCGGCCAGCCAAGGTTCTGAATTAGTGGAGCAGCAGAGGCATCGTATGGGCTATTTGTTACAATTCTTGCAGCCCTGTTTTGAATTTTCTGCAGGACGTTAATTTTTGAATTACTACAGCAGCCCCAAACAGAGCTACAGTAACTCAAATGGGGCTCGACAATCCCTCTGTACATTTTGTTGAGCACATCAGATGGAAGATATTTCTTAGAATACTTAATAAGTCCAAGGGCTCGATTAGCCTTGGTCTTGATAGTATCGACATGTTTGTCCCAGTTTAGTTGACTATCTACTTGAACACCTAAGTATTTTGCATTGGCAATCATTTCAATTTCCTGATCACCTATTGAAAAAGATGGTTGAGCATCAGGCTGGCTTTCTATCTTACGGATGTTTGGTCCAGAACCTATGATAAGCGACTGCGTTTTCACAACGTTCAAAGAAAGTTTGTTTGCATGCAGCCAATCTTGTAGCTTCAGAAGATCTAAATTTAAGTCATTTTGCAGGTCACCAATGCTTTTTGAAGAGAGCGAAATGGTCGTATCGTCAGCATACATGCTGACATGAGACTTTTGCAGGGAAAAGGGCAGGTCATTGATGTAGATCAGGAACAACAGTGGACCAAGACAAGAGCCTTGAGGAACTCCACAATTTATTCCCTTCACATCAGAAGAAGAGCCATTTATCCTGCAAAATTGTTTACGATTATCCAAGTACGATGTAAACCAGTCATGTTCCAGGCCAGTCACTCCATACATTTTAAGTTTTTCTAACAGGATTTCATGATCGACCGTGTCGAAGGCCTTCTTCAAGTCAATAAAAATTAGGCCAGTGTATTTTCCGTTATCTATATTCAGGTACCAATCATTGGTGCTAGCCATTAGGGCAGTAGCGACCGAGTGTAAGAGTCTAAAACCAGACTGATGCTCGTATAGTGATTTATTTGCGTCCAGGTATTCATAAAACTGATTAAAAATCAATTTCTCGAATAGTCTAGATATGAATGAAAGAACGGATATTGGGCGATAGTTGGACCTGTCGTCCTTGGCTCCACTCTTGAAGATGGGTGCAATACGCGCTATTTTCCAGTCATCCGGAAATTTTCCTGCAAACAATGATTTATTGAAGAGATCACACAAAGACCAGCCCACAACTGGCAAAGCAATCTTTAAATAAAAGCTTGCAATGCCATCGTGCCCAGAACCATGCGATGTCTTCATCTTATTCAAGGTTGAAGATAATTTATCCGTCATAATTGCCGAAAAAGAGAAACTCAAAGGAGGAGTTTCGATAGCGTATTCACCTGACAAGAGTGGATTAGCTTTTTTCGGGATTTTCTCACTGAGTTTATTCCCAACGCTGCAGAAATACTCGTTCATTGAAGACGCAATATCTTTGTGACCTCTGACTGTCTGGCCGTCTACAGTAAGACAAGGCACAACTGTAGTGCTAGACTTTTTGTTAATAACTTGGTTGATGGTTTTCCAAGTTTTCTTGAGATCTCCTTGGAACTGCGTAAGTTTTTCAGAAAAATATTTGCGCTTAAGTTGCGTATTCATGTTGTTTACCCTGTTACGAATTTGCTTGTAGCATTCCATCAGCAGCTTTGAATTGCCTTTTACAGCTTGACTTTTGAGTTTATCTCTCGTTTTAGCTAATTTGAAGTAATCAGCGTTAAGCCAAGGCGTGTATCTATCAGAAACTCTTCTACTTAAAGTAGGGGCATGTTTTTCAACAATTAGCGCGAAAATATGGGTCCACTGACGAACTGCGTCATCAATGTCATGAGCATTTGCTACAATAGCCTCCCAATCAACCGCGGATAGATCAGAGAGGAAGGCATCTTGATTGAAGTGTTTTAGTTGTCGAGAAGTAATATATTTATGTTGGCGTTTAACCCCACCGCGTAACTTTCTTATACAGTAAACAAGATAATGGTCACTGAGACTTATCTCTAGTACCCCACTCTCTGCGATGTTGTTGCAATTGGTAGTGGCAATATGATCAATCAAAGTTGAAGAATCCAGAGTAACCCTGGTAGGCTCCTTGATTAACTGTGTCATACCGAAAAGGTCGTACAGCTCATGTAACTGCACAACATGGCTCGGACTATTGTTTGCATGACTGAAATCACAGTTAGTATCTCCCAGAATGATAATTTCCTTTCCCTCTCTATCAAAAAAACTCAAATTTTCTTGAAGGCTGTCAAAACATGAATTAGGCTCACTAGGTGGCCTATACCAAGCTATGACAATAAAGGGATTGGAATGAGGGGGCTCTACTTCAATGCAGATCAAGCCTGGATGCGGCATGCACAGTGGGCCTAAATAAGCTTTCAGTAGCTAGAAATCCTGACAAGCCCACTCAAAACAAATTGAAAACAAACAAACAAAAAAAACAAACTCCAGCACAACGATATGAGAGGGCTCGCTGACCAATACACGTTTTCATTGGTGGAACTTGGAGATAAGTTGCGGTGTTTCTCAAAATTTCCATACTGCATGCAGTCATTTTTGTAAAATTTTTGACAGGTATTCCCGAGCCAGGTCATTTTTTATTTGTAAACCATGCAAGCGGTCTCGATTTTGGTAATATCCACCACGGTGGGCCACTTTAGAATTTTTATCAAAGCACTAGCGGAAGAATCATAACTATTGTTGGTCACAATTCTATAGGGTATCTCAAGAAAATTATTCTACGTTTTATCAAATGCACAAAAACAACAATACGCAGAATGGACACTTGGTCAAGCAAACCTATTTCTGAGATTTTAAATCAATTTTGACAGAAGAACCTTACAAATGTTAAGCCTTTGAAGTTCAAGTTTGTGCGAAAGCTGAAAACAGAGGCCTCTAAATGGCATTTTTGGTAACAATCCCATAGGCCATCGTTTCTGTTATTTCTCACTTGTTTCAAGGCGAACCAAATGGAATTTGAACAGGTTTCTGATAACCTAACTTTCACGCCTTTGGATGGTTTGCTGAAACAGCTTCAGTCTTTCGTCGACTATGTTTTGAACCACTGTTTTTGGAAATAATTTCGACAACAATAGCAAGGAATAAATTACTTTAGAAGTCCTATATGGTTTGCTCTGATATCAACGAGAGATATGACACTGGATAAGCTTCTTTTTTTACCTCGGTCTTCGAAACTTTTGCATCTAAGTAAATTGGGGGTGTCTGGTTTGTCTGGTGTACCGTATATTTCTTATCTTTGAACGCTCGAAACTCAGTGAATTTTCAGCCAATTTGCAACATTCTGGTCTCTTCCCATGAGCCTGTTCAAGTTATCGTTATTTTTCAATATTTAATCATACGTCAAACAGCTATTTTGCGACACCCTATCCTGTAGCTGCACAGTTCTAAGGTTTTTGCAGCACCTGCTACGCCAGCCATGGCCTGGATAAGCAACAGGGTTTCTCACAAAAAGCTTTCCAGTTTCTAACTTAAATATATCTTGACCTTCTTAGCATAGCAAAGCAAATAAAGTATATGGCTCAAAGCTCCATATAACACATAGCATAGGGCTCAAATCTTAAGCGTAAAACAGCATCAGATTTTTCTATGACTTGAATGAATTGAAAGAACTTTGGGTAATTTGTAGCGGGTGAGTCAAAAAAAAGTTTAGGCGTTTGGAGGGCTGTGGAATAAAAAGTATGAAACCGATATTCAAAATTTAAGTGTTAATCTATCGCTCAAAGGCTTACTTAGATAAAGAAATCTTGTTTGGTAAAATCAAACATCTTTAAAACCCAACAGTAATCAAAATGCTTGTTAGGGGTTTGTACGGGAATCGAGAATTCCATATTTCCATTCTGGTCCATGATTATGTTTTACATTGCCAATTTTGAGATGCTGAATTCGAATTTCAATAGAAGGTAAATCATGGGCCAGAATGGAATGTGGAATTGTTGTTCGCAAACATGTCCTTTACCAGCGTTTTCCTAATTTCTGGGTCTGTAAGATGAGGGATACCACCACACAAAAATTTGGTTGGTTCTTAATAAAATGGTTCTTAATAAAATGAATAAAATGGTTGGTTCTTAGGATGATTCTGCTCAGCGGTGATATAGAAACGAACCCCGGTCCCGAGACATTTGATTTTTGTACTTGGAATCTGAATAGCATTACTGCGTATGACTTTTTACGAGTGTCCCTGATCGAGGCATACAACTCGGTTTACAACTATGATATGATTGGAGTTGTTAAGACCCACCTTGATAGCACGATTGAGGAAAGTAGATTGGCACTAGATGGCTATACTTTTATCCAAAGTAACCATCCACATGATGTCAAAAGGGGTGGTGTTGGGTTATATATCAAAGAATCTCTTGCTTCACAAAATCGTTCTGACCTCGTGACTCTCCCTGAGTGCATTGTGTGTGAGATCCAATTAAACAGAAAGAAGTACTTTTTTGTCGTAATCTAAAGAAGTCCAAGTCAAGACCAGGGTGAGTTTGATGATTTCATGATAATTTCGAACTGCTGCTATCCAAAATAAATGCCGAAAATCCCTTCTGCGTGATTATCACTGGCGATTTTTGTCGATCATCACAGTGGTGGGAAAATGACATTAAAAATAACGAGGGAAGAGTATTTGAACCTTTCGTTTCTGAACTTGGCCTTCACCAGTTAATCTCAGAACCAACTCACTTCATGGGTGATTCTAAATCTTGCATTGATTTAATTTTAACTGATCAGCCCAATCTCGTTATTGAATCCGGTGTTCATCAATCATTACATGAACAATGTCATCATCAAATTGTTTATGGAAAATTGTCCGTGCCTAACATAACAACACCCCCTTACACCCGTAAGGTTTGGTATTATGATAAGGCAGATTTTGTCGCGATCAGAAAAAGCATTGAAATGTTCGATTGGCAAGAGCATCTTGACAAAATAACATGCCCCAGTGAACAGGTCAAATTTCTTAATGAAGTTCTTCTGAACATTCATTCCAACTTTATACCGAACAAAGTTAAAACCATTCGACCTTGCCAAGCACCCTGGATAACCAAATCCGTTAAAAATTCTCTTAGGAAAAAGAACCGGGCCTATAAAAACTTTGTGAGGAGGGGTCAGCCAGACGACAAGCTTGAAGGAATAAAAAATATGATAGCTGAAGGCTCGAAATTGATTGAAGATGCAAAGCGTAAATATTTACTTAAGGTTGGGAATACCTTAGCAAACCCTGAGACATCAAGCAAAACATATTGGACTTTAATTAACACTGTTCTGAACAAGGCAAAGATCCCCATAATTCCACCTCTTTTAGAAAATGGGTTGTTTATAACTGATTTCACTGAAAAGGCGCAAATTTTCAATGACTTTTTCATACTTCAGTGTACGACAGTTGACACTGGCAGTGAAATCCCGCAATATATTCCTGCAGCTGCTATTCTGATAAATGACTTCGCTATTTCTGAACAAAAGATACTGAACATCATTAGATCACTTAATCCTAATAAAGCTCATGGTTGGGATGAAATATCTGTGACAGTGATAAAATTAAGTGACGCTGCATTAGTTGTTCCACTAATGATAACATTCACAAACTGCTTGAGGTGTGGTCTTTTTCCCCAAATATGGAAATGTGCAAATGTGGTGCCGGTGCATAAAAGGAATGAGAAAAATCTGAAAGGTAACTACCGTCCCATTTCTCTTCTTCCTATTTTTGGGAGAATTCTTGAAAAGTTGATATATGATTCCTTATACACACACTTTGTCTCATGTGAGCTGCTTAATCCAAACCAGTCTAGACTTACTCCAAGTCTATTCCGAGATATATCAGCACTTAGGAACATAGTTACTTCTACGGGGGCGTAAACCACGAAGAGGACGCTGCGAAGGAAAAGCGAGGTTTACGCCCCCGCAGCAGTAACTATGTTCCTTAGTGCTGATATATCTCGGAATAGACTTGGAGCAAGTCTAAACCAGTCAGGCATTCGTCCAGGTGACTCGACAATTAATCAACTAATATCGATAACGCACACTATCTTTAAAGCATTCGACTGTAATCCTCCGCTTGATGTTCGTTCTGTTTACCTTGATATTTCCAAAGCCTTCGACAGAGTATGACATGACGGTCTCGTATATAAACTTAAACGATGTGGTGTTTCAGGACAACTTCTTTCTCTTATTCAAAGTTTTCTTAGTGATCGAAAACAGCGAACTGTTCTGAACGGGAAAAGTTCTATTTGGGGAGATACCTCAGCTGGAGTACTGCAGGGGTCTATTTTAGGACCCTTGTTTTTCTTGTATATATAAATGATCTGACTGAAAACTTGAAGTGTAATGTGAAACTCTTCGCTGATGATACGTCGTTATTTACGGTCGTCAAAAACTCCAATACAGCTGCCGAAGATATGAACCATGACTTGGAATTGATAAGGCAATGGGCTCACGACTGGAGGATGTCGTTGAATCCTGATCTACAAAAGCAAGCTGTTGAAATAATATTTTCGAGGAAAAGAAATAAAATTGACCATCCAGGAATACTTTTTAACAACACACTTGTGAAGAAAGTAGAGGAGCACAAACACTTAGGGCTTGTTCTTGATTCTAAGTTGTCATTTTCTGCTCATATCAAAACAGCAATCACAAAATCACGCAGGGGTATCGGTCTGCTGAGATATCTCTCGAAATATCTCCCCAGACATACACTGAACGAATTATATAAACTCTACGTTCGACCTCACCTCGACTATGGCCACGTTATTTACCACATTCCTGCTAAAGTATGTGAATTTACTGGCAATGTAACTTTGCCAAGTCTCATGGAGAAGTTGGAGTCCGTTCAGTATTCTGCTGCTCTAGCTGTATCTGGAGCATGGAAGGGTACGTCGAGAGAGAAACTGTATGCAGAACTTGGCTGGGAATCGCTAACCTCTCGTAGGTGGAGCAGACGCCTTATATTATTTTACAAGTTCATAAATAATCTGACTCCTCAATATACCACAGTTCCTATACCACCACAACGGCAGTCTCGATACTCTCTACGCAAACAGGATGCCATCAGGCGAATAAGGACTAGAACAGAAAAATTTTAATCCAGTTTCTATCTTCACTGCTTATCTGAATGGAATAAGCTTGATCAAGAAATTAGACTTTCACCTTCCATTGCTGCTTTTAAAACAAAGCTGCTATCTAAAATTCGCCCCCTCCCAAAATCTGTCTTCCGAAAACATGATCCAACAAGACTAGCGTATCTTACCCAACTTAGGGTTGGTCTCAGTAAGTTGAATTTTCACAAATTCAAACACAATTTCAGAGATACTATTAATCCAATGTGCACCACTAACGATGGCATCGAAGATACGGAACACTTCCTGTTGCTCTGCCCTTCCTTTGAAGCACCACGTAGAGATCTTCTCGCTGGAGTTTCTGCCTTGTTACTACCACTTGGACATACCAATCTTTCAAACGAGTTTCTAATGCAGATTTTATTGTATGGTGATAAAGATTTTACTGACGGCCTTAATAGAGATATACTTTTGTTAACTCTCTGCTTTATCCATAAAACTGGTCGGTTTGACTAGGAATTGAAAACTTTGCAATTCAACCATCAACGTCCCTTTTAATATAAATGGTTTATTTTGTTTTGTTAGCAGTTAGGATTAGTGTACTAGTCTTGTTTTGAATAGTGACATCCAATTTGTAGACTGATTATATGGCTGTAGTTATCGCTATTGAAAGGCTGCCGGACGCTCCTAACTACGACTCATAATCAAACACCATTACTTTGAAATGATGATGTCTGCCTCGTTTCGATAAAGGCCTTATTCTCGTTTTGAATAGCGATTCCTGGGACACACCGTCATCAGTCTGAATCAGTCTAGGTAATTGACAGTACATCTTGATTATTTTCAAAATGGCGGCACTTCGATTGTCGATTCTTCGAAAATTTTAAAAAATATCCTAAATTACTCGAGGAGCATTGATGAAGTCTTCAAGAAAACCATAGTTTATGAAGGTCTACATTATGGCGGCAAACAAAGATCTTTAACTCTTATGGTTAAGGATTTAGAAATCTGATGACGTCACAGCCTAAAGATCATTAAATGCCGCCATTTTAAAACCAATCAAGAGATCAAAAAATTGCCACGGCTGATTCAAAGCACGTGGGAAAAGACCAGGATAGGATCTGTAACATTTCCCACACAGCCAACTGTAGCAACATGTGCATGCCCTGTTTGCTATTCACTTTCCTCATGTGACACGCGATCATGATCCTTAAAGCTCTCCCACAGCTCACAGTGATCCAGATTTCGAATATTAGGGAATAAATTGAAAAAAATGAACTTTCGAAAATGCAAGTCTGGTGTCATTTTATTAAAAGAGGATACGCTGAGGGTTAACACAAAACAAACCGTTTGGAAATCGGGCTAATATGTGCAGAGAAACATGCTTCCAAAGTTAGCCGAAGTTGCAGGTGTTTGTTTACATTGAGACTTCCGGTCAGACTGCCACTACAACAACAATTTTCAAACTCTCATAGCGCAGCTTTCCGTCGCCTGATGATCAAACAAATTTTTCAGTTGATAGCCTATTCCATCTACTTTAAGATCATGTAATTGCTGAATTGATACAGCAAATGGTTTTCCCTATTTTGAGCATTATTTCTGTTACATATTTTCTCAAAAAAAGTCCCTGTAAAAATTCAATATCTCAATTTCAAAGCTGAAACAAAAAAAGCAAGCGTTTGCAAGCGTTAAAATGCATTTTTGCATTAAACTTCAACATCTTGGCAACGTATCTTTCAAATATTTCGTTTTAATTCGTTTTAAAAACTAGCAGAAATTTTTTTCAAAATCACTGCCACTTTGTCTGAAAAATATGATGATTATGATGAATATACTAATTACCCATGTTATCCGGTTAAAGAACCAAAAATCACTAACAAAGTGCAAGTAAATATTTTACAGGGCTTTTTAAGGCCTGGGCCGAGCTCACACACTTAAAGTCCAACCTTTGAGAAACCTACTCTTAAACATTTTTCATTGTTCTCTGCTAATAACAGTTTCAAACCTACGCACATTCTGTCGCCATTCATCGGTTTTGTGACGAACCCCAACCCCGTATACTTGTTTTAAAATACCCTGTAGTTTGTTAACTGGAGTGGAAATATTGTTTTCAAACTTTAGCTTCTCTGCTACAACTCATAATTTTGTTGCCACTGGAAGGTTTCTATCCGAGAAATTCTCCTCTTCAACAGTCTGATCAAGCAAATCGCCATTGGCTATTTCCACAGCCATTTAAGTATCCATCCGAATTTCGAGAGTGAAAGGCGATGATGTTAGTTACCGACTAAGGTTCATCTCTATGACCTTCTCCTCAAAAAGAAAATTTTGGTTGGTTTGTTCCATTTGTTTTCCCCAGAGACTTGAGGAAATTTACAAAAGTTAACAGCTACGTCAATGTTTATAATCAAGATCAGTTTCAAGAAAAACATGAAGCATGAACAACTGTAGTTGATCAAGATCTTGAAACAGGATGTATCTTATGAAGGGGTAATTTTACACGTTGGAAAGACAAGTGCAATGTTTAGTGTCAGATATCTAAAAATAGTCAGAAAAAAGTACGGTTGATGGAAGGAGTTGTCATTGGCTATTATGTGAATTTTGTGGTGCTTCTAATGGCAAAGCAGATATGTCACATTGGATAAAATATAAAAAAAATCATACAAGTAATTACTTACATACAAGTAAAAACTCGGCCTTAAAAAGCCCTGTAAAGTAATTACTTTCACTTTGTTTGTTATTTTTGGTTCTTTAACCGGATAACATGGGTAATTAGTATATTCATCATAATCATCATATTTTTCAGGCAAAGGGCATGATTTTGAAAAAAATTTCTGCAAGTTTTTAAAACGAATTAAAACGAAATATTTGAAAGATACGTTGCCAAGATGTTGAAGTTTAATGCAAAAATGCATTTTAACGCTTGCAAACGCTTGCTTTTTTTGTTTCAGCTTTGAAAATGAGATATTGAATTTTTACAGGCACTTTTTTTGAGAAAATATGTAACAGAAATAATGCTCAAAATAGGGAAAACCATTTGCTGTATCAATTCAGTAATTACATGATCTTAAAGTAGATAGAATAGGCTATCAACTGAAAAAATTTTTTTGATCATCAGGCGACGGAAAGCTGCGCTATGGGAGTTTGAAAATTGTTGTTGTATTGGCAGTCTGACCGGAAGTCTCAATGTAAACAAACACCTGCCACTTCGGCTAACTTTGGAAGCATGTTTCTCTGCACATATTAGCCCGATTTTCAAACGGTTTGTTTTGTGTTAACCCTCAGTGTATCCTTTTTTAAGAAAATGACACCAGACTTGCATTTTCGAAAGTTCATTTTTTTCAATTTATTCCAAGGTCTGGATCACTGTGTGTGATCCAAGCTGCAGCTTCTGGTGCGATCCAAAGGCCAAAAAGTGGATGTTAGAAATTAGCGTTTTTATGCCTCGAATTTTTCAAAAAGATAAGTTTATTTGGTACCCTATGGTAGATGAAACAATAGCGATATCAGATCCACTTGTATGTTTTTCATATCAAGTCCGAGGCTAAACACATGGCCTACGTAAAAATCTCCTATTCCTTGGAGCAAAGTGGAAACTTTCATCTTCATTTTCATGCCTCGAATCTTGAAGAAAGTCATTTTGTTTGTGTCTCAATTTGTCAGAAGAGTTGAATTATTGAGATCCACCTGTATGTTTATGAATGATGCGATGAATTTTTGCAGAGAGATCCAAATGTACCATTTCTGGCTGATTTTGAGGCAGATTTGCCAGACTGCAGTACCCGGAGGTAAGTGCTTAAGCAAATGTTACAGACTTTTTGGTATGAATTACCTAAAGTTCAATTCAAGTACTTTAACTCAAAGAAGAATTAAATAGAATTTTACATCCACCGTTTTTGGAGGCTTGAGCCCTATGCTCCTCCGCATCAGTCCAGGCATCAATCCTTGTTACATTGCACTATGATATGAAATTAATGGTTTCCTACTTACCGATGAAATCCCAAAGAAACATATTTCTCCCAAACAACCGCGAGCTTTTGAAGCCAAAACGAAATACCTACGACAAAATGAAATGAAATGAAAGTGTGTATTTGGAAGCAGCGCTGTTTTGCAGTAGTGACATAAATTACCAATGAATAAAGCATTATAAAATGTAATGGAAACGGTAAAGAAGAAATTATCAAAGAAAAAGCACAGAAATTCAGGTTAACAGATGCTTCGTCGTAGTCTGCTGATCACAAGAATGCTACATCGTGTGGTAAAATCAATTGAGGTTTACTGAACGGGTGAGTTTAATAGACTAATAGTGAAGAAGAATGCTCAACAAGGGCAGATTTCGTAATACAATAGCATCGCTTGCTTTGGTTCACACCTCAATTCTAAGCGACTAGCGAATACAGACAAAGGAAATTCTCTCAAACAGCAATTCAAAACAAACATAGCCGCACAGTTGCCCTGAAACCAGTGCGGCAAACTCTCATTTAGTGCGGGCGAAGGGAGGGTTTTAAGAGAAGCTATGTGCTTCAGACGAGAGAAGAAGGGTAAATCTGAAGTTCTGTCTAGTGATGCAGAAGCCGAGCAGAGGGCATTACAATCGTTGCATATTTATTGCTCAAATGTATACAGCTACTCCTCAGCCCCTGAATAAAATAAAGGAAATCCATCTGACAGGACTTCAGATTTACCCTTCTTCCTTCGTTGTAAGTTCTTATAAACTTCTCTTAAAAACCTCCCTTAGCCCGAATTCCTTTTATATATAATCATCTAAAGTATGATATACAAACTAACGAACAAATTACATTACAAGATGATAGTGCAAGGAGCATGATAATAAATTGCAACCCTGCAACTATCACACTTAACATCACAATACGTTCTACGTTGTTGCACTACTCACTAATAACATACTGTTGTCACACTTAACATGAATACTACTTAAAATAGATACTAATACCAATACAAATGCTACAGATTAATACATTAATACAATACAAGAAAATAATGCAAGAAATGATCTAATAGGAAATACACGAAGAAAAAAAGAACCGCTACAATGACCACCTCACACGACGAATCGTCAGAGAAACCGTGAATGAATCTGGATCGTCGTTAAACGACGGGTCTGTAGAGCTGAGAATTTATCTGCAAGGGCTTTGTCCCTATAAATTGAGTGCTTAAAAAACGACGGTCCACTGAACAGAGGATCCGCTATGCAAAGAAGACACTGTACGTATGTTAAAGCTCGCATCAGGCGAGAGTTTGACGTACTGGTTTCAGGGCAATTTTGAGGCTATGTCTGTTTTGAATTACTGCTTGAGAAAAAGTCCTTTTTCTGCATTCGCTAATCGCTTTGAATTGAGGTGTGAACTAAAGCAATTGATGCTAAACAATTGAATTACAAACTCTACCCGTGCTCAAATGCTCACCATTTCCATGCATTCACAAAATCCACCATCACCTCGAAGCAAGTATGTAAAGCTTTCCTGCAAGAAAGTATGAATATTAAAAATTTCATGACTCCGCCATGTAGTCAAGATCATTCATCTTAAGTGCCTTCCAAAGTGCTGAATTCCAAATAATTTCATTTCATGATATTTATACAGTTTAAAATAGGTTCATACAAATATGCTTTTAATCTGACCTGTTTAAACAAAAATTAAGATAAGGCACTAAGACCAAGGACAAAAGAAATTTACACGCCTTAGTTACAGTATTACCGTAAAAGCTCCACTAAGCCCCCCTCTCTAATAAGCCCTCCCCTCTGAGTCAAAATTTGAAATAAGCCCCCCTCTCTACAAAGCCCCCCCCCATTTATACAAAATTCTAGAATTTACCAAATTTTTTCCATTCATTTAGCTACACAACCTTGTATGTTAATTTTAGTATGGTTTGGGATAAAAACTGTGTCGAATTTATGTATTTGAGCCGTAAAATAGCATGTTGATTCCACAGAATATGGGATAAAAGAACTGAAAAGCTACCAAATATATCCTTGTCACTTGATTTTTTGAATAAGCCCCCCTCTCTAATAAGTCCCCGTCCCTATTAAGCCCATCCTCTGGAAGGTCAGAAATTAAATAAGCCCCCCCGGGGGCTTAATAGAGCTTTTACGGTATACAAATCTACGTCTATAAGCAGAGAACGTAAAATAAACAAAAACTGTCTCCGTCTATAGCTGTTATTTAAAGGTTTTCAGGAAGGGTGCCAACTTTGTCGCTCTTTCTAGACTGTTTCATAGTTTCGCACTGCGATATGAAAAGGCCTTTTGGCAATTGATCGTTTTTAGCGCTACCTTAAGATCAGTTTCTGATGAGCGCAGAAACCAATCCCTATCTATCATCCGAAAATTGTATGGATAATTTTCCCAACTAGTCTAGGGCAAACGAAATCAATGACTTGAAAGTTAGCATGGCTGTCTCCTTTCTGACGCGATTACTGATAGTTGACCAGTTGATAGTTAGAATAAAAAACTTGTATTGATGCCATGAAAAAAGAACAGAGAAAAGTCCAATTGAATGAAAAAATAAAGAATACTTTACTAGAAATTCAGTACAAAACTCTCATTTTTACTTATTAATTCATATTTAGGTTGTTACAACAAGGCATAGCTAATGGTTTAAAATACTGAGTGACCTAACAAAAATGAACATTTTCAATATCGTTAATCAATACTTAATTACGATACTGATCTTTAAATCTGCTGTCCGTGCATTAGCATCGACGATCAATTGATACTGGCCCTATCTGATACTTGTTCTAGTATAGATGGTTCATTGAAGCATCCCTCAAAATTTGCATTGGGTTTTCCTTTGTAAGCCTCTGCCGTGGCTGAATGTGTGCGAGACTAATTTTGAAGATGGAATTGCGCTTTTTGGGGGCAAAGGCCTGAGATCGTAGAAGCAGATAAGTTTCTTGTCATGACGCGCAAGTGGTCCTATGACACTGTCCAGCATCAGCCCACTTCTGTTCGGCAAAAATTCAAAATAAACCTGATCAATGCTGGCAAAACATTCCAGCCAAGTAAAAGAGATTCTTTTCTTTGTTCGTTTTCCTATAGCCTTCTAGATTTCAATTTACGGCCCAAGCTAGACAAGCTGTGATTCCTTTGGTCGTGCACAATACATATATTTCTTATATTCTGCGAATAAACTTGAATTGAATAAGAAAAATTTACCTCTTTCTCTCGGTAATAATATTTAACCAATGCATTTACTGCATCTGCAACTCTTTCTTGAATATCTGAAATTGTCATTACTACAACAAAAACCATCACCAGGTGAGTAAAAAGAAAGCAATCCCCGTCAACAAGGACAGATTTTGTAATTACAATAGCAAGAGTTGCATTAATTGACATCTCAATTCAAAGCGATTAGAGACTGCAGCAAAAGAAAAAAATTGTCTCAACTAGTAAAACAAAACAACCATGATCGCAAAAGTTGCCCGAAGCAAGTTGGGCAAACACTCGCCTATTGCAAGCGGAAAGTGGTTTTCAAGAGCACTTATGTGCTTATAAGGAAACATCAAGGGTAAATCTAAAGTTCTACCGGATGAGTCAATAAAAACGCCCGGCGTTTGAAAACTTCCTGATCCTTCAATATCAAAGCAATCTTGTTGAAAACTGTCTTCTTTTATCCTCTATTTGTCAAATCAGATTCAGTAATTTGGCAGCCTTTAATCGGTCATTCCTTCCCGTCGAAATAGGAGATTTTCAGCAGAAAGCCCCTTTCGAAAACCCGCAAAAACTAGTGAAAACAGCAACCAAAATTTCCCTTTGTTCTCCTTCCTAGCAATAATGACTCTTTGATGTGCTCATGTATTTTGTCTTCATGAGAGAATGAAATCCCCCGAATAAGTTATTCACACCTGGGGGAAGACTTTTCAACCCGCCAAAACGAAAGCACGTGCTAAAGCGTGCTGAAAGCCATCGCTGTGGGGAAAACACATTAGGAACTTTTGCTTGTAATTTTAGCACGTTTTTAAAGTTTCTCAAAGGGACTCATTTTGGAAAATTGCCTACAGAATCTAAACGGAGTGACCGATTTTAGGCAGGGATACTTTTAAAAATAATTAAACATGTTAGCAATTTAATCAAATATTGCAAGATATCATTGCTTATATATTCAGGGAGCAGTAGCCTTTCAAACGCCGGGCATTTTTTTGACACACCCGGTAGTTTCAACTGTTTATGCCATGTGATTTAATCTCAGACAACGTTGAAATGGTATGCAAATGCAAAGCAAAAGCAACCAATTTAACGCTCGCCGGCCGCTGAGAACGACTACCACAAATACGAGACTGAATTAACCCTTTCACTTTTTCATTGGCAGCTTTTGGGGTCGTATCTTTGGCATTTATACATATACAACATTGCATAGCTGCCTTGACCTCTTTGAAACAAGACCAGTGTCTTGCCGGTGTCAGAGGTTACAGCTTAGCTCTATACTTTACAACGCTGCCATTATCTCTTTGAAACAAGACCGGTGTCTTGCCGGGATCACGGGTTTCAGCTATTTCTTTAAAGATAACTAATTCAGAAACAGGCTAAATACAGACTAATTAATGAATAAGTCGGGGTGGACAGCCGCAAATTCTGTCCATCCATCGTAACGGAGGGCTATTAATTGGGCTTTATTGCTATCGTGACCAAAATCATGTTCTCAGAGCCACCATGATGGTGGCCCTACTGTTTCGGACGTTAGAGTGCTTGAGAAGGAAGAGCCATCTGCGATTGACTGGACGTAAGATACGACCCGACAGGATACTGAACTACGGGGTCGTAAGAAGCCTGACACAATTCGAGGGAGAGCGGGTGGGGAGCAAAATTTTCGTACCCAGCGTTGACACAAGTCGAAAGCATGCAGACTCGAGGAAGAATGCGGATACTGGAACTGAGGGGTATGGGCAATAGGTTGCACGGACAGGGGGGGGGTCCTATGCTGACAAACATGCGACATTAGCGTTAACACACATTTACTACGTAGAATGTTGCATTTTTCAAAAATCAACCCGTGTTGCACTCAACATGGACTAGCATGTCTCGCGCAAATGGCTTCGAAGTTTCATCTTCTGAATTAGAGCCTTCATTTATCAATTTTGTCGCTAAATATCTATGCCTTCTTTCAATACCCTCCTTATACATACACAGCACGTGAACAAAATACCAAGGTTCCCATCTATCCTTTGCAGCCTGTCTTGATTATCTTCGTGCCTTGAAGAATAGACCGTAAAAGTTTAAATTGCTGAGTCTGAAACAATCCAGCCACAGAATTTACAGTCCTACCTTGAGTTTTACCTCTCTTGGGATTCGACAATGACTTTTTGCGATGTGTTGGTGTCGTTCTTGTTAATGTTGAACAAGGAGATGATTCCGCTGATCTTGAAATTCTCCCATCTGGAAATCAAAATGGGAACAAAAATTTAGAATAGGCATTTTAGCTTTTATAAAAAAAGCCAGGATGGAGCGATATTTGTACACATTTTTATGCAAGAGGCCGGAATGAGCTGTATCTGGGCTTCTACCATTATTGTACATATTCGAAACTATTTCAATATGTATCCAAATATCATTCGATTAAAAATCTTTCTTAGGCCCTGTTTATATGGGGAAAAACACCTCACCTGCCAGACCCGGAGCTGACAGGCGAGGTAAATTTCAGTCACTGTTTGCATGAGATTTTTCACCTCACCTGTCAGCCCCGGGGCTGACAGGCGAGGTAAATTTCAGTCACTGTTTCTATGAGATTTTTCACCTCACCTGTCAGCCCCGGGGCTGAGAGGTGAGGTGGATTAAAGTCACTCTTCCGTGAAATCAGAATAAACTGACCAATGAGAATCAACGAATAATTTCATTTCACCTCGCCATACCGGTGGTATTTCGTTTATATGGAAAAATTTCACCTCACCCAGGTGAGATTCCACCTCTGATGAGGCGGGACTTCACTATACCGGTGGTGTTGCGTTCGTCATGTAAACGCGAAATGAAAAAACAAAGGATCTATTAGAAGGTGGAATCTCACCTCTCAGCCCCGGGTCTGGCAAGTGAGGTATTTTTCCTCATATAAACAGGCCCTTAGAATAGTAAAAAGGTCTTTTGAGAAATGATCTAAAAGGTAAAAACTGATTGAAACTGATTGTCTGATTGGTTCATTTGATCAAGATGCATCGAAGACGGGGTGAAAACTCCAGATAAGGACAAATAATTGTGATAAATGGGTATACTGCAGTTATTTGACATATATCGACAAAATCATGAGCTATCAACTCATGGTTAACAGATTTTTAGGAAGCCTTACCTGCTTGCTCTTTGGGTCATATGATTTTCAAATTTTCAATTCTCTTCAAATTCCAACAATTTTTCAAATGTCAAAGTGGACTCACGACAAAGTCCCACAATTGAACTATAAATAAGTCCCACTTATTGCACCAACAACAAAAACAACAACAACTACCGGGTGAGTCAGAAAAAACGTGGGGCGTTTAGGGGACTGTGACGTCGAATTTAGCCATCCGATCGTCGTGAATAAAATTTTTCCATGAAGCCAAGGGTCTGACTTAGATTATAAACCTTTTCCCATCGAAATCTGTCACTTGGTGCATCTGTTAAAAAAGATTTTCTTTTGTATGACCTTGTGTGGGAGTCTTGCAAAATTGTGAAATCTTCTGCCAAGCCCCTTCCGCATTTTATCTTGGTAAAAGTTACATGTACTTGTGGTATTATCAGGGGAGAATGAGATAGCCAGGAGATACTATTTTCTCCCCTGGGATGTCTTATAGTAACTTGCCCTGCATAAAGAAAATGTTTGAAAGATATTGATAATGTGTACTTCATTGTCTTGCGAAGAGGTTTCTTCAAGCAAATCAACACTCTGTAAATCGCAATGGGACTTCTTGCAGGCAGCACTTTTTCTAAAGGCTGGTACTCACTAGGTCTTTTGAGTTCTTAGAGTCGTGCAGAAAGACCCAAAAGGCGAAGGACTCAAACTCCGAGCTTTGTCTTTTGGGTGGGTCTCTCTGCACGACCACTATAACCCAAACAACCTAGTGAGAACCAGGTCTAACTATTTCAGTCCCCTGATAATACCAAGTGTACCTGCAACTCTGGCATGGCTAAAATGCTGAAGGGGCTTGGCTAAGGATTTCTTCCGTTTGCAAGACTTACAAACAAGGTCTTACCAAGAAAATCTCTATTAACAAATGCATCAAATGACCGATTTCGATGGGGAAAGGTATAAGATCTAAGTTAGGCTCTTGGCTGCACGGAAAAAGTTAGTTCACGTCAATGGGATGGCTAAATTGGGTGTCACAGTCCGCCAAACGCCCCACGTTTTTTCTGACTCACCCGGTATAATAATGATAAAAATCAATAACAACAACAATACCAACAACATTTTTTATTTTTGCTCAAACTGGGACTGATGGATTTTCATATAAAAGATTAAGACAGAAATGCACAAATTTATCAGTGCACTCTAAAACGAGGCTTAGGCGTAGCCTCAGAAGCGAGGGAAGCAACATTGGACAGGTGGAAGTTCTCATAGCTGCGGTGAAACTGATGGAAGCTTAATTGACCTTAAAATAGGAACTCCTGGTTCACAGTGACACGTTTGTTGATTCTTTTTTAAGGAAATATTCATCTGGATACTTTCAGCTTTCGTTCATGGCTAGTATCACTGTAAACTTGAATTTCGAGGTATTTTAGCATCGGGGTTCCGAGCCAGCAACTTAGGCCCATCCACCACTGCTTGGATTTTGGACAGTGCTACTGTTGTTTTGATATGCAGACATGAAATCGAGGGGACGGGAAACTGCGCCCTAATTTTCATTTGAACGTCCAAGAGTCGTAGTTTGTGCGCCCATCAGTCAATCCATAACGATCACTGCGAATATGTAATATGTCTATTACAAAAAGACCAAGAAGCAAAGAGATATCATTCAGAGTGGATAGACAAAATTAATTGAAGTTTATTTTACTAATTCCAAGTCATAAGACCAACCTATTGTGCACTTTCTGTATCATTCTACTTTTGGCATCCATGGCACAAGTTTTGATAGCACAAATATAGCAAAGAAATCAAAAGATGTTTTATGAAGAGATTGATCACGTGACTTTAAATTTGTGTAAACAGAACCGTAGCCGAATAGGTCTATAGACAGAGACATTTCAGGATCTTATCTTGCTAATCTTTCTTGCTTACTTACCTTGCTTACCAAGTGCTTCAAAAGTAGTTCTTTTGAACACTCTATCGCTATTTTAGAAACTTGAATATCACTGTGTCAACATCACAACTACTGGTCTTAACAAAAACGCTAGAGCTAAAGAGAACGTGCATAGGTATCACTTATTACTTTTCGTCCCTTGCCTCCCTGCGTTCTTTGATTTGCTGAAGTCACTTGGTCAAAAGAGACTTATCTTAGGCCCTGTTTATATGGGGAAAAACACCTCACCTGCCAGACCCGGGGCTGACAAGCGAGGTAAATTTCAGTGACTGTTTACATGAGATTTTTCACCTCATCTGTCAGCCCAGTGGCTGAGAGGTGAGGTGGAGTGAAGTCTCTCTTCCGTGAAATCAGAATGAACTGACCAATGAGAATCAACCAAAAATTTCATTTCACCTCACCATACCGATGGTGTTTCGTTTATATGGAAAAATTTCACCTCACCCAGGTGAGATTCCACCTCTGGTGAGGTGGGATTTCACTATACCGGTGGTGTTGCATTCGTCATGTAAACGCGCACTGAAAATACAAAGGATTCTTTTAGAAGGTGGAATCTCACCTCTCAGCCGCGGGTCTGGCAGGTGAGGTGTTTTTCCTCATATAAACAGGCCCTTAAAAAGTAGGCTCACTTTTTTAAAATAGCCTAAACTAGCGGGAGTTCTTGTTCATTGAACAAAATCGCTTCAAAGTTTGGTCTGAAGAGCTTGAACATAGAAAGAGGAACTTAGGCCCTGTTTATATGGGGGAAATCACCTCACCTGCCAGACCCGGGGCTGAGAGAAGAGATTCCACCTTCCAATAGAATCCTTTGTATTTTCATACCGCGTTTACATGACGAACGCAACGCCACCGGTATAGTGAAGTCCCACCTCACTAGAGGTGGAATCTCACCTGGGTGAGGTGAAATTTTTCCATATAAACGAAATACCACCGGTATAGTGAGGTGAAGTGAAATTTTTCGTTGATTCTCGTTGGTCAGTTCTTTCCGATTTCACGGAAGAGAGACTTTAATCCACCTCGCCTCTCAGCCCCGGGGCTGACAGGTGAGGTGAAACATCTCATGTAAACAGTGACTGAAAGTTACCTCGCCTGTCAGCCCCGGGTCTGGCAGGTGAGGTGTTTTTCCCCATATAAACAGGGCCTTAAAGTACAAAGAATGATGCTTTTATAACCTAGAAATCACAAAGTGCATTCCTCTCAGACAGTAACTATCCTCTGTAGAAATAAAATATATCCATATTGGCTGCAAGAGCTCTAGGCCTCATCAACCACCTTTTTGTATGCAACAACAACGGCAGTCTAAATAGCGCCTCCTGATTAGTTGAAAACTAAATTCTAGCATAAATTGTATTCAGGTAGTTTCATACCTACTATTAGTTTCAAAAAACCATAAATTCTAGCAATTTGATTAGTGAATACGGACTCACTCTACGCGGGCCTAAATTAGGCCCAGTTTTTAAGAGTAATATTACGAGTCCCTCGATTTAAGATTTAAGAGTGATATTGACTAAGTGATATCAGCAAATCAAATAACGCAGGGAAACAAGACGCAGACACAGGCTTGTTTATTTGGGCATCTATCATTCACCATGCGTGCGCAACTTCAATTTCAATGACAAATTCTGTTGCTCTTTGCATTGCGAGCTTCTAGCCTTGCACTAACTTTATAGCCTTCTTGTCGACTCCATAGGCAAGGCAAGAACCTATAATTCCCAGTAAAGGAGTAAAAATTTCAGCCATTACAAATCCATGGCACTTACTATCTTCAGCAGGCAACTCTCTGTGTATTTCTGCAATTAATAATCGCTCCGTACTTCCGTCATCCTGGTTCCTGGATAGCCATCGGTTGCACTGAAAACTACAAAACAGAAGTAATAAATTTGAAATACGTGATTTGTGGCTAATTATCCTGATTCACTATAATTGAAATAAAAATTGAGAGATATATCAGACACCGAATGTCCCAAAAACTGTATAAAAGTGTAAAAGATCTGACACTAAGGGCTCAAACCTAACCCCCCCCCTCCCAAAGCAAATACTTATGTCGATCGTTGATGGCTAACTTAAGCATTTTATTCTGACCACTGTCAGTAACTTGGTTGTGAAGCTACTAAGAACACAATATTTACCCTTAAGGCCGAACCAGAGCTACCAGTATTAGCTCCCTCAAAAGGCAAGAAACTTTCTAGTCTGGCCTGGCAAAAAGTTTCACACTTGCTGATTTATTGCTCTGAAGCTAAGTTACCAGAAAATGAAAGGAAAATGATAAAATCTAATTCAGCCATTGAGGGCTACCAAAGAGGCTGTTTTGGCATGATTTGATAAAACCTGTTTTTGGACACCCGATAGATCATACAGATTGCAGGAAAGATCGAAGAGATTGTTTACCTGTACTGAAGTCCAGTCGTTTCGTTGGTTATCAATACAAAGTCTACAAACCAACCAGGAGAAAGGCCTAGAGAAATGAAATACCATAAAAACTGAAGTTCATAGTAAAATTAAATGAAAAAGCTCTCTGACAGAAACCAAAAGTGAACCATTTTCTGACGTACTGTTCTGATCTCTAGGGTATTCTTGTTTACTTGTTTTTCCATGCTATTGTTTTCCATTTCCATTGTTGCCTTACTGGTTTGACAGGCTTTCATAATCAGTGCTATAAAATCAGCACGTGAATTTCTTATCTTTAGCAGAGGATGGCACAAGTTAGTGCCGAAACGTATTGAATCAATTGTACATGTCGTATTAAAGATTGTCTAACTTAGTGGATTGTCACTGACATGGATTGGTCACTAACATGGATTTGTCTGCTTTTTGATTAATTAATGGATTTGTCGAAATCAATGCGGATGTTTTTCATCTTGTTATCACGAAAATAACGATTAACATGCAAAACGAAACTGTTCGTCGTCACACTTGTCATAGAACCTTTTTCTGCTAAAAAACTTTTTCTATTTGAATCTCATCCCGCAAAAGCGAATGCAAATAGCAAAACTTCAAATAACTTTCAATCTTGTGTCTGTGGCATTGGCAAAGAGAACAACGAGCATTTTCTCCTGCATTCCCTTCTATACTACGTATTGCACCAAGATCACTTCGTCCAGATCTCAGATATCGATGGATTCAATGCTGCTGACGTAAATCCGAAAGAACTTTGTCCTTTACTCTTGCTTGCTGATCAAAATTTGGGTACAGTTGCAAAAAGAATCACACAAAAAGCAACCACTTCATTCATCAAAGGCTCGGCAAGGCTAAATTAGTGTTGAAACATGAACAGTAGTACCGCAGTACCCCCTCCCTATTTCTTTCTACTAAGTACTTTTTATGATTTAACCGTCAGCTGAACTGAAAGTGACATTCATGGGGAGGACTCCATAAAATTGTGTCCTTCGTCACCATGAATATCACAGCTTAATGCAATGGTAGTTTGTAGTTTTAATTATAATTGTTATTTCTAATTGATAAAAAAGCTTCAAATACAGTTCTTCGTCAGCAGCAATGCGAACACAGCATGAATCTTTTTGAGAATACCATGAAGGTGACTTCAAGTTTCAGGCATGATTTGCCAAGGATCGTAGAAGTGCACTTTTCCTACGACGAGCAATCATTTACTGCCAAACTGCAGTCTTCGAAGAACTAACTTAAAGTATGAAAAAAAGCAATGTAGAGTTAAAACGTTTTTCGATGCCATTTCGGCTCTATTTGCTTAATAGTAAAAGTTAAGGTCTCTTTCGAAAGAGAAAAAAGCGTAATATCCTTAAGCAGCATATTCGAAATTTAAACTTACAGAAGGGGGTTGAAATCAAGCCTCAAAAAGGCAACTTTTGGCCCACGCAACCGTCGAAGTTGGAAAAATATGGCTAAAAAGCTCTATCTTAGCCGTACCCAAATCTGTGCTCCGTTTATTTTTCAACCCAATAGGTTTTTGTCTACAAACGAAGAAATGGCCAAGGGTTAGCAGATTTTGGAAAATCTGGTTTTCTCAATAACGGGGAAAGTACTAAGTCGCTACATCAACAAATAACAGGGACTTTAATCACATTAAGACTGTATCGAGGATGAAAAGTTGTCTCGCAGTTTAGTCGAAATTCACTTTTTCTTTCTTAATGCTGCTGACTGCTTTCAAAGAATATTTTATTTAGATTCTAAACAATTAAATTTGGTAAGCTTACAGATTTTGAAAGAACCTTTGCAGTAGCGCAGTGTTTCTCGCTTGCGAATCTAGCCGCTTGAGAGATTACAATAGATACATTTCATGTGCTTTTCAAGAAATAAATGTTGTCTAATTCAAATAGAATATTGTTTCAAAGAAGGCATCAATGATCACGAGAAAGTTACTTTCGGTTAAATTCCCTTAGGATAACCTTCCACGCTCGATACAGTTTTGCTGTGATAGCGTCCGTGTTATCCGTTGACGTAACGACTTGTGTCTTCCCCCGATTTTGGGGAAACAAACTTTTCCAAAATCTACTAACCCTTGGCCATTTCTTCGCATGTGGACAAGAATCTACTTAGTTAACACATACGCGGAGCGCAGACTTGAATACAGCTAAAGAAGAGCTTTTCAGCCATATATTTTTCAACCTCGACGGCTGCATGGGCCAAGAGTTGCCTTTTTTGATGCCTGATTTCAACCCCCTTCTGTAAGTTCAAATATCGAAAATTCTGTTTAAGGATATTATGCTTCTCTTCCTATTTCGAAAGAGACCTTAACTTTTACTATTAAGCAAATAGAGCCGAAATGGCATCGAAAAACGTTTTAACTCTACAGAGTTTTTGGTCATACTTTAATGTCGTCAAATGTGTAGTATAGGTTCCAAAGCTTAAAATCAAGTTGGTGTCAATTCTATGAAGTGAATGCCCTCAAAGAAATGTCAGCTTATGGTTCAACTGGACTAACTGTATGTTCGTCGCTATCGCTATTGATAGACTCATGGACGCTCAAACTTCGACGGCACTACGACTCATGTCCTCATGCTTCCAGAAACGGACATGGCCTTAATCAACTGCAGTTTTTTCTCAAATCCATTCACCTTAAAGCGCCGAAAAAACCCTAAAGTCTTCATTGAGTGCTACTCTGTAAGTACTGAGATGGATGTTTCTTTGAGCTATTTCAGCAAAAAACTCCTACCTACGGGGCTATTAGAACTGGGAGGCCATTCATGCGAACGCGCTTTTATTTGCTTTTGGCGGGAAATTGAACAAAAATCTGCCAATCCGATCACGTTATTTGTCATCTTTCATTCTCATTGGTCGGGGAACAGATCTGTGCCCCACAGGAAATTTTGTCCGGTTTGAGAACAGTTTGGAAAAAAGGCCCTCACTGAAGCGACAATAGAAACATAAATTCAATTCAATAAGATCAGCGTAAGTTGAGAGACCTTATGGAGTAAGGCTATGGTTCTACTGGTGGAATATTCTGAGATGTTAAACATTTTCAGAATGAGAGGGTGTTTTCCATCTCTTTTAAAGAATTCAAGAAACATTGTTGAAAAAAAAGTTAATTCGATCGTAATTTCTAAATGTTTGACGAAACAAAAACATCTTTCAAGAAATTCTTTGATCTTCCTAGCTCGGCCCCAGTCGTACAAGAACAGAATTGAAAGCATTGAATGCAGAGCCAGAGTTGTTATAAAGTCAAATAACCTGACAGTTGACCCAGTTGACCTACGGATACCTAAAATTAATGCAGTAATTAGGAAAAGAGTTTGTACTTTGGTCTTTGACAATTTACAACAAAATGTCTGTGATGTGATGAAAGAATACTTCACGAAGAATACACACGGAAAGAACACAAGAAACGGGAAACTATCGGTAAAGTTATGAATAATGAAAACGGAATTTGGACGAAAGGGACTTTATTTCTTGGCTGCCAAAGAATACAACAACTTGCCTCTACAGACAAGGAAAATCGAATCACGACTTATTTTTGGAAAGTTTTTAGATAGCCAGTTTAATGCCATTTAATTTCTGTGAGCATCTAAGTTCCACTTGCCTTTTGATTGTAATTTTTTAAGTTTTATAATGGACAGTTTTCTTTTATCACTATAAATATTAGGCAAGCAGGACCCTAATGATAACAATATTCTAAATATTGATAGGCTATCCCGCTGAAATATTCGTAAATTATTATCAATTATTATTATTAAAACATGTCTACAATGTGGCATCAAGCAAAAGTCTTTAATTCTTCTGGTTTTACCAGTTAGAAATTTCATGACTTCACATCCTCGAATGAGCTTAAATATAAACACACTGTGATTTAGAAAAATAATCAAGTTTTCTAAAAGTCTGAAAATTTTAGATATAAGAATGGTAAATTTTCTTTCACATCATTCGAATAAAAGAAAAAGGTTCTAGAATTCCATACTCACCGTTTTTTTTAACTCCAATTTACACAAATCTTTGACTGGCAATAACAAATTGCAAATTATGAACGATGCAATAAGTCACTAACCTGAATTGTCGTGTCCTATTCTCAGTGTGCTTAGAACTCCCAGATTTTGATGCTGTCGAGGAAGGTTAAAACAAAATTGACTGAATGTTGATTATAAAGCAGATTGAGGAAATATCTTCGGGGTCTTGTTGTTTCTATTCTAATTCGGAGGTTCTCGCTAGTCACGATTTTCATATCCAGCGCAGACTCTGCAGTCAGTGTGGAGGAGCGAAAAGGAGAAGAAAGCTCATGGAAGAGTCTGTGCAACGGCGACCATTTCTGTGTGTTGATTTCTCAGATTTTGTGGAACCATCTGTGATTGGCTGCACGATTCAAATCTTGTTTTTACTTGTGTTCAGCTTGTTCTGCTTGTAAAAATTGTTGGGACACATGGGAGTTAACAATACTATTTATGAATACTACTAACCTTGAAGACAAATTCTCTATCACTTCTCGGTATACTAATTGCAGCTGTTTCTTTTAGATCCCCAGAGACTTGTATCCAAGCATTTGCTGTTGTCAGTGATCCAATTGTTTTTGTGGATGTTATAGACACCCGATAATACATCGCTAGAAGAGGAAAGTTTAAGCTTAGTAAGGGCAACCTCATTCCCGAGGTGCTCTTATGTCATATCCTGATCATGAAGCTGAATAAACACCCTGGTACATTTTGCTCAATTACCCCCAGAAAATGGGTGCATTATCAGCCATTATGAAATTTCTTATCTATCCACATAAAATTTAGATTAACTACTTCAGTCCCAGTTTTCACTTTGTTTATTGAATTGGATCATGGCACTCCGCTTCAAGTGGGACTGATAATCAAACTATCTGAAAAACCCGGCCACAATCGCCGTGAAACTGGCGCGACCAATGAAATTGCAGAGTTCCAAACAATAATTAACTATGCTCAAACTGACCAATAGGATGTCAACATTTCGACTTCATTCTAAGAATTTGCCTCCCTTTGGTCTCGAGGCTTCAAAAGTGACGAAACGTTCAATGATCGCTGCCGATTGCTGTGGTGAACTCTGAAGAATGATTTGGCCTTTAAAAGCAGGTTTCCCCATGCCAAAGTGAAGGAATCTTCAAGCAGTACACAGAAGTACTCGTCTTGACTCAGGTTGGTTTGGTTTTTTTACAACCTCAATGAAATACGCATTTCAGACGTTTTAGAATTGGTGAGTTGTGATTGTGTAGAATGGGCCTAAGCTCTTGGCTTCCGGCATCAAAGCGAGGTTCATCAATTTCTGGCCAAGCTTTTGATTAGTTTGATTATGAGTCGTAGTTGTAGCGATTATCAGCCTATCAAGGAGCAAAACTACGACGATTTTAATCAGTCTACTAAAATTTAGCACTGCAAGTTGCTATCTACTCTACAAATTATTACTATCTACTATACGACTGCACAACACTACAGGGTGTTCATTCGGCCTCATGATTAGAAGGTGTTGTGGTGCCGTATTGTAATCCTCTGACTTTGCGGTCAGAACAGTCAGGCGGAGTGGGTTCGATACCTGGTAGGACCCCACCACAGGAGCGTCATGACAAGGGGTCGCGGGCTCGAATAGGTCTGCTCTATTTCTGCGATTCCAGCGCTTTGGCGCTAAAAATGCGACTTCACCTACAGAGACTGAGACACGAGGCAACGAAGAGCAAAATAGAATGACTATCTCATAGCCATTAACATTTAACAATAAAAGGCAAGACGCTACCAGGACAACAGACAAAAGAAAACAAAGAGATAACTACTTGTAAATGAAGCACCACACGCTAATTAATACGCATTGTGGATGTGCAGTTTGGTAGGCAAAGCTAATGGACGATTACGCTAAAGATGGCAGCGAGGAAATTCTTGCATTGCGTTCGAGTTAGCCTCATGAAATAGTCCCAGATATCGCAAAAATAACAACAACGATAACAACAACAACAACAACAACAACATTTCTTATTTTTACTCAATCTGGGCCTTATGGACTTTGACATAAAATTTTGAGACGGAGATGAACACGTTTACGTGTGCCCTCTGGAACGAGGCTGCAGTGAACTCTCAAAAGCGAGGAAAGCGACCCTCGACAGTTGGAAATTCTCAATGATGCAATGAAGTACATGGAAGCTAATTGGCCTTAAAAAAAGGAAACCCTAGTTCACAGCGAAAGGTTTGTTGATTCTTGGATTGAGGAAACATTTGTAGGGATACTTGGGCTTATGTTCATCGCAAATGTCACTGTAAACTTGAACTCTGAACTGTTTTAACATTGGAGGTTCAAGCCGGCAACTTAGGCCAATCCACCATTGCCTGGTGTTCGCACAGTGTTGCTATGGTTTCCATATCTAGTTATGGAATCGATAGGGGAAAACTTCATCCCAAATTTCAGTGTCAAAGTCCATGAGGCGTAGTTTGAGCGTCCATCAATCTATCAATAGCGATAACTACGAATATGCAATCAGTCTACGTTCGAATCAGGAATCCTTAACGAATACAGGGACTCGATTTAAGAACGCAATGCATCTTGGTAAAAAGGTCGTCACTGCCATCTTTGGAGTAATTGTTTATCGTGTAACCTAAATTCCAAACAACAAAGCAGCACTGTTATTGTTGTTGCTTGGTGACAAGATTATATTGCTGTTATTCGAATGATTGGGAAGTTTTCGAGAAATAGTTTAGGGATGAGACTGTAATAAGGGAATCTTCTCTCTTTCGTCCCTTTCTGATCACCATCTGAAGGCAATTTTCAAAACAATTAAAGGCTAATCTTATCGAGGCAGTGTGCTGGTCCTTCCACTCAGCGTTACAAACCTTGTGATTCCTTTTGTATGAAATCGTAGAGAGTTTGTGGCCCTCCTCATTCTACGAAGCAGCTTCGACTGAGCAGAGGTGGAAAACAGTGCATGAAGCTGCGAAGCAGCTAGACAGAAAGCATACTTCTCTCGAAGGAAGAAAGAGGGGGGGGGGAGTGAAATCGTGAAATCGTCATAGAAGGAAGGAATGAAGAATGGAAAGAAGTGATGATGAAGGTGAAAACAAAGACTGACGACGTTAAAAGGAAAAGAAGAAATAAAAGAAGGAAAGAATGAGCAAAAAGAACAACAGCACAAGGATAAAACACTGTCCGTTATGGTTGTGTCATCCAAAGAAGATACCAAGATTTAGTCTTCTTCTTTGTGGATTATCGACCGCCTGCAATGCACACAATATTGAATGCATATCAAGAAAATTTCCCTTGTCTTTGATTTCCTATGAAACAATTAAATTGTGATAGCCTGGAAAACTTTCAGCATAACAACTTGTAAAGCAATAAATTCCCGGAAATCTGATTACAACAGAAGACTATTTCCAGTGCCACTGCAAATGCCTAAGAATACAGAAATATTTGTTGTGAAATCTGAAAGAAGAGAAAATTGAGAGAACAACAGAAGGAAGGATTTTAGTTTGAACTTGCTTCGCAGGAAGGCAAATATTTTTTCCACCACTGTGGCTGGGTGGAGATTGGTACCATCAACACTTGGAGTGGTAGTGAAGCATGTTTCCACTGAGCCATTCCCAGCCACGGAATCTCAACGCAGGTGTGTCACAGTCTGTCTCAAGAGACTATCAAGCAGTTTCACGATAGCATAACATTTTCACAAGAGCGTCAGATGCAAGGTACTCCCTGCCATGGGGGGGGGTGGTGGACGGGTGGACTTGCGGATGGACGGGCGTCTGCCGCCCGGTTTTCAGACAGTTACCCTCTTTTAATTACCGAAACTTGCTGTCATACCCACTTTTGTGATGAATTTTGGCGAAAAACCACCCATTTTTTGACCCACCCACGTTTAAGGAAAATCTGTCAAAGAAGGGCCCTTGTTTAGAGAATTTTGGGCCTAAAAACCCACCCATATGGGCGGCACATAGCCGTGCCATCAGCATGTTCTGTACCCCCCTTGATCTAGACCACAGCACAGCGTCTTCATATGCGTATTTATAGATTTGACAGCCATGTTATAAAATGAGTGAAACGTACTTGTGTTAGAGAAGCCATGAGTAAAACAGAAGAAATCAACAGCATTCAAGGACAAGAGATGATACAGGAACTGCTCCATTTCATCTTCAGTTCGAATGAAAGCGTAGTCTTTATATCTCATCCTAAGGACGAAAACAAAGATATATGATGCAACCCGGTCGTGCCATTTATCTGTTCTTCATATGAAACAAACTGAATAGTGTGCGACGAAACGCGTATTTGGTGAGATAATGTTGTTGGTAAGTGATTATATGATTTTCTCGCAGGTTTAACAGTTTTCTCTCTAATTACAGTTTTGCTTTATACCCCGATCGTTCCCCCTTACAGGAGTCGATAGTGTTATCTCTAAAGGTTACAATTCTATCGAGCGTCTATGGTTTTATTACGATGAGTCCAATACTTAAGACTATTTGCTATTTCTTCCTTCTCTTAGAGAAATAATCTAGATTTGCATCTGCTAGTCAAAGTCTTTCGAATCTAACAAATGGTGATAAGAAGTCTAAGACGCACTGCAATCTCTACCTACTTTTAACTTGTAGTTTTGAAAAAATCTCAGACTTCCATGCATCAAAGATACTAATTTTTACAGCGCCACCATAATCCCAGCTGGCCTGGTTAACATCACGAAGAAATCTTTAGCTTTTGTTTAAGAGCATTTGAGAATTTCAAAAAACGAAAACCAATGCCCCTGAGGTGAGGTCTCAGATAAAACTTATAGGCTTGACTATGGGCCTGTTTACATGGAAGTTTTCAGCCCGGGCTGAAACGTCAGCCCTGCTAGCCGAGGTGGAAATGTTTTGCCATTACATGGAGAGTTTCAGCCCGGGCTGAAAGTCTGCCAGGCACCAAAAGTAGACAAAGGCGCATGCGTCATTAACTTTTCAGCCCGGGCTGAAAAAATATTTGCCATCACATGGGCGCGTGTGAAGTAAAACAATGGGGATTAGCATATTGATTAAGGGATTAACGTTTCATCTCGGCTAGCTCAAGGCGAGCTGAATTTTCAGCCCGGGGGGAAAACTTACCATGTAATGGCAAACTGAAATTTACAAGCATTTGACCGTAAAGGAAGGATGAAGTTTCACCTCGGGTAAACGGGCTGAAATTACAGCTCGGGCTGCAAAATCCCATGTAAACAGGCCCTAAGGGTGCTATCTAATCGTATAAACATGCAACTATCATTCATCAAATTTCAATTACCAATAGGCTGGCTTTCTAGAAAGGTGGATACGCTCCTACGCTCCTGATGACTTTCTCGTGGAAATGTTTCACAAAAGATCCTCTAACTAAAAGAACTCATTTTTTATTCTGATTTCTATTATCAAGAGGCTGGCTTTCTAGAAAACTTGATACGCTCCTACGCTCCTGATGAATTTTCTCATGAAAAAAGTTTTTAAAATGGCCTTAGGTAGCGGACTCATCTGAATAAACCATGGACGCACAACAAACTTGTATCCAGTAAGAAAACACTATCAACTCCTGTAAAAGAACAGTAATGATATAAGATAATCCTGTAACTGGAGAGAAAGCTGTCAAGCCTGCAAGAAAATCAAGTAATCAGTTATCAAAAACGTTATCACACCAAATACGCGTTTCGTCGCAAGCTCATCAGTTTGGTTCATGCGAAGAACAGACAAATGACTAGCCTACGCGTGAACCCATTATTCCAAAATAAGAAAGGGTTTACGAAACAAAGAGCAAAACTTGCTACGAGGTTTCTGGATTCCTAGAAACTTAATTTATGCAGCCTTTGTTTAGATGCACTTCACAAATGATTTGAAAAGAGGATTAGAATAATCAATCATGCGGCTGCAGCAAGCCTTTGCCATTTGTCTCCGAGACCCTTTCTTCTTTTGGAATAATGGGTCTACGCGTAGGCTAACCAATGACACGAACGGCTGTATTTATACCGAACAAAACACAACAAAACATTTGAGAATCACGTGAGCATCAACACCTGAGCCACTGATTGGCTAAATCTCAAACAAAGGCCATCCAATCAACGAGCATCAAAACTTTTGGCGCCAACTTCAGAACAGTCGCAGAGCGAAAACGAACTTCTTTTGTCGAGAAAGCGAGGGATCCTGAAGTTTAATAAACAGCTTTTAAATTTTGATGAAATGCAGACCTTGCCGTGCTCATAGACGTAAACAATCCTCGTTGTAGCTGTTACCACACTCAGCACTGCTGAGAAGATAGGTACCACGGCTGAGTCACTTTTTTGTTTAGGCTGAAAAAAGTTTGATATGAATAATACTCACTGCAGAAGTTCACGATCTCTAAGCAGCATTTTCAGTTGTGTTGATAAGATTTTCTTCTCAAGAGATAATCTGCAAATGAAACGAGTGATACCTTTTTAGCCTTGAAACTATTGAACCTCTGGGAGTAACTAAGCTGCAGACCCCGTTCACTCTGCTCCGTTTTCAACTGAAAACGGAGCAAAACTTATCCATTTTGACCTTGCGTTCACATTACTCTGCTGTGAAAACGGAGCGTTTCAAAAACGCCAATGAAAACGCATAAATCTGAAAACGGTACGTTTTGAAAACGATCTTTTTTCAGAGTGAACGCCAAGGGCAGATACATTTGAAAACGCTTCACATTCCTTTGTTAATAGGTTGATAATTACAATTGCATTCAAAGTCGCGATTGGCACCTTTTTGACAGCTATCAACAAAAGGCTTTGTTTTGAAAAGGGGATTGACAACACAGTTTTGCTAAAGCAATGTGAATGCCTATTGTTTTCATAACGTATTTATTTGAAAATGGAGCAATGTGAACGGGCAGGGTTTCATCAATAAAAACAGGTAGAAACGAAACGGAGTAGTCTGAACGTCGCCTCCGTGTTAATACAAGACAAAAACACGGCCTGAAATTACGAGCGATTTTCTAAAGAAAGCCTCTTCAAGAATCTTTCAAAAACAGAATGATTGGAACGGAATTTTGCTGCTATTCTACTGCGCAATTTCTTGAATATCTTGATTTTTTCAAAATGGCAGCGATTTTTCATAATGATACAAACCATGGACAGTTTTGAATAAAATAAAAGAAATGTGAAATCCTACATTGAAACAGGGAAAACGCAACTTGCTTCAAGAAAGCCATAGTTTATGAAGTTCTACAATGCAGTAAAAATCCGCGTATAAGAAACTGCAACTTTGCAAGTCATCCTGGCTAGGTTCTCATGTATTGAGTACTTAGTAGGACATGAGGCTGTTCAAGTTCTTAAAGTGGTCCTTGTTTTATTCAGGGCTTTCCGGAATTTCTATTGTTCAGATTCAAACTTGAAGCCTACTATTTACTGTCAGTGCATACCATGTTAGCAATAGTATGTTGAGTTGTAAGCATATGATTGGTTACTTAATGTCATATGACTCTGAAATCATATCACACGTGTATGTGTAACCGTAGAATGTTATCCGGGTGTCAGCATTGAGTAAACTGAGATGCGGAGTAAATGGAAATGAATTCAAAGATCTGTGTTGTATTCATTGTGGTGTAGCCTGAAAATCAAATCGTAAAAGAAGGAAGGGAGAGAGGGTTGGATATTCCTCACACAGGCCACTGAATACTGCATTTTTTGAGGTTTTGCAATATGCAGATATCGTATTATCAGTTTGTATAGGTTCAATGACTAAGCAACTGGAGTTTTAATTCAATTTGATAATCGTGCTTACGTGTTAATGGAAGACCAAGCATGCTGTTTTGGAAGAAAACTGGTTTCTTCTTTGCCGACCCTTTTTTGATAGACACTACCTTGTTAAAGATTCAAAACATGTGCTTGAAAGGGCTTTAATAATCAAATCTTGTAAAGAAAATACGAGAAAGATTACCTCGTCCAAGCCCTAGCGTATCCAGTATCCGTCTTTATTTCTGCCATATTTTGAACAGTTCTAAAAAGGCATAGGAATAAGTCATAGATAAATCGTCACTCTTAAAGGGAGTTTGCAGTGGTAAATATGCCTCTCTATAAATAGAAAAAAGAAAACGTGCAAACACAGCATTGTTTCTTTAGCAATGGATTACTAACAACACGTGTGGGCCATCGATTTCAACGGGCTATTTTCAGATTTTATGCTCAGTGTAAAATGCAGGCTTGCACAAACACTTTAAAATTAAACTCTTTTTTATTATTTTCAGATTCTTCTCCTTTATATTTAGTTATGGTACAAATCTGCAAGGCCAACTGTAAATCAGTCCTTCGACTGACGTGCTCACCATGACTGTTCAAAATAAAAGAAAATCAAACTTACAAAAGACGTAGCCTCACGACATAGTCCCGGATATCGCAACAGCAACAACAATAATAACAACAACAACGAAATTTTTTATTTTTGCTCAATCTGGGCCTTATGGACTTTGATATAAAATTTTGAGACGGAGATGAACACGTTTTCGTGTGCCCTCTGGAACGAGGCTGCAGTGTAGTCTCAGAAGCAAGACAAGCGACCTTCGACAGTTGGAAATTCTCAATGCTGCGGTGAAGTTCATGGAACCTAATTGGATTTCAAAATGAGGAACCCCTGATTCACAGTGAAAGGTTTGTTGATTCTTGGATTGAGGAAACATTTGTATGGATACTTGTGGCTTTTGTTCATGGCTAATATAAATGAAAACTTGAAATCTGAGCTGTTTTAACATTGGAGGCTCGAGCCGGCAACTTAGGCCCATCCACCATTGCCTGGAGTTCGTACAGTGTTGCTATGGTTTCCATATCAAGTTATAAAATCGATAGGGGAAAACTGCATCCCAAATTTCAGTGTCAAAGTCCATGAGGCGTAGTTGGAGCGTCCATCAGTCTATCAATAGCGATCACTACGAACATGTCATCAGTCTAAGTAGATCGAGGGATAATAGACCATTTTGAAATTTAGAAAAGGGTCTTCGGAGAGCAATATTTCAAAGGCAAATAGCGGACATATATTCTGATAAGTGGCTGCCACACATTCGTCGTTCATTCGTAAAAGCAATGCGGATGTCATTTATCATAATTGTGTCCGCCATTTACCAGAAAATATTTCTCTCCCCAAACCCTTTTTCTAAATGTCAAAATGGTCTATTGCATATATCTTTATACGAAGTGTTCACTTGAGTTGCGTGAGAGCTTCTATCATTGTTTGCGCTTGCGCTGCACATAATGTACAAAGATATCGCTAGCCCATAGTTGTCAACCCAAATTTAAACCTTTATTCAAAGACTCTTACCTAAGGTCCATTAGGAAGTCTGTTCGAGTTAAAATCTCCGCTGACATCAATGCATCTAAATTCGATTGTAGACCTGAATCAAGAGAATACTGTTTCACTCTGTGCCCACCACTCTCAATGCTCAATTTACGAAGCGTTGCACTTGGTGAGAAAGCAGGCTCTGGACTTGCTCTACGCTTAATTCGACTCATTTCTGACATGACTTCCAGGTTTCCAGTCTTCCGGCTGTTTTGAACATCAATCATTATCTTTTTTACTTCATCTGTGATTGAAAGAAAGACCTTAGATTCAGGGTTATCTTTTCCCATGAAAACCAAACATCGTGACAACAGTCTTGAAGCCAAAGATCGGTTGCGTAAAAAAGAGGGGCGTTCGCTAATTCTTATTGCTGCAATTAACTACGCTACGTCGTTTCTTTAAACTTGTTTCTTCTGTTGAATTCCAAGGGAAAATCTCTCCTAACATAGCTTGGGTGATTCTAATAACTCAAAACTTCTCAGATTTTCAAAGATCTTTAAGATTCTTTCGGAGACTATCAAAGATATATAAACATAACACAAAGGAACGGCAGGTGCAACTTATCGACCTTTTGTTTTCATCGATCAAAACATCAAATACAATAGGTTTTATTTAGATGGAGTTGCTTTTAACCTCGTTAATTTACCTTAAGGATTTTGTAGCATAATGTACGAGATTTTTACGGGATCTGCCACACGATGAAATCAGTCCTTCCGTTATCTAAATACGAGCGATTTCAACAACATCGGGCGTTGCAGGATTCTTATACTGGAATTTTTTTAAATTCATATAAGATAATTTACAAAAATGTTTACGTTCTATTATACTTATCCAAAACTGCTAGACAACACCACAGGAACAACACAAAGGGGAGCGAAAAAACAACGACTACCCCAAGGCCAACATAAAGACACACAATATTAAGCTAAAACTACAGCATACACTACTAGATTCTGTCTCACATTAGATGTCGGGTCAGGGTTGGGATGAAAAATTGGAATGTCACGAGCGGAAACTCGTCCTTGATATTTGATTAATAAAAAGATCTGACATGTAATATAAACAGAATTTACAAGGGAAGAAATAAGAACATTTACGTAAAGGTACTTGGTGGTTGCTTTGTACACAGCTGAAGCTTCAATAGATCTCAATCAAACCGACCAGTTTCACGAATGAACCGTAAAATTATACTGGATTGAAATTCATGGTAAGGAAAATATTGTTTTTTTAAGGCTATTTCTAAAACGGATCATCTTCACACTGAGGCAAAGTGTTGAAGCAACATAAAGCATTCAATATTTTCGCAAGTGTCACAACAATGCAAATTCAACAAAAACCCATCACTCTGAGTATCAAAATTATGCTCAACATACCCTCTATATGTGGTGACTCTTCCAGACCAAATTCTCGAGCTAATCGCAGTTTTTCTCTTTCTTGGAAGGCGAGAAGATGCGACCACAAAGCAGACTTTGACTAAAATAGTAAAAAAAATTCCTTGACTCACATAGTTGATGCAAAACAAGGCAGCTAAGGGCTAACTTTTTCATATTCAATGTGAAAAGTTTACAGTAATGAATAACATTGGGGCAATACTACTATACAACATAAGGAAGAAGATGTAACGAGGAGCAAAAGATCGTGATTGCGTGGCTTTTACGTGCAGAACACATATCTAAAATACAACTACGTGTACGTAAACAAATGATTTGTGGTACAAAATTTTAGAACAGCCTTAAATAGCGGAGTCATCACCTGAAGTTCATGTTGTGCTGAGGCAATCATGGAAAGAATAGGCTTACATGGAACATCCTAATTGTGAGTCTTAGGCAGCCCATACACGAGGGGCTGCTTGTTCCCTACAGGTTACAAGTTTATTGTAGGTCCATCGGTTTATTATGAACCATACAGCAGTTGATAGACACACAGTCAAAGATTGTAACTTTCAAGTCCCTGAAGAATCTTGCCCCAAAATACCTTTGTGAACTGTTCAATAAAAATAGTGCGTGTTCTTCCTGCAACCTCCGCAACACAAATACTGATGTCAGATTGCCCAAGAAAAACACAGCCAAAGGACAAAAAGCCTTTTCCTTTCGAGGTGCCAAGATATGGAACAGCCTTTCTACTGAGGCAAAACTGGCACCCTCCCTTTACAAATTCAAAGAACATTTGGGTGGGTAGGTGTCTCGGATGATCTGGGGTCTGCCTGGCCTTTGGTTTTGGGCTTGGTTTCTGCGGGGTCGGCCATTGGGATTCAGAGTGGGCCTGGTAGCATGTGGTGGGAGATGGAGATGCTGCTGGGTCTATTCTGGGTCTCTCTGGTTGATTTGATGGGGATCGGGCCTGGGGCTGGGGGTCGGTGGATCCCTGGGTCATCTGAGAAGCCTACCTGCCCATCATATTTTCTTTACTTTTTATCCTGCACATAATGTAAATATTGTATTTTATAAACATATTAGCTTTAATTTTCTTATTAAGTATTTATTTTTGTAATTATTGTATTTATTGTATTTTTAGATGGAGGGCCCCTTGAAAAACAACCTTTGTTGAAGGGTTACCCTCCTTAAATGATCGAAAATGAAAAAATGAAAATGAAATGAAGAGTTCGCTACTTACAATTAAGTATACACATACGAATTGCCACGTATATACAATTCTTATGTATAAATACATGAGCTGGTTTCAAATTGAATGTCAGGCAAAACATACTTGATAAAGATGACCAATTTGATACCCAAAGTTGATAAAAACAACGAAGAAAAATGGCCCCGTCATTGCTCTCCTCTAAGAGTCCCCGTCGCTTAAGTACCACAAACTGGTCAGGGAAACTTTGAACCAAATTGTTATTTGTAAAAGATCATATGTAATGCAGATGGGTAGCCTTCAACACTATGTACTTTATGTGCTTTACATACTTTACATATTTTTACGTACTTCCTTGCATAAAGACTAAATTCTATTGATTTTGCCCCTCTGTAGCAGTGTAATGTTCTTTTTATTTTCGATAGGACTGAATAAAATTAGGTTTCCTTTGGAATCTCATCTGACAATATATTAAGAAGGATTAGGAATGTATTAATTAATTCATTTTTTGGCAATTTTTTCCTTTTTGACAGGGGACATTGTAAAACTGTTTTTTTCTCTTATTAACTGAATGTTCTCACCCTGTATAAATAATTTAAAGCGAAATAAAAATGAATGTGAGCCCAACATCAAAAGTCAAAGTGGCGCACCAAAGAACAGAGCAACGGGACCTACGACAAGTAACATAATGAACGGGATTCGGTAGTTGAGTGACGTTTAGCTAGCTAGATGTACGATGATCTCAGTCAAATCGACTTGTATTAGGGCTAATTTCAAGACAGTGCAGCGGAAAGTTTATTTTTCCAAGTAGATGTCTAAGGTAAGTGTTAAAGCGTAATGGCTGTGGTCATGACAGGCATTCTTACTTCGTTCAATCTTCTCAAAACAGATGGTAGGAAATGATGCGATATGTGACCGGATTTCGTTTTCACATGCAACATGTTACAGCGCTCAGACCCTGAAAGCCTTTTCCATAAACGGGCATTGAAAGATCCCAAACTTTATCTCAGACGTTTTTCAGAGAACACTAAAACCAAAAAAACCAACTAAAGACTTCCTCACAGTACGGCTCATCATTCAAGCAACCATTTTTTCATACTTTGGCTCAAATATTTCATAAAGTACAATAATTTGTCATTCTCTAGGCTGAAAGATTGTTAAGTTTTCAATTTCTTTCTGGAAAGTCCTCGAGAATAGGTTAGCATTGGAAGTGGTGATTACCAATATGTGTATGCTTTCAGTGATTGTCAAGGACAATAATTAAAATTTTGGTAAGAATCTGTTAAATCTAAGATATCTTGGTAGAGATTTCTCATGAACCCTGCATGAAGTGGAATACCCCCGGATAATCAGACCACGATCTAATGCTGATCAAAATACAAAACGCTTTATTTTGGGTGTGTGCCTCAGCTACAATATATTCTAATAAGTAGGGGGCCAATTATTTTTGGTAGCCTAAAAGTTTCTTTCAAGTGGCTCTGTAAATGTGGAGACCTTACTGTAGTCGAATTATACATTGTGTAATGTGTTGTTGCACTATTACATCCGTATTGTCAAGCCACAAAATTGAATTGAATGAAAGTAAAGCCATGGGCAATCCACCTTTTCTTGATAGGAGGTGCGAAAACGGAAGTCTTTTGTTGTTTGAGATTTCGCATTTTTGAGGCTAAAATCTTGTTGTGCGTACAAATTTTAGCATAGGGGCAAATTTTTACTTTCATATCTGTCTTTGTTTGGAAATTACGATGATATAAAGAATTAGAAATCATAAGGGCTTTGACCGTGAAATCAGATGTTTGGACAAAATTTGTCCAAATATCTGATTTGACGGTCTAAGCCCTTATAACATTAAACTCTCTAAAATCACCATAATTTCTAAACGAAGACAGATATTAGAGTAAACGTTTGCTTCTATGCTAAACTTTGTACGCAGAACAAGATTCTAGCCTCAAAAATGCAACAACTCGAACAACAAAAGACTTCCGCTTTCGCACCTCTTATCTTGAAAAGGTGGATTGCGCCAAAGAAAGTGGCAAGGAACTTTTTACCAAGATACATTTCGTTCTATAAAGAATCGCTGAGGATTCATAATTCGAACACAATGCACCTTGGTAAAAAGTTCCACTGAAATCGTAATGGCGTGAGCGCAACCTTAAACCATGGTGGTGCTATACATTTGAGTGGCAAGGCCATAGACTGAGAAGTTTATCTCTGAAGTTCACGCTGCTTGGATCAGTTCCTTACCTGCCTCATTCTCAAAACATATTTTGATTTTGAAGAGCCTCGATTTCCAATTTCGAGCTACAAAAAAAACATTTATACACTAGCTACAATGGCATAAGATGTTAAACAGTGTACACGTTGGATAACTTTTCAAAGATTTAGAAATTTACTTTTTTGCTTAGAATAGCATCGGTCAAATCGAATCACGTTACAAGAGATTTTAAAATATTAACACATCTCAGGATCCTTCAAAGCAGGCCTTAAATCAGTGCATTCATTAGTTTTCAATACTTTTAACCACTAAGGTTGTCCCGTCGGTGAAGGAAGATGGCTCTTAGGTGGGGTGGGGGGGGGGCGTTCATGAAATCTTGAACATTGAATCCATGTAAAGTAAACCACTGTTCTAATTACAAAACAAATGATAGAGAATCAACAAAATAGATTATCTTGAAGTGTCCTTGAATACTTTTGAAGAGGAGTGGCCCAGTGTCTTACGCACTTTTGATTAGGTGACGAGTGAGGTCATAGTCCGGATGGGTGACCTTGGAGGCCTGACCTCACAACTCACATGGCTGTCCTTCGGAAGGGTCATGAAACTAGGGGTCCCATGCCTAGATGTGGTATGCACAGTGGACCTAAATTAGCTTCCAGTAGGTAGAAATCCTGACAAGCCAACCCAAAACAAATTGAAAACAAACAAACGAGGATCCCTGTGCTTGCTTGTCTTCCTAATCCAAGAGCTCACAAACTCCAGCATCACAATGCGAGGAAGCTCAATGACCATATTTTTACTGGTGGGATTGGAGATCAGTTTAAGTGTTTCTCCAATTGTTCACACTGCATGTCAAATTTTATGTAAACATTTCTGATCAGTAATCTGGAGAGGGGTCATTTATGCAACTATAAACCTTCAACTCTGATCCATGATCAAATTTGCTTGCAATAAACCATGAAGCTTTTGAAAACTACAATTCTTCCTAAAACAACTTGAAAAAAACTTCATTTTGCTGCTTTTTCGTCTGATTAACTATACAAAATACATTGCTGGAAACTTGTGAAAATATGATCACCAGACTTGAATGAAAGCAATTCGGTTGGTTTGTTGTGCCGTAACGCACTGCGTAATCGCACAAGAGGCCAACGTTGTAAGGGGGGGGGGAGTGAAGAGGAAAAACATGCGAATTTTTTCAAGAGTTTTAGCAAAGATGGTAGCTTAAACGGCTGAAAATATACTTTAAGTAAACGAATAAAGGGACAGGCTATGTAATCACACAAAGGTTCCCTGGTAGTGAGAAAACCAAGTCAGCAATTTCAGAATAAGAACAATGTTGCTTTTTCAGGCATTGGACTGATTTGCTGTCCGAAATGTAAAACTGAGGGCAGCAAAACTGAAACAAATTTGGAGGTAATCAATGACCACATAGCTCAAGAATAACTAATAGGCATCCTGCAGAATGCAATATTGTTGGCTTAAAAGGACATTTATCACTTTAAGAAGCAAAATAACAGATGAACACACATCATGGCCTGCAGCACTTGTGTTGCAAATTACCATTTCTAGCAACCCTAGTTCTTGAATATTCTTGGTCGGTTATCACAAAATCTAATTGGTGACTTGCATTTCACTCGTGAACATCAGAAAATCGGGGAGGTACCTTCTTTTTATCAACATCTTTGACTTTAACATTATGGAGAAAGTGAGTCCTCTGGTTTTGGACGGCCAATAATTTTGACTTTCTTGTTGCTCCATAATTAAAAGCAAGTACTTATCAAATTTACTCAAACTTGGTGTCAGCTATCAAGTTGAGTTCTCTTCTATTAAATTCTTGAAAATGGAAACACGAGAGATATGGCTGCTCAATATCAGGTAATCAAACGGTGCACATGTTTCTCGAGACACCCTGAACAAAATGAAATCAAAACAACTACTTTTACTAACCTGTTTCAGCTGTACCCCATGACTCCAAACCCTCTCCAAAAGATCACAAAGGCTGGCTATCAATGTGTTCTCTTCTATACCCGCTGATGAATTTTCATTATGGCCAAGCTCTACAGCTTCTTCGCCAAGTTTCAAAACGACAATTCGTTTCGTCTATGAAAAGAGAAGAGCGATACTTATGCGCCTGTTTCGTGAAAGCAAACAAACGGTGAACGTCTTTTACATATGTTCATAGAGAATATCATAATTCATCGTTAACATAAAGACATTCAAATAGAAATTAAGTAAACAACTACAAGATGTTACACATACCGGGTGAGTTTTGAAGTTGAGACTTCATCAAATTATCAAATCGTAAACCATATAAGCTAAACAATTTTCTTGCTACCAACTAGTAAACCTTCCCAAACTGAGTATTTGGTTATTTTTTTCTATTCAATATAAAAATTTACAAAACGAGGTACTTAAGACTACTGGACTGCAAACTACTAAACTACATAACAAGAACGATAACCCGGGAAGCAAGAATCCATGACTATCCCAAGGGTCATTTAAGGTAGAAACCCTATAACTTTTGATCAAATTCCAACTGTTCTGGATTATTGGATGTTTATTGGTGTTGGATATGTTAAATTTAGAAAAGTCATAGGTATTCTACCTTGACATAGAGCATAGAACTAAAACTACATCTAAGTATTTGGTTATGTTTGTCATATTGATTTCCTCGATCACTCTAGAACTTATAAAACTTTTAATGTTTGTCAGTCGCTATGGCACGTCAGTTTCGCCTTTGATAAAAAGTCTCATATTATTATTATATCATCATATTATTTAAATTCTCTACATACAATTTATGGTTCTAACAATACAAACAAATAACTAAACTACAAAGATAATGATGTTACAAAAAAATTAATACAATAGCTACCGAAAAATTAATACAATATACAAATAAAAGAGGGACTAACTAAATTGTATGCAGGGAATTATTTAAAGGAGGAGCTCTCTCAATAGGTAAACTAATCGAGGAGAGAGCCCAAAGTCTCGGCTGGCTTACTATTACAGAACTAATCGATTTTGAGACGAGCAAGATGGTCTATAAATCTCTGAATGCCCTTGGCCCAGATTACTTGCAAAACATATTTCAAAAGGTATCTAAAGCTACTAACCGTCAGCTAAGGAACTCTAAAACCGACCAAAGATTACCATTCCTGAGAACATCAACTGATCAAAAATCGCTTGCTTATAGAGAGGGGGAGGGGCTAAGGTCTGAAGTGACCTAGATAGTGTTGTCAAAGCGTCTTCGTTGCTCTGCTCATTTCGAAGAAAATGTAAAGCCAAATTATGTCTCATCTAATTTTCCTTTCCTTCTTTATGTAAAGATTATTGTAAAAAGGGTTAGATTATACCGGGTGAACCAGAAAAAAGTTCCCACTTTTGAAAATTCATAACACCAAGACTACTACACTGATTTGAATCATTCAAGTTTTAGTTAAAAGTCGAAAGATCAAAGTATTTTTGTGATTATTATCGCTGTCCTACGAGCACTAGAAGTATTGGTAAAAATTTCATGGTTGCAAAATGACGGAAAAAGGGCCTAAAACATTGATCAAATCGTAAGGAATCTATTTCACCGAACAATAGGCCATAAGTGTTTCACCTCCCTCACGAGTTATAAGACATCGATTGTCAAACAAATTAGAAAGATTTTCAATCCCATGGCAATTAATATACAGAGGATATTTTTCACTATGAGAAGTTACATTTCCTTCGTTATTCTGTGCAAGAATTCATTCATGAACTGATCGATGTTTTGGGCCATTTTTCTGTACTTTTTCAACAGTGAAATTTTTGTAAAGTTGAATTTACCTGTATTTACAGTGCTGGTAGGACAGCGAAAAAATCACATTTAATCTTTCGGCTTTTAACTAGAATTTGAATGATTCAAATCCGTGAAGTAGTCTGGGTGTTATTAATTTTCAAAAATGGGAACTTTTTCTGGCTCACCAGGTATGTTTAAGCTGATCTTATTTGATTTTGTTGTAGCATGGCCACCTGTAAAGCAGTATATATAGTATAAACTAAACGGATTACCATGGATAAGTAAGTTAAAATGAAAATGAAATAAAATGTCAAAGGTTCGAGCAACTCATCTCGTGCATTCTTTTATGTAACTTAAGAGCGTTGTTATCTTTAAAATAATCATGATATTACAAATGCTCTCTCTGTTATTATGGCAAATGACGCAAATTTCCCTTACATCAATTCAGGCAAAACAATGGGAAAACAAGAAGTCGAATAGCTTGAACATGATAGCAACGATTTGAAAGCATTTTAAAAAGTTGCCTTCAATCCACAATGAACAAATATGGAGATATTTTGGATAGGAATTATCCAGTTGAAATGTTTCCATTTGAAATCCAACCAATGCAATTTATGCTTACGTTTTGAAAATTTAGAACTGAAATTTTGCTGCCAGCAAGGCCTCTTGGCCTAAGCCTAAACTTCTTTTCCATACCAAAAAGTATTTCCGGATTACTTTCAAGCAGGAAAAAGGGTGCGAAAATTCATGTTATTTGAAGATTTGTGCCGCATTTATCACAAAAATACTTGAAAATTCATTTTGTTGTGATAAGGCCTCCTGGCGACAAATCAAAAACAGCCCTGCAACCACAGTTGAGTATTTTATGTCGACATTTACACATTTCCATCACAAAGTAAAAGCTGTCATTTTGCCGTTATTAAAATAGAACCAAATTAAACCAAGGTTTAAGTTGTATTTTGTTCCTCCTTCTAAGGGGCGTTATCTCCATTGAAAACCCGAGGCAAACCGTGGGGACACAATTGCTTTCGTAGCACAGGAAAGTCCCGTTTCTGACTCTCAGGGTGTTTAAATTCTGTACGCAACTGCGTTGCTACCGTGAATAATATTTTGAAGGATTCATGTTAAACTTTTGCAAAGAATAGAGCAGTATGCTGCGTAAATGTAATTTTGAATACCTTCATCTTGCATTCTTTGAGAAGACGATCTGCAAATGCCGATAATGTTTGTTGTCCACCTCCAGGCACGGTTCCATCATTGACCAAAAGACGACTCTCTTGCATATATTTCTACAATGTAAATATTAAAATTTCAGCTTCAATTTTCATTGACAAAAATATGCTTTTGGAAATGCAGCCATATCATAAATTTCAGAACCAGAGTGTACTGTTTTAATGACCCTTCTTGATGATGATGATGATGATGATGATGATGATGATGATGATGATTATTATTATTATTATTATGATGATGATGACAAATTTTCAATATTGCTAATGTACACACTAAAATGTAACAGAAAAACTAGTCACCTTCACTCTTTCGGCAAGCTTTTCTCGAATCTTTTGACCCTCCTGAAAGAAAATTCAATAATGAATGAGTGAGTGAATGAATGAATGAATGAATGAATGGAATGACCGTCTGAGTAAATGAATAACCTGAACAAGAAAAGCATGAAAACATGAAAAAGCATCTACGATGGACTGTGACTACATACAAAAACACTTCTCTGCATAAGGAATTTGAAAAAGATAACAATTTAGCTATCCTTTAAGGAAAAAATTGAAATTTGAGGAATGGTAATATTGACGGCTTTAGTCCCAGAAAATAACTCCCTCTAACTTGTTAATGAAACTGCATTGGGAGTTGCAAAATAGATGGTTGCTAAAATTCGAATATTTCAATGGTGAACTCATTCATCAGCTAACGGATTCACTGCCACAATAGGGTCAAATCTCCGAGGAGATTTTCTATTTTTTATTTCTTTAAAATATAAATATTTACATCATACACTTTAGATTAATTCCATAAACACGTCTTGATTAAAAGATCCATTTTCTTACTAATATACCCATACTCCAACCCTCCATTTGCTTAATGTCCATATTTGCAATAGACCCCTTTCACAATAACATTGAATGCGAGGCGAAAGATGTGATTCCCTGTGCAGCGAGAAATCTACATCGTATCATTATGTTGCATCTACACGTACAAAACAATTTCATGCGTTGCTGAGAGCAATGCACGCTTTTGAGATTTCGACAAACATTAAATCGAGGCAAGTGATGTTCCCGGAAGAATTTCAAAAGAAATGACGTCATTGTGAAAGGGGTCTATTACATGATAGTTGGGGCAGCTTGCAATCAAATATGTAATTTTGAAACCAAAGCATTTGGTTTAGAGTTTACATTCTTCGTTTATTTGCAGTCACTTAGTTGCAAGGTACTGTAGCTCGGCTTGTCAATTTGTATGTAATTTGTTTATTATTTTGATTCTTTGTTGTTGCTTTGCATTTGTTCTTGCATTGTCCTCGCTTCATGTAATAACGAGGAGATAGTCGCTTCGTGTCATGAACACATCCAAGAGTCATTATTTCTAGGAAGGAGAGCAAAGGGATATTTTGCTTGTTGTTCTCACTCTTTTTTGCAGGTTTTCGAAAGGGGTTTTCGGCAGAAAACCTACCATCTGGAATGAAAGGAATGGCCTATTAAAGTCGGGTAAATTACTAGACCCAATTTGACATATTGGGAATAAGACAAGGTAGTTGTCAATATCACTGCTTTTATGTTCAGGGAGCAGGATTTTTTCAAACGCCGGACCTTTTTATTGACTAATCCGGTATAAATTACTGTCTGAGTACCGGGTGGGTGATCCCAAAAACAATTCATGAACTAGATCGTAACTAGCTCCCTGAAATCAAAAGCTGTTGTAAAATGCTTTCTTTCACAGTTTAGTTTTAAGGGTTTAGTTACCTTTCAGAATACTGCATGGTCATCTCAGGCAATGATTACCATCCAAAAAATAAGATTCATAGAAAATTTCAAATCCCGGCCGCCTAATTTTGAATGAAATGATCGCAATCATTTTACAGTCAACGTTTTGTGAAAAATCAACGCAGCGACGGATGAGAAAAATTTCGGAAGTCGTCTGGGAAAATTTTTTTAACCCAAAATGATTGACTTCCGTTTCTCATTCAAATTTCGTGCTCTAATGCAAGAATGATATTCAGCTTTTTCGCACCTTCCAGAACAGCGACTGGAAAATGAGGGTCTAGTCCGGGAAATTATTATTATTATTAGAACATTTCTATAGCGCCATTTATCTACCGTAAGATATATTCAAAGGCACCTTAACAAATTTAGATAATGTAAAGAAAAATAGATAAAAATAGTTTGAAGTCTGGTATAAGAAGTTGTATAAAATTATAAGTATCCCTCGTATAAGTAAGAGTGTAAGTATAGTATAAGTATAAGAATAAGAATAAGTATAAGTATAGTATAGTATAGTATAGTATAGTATAGTATAGTATAGTATAGTATAGTATAGTACAAGTATAAGAATAAGTATGAGTATAGTATAGTACAAGTATAAGAATAAGTATGAGTATAGTATAGTACAAGTATAAGAATAAGTATGAGTATAGTATAGTATAAGTATAAGAATAAGTATAGTATAGTATAAGTATAAGTATAAGTATAGTATAGTATAGTATAGTACAAGTATAAGAATAAGTATGAGTATAGTATAGTACAAGTATAAGAACAAGTATGAGTATAGTATAGTACAAGTATAAGAATAAGCATGAGTATAGTATAGTATAAGTATAAGAATAAGTATAGTATAGTATAAGTATAAGTATAAGTATAAGTATAGTATAGTATAGTATAGTATAGTATAGTATAGTATAGTATAGTATAGTATAGTATAGTATAGTATAGTATAGTATAGTATAGTATAGTATAGTATAGTATAGTATAGTATAAGTATAGTATAGTATCAGTATGAATGAATTTCCACATTCTTGAAACTGTTTATCGGGCAGTAGACATACCCTAAACTGGCCAAGCAACATTTCAAAAGATAGCTGAGCCATTCAGCTTCATGCTGATACCTTGTTTATGTCCTCAACATTTGCTTTCAGCAAACTATGTGCGATCTAGCTCATGAATTTTCTGTGAGTCACCCGGATATAAAAGAATGATATCTAAATCATACTTGATTTGATTTAAGGGCCTTATTCAGCAAAATGTGTTCCTGCTGTTGTAATTTCTTGTCACGCTTCTTCCAATTAACTTTACCAGCTTTCCTATAACAGAAAAAGTGGATAAAATGATTAAAAGCAATAACACCGTAAAACAACGCGAAAGAAGAGATCATTATTTTTTGCCCAAATGAAATAAACTGTAAACTAAGATAGAATTCATTTTTGTTTACATTTTGGTGGATTTGTTGTTTTGAGCTTTGCGCTCAGCTTTTGTTAGGGGATAATGCTGTATTAAGGGATCTTTTTGCGCCCATCCGTTCTTGGATCTTTCAATTGCTTGGATCTTTCTAACGTTTAAACGAATGTGTATCTTTGCTGTCTACATTTATCCATATATGCATATATCTGCATACCAGTGACACAAAACTTCCGGCGAGAAGGTGTTGTATTCCCAAAGCATTAACGAGAATTATTATCTCGCGACGGCTTCGGGTTGATATTTTGTGTTATTGATCTCTGAGACACTTATCATAATTTAAGATCAGATTGCATTTGAGGATTGAAACAACGGTAGGACATAAACCCAGGGGGTGTAACTTAAGTGATCAACGCGGAGTAGTTAAAGGGAATAAAAAGACCAGCAGCATTTGTCATCGTTTTTGTCTTGGTGAATTGTGCATAGCACGTCATTGACTTCGCGCAAAGCAAGCTGGTCTTTAAACGCCCCTTAAGTTACTCCCCCCCCCCAGACGAGTATTACCTTGAAGATGCAGTTCCTCCAGTCAGCAATTCAACCTGCAGTCTTGGAAAGATTCCCCTTGTCTTTTCTGACAGAAAAAAACGAAATTTTTCAATACCATCCCTAATAAACAGAAAACGTTTAAGTGTGTCCTTGGTTATAATACTATACATCTTCTGATATAATATGCCAAACGAAATTTTCACATTCTGCTCCACGCTGTAATGAAGCGGAGCAGCTTTTAATGATTAGAATGCGTATTTCTGATATGTAATCTTGTAGTCTTCGCGGTAACAAATGTAAAGGTGAAACAACGCTATGCCCTTATAACTAACGTCCCCTCTAACTAGTTAGAGTTATACAAATAGATACCAGATGGTGATGATCAACTTTCTGTAGCATGTATCATGAAGAAAATGACAACCCATTCATTTGTGTCTTGTGTTACGTTGTTACTTCCTTCTAGTACCCAGACTTCTAGCAATGCCTCTGTAACTGGCAGTTAGAGCTCAAAGCACGTAGGGTGCAGGCATAAAAGTGATCATTCGACACTAAGGTCGAAGAGGTTTTGGTAACAGTTAAAAGTTCGCATAAAGGCCTTCAACTCAAATTCATTGCCTCTTAATTTTACTACGTATTAGCTTATAGTTTATGGTCGTTACTGTTCAGTTGCTATTAGATACATAAAGAGAAAATGTCAAACTGTGGTATTTACTTCGTCTCGTCGGCTCGACCCAACCAACATAACAGCCTGTTTCAGATAATTATTGAACCAATGACAAAGGTCGGCTATGACTCAGAAAGAACTTGATCCTTGAGCTACTTGCCAGAAAGGAAATTCGAAGATCAGCCAAAAGAAGCCCAGGCTGTTTGTTAACTGAACAATAATAAGTTTACAATCTCAAAATCGTTAATACACCACTTTAATGAACAGCCTCGGTTTGGAAATTATTCAAAATTCCTTCATATGAAATTTTAGACGCCAAATTCGGATTTAGCACCAAAACTTTAGTCTAACCACTAGTTTTCATGTTGCTAGCGGTTGTAGTGTTAATTTTATTGCGATATTAAGTTTGAAAATCTATAAGGGCTTTGACCGTGAAAATGACTCGGGGTGTAAAGTTTCACCCCTAGCGACTTTCAAGGTCAAATCCCTTATAAATCTTTGAACTTTACATCGTCATAAAATTAACATCACAATTGTCAGCAGTTTAAAAACATGCAACCAGACTAAAGTTTGGATGCCAAATCCGAATCTGGGCTCGAAATTTTCATATTAAAGCTAATGTGTAATGGTAAATAGGCTCCTCTATAAATAGAACAAAGAAATTACTCCGACACAGAATTGTTTCGCGGCGAGATAAAAATCTTATTGTGACACTATCCTTTGTTGACTCTGTGTGCAAGTCCGATTTGAATGAGATATTTTTAGAATTTCTGCTCTGTGCGAATGCAAGCTTTTAACCTTGCACAAACCCTTTAACAATAGGAAGAAATTTTGACAAATTTCCAAAATGAGGTTGCTTAATTAAAGTGGTGTATTGCATACTACCATTGTGTTTTACATGCTGCACTTCTCCGCGGCTGTGCTTCTACACTGCACTGCATAATTGTTCGAATGCGGGAGTTTTATATGATGTAACTTGCAGCTATTCTAATGCACTGCTTACGAGGAATGAGACTTAGGGCCTGTTTATATGAGGAAAAACACCTCACCTGCCAGACCCGGGGCTGAGAGGTGAGATTCCACCTTCCAAAAGAATCCTTTGTATTTTCAGTTCGCGTTTACATGACGAACGCAACACCACCGGTATAGTGAAATCCCACCTCACCAGAGGTGGAATCTCACCTGGGTGAGGTGAAATTTTTCCATATAAACGAAACACCACCGGTATGGTGAGGTGAAATGAAATTTTTGGTTGATTCTCGTTGGTCAGTTCATTCTGATTTCACGGAAGAGAGACTTCACTCCACCTCACCTCTCAGCCCCTGGGCTGACAGGTGAGGTGAAAAATCTCATGTAAACAGTCACTGAAATTTACCTCGCTTGTCAGCCCCGGGTCTGGCAGGTGAGGTGTTTTTCCCCATATAAACAGGGCCTTACCTTCAAGTCAAATTCAATATACTGTTTTTCCTTGCTCACAATGAGGCATCCATGCTCCAAATTCGCACCACAATGAGAAATGTTTTTTAAGTCTTTCAAATTTACTAACGCATAACTACTTTGAGGAGCATCAAAAATATATAACATACATCATTCTTTTAAGGTATCAAGAAAATCAATCTCCGTGACTATAGAGCAACTGCCTTTGTTGCAATAATCTTAATCTGCCACTTACCAAGCAGTGTATCAAAACTGTAATTAAGCGTGCACAAATTACCTCTAATTGGGACTTGCTTTAGTTGATGAGGTGCTTGTGCTGTATAGTCCACATGATTCGATCGATTTACGTATGTCTCAACTGTAAAATAAGAATTCCATTACTTTAATAAAGTAATCTCTACACAACAGAACAGAACGCTCGTTGCATTGCATGAGGTTTTAAAATGACATTTTGCTATATTTCCTTATGTCATATTCACACTGCAAGTTAAATCAGTTTGAAATAAACCAGGTTTTCGAATAAGGCCTTCTGATTGGTCAATCCAACAAATCCAGTCATTTGATTGGTTGAAATTCAAACTGGTCTAGATAAAGCTTTCTTTACTGTGTCAGTGTGAATGCAATATAAGACAGATTACAATGTGTCCCGGTAATCGCTATTCGAAACGAGATAGCTTCACTAAACCGAGAAGGCTCATGCTAAACACCGGGTTAGTTAAAAAAAAGTTTACACATCAGCTGCCCTATGAAATAAAAAACATGTGGCCGATATTCAAAAATCAAATGTTAATCTATCAATTAAAGGCTATTGTTTTGTTTGGTTTATTTTCAATTTGTTTTGAGTGGGCTTGTCAGGATTTCTAGCTAAAGGTCCCTAATAAGTAATTAGGGAGGCGAATAAAACTTTCAAAGCCAACTGGAACCACGATGACCTTAATAAGAGCAATTAAAGATCAACTTTGCAACCCCTGCAATAAGAACCTATGTTTCATCAAACTAAAACAGGCTCTTAATTGCAGCGTACATAATTTAGGAAAAAAAGCTTCTAGCTTCTCATTTTGGTAGGTTCTTATATGCGGGGATTTACTGTACTGCAAATGGCTATTTGAAGCGGATTCAAAGCATTTTAACTCACACTTGTAATTCAACGGCAAAGTCTAGGATACTGATACTGACACTAAGCTCATAATAGTGGGGCACTTTTTTGGACTGGCCTTTTCATTTTTGATTTTTGCTTTGGAACTATTTATCAATTAATCTATTTCCTTAAAACAAAGGTTTCTAGGTAAAACAAAGATTTGCTTACAACTTAAAACAATTGACTAAAAACCTGACTTACAGCTGATCAAAGCAAAAGTTCTTACTACATAAACTTACTTGATTTTGGAAAATAAATGCATCTTTCGTAGACATGAGATCGAATAATGCCCAGTCTCACTTTCAGCAAATCTCTCTTCTTATCAAAGAACGAGAGCCTCGGATTGGTATCGTCCCATGATGCAAGAATCTTCATGTCAATCAAACTGGCAAATGCTTGCGTCTCTACAAACAATGTCATGAACGGTAAGGCGGTTGCAGATTGATCAGACAAGAAGGCTGCTTTATCGAAGTTCTGCATATGTTCACGATTTGACAACCACTGCTCACGGTCCTGCTTTGGAACGATGACAAATGATTCATATTCCACTAAGAGTTGCGTGAAACGATTCAAAAATATGTCACGAATTATGATATTCAATTCATTTTCGTGCTGCATTTTGCGACTAATTTGCTGAGCACGCTCTCCATAAATAAATAAATCTTCTTTCCCTACATAAGTTGCTTTGTTTAAATCACCACCAAGCCGGTCTTTGCTGATCACTGAACTGGGATCTATCCCAGCTTTCTGCGCTAACGCCATCATGGCAGCTAATCGCGGATTGGGTAACGTCTTGCTCTCATTCCCCGTATCCCTCTCTTTTGAAGTCTCCTGTTCTTTGTCTCCACTAGTCCGCTTTTTACTATCAAAGGCCGTTAGCGTCCTGGATTGCATTTTATAAGTGATGTCATTGCAGCCCTTGCGCCTTAGTGACGGCGACGAAGAATGCGACCTATTTCTCCTAATTGTCGGCCGCTCTCCAGTTGACAAACGTCCTCTTGTCCGTTGCTGTCCCTTGAAACTCGATGTCCGGTTTGGTGGCACCCGTTCAGGCCTTTCGTAAGAGCTTTCGAGATCAGTATCAAGACTTTCGAAACTCGAACTACTGTCGTAATCATTTTCTCGCTTCGATGCGTTATTAGGTCTAAGATATATCGAGCCTTTCGGTGGTGTAACACCATATTTCGAAAGAACATCAGCAAGTTCCTTAATCAAATCTGCCCTACCGGGAAGGACGGGAATTTCTTCTGGCAATTCAATTCGATTTTCATCCAAATCCACAAGGCATAACGAAGACTAAAAAGCAAAAGAATTCGGTAGAAATTTGGATCAAAACAAAATAAGTTCCATGCTTCGAACACATGAGGTCAAGCTTGGATTCTCCAAAAGAAGATCCCTTTCACTGCTTACATGGAACAAGAATTGGATTAGGTCAAAGGGCCAGAGTTCTTGTTTTGAGTTGGAAGTAAATATGGACTTTCAAGATTAATATTTTAGCTCCCAAAGTACCAATATCTGCAAACAAGTGATCTACTTTCATGTCGTGAATCGTGAAGCATTTTGAGAGTGATTAGCCACTGATTAAAGCCAAAATGCACATCGCTGGACCCAAATAAATCCCGTATGTATTCTTTTGGAACACCTGTTGCGTTAACAGCTTTGGCTCACGAATCAACAAAATTTTAAGTAATCAGGAATCAGGCATCGAAAATGTAGAATTCTGGTAAATTCATATAGTTATCAACGTTTAATTGTCTCGAGAGAAAGGTACTTGGTGGGAGTAAATAAGGGCCAGCTAGAGTGGGTAAAGGTAATTGTTCAGCCTGCGGCTTTGGTAAAGTGGATTCAGGACAAATACAACAGGTCCGGGTAGGTTGGGTTTGCTTACTGATGAAGGGCATTCCTGGCTATGCATTTGATCTATAATCAATATCCATAAGCATAGATAGCTTTAGCCATACTTTCATGAACCATTATCAATATCTTCCTGCATACCGGATGAGCCAGAAATAGGTCCCCATGTTTGAAAACTCATATCACCAAGAGCACTTTACAGATTATATCATTGAAGTTCTACTTACAAGCCGAAATATCGAAGTATTTTTGTTATTTTCTTCCACTGTGTTTCTAGCACTAGAAGTATAGATCTATCAACTTTATAAAATTTTATGGTTGCGAATTGTCTGAAAAAGGGTCTGAAACATTGATCAAATTGTAAGGACTCTCGTTGCACAGAACAATACGCGATTGACCTTCCATCTCTCTCAAGAGTTATACGACATAAATTTTCAAACAAAGATGTTCAATCCATGGAAATAAATGCGCAGAGGATGGAAAATATTTTTCAGTCCATGGGTATATTCCTCTCAGGGATGGAAAATATTTTTCTCTTTCCGGGACCGCAATCAGAAATTGAAAAATTTTCCGTAGCCATACAAGAAATAAAGGCAACTGCTTGTTAAAAAGCTGACTACTTGGTATTTTAAACAGGAAAGTATGATTTTGAGAGTAGAAATTTTCAACAATATAGTCCATAATATTGCTCAAGAGGAATCAGTTTATCGATCCATAGTATGCAAGTTTATAATTATTGAACATAGCTGTAATTAAAATATAATTGAACAGGTATCAAATCATTATAAGTGTCAAAATTCCACGATTTCTGCAATCCCTCATTTTTAGGTGTGATCTGTTTCTTTCTGGGAGCCAAAATATTTTCTGGGACCAATGGTCCCGTGGTCGATAGTCCGATACTTTTCCACCCCTGATATCTCTCACCATGAGAAGCTGCATTGTCTATATTGTTCCGTGTGAGGAGTCCTTCGTGATTGGATCAATGTTATTGTTTTCAGTCTTTCTGCAACAATGAAATTTTAGCAAAGTTGAATTTACCGATATTTCTAATGCTCGAAAGACAGCGAGAAAGATTACAAAAATGCTTCAATCTTACGGCTTTTAACTATAATCCGAATCAATTAAATCTAGGAAGTAGTCTTGGTGTTATGAATTTTCGATAGTTGGAACTTTTTTCTGGCTCACCAGGTATTCAAAGCATAACAGCCGCACGTACAAAAAACTGATACATCTAGACATGAGCGATAGGACACCCAGTATGTAGCAGTTTAAATTTATATCAGTAGCGAGCCACCTTAACTTATTGTTTTTTTGTGTCTTGAACTTGTTTTTATTTCGTACACAACCACCTTTCAATGTTTCGTAATTTTGAAATTTTCAGTAGTGAGCCACCTTAAGTGAAGATCCACCTTAACTCGTAAAGCCCTTACCTGTGGATCTTCACTTAATATGGCTCACTACAGAAAATTTCAAAATTACGAAACATTGAAAGGTGGTTGTGTACGAAGTAAAAACAAGTTCAAGACACAAATAAACAATAAGTTAAGGTGGCTCGCTACTGATATAAATTTAAACTGCTACACACTGGGTGCCCTATCGCTCATGATCTAAACTACTTCAAGCCAGATTCGCTACAAGATTTGGTAAAAAGAATCTGACTAAGAATGATGACAAACGTGGCACGTTAAGATGAAATATCCTAAATGAGGAAGAGGAACAAGGTGTCCATATAAAATCTATCCTGTTTGTGTGGCTGCTGCATTGGAGCTGTGATATCAAGCGTCCTACTTCACAAACAATTGAGCAGGATAAATTAGACTTTGATATTTTAGTTGCTTCGGTCTGACATGAGGTTGTGCATTGAAGGTGCAGTAGAGACAAAAAGTGGTTACTTAAAACACAGCATTTCCATTGCTCATATCAATTTTGAAATCAAATAAATCTTAAGAAAAAGAACTGGTTTTAGCATTTACTTGAGTCTTTGCTAATCTAACTACGGCTTAACAGTGTTGTCTTGCTACTAAACAATACTTTTAACCCCTATACAATGCAAGAACACATCTTTCAAAATTTACTTCCTCTGTGCATTGCTGGAGTACAAACGACGCACTGTTTTGAAGCAACGACTTGTAACATAAGTCAGCAACTGATTGTCACATTGACTCAAACAAGGTCTCGAACAGTAAGTTGAATCCTACTAAATGAGTCAATAAAAAGGCCCGGCGTTTGACAAATTCTGCTCCCTGAACATCAAAGCAATGATATTGAAAACTGTTAGGATCAGTAATGTACTCGGCTTTAGTCGGCCATTCCTTCCATCAAAATGGGAGACTTTCAGAAGAAAGACACTTTCGAGAAAACCTGCAAAAACCAGTGAAAACAACAAACGAGATTTCCCTTTGTTCTCCTTCCAAGCAGTAATGACATATGAATGTGTTCATGTATTTTGTCCTCTTTGGAGAATGGAAATCACTAGAAAGTCATTCATACAAGGGGGGGGGAGACTTTTTCATTTCCCCAAGAGGACGGTACGTTCTGAAGAGTGCTAAAGTCACCAGAGTGGTAAACAGATCAAGGCAGCTTCCTTGTAATTTTAGCACGTTTTTCAGGTTTCTAGAAGGAAAATTTTTAGGAAAATCTCTTGCAGAATCTGAACAAAGCTACCGAATTCAGCCTGAAAAAATTTTTAAAATAACTGACCATGTTAGCGAATCAGCTATTGCAAAATATCATCGCTTATATACTCAGGGAGCAGCAGCCGCTCAAACGCAGGGCATTTTTCCGCCTCACCCCGTATTCTTTACGAGTTTGTCAGTCAAGAACAGAAGACTTGAAAAGACAGCTCCTCCACAGCAGCTGAACGAACGTGGAAGAATTTTTTGGGACATCCTGTAGCTTGATAAACTAACCTCCCATGGAATATCGAGACTTTCCTTGTCTTCATCTGTCTGGCAGTAGACACCCATAATAAAGGGGACAGGAGCATCCAGAAAGTGCATCAAACTAGAGGGCAAAATAGGAACGTAGACGTGCTGCCAATGAAGTGGGAATAGCAGGTTCGTTGTCGCTTCAGATATCAACATGAATTTCTGCAAATCTGCAAAAAAAGAAAGAGCTTGCTTATATGATATGTACGTTTTGCTTGCAAAGTACTGGGTGTCCCAATAAAATTCAACGGATTAAAAGAATTCTGACACAAGCTGTTTCATATTAATAATTAAATAATAATTTTTCTCTAAATCTGCGGCAAGTAGTTTAAATTTCGACATATGTTTCAGAATCTTGGTGACTTGGTTGTTGGTTGCAAAGTTGAAATCAACAACCTTTGAATTTGCTGTCAAGGAAAAACCAGAGTTGCCAGCATTAATGCGAAATGCACTGCAAAATTATAAGCATGGCATACGTGCAACTTCACAGGATTACAGACAAGCACGCAATTTGATCAAGAAACTGTGACAAAAGGATCCCTTGCTGATTCATGAGTTGTCTAGTTCTGAATGAGCTTTCAGTATTAATTTCCAATTAAAAGTATAACTCTAATGATGGCCTAGTCATTTTAGAAAGATTAACTGTATCTTAATCGAAATCTTTATAAAAAGTGTCTGTTAAATGTTTGATTAACTTGCGTGCTGTGTGCTTGTCAGCAGTCTTCGGTTAGCAGTCTAGGAGTGTCATGTTTTATAATTTGACATAATAATTCATTGCTGCTAATACAGCAGCTCTGGTTTTGACGTTGGGAAAATTTTGAAGTTTGCTGATTTTTAACTTTACAACTAAGTCCCCAAAAATACAGGAACACGCAACAAACATGATTCCAATTATTGCAGATTTTAATAAAGATAATCGTTTGATAATGAATATGAAACAGTTGTTATTAGAATTTTTCAATCTGTTGACTTCTTTTTTGGGACAACCGGTAAATAAACAAATAAATGAATGAATAAATAGACTGATTAATTTATTGATAAACGACTAAAGAGATAAAAGAGACAAATCTTCAGAAGGGAAGACTGGGAAGGAGACTACCACGAGAAAAAGAATGCTCATAAGGAGCTTCTGGTTCCCAGAGAAAGGTTTGTTGATTCTTCGATTGCGGAAATATTCAGATGGATACTTGCGGCTTTTGTTCATGCTTGATATCACTGAAAATTTGAATTTGATGCCTTTTAGAACTGCAGGTTTGAGCCAGTATCTTGGGCCCATCTGGCATTAGCTGCCACTGAGCTCTTCGGATAGTGTTGCTATGGTTTCCATACGCCTACATGAAATCGAGGAGCAAAACTTCGTCCCAATTTTCAATAAGAAAATCCAGGAGTCGCACTTTGACCGTCCATCAGTCTTTCGATAGCAATAACTACGAATATGCAATCAGTCTATCAAAATTGCTCAGAAGTGCAAAAATATTTTCCTTTTTGGGAACAAGGCGATTGGGGGAAATTTTCAGTGAAGTCACATTACGTTATGCAAAATGTGTTTGCTGGCCATGATGTGCTGAAATGGTCCAATGGATATTCCAACCATACTGAAGAATCAAAATTATCTTCCACAAGCTCTCCTCACTTACTTGAGTAACGAATTCTTTTACTACGAATTCTAGTAACGAACACTTTCTTTTATTAGTCGACTGACATAAAAACGCGGAAAGTAACTAGCGCTGTGGGGGAATAGCGAAGGAGTTGCGGAGGAGACGGAGAGATGAAAGTTTCCTCTCTCCTTCTCCTTTTCTTTCTCAATTCCCCCGCAGCACTTTTTATCTCAGTCGACTGATAAAAGAAAGTGAGACTTGGACAAGTCCACGAATTCTTGAAAATTCTTAAGAATCCTTGGACATATTGATGTTTGCAAAGCATTCAATTTTACCCAGGATTATAATCAGAATAATAGAAGAGTCACAAAAAATTTTCTGTTTTTCGCAGAAATTGCAAAACAATCTTCTGCTTGTGTAGGAAAACTTTTATCAAAATATTCTCTGGCAAAGCTGAAAGCTTTCTCGGAACCTAGTTGCCAGGTTCTGATACTTTTCGCAGCACTGAAACTGCATATCATTGGAACGAAGAAAGATTATACATTCATATGGTATATGTACTTTCATAGCATTCACTAAGATCTTATGATTTCTTTAAAGACCCATTGTCAACCGGCATGCTTTGGGTGGACAAACAATACCACAACGCAATTCTTGACTGTCAACTGAAAACAAACTCTTTCAAACTATTGACTGACGAAGCCCCGTGCATGCAAGTATCACAAAGCCTTTGAGATCAGTTGCCATGATCAAGCAAACGCAAACAAAAGCCCTTATAAAAGCCTTTCCCTAATTTGATCTAAACCATTTGCTGCGACGAATTGCTTTCAAATGTTGCACAAAAATTGTAGAGCTTCAAAAATAGAACTTCCTTAAAATTCAACAGAAAGATAAAGAGAAGCACGATAAAGATCAGATAGTATAATGGGGCTTGTGTTTGTGCTGGGTTTATTACGGCAAAGGCTTTGTATTTGTTTTGCACGGGGGGCTCTTCAGTCATTAGTTTGTTTTTGACAGCCAAGAATTGCCTTGTGGTATTGCTGGTCCACCCAAAGCATGCCGGTTGACAATGGGTCTTTAAGATTTCAATTATAGCTGGGTTGCATTTGTTTAAAGCTAAAGGAAAATAATACTAACAGAAGGAAACACTTACCTGAACCTATAATAAGGACTTGATGTTCCAATAACACGCACGTGTACAGATCCACAACATTCTCAATACCCAGCGTAAGAAAGACATCCTTTATTGAATAGTCGAACAATGGTAATTCATCCAAATTCGGTTGCTGAACAGTGATCGCTGTTCCGCCACATGAAAACTTGAGGGTCCTTCCCGGAGGTGGTGCTGGAACCTCGTACAAAACGTTATAAACAGTTGACTCGGTGTGTAATACGAGGTCAGACTCGTTTAGAGCTATACGGTGAAGCTCTCGAAGGTAAGTCTCTGCAGCGCTAATGAAAGGTTGTTGCATGACAAGGCACAGGCATTTCGGGCAAAATAGGACATCTTCATTCGGGTTGTATCTGCAAAATTAGATTGAGATGTTTCAAACTAAGTTTGTAATGGAAAAAATTTTCATTAGTTTTGCAAATATGAAAACTGAACATAAGTCACAAAGGATGATAGATAACCGATGTACAAAGAAGTCCACGCAATGGACACCTTATAGGGGGGGGGGCGTAGCAGAAAACAACCAATAAGAGGATGGAGGGATAAAATTGTAGGAAAAGCAGGGGTCAATTGCATGAGAACAGGAACTAGACCATGCTGGAAAACGTTAGACAGACTATTGGCCTGCAGCGGCCTGAATGGCTGATAATGATGACGATGATGATGGTGATGAATAACTTGACAGATGATGAATAACTTAACAGAATCAATTCAGCACATCAATGTATACCATAAATTCTTTGAAGATGTTTGATTTTTCGTGTGTTCCTCGTTCCTGTATCCAGATATCGTAACACTGTCATCCGTAACTTTTAATTAAAATTCTGATATAATTTGGGTTCAGATTTATTTCTTTGTTGCTAATTTCTTTATTGTCATTATTTCAAGGAGTTTCTTTATGATTAGTTAGATGATTATGTTTCAGACCTTTTCAGGAATTTTGCCACTATCCATTAAGTGAAATCTACCTATATTTTCGGTGCCCTACGACTTGAGAAAATTTGCAGCAATACTTCTCTCGGCTTAGACTAATTACATGAGTCTCAGTTTTCGCATTGAATCCGGTGATATTTATGGCTTCAAACTGAGACTCATGACAAGACAGCTTCGTAACGAGGACCAATTTAGGCTAAGTTCGCAGAGCTTATGGCACGACCAGTCAGACCGCTACTTACTCAAAGTGGTCAATCCATCAAGGGCCTAGTGTGATTGGCTAATTACTTCAATGTTCGACTTTTCGAAGCGAAACAGCATTTGAAGTGTTGCTCAAAGAGACGCTCGACTGTTCTTTCCGCGTTCGAAACGATGCTTCTTCAGATTTTTCGTTAGTCCCTGTTTAGAATTCGTTTGGTTGTGTCCTTGTATGAGTGAAAATAAAAGTCAGATTGAATACATTGAAAGAATACAAAGAATCATGTAGTCAGTCTACTGTCATCTGTCAAGCGGAGTTCCTCACAAACTTCGATTCATACGATTGCACAGTAATGTTGGTGCTATGAATTTTCAAAAGTGGGAGCTGTTTTCTAGCTCACACTGTGCGTGGTGTATCTGCACTCAATTCAACTGAGACCAAATTTACATCGTTAAAGATTCACAGTAACGCTAGTTCCTCCAACGCACTGCATCTAATTGGTCAAGTGAAATGACATATAAAGGGAAACTGACTGCTAGACAAAGAATAGGCAACAAAACTTTATAAATAACTTTGTTTGAATATGTGAAGGCCTCCTCACAAACACACCGGGTCAGTCAAAAACAAAAACGCCTTGCCTCTAAAAGATACTGCTGCATGAAATCAAAGCAATGAAATTGAAAACTTTCCTGTTTCGTTGCCAAAATGCTCAATTACATTTACTAACATACCCGTCTTTAATTAGTCATTCCTTCCAATGATGGATACGGGAACATAAATGCATAAAGCGTCTTTTAAAAACCAGTAAAAATGAAAGAAAATTACGATCAATATGTCCTTGACTTTCTCTCCTGACAAAAATGACATTTATTAGCAGATAGTCTGTCCACTTGGAATAATGCAATCTCCCTGAATGAGTTTTTATACTGGGGAAGGAGAGACTTTCTACCTTCCCACAGCATAGCACATGCTACAGTATGCTCAAATCATGTAAGGTAAAGAAAATAGGGAAATTCTCTCGCGATTTCATTATATGTTTAAAGTTCCTTGAAGGGACTTTCCTGAGTAATCTCTTGTTAAATCTGAACCAAGTGACAGATTTCAACCAGGAAAAATTCTAAAATGATAGACCTATTTCACAATTCAATTCAGTTCGAGGGAAGTGGTGCGATTCCCTGTATAGCAAGAAATCAACACCATGTTCTATTGCAACTACGCGCATAAAACAATTTCATGCGTTGCTGAGAGCAATGCAACTGTCGAGATTTAGACTGCGTTCACACGATGCCGGCACATTTTGAAAACGGTGTAAAATGTGACGGCTGCCAAATTTGAGCTAGCGTTCACACGATAACGCAACGATTTGAAAACGGCAGGAACCTAGAAGGCAAAACTCGTTGCAAGACTTTGATGCTAAAGAAGTGTACCTATACCTTAAAAATCGATCAGTCTTGTTCCAAAAGCGTCCAAAAATGTTCTGTCTTCATCATTTTCAGATGTTGATGCTGTTTCCAATCTGCCGGCAAAAAATGTGCCGTTTTTGTGTGAACGGGAATCCTATCCGTCACACTTTTCACCGTTTTCAAAATGTGCCGGCATCGTGTGAACGCTGTTTTATATCCACATTAAATCCATGCCAGTAATTTTCCTGGAAGAACTTCAAAAAACTGACGTCATTATGAAAGTGGTCTACTGCGCATGCTGGTTATTAACCTGAACGTTGCAGAATAGCATTGCTTATGGCTTATATATTGAGTACATTGGGCTCCCCGTGCACATACCTTGCAGATTCTACATTTAGTCGTACTTTCGGCTTCCTGTGACTTGGTGAATCATTTACTTTTTCCTTTCTTTGTCCTTCATGCTCACTTTTCTTTGATGAGTGTTGCTCAGCAACGTACATGCTTGACAGCGTCAACATGGCGGCACATATGCTCTCGCTGACAACTTCTTCATAAAATGTGAGACAGGAACAATAAACCTTGGAGCCATCTTCTCTTGTTAGAAGAAATGAATGAAACGTTGGTTCAGGCTGCTTATTGATCTGGAACTTCAATCCTCTGGGAAGACACAACTGTAAACAAAGATATGTTTAAGGTGCTTTCTTTCGACGAACAAAGCAACATGCTTCGGTTATTTTCTAAATTATTTCATTCAACCGAAAATAGCTACACTCAACTGGTACCCAGTCACAGTCCATTCTTTTTTGTCCATATAATCAGTAAAATTTACAAACATTAAACAGCTGAGCTAAACTCGAGATACATGGTGCTGTTCACAGCGGAAATGAACACATGGTCATCGAGCTCCCACTGTGAATAGCATTTAAAATAGATACAAAATAACTTGAATAGTCTATCAACAAAACATTACCATAAATAACACTACAATACGAAGGAGGGAACAGTGCGTTAAGATTCTTGATCATAATAGTAGAACCCAGTCAGTTTAGCAGATTTTCAAGAGATGTGTGTACGACATAAGTACATTGAGTGGACGAGTTGAAAACTAAGATTCTATAAGACGAATCACACAGGATACCGTAACAGCTCTATTAAGCCCCCGGGAACTTATTTAGTTTCGAATACCCCAGAGGGGGCTGAATGGAGGGGGCGCTTATTAGAAAGAGGGGCTTATTAGAAAGGGGGCTTTTCACAAAATCCAATGACGTGGACATGAATGATAGCTTTTCTGTTTTTTAACTCCATATCTTTAACTCCATGGGGGGGGCAGGTAATCACCATATATGCTGGTACAGGATGTGCCATTTCTTAGGTGCCTTTTTAAAGCAGAAAATAGATTTTGGGGTATCATTTTTTCTAAAATTACAAGCAGTCATAAATTTTTAAGGTGTCATTTTAGAAAAATAACCCTTTAGGGTATTGATTTGATCCGTTTTCACTTACTTGGTTAAAATTTTGAATAGTTGTGACAATGTTAGGGTATACAATTTCAATTTTAGGGTGTGATTTCAGACGTCAAATGGCACACCCCTGTCACCTGACTATTGAAGTTACCCCTGCCCCCAGGAATTCATCATAAAATTTTGAGTCAAATGCAAAACTTTGGTACAGTTTTTATCCCACATCACATGAAAATAAAGATGCAAGCTTATTTAGCAGAATCAATTGAAAACCTTTGGTAATTTCTGAAACTTGATGTAAGTGGAAGACTTAACAGAGAGGGGGCTTATTTGAAATTTAGGCTCAAAGGGGTGGGAGGGGAGCTAAATAGAGCTCGTATGGCCAATTTCCATGGAGCCGCCTTTTCCCTTCGAATGAAGAATGTTTGAGAGCATTTTGCACTTGAAAATAAAATCAAAGGGGCTATTAGCCATGTGCAAAACACACTGGTACACAACAAACCTCAAAACAGAGGGAAGAACGTTTCAAATTGCAATTATAAATAGAAAGAGCTTATGCTGACCTTAAGGGATTAAAAAATTTAGGGGGCGGCCCGACAGAAAGCCCATTGTTTGCCAGCATTTTTGCCTGACTAAGGGCAAAAATTTGCCCGAAAAAGGCTGATTTTTGAAAATTTCTCCAAAGTTGGGGGGCTACTGCCCCCCGGCCCCCCGCCTCGTACGCTTATGCTTAAAATGTACCGGATCAGTCCAAAAAAAGTTTACACATTTGATGGGCTGTGAAATAAAAAGTAGGTGGCCGATATTAATTAGAATTTCATTCTATCAGTCAAAAGCTAACTTAGATGAGAAGAGTCTTTTTGGAAAAATCACTCATCCTTAGGACTCAAACATTAGAAAAATGCCTGTATGGGGTTTGTATGAGGAATCAAGAATTCCATGTTTCCTTTCATCTACGATTTATCTGGCATTGAAAATTTAAGGACATGAAGTTCAATTTCAATGTAGCAAGTAAATCATGGACTACAACGGAACTTGGAATTCTTGTTCCCCTAAATGTCCCTTTTTATATACTGTAGGCCTATATCATCAGTTAAAAATTCAAGATAATTTTTTACCTCTTACATATATCTTTCTGATTTTGGGCCCTAAAGATGAGAGACTTTACCAAACAAGATCTCCACATCAAAGTTGGCCTTAGATAGATAAACATTTTAGTTTCCATTATTGACCACATGTTTTTATTCCACAGCCCGCCACAAACGTAAAGTTTTTTGAACTCACCTGGTATGGCTATATAGAATTCAGAAAATTTCTTGTCAAGCCAGTAGCTAGTATGAAGATGTGGCAATTCCAATTTGAAAAGAGCTGGTCTTCAAGATGCATTTCACAGAGTTCTCATAAAAAAGCTATCTAAATTATAAATTTGAAAAAATTTCTAATGATATACTAAAGAATAGCAAAATCTGTTGACCACCATAAACAAAACATGTTCAACTGTTATAATACTGTACATACAGAAAGGCACTTTGACACTGACCCATGGGTAATACTTGCTATGGTTTTGTTGCCTAACTTTTGTTACTTTTTTCAGTGGCTGTTGCAAAAACATAATATCCCTTTGTGGCATTGGTTTTCAAGGATGTCCAGTGTTAGAAGTGAATGACAAGGCTGAAGGCCTGTTCTTTCTTCGATTTGTGACCTGGCAAACACAACATGATTAACTGGCCATCAGTGCATGAATGACAGTTAAATTTACAATAATTAGCTTTGCGGCCAAACATCACAAGAATAAAAAAAATTGAAAACAATTAAATGCAATGCTCTGTCTGCATGGTTCTGTGCCAAAAAATGTTTCTGAAATGTTGGTGATGCGTTGTGCAGATGCACAGCAGTACATTTTGAAGGCTTGCATTTTTCAATTTATCATCACCATATACACAGAAATCAAGAGCCAGAAGGTCATAAAAACAAGGTCAAAACAATCTACATCTTACCATACGTATTCCATTTTCATCAAATGGATTTGAAACAATTTCCTTGGGTGCATGGAACAGCACATTTGCTTTGTATCTTTGCTCAAATGGTGATACCAAACTTGAATTTCCTTTGAAGAGAAAATTGAAAAAAATTTTAAACACCAAGTCTTCAAGAAAAAAGTATGATTACAGACTTTGTTGGGTCCAATGATTAGAATTTAGCTTCAAAATGTTCCTCTACAGCCAACTAAATGACATTAGTTAGTGAAAGCAGCGTTTTGTGACATGAAAACAAACTGCACCAACATGAAATGGAATGAAAGTAAACATAAAGGGCTTTTTTGGTTCTTTTGACATTACAGGATGCATCTGCAAGCTCCCCCTCCCCCCCGCCAGTCTAATGACCACTCACTCTTACAGTCAGTTCTGTTCTTTTGGTATACATCACATAACCAATGCAGCCTCCCAACCCACGTTTGAAGACAGTAACAAAATCAAACCATATGATGTATTAAAGACAAATATGTATTTAATTGTATTCCATCAAATAAGAGACCGCTTAAGAAGGCCTGGTTGACACACTATACTGCCTCTGACATGTTAATCTCATGAGGCAACACTGCCATATTTCACATACATTTTGATGGAGAGATATCAATGTTTTGATTCCTTGAGAATATTTTGCAGCCACAAACATAGATACTGTATCTCATTTGTTGTTGTAGTACATGTACTGTATGAAGGCTTTGGAAAAGGAATTTTTCAGATGGAAATGATGCTAATGTTCAAGCATAACTGTCTGGTACTTGCATGATGGGGAAATTAGTGATTTGGGCTGAGGGGGACCACTGGGATAAAGTTTAAAACGTTTTTGGAGTAAATTTGTTCGAAAGAGATTGCTACAATTGGCACACAGACTGCTAACTTTGATTGGAATATAAATTGTGTGTGGTCCTTACAGTGTGGAAATTCTTTAGTGTTTGACTTGAGACAAATTGTGCATTTAATGAAGCTTACTTTGGGGGAATGTCTTCTATAAGGCTTTTAACTTCTTCTTCCAGTTACCACTACCAGGACTGAGTCATTACATCAAGTTTCATGGAGATATTCTGGGTGAAAGGGGCCATTTTGAACATATCTAATAGATGCTTTGCCTGAAAGAATTGATTTGTGTCCAGCCCTTAATGGTGACAAAAATTGATTGTTGATGTTTCCCTCTTATCAGGGTGCACTTTTGGCCACAAATTCACAAGGTCCTGTACCTGTTACTTCTTTCTTTCGATGAAGTGAACAATTTAGCTATAAATTTTTGTGAAGTTTGTTGGAGGACAATTAAAGCAACAGGGCTTCTTAACATGCATGCACCTTCACCCTGAATGAGATTAGTACTTGTTTTTTGTTTACATCACACACTCTATAGGAGTGAAATACAAGGTGCTTGGATTTGATATTTAAAAGACAATGAAAAGTTTTTGCTGATGCATTTCTTTATAATATTCTCTGCGCATGTTTCATTAAAGGCAGTACTTGCGAAAATGGGAACTTTATCAGGCAGGCTGTATGTATTCTGTGTGCTTGAGAGTTTTGTCAAATCTTTTTTCTTGATCAAATGGGCTGAATGATACAGCTTGCATTTTTTCACCTTTTGTACATTTGATGTCCAGTTAACCTGCTTCACAGTCCATACCATCCTTATGACAGTAAATTCTAACTTTTTATGAAAACCTCTTGCCAATTTTTTTGCCAAAATATATTTTTCCAAAAGCAAAAAATTGGGAAAAATTTGCCCTGAATGGATCTATTCTTTTCGAACAGCTACTGTAGGTAGTTGATCCAAGTTTATGTGCAGGCTTTGCATCATTTTAGAAAGAAAGCATGGTATATCACTTATCTTTGTACATTTTGAAGGTTTTATCAACTCTAACAGTGGAGTTTGTAAGCATGAGCTTCTTCAGTGTACGAAAAAGCACAAGGCTCAAATCTTTAAAGGGTGAGGGCAAATTTCTGCTGCATTTTTCTTTGAATTAAACCACTTGAACGGAACTTTGGGTAATTTGCTGTAAATCTGCGATTTGAATTTTGTGATCTCTCTATTAGTTTCAAAATGGCAGCATTTCTCAAATTTGAGGGTGAGACATCGTCATACTTCTCAATCTAAATCTAAATCTAAACGTCAATTTGTGCATGACCACTTTTCCTATATATTATGTATATATAGTAGTAACACAATAGGGAAAATTAAAAGGCCAAAATTGACATTCATATGAAATGATAGGCATTCATATGAAATGACTGCAGAATCAGAATCTATATACATGGTTGTTTTAGTAAGATTTCAATGAAAAATTTTCTCCTAAAATGGTTTTTAAACTTTATCAATTATGACGTCATTTCATAAATGACGTCATGAATTTTTCTTGAATTTCATCAAAATTCAAACCATTATACATCATTCAAAAGCTCTTCAAATGCTCTTTTCAACTATGCAAATTTCATGCCACTATAACTCACTTGTCAAAAGTTATTGAAGTATTTAGGAATATTTGGCCCTTCCCTGACGTCATCAATCACATGAGATTCGAAAATTTTTCAAAGTGGCAAATTGTCATAAATTGATCACAATGGTTCTTTCTAACAAAACAAACCTTATAAACTGAAGTTAGGCACTTGGTTAGATGGTTAGGCTATTTCTCCCATCTATTAGGGAAAGCAGTGCTGATGATGCTAGCCATAATTTCAAGAAGAACAAACGATATTATTGGCTTAGAAATAATGGTTGAAAAGGAAATCCCCTAAGAGCTGTGTGCCAGACATGTCTGGTGCACAGAGCACTTAGGTTCTCTTGTTTTACCGGGGCACAATCTGAGGCACAGAAATTTAACATCCCAAACTTGAAGGAAATGAAGTTTACATTTATGAAGAAAGTATTTCTGAGGGGTGCCCATTTTCATGAGAATATATCAATTTTGTTAGTGATCAAGCCTGATTCACGCGAGGTTGTTCGGGTCTTCATGGCCATGCAGAAAGACACTGCTGGGTCTATTTGCATGATCCTGCATGACAACAAAAATGAACCATGTGAATGAGGCCTTAGGACCCTTTTGGGGTGACAGTGCTTCAGACAAAAACGTGTTTCAAATATTACAAAATATCCTGCAGTCAATTCTTCATGTTAAACGCCAGACTTACAGTAAAGTTCCACCCTTAAGAAACTGCATGATAAGAAACTCAGGCCTGATTTCGTTGAATAGAATAGCATTCTACAAGAAACTATCCTAGGCTCTTTCATGCTAAGTTTCTTTTACAATGGTACATATTGAAATTAAATATGATTAGGGCTCAAATAGGCCTCATTTCTAACGAATGAAAATAATGTTAAGCCCAGATTGTTACAGTTTCAACAAACTGTCAGTCTGGCTCAAACTTTTAGATCCTTGTGCAACAATGCATATTTGAGAAACGATTTCTTAGGGGTCATCGACAAATAATTTTCATCACAGTTAACGGAATTGGGCCGTTAACGGCTCCACCCCCCTCCCCCTTCTTAACGGACCATTAAATTTATCGCTAGATCTTCTCTTATTGCGGACGTCCCACAAACTGTCATTACAGGCCCATTATGTGTCTTGGGTTGGGGCCTAAGCCTACCGCAACTTCTTCGTGTAGATCGCAACATCAAAATTAAGTTGTGCAGCACCGAAAAATTTACTGCCATGAGTTATTCTTTAAAGATTGATAACAAAACATTACTTATTTCAATTTTCGTCACAAAAGTAAAATTTTTAACGGATTTGAGCTGGACCCCCCCCCTTAACGACCCAATTCCGTTAATTGTGACAAAAATTGTTTGTCGATGACCCCTTAAGAGGTCGTCCAAAATCCACTTGTGATCACTTAGCGGTATTGGGCCGCTAAGGGGGGAGGGTTTCATCAAAATCCGTTAAGTGACCATTGGTGGAACTTAAGGAATCCTGATCAAGAAAATTTATGTTTATTTTCAATTTCACACGCCCTATATGATGATTCAGGTTCAGGTTCAGGTTCAGGTTCATATATTTAAATTCCACACAACATACATTTCATAACTAAAATACAACAAATTTAAATAACAAATAATTTTACAAGTCAAATAGAAAAGTTACAAATTTGCATGAGACAAAAAAATATCAGTTTGATATGTATGGAGGGGAATCATTTAAAGGAGGAACTCCCTCAATAGCAAGGCTAATCGAGGAGGGAGACCCCCCTGCTCGCAGAAAGATTTTCACAGAGATCAAATTAGATTACTTGAATGGGAATCTCCAATTTGGTTATTAATATTTAGGGATATGAAAAGAGTGTGGAAAATTTCAAGGGTTAGTTGTCAATGCTTTTTGCAAGTAGATATGACTTTAGTTTATAGCATTTTTAGTTTATATGATCTTTGCAAGTCTTTGCTGCCGTTGCCTCGGAACATCATGTAGTCTAATGAGCGGTCGATTTAGGCCCACAATAATTGGAGATGACCAGAGGCTTGCATCATCAGAATGATGGAATAGAGAATAAGTAAGTCCGCTAAGGGGGGTGGGGGAGGGAGGGGGTTGAGAAGTTGGCGACCAAATGCCGCTAAGCGATCACAGATGGATTTTTGGACGACCCCTAACAGTTCTGATAGACTAGCTGTTTAGAATGTAATAGTGTTTCTTTATGGTGTACACACATTGTTTTGAGGAAGTATATCTTAACATAAACCAATCAGGCTGTTTTTGTGAAACAAGTTTCTTAACGGCGGGGCTTTACTGTATTCAGATCTGCAACAACTTATTTGGGCCATACATATTTTCACTCACTCACCAGAAAAATTTTCAGGTTCCAAGCCAGATTTCTCATCTAATCCAGCGACTGCAAAATAGTCAGCAAATCGATAAGATTGGCTCCCTGACATCTTAACGGCTTCTTCAAGCTTTAAATCGTCGTTTCATGGTGATTTATTTTGTTGTTCTACTTCTTTTCTTCTTCAAGCTGAATGTTTTTCAAAGGGCCTACTCCACTCTTCTTCACAGCTTGCTTGCCTGAAAAAATAGATGTTTATTTGCCACGCAAACGAGGCATTTGGTGCCACAAGGGAATACGAGGTTGTGCGGCAAGTGTAACATTCAAGTGCAGATTCGTCAAATGCAGGTTTGTCCTCGCTGGAGACCTTTCCCAAAGTCTGTTCCCTGCTGTTGCTCTAACCTTAGGTTCATTTCGGTTTTTCAGGCCGATCTCAAAGCTCAGGTCGACCTGAAATTCTTATGTGGTGTTGTGGCGCCTTGCTGTAATCCAATGACTTTAGCGCTTAGTAGCTCCCGGGGCAGGTACTCATAAATTTTTTCGTACCGGGACATGCCGCTGAACAAGGTATCAAGCAAGTTTACCTGAACCAACAGTAAGGATAAAAAGTGAAAATCTGGAATTGATCTCACTTGAAATTGCACCTAAGCATGCGAAACCTCTTCTCGTTGTTTGTTGGTACAGACCTCCAACAGCAGATGAGGCCGCATTCGATAATCTTAGGGAAGTTTTGAAAAACCTGGATCAAGAAGGCAAAGAAATTAACTTTGTCGGGGATACAAACTGCGATTTCAAAAATAACCAAAGCGCAAACACAAAAAAGCTGAAAGCTATTTACGAGGAGTATCAGCTGGAACAACTGATTAAAAGCTATACTCGAATAGCTACAACAACGAATGAACGTAACGAGCGAAATATTAGTAAAACGCTAATAGACCATTTCTCCACAACGAGCCCAAAATATGTACTAACAGCAGAAGTGCTAGAGTTAGGGATGGTTGACCATTTTCTGGTGTACGGAATAAGAAAAGTAAATGCTTGGCGAGTGAAAAATAAGAAACCAAAACTCTTGGAGACTCGTAGTCGTAGCAATTATGATGAGGCATTGTTTTGTAACGATCTGCAGCAGATTGATTGGGAAACCATCCTTAGCTCTTACGCTGATAATCCTGATAGTATGGCTACCACTTCTCAGGAGATCTTTGAGTCGATTTTAGATATCCATGCACCCCTGAAAAAAAGAAGAGTAGGTAACACCTCTACTCCTTGGATAAGCCCAGAAATTAGGAAATTAATGAGGGAAAGGGATGCAGCTAAGAAAGCGATGAAAACACATCCTGAAAAGTGGAACACATACAAGTATCTCCGTAACAAGGTAACACAAAAAATACGAGATGCAATACAATTACACTATCATGGATTAATTGAAGAAAATAAAGGAGATCCAAAAAGAATGTGGAAGGTTATTAACAAGGTACTAGACAAGGCAACACCCTCAACAGAAGTTTCGACCTTAGATGTTGAGGGGAGAACAATTACAAAAGAAAAAGATATAGCTGAAGCACTTAATCATCACTTTACCACCATAGGACCAAAACTTGCTAGCAAGTTAGAATCCAGGTCTGATGATGATTCTCTCAAACATATCAATGCTCAACAAAACAAAATGATGTTTGTACCTGTCGATGAAACATATGTGCTAAATGCCATTAAGCAACTAAAAAATGGCAAAGCACCAGGACCAGATAAGATCTCCACTAAGCTAATTAAAGATGCAGCTGACTTCATTTGGAAGCCACTAACCACAGTTCCAACTCATCATTGAAGTATGGCGTCTTCCCAGATATCTGGAAATTAGCAAGAGTCACATCAATTTTTAAGACGGGCTCAAAAAAAGATGCAAATAATTATAGACCTATCTCTGTCATTTCAGTCTTTTCAAGGATGTTGGAAAAAATAGTTCACGATCAGCTTACTGAATATCTAGTAACTAACAAATTATTGACGCCAAATCAATCTGCTTTTCGAAAACTATATTCGACCGTAACATCCCTGATAAATGGTACGGATTATTGGTACGACAACATGGATAAGAAGCAACTCAACTTAGCCATATTTCTTGATCTGAAGAAGGCATTTGATACCGTGGATCATAGAATATTGATAAAAAAATTAGGTGCATACGGTATCAGGATAATCTCGGGAGCATGGTTCTCAACTTTCTTAAGTAATAGAAAACAATTTTGTTCAGTTAATGGACAACAGTCAGGGGCTAGATTGGTAACATGTGGCATACCGCAAGGGTCGTGCCTGGGACCACTCCTATTTATCATCTATCTAAATGACTTCGAAAAATGTTTAAAGTTCTCTAGGGCTAGTATGTATGCAGATGACACGCATGTCACTTTAACATCTAACAACGTTGATGATTTGATTACAAATGCCCACAGAGAATTAAGAAACATCTCGGAATGGATGAGAGTAAACAAGCTAAGTGCCAACCCTAAAAAAGCCGAATACATGATTATTGGTCATCCACGGAGAATCAACGACGTTGAAGTCTCGGAACCACTGAATCTTAATGACTCAGAAATAAAGCGTGTCGCAAAGACGAAATCACTAGGGGTTGTTGTGGACGAAGGATTAAATTGGGATAACCAACTCAGCAAAGTGAAGGGGAAGATGAGTGGTGGTCTAAGGTCACTAAAAAAACTGAAAAACCTTATTCCACAATCTCAGCTTGACCATGTATACCGCGCCCTTGTTGAAAGTCATCTGCGATATGCTAATGTTATTTGGGGGAGTCTTCCAAAAACAAAATTAAATACCCTCCAACGTCTGCAGGATAGAGCGCGTTCTATCATTGATAACGCCAGAAAAAAGGATGGCTGGTCTCATAACTGGTTGACCGTTGAGCAACTGATAAAATTCGATCGATCAGCTTGGGCATACAAAATAATCAACAGGCAATGTCCCGAAAGCCTTTGGTATAAATACCATCCAAGGACCCAGCTCTCCAACCACATAACAAGGAATTGCAGGGACCTTCAAATCCCAAGAAACAATCTTGAATACGTCAAGAAAGGCTTTCATTATTCGGCACTGAAAGCTTGGAACGACATTCCCATTTGCATCAGAGTGCTCCTACACTTAGTAGATTCAAAAGTCAACTAAAATGTTATTTCAAGAGCTGAAAGAAAACAAAAACACGACTCCCTGGAAGAGCAGCTGCGTCTAAATAGGTCTTAGGTAGATACACTGTAAATATATATATATCATAATGTATTATTGTAATTAGGTTTTTTTTCTTGTCTTATTTTGAAATTGCTGAAGGGATTTTGTGTTTAAATAATTTAAAATGAAAATGAAAATCATTTTCAGGATTCCGACTCCGGGACAGGGTATCATTTTTGTAAAAATCGGCTCCATGACAGGGTCCATATTTGTCATTTTTAACTCCGAAAGGTAGTTTTAGGCCATTTGCGCTTTGCGAATGTGATTCGAATCGCTCGGATGGCAATATTTCCACATTTTTCGATAGATTTCGTACAAATTTCCTTGCATGGCACAACTTTGTCCAAAGAAACTAAAGGGCAGGGTATTGCTTAAACTCCGGGACAGGGTATCACTTTCGGGAATTTGACTCCGGGACAGGGTAGCTTTTTAGATTTTCCAGCGGCACGTCCCCGTGTGTTCATAGGCCAAGTACCCCCCACCCCACCGGGGGCTTAGCTATTTCTGTGATCCCAGCGCTTGGCGCTGAAAACCGCAACTTCACCTTCATCTGAACAGAATTTTGTTTAGATGGGGCGACAAGAAAGTTGTGAATGTAGCCGCGGAAGTGATATTGCACCATTAAGAGCCACAATCCTGGCTCTCAAAAATTTATAAGATGTATATACAGTCAGTTCGCGTTCGAGCTTGGTCCATGTGCACGAAGAATTGCTACAATACTACGTTTTTTTGGTTTTAGGGTGATATTCGATCGATGCTATGTCTCGAGACGCCTTGCCATTGATAGACCTTTCGACTTTTTGAACAGTTGCACTTACAGCCGGATTTACATGAAGCAATTTTCAAACAGTTCTTTATGGGGCCTTTATCAGGCTACTTTCTGCAGATGGTAACTTTTCTCTTTCCATAAAAAATAGTCAAAACAGACAGCGTTACTGATTTCTTCTTTGAATGCAATGTAACCGGCAGCAATCTAAATTGAGAAAATAACGTGAAGGCATTTTTATCAGAGAAATAGTGAATAGTTTCAAGTTTTCAAATTCACCTCCAAAATTAGATGCCGTGCCTTGAGAAGTAACGATAAGAGCTGTAGTTGATTGAATTGCATATCTATCAAGTGTACTATGAGATCAAGAGCTTTAAAAAATATCCTTTTGAATTCGTCTTTAGCGGTTTCAATTTCAGCTTCTTTATTCAGCTGACTAAATGCTAATTATTTTCAAAATTTTGCATAGAAATAAAGCCATATGTTGCAAAAAGCCAGCCTACCCTGCTCCAATGTCACTGAGAATGGAATCGAATATCTATAGAGGGTGAACAGTTCGAAGAGGCTGAGAAATACAAATACTTGGGAAGATTGCTAACACCCGGAAATGAGATGGCTAGAGAAATCAACGAAAGGATTACAGCAGGCTGGAAACGTTTTGGTCAGTACAGCTCATTCTCAAAAGATCGTAAGATGCCTTTGTGTCTGAAGAAGAAGATCATGGATACAGTTATATTACCATCGATGACATATGGAGCAGAGACTTGGTCAGTAACGAAACATTTAAAGAATAAATTGGCTGTAGCCCAACGCAATGCTGGCTGTAGCCCAACGCCCGGGAAAAAGCAATGCTTGGAATCACAATAAAAGACAAGATCAGAAATGAAAATATAAGAGCAAGGACAAAGGTGGAAGATATTGTCTGGAAAGCGGGAAAATCTAAAGGCCAGTGGGCAGGGCATGTAGCCTGAATGGACATAAACAACTGGGCCAGGAAAAAAACAGAATGGACGCCGGGGGACAGAAGAAGAACGAGAGGAAGACCAAAGCGCAGATGGAGAGATGATATCGAGCAAAAGGCGGGAAGAAACTGGATGCAAGTGGCATAAAATCGTCAAGAGTGGAAGTATATGTGGAGGCTATCCGACAGCAGTGGCGGGACAGGCTGAGACAAGAAGAAGAATACAGAAAAATTAACGAAAAACCTGGAAAATTTCATTTTCTTGCGAATATGAGAGGTATTCTACAGCAGAATGGCAGTACATCCATAATATGTTAGGCCACCTTTCAAGATACATTGCGCAAACAGGGGACACGCTTTTTGACAAAAAGATCTGCAGTTACTTACCAGTACAAACTATACACATATGGCATTGCATCGGCTTTCCAATGGCGTTTAATTGCGAAATTATGGGTCTCTTTGGTAGACTGATTGCATATTCGTAGTTATAGCCATTGATAGACTGATGGACGCTCAAACTACGACTCATGGACTTTCACATTGAAATTGGCACGAAGTTTTCCCCCATCAAAATCATAAGTAATTTGAAAACATTGCAACAGTTTAGTGCTCCAGTTTGGGCCTGCTTTTTAAATCCCATTTTAACTTGATTTTCATTCAGACATCGCTCGTTGACTTAACAAACTTTTTTAGAATCACCCGAATTGGTTTTCCCAAACACGAATTGATTTATGTTGATCGAGGTAACTTTCTGAGTAAACATTTGCAAATTCATCTGAAAACTCGGCATAGCATTATATTCGCAAATGTCTAATGCAATCGATCACGCTAATTGTAAATATTTTCCTGGCTAACTGATGTCCAATATATACTACAACTGAAAGTTCTAAACATCCTTGCCTAAATACACCAAACAGAAACTCATTATCTGCAGTCACTCCCCTTCTGCATATCAAGAACATTTTCCAACTATATCGTTGTCCTAATCTATAACAAATCTAAAGGCTTCTTGTGAACTCGTCGTTTATGTTTATTAAGAGATCCACTCGCAGTAAATCCCTTTCCACATGCATCACAACTGTAAGGTTTCTCTCCAGTATGAATTCGCTTATGTCTATTCAGGTCACATTTCTGACTAAATCCTTTTCTACACACATCACAAACAAAAGGTTTCTCTCCGGTATGAATTCGTTTATGTCCATTGAGCTCACTTTTCTGAAAACACCCTTTTCCACAAATATCACAAATATAAGGTTTCTCTCCGTTATGAATTCTTCTTTTATGCTTATTAAGAGATCCATTCTCACTAAATCCTTTCCCACATGTATCACAACGGTAAGGTTTCTCTCCAGTATGACTACGTTTATGTGTATTGAGATCACTTGTCTCTCCAGCATGAATTCTTTTATGTGTGTTGAGAGTCCATTTCTGAGCAAATCCTTTTCCACATGTGTCACAAATGTGAGGTCTCTCTCCTGTATGAATCACTTTATGTGTAGTGAGACGAGAACTAGTACCAAATCCCTTTCCACATATATCGCAAACGTAAGGTTTGTCACCCGTATGAATTCGTTCATGTCTAGTGAGATTACTGCCGCAATAAAATTCTTTTCCACATGTACCACAAATGTAAGGTCTCTCTCCAGTATGTATTCGTTTATGTGTATTGAGATCATTTTTCTGAATAAACCCTTTTCCACAAACGTCACAAATGTAAGGCTTCTCTCCAGTATGAATTCTTCTATGTGTAGTGAGGTAGCATTTGCTACTAAATCCTTTTCCACATATACCACAAATAAAATGTTTTCCTCCAGTATGAATTTGTTTATGTGTATTGACTAAAATAGAAGGCTTCTCTTCAGTATGAATTGGTTCATGAGTTGTGAGATTGCCATTGCAAGTAAATCCCTTTCCATCAGTATCACAAGTATAATGTTCTTTTATCTTGTCACTCTTTTTCTGCCTGCTAAAATTGCCATTATCACTACTTTCCTTTTCAGATATATCACTGGGATATGAATCCTCTTCTATTTTGATCTGCAAATTATTTTCATGACCAATCAATGTTTTGTCGGTATGACTGGGGAGTAGATCTTTTCCAACTATGTTACATTCATAACGTGTCTCCCCAAAATGGACTTGTTTATGCCTGTCTAAATCATCTCTTGAACTAAATCCTTTTCCACATACATCACAAACAAAAGACGTCTCCCAAACATGAAAATTTTCTTTATGGGCATGAAGATTGCTCCTTTCACTAAAAGGTTCACTACATATATCACAAATGAAAGTTTGATTTCCAGAACAAATTTGCTTACTTTTTGCCTGATCATTTATGGAATAGGCATTAGCAGCATGTTCAACTCCAAATATTTCAGAAGTGTTTGCATCCTCTTCATCCTTAATAGGTAAATCACTTGCACAGGAGATCATAATTTCATCAACACAAACATCATCATTATATTCAGAACATCTTTCACACTTTACAGGATAGTGAGCTTCAAATTGCTAAAGAAGTTCCATGGTTTCTCTTCACAAATTGCTTTTGCTGACAATTTGCCATATGCAGGAGACACCATCATATGATCTAAAATTCAAATGAGTTGAAAAGGAAGTTCAGGATTAACTAAACTACAAGTTGGAAGGTGAAATTGGTCATTACGCAGAAGCGTCCTGGCCAGGGGGCAGGGGGCAGTTGCCCCCCTAGCGTCGGAAATTCGGAAATTTTCAGAAATTCAGAAATCTCTTGGAAATTCTTTATCTGTTTGGCTTTTGGCAAAAACTAGGTGTTTGTCGTTCCACTCGTTCAAACTTCATTCATACATCGTAGGAACGAATCATTCCATCTGCGATACTGACTGGACGGTGTTACTTATTTGAACGATTCGTTGATATTTTGAAATGAACAGTTGTGGTTTGTTTCAAGTCGTCTGCGGAAGTTTTGTACGTTGGTGGTGTATGGTTTTTTCCAGGCAAGGAGATTGCTTAATGTTGTAGAATTTCGTGATGACATTTTGTACCGCTCATTTGTAATTGTAATGTGATCTAAATATGGAATCAGGGGATGCCTTCTACGCCAACGTAAAAGACGTTTATTCAAAAATTTTCCTCACACTCATGCTCATGGAATAAGTATCACAAAACCATCAAATTATCATTGTCGCCAAAGGCAAGCATGATGTTGGGAGATGCATTTTAAGATAAAGTAAATGACGTTTCTTCAAAAATTTTCCTCATACTCTCATTTACCGAATAACTGTCACAAAATTATCAAAATTTTCTTGTCGCTAATGGCAAGCATGATGTTCGGAGATGTCTTCTGCGTCAAATGGCAAGCAAACATGACTGCGTCAAACATGCACTGAAAGCCAAAGCAAAGGATCTTTCTTCAAAAATTTTCCTCGCATTCTGAATTGCAGAATAACTGTCACAAAATTATCCAAACCTCCTCATCCCCATTGGCAAGTATTATGCTGGGAGATGCATTTTAAGCCAAAGTAAAGAGCGCGGTCCCAAATATTTTTCTGGGGGCTTTGCCCCCAAACCCTCACAGTTCCCTGTCACCACTTAATTTACCCTGGCCACGATGCCACGCCACTGTTGCAGTTATGACTAAATAATCTGTAAATCATAGTATTGCTTTCTCGGTCAGCAAATTATTTGTTGAAACTCAGCTACAACTTTTGGTTTGTATTGTATGTTTTAAAGTTATGATATGATTGCACAACAGATGACGTCAAACGGAATATTTCTTCCTAAGAAACTGCACAAGCGCATGATGACGTCATTAGCTTTGATGTCATTGTTCGTCGGAAAATCAGCAAGTTATGCCCTCCCTGTCCGTTGGTACCCACGATGTCCCTGATCATTAGGCCCATAAATTTATGGGGATTTCGTGCGGGCTCTCATACTTATCAATCAGAAGTACTTTTCTAATTGGACTCGGTCTGGGGGCGATTTGGAGGGGTGCAAGGGAATGGTTGCAAACTCCCAGGATCCAGGTCCTGTGATGGTGGGGTTTGGGAAGTCAAAATTGGCTGAGGTTTGTGCTAAACCCATTTCAGGTCAACTGATCAATCTCTTGACAAAATATCTAGAATTCATTAGTGCAAAATGTGCCATTAAAACTTGTGGCATGAAGGCAACAGTTATCAGTACTACATATATTGAAATTTTCAAACCCTAGTGTCAGATGAATTGAAACAGGTAAAATCAACACCTGATATAAGGTCTATTGTGTATCTTTCCTGAAGCACCACCTAACAAAAAGGATACTTTCCCATTGGAGAAAAATACATGAAAATGATACCCTGTTCAGTAGTAGCACATACCTAGTTCAGCAGCACTTGGGCTACATGTATGGAAGCAGCAGTGACCTGACACTTTTTCTTCCTTCAGTTCTCTTTGAAATCTCTCCTCAATTAGTTTACCTACTGAGAGAGCTCCTCCTTTAGAAATTCCCACCCTACAAAATTCTATGTACACATATTGTAAAATTTTGTCATTTATTCTCGTCATCTGTTGTATTTCGTTGTTCTAGTTTATTGTGTACATCATATTTCAAAAGATTTTTTGCATGTAGTGGAATTTAAAATAAAAAACTGAATTTGAACTGTTCATATGAGAGCAAAAAAGGATGATTCAGTGGTTACAACATTTCAAATTTGGAGATGGGGTGTAAGTTAAATGTATATATACCTCCTACACATTCTATTTCAAATATCTCATCTTGACTTTTTACTGTAACTTGATTGTGTATAATATTTTTGTGATCAAATTAGCCATCCAAGTTTGACTGAGCATTTCTCCTTCCTTGAAACACACCTTCAAGTAGCTGTGTTAGCATGAAGTGACTCACAGGAACATCCCTGGGGGTGCACCTGTGACACAGCTCAAGATAATTACAAAATTTCATTCATTACTAGTATTCCCAACTAGATACCAGTCTTGATTATTAAATCATTTTTGCTTATTTGATTCAAAAGCTGTGTGGCAATTGTTTCATTTCAACCTGAATAACCCAAGAGTTATAATGTCTTCTGCTCGGCTTTTGAATCAAAACAAAATTTGCAAGACAGAACTTTAGATTTACCCTTCTCCTTTTGCTATAAGAACTTAACTTCTCTTAAGACCAGTTTACTTAAGGAAGGTGTTGTGACGCTGTGTAGTAATCCTCTGACATTGCAGCCAGAACAGTCAGGCGGAGTGGGTTGGAATCCCGGTAGGGCCCCACCACTTGAGTGTCATGACAAGGGGTCACGGACTCAATTAGGTCTGCTCTATTTCTGCGATCCCAGCGCTTGGCGCTAAAAAACACAACTTCACCTTCACTTATGATTTGCTTCACCTTTTTAGATGATCATACTGGAGAATGTGATCATGTAAATGTGCTGCAAAAGTTGCTTGAAGTTATGTGAAGCGATGATAAATCACCTTTAATTTGACATCAAAGTTTTTTCGTTGAAGGCTAGTCAAGTGAAAAATCCACGATGGCAAATTAAAGGGGATCAATCTACATTGGTCACTTGAATTCCAGCAACTTCTGAGCCTGTGTAGGGGTCATCCAAAAATCCACTCATGATCAGTTACCGGCATTGTGCAAGGGGGGAAGGGGTGTTATCAAAATAAGTTAAGTGATCATTGGTCAAATTCAAGGAATTTCATGTGTTATATAAAATACAGTACATTGACCATTCCTTGAATCACACACCAGACGGCCAGCCTATTTGGTGTTACAGCTTGATCAGAAATCATGCATGGAAGCAAAAGGCTACTGTACATTATAGCACCTTGTAGAGAAAAAAAGCTGTTCATGTCTCTAGTTTGTTGGTTCAGTGGATTAACTTGAGATCAAATCAAGGCTTCATAAATTGCATATGGAAATTGATGAGAAGTGATTTTATAGCCATGTTTGCCACCATACCTTATTTGATGTTCCCGTTTTGCTATGAATGAGTAATCAATCTGTTTAGGCCAATATTTCAGCACAGCCTCATAACAAAGGGAAAAGATGGGGTCCGCTAAGTAGGAGGGGGGGTAATAAAGTTAGCAGCCCAATGACGCTAAGCGATCACAAGTTGATTTTTGCATCACCCCCAAAACAAACTTTGTGAATATGATTGTGTAAATTGACCTTAAAAAACCATCTTTGGGCAACCCTTGTGGCTGTGTGTTTGTTTTGGTACACCAGATGAAAGAATTTCCCTTGTCTACATACAGTCACTAGGATACTGGCGGGATTTATCAGGCACTAAGGTTTGTAAACTTACTAATTAAAATTGATTCATCCAAAGCGAACAAAGATATTTCATAGATATATTTCAAACATTCCTCACAAAGTTTATGCAGCTTGTTGGTTCATCTTTTCACAAACCGAAGCGTTTATTGTGAAGGAGTTTGACCACTTGTGGAGTATTTGAATAAACGTGTAGCAACTAGAAACAAATTAGAATATGAATTCCAAAGACTCAACATCCTTTCTGTGCCATGTCACTTGCTACTGCTCTTTAATTTACTTAACATGCTGGATTCCAAGGAAGTTTTTCGCAACTTCTCAAAATAGATACTCCGCCGAGCCTGATGAAGCAAAGATTAATTGGACATAATAATCAAATAGTTTGAGAGAACACCGATCCAGGATGGTTCACAAAGACTAATTTATGATTTTGAAATGTTTAATTCATGCTTCTGACTATTGAAAGCTGCTTGTGCCTGATGTATCCCGCTACCTGATACATCCCGCCAGTACCCTAATCACTTTGAACTTGAAACTAGCTATAGGATTACACAAAATAGGGCTTTCACTATTATGGCTATTTCACGTAGGATTACAGTGACTGGGTGTTTTCATAGTAAGGTTATTTCATATGGAATCACATATCCTGGGGCTTTTCATAAGATGTGTGATTTCAGAGCATTACACAAATCTATGGGATTACACAAAGGAAGGGATTTCATGTAAGAATTTCACACTTGGTCCAATCCTACTTGTCATTACATGGATGCAGAATTACTAAAAACGTTACATTACAAGAGGGATTTCATGTCGTATTTCATGTAGGATTTCTTGTCTTTTTGACCTGTGTAGGCCTTATTAATTTTTAGGCCTAAGTGGCCTACTGAGAGAGATCTGATTGCTAACAATAAATCTTACCCTTCTTGAACTCTTCGCATACTTCATGTGTCGTTACTTCATCTTTCTGGCCTTCATTAGATTTATTTCTTGCACTTCTAGCACCTGTTTTAAATGCATCAACCGGTTCTTTTTCTTCAGGCGTATCCACGAATTTCTAATTCGGCAAACCATCAATTTTCAAAATCCTTTCTATCCTCATTTCAAATTTTCCGGTTTTTGTGCCACATGCAATCGAGGCAATGTTCTAGGCTGAAGCACGGCCGGCAAGTGTAAAACGCCACTGTAGGTATTCTAATGCAGGTTTCAAGTCAAAGAGCTCTGGCTGGGTCCCCAAATGGCCCCAAATCTGCCTCTTATCATTCCAGTTTTAGTTACTGCTTATTCTTGATCATTGAAAACAATAGAAAGATAAGTGGTGTATGCCGTTCCTTTGCCCTATGTTTTTGTTATTGCGCAGGATCAGTGCAAAGTTTATTTTATGATATTGCCGTTGCAAAACATAAAGGAGCAACTACCTTTCTAGCCTGCGTGCAGACTAGACCCAAGGAAAAGGTATAGTCTGCGTAACGCTGCTCACTTTTGTGTAGTGCGTGCTTCAGCATTTATTTGAAAACAAAAAGACGTATTGTTGTAACAGCCAATAACATTGCTTTCCCAAGAAACGAGGAAGCAATCAGATTTGAGAACGGCTATCATGTGATTAGATCTCAGGTTTCACTTTGTTCTCTAAGCAAATTAGCAACACAATGCTCTGGAATTTTAAGTATCCAGCGGCAGACAATAAGCAGACGCTAAGGAGAAAGGACCATTCAAACTGCTATCGAAATGGAATGCTGACGCATACAATACACGAGACTGAGCGGCGTTGCGCAGACTATACCTTTTCATTAGGTATTGTCTCTACGCAGGCTACTACCTTTCTTGAGCTCGTACACAACTGGGTTAGCACTTTTTATGAAGCAAATATGAACGGGGCAGTAACTTTTTATGAGCTCATGATGAAGTTTGAAACATAAAATGGCTCCTTTTGAGGACAAAATTGTGAATGATGCAATTTGAGAAATACTTCCAAAGATGTGGATAAAATGACACAAAAGTTCCTTGTCAGTTTCTTCAAAGAAATATTCATCAATCATATATATCTTCATCTTCAAAATTAATTTTTCAATCACAACAACTCTTTGGCTAATTCATCGGTGGTTCTTTAGTACTACACATCTGTTGCTCGTGAAGATGCCTTTTTAGGGAAAGAGTAATGATTGTTGCTCATATTTGCAATGATTTCATAAGGGTCGTGCAGATTTGTTTTGCAATAAGTTTTCATCTCAACCGGCCATTTAATATAATAAATTTTGCACTGAACATATATCCGCATATATTGTATGAAATGACAAAATCTGAATGAAACCTGTTTTTGGGACAGCGCAAAATATATTATATTACATGGCGAGTGGAGAAGAAAATTAGTTGCAAAAAATCTGCTCGCCCCGTATGAAATGATAGCAAAAAATACAATTGCCTTATCATCTTTTCCTAAATGCATCTGCCCTGTATTCATGAACAACAAATGCTGTATAGTGCTACGGTAGCATCGATGAAGTAGCCAAAGACGGTAAGTAAGGCAGTTCATCTCTGCAAGAGTCTTTGTCAATGACTGATGAATCCTTCCTGCAAGAATTAATAAGGAAATTTGTCGTCATTTATACACATCTTTGAGATCATTTCTCAACTTGAATGATTCAAAACTTTGTCCTCAAGTTGAGCCATTTTATATTTAGAATTTCATCCTATCTTGAGCTCCTAAAAAGTTACCGCCTAGTTCAAGCCCGTTCATATTTGCTTGATACAAAAGTGCTGTACCAGGAGGCCCCCCCCCCATATTTGTACGTGAAGCGTTATTTGGCTAATTTGGGCGCGTGATTTCGTGATTTTGATATTTTTGACTCGTGAATTCGTGATCGAAGACTCTGTCGTGCAGCGTGATTTGCCAAAAATTTGGTCGTTATTTCGTGAAATGGATTTTAAAGCACGTGATTGCGGCTTGAAATTTCACAAAGAAATGCTGTTTTCCGTCATTCTGAAGGGTGCAGTCTCAAAAAATTTTCCGGGGGCAAGCCCTTGTGCCCCTATTTATCTCATTTCACTCACAGTTTTGGCTCCGAAACTCTAAAATCCATGTTAGAATTACCCTGATTTCCCTCGTGTGTCTTCGCCAGCTATGTTCTTACATAGAAATATCTTTCTGGGGCATTCTTAAAATTTCTGCAGCGTGAACGTGAAAATGCTGTTTTATAGTCCGTGATGGCGTGAAAAACGAAAAATCAACACGTGAATCCGTTATCCAGGGGTACTATGGGGGAGCCTCTACCAGTTGTGTACAAGCTCAAAAAAGTAGTTGCCCCGTTATGCTTTGCACCGATAAACTTCGCACTGTCCTTTATGCAAATCTAGAACGGCCTCCCACTGTGTCGTTGCCCTCATCAATCACAAATTTAAGACTTCTCTCTTCTATGAATTTGTTGTTTATGTTTATTTAGAGATCTGTTCTCACTAAATCTCTTTCCATATGTATCACAAATGTAAGGATTTTCTCCAGTATAAATTCGTTTATGTGTATTGAGACAACTTCTCTGATTAAGTCCTTTTCCACATACATCACAAATAAAAGGTTTCTATCCAGTATGAATTCGTTCGTGTTGAATCAGATTGCAACGTTGACGAAATCTTTGTCCACATATATCACAAATGTAAGGTTTCTGTCCAGTATGAATTCGCTTATGTCTATCAAGAGTACCTTTGCGACTAAATCCTTTTCCACATATATCACAAATATAAGGCTTCTCTCCGGAATGAATTCGTTTATGTTTGGAGAGGTCACTGCATTGACTAAATCCCTTTTCACATATGTCACAAGTGTAAGGTTTCTCTCCTGTATGAATTCGCTTATGAGTATTTAGACAACTTTTCTGACTAAATCCTTTTCCACATATATCACAAATAAAAGGTTTCTCTCCACTATGAATTCGTTTGTGCTCTATGAGATTGCCACGTTGACTATATCCTTGTCCACATATGTCACAAACACAAGGTTTCTCCCCAGTATGAATTCGTTTATGTTTGATAAGGTTTCCAGTTGCACTAAATCCTTTTCCGCATACATCACAGAGATACGGTTTCTCTCCAGTATGTCTTCGTTTGTGTATAGTGAGATGGTCACTTCGATTAAATCCTTGTCCACACATATCACAAGTAAAACGTTTCTCTCCAATATGAATTCGTATATGAGATGTGAGATTGCTATTTTGAGATTGATGTGAGATTGAATTTCCAGAATAAAGTTGGTCATCACTCCTCTGATCATTTGCCAGGTAGGTACCGTTCGCATCACGGAGCGCTCCCTGGTCTGCATGTCCTAATGGGCTGGCTTCCTCTTCAACCTTAATTTGCAAATCAACTTCATTGGACATCACAATTTCATCAACATCATCATCATCATCATATTCAGAACATTTTTCACGCTTAACTAAATTCTGAGCTCCGAAATTCTCGCTTTTTTCTCGTTTCTTCGCTTCTTTTCCGAACTTGATTTTGGTTGGACTTTGTCAATAAGTAGTCATATGAAGGACCCACTATTACACCACCTAAAATTTAAATGATTTTATGAGGAAAAAGTCTGACTGATTAAAATTGAAGGGGCGAAAGGTAATCTATTTTATCATACAAGTCAAATCTTTCAATAGGGCACAAGGAAACCCATAAATCTTCCAATTTCACGCTTATCAGCCAATGGCGTTGCCGTATTTCCGTCACATGACCAAAAATAAGCTCTTTGAGAGGAATTTTCGAGTACCCTTACGAAAATCAAAATGGACATTGGAGTAATAAAGATACAGAGCTGGTTTTGCCACGAGTCGATTCTAAAGGCCCTACTCCATATTTTACATTTTGCATTTGGATAAAATCTCATCAGGGATCAGAACAACATCGAGTTTGATCCCTCCGAAAATAGGTCTATATTCAAATATCATTTGGGAACGCCCTATCGCCCATGCGATAAAAATATCTGGGTGCCCTATCGCCCATGCTGTACCTGGAAAAACAATTTGGTTTCTGATCTGCTTGCCAAAAGGAAATTTGCGGATCGGCCAGCTAATGAAAATTTAGTGATTTTACGAACAGGATTACTTTTTCTGGGACACCCGGTACCTTTTTAGCAAATAGTTCAAGTTCGTCTAAATATGCATTCTTTTGGCTGCCTAGCAGCCAATCGCGTGACTAGAGATTAATTTATGTCATTTCTGGATTCTCCTTTGTTCAATTATGATACAGTGCAAGTTTCAAGTGCAAGATAATTCGGAGACGGTAGAAAGTCACTTTCACGTTATTGAAGAAACATTTTCAAAAAGTTTAAATTAATTCATTACAATTTCTAAACTTTTGACGATAAATAAGATAACTTGTCACGCAACCATACCAAGTGACCCAAAAAAAACTTCACAAGCTAGACCACACACATTCTCTGGAAGGCAAATGTTAGGAAGAGAAACAAGGTATCAGCATGTAGCTGAAAGGCTCTGCTAACTCTTGAGATGTTGCTTGGTCATTACAAGGTATGCACACTGTCCGAGAAAACAGTTTCAAAAATATAGAGATTCCTTCTTTCTTAGGCCATTCCCTAGCTTTCCAGTCTATTGTTTGGAAAGTGTGAAAAGAGCTGACTTCCAAATTTGCTTTGGAGCACTGAATTTGAATGAGGAACAGAGGTCAACCATTTTGCAAACAAAAAATTTCCCTAGACGACTTCTAATCCATCGCTATGTCGAGTTTTCACAGAATGTTGACTGGAAAATGATGGCGATTATTTCACTCAAAAGGAGGAATCCTGGATTCAAAAATTTTATTGAATCTAGTTTTCGCATGGTAATCATTGCTTAAAGGCAGTCTGTCACGCATTTGATTGGAAGATTTGGACAATACAAAGAATAGGACATTTGAATGGCTGCTAATCCTCTGACTTTCTACGGCCGTAGAAAGTCAAGACGATTAGCCCTCCTTTGTTTTAAAGACACAGACTCACAAAGAAATCTTTTGTGTTGAGCTTTGACTTTGTCGCGGCCAATCAGAGACGTGACAGACTGCCTTTAAAATGACCATGCAGCATCTCAAAAGATAGCTAAGCCTTTCAACTAAACTGTGATACAAAGCATTTGACAATAGGTTTTGATTTCAGGGAGCTAGTTATGATCGAGCTCGTGAAGTGTTTTTTGGGTCACCCGGTAGTTTACTGATATCTGCAATAAGGGATCAAGCAAGTCTGTCACTTTTCCGATTTACCAGTTAAAAATTAGATGACACCACATCATCCAACAAGTTATGTATGAAATAAGCTGTGATGTCAAAATACAGCTTTTGAATAGTGAAACATCATCCTGAAAGTGTGGCATGGAATGGCATTGCTTGAGTGTAAAGAGATTGTGACCCTAACCAAATCCTTGCCATCTTGCCAACATATTCCGCAGAACTGAAGTCTCTCTCCAGTATAAATTGTTTTATGGTCATTGAGATAGGACAGCAGGCTAAATCCTTGTCCACATACCGGGTGTCCCAAAAAAGGTAACAGATTTGATGAAGGCTAGCGTAAGGAATTGAGCTCGAATCAATCGGAAATCATCTTTGAACTATTCCTTGATAGTTAACTTGAAGATAGATACCTTGTTTGTTGATATTAGAACATCGAGAGAAGATATTTTTATCTTGAAAGCACAGATTTGCCTCCATCTCGAAACCAGAGCTTTTAGGTTTTGGCCTAAACTATAAACGCGCTGTTTTGGGGAATCTCCTCAAGGACGGGCATAGCGTAGAAATTCTAAACAAGGACCAGTGTGCTTAGGTACACATTTGAATGGAAATGTAAAGCCTGGTTTTCATTAAATCGTAATTCATCGCCGATCATTGTCTTACAGCATCGCCGATGATCGCCGATGCTCTAAGACAATGGTCGGCGATGAATTACGATTTAATGAAAACCAGGCTTAAAAACTAAAGACTGACAAACTTATCAATGACTATAATCACAAAGGAATATCTTTCTTCAGTCAAGATGAATTTACAGAATAGAAACAATTTAAGCACACGTGAGAACTGTCAAGGATCTTATCCTTGTTAATTTTTATCCTTTGGGTATACCCGATTGCTTGTTTCGTAATAATTCCAATGATAACAAAAATGCAGTTTATTCAAACAAGGAAGAGTTTTTCACACCCAAGGGAATATTTCGTTAATGAATAACTTTTATTCGGCAGGTGTAATTCAAAGGTTTTGTTGAATGAAAGGAGATGTCCCGAGGTTTCTTGCTTCTACTTCGCTCTGATTCAGGAGATTCCACAACAAGTGCGTCAACAACTTAGGCCAAAACCCAAAAGCTCTGGTTTAGGGATAGAGGCAAATCTTGACTTTCATGATAAAAATTTCTTCTTTCAATACTCCAATATCAGCAAACAAGGTGTCTTTCTTCAAGTTGACGATCGAGCAATAGTTTAAAGATTATTTCCGATCGATTCAAGCTAAATCTTTCGCGCTAGCCATGATCAAAACTGTTACCTTTTTCCTGGGACACCCGGTATATAACAGATCTAAGGTTTCACTCCACAATGAATGCGCTTATGTTTCTTGAGATTATTACTGCGACTAAATCCTTTGCCACATTCATCGCAACTATAAGGCCTTTCACCAGTATGCATGCGTTTATGTGTCTTGAGATTGGTACTGTGACAAAATCCTTTTCCACATATAACACAAATGTAAGGTTTCTCTCCGGTATGAATCCGTTTATGACTATTAAGACGTCCGTTCTCACGAAATCCAATGCCACATACATCACAAATGTAAGGTTTCTCTCCACCGTGAATGCGTTTATCTTTATCACAATCATCATCTCTACCAATTCCTTTGCCACACATATAACGACCATCTGGTTTGTCTCCAGAATGAATTTGCTTATGCGAATTGAGATGGCTAGTGTGACTAAATCGTTGTCCACATGTATCACAAATGTAAGGTTTCTCTCCAGTATGAATATATTTATGTATATCAAGACCTTTTTTCTCACCAAATCCTCTGCCACATGTGTCACAAATGTAGGGTTTATCTCCAGTATGAATTCGTTTATGTTTATTAAGAGCTTCATCATCATTAAATTTTGTGCCGCACATGTCACAACTGTAAGGCTTCTCTTTATCATGGATTTGTTTATGGCTGATAAGAAGGCTATTTTGAGTAAATCCTTGTCCACATACATCACAAATGTTACTATGAATGCGTTTATGTGTCTTGAGTGTATGATTTTGACTAAATCTTTGTCCACATACATCACAGATATAAGGTTTCTCTCCAGTATGAATGCGTCTATGTGTATTGAGATAATTACTGCGACTAAATCCTTTGCCACATATATCGCAACTATAAGGTTTTTCACCAGTATGAACACGTTTATGTACCTTTAGATTGCTGCTGCCACAAAATGCTTTTCCACATATAACACAAATATAAGGTTTCTCTCCCGTATGAATTCGTTTATGCTTATTGAGACGTGCATTCTCACTGAATCCAGCGCCACATACATCACAAATGTAAGGTTTCTCTAGAGTACGAATTCGTTTATCTTTACCAAAATGATCATCTCTATCAATTTCATTGCCATATATAGAACGACCATGCGGTTTACCTCCAGAATGAATTTGCTTATGCGAATTGAGATGGCTAGTGTGACTAAATCGTTGTCCACATGCATCACAAATGTAAGGTTTCTCTCCAGTATGAATAAATTTATGTATATCAAGACTTTTCTTCTCACTAAATGCTCTGCCACATACATCGCAAATGTAAGGTTTGTCTCCAGCATGAATCACTTTATGTTTATCAAAAGCTTCATTCTCACTGAATTCTCTGCCGCAAATTTCACAACTGTAGAGCTTCTCCGGTAGAGCTTCTCCGGTATCAATTCGTTTGACTTTATCACAATGACCATCTCCATCAATTTCTTTGTCACATATATCAGTCATGCAACGACCAGAAGGTTTCTGTCCAGCATGAATTTGTTTATGAGAAATTAGATTACTAATTTCACTAAATCCTTCTCCACATAAATCACAAACGTAAGGTTTCTCTCCAGTATGAATTCGCTTGTCTTTATCACAATGACAATCTCCATCAATTTCTTTGTCACATGTGTCAGGTATACAACGACCAGAAGGTTTCTGTTCAGTATGAATTTGTTTATGAGAAATTAGATGAATAATTTCACTAAAGCCTTGTCCACGTAAATCACAAATGTAAGGTTTCTCTCCAGTATGAATTCGCTTGTCTTTATCACAATGACCGTCTCCATCAATTTCTTTGTCACATGTATCAGGCATACAACGACCAGAAGGTTTTTCTCCAGTATGAATTTGTTTATGAGAAATTAGATTACTAATTTCACTAAATCCTTGTCCACATACATCACAAATGTCAGGTTTCTCTCCAACATGAATTCGCTTGTCTTTATCACAATGACCATCTCCATCAATTTCTTTGTCACATGTTTCAGGCATACAACGACCAGACGGTTCTTCTCCAGTATGAATTTGTTTATGAGAATTTAGATGACTAATTTGACTAAATCCTTGTCCACATATATCACAAATACATGCCTTCTCTCTAGTATGAATGCGTTTATGTTGATAAAGATCTTCATTCTCACTAAATCCTCTACCACATACATCGCAAATGTAAGATTTGTCTGTAGTATGAATTACTTTATGTCTATCAAGAGCTTCATTCTCACTAAACTCTGTGCCGCACGTTTCACAACTGTAGAGTTTCTCTTTATTATGAATGCATTCATGTGTCTTGAGTGTTTGATTTTGACTAAATCCTTGTCCACATACATCGCAAACATAAGGTTTCTCTCCAGTATGAATTCGTTTATGTTTCTTGAGATTATTACTGCGACTAAATCCTACGCCACATATGTCACAAACATATGGTTTCTCTCCAGTATGAATTCGCTTATGTGTCTTGAAATTGTGACTGTAACCAAATCGTTGTCCACATATATCACAAATGTATGGTTTCTCTCCAGTATGAATTCGTTTATGCTTATAAAGACCTCCTTTATCGCTAAATCCAATTCCACATACATCACAAATGAAAGGCTTTCCTCCTGTATGAGTTCCTTTATGTGCATTTAGATCAGCAATTCGACCAAATCTTTCCCCACATGTATCACAACTGTAATGTTTCTCACCAGTAGGACTTTGTTCATCTTTATCACAATCACCATTCCTGTCAATACCTTCACCAGATATAGAACGCTTACTAGGCTTCTCTCCAGTATGAATTTGTTTATGTGAATTGAGATGGCTAGTGTGACTAAATCGTTGTCCACATGCATCACAAATGTAAGGTTTCTTTCGAGTATGAATATACTTATGTATATCAAGACCTTTCTTCTCACTAAATCCTCTGCCACATACATTGCAAATGTAAGGTGTGTTTCCAGTGTGAATTACCTTATGCTTATCAAGAGCTTCAATCTCACAAAATTCTGTGCCGCACATATCACAACTGTAAAGTTTCTCTTTATCATGAACTTGTTCGTGACTGACGAGATAGCTATGTCGACTAAACCTTTGTCCACATGTATCACATTTGTAACTATGAATGCGTTTGTGTGTTTTGAGTTTTTGCTTGCAACCAAACCCTTCTCCACAGATATCACATATGCTAGATTTCTCTCCAGTATGAACTCCTTTATGTCTGGTGAGAAGACTCCTTTTACTAAAACGCCTTCCGCATTCATCACATATGTAAGCTCTTTTTCTAGCATGAATTCGTTTTTGTTCGTTCAGATGATCATTCTGATTAAACCCTGTATCATCTTGTGTACCTCTATTTCGATTACTGCTGTCACTAAGTTCATTTCTATGTTCATCTTCGACAAATTGCACTTCTTGTTCAGTCTTAATTTGTGAATCGTATCCATGAGGGATACTGTGCAGTAGTTCTTTTCCAAGTATGTTACATTCATAATGCTTCTCCCCATTGTGCACTTGTTTATGTCTGTCTAAATCATAGTCCTGACTAAACCCAATTCCACAGACATCGCAAATGTAAACCTTCTCTCCAGTATCAATGCCTTGCTTGTGTGATCCAAGACTGCCAATATCACTAGATCCTATTCCATATGCATCAGAAATAGAGTCGTTCTCCGAAGAATGCACTTGTTTATTTGTTGTCTGATCATGTGTGAGATATCGAGCATCAGTATCATCTTCTCCAAATATGTCAAAAAGGCTGCCTTCCTCTTCAATCTTAATTATAAAATCATTTCCATCAGAGGTCATAATTTCATCAACACTGTCATCATCATTATATTCAACACACCTTTGGTGCTTTACAGGATTTTGAGCTTCGACTTCATCAAAAGAAGTTTCTTGGTTTCGCTTGGGACTTTGCCTTTGAGTGCACTTTGTTGATACTTTGTCACATGTGGGACCCACCGATGTATCATCTAAAATTCAAATGACTTTGTGAGGAAGTTCGCTAATTAACCAAACCGGAGGGGTAAAGCGGGTAACTGATAGTATCTGGGGGCATACATGAATGTACGGGGATTATCCGCTGGGTATAGAGGTGCTCACCCTGATCAATAAAGCATATTTTACAAATAGATTACCTTGTTTAAAGCTAGTCAGCGGGGAAACAATGGAAAAAACAGCAAATTCCCAACCAAAATGCAGTAAAGGGACTAATACAGTAGTGTCCCGCATATAGGAAACAACGTATTCAATTTGAGGTCTGATATGTTTCTTATAAAATGAGATATAAAATTCAAATCAGGGTAAAATTTCTTAGATTTCTTATTGAGAAAATCATGTACTATCAATGAACTAATTGCGAACAAGCTTTATGACGTAATACAAAACATAACATTTTCTGATGCATTTGTAAATCTTCACTACCAAGAAAGTTTACATCTATTTCAGGAAGGTTATTTTGCTTCATTTGCTTAGAAATCTCTTGTTTTCATTTGAACAGGTACAGACTGATTCAAATGCAAAGCTGAATTTGTTATGTTTTCAAATTTCTAATATGAATATACCGGGTGAGTCAGAAAAAACGTGGGGCGTTTGGCGGACCGTGACATCGCTTTTAGTCACCTGATTGTCGTGAACTAAAGTTTCGCGTGTAGCCTAGAGTCTAACTTAGATCATAAACCTTTTCCCATCGAAATCGGCCATTAGATGAATTTTTGAAAAAAGATTTTCTTCGCAAGAGCTTGTATGGGAGTCTTGCAAACTGGTGAAATCTTTTGCCAAGCCCCTTCCGCATTTTATTTTGGCAAGAGTTCCAGGTACACGTAGTATTAGCAGGGGAGAATCAAATTGTTAGGGGTAGTATTTTCTCCCCTCGGATGTCTTAGCATAACTTGTCCTACGTGGAGAATATGTTTGAAAGACATTAAGAATGCGTACTTCTTTGTCTTGCGAAGAGGTCCCTTTCAAGCAGATCAGCACTCTGTCAATCGCAATGGGACTTTTTGCATACAATGCATTTCCTAAGGCTTGGTCCACAATAGGTCTTTTGAGTCACTCCAGTCGCGCAGAAAGACCCAAAAGACAAAGGATTCAAACTCTGAGTCTCTGTCTTTTTGTTCTTTCTGCACGATCTTAGCGACCTAAACGAGCTAGTGTGAACCAGGCTTAACTTTTTCAGTATCCCCTGATAATTCCACGAGTGCAACTCTGGCAAGGCTAAACTGCTGAAGAGGCTTGGTTTAAGATTCCATCAGGTTGCAAGAATCCCATACAAAGCCTTACGAAGGAAATCTTTTTTAACAAATGCATTAAGAGACCTATTTCAATGGGGAAAGGTTTATGATCTAAGTTAGACTGTTAGCTGCTTGGAAAGAATTAGTTTACGATGATAGAAAGACTCAATGCGACGCCACAAACGCCCCACGTTTTTTCTGACTCACCCGGTAGGCTTTTGAATAAGAAACAAGCCCTTTTCAGACCTGCAACAGTTTCTTATAAGAGGGGATATTATATTGAAAATCAAGATCTGGTGTTTCTTAAATTTGTGTTTCTTACATGCGGGACAGTACTGTATTTGAAAATAGACAAAATCAGTTAATCTATTATTTTAGTTATAATTACTATAAATTCTTTAAAGTTGGTTTACAAAAATAGCTCTAATATAAGAACTAATAAAGACCAACTATTTACAAAAAACGAAATAAATTACAGTTCATCAAACAGCTAACGTAATACTTAAAATACCCTATTTACATATTTTAAAACGACAGTTCACCCCATTCCATTCTTTATGCGTGATTTGAAGGAACAGGCGGAGGTGGCAGTTTTATTGTCATTAGTAAGGGAATTCCATAATATGCTACTACGAAAAGATAAACTATCATTGCCATAAGTAGCTGTTTTAGTTTGAGGCAACATCAACAGATTTATTTATCTTAAATTATAATTATTGTCCTTTTCGTGGAACATATCCCAAAAAAATGAAGGATTTTGTTGTGTTTAACTGTTATAAACCTCGAGCATTAATTTTTGCAAGTTCATTGATGAATAGTGCACTCATTTGCTCTGTGTAACAACTCATTAAAGGTGGATGTATAATCATTGAAGAGAATTCGAAGCGCTCTCTTATGGGTGCGATTCAAGTCATTATTTGCAACCTTTCCGCAAAACATCCATATCAACGGACAGTAGTTGAACTAGGACATTATGAAAGAGTTGTACAGCAAAAGAGATTGCTTCTCATTTAAATAGCTCGAAACTCTAGAGAAGGCACTGACATTGTTGTTTGCTTTTTGACATAATTTTGCCACAGGTTGGTCAAACTTTAGTTTCGAGTCTATTGTGATCCCCAATGACTTAACACTACTGACAACATCAATGGATACATTTCCAATATCGAGAACAATATTATCATCTGTCTTCAAACCGAGCAGCATAACTTTAAATTTTGATGGATTGGCTGCCATTTGATTGGTTTTGAACCACGAGATCGCTTGAGACATATCTTCTTCTAGGTTTGAAGCCACACTTTCAAAAGTGTCATCACCAGAAAAGATGATATTATCATCAGCAAAATTACAGGGCCCTTATTGATAACAGCACCTTTGTTGCTGAAAAGGCGACCCTGTATCAAAAATAATAATAAAACACACCTCCGAATGCTCGACAATGTATATAAAATCGTTTAGGAATATATTGAACAGTAGGGGCCCTAGCACAGAGCCCTGGGGGACACCAGTTTTCGTTTGTAATCAATCACTATATGTTGAGCCAACTTTCACTCTCTGCTTTCTATTAGAAAGGCAATTTGCTATTAATCTGAGACCCTGCAGACCAAAACCACACGCTTTTAATTTAGTGATAAGAAGATCGTGTGGCATGCAATCGAATCATACCAAAAACACTTTTCCTATCTAGTGTCTTACGAATAGTCTCAATGAGCCGAATCAAGGCATGCTGTGCACTTTTCCCTTTTCTGTAGGCACATAACAAATTTGATATCTTTGTAGTTACAAGAGAATTAATCTGTTTAGCTATCAAACTCTCATAGACTTTGGACATCGCTGTCGCTACCCTAATCGGTCTCTGATTAACGTTACAGGTAGATTCAGAACTTTTGTAGAACTATGATACATCAACGGCCTTAAGACGTTCGGGGAACTCGCAGGTTAATAGCATCGTGTTCAAGTATTTAGTTATTTCGGTGCGACATAAATCGGATATCAATTTTAGAATGTCTATTGAAATACATCCACTGGTTTTCTTCGAATGGTCTAGCTGCCTAGTTTCATTCCAAACATCATTAGGGCTGACAGGATGAAACCCAAGCGACTCCTTATTTACTACAATATTTCTAATCAACACTACACTAGGATGGTTGTCGTATTTCTTGATGGCATTCAGTACAGAGTCCTGCAAAGGAACATAACTTTTGGAGTAGAGGACTTATCGCTTCAGTCATTGCGATGTATTACTTGCGAAAGAGTTTTGTGAAGGCTGTATTTCCCATAAGATTTAAGTGCAAACCATTTTGTCCCAAACAAGAATTGTCTACGTTAGAATTATTGAAGAAATCTAACCTCTGCTCCACACAAACCGCTTTGACTTTACATCTTAGTTCGTCAATTTTCTTTTCCATTCCTTGTCCGTCACTTCGCATCATGGCAGCTGACATAACAATCTTCGAGTGTGGAGACTCCTCTTTCAGGATTTCAGCAACTTCTTCAAGGTGCTTCGTGGTATCGAAGTCATTAGTAAATTCATTGGTACCACAATGTATTATCACCATATCTGGTTTCCTTCTGGCCACTGGTTTCACATGGTCGGCAATATCTCGTGTTGTTCCACCGGGATGCGAACGAACCTTGACGTTGTGATGTTTACATAGTCTATGGTCGTCAATCCCATTCAAAGGGAGTCTCCAGTGACGATAACACTTTTTCTTGACTTATTACCAGCCGCATTTGTTTTCTGGCTTTCATCTTCAATTACTGTGATTGAATCATATTTTGAAATACTGGCAACTTCTTCGTGCTTGCTTGTCAACTTTTTTGTCTTTAGGGAATTGTTTACGAGTCGATCCACTATGCTGGTTGACTTTTTTGTCTTTAGGGAATTTTAGCTGTTTATGTGTCGGTGACATATCATCCTTCGATGATTTAGGCTTCGTTTCTGTAGCAACCCCGGCATTATTTACATTTGGGATAATGTTTTGATAATTTGCAATTTCTGCTACTCTAACTTGCTGAGTATCGATCATTTTTAAAATAATCTGATTTTAGCAATTGAGCAGTTTTCCAAGGAATTTATCCTGTCATGCAAGCTTTGGACCAAATTGCTCCTCCCTGATGGTCTCTCGTTGTCACCAGTGGGCGGGCTCTAACCTTGCAATACTTTCGCTTTCAATACAGAAAATTCATTGAAAATGTGTTTCTTAAAATCAATAAAATCACTAACAAAGTTTGAATCCAATGCTTTGCTTGCTGCAGGTTTTGCATTGCTCATGAAAACAACGTCTGGGCCAAATTTACGAAAGGAGATCTTTCCATCTATGATGACCTCTTCAATAATTTTGTTGATTTTAGCCTCATCGATCACAGCGTGGGTTTCCTCACGGCTCCATTTGAAATCTTTCTTGCACAATTTAAGAACACTCTCTAGATTTTCGCCAGATTTTCTCTTCCGTAGTTTATCCAGTGCTTCTAGCATCATTTGTGCATCATCTTGAGCCATTTCAGTTGAGATTTCGGTAGCATTTTTAATTGATAATCATCACATTCGAAACATCACCTCCAGTCGCCGTCGTGTCTTCACCATATGATTAAGATTTATTCATATGCATTTCATGTCAAATGAGCAATCGGAAAAACTGCAAACTCCCATCAAAAGGGAGCAAATATTTGCAAATAGACAAAATCAGTTAACGTTTATTTACATGCATTTCATGTCAAGTGATAAAACAAACTTATTTTGACATCTTCAGCATATATCGTGTAAGGAAAACTTGTGCCATGAATGAAATCAACGGGGCCCATCAGCCATATAAGACGAACGCTGGTAAATGATAAAGCTTAAAACAGCTGAGGAAGAAGCTTCCCAATTGTCATCTGGTCGAGTGCATTAGAAACTGCATCCATTTCAATCATTTTCATTTAAAAAGTGCTGGTATTCAAAGTACTCATACAAAAGCTAAATTACAAATTTGATAAAATTTCTAATGATATGTTAGTGAAGGGCAAAATCCTTTCACTTTCACTGTCCACCTTAATAAAAATACTTTCCACTATTCTGATGGATAAAGAATGCTACCTTGATAATAACTCAAGGATTCTGTCCCGGAGGGGCGTTTAGTTAGTTTATTAGTCCGAGGAGAATATGCCATTTTTAAGGGTATCGTTTTAGCCTATTTTTGTAGAACATAACAAAAGAAGGCATTTTTTCTGGAGCCGGCTGTCAAAGCATGTCAAAAGGGGAAATATTGTTACATTGGGCTATTCTGTAGTTCTACTTTTGCGTTTTGGAGTATACTTTTAATCGAACTTTTCTAGAATCGGGTATCATTTGAAGGCAAAAATTATGGAGGCAGGTACAAGAAAATTTTTTGTGGCCACAAACCCATGCAAGTTAGGTCAAGTACTCCCCCCCCCTTGGGGATTCTATCAATAGGGGATTTGCGGCCAACCTCATCACTACTTTTCATAGTGTCAACTTCAAGAATGCAATCCTTTATTGCATTGATTTCTGACCATCAATCCAGTATCAGAAGTTAATGCTAAAGCTCTACAGGCAATACAATGACACACAGTGCATACCACAACATTGCCCTGACAAAAAACAGCTTCAAACTGAACTAGAAGCAAAAGCCAATGTCTTCAATTTGTGGCTGGCAAGCAAAATATGATTCACTGGCCGTTTGTACATGAACTGTAGTTAAAACCACCACAAGGACCTATGTGATAAAATTTGATATAAGTCGAGAATAACTGAAGTAAACGGTTAGCTTGCATGATGCTGAGCCAAAAAGATTCAAGAACTAGTAATAGGATGGATCGGAGGCACGGCAATGTCAGTAGGTTAGCAACCGACTGCATTCTTGGCATGCTCAGCAAGCACACACAAAGTTTTCTTGTTTCATGAGCTGCTTAGCGCGTTACACCTCCTCTCTCCCACATGTACTTGTTTTACTTCAAAACAAAATTTCTCATTAGTCTCCACCAATTCTTTAGTCAAAAATCATGTAACAAACACAACTAAAGAGCTTTGAGAAGTAAATTTTGCAATTTAGCCTGAGCAAAATGAAAATCAAATTTAGTACAAAGCCTCCATGGTCTGTGATACAATAAGGTACAATAATGAGTTATTTGGGGTTTTGTGAGTAAAAACATTCTGTTGATAAGCACTTGAATTGGTGTTTCGCTAATATTTGAATGTTGTTTCCCAGTAAAGTTTATTTCTCTTCAACAGGAAAGTCTGTATCTGAATGGTGACAGAAGATCATATGGATGTGCAGTTTATAATGCTGGGCAGCTCAGGGATTTTGCTGTTTCAATGACTGAATTTTTCTTGAAAACTGAATGCTTGGAAGTAGAGCTATGTACAGTACATGGAACCATTCTGCTGTCTTTCTGTCAAATACTGTATAAAGTCCTATCTTTCTGTTCTTATCAGACACCATGACGCCATTAACCCTTTCATCCCTGGAAGGGCCATATGGCCCAACAGTATTCATTGAGAACTGCTAATTTTTCAGGGGGCAAAGCATTTGGAATTTCGATTGATTTGAAAGGTTATGCACATTGCATTTATTTATTGCTTATACTGAATCACTGATTATGATGCCCCCTGGAAAACGACAATCTACATTAGGTTTTCCTGTTAAGCTTAATTTTAGCTGGGCGTGAAAGGGTTAATGACTAGACACATCCAAAATCTATCTTGTAAATTCCATCCAAAATCTTATGGTATCAGACTGGGAAGGCATTTACAAAAAGTATTTACGAAATGGAAATCAAATCTTTAAATTGATGGGTGTAAAATCCTATTACATTTTTCTTTGAATTCAAGTGCTTAAAGGTAACTATGTATGTATGTATGTATGTATAATTTTGCCATCAAAGTAAAATACAAATATTTAAAAAGAAAAAGAAATCTAATTACAATATCTACAATTTAAAATAATTACAGGCAAAAATTACATATCTTATTAATAATCTAATTTAAGAACACCCCATGGTAAACGATGGCAGGGATAGCATTAAAAGGTCAATGCAACCTTGTTTCCATAATGGTCCCTCCAGGAGTGCTATTTAAAAGGAAAATGAAAGAAAAACGTTTTCGAGAAAAGAAAATAAAAAGTTTTCATAGTAAATAAAGTCAAAAACTTTGGTTGTTTGATGTAAATAGGTAAGGAATTTGAAGTACAGTGTATCAAACCAAGTACTTGTGGTTTTGGTATATAATGAAAATGGCCAAACCATGGTCAGACCATGCATGGTCAGCCGGCAGTATTGATCATTAAACAGTTTTATCTATGTTTTCCCAGGGCCAGTGTACTGTAGGGCCTGAGTTTCTTAGATTGAATTTGTTGACAGGATGACCATGGTCAATTATGACATTTATCAACCATAGATTACCATGCCAACTTGTCTCCCTTCAAAGGTTGCTTTTGAATGCCCTTATGCAACCCCATTTTGATTATCCATCCACCTTGTGGTACCCAATGTTGAGTAAGAGGCTGTCAAAAAAAATCCAAGCTGCTTGAAACAAATGCATTCGCTTTTACCTGAATTTAAAAAATACACCCCATATTGGCACCACAGTATTTAAGGCTATAAATTGGCTCCCCACAAAGAATAGGATGGATCAATGTGTTTGTGTTAATGTAATGAAGTTTTTTTTAATGGAACTGCGCCAGCTTAAAGTGCCAAGATATTCCATCTAGCCAACCTAGGCCGAATAACATGAAGATAAGTTTAAATTAGAATTTCCATTTTGCAAAAGTACTTCTGGACAAAAAAACCTTATCTTACCTCAGGCCCAAAATATGGAACAGTCTTCCCGTAACCTAGATACTCGCTGCAGAGAGCACTTGGGAATCAACAAAGCAGGTCAAAAGATAAAAAGTAACTGTTCCACCATCGGGGACCATATTTCTAAATCTGGCCACAATGGATCCCTTGAAGATTTTGATATTCTCAGCAAAACTGAGAATTCTTTTGACCTTCTTATTCACGAAAGTCTTTTAATCCTTCGGGACCATCCTTCCCTTAATTCTCAGCAATCATCAATCCCCCTGATACTGTTCTGAGTTGTTTTTCTCCGTTGTTTTCCGTACTTCCACCAGTATAACTGGTTTTACCGGTTTTCCCTTGTTGTTTTTCTCCCCTTTCGCCCACACTTTATCTTAACATGAAAATTTTGCCCATGTTTGGAATTATTCCCAACTCCCTTTAGCGTGTATCTTAATCAATATGGCTTAGCCACTCGATTTATGCCATTCACTTATTAATTTTAATTTTAACATGGACTTGTCAACTTAATTATCATTGGACGCTACTTATTATCAAAACATGGATTTGTCAAAATGAAAATGAAATGATTAAAATATGAAGCAACCAACAACATGATTTTTTTTATCGCTGTACTTGCCCTGAGATTCCTAATCAAGCTGCGTTTCCCAAATGAAGTCTTCCATCTGACTTAAAATGAGCTAACAATTCAAATACATTCAAACATAAGATCAAAGAAAAATTTTTTCCAAAAAATAAAAAAAGAAGAAGATGACATATACGTCTTCTACTAAGACCCTTCCTCATCTCTACCAACCATGTTTTTGTCGCACAAATCGTGTTTTGTACTGCTTAAAACTACAGTACTTTCCTGTTTTCTTTTTTCCATCTTTTCCTGTTATACCAGCACTTCTAACAGGACCATCATGGAAATAAGGTCAGCTTGACCCTTTAATGCTATCCCTGCCACTACAATACACCTTTTCAACCAAGCGACCTCGTTTTGAAATTTTTTAAAATTTCTTTAGCTTGCGTCATATGAAATTTTGGACCCCATATTCAAATTCAGCATCCAAATTTTAGTCTAATCAGAAATTTCCATGATCTTAGTGCTAACAAATTTAATTTATGAGAATAACAAATTTGAAAATTTATAAGGGATTTGACCGTGAATAATGACTGAGGGTGTAAAGTTTCACCTCGAACAATTGTGACAGTCAAATCCCTTATAAATTCTCAAAGTTATTATCGCCATAAAATCAAAATCGCATACTCTAGGAATATGAAAATTTGGAATTAAACTAAACTTGGGGTGCTGAATCAAAATCCATGTTCAGAAATTTCGCATCAAGAGATTTTCAAAAATTTCCAAAACGAGGCCGTTAGTTGAAAAGGTGTATTAGGGGTGTTTTCCTTTTACGTTTTTCACCTTAAAGCATTGTATTATATCTATTTCTATATCTATTATAATAGCTTGTATATATATATTTTTTATGTGGCAAAAGATACATACATACATGCATACACACATAACCGTGTTCTTTCATTCTCCAGCCAGGGGCAATCAACTTTTGATTTTCGCATTTTTTAACAGCATTTGGCCGTTAAGATCAGAACCCCTCCCCTCTCCCTGTTAATGGCCTTCTACCAAAAGTGCCTCTGATAGGCCTAAATTTTTTTGCCTCAGTAATACTTGGGGAGCAGCAAATAGATGTCTTGTGGAACACGCCAGACTTCAACCGAAGATACGCCATATCGGGAAGCATAGTAAAATTGTTTTATCCTATACCCTATACATTATTTGTAGGAGTTTTATCTACACTTTTCCAAAAATTCCCTTACGGAGATTTCAGTACAATTTTACATTTTCCTAATGGCCTAAGGGTAAGATCCCGTGACAGCCAATTGCCATTAAAAATAGGAAAATCGAAAGTTGATGGCTGCTTAACCCAGTGGCCAGACTGTAAAGTTTTTTCAATGCGCAGAGAACACTGGTTTTAACTCCGAAAAATTGCGCAGAAGAAATTCTATCCCAAACTATTTGTGCGCGGATTCTAATGCTAAATACTGCATTTGCGCCCAGACAGCCTTACTCCAAGAGCCCCTTGCCTTAACTGTCTCTCGCATTATTCTTGTCCATGCTTCATCAACCATCCAAACGAAGAGCAAAGGTGCAAGGATTGTATTGAAACCGCTCCATTCTGGGCAGAAACAAAATTTGCAAGCCTTTTTTGAAAACTGCGCAGGTAACGCAACAAACTGGTTGAAAATTCTGTGCAGAAAGTGGTCTATCAAAGAATTTTGCGCAGACAGAAAACAAGCCACAAATTTTTGCGCAGGGAACACGTTCCCCACATAGACCAAACTTTACAATCTGGCCCAGTGGCAGTGCCGGCTGGTGACAATATCAAGTGTGGCCAAAATTTACTTAATTTTTTTTTCATCAATACAAGCAAAGGCTCCAAATCTTTAAATCAACATGAAAGGTGGGTGTAAAATTTGGTGATCTATTTCTTCTAACTGAATGGCTTAAGAGAAACTTCAGCTGTTTTACTGTACTTCTGCTGTTGGACTTGAGAAAACTCTTTTGAATATTATATGATATTGCAGTGTATTCTCCATTTTAGCTCATTTGAGGATGTGGCATCATATTATTTAAAATTTCTAAATTTTAAACCAGACCAGTGACAAACTTTTGCTTAATAATTGTAGACATTCCTAAACTATGGTTTTCTTGTAAATCATAGCATGTTGCTTCAAACGGTTTTGAGCTTGTGACAATTTTACGATTTCTGAAAATTCTTCTTCACTTCTGGAAAAAGAAGCAAAACACCCCAACACTGAAAATATTGGAGATTTCACAAGGGTCCAAAACGGCAGAATTTAGCTTTAGCAAAATAGTTAAAAGTTTCTTTGAAGCCATTCAGTTCAAAGAAATCGTTCATTGGACTTTATACCCACCCTTTTAAAGATTTGGAACCTATGCTATCACGATGACAAGCATAAGCGTACGAGGCGGGGGGGCCGGGGGCGGTAGCCCCCAAACATTGGAGAAAGTTTCAAAAATCAGACCCTTTCGGGCAAATTTTTTACCTTTGTCGGGCAAAAATGCTGGCAAAACAATGGGCTTTGTGTCGGGCCGCCCCCTAGATCTTTTCTTCCCGTACGCTTATAAAGACAAGTTGAGTCTTTTCTTCCACGATACCCCAACCACTGGCACTTTTAAATACCAACAAGTGGCATGGCCTCGTTGGGCCTACTGCTGAAGTGAATGAATATCTCTTACCGTGGAACTCGTCGCATACTTCATGTGTCGTTACTTCATCTTTCTGGCCTTCATCAATTTCATTTGCACTTCTACCACTTTTTTTCAATGCATCAATGATTCTTCTTCTTCAGGCATATCAATTCCTGATTGGGCAAAATATCAATTTCAGAAACCTCTCTCACTCTCTTCGAATTCGAAACTGCCTTCGAATCATGCTTTTCAAGCTTCTTGGTTTCGTGACACATGCAATCGAGGCAACGTTCTTGGCTAGGAACGGCAAGTGTAAAACACAAATGTAGGTTGGTCAATGTACAGGTTTCAGGCTGGTGCATCCATCGAAAAGCTGAAGCATCCGCACCAACTCTCAAGACTAAATCACTGAATACAGCAAAGTCCCGCCTTTAAGAAAGTCGTATCACAAAAACAGCCCTTTCTGCATATATCTTCAACATGTATGGACAAGTGTGCAAGAAACTAATTGTTTCTTTGAGCCAATACTGAAAGTTTCTTGAAATTATAACAATTTGGGTTTAAGATTTCATTCTCATTTCTGGAGAACTGAGACATATTGGTGACAAGTTCAACTTTATAAGGCACATAATATTACTTTGTACCATTATAAAAGAACTTGAGCATGAATCAGCCTGGATACTTTCTTGTAGAAAGGTCTGTTATTCAGCAAAATCAGACCTGAATTTCTCATCGGGACTCTACTGTAAAGTGTTGTTGCATATTTATTTTACATCGATGTGACAAACTAGTCTGCTATATACAACAACATCGATGAATAAATGTGATTGATTAAGATAAGGCAAATGAATTATCATTTTTTGTTTAGAGAACCTGAGAATGTTTGTGCCAAAAGTAACCTGATTTGGCCTATAATTAGTAAGATTATTAGGATTTCGCGATGAATAGTTAGATGTTCTAATTTGAAAAATATCTTTCATGAAGGATGGATTCAGATCATTTAACAGTTTTAAAAATTTCCTAACAAGGGGATCAAAGTCGGGAAACATGCATCATACATCATTTCGCCTTCAGTAGCATATCATTATACGAACTGACATGATCATCATGAAGAAATCCCTTAAAGCCAGAAAATTAAACGAGCGCCAGCGCACTCATAAACTGAGAAAATAAAACAATAATCTTCATATTTGTGTCATGCATACAAGAATACAAGAATCATTGTCAAAATTCTCAGATCAACAACAACTTTAGAAATACGCACTTGGAATTAGTACTTGATGAAACACTTTGTTCGCCTTAAGGTCTAACTGCAATAGGCGGGTGTCAGGGGTGTGCAATTTGACATCTGAAATCACACATTAATCAATACATAAATTTTTGCGACAGCGATACCCAAATATTCACAGGCCATCGAAAATGTATACCCAAAAATTGTAATAACTATCCAAAATTTTAACCAAGTAGGTGAAATTTGATCAAAATCAATACTCCAAAGAGTTTTTTTTCCAAAAAGACATCCCAAAATTTATGACTACTTGTGATTTTACCAAAAATGAACCACAAATTTTATTTTCTGCCCGAAAAAAGTCACCCTAAAATGGCATATCCCGTACCTGCATAAATGGTAGTTACCCCCTGGGTCTATAGGTCAAGACGGTCGTTAAAATAACAATATTTGATTAGGCATAACTATATAAAGTTAAAAATAGGCAAATGTAAACATGCATATACCACGTGAATTAACAAAATCTGAACAGTCGGGAAGATATAAAAAAATAGAGACCAAAAATACATCGCAAACAGATATCGAGAGCATCGAAGAACTGATTTAAAATTACAGTCAAAGCGGAAAAAACGTACCAATTATGTTTTCAATACATTAAATACCTGCGTATAAGAGCCTAGTGATTAAGAAACTGCAGGTTGAAATTCTGAAATTAGACTCCAAGTAGATAAGGACTCATTCAGCCTGAAATTTGAAATAGGTTTTATTCGTAGAGATCACCAAATTAGATCAACCTATACAGACTGATACTGCCATATGTGCATCTTTTAAAAAACTCTAAAGAAGCTTTAAAAAACTCTAAAGAAGCTGATGATTAAAATGTCGAAGACTGAAGAGTATACGGTCAAATATAAGAACGAAGATGAATGGAAAATGCCAAGATTCTAGGATCCAAACTAAAGCAGACATTGCAAACAGAAAAAGTCTTTCACTAAATGCCTTACAAACTTAAAAGAAATTTTTCAAAACAAACGTTTGTCTACAAAAACAAAGGTACGAGCATTTGAAGCATATATCACACCTATATTTTTGTACAATAGTTTACTATGGACATAAACGAAAACTCTAGAAAATCAAATCGATAGAGTAAGCGTGTGGCCGAGTGGTTAAGGCGTCTGACTCGTAAGCCAAAGGTCAGAACGGCCGTAGGTTCAAATCCCACGCTGGACAGTTTGGTCGCTGTCCGTAACACTAGCCCGGGATGGAAGGATATTTTGAAACGATAGAGGGCAGGGTTGGTGGCATTGTGGGGTCTGCTGACAGGCTTTTTTCTGGTTTCTTGAGCCTTGTTGTCCAAAAGAACTTTCTCTTCACTTTTTTGCCTTTCCAAACATTTTTTCATTTTTTGCTCAGTCTCCCCAAATTTTTTCAGCTTTCTTTTGGACCGCATGGTTTGAGCAACCAGGAGCTCTGGTGGTAGACTCTCATAGTGGCATCACTGTATATATTTTGCTACTCTACGAGATGTAAATCTGAGAAAACGTTGTGTGGCGTTGCCACGTTATGTCGTTTATATATATAAAGAAACTTTCAGAGCTTTTCACTGTATTCTGTAAAATTTCTGATTCTTCCACGAACTGCTGTAGTGAATAAAGCCTCAAAAACTCAGGTGCATCTGAACTGACAGTAAATAAGTGGCCTTGAAGTTTTCAATCTGAACGAAGGAAATACCTGAAAGCCCGGAATGAAAAAAGAACCAATTTAAGAACCTGAACAGCCTAATTCCCAATAAATACTCAATATATAAGAACCTAATCAGGCTCGCTTGCAAAATTGTAGGTTCTTATGCGCGAGTTTTTACTGTATTCAAAATAGAATCGTATCTTCATTCGATCTTGCATTCTTATCATGGTAACATTTTTTAACATTCTTAATTCAATTTGGTTTCCAGGGGTAATAACTCGTATTGTAATCCACAAGCTCCGTCCAACGGAACCGATGTTCGAATACAATGGAAGCAAATAACAAAGCAAGATTCCGATACCACAAAAGCTCTATTATCTAAGCCCCCGGGGGATTATTAAATTTCGGACACTCCAGAGGGGGGCTTATTCATAAAATCACATGAGATGGATGCGAATAATAACTTTTCAGTTCTTTTACGAGTGATCCCCGCATATAAGAACCTACTTTTGTGGGAGCCAGGCTAAAGTAGGTTCATATTTCAAAGATACTAAGACTAATTTCAAGGTATAAAGGTTCTTATTTGAAGGGTGCCTAATGTAGGCCCTTTGAGAGTCTTACAAAGGTGTTCAGCCCTATTATTTGCATTGGGAGCATCTTTCTGGACCAAATAACAAATGGGGAGGAGAAAAGCCGATGGGACCAAATGAGCTTAATAGCAGCAATTAAAAATAAACTTTGCTACCTCTGCAATAAGAACTTGTGTTTCATCATACTGAAACAGGTTCTTAATTGCAAGGTACATTATTTAGGAAAAACAGCTTCCAGGTTCTCAATTTTGCAGGTTCTAAAATGCGTGGATTTACTGTACTACATTTTTTGTGGATTCAACATACAATTTTTTGAGTCAAATGATGAATTCGATACAGCTTTTATCCAAAACCACATCAAAATAAATATGCAAGCTTATTTGGCATAGTGAATGGAAAATCTTTGGTAGCTTTTAGAGTTTGAGATTGAGAGAGTTTGAGATATAAGTGGGGGGCTTAACAGAGAGGGGGGCTTATTTTAAAATCTTGCTCGGAGGCGAGGGGCTTATTTGAGAGGGGGGCAAAACAGAGCATTTACGGTCGACATCCTATCATGAAAATCTTTTTTAAATAATCTTCAAATTTACATGGTACGCTTCTTCCGCTTTGACTGTAATAAAAACACGAGACCGAAGAAAAGGTCGAAAAATCGAGGTCAATCCTATCGCAAAACTGACGCTTTTAAAGTCTCATAAAATCGAGATCGATGGTATCAAAAAAAAAGGATCAAAGGTAGCGGTTATTCGAGGCTATTTTTTATCCATATAAGCTTCTTACAATACATGTTTACCTACTCTACATATCAATACTATACAACTGCACAACACTACAGGGACAATAACATGAGGAGCAAAATTGCATGGCTACTCTATGTTCCTACATATAACAAGAAACAACGTACGCTATTAGGACAATAAACAAAAACGAAACAAAGAATACATACGTGGCTATTCGAGGCAATTCAAAAATTAATATCAAAAACATCATGCTTCTGTCAAGCATGAATGGGTTTGTGTCTATTGAGATCGCTACGTTGACCAAATTTCTTTTCCACAAAATCACAAATTTAAGGTTTCTCTCCAGTATGAAATCGTTTATGTTTTTCACAACAATCTTTCCGACTGAATCCTCGTCCACAAAAATCACAAATGTAGGGTTTCTCTCCAGTATGAACTCGCACGTGTCTTTTAAGATTGCCCAATTGTCCAAATCCTTGTCCACATATATCACAACAATAAGGCTTTTCTCTTGCATGAATTCGTTTATGCAAACCGAGCATGTTACTGTGTCTAAATTCTTTTCCACAAATATCACAAATGTATGGTTTCTCTCCAGTATGAATTCGTTTACGCGAAGTTAAATTGTTACGTTGTCGAAATCCTTTCCCACAAATATCACAAATGTACGGTTTCTCTCCAGTATGAATTCGTTTATGCGAACTGAGATTGTCACCGTATCTAAATCCTTTTCCACAAAATTCACAAATGTAAGGTTTCTCTCCAGTATGAAGTCGTTTATGTGTTTCACAACTATCTTTCCGACTGAATCCTCGTCCACAAAAATCACAACTGTATGGTGTCTCTCCAGTATGTATTCGCACGTGTCTTTTAAGATTGCAAAATTGTTCAAATCCTTGTCCACACAGATAACAAATATATGGTTTCTCTCCAGCATGAATTTGTCTATGTTTATTGAGACGGCTAATGCTGGCATGTTCTTGTCCACATATATCACAAATGCAAGGTTTCTCTTTTGTATGTATTCGGTTGTGAGCAATGAGTCCGTAATTCATGCGTAAACCTTGTCCACACATGCCAGAAAAGGATGCTTTATCTTGAGAATGAGTTCGTTTGTGAGTAATTAGATTGCTACTTTGACCAAATCCTGTCCCACTTACACTATATGGGACAAGTTTCTCACCAGTATGAATTCGATTGTGTACGTCAAGGATATCTTTGCGACCAAATCCTTGTCCACAAAAATCACAAACATAAAGCTTCTCTCCGGTATGAATTCGTTCATGTCCGTTACGAGCTCTGCGGTCACGAAATTCTTTCCCACAAATACCACACATGTAAGCTTTATCTCCAGCATGAATCCTTTTATGAGTACTGAGACCTCCACTCTCTCTAAATCCTTTTCCACAGGTATCACAAATGAAAGTCTTCTCCCGGCCATGAATTAGTTTATGTTGATCAAGGATAACTTTGCGACTGAATCCTTGTTCACATATATCACAATGGTATGGCTTCTCTCTAGTATGAATTCGTTTATGTGCATCAAGAACATCTTTCCGACAAAATTCTTGTCCACAGATATCACAATAGTAAGGCTTTTCTCTAGCATGAAGTCGTTTATGCGAACTGAGCTTGTTACTGTGTCTAAATTCTTTTCCACAAATATCACAAATGTACGGTTTCTCTCCAGTATGAATTCGTTTATGCAAAGTTAGAGTGTTACAGTGTCGAAATCCTTTTCCACAAATATCACAAATGTGCGGTTTCCCTCCAGTATGAACTCGTTTATGCGAACTGAGATTGTTACTGTATTTAAATCCTTTTCCACAAATATCACAAATGTACGGTTTCTCCCCAGCATGAATTTGTTCATGTGACTTGAGATGGGCAATTCTCATAAATCCTTTTCCGCATGTATCACAAGTGTAAGGTTTCAATCCAGCATGAAGTCGTTGATGTGTTCTGACATTATTTTTCTGACAAGAGATTTTTTTCCGCTTATGTGAATCGAGGTTGCAACGTTGCTTAAATCTCTTCCCGCATATATCACAAATGAAAGGCTTCTCCCCAGTATGAATTCGTTTATGCGAAGTTAGAGTGTTAAACTGTCGAAATCCTTTCCCACAAATATCACAAATGTACGGTTTCTCCCCAGTATGAATTCGTTTATGCGAACTGAGATTTTGACTGTGTCTAAACCCTTTTCCACAAATATCACAAATGTACGGTTTCTCCCCAGTATGAATTCGTTTATGTGACTTGAGATGGGCAATTCTCATAAATCCTTTTCCACAAATATCACAAATGTACGGTTTCTCCCCAGTATGAATTCGTTTATGTGACTTGAGATGGGCAATTCTCATAAATCCTTTTCCACATAAATCACAAATGTACTGCTTCTCTCCAGAGTGACTCCGCTTATGCGTAGTGAGACTGCTATTGCAAGTAAATTCCTTTCCACAAGTATCACAAATATAAGCTTCTTCTATGAAATCATTCGGTTGGTGTTTGTTTTGATTGCTATCGTCACTAATTTCCTTTCCAGATATATCATTAGCGTTAGCTTCCTCTTCCACCTTGACTTGTAAATCAATTTGATGGGAACACAATGATTTTTCAACATGATTCGACAGCAGATCTTTTCCAAGTATGGAACATTCATAATGTTTCTCCTTAGAATGCACTTCTTTATGTCCATCCAAATCATCTTTCAAAATAAATCCTATTCCACATACATCACAAATGTAACAACTTTCTCCAACGTGAATGCTTCGTTTATGTTCATCGAGGCTGCCACTATCATAAAACCACATCCCGCACACGTCACAAATATAATCTATCTCCCCAGAATGGCTTTGTACGTGTCTGTCTAAATCATTTTTCAGACGAAATCCTACTCCACATGCTTTACATTCATGAGACATTCCTCCATCATGAAAATTTTGTTTATGTGAGTGGAGATTGCTCCTATCGCTAAATAGTCGTCCACATACATCACAAACGAAAGTGTCATTTCCAGAATAAAATAGGTTATCATTTGTCTGATCATTTATATGGTATGCACAATCTGTATGTCCTATTCCAAATGTTTCTAACGACCTGGCTTCCTCTTCAATGTTGATTTGTGAATCACTTTCATTGGATATCATAATTTCGTCAACATAGCCACAATATCTTTCAGGCTTCACTGAATTCTGAGCTTGGACATTCCCATAAGAACTTTCTCTGTTTCTCAATGGTATTTGACTTCGGGAGGTCTTTGTCGACAATTTGCCATATGAAGGCCCCTCCATTATAGCATCTAAAATTCAAATGACTTCGTTTATGAATTTAATTGAGTTCGCTCATTAATTAAACGTGAAAGGAAAATGGATAAAAATGATCATATTCAGGTTGCTGGTCTTGAAATGTCTTGGGATACCCGGGTGGGGTAAAGCAATTCTCACACTGTGTTGATTTAGCTTGTCAAGTTGGTTACCTTGTTTCGGAGCATGTCAGCAAGAAGACAACACAAAATTGCAAATTCCCAATCAACATTCTGTAACGGAGCAATTACTTCAAAGTGGAAAAAGTCGTCTAAGGTTTGTTTACATCTATTTAAAATCAAGTGATCAATCTCCAACCTCGCTCCCAGGATGTTCTTACGTCATATGCTGATCATGAAGCCGAATGAACACCTTGGCACACTTCGATCAAATGCGCCCAAGAAAATGGGTGCAGTAGCACCAATAATGAATTTCACTTTGAGGACTTTATTTAAACTATTTTGACAGTATTTGAACAATAATTTGGGTTGGCAAGTGAGTTTAATTTGAAAATATTCTGGGTTTGTTTGGAGCGAAAATGGGTCTAAGTTCCAAATTCGAGAAACTTTCATCGCAGCTTCAAAAATGAAATGGCTCGTTATTCTCCGAAATTCGGTGATAAGAGGCAAATCATGGTTGAAATGGCTGAAGAGTGCGGTTTCCTGTGGAATTCTGACATGCCGCGGTTGTTCTACCGTGCAAAGCGAAGTTACCAGGCAAAAGGGAGTTTAAGCCAATCAAATTGCTGAACGGGTTCTTGTATCCCAGAGTAGAGGTAGGGCAACGAACTCACTTTGGGGACGAGATTGATCAATCTCTTGCTGAAACATCTTTTGAAATCATTGGCACCTTTCTTGTCAAGATACCTTGTGCCATGAATGCAAAACACAGCATAACAATAACATCTCCTACGGGTATGACTTGAAATAGGTAAGATAAACAGTAGCCAATTTAGTCTACTTAGTACTATTCCATGATCACGATTTGAGAAAAAGAACCCCCCCCCCCTTCCACGTTTGGAAGCAAAATTGATGAAAATGATACCCTGTTTTGAAGTGGAGCATACCCAGTTCAGCAGCACTTGGGTTACCTATAGGAGCAGCAATGACCTGACACTTTCCTGCAATAGCTGAAGATCTGGGCCATTCTAAGGATTTCAATTTTCAAAAATGAGTAATTATACATTCATATATAATGAGTAATATATAATTATCAACAATGAGTAATTATCAGTTATGGTCAGTTTTAGATGACAAGATGGGAGATTTGAAATCTCACTTTTTGTGACATTCTCCTCCAAACCAAAGCGTGCTCTCCTCAGGAAGTCTTCAAAAGAATGCACCAACATTATCAAGGATATCCTGAAGCTACCAAATACCCTCTTAGACAATTGTATAATGAATGATATATTTTTGCTTTTTATCATAGTTCTATTAATGGCATTTCAAAGAGTAGGCAAGAGGAAGAGACCTAGGGGGAGTACTTTATGAAGGAAGTCATGTGGCACTGCGGAAAACTGCCTCACACCCTAGCCCGGTCGCATAAAAATTCCTTCAAAGTTACAACTCGTTGCATGAAAATTTGTGCAAAAGAATGTACGATCAATGGTTCTAACAGAGCCCTAAAAATTTCCATACCATGTCACATAATTTTTTTTTATCAATTACCATACCCCTGTCCCGTGATTTTCGCCACAAAAGGACATCCTATCACATAATTTGACCCTCATCTCATCAGGTCAAGCACGGAAGTGCACCAACACCCCTTGGGAGGAAGATTATGTGATCAATGCATTGTTGAAGTTGAGAAGGTAGTAGTATATAGTTGGGAGCTCACGCCAGCCCCATAGACAATCCGCCGTTCCTAGTGCGCATGCGCCAATGACGTCATCCGTCCGGATCGACCTTTTGTTGCAGTAACAATAGTTTCCATAACAACAAACACTCAATTCAATCTCAAATCAATTCTTTTCATTATCATTATTATAATTAACAAGCAGCCGCAGTTAATCTATATGAATCTCTAATTCCTCCTTTCCCAACACAAAGAAAACCTTCCTCCCCTTCATCATTTAAATACAAAACTACTACATCCCAACATCTACTAATTAACCAATCCTCTTCTAGTTTTTCTTCTTCTGCATATTCAATACTCCAACTCTTTAAATCTTCATTCCCTTCCCATAACTGTTCTATTCCATCCAAATTGTTTTCCAAATCTGTCAAACCATTCAAAATCCAACAACCTGCCATTCCTTCATCTTCTTCTCTTGGAATTGTACTTCCACACAAATATATCCACAAGATTCCTTCCTTCATCTCTGTCTCCACATACACTTCTCCATAACCATGCCAATAATTATTTTTCAGTATGTCACCTCCATCAAACTTCATAGATTGATGTAATCCATTAATTGTTTCTGGTGCATCTTCATATCATACTCCTTCCTCCATATCATCAACATTGTACGTTGCCCATTCCCTTCCATTTTCCAATTCTTTTATTGCTTTCATACAACACCCAACTGCAAAAAAACGTAACACTTTCAATTATTTCTATATTATTATTACCTAAGAGATGGTATTTATTTTCATATATGGCTTCATTACAAGGAGGACGTCGACGACGACGACGACGACGACGACGAGGACGAGGAATTGGTGGTCGAGGTTTTGGAGCAGCTGCAGCAGCAAAAGGAATATTACCATTAGCAAAGCGATTTGCTGTACCTTTTATTAAAAAAGCATTGTTACCAGGCTTAGCATCTGCTGGTATTGAGGCAGGATTTACAAAGTTATTTCAAGGTAAAGGTCGCAGAAGAAGAAGACGATAATAATAGTCATCATGTCATCAAATTTAAAAGGTCGTGGTGTTGGCATGGCAATGGCAGCTGCAACCTTGGCACCTATGGTTGTACCTATGGTGATGAAAATGATGGGTGGTAGAAGGCGGAAGATTAGAGGAAGAGGATTATTTCCAAAGGGATCATGGGGGAGGATTAAAGCAGCTAAGAAAAAAGCATTTCCTCAGAAATTACCCAAGGGTACCAAATTCAGTGATATTTTTTTGCCAATGAAACGTTTGCAAATGTTGCAGCAAGCAGGAAGAGGACGAAAAACTCCAAAACGTCATGGAGTAAAAGCAAGTTGGATCAGACCTCATACGAAACATCGCCGTAATACTCGGTTGTAACTTTTATCATATCAGTGTATTTGTTTTTTATTTCTATATCTAGACAGTACATGCCATTTTTACAAAGAAGTGGCATATCATGTAATTACCAATATGCCTTCATCCTGTCGTTCATTGCAAGGTGGAAATTTTTTCAAAAAATTTCTTGGTTTGGTTACAAAACGTTCAAGAAGATTTAAAAAAGAAGGGACAGCATTTTTTACACCTCAAAAAATTGATCCAAAAGGGGTGAAATATTTTCGTGGAAAAGGCAGACGTTTTAAGGCTTTTGGTAGAGGACCAAGTGGACGTGGTAGACGTGGTAAACGTCGTTCTAAAGTTTACAAGGATCATTGGTTCGTTAAAGGTCACAATCGCAAATCTCATTGGAGAGGAGGACATCAGAGATTTGATTAACAACAATATTATTAAGGGAAAATGACAAGACAACGACGACAACAACGACGACGACGACGACGGGGAAGTTGTGGTGTTTGCAGCGGCAGCGGTGGTGGTGGTGGTGTCTACGGAAGAGGTTCAATTTACAACATTCATTTGGCTACAAGTCTCGCTCGGAAATTTGCTAATAGAGGTACAAGGAAAAAGCCAGGTTTCAATTATAAAAGTATTGGAGGCAAGGGTCGTCGTTGTTGATGTTGAAAGAGCGCATGCGTTGAACACATTGCAATTATTACATGACACTCTTATTTAGTAGTTATTAATGTATGGATATTTTTAGTTTGGTGTATGGGTATGGCGGTTGGTCTCTTGCGCTGCAGGTGAGTAGGCTTTGAAAATATATTTTGTACCCTTTTCGTCTTCGTTCGTTCGTTCACCTGCTCGCCTGCTCTTGAGAGATGATTGCCATGCCCATACAACCCATCATATACAATTATTTGCTTACTTTTGCTGTTATTATGACATGATGTTTTTGTCGATGTAACCAAATGCACGTTGAAATAGTGTCGCCATTTTTCGATCATTCATTTTAAATACTTGACTTTGAAGTTCTTTCTTTGTCTTGTCTTTTTCATATTTGGATTTACAGTAGAAGAAATGTTATGCAAAGAATTTGTATGCTTCCAATGGAGGATCACGTACGGACGATGTTATGTTATACAAGAAGAAAGTACTGTATTGTCCACAAACATTTGTATTGTCATCTTGTATTTGATGATCCCAATATCTGACACAACTTGGTTGGTGTGATCCTTGGGTCTTTGTTTCATTAACAGCTTTTTGAAGTCCAAGTTGTATAAAGTTTGTGATATTCAGCTGTGAAAGTGCTTTTAAAGTATCAAAATTAAAGTAATTTAAAAAATGATACATTGAACGAAGAAGGATTTCGAATTTTTTGAATTCAACTTTTGCTTCTCTGCCATAAGAATCGAAAAAGTAGGATATTCCATTAACATCAAAGTATAATGCCTGCCAGTGTTGACCACCATTTTGATGTGTTCCCGTATTGAGAATGTATCCAAGAGGAAATGTTCTATCATCATCAAATTGCTGTCTAATCCAAGTGAAGAATTCTTTACCATTATTAGTACTTGCATTGTTCCTATTGTTAAGTTGTTCAATAGCATCAATGTTTATATCACATATTTTGCGAACATCATCTGAAGCAAGAATTGCTCCAAAGCTGCGCTTTAAACTTGCATGAGAAGAAATACAAGATAATATTTGACGACCATCCATGATTATCCAAATGTGATTAGGCAAATGTGATTATTACAATGTGATTATTAAAAGCAATGTGTATATAACTAAATACGCAATAAAGCATAAGTAATAAAAATTCTTTATACAGTTTATAAAAAGTTTTTGGAGATTTGTCCTTCGTTGCTGATTGAATAGTTGCGAGAGGAAAATGCATGAATCATCCATGTATAGTTGTTCGGCCACACAGCTCCTGGTGATAATTCACAGAACAATTCAATGTTTCCCGTTCGTCTGTCTTCGTACAGTGTTCCATCACCACCTTTGCCCATGAATGTTAAGGAGAATACGTAGAATGGATATCCAGTAGTTCTTTTCACTGGATCATAAGTACCAGGAGGTTTTGAATCATTATCAGTTATGCAATGACGATTAATCATTGGATTGGTCATTTTTGCAAAGATTGAATTGGCTATTCTGAACCATGCTTCAGAATTAGTTTCAATTGGATCGGCTCTCCACGATTGACTATTGATCTTGATTTCTAATTTGAAATCATTGTCAGCACCTGCAGCTGGTGTGGGGATTGGATACATTTCCAATGGATTCGTCTCATATGTGCCAATGATTGCTTGCTTGTCTCGAAGGGTTACAACAACCATGTCTGGTACAGTATCCAGGTTCAGAGGTGTCTGGCATACTTGAGAAGTGTGGTTGATGGCAATTGTCCGGATCTCTTGATGATTGAAGAGAAATCTGTCAGGATGATCAATTGTGTATGTGTTGATGTATTCCTCTGTGAGTTTCTGAGACAATTCATATTTGTAGAATCTGCATTTGAAATCAGTGATGCTGATTTTCAATGTTCGTGCAAAAGCTACAGCTCTAGCGTGATTTGCTGCTTTTACGGCGGCGGTTCCAGTGAAGTAAGATTCATCGGCAACGGTTACATAAAATTTTGGCTCATTTCGTGTCAAGGTAATACCAATTGAATTGGCCATGCTGAACAATGTGTCATTGTTTGTGAAAGGATGGTTAGGTGTAAAACGAACTTTGACTTTTACTCCTTGCATTAGTGTTCTGAAGAAATACAAAGCCTTGGCATTGACGGAAGTTGGAGGAGTTCCATCTTGTTGTTGAGGTATGACAATTTGATTTGATAGACTTCCAGATCTTTCGAAAATAAACAATTGATCGAGGAGATCACCTTTCATCTCTCTGGTTGCTTCAGAATTCAATAGAATGTCCATGTGATCAGAGAATGCTTGATTCAATGTATTTAGGGTAAGGTGCTGGTTATTGATTTGAAAATCAATGTTTTTAAAGAGTGATGGTACTAAATTGTTGACAAAAGAAACATGATCACTCCACCTAGCATTTGCCTCCATATTATTGTTGATCACATTATCTCCTGCAAATACTTGCAATGTCATTTCAAAGCATAATGTTCGTCTATCCATAAATGCAGGAGCTTGACAAGGGATGTTTACGAATATGCTTTCATCACCTGTTCCAGGATTTCGAGATTGGGCAGGAACTTTGACTTCCATTATGCTTTCATAGATTGATTGAACATTGATTTGAGGTTCAAATATCAATTTTTCAAATCCAGGCTCGCGACCACCAAAATTGCGGCCTCCTTGTGTTTGTGGTGTGTTTGAATAGTCATTGTTCATTTGTGGGGCCTGTGTGCCAAGAGCTTCCTTTACATTGGGATGTGTGGGGTTGAGTCCAGCACCAATCAAAGCAGCACTTTGAGGATCTCCTTTGTACATTTTTGTTGCAACAGCATTCGAGTACATCATGGCTTCATAAGCATCCATGTTTCTTTTTCGAGTAAATGCTTTTCCTCTGAATGGCGGGGGAATTCGACAGTAAGGAATGTGGGCAGCTTTGGGATCTCGAGTAATATCATATATTTTTGCTGTTGAAGATGTTGGTGGGGAACGTCCATTTCCTATTAAAGACGTTTGCTGCTGCTGTTGCTGCTGTTCTAATAGTAGTTCACTACTTCTTTTCTTTTTGCGCTCAGCTCGTCGATAATTCCGTAATGTCATCATGGCTTTATGAGCTGAGCGGTTCCGCTTCTTATTGTTGCCGGTACCCATAGTAGTAGTAAGTAGTTATTTGAGTAACTTCTTATCTTCTCAGTAACTTATCTCTCCTCTATCTGGGAGAATTCCACGATCAATGTAATTTTTAACTGCACTTCTTGGATTTATGCCTCTTTTTCTTCTTGATGATCTGGGATGATGTCGACGATGACGGTGACGAGGTCTTGTGAGAGCCACACCACTAGTACTAGCTGCAGCAAGAGCAGCAGCAGGGCTAATTTTTCTTGCTAATGATGTTTGGGTGGTTCGTAGTAATCTTTTGCTTTGTCTTCTGTGATGTCGTTTCTTTTGCTGTGGAGGATTTGTTCCAAATAACGTCTTAATTGCACTTTTGGTTTTTTTACTAGTTTGCTTTACAAGAGCACGTTGTTTTCGTGCAATTAGTTTAAGACCTTTTCTTTGTACTCTTCGGGTAGTCTTTTTTGCAACTCGACCAACTTTTTTAGTTCCAACTTTGACAATTTTCTTTGCTGCTTTGCGTGATGATTTTAACAATGAATTGAAAATTGAACTTCCTCCCTTCAATACACAAGTAGCAGCAGCAGCAGCAGCAGCACTTCTTGCCGTCCGGTGACAAGGTGCCATTTTTTTTTGTCTTTGAGTATTTAACGAACTCTCTTTATTGAAAAATCCATCATGGTAAGTGGTATTTGTACTCTATCACCATATGCGTTACGAGGATCAACATTGAAGTTTATTAGTGATGACTCTGTTATTGTGTTGTATTCTATTTGATCACATTCGAATTCTATTTGGATAACACCTGAATCTAATTCGACAGTCTTTGTAGGGTCGTTTGGTTCCAAGTTTGCCAGACCAAATCCATAAACCGGTGCAGGAGTATGGGCAATTAATGGCGATTGGTAATTTCCAATGTGCGTCCATTTAACCAACGTAGAAGATGAATAGAAAAACAAATCACCAGCATTTAAAGGATTTATAGGATTTTGACCTTGAAGTGTAAAGAAATCATATTGTGAATTTCCACTTTCTGTTGTCATCAAGGCTTTAAAATCATTTTCTTTACCATTAATTACAGGTATTTTTGGAAATAACCACAAATGATAGTTTAATTTTCTATCTGCTTTTGTAATATTATTTTCCTTCCATTGTGGAGTTATTATTATGGCATCTTTGTCTGTTTTCCATTTAGTTGTTGCATCATCAATTTGAATTTTTTCAACTTTTCCTGGTGCAATAAAGGTATTTTGTCTTGCATTATAAATGATGGATAATTTACGTCTTGTTATTGTATTATTGTTTGATGTGTCAATAACTTCTGGCGTTTTTGATAAAGTCTGGAAACCACAAATGTTTTTCAATATTGAGCCAAAAGCAATGTATTGAAGAGATAAAGGGACTTTTATTTCCATTATAACAAATTTTCCACCATTTATTCCTGTTTTATTGCATACAATGTTGAATTTAGGCATCATTTTCAAAGGATCTTGCCATATTTCAATATTTCTTCCAAAAAATCTTTTGTTTGGATATTGATCCCATATATCAACACCCATGTATTCGAGACTTTTTTTAAAGTTGTCCAATTCTGTTGTGTCGAATAGATTGTTTAGAACGTGAACAAATTGTGTTGCTGTTAAGTTGTAAGTATCAGTTTCAGGGTTTATCTTATACCCTAATCGTGGAATGACATTGAGGAGGTTACATCGTAATACTGGGGCAGCTTTATCCGTTACTGAAGTCATTCCACCTGCAAATTTATTAACTCCAACATAATTGTAGTTGCTTTTGAATTGTCGTTTGTGAATGTCTTCCAAAAGGATTGCTTTAAAATAATTATGAATTATGAAAGGAGGTGAAGTATGACTGCCTGCAAATGGTTTTGCAAATTCTTCAATGTCTGCCAATACTGCTAAACCGTTTGGATACCAAGGATGTGTATTTCCATCTTCTAAGATTGGCCAAAAGCGTAATGCACCATAATCTAGTTCAATTTCATAAAGATCATATACATTGTTCCATTCTTTTGTTTTGGCATTGTTGGCATTAGGAAAATGAAAACAATGGTCCAAGTGTACAAATTGTACTTTTGATAATCCAATTTGCCATTATTCATTAGGAGGTATTTCGTAATCTTCTTTTGTCAATAATTCTCCAGAATCCAAAATGAATTTACAATCAAATCCATAAGTACCAAGTTTGGTCTTTTGTTCAGGATCTATTGTTCCTTTTATGAAAAATGAATTGGTATTTTGAGCAAAACTCATTTTTTCAATTATTAACTAGATAATGCATGTCCAAAAGGTACACTCAAATTAAAATTTTTGAATGCTTCATATTCCATTTTCATTGTCTCATTACATATGATGATTTCTGCAGCAAAAGAACTAATTGTCGGTTTCAAGTTTACAACTTTCTGCAACTTGGGATCATAAGTCCAACATCCAAGTTGTAATGTCTCACAATCAAATGGATTATTTGCATTTATGTCAATGGATACAAATTGTAAACGTTTATTAGTTACTGTAAACAGCGTATCACTAAGTTGCATCATCGTTGCATCATCAAGCATATGAGCAGGTGTCAAAATCTTGTCAAATATCAATAAGCTGTCTTTACCATTTTGAGGGATTGGATACGATAGTGCTGAGAGTGAATGTTTTTTTTGGTTTTACATTACTATCCAAAGTAATGAATATCAATTGTGTTTTCTTTGGATTTTCAATAAAGTTTATTGATAATTGACCAACTGCAATATTCATTGTTTCATAAGAGCCACTCCATAATGAGTTGAGAGATGTGTCAACTCCCATTATGTCGCAATTAACTAATGGTCCACCATAGGGATCATCATCATCATCATCATGATCATATCGAGCGATAGCACAAGGTACATCAAGTTCTTTAATCCATACTTTACGAAGAAAGCGTTTTTCCAATCCTAGAATTCCAGGTTGGAATAATTTGTTTGCACTGTATCTATAATGTTGTTGATTATTTAAAAACATTATTGATTTATCATTGCTGCAGCTCTCAATGTTAGTAAGATGGGATATCTGTATGATTTTAGACGAACTTCCTTCTTCTTTAAAACTCTGTGTTTGAACTTTGATAATTTCTTCTGTGTCAGATGAAGATGTGAGCGAAGTTGTCTCTTCGTTGCAAATGATAGTGTAATGAAATTGTATAATTTCATTTCATTACTTAATGGTACTTTGACAGGAACATGGTATTTACTGTAAGCATATTGATGTTTTATGCCAAGGGGAATTTCTTCACTTAGCAATGTCTTCTCCCGCCGTCCACTATAAATGTTATCCTCAATAAAATCTCCAGTGATTGTAAATGTTACTCCAAGGGGATAGCGAATGTATTTGCTAACAGACCATGAAATACCTCTTGTGAATTGAAGCATATTAGGATTTGATGATCGTGGTAGGATGTTGATGTTATTCCATTTTTTTGCATCATCATAATATTGAGCACGAAGGGAATCTCCACTCTTCAAAATGGTTACCACAAAGTAATCGCTGTATTGTTCTTTTCTTAATTGTTCTTGATTCTTGAAATGATAGTCCAAGTAAGTAGTGTCAGTCAATGTACTTTCATCAAGATTTCCTCCTTGGAAATTATCATCATCCTCGTAGGATTGATTAATTTTTATGAGTAACATAGGTATTTGGTAATGAAGCAATAGATTACCCCAAAATCCTGATTCTTCAAGAGTTTGATCATTTAGTATTGTTTTCAATTGGTCAATTGGAGGTTTTTCAAACATCTCTTTTGAGAATTCTTTTACGTTCAATACTGGAATATTGCTATTGAATTTAGGAAATGATCGTCGGTACATGGGATTATCATCACTTAAATCCTCTACTACATTTAGACCAAGTAGAATTTCCAATGTTCTACTCATTCTAATAATTTCAACATATCCACGTTCATTCAAAGGTGTTGTTGGCAATATCCTGTAATCCCCATCATCAGTTTGACTTCTGTTAATTTCCAATTCAAATAGATCATTTGCTTCATCATTAATGTTGGATGCTTTGGCAATTGTAAGTAGAGGATATATATCTACCATTGTAGTCAAATGTCCCATGAATTGTGTTCTGTTGACATATTTGCAATTGAAGAAATTTATAAATTCATCTGGAATTAATGAAGCTGCTGTTTTTCCAGTAAATAAAGCCTTTGCCTTATCTTGAGGAAATGATATTCTCGGACATTCAGAAATTGTGTTATCATAATTTCTTGCTGTAAAACAACTATCATACAGCTGCTTATAAGTATTGGAGGATGGAATCTGAAGTCGTTTGTACCAAATTGAACTTTCTACCAAAGGATTTCTATCAAAAGGCACAGAAGCAGATAAAGCACTAATATACCAAGGGAATCTTCTATCAAATTCAATTCCATCATAAGGATTCACCCTAAAAAAATTTGGATTGTTATCTTTAAAGTCATTTGTGTTTGATATGACTTTGAAATTGACAACATCTTCTCCTTCTTGACCTAAAGCGTTGCTATACATTGTTCCAAAGAAAAAAAAAATTCAATTTACAATTACAAGCTGACAAGAAATAAACCATTCCAAACAATCCAAGTATGCTGAAAAACTTCCACCTTTTTTGCAAGAAGCTTCAAGTTTTGTGCAATTTGGACTTTTTCCAAAAATGTCTTTGTATTCTTCGTTTTGCAATATTTGTTGACCTCTCCTCCCACTAAATGAAGTCAAGGAATGCTTGAAATCAAGTAGCAGTTTTTCAATAAATTGTTGCTCAACATTAGTTGTCCTGGTTCTTGCATCATCTGCATTGACAATTTGCTCATTTTCCTTACAATATTCATTATAAGTAATACACATTCCTGGATCTTGGTGATAATAACATCCATATCGCATGCCAAGACAATTTAAACAGCCTGGCTCACAAAGGCTGTATTCATCTCGTTTTTGATAATCTCCAAGGTAACTACATCGACTTTGGTGTAAGATACAAGCTCCTTTTGCTCCATAGTCAGCGCATGCGATCAAGAGTTGATTACAATCAATGCATGGCATGTCGCAAATGTGTTCTTTCCATGTATCAATTTGAGGTTTTGTTGTTTCAGGTTGTGTCGTTGCTGCCGTTGTTGTTGTGTTGTGGTTGTTGTTGTTGTTGTTGTTGTTGTATTGCTGTTGTTGTGTTCCATCAGGATTACACCAACATGAGGATGAGGAGCAACAACATTCTCCACCATCTTTCATGATTTCTTGGACAATCAAAATAGTCTTTTCATCTAAATGATCTCTTGATTCTTCTGTTGACGATGATGATGATGATGATGATGACAAAAGAATTAAGCCAATGGTTGTTAAAGCAAGAAAAGTAATCAATAGAGCAACTGCAACAATAACATCCCATGTAAGACAGTCTGTTAGAATACTTTTAATCTTTTCCATTCGAGTGCGGATATCATAACTAAGATCATCAAAGTTAAATCTAAGTTCAGCATCAAATCTTCGAACAATTGCATCCAACAAATTGCGATCTCGTTCTTTCAATTCTCGTTGTTCTCTTTTTTTGAGATGAGCACGTTGCCGGGCTTTGTCAATACTGCTATAGTATCCAATTCCACTGGGCATTGTTGTTGTGTCATCATTATCATTATGATGAGGTTTTTCTTCTTCATCTCTTTGTTCTTTACTACTTGAAACAATAAAATCTCCCGATGATGTATGCTTTCGACGACAACGAGGTGTTGTTGTTGGTGTCATGTCTTCTTGTTCTTGATTATTATTGATCATCTTGGTGCTGTTCTTGAAGATATAAGATAAAGGTTGTTGTACCAATAGAATTATCTTCTTTTTCTTGAGTAGACCTAGATTTGAATACTCGTAAAGGAAGAGATATGGGATTATGATAGGCTAATGTTTTTATTTCAATGTATTGTTCTCCGTTAATAGGTGACTTAAAATTCGTCTTCTGAAAGTAGTTGTCTTTTCCAGTTGCAAGGTGGATGGCAATTGAATTTTATTTAGTTCTTTCTCGTTAAAATACCCTAAAAGTTTTTCTCCTGCCAAGTCTTTGAGATGATACACATATGGAATGGTATCAGATGATGCAGTGTCCACTTGGAATATTTGATCATTCCATAATCCTTTATGTTCTTTTGTAAATGTTTTCTTTTCTTTCTTTATTAAAACATAATCTCCAACTTTGAATTTTGGTCGTGGTGGTCCTTTCATTTTTTTATTATCCTTTGTTATTGTTGTTGCAATTTTTCTTTTTCGAAATTTCTTTTCTTGCATTTCATTATATGTGTAAATGTTTTGTCGAGCTTCACCAACATTTACAGGATCTATCTTGTCTGGAGCTATTTTAGTTGTTCTACCTTGAGTTCCATTTATGCCAGCAATTATTTTTGGCAGTGCATCCAAGTATCGTATGTGACCAGCATCAATGTATGTGAAGAGACGGCCTTTCAAGGTTCTAATTGCTCTTTCTACTATAGAACATTTTATGTCTTTATCTTTAGTAGTAAAGGTCTTTATTCCTTGTCGATCATTCAAGTATTTCTTCACTTCACCTGCTATAAATTCACTTCCTTGATCAGTGTATATGAATTTAGGTCTACTTGTCGTATGAGCAAATATTTCTTTGAATGCATTTATGACTTTTGGAGGTGCTTTTGTTCCTCCGAAAATTGGTTCGCAATACAATTTCTTTGTAAATTGATCTACTAATAAAAGAAGATAACGAACATTTCTATTCATTCTAATATTTGATGATGACATATCTACCAAGTCACCTTCCCAAATTTGATTAGGATTAAATACAATAACAGAACGTCGAATTTTTGGCTTTGTAATTCTACTTCGTTTTGCTACTAACAGATCGTGTTCCTTCCATTTATCCACATCTTTTCGAGTTAGTGAAGGAATTTTCACTTTTGCATGGCGGAAAAATGTTGGTAGTCCAGCAAACGAACCAGGAAAACTAGGATCATAATATAATGCACTTAATTGTTTAAATAAGGATGATGAATTATTATTTACAGCATTAACATTGTTTGTTTTTTTTTTATTTGTTTGTTTTTTCACCATGGTTACTATTTATGATGAGAATGGTGACGCCTCCTCCTACTACTGGTTGTTTTGTGTCCTCTTCGATTTCTTGACTTGCTGCTATGATATCTGTCATGATGACTTTTGTGCTTTTGATGTTGATGTAATGATTTTCTGCAATGAATCTTGTTCTTTTGGTTTTTCTGTAGGTCCATAAATCCCTTTTTCAAAGCTTTAATTAAAGGATATATTCTGTAATATCGCGTGTATATTGTTTCCAGTTTGTTCGCTATCCCTCGAGTCATATTGACCAGTTGTTGATCTTCAAGTGATTGTTGTTGTTGTTGTTGTTGTTGTTCTGGTGGAACACCTCCAGTTGGGCCATTGTTTGCACCTTCTTTTGATTTTTCTTTATCATAATTAGCACCATCATTGATTGATTCTGAAGAATTATCATCATCAGTGATTGTTGATTTATTATCATCATCATCATGACTATCACTATCATCATCAACATCACTATCATCATCAAATAATTTATCTAATCCCAAACCATCAAGAATTGCATCAACTTTAAATTGTTTTCTATCATTCTTGAAATTTGCTATGAGAGTTTTAAAGATTTTCATGTACTCATTTTTCCCATCATCATTATTGGATGATTCCTTCCTTCTTTTTGAATCATGTTTTTTTCTTACATCATCATCATCATTATCTGATGAAGACGAAGACGTATCATTATCTTTATCAGTATCATCATCATCACTAGTACCTGATTGTTCATTATCATCATCATCATCATCATCATCATCATCATCATCATCATCATCATCATCATCATCATCATCATCATCTGAATATTTTCGCTTTCGACGACCTCTCAATAATGATAATGATCTTCCTTTCTCTTGTTGTCTATGACGTTTGTTGAAAAAATCATACAATTCTCTTGCCTTTTCTTGTTTTTTCTCTTCATGCTGAATATCAATTAAATCCATTAAACCATTGAAAACTCTTTTCTTTCTTTGTCTAATGTCATTGTTCCTTAAATAAGATGACGATGAGGAGGAAGAGGGCAATGATGGAATAATTTGGTGTTGTTGTAGTTGTTGATCGTATGCTTCACCACCACCATTATCATCATTATCCAAGTCATCTTCAAGAGCTCCATGACTATTAAGTCCATTGCTGATGTAATTATTGTAAAAATGAATATGAAATCCATTTAAATACCATTTATTTGAGTTCATCTCACATCATTATTTTCGTTTCTTGCGATGTGGTGTTTATAATGATGGAAAATAAGGAGGTATTTCTCCTTTTGCAATTTTTGCACGTCTCCTAGATCTTGTTTCTGCTGGACTTGGAATTGATGGGGGTCGTGGAGCTGGACTTGGATGGTAGAATAATGGATCATAACCTTGTTTAGGTGTTGCTGGACGTTTTGCATATAGCAAAGATGGAGATTTCAAGTATTTTTGCATTGATTCTCGAAGAGTCATAGTTTTAGAATAAGGTGAGATATAACTACCATAACCTGATGAACGTCTTGGTCGACCTGCTGGTGTTTTTGCAGTTGGTTGTGGTATTCTACTAGGACGGGCAGGTGTTGATGATGATCGTCTACTAGTAGGTGTTGTATGATGAGCCAGAGTATCTGGGGTTGTTCGCATTGTAGTAGAACCACGAGGTGTAGTGAAATCATCATCATCATCATCATCAGGACCAAAGCTACTAGTAGTTGTCCTACTTCTTGATGATGATGATGACGGTGTATGAAATGATGGTGGGAATGGTGTCGTTCTTGTTGGAGTAGAATGATGATATGGCTTTCTACTAATTCGAGATCTTCGAGCTGTTTGACTTGTCATTATTTTCTGTCTTCTGTCATGTGATAATGATGCTTGTCTTTGTTCTAAACGAAGTTGATGCTTCAAATATGTATTACCAAGATCATTTTGGACATCAAACCCTCTTCGTCGCATAGCTTCTATCATCTCTTTACGCCAGTAGGTGGAGGTCCACTTATGTCTTTTGTTAAATAATGAACAAGACGAGGTACGTCATGTGGGTCTTCGGAAATTTTTTTCCCATCAATAATCAAGTGACCACGAGAATTAGGCGTTACAACTCCATGATGTGTTTGTAGAAACTGCTGAAGACTTCGTTGAGCATGATTCTCTGGTAATGTTTGCGGTTTTTCATTCATTGATGAAAAAGGATTTGTCAAATAGTTATTATATGCTTGTACTTCATTTTGCATTAAGATATCCTTTCGTCTATTTCTTTCAATTTGTAACTGCTGCAATTGTCTCATAACATCTGGGTTACTTAATTTACCACGACGTAAAGCTGCAATTTGACCATCAATTTTATCCGATTCTGAATCTGACAATTTATTTCTAATTAAGTCATTTATGTTTTTGCTATGTGCTACTTGTTTATATCGCTCTGCCTCTCCCATATGAAATTTAAATAAATTTGGATTATTAGCATGGGACCGGGCAAGTTCGATATGTTTCAAAGCTTCATTGCTCTCTATGTTCTCAAAATGACTTTCTATTGTTTTCATAACCATGGATACAATAGGTGAAGGAATCATTGTCATCTGACCATAATGTTGTGTTGTTTTTCCTGGTATTACAGATGAGGCTTTGGGCGGACCTGGTCCTGGATCAATTGGAACACTACCTTTTCGAAGTTGATGGATGTAAGAAGGAGGTCCTCCAAATGGATTCGCAGATTGTTCCGAAGGAAAAGCCATTCTTCTTCTTCATCAACTAACTGTCCATCATCATCATAATACTCATACAGCAGTAACTACTAAATAACTACTGATTACTAACACATACGACTGGATTATATAAATGTTTATGTTATCACTTGTTCAATTGCAGACAGTTATCTTGTTGTATATTCAGGTTTCGACATGTTCTTTAATTTGTAGATTGCTCTGCATGTTCGTGGAAATGGTCCAAATCTAGTGAATTGAACAAATGTTGTGTAGTTGAATGTTGATCTCACTTTTGGATTTCCACCCATGACCATGGGACGTCTTCTTTCTCGTCCTCCAAAACCTGGTCGTTTTAACTGGACACTTGAAACATACCAATTACCATTGACTGTCTTTAGAGGATCTCCATTGATTCCACGACCCATCTTGCTTGTTAGTTTTTGCGTGTAAAAGAAACAACTTTACCAGATTTTGTCTTGAACGATACTTGCTTGTTGTTATGCCTCTTCTTTTTTCCCCTCCTTTTAATTTTTCTAATTTTCCTTCTTTTGAATTTGGTTTCTTTTTATCTTCTTCTTTTGATAATCTTTTCTTACAATCTTTGCATCTAAGAACACATTTCATTTCTTCTTCTGGTTGTTGTAATCATTCGTTTTCCAATGATGATGATGGTAATTAATGGAATAACAAGAAAACCCAACAACAATGATGACACAGAAGATAATTTGCAACAACTACTGCCTGGTCCTCCCAAAGGAATCCAACACCAAAAAGAAAGACAATATGTTACCGCACAAACACCACAATCATACGACATTAGTACTTACTAATGTCTAATCTTGAATAATCTTCTGCAAATATAGGATTAAGATATGTATGATGAATGATATCATTTATATCATTTCAGTGACCTCTGTTTATATGTCCAAGATAATTTGATTCAAATTCCTGAGAATTGACATAAGTTCGAGGTGTCCCAGATCCAATTGCCAATTGTTTGCTTGTTCTATGATGACCAAGATTTCCATATATTTTTGTTAAAGGTTGTTGAGTTCTCCTATTACGATCAACTCTATCTCTGTATCCAACAAGACCATGCATTGTTTCAGTTGGTGCAACATCAACAACTGAATTATGAGTGAATCTATGAGATCGACCACTAGAATGACGTCTCTTCTTCTGATGCATTGTTCTTCTTTTTCTTCGTCCTTTTCTTGTTTCTTGTTTTGTTCTTCCTCCGTTACCAACTTCTTGTTCTTCACTTAAGCCTTTTTGATGTCGAATCATTGAATGCTTTTGAGCTCTCCATCCAATACCATAACCCTTTATACCTCCAAATCTAGTTCCATGAATAATTCTTAGCCTAAGATCAGGCATGCCATAACCACTTGGCTTCTGCATTTTGATGTGACATTTGGTTATTACTTGACTATTGTTAGCTCTGGGGATAATTATATGTTATTGTTACATATATCACTGACACTATTCAAATAGTCTCTGTTAAAAATTCGGATATCTGCTTGAGACTTATCACTTGCACAATAAGTGTCTAGGATTTCTCGTAAACTACCTCTGATTTGAGCTCTATTCCTATTTCGAAATAGAAAATCTATATCATCAACATCATCATCATCATTGTTATCTATGTCTGGAATACGAGGAAATGGAATAGGAGGAGCTTGACGTCTTAATCGAGGTTGAGGAGGAGGTCGAGGAGGCGTAAAATCATTATCTGGCGACATTCTTGGAGCTGCTCGTGCTGCTGGTGGTGTAACAGCTGGAGATCCAGGCACTAATGGTGCAAATCCAGGTTCAGGAGAATGCATCATAGCAGGAATTGGTAAGTTATTATCTCTATAATAATTTAATAATATTCTTTTTCGTTGAGGAATTGCAGCTTGAAGTAGTTGCTTTCGTTTATGAGGACTTAGATTTGGTAATGCTCTGATGAAATGACTATTATAGAAATTATGACCTGGAACTGGTTTTGCACGAACTCTTTGAAGTCTTTGTTGTCTTCGGGCTTGTCTTGGGGGTTGTCTTGGGGGTTGCTCTTGTTGTGGCACTGGAACAACTACTGGTGCTGGTGGAACATATTGTGGTGCTGGTGGTTGAAACATTGGTGGACTTTGTGGTAATGGACTTATACTTTGAATTGGACTTATACGTTGTGGACTAATGTCTATTTGTTGACCTACTGCTGCTGCTGGTGCTGCTGCTGCTGGTGGAGCCATAGAAGGAAGGACTAATCCACCAACTCCTGAAGTTTGTGATGCTGCTGCTATTTCTTGAGCTGTACACGAAGGTCTGAATTGACCTCGTTGTACTTGAATTGGAATAGGTCTTACAGCCATAGGAATATTAACTGGTGAGCCCATTTGTTCTTGTTGTTGTTGTTGTTGTTGTGGAGATGGTGATGATGATGGTGATGCTTGGGAAGGAGATGGTTGAGAAGCTCGGAAAGCAACAAGGAGATGACCTGGAGTTGGAGGTGTTTTTGGTCGTAAGTTATAATTACGAGGGCTAACATTAGAAGCTGATGATAATGATGATGCTGTTCCTTCTGGACTATAAGTTGCATCCACTGCTTCATTGTCTCCAAGAGAAGATATTGTTTCATTAGTTGAAGGATGCGTAATAATAGAACCATTTTGTAAGACACTATCAACCGACGATAGTGGTGACAATTGAGCCACTGATGATAATGGTGACAATGATGATGATGATGCTTCTGGTGAAGATCCAATGTATGATCCATATATGCCTGCAATACTACTTCCAAGACTTGGCCAACTACTGCTGCTCCTGCTGCTGCTAGTGCTCCTACTACTAGCATTGCTACCGGCATCACTTAATCTTCATTGTTGTTGTTGTAACACAGGTTGTTGTTGTTGTTGTAGAGGAAATTGAAAATTATGCAATACATAAAATTCATGATCATCTAAAGCATGCGGACTAACTGGACTCAATGGGGTAGTTTTCTTCTTTTTATGAGGTCCATTTTCATCATCATCATCTCCACGACCCAAGAAGAACTTTTTATGTTGCCTTTTCAAATTAGCTTTAATTAGCAATTGTTTCAGTAAAGAACATTTTTCTTTTCTTTTGAATCTTCCTCCTTTTAATCTATTAGTAGTAGTAGTAGACTTTTGACCAAAACAATATGGTCTTGAATAAGAGGATGACAAAGTATTACTAGAATTTACCAACAATCCCATTCTATCATCAATCACTCTACTACACTTTACTACTACTACAAGTGCACATACATACATAATATAACCAACCCTACTTGTTAAGATACATCAAACTCACCATATCAGACATCAATAAGTCAGTCAATCAGTCAATCATAATCATCATCATCTTCATCTTCATCATCATAATCGGAAAAAAGTGATTGATAATCTTGTTTATTATCTCCACCAGTAGATAAAAGCCATGGCCATACTTTTCCATAAGTATTTAGCTTGTCACTAAGTTCTCGTCTAAGGACTTCATGACAAAATCCTTGTCTTCGATATATTCCAATTGATCCTAGTCCTGTTGGAAAAACTCTTTCATACAAATATCCATATTTTTTCTCCAAGGCCAACAATTGTTTATCGCTCATACTGGCAGGATTGTCAGAAGGATATACTTCATCTTCATCTTCATCATCATCTTCATCTTCATCCTCTTGTTCACAGTAGCCATCTTCCTGATCTTTATCATTATGATCTTGATTACGATCTAATTAAAAAGTAAATAATTTTATTGGTTTATTGAATATACCAAATTTTGCACTTTTTTTATCTCGAATTAAATCATTGGCCATTATTAACAAAGAATGTGGAGAATCTGGTCGCAAGTTAATTCGGATATAAGGATAATCTTCTGGAGATGATCTTGTGAAAAAATTCCATATTTTCTTGAACATATCACGTCCTTCACTACCATTTGGAAACATTTGTAAACAAAGTGTGCGTAAACGATCTTGACGAGGTGGATCTCTAAAAATGTATTTGTAGTCACATTGTAAACTAATGGTCTTGGCAAATTGTTGCTGAGGATACATATCTTGCCATAATAAAAAGACATTCCATTTTTTATGATGAGATTCTCGAGTTAGTACATTTGAGATTGATTCTGACTTGACCATCTCTGTCATCAAGTCGTCAAGAATAACAATTGACTTCTCTGGAATACTAGTTATTCTTTCTATAACTGCTGCATTCTTCAGGTCACCCTTGAAATATTCAATTTTTGGTATTTTTACATCTTCACCATAACTCTTGTAGTTGGCATGCATAATCTGATTGAGTTTGTGAAAATCTTTTCCATTTTCAGTTCCATATATCCAAAAAATCCTTTTTTCATATTCTCCATTTTCGTCTGTTGTATAACTTCTCCATTGACTTAGAATGTCTAATAATAATGTTGTTTTTCCACTTTTTGACTTGCCAACAATCAAACAGGAAAAAGGAACTTTTAATCGTAAATCATAAGTTTTTCCTGCATCTTTTATAAGTCCATTCTTGTAATCATCAAAATATGATTTAATGTTATAAAAATCATTTTGATTCATTGTTTTCAATGGATTATTAGCTTTCAATTGGTGACGTAATCGTTCTCCTTCATACTGTTTATACAAATTATAATATTCAAATAATTTTGCATGTTTGGCTTGTGTTGTCAATTCTTTGTTCTCATCATCATCATCATCATCATCATCATCATCATCATCATCATCCATATGTTTTCGTTTCTTTTGTCTTGTTTGACGACCACCACCATACAAACATTTTCCTTTTGATTCTTCAATTATGTTGTCACTTGGTATTACTAACTTACGTAAATCTTTGTATTTTATTGCTTTAGTACTATTAGTAATCGTATTATTATCAGTACTAGAACCATTTCCAGACAAAAAACAAGAGAATAATTTAGTTTCATCCAACAAAGGCATGATTGCAATTTCAACTGAAAGATATTTGTACTTACCATTAGTTTTACCATTATGTGGTGTTGATACAACATTCTTGTCTGGAATAGATTTTTCTATTTCATCATCTGCATCATCATCTGCATCATCACTTGTACTAGGTCGAATTGGGCTAGTTTGAGGTGACGTCACATTGTTGATTGCATCATCATCATCATCATCATCATCATCATCACTACTACTATATGGACACAAATAGACAGGAGGATCTGATGGAGAATATGGACGTTCTTGTTCTTCTTGTTCAATGATTGTATTATCATCCTCTTCAGCCTCATCGTCTATGAATGGATTCTTTTTCTTTGTTCCTTTTCTTTTCTTTGTTGGTATTGTCTTCTTTGGAGGCATTTTTCTCTTTCTTTTTTGTTTGCTATTTTCATCACTTTCTTCATTATTCTTCTTTTTTAATCGATCATAATGCATTTTTGTCATTAATGAATTTGGTAAAGGATTACCACCTTCTTCTTTGTTGGAATTTTCCAAAATTTCCATGATTGCATTCTTCAAACCAAATTTCCCTTGTTGAATTTCATCTTGTCGTGCTCTTTGCATTGCATGGGCAACATTACGTATATGTTCATTACGTGCTCGTTCAAATTGTTTTTCTGCTTCCTGTCGTAATCTCTCTTTTTCTTCTTCATTGTCTCCTGGTGCAAATGAAACTTTGGGTTTCTTTGGTGCTTCACTCTTTAATTTATTCTGCATTTGAACAGGCAAACTAACACCTCCAGACAAATTGTATATATGTTCAGGAATTGGAATTGGTTGATTTGTTAACGCCAACTTTTCTATCCATGCTTCGGCGTAATCATCAACATCTTTTCCATTCTTTGGAAAATTTGCATCAGTAGACATCAAATCCAATGCAAGAGCTAAATACAAAAGAAAAAATGTTGATGATTACTACCATTGTCTTTATTATTGTTCTTGGTGTGCAAATATCATATTTGTTAAATCTGTCAAATCTAAGTTTGTTGTTATAAAATCATCATGGTGTTTAACAATACGCTCGTGTTTTGTTTGTTCTCCTCTCATTATCATTTCATCATCCTCATCTTCTTCTTGTTGTTGTTGTTGTTGTTGAAATTGACGACGTCGTTTGCGAGATTTTTTTGTTGTTTTCTTATGTCTATTTAATGTTTCCATTGTCCAATTGGGTAGTTTTGCAGGTTTTGCCTCTAACAGATCAGCATCCAATAGAACATAACTTTTTCCAAGATACATTCTCCTAAAGTTCGTATTTTGACAAATGGTACTATTTAACACTTGACCTTCTTTTGTAACCAAAACGCCTTTCAAACTGTTCTTCAAACGATTTAATTGCGTACCTTTATTGATTACTTCTATCTTGAACAAATAGTAATCACTAAATAATCCACTATTAACTGCATATCTATGGCATGAATATCCACGAGCAGGTTCTAAGATTTCCGATGACGATAGAGGATTATCAGTCAAATCACATATATAGCATCGTGGTGAAATTATCGTATTGCAAGATATACAAGTATTGGAAATTTCTTGTTTCATACTTGATGTTTTGTAAATTGTATCTAATTTACCACTTCCATTTAAAATTTTTGATGAATTGTCAATGATGTGAGGAGAATTCTTGTACATTTGTTCTTCCAATAAATCTTCTATATCATCATTTGTTTCTTTGTCATTCAATAGCATCCAATATTCTGTACTTCCTTTTGCCAAACTTGCTTTCTCTATGCATTTATCCCGCCAATAATTCGACAAACGTAATACAATTTCAGCATTTGACATTGTTATTTTATTACTTTGACATCTCTCCAAACATTCATTTCTTGTCAATAGTTTCATTGTCAATAATTCATACAGAATTCGCAATTCTACTTCTAGGATTATAATACAATTCCTAACAGTAAGCTCTTGATAACCAAAAGCAACATTACCCACTTGATAAGCATCTCCCCTTAACATGGGAAAATAATCTTCATACATTTGCGTTGAATTGAATAGTTGATGAAGAACTTCAAAACTATATACTTCCATATTGCAAGGGCATGTAAATTTGAGAATAATTGTTTCCATCCTACTAGTACTAATCCTACTCTATCATCTATTAGTTTACTTACCCTCACAAGTTGTCATCTTCTTCTTGTTCTTGATAATTAAATTCTTTTTTCAGCAAATTAATGATGAATTGTATTAGCAATTCTTCTTGTAAGGTGAAAGACCAATCAATCAATCTTTCTTTTGTCTTGTAATCGAAGATCTCTAATCCTTTGTAGGAGTATTGACGATGAATACAATCAGGACAATGTAGTTTAGCCAAATGACTTATTTGAGTCTTGAGTCCTTCTTTAGTAGAATCCAAAAGCAATTTCTTTATGGAAAATACATGTGACTTTGATCCCAGAATATCCAACCAATCAAATGAATAATATACTTTATTCTTTGTTCTTTGCCTCGTTCTAAAAGGAGAACGTCGAAGAAATGCTCCTTTTCTTTGCTTTATCAAAATTATCAACTTCAATTCAGACGTACAAGAAGATAAGGGGCAAGTCATGTCATCATCATCATCATCATCATCATAATCATCACTACAACAAAACAAAACAATCAATGGTATTTAATAAGTATCGTTAATTAAGTGTTCATTCATTGTCTTTTTCATCATCATCATCATCAACATGAGCACGAGCATCCTTCTCATCATTACCAACATCAGCATCAACATCATCATCATCGTCATCATCATCATCATCATCATCATCATCATCATCATCATCATCATCATCATCATCATCATCATCATCATCATCATCATCATCATCATCATCATCATCAGTTGTTAAACAACAATGACGATGTTCTTCTTTGTAACTTTTCTTTGATGACGCAATTCTTCTTCTTCTGCGACAACTCCATTCTTTTTCCTCAATTTCATCCTCTTCCTCTTGCTCTTCCTCTTCTTCTTCATCATCATTATTATTATCTATTTGACTCATTGCTTGTTGGAATCTTTTCAAACTTTGACCATCACCTTTAACCATGTGACCACTTTTGGTCTCACCATCAAGCAACAGCAATTGAATAGCTGCATCATTACCATCTTTACTACTACTGCCTTCATTGATCAACTCAACATTTTTCAAAGCAGATATTGCACTCCAACATTCTGATTATTCAGGTTGCCGCTTCCCAATGACATCTTCCATGAATTTCGTCACAGGATTCTCAATTTTTTTGCCAAAAAACTTTGTATCATCAGTCTTGCATTGAAGCCAAATTTGTTTCCCAAGCAATCGCTTGTTCCACAGCCAATGTACTCCAATGATATTCTCATGACTTCCACGATCCAAAATCATTGGTGCAATTTTGTAAGCTCCTGCTGCATTCTTTGTCCAAACTTCAAAGTTATGAATTGGATAGACTTCATAATTTTGAGAACAAAAAAACGAAGGGGAAGGCATTATATTAGCAGCATCAGCAGCTGCAGCAGCATCATCAGCATCATCATCATTATTAGTTGCATCCATCATGAGATTTCGTCTGATGTTTGCAAGTGTTTCATAATGCTTTTGAGATTGTGAGAGCTCATGTTTCATCATTGCAAGAGGATTGTGTTGATGAGGATTCATCAGCTGCATGAGATTGAGAAGATCACTGGCTGCATCAGGTCGAGACTTGAAAAAACCATAAAACATTTGCAACATTTTCAAAGGATCATATTCATCCTTTTCTGGATTTTTGTAAGCAGGAGCACTTTGCTTGTTTTTCTTTGGAGCCTTTGGAGGATCCATGCTTGATGTTTTTTTTACATTTGGAGGAGTTTTTTTACAAAGAACAGCATCTCGATAAGTTGAATTTTTATTCTTCGTAGATTTGAACATATTGTTGATATTGTTGGTTCCTTCAATACCACCACCACCTCAATAATCTATGATTAAGATATGATAGAATGATGTATCTTTATCCAACTTATTGAATGATCATGATCATTTCTAATGAAGTACTTGCAATCATAACAGTTGTCTTTAAATGTTTAATGGAATTGTATGAATACCATCATCCAATACCAATCTTTTACAATAAAATGATGTGCTACATTTTTTCTCTTGTTCATAATTTGTAAATACATCATTTGTACGTTTCATTCCTCTGTTGGTAATGATATGACTTTGACCCTTATGCAAATCATCTTGATAAATTTTGAATATGCTTTTATATGTGCCACCATCATCATCATCATCATCATCATCTTTTGTCTCTTGTCTCAATCGATCTGCCAACTTATACATTTCTCCTTTTTGAACCCCTTTGCATGAAAATTTTACTTTGCCATTTTCAATGCATCCATTAGGATCTTCATTATATACAACATAAGATTTTGCACATAATGCAACCATATTAGTTCCTGTTGCTTCAATTTTGAATAAACCAGGTGTTCTTTCTCCATATTTAGCACTTGGTGTAACAAAATATTTGTGCTTCTCTTGTTGATAATATCTCCATTTATTAGGATCAACATTGTCTTCAAATTTTGGTCCATTCTTAAAAGCAATGTAAATACTATCAGTATCTGTACTCATGAAATAATATGATCCCTTTTCTAAGACTGAAAAGCAAAAGTCTATGAATATGCGCATTGTATTCTTTGATCCATCAAAAATAACATTTGAAATTTGTCGTAGTTGAGTATATAATATCACATCCTTTTCATTGGAAACTTCCAATACGTTTGGATTTACTACTTCATATCCTTTAAACTTTTGTCGGCTTGCCAATTCTCTCATCAATTGTCGTTTCGTTCTTCCTGGACCTCCTGGACGTCCTCGAGGTTGAGTAACAACCATCTTAATTTCTCTATGTTTCTCTACATTTGTTATGCAAGAACCAAATGCTGAATTACCCAATAACTTAGCCATTGTTGCAATGATTGCTTTACTAGGATCAGTATCACCTTGCATTCGCAAACGAGTAATTCGATCGACAAAAGGTTTAAAAATTGGAAATGATTCATAACGAATAAAAGAATGAATATCTGTAACATTCAATCCCATTGACACTAATTGACGAATAGATTCACAAGTCATTCCAACATTTTCACCAAAATACGAATCAATCACCATTCGTCTACCTCCTTCTGGAAATTTAACACCTAATTTAGCAGCTACTCCTTGCATATACCGACCAATATCTTTCATCTTGACAACGGCATGCTTTATTATTGGTGCAAATTGTCTATAACGCTCTTTCAATTCATCAGGAGTGTATATATCCACAAATACAATTCCATCAACTTCACCCTTCAATATTTGATTCAAAGTAAAATTTACCGTAACCAAAGAATGATTATCATTCCACATTATCATTTTCGATTCATAGTCTTGAAATTTTGCAATGCATTCTTTGTATTTTGAATTTGATCCTTTTATTCGATTCCAATCACATTCTTTTACTCGAATAATTTGATATCCACGAGAAGATGAAGACAAAACCTCATCACGAATTTCATCCAACGCTCTAACTTGGCTACTAGTTAAATTAACTTTCTCAAATATTACCTTGCCACTACGATCTTTCTTTTTCCTGATATACCTAGAATACTTATTTCCATTTGTCATCTTCCTGCAAAAATCAGTCTTATCACAAGCATGATAAAAACATCCGTCAAATTCAAATATTGTCCTTTGATCTTGCAGAAATCCATCTACTAGGAATGAATTTGGTGCATTTAATCTTATTCCCAATTCTTCATATCTTTGCTTAACATACTTTCTTTCTTTTGGAGAAAGTGCAAATCTCCATTCCCGAACAATTAATTTCTCTGGATAATCAACTGCTTGAATAGTATCAAAGTATTCATTGGCAATTTTGCTACTCTGACGTCGTCTTCGTTGTATACTATCCTTCTTTCTCTTATTCCACTTATTCGTTGGTTCCAATTCATTCTTTTTTAATAAAGGGCAACTTTCATCAAATTTTGTATACAATGTTGGACGTCCAATAAAATGGTTCTTTGCAAAACTTGACAAATACAAACTACATGCATCATAACCAACGATATATGGATGTGTTTCTGGGTTTTCACGCATCATAACAATTGATTGACCACCAACCTCTGCTTTTCGAAGAAGCTTAAAAACATCTTCATTGTCTATGTGGTATATTGTTCCAGGTGGCATATAACTGGATAAAATTTTCTTTGCTACACCAGGTAGTGAGTAGCAAGAAAATAATGGATTGACCTTATGTTGAAATAATGCCTTCAAATAAACTGATATTGACTTAAGAAATGGTCGTACGTCCATTTCATTATAAAACAACAAATAATCCAACATGTTTTGCCAACCTTTCCTAGTCCAAGTTCGTTTAATCAATTCATAATATTCTTCACCAGACATTGGTCTATCACATCTCTCGAGTAATTCTTCTTTTGATAGATGAAATAAATTCTTTTTTTTAACATAATCATTTATTTCTTCTTCCAAAACATTTTCGTCTTTCAATCTACTCCAAAAAGCATCATATGGTGGAATGCTTGTTGTTGTAAATAACTGTTGATAACTAGTTAGCCATTCATATGGCCAAAAGAATTTTCCTTTTATCTTTTCTTCATCTGGATCAACATTTTCATTCTCATCCTCCTCATGATCATTATTGAAAGCTTTCATAAAAGAACGCAAGTTTCCTCCTGGACCTGTAAATTCTCGCATGTCTTTCAACATGAATCCAAAACATCCAGGTGTTGTCATGTTTATAACTTGAATTCCAATATAAGAAGAACCTTTTTTAATCATGTGAAAATGATTACTATCTGTTGGATGCCCATCAACAACAAATATCTCATGAAACAAATACGGCTTAATCAAAGGAATGTCATATTTTCCACTATTGTACCCAACAATAACAATCATTTCCAAGAATCTCTTGAAGTCCCTCATCAATTTTATTTCTTCGCTAAGACTTTTTACCATTGTATTACCATCAAATGCTAATTCATTGATATTCAATGTCATTGCACCATCTGCTGATGGACCATCACCTGTTGTTCCTGTTCCCTCAGCATTATCATGTTCTTTCGGATATACAATTTCCATTCTATTCCTTTTCAGATTATCATTCATTAATTCATTATCATCGTCAAATATGATATTATCATTGTTCCAAATGTCATCACTTGGGGAATCTATGTTCAATATCAAACCTCGTTCATCAAACCATTCTTTCAAATATGCTATCAAATCTTCATAATCAGTTAAATTTTCTTTTCTATAAACCATTGATATTTCTTTCAAATCATTATAAAATGATGATATTAATTCTTTTGGATTTTCATTTGAACGTGTAACAGCAACTTGATTGTCTATGACATTGCATCTATAAGTACTTGATTGATTGTTTTCTATGAAATTGCATTCTTCAACTTGATTCGTTCCAAAGTTATATGCAACCACATAAGAAATGGGTATATTCTCCAAAATATAATCCTCATTACCATACAACTCAATGAATTCTCTACCAGTCACTTGATTACCTTCATCATTGTATACCAATGATTCATTTATATAATGATCAATAGCCTCTTGTTCCATTTCTTCAGCAATTGTAAATTCTTCAATTACACCATCATTTTCATTTCCATACAAGTCTTGCATATAATTCAATCTACGTTCTCGAATTTCTTCCATTGTTGTTTTACATAATTTACTTTCAAAATCATAAGTCGCAAACTTATTTGTAAAATAACTTTCATTTCCCTCTCTTGTTAACATTCCTTTCTCAGTTTCTTCATGACTATATTCTAATGGTTTCAATATGTCATCAGGAATAGAAAATAAGCTTTTCATACGTTCTAGCAAAAGTTGAGATGACGCAACAGCTCCTGAGGCATATTGTTCTTTCGGCTTCAACAATAAACACGATTGTTTTGTATGACGTTGTAAATTAGTCAATTTGCCAAATTCAAGACCGCATTTGAAACACATAAATCGATTATTCAATATTGCATCTTTATCCAAAAGTAGATAATAATGATTATCAAAAAATATCAAATCCATTCGTTTGCGTGCATTGTAAACAAACCTTGTCTTGCTCATAGCAGCCATATCAAAGTGAATTTTGCTTGTTTTCAATTCTGGATCATATATCGTATCTATTGTGTAAACATTCACTCTGTATCCGTACAAATGTTCAAGTTGAGGAATGAGTTTAAAATGAACTCCATTAAACAAAGTCTTATCAACTCTTGACAAATTAAAGGTTTTTGCATACAATTCAAATAATTCATTACTCTTTGCTTTAATCTCCTCATTTCTATTGGCAGAGAAAAATTGATTGATTCCATGATTTCCTTCATATATCAATTCTTGAACAGCTATGCAATGAAAAAAACATTTGGTGTCTATGATTTTATGATGATTTGATCTTAATCCTTTATTGCTCCAAATGTACTTCTTATTTGATTTTCGATGCAAAAAATTTTTAATAATTTCTTTTGATCGTTCCTCTTCGTCCATTTCTTCATTATTATCCAGCATCATTACATCACGACTATTTTCATCACCATCATCATCATTTACTTCCAATTGTTCTTGGTCTTCTTCAATGATGTTATCACGATGATAATCATCATCATCATCACAATCATCATAATCCTCATCGTCATCATACTCATCATCATCATTACCTCCTCTCCCTATGGCATTATCAGCAGTAGGGAATATTTGAATTCGTACGTTTGTGCAACGTAAGATTACTGAATTTGAATCATCCAATGCATTTCTCATCAAAGTAAAAAAATCATTATTTTGTACATCACTAATACATTTAGTCATGTCTGCTTGACATGTTATGTTCCATACATTATCTCTTTGCTGCAAAAGGTCTCGATCATTCTCTCGTCGATCATGACTTAAATGACTATTTGCATGCCAATATCCAACCCTTCCTGTGCTTGGAGTAAACAGCATAAATGCAAACATCAAGCTTATTTTGTATGGAAGATTATGTTCATTTTCTGTATAAATAGAATTTAAGATTTCTTCTATTTGTTCCTCAAATGGAATCTTTGACAACAAATGAATATTATAAGTTAACATATCTCTGTCTTCAGTCCTTTGAGAATGAGTCATCATTTCAGACGCATGATCTAGGTAGGCCTTTTTTATCCCTTCTATGGTTGATGTTCGAACTGATCGTACAGAATGTCTTATTATGTGATTATTCATATTAAGACTTTCTGTATCGACTCCACGACCTTGTAAAGTTCGCTTTGTTTGATTGACAACTCTCATAACAGAATCAAAATAATACGGTTGTTTGCTAATAGTATTGTCCACATCATTAATCCAAGGTTGAGCTTCATGCTTCAAATAATTCGTAAACATGTGCATTGATCTCACAGTAGGCGTTGCTTCAAGAGATATCCCAAATTTTCCATGCTGTCGCATTTCATGACGTTGACAAGAAATCAAATCATCGAAACTTTCTTCACAATGTTTACACTTAAAACTCTTAAAGCAATGTTTTGTTTGATGCTCATACAACTGCTTTTGAGTTGGATATCCAGCTCCACAGTAATAACATGGATAGTCATAATGAGTTGAAATGATATGTTGATGTAGCTTATTAGAACATGAAAATCCTTGACCGCAAAAAGAACATTGATTCTCTGGTTTATGAACAATTGCATTGTGACGATTAAAATCAGCTTCTGTCATAAATTTATTATTCCCAACACAATATGGGCAAACATAGTTTGCATGCTGATTACGTTGATGTTCTTTTAAGAGCCATTTACTTTCAAATTCTTCATTGCAGGAAGGACACTGATGCATAATAACTTTCTTATGAACATTCTCGACATGTTTCTTCAATTGAGGCACGGTTAAGAAAACTCGATTGCATTCATTGCAAGTCTTATGCATAGCCTTTTCATGTTCTCTCAATTTAGCTCGTGATGGTGCCAAATGTGTACAATTATCATGAACACATTTCCAACCTTGATTCTTTCTTTGTTTCTTCTCACTTGCCCATCTTTGCTGCTGTTGAGGATGATATCGAGCACAATGTGAACGTAATTGTGTTACCGTACCTCCACTCCATGCGCAATAATTACAACCAATTTTAAAGCCATTGTTATGGTTACTCATGATTATGATGATGATGATAGTAAGTCAACACAAGTAATCATTAAAATACGAAGACAGACAGACTTTTAAATAGAAACTCACCAGAAGAATCCTCAGTGAACCTTTTCTTCTTGTATAGCTTCTTGAATTAAAATCTGAATTCAGATACTATGCTTCAGATCAAGTCATCACCATCACTTGAGAATGAGTGACTTTGTTGGATCATATCACTTCTTTTATAGTCTTGAAATTTAAATAAAAAAAAATACTCTTCAGGTAAATTAGTCAGGTAAATTACTCAGGCAAATTAGCCAGGCAAATTAGTCAGGCAAATTAGCCAGGCAAATTACAAGACAAAAGGCAAGTAAATTAGTCAGGCAAATAAGAAATTGGCAAATAAGACAAAAGGATAGGACTATTATAAATAAGGTAGTGAATATGATTTTAGGCACTCAGTTGCAGCCAGCAGTTGACGAAGAAACATCAATTTGGACATAAGAACAACGAGGCAATGTCTTCTTCAAACGATCAAAAAGGAGAATATCAACAGATTGATCAAGATACCTTTTGGACTAGTCCACAAGTGGCAATTAGTACTGGAGGTTGGAGTCATAAGAAGTTTGAATTGGAAATATTCAAGTGGACTTCCTTTCAACCAACCGATGCAGAGTACAAACGAGAATTGGAAGGAAAAACAGTGAGGATTGGAATCAACGAATACAAGATTCATACCCGACCAGATGGAGAAATTGGTCAAGAACAAAGAGAAAGAACATTCAAACTCAACATTGCCAAATTTAAAGAGATGAAAGGTCATCTTCAAGATTGTGCAAAGACATTGTTGAGTGAAGCAACCTACTGTCTTAAAGAAGATGATCTGTTGCACAAGAACAACAACAACAACATCACTCCATCTCAATGGAATAAGCTAAGAAAAAAATTACATGACAAACTTGCAGCAATTGGTTGGTTTGTGGGATGCTCCGTACCAATAACCCCAGACCATGTCAAGACTGTTTTAGATCTTAGAAAAGAACATCAACTGCACAGAAACCATGGTCAATCATTTCGATGTTCATTGCTGACGTTCAAGAATCCTGCCAACAAACATGCCGATACTGAAGACAGTATGATTGTCACTCTGCAAACCTGCAATGACAAAGGAATTGAGAATTTCCGCCAAAGATTTATGCAAGCTACCAAGCCAGAATCTCGAGTTCATTACTTGGCTGCAACATTTCAACTCTCTGCAGCATTGCAACGAGTTTGCGGTCAAAAACTAGTAGATGCTGACACAATACTCCTCATTGCCCCTGCATTGTTTGCACTCATTGAATATTCTAACAGAAATTCCAATATCTTAACAAAGAACCTACCACTGGCATTTGCAGAACCTATTGAAATGCCCATTGACAACAACCAAGCCATTTGTCTTGCAAAAGATGATGGAACATTGGACAACAAAATCCTGAGATGTCTTCAAATGGAAAACTTACAATACATGAATAGCGCGAAACAATTGCCTCTTTGCCCAGGAATCATTTCATCTCAAGATCTATTTGCAAGACAAGACCAGCATCATCATCAACAGCTTCATCAGCCTCATCAGCCTCAGATAACAATGGGGGACGATAAAGAAAATCAAGTCCCAAGCATTGTTGGATTCTCCTCTGATATTGATGAGATTGATTTTGAAGACATAAATCCTGAGGAGATAAATGAAAACAGTACGATTGTTCAAACCAACAAGGCAGCTAACAAGACAAATAACAAATCATCATCAAAAAGCAAAGTGAATCGCAAACGTCCATCACCACCACCTCCATTTGAAGACAACAACAATACTCCTGTTAAACAGCCAAAACTATCAAACCGAGGAAGAAAAACTAAACAACAACAACAACAACAACAGCCAATTGATACAGCCACAACAACAACAGCGACAATTATTGACGAATCAATGATTGCATCAGTTGCTCAACAATCTGTTGACCATATTCGTCAACAACAACAACAGCAACAACAACAGCAACAAGAATATTTTCAAGAAGAACAGCAAGAACATAATAACAATGATGCTGCATTCCAATTTAGCACACAAAGATTAATTGAAAAAGAAATCAATGCTGCTGCTGCTGTTGCTGCTGCTGCTGCTAGTGCTGGTGGTGGTGGTGCTGCTGCTGATAACATGACCATGCAGACCAATAACAATAACAACAAGCGAAATCGTTCAGGACCATTGTCGCATTCTATTGAACTTTAAGCATAACTTTGATTATTCATCTGAATGTAAACTTTAATGTTCATTTGTAAAACTGATTATAATATTTCTTAACTACACTTAGTCCACCAGAAACTTGCATATGATAAGGCAATTGATTACTTCCAATACGAAAAATGTTTTCAAATGTCATTGGACTAGAACATATGGAACAATCTGATGTTCTTTTTATAGCCTCCTCGTTCATCTTGTCAAGAAACTGTTCATAATTGGGATCCCATAATCCTTCTGCCAGACTATGCATAATGATGATAAACCATTGAGAAGCACGACTTTGACAAGATCCAAAGTGTCCAATCAAGTTCTTTGCAATGAGACTAACATAAGAATGATATTCCCATGAATGTTTTCCACGGCGCTTTGATTGATACAAATGATTCAAAGCCATTTCAATCATTTCTGTAACTGCTTTGTTCATTATCATTGGGGCAAAAAGAGAATGATTCAAAGACAAAGCTCCTAAAAGCATCATCTTTTGAAAATAATGAGATCTTGAACATCGGCAAAAGGCTTTGTTATTGCAGAATTGCTCAATACCTCCCTTATCCGGTCCAACCAAAGTCATTCGATTTATCCTCATAGAAAATGTACAATGAAAACACAAGCCTCCAATAAGAGCATTCTTAGTTGATCTCTTATCTTTACACCTACTTCTCCTAATGAAAGGCTTATTTGTACTTCCATCATGATCTGGACAACATAATTCTTCAATATCCACAATACCATTGATACCGCATGCTAAACATAAATTGGAATATCTTGAAACAAAAGAAGAATCAAACTCCAGAGGTACTGTCTCACCATTTCTATCATCACATGACATTTGACCCAAATGTTCATTTATTAGAACTTTGAATCTTCCAACCTCTGTCTCAGGAATCAACTCAACCATCCTCATTCTGGATAACAAAGCTTTGGCAGTCAAAATCAGCAAATGTTCTATGGTTTCAACTTTAGTTTCTTCTCTCTGATTGCATTGCGACATCCATCCTGCATTTTTTTCCAAATCACATTTATATTTTGCTCGAGCTGGTGAAATTGGCATATTAACTTGAATCAAACCATAATATGTCTCATCATCAACCATTTCTCTGTCAGGACCACTACGTCTCAAACACTTTGGAATTTTGCTTTTGTTACCATCAGGACACCAAAATTCTTCTGCAGCTGATCGTTTCCTAGGTGCTATTGGACGATAATGTCTAACATCATTCTTCAAAACTTTTCCAATACAAACACCAAGTGGAGCAAATCTGGCATTTGCTTGCTTTGAATTAGGAATATTTGTAACAGGTTCATCCATTACTTTACCAGTTGCTGGTATTTTAGGAAGAATGAAGAGATTATCCTCATTATTACCATAACGATTGGTAAGCACAGTTGTTTCTTCAACAGTTGTCAACAAATCACGTTTCTCTGGCATTTCTTCACTATAAGATAAGAAATATGACGACAATCAATATAGCAAATACATTGGTTAAAAATCAACATCATCATCAACAAGGTTATGATGAAGATTATAATCAATCTAAACACTTGGTAACAGAAGTAATTTTTTTCATCAAATCTCCTCATCATGCACTTACTTTTCAAGATTTGCTTGGTAAGAAAATTCGTCTTGGAATGATTGAAAAAAGGAAAACACGCAAGATTGATTTTGAAATTAAATCACAAATCAAGAATGATTATATTGTGAAGCTACGATTAGCCAAACATATCAAATCAATGCAATCCCTTCATCAATTGTTCAATAAATGGAAGATTAGCAGCAAATGGATTCTAAGCCATTGCTTATCATATTCTTTGAGCATTTCCTCAACAAACAAAAAATTCAGAAGATTATCAAACTTTACTGAACCGTACCTTGATGGTTTCATTATTCCAAATGTTCCCAATACCCAAGTGGTAGACTGGTTGCCTGCAATTCTGCAATCTGATGATGCATTATATCCTGTTACACCATCATCATGGGAAGATGATGACGTTGATGATGTTGACAACGTTGACAATGATGAATCGGACGTAGCAAGTGGCGATATTACTACAGTAGCTGGTGATAAAGCTGGTGATACAATTAGTGATAGTACTGGTGAAGATGCCGTTGAAGATGTTGAAGATGTTGAAGATGAGGAAGAAGGAGTTGATATGTTAACAAAGGATGATATTGATGCGATTACCTCCAGTTGTTCATTTGCATTTTCTCCTTCTACAACACAGCCTTCAAAATTCGTTTTGCATTCATCCAGTTGCAAATGTATTAAGGAGTCCATGTCATCCTCATCATGCTCAACTTCATCTTCATCGTACTGGCCTTCATCACCATGCAAAGAATTACTGTCCTCTGATCCATTTCGTCCCATTATCGAATCAATACTGATGAAATCTAGCAAGTTCTCGTCAAATTCAGGATCAGGATCACTAACTATTGGAATTTGTCCAATTGCTTCATCATATTTGAAAACATCACGTGCAAACGAAGATGGTGAGAGACAAACACTTGATGACAGCATTGGTGATGATGATACTTGTCCTGAAATATGGATGAAAAAAATTCAACAAGAAATCTCTGATGATGATAATCACAATGAATCAACTCCAAATAACAATCATCATCGATATAAAATCTATCGTCATTTATACGATGAATATGCAACATTGTTTAAAGCAACGCACAAAAGATTTCATTTGAAAATCTTGGAGGAATTATATTACATTCAACGTCAAAAAACATTAAGATCCTTAATTCTCTTGCGACATGGTACTGATGAAGAAAACAAAAGTGCAAAGTTTCTATGGATTGAATATCCAAAACCTTCATCTTCATTCACCACCAACGTCAACAATGATGAAGATATTGCAGAATTAAAAAATTTTCCATCTTCTATTCATGCATTCCCAATCAAAGATCTTTCAAAAAGTGTCGTTACAAGACCTCATAACAATGAAATCAATATTGAAACTCACATCAAACTTTTCAATGGAACAACCAAACAATATAATAAAGATTTTGATTCAACATGGTGGATGGCAAACAGCAAAACTAACCAAAGAAAACGCAAATATCAACAAAATAATCCAAGTGATGATCCAAGTATCTCCAACAAAATAATGAAACACTAACTAACTACTATTTGAGACTATGATTCTCTTTATTTATTCATGTGTTCACAAAAAACATTTGCATCTGTAAATTCTTGCATAACATTTTCGAAAATAGTCGACATCTTCATAGTTTATGTATGCAATATGCAAAATCAATCGTTCTGTATTCAATGTCTCCTTTCTTCGAATAATCTGACAACTGGGATGGTTAGGCATTGCATAACAAGCATCATTCATCTTCTTCATTTCCATTTCCAAAGAATACAATAAATGGTGTATTATCCGATAATTCACCGTCCTGCATTTAAATATGTCTATCAAACTTGTTCCTCCTCCTCTTATTTCCTTTCGTAACAATCGTTCAAATGCATTGTGTTCTTTAAGAAAATTGTGTCGTTGAATAGCAGCAATACCTCGTTGGTGATTCTCAACATATATGGCAGTTGTTGGATTACTCATCTGAGCATAATGTCGCATGATTTTTGCTTCTTGGTGCAATGCTCCATGATACATTTGCTTTATTGGCATGGCAAAATGATTACGAAAAGTAGCATTTATAGATAAAATCTCTCGCAATTGTGATGTCATAGATGCAAGATATCGAAGCAAATTTCGCACGCCATGAACAGCTGGATTGTATGCGTTCAACATATCTCTGGCTACTCGACGAACATTTCCATTATTTGCAAGTGAGTCATCTAACAATGTTGTTAATGGATCTAAAAGATCCATTTGACCGGTGATAACAGCACAAGTTTTTTCATTATCCAACCATTTGATTGATTTTGGCATGGTATTGTCATCATCATCATCATCATGATCATTAATCAACAACCTTGGATTATCTTTCCATCTTGGAAAATCCATATAAACATTGCCTCGTCGTACATTTTCATTGAACACACCTTGTCTATAAGGATATCTTGTATTTGGAAGATAAACTTCATTTGGAGGTCTAATCCAATTCAAATTAGAACCTCTCAATCTTGCACCTTCTGCTTCCCAATTTACTCGAGGATCCCAGGCACCTAGTTGATCTTCATCAAAAGTCACTTCTCGCCATCGATACCATACCCCATTCATTCTTTCAACCCATTGAGCGTTTCCACCATCCAACTTATCCTTAATCATCTCAACTTCAAGGCTTGGATCAATTGTATATGGTCGAAACAACTCACCACTAAAAACAACAGGACCATTTCCCAAACAAACACTAGAAGAATATGATTGAAAATTCATATTTCGTTCAAAGTTATAATTATGAAGCAAGACCATTGGTCTGCTTTTATCATTTACTTCTCCTCTCTTCAAGTTGCCATTCCATGCATAGTCCCTATAGCATCCACATCTAGTAAATCTATCATGACGACAAATTCCACTTTCATTACCAGTCCTCTGTAGTGCAGGAATGAAAAACTGATTATTACGATTGTATGGCCTAACCAATTGACCTTCTCCTGGATATATTGATTGCCAAGCAAATTCACCTCCTTCATCACGACCATGCCACTTCTTCCTGTTCTCCTTAGCTGATGGTGTTTGACACATTGCGCATTCATTTTCAATGCATGGTTGTGGCACATGAGCATAAATATATTCACCATCATTATTATAAACAAAAGCACCTTTATGACAATAGGTACATGCAGCAGTTTCATCTGGAGCAAATAAAGGACATTCAGCATCTATCAAATCTTGAATTTCCTTACTAAGCTGAGCCTTCAACCATGAATGTTTCACATCATAGATTTTTATCAATTGCTCTTGCCATTGATATCGATCATTCATTGATTCACTACTCCGGATCAAACTATGAAAAGATTGTAATGACATGCGTCTGATTCTCAAATTCTTACTTCCATTTACTCCTCTTCTCAACAACTCTCCATTGACACTAGCTACCATATCATCCATTTGACTTTCCATTGTCTTCAAAGCAGTGTCAACAAATCTCTGTCTCAAAGAATCAGATGCCCCAGAAAACCCTTCATCCAATAATAATCCCAAGGGATTAGCATTTTCTTTTACATCCGACAACCAATCACAACTCAGTATTCCACATTGATAGGCGTAAGAACGTATGTCCTCTACCTGCATCCGATTCAACTCAAAAGCCCACAAAGTACCCCAAATATTCTTTGCTTGAATTAAACGATTCATATCTTGTCTGTATTGTTCCCTAAATTTCTCATGATTCCCCTGAACAATCATCTTATATTCCATCTCACTCTCCATAACCTGATACCTATTTTCATCGCATTTTTCAGAATGACCTTGAAAAAAACCCCTTCTTTCTTCCTCAATCTTTGCAGATTTCACACAACGTTCTTCTATACAATGAAAAGATTCATCCATCAACCTCTTTCTACTACGCTCTTCATAATGCCTTGCCTCTTCATAAGTTGTCCATCGAGAACTAATTCTTCTTCCATAATCCAACGAACCTCCTTCTTGATTTGATTTCAAATCTTTCAAACGTTTATTTACAACATCAACTTTGTCCCTTTGACCATCTTTCAAAAAACGGTTATTTCCACTCAATTCCATTGTTGTTGTTTGACCATGATGGGGTTCATGAAACCTTGTACCTCGTGAAAGCAACATATGGTCCTTTTCCTTTTCCCATAATTGCATTGCATTCCTTGCATGATCACAAACCCAATTCAACATACCACACTTTTTCATATGTTCTGCATCTTGATTTTTCTGCCACCAATGATCCCAAAGATCATCGTACCTATTTTTCAAATCCAATTTCCTTTTCTTATCCTCAACAGCATGTTTTGTCAAAGGATTTGTTGACCAATCTTGCCATAAAATTTCCCATTGTCCCTTGAAATCATCAGTCAATAGCATATTCTCATCACCATCGAACAAAAGATCTTTGTTCACAGCCCATCCTTCACTAAAATCACTTCTTTCAAGCAATTCTGGCATAACATCCCAATCTGATTGATTTTCACTTCCACGCTCAACATCCCTTTGAACCTTTCTTCTAATGATAGAATTTCGCATAGTAGCAGGTAATTTTTTTTCTTTGTCATGAATGTCATCATCAAAACGACTTCCAACCTCTTGATGAAAATGATCTTCTTCAACATCTGAACCATATGCATATTTCATGAACAATCGAAAATCATTCAACTCCTCTTGTATGACATCCTTCCATTGTTGCCTATGAATCAATTTTGTACATTGCCATTCATGATCATCCTCTCCCATGACTACTGGTCGAGCATCTTCATCATCATCGACCATATTGCTGTGAGCAAAAAATCCATTCAATTTATACTTTGACAATTGTTCTTTACACACATCTGTTGATGTCATCAAATTCTCCTTGACTTTTCCCACTGTTGATGTGACTGTTACATCTGACACATTGGATTTAATTTGATGCATTCTTGTATTCAGATCATCATTATCACCAGTTTTATCATAAATAGGTTCCCATGCTATAGGCGGTCCCTCCTTAGTAGACGATGGCGGTTTTTGAAATGTTGACATCTTATTGTCCTCCACCAATCGTCTACGTAATGGACGAGTAAGACAAAATGTTTGATCCAATATGAAAGGTCTATCACTTCCTCCAAATTCAACAATTACGTCATCTGGAGGTACTTCTAACCAAACATGACCAGGACTCTTCCATTTCGTACACCTTCCACCATCTTCAAAATGTCTTACTCCATCCATGTGGTGATGTTCAAGATAGTCGAGTACTGTTTTATCACCATCCTCCTCATGACCATGGCAACTAAGTTTTCCAAAATCTTCTGTAGGATTATGAGCAACACACAAATACTGCTTCTCCATTCGAGGCATGGTTTTGTATACTCGATCATCCAATTCACACTTCCAAAATTCAACATTGCATTGATCACCAAAGACATCAAAATGACAATTATTTGCCGATAATGAGTTTGAAAAATGTTTCATTTTCATTGCAGCCAAGGGTAAATGAACATCATCATAGGACTTTGTCAATGATTGATAATAAAGAGGATCTAGTGAATTCATCCCATTCACATTGTAGCGCCTTCCAATAAATTGAGGTCTTGTAAATTCATTTATCCGATCTTGAAAACCATATAATGAACCTATGTAAAAACTCATTGGTCGATACTTAAATTGAGGATACCGATGATCTACCATCACGTAATTCACATCTTTACCTGGATATAATGGACACTCACCATATTTTCCTTTGCCATAATTCACATATGATAAATCCAAATCGCATCTTCTATCACCCGTGCCTGCCAATGCACCAACAATTTTACCATCTTTATCATATTGACCATATGATTCGTCTTCACAAGCCCTTCGTTTTGATTCAGCTTCAGCATCAGCTATAAAGGTTTCATACTTTAACTTGTCATATTGAATCAATTCTTGAATATCTTTCCATTGAGCATCATAATCATCATCATCATCATCCCTATCATTGATGAACATCTCTTCAGAAGACATGAACGATCCCATTGCCATACCATTGTCATCATCATCATCATTGTCAGGAATCCTTGCTGGAGTCTCCATTGCCAGACTTTGCCACTCACGGCTCAAGTGACCTCAATGCTGAAAATCACCTCCTTTTATAGTAAAAACTCATCAAGTCCGTAATACGGTTTTCACGTAATACGCTCAAATTATTACATTATAACGTATATTAAACATTATCCTGTTCCAAAGCATACACGTACAATAATAATAAATCTTTGGCTATCTGCATCACGTATCAACACTGCGTATCCGCACCGTATCTGCACTGCGTATACGCACTGCATACGCATCATATACGTATACGCATCATATACGTACCATATACGCGTCATATACGTACCATATACGCGCCGTATACGCACTGCATACGCACCGTATACGCATCATATACGTACCATATACGCGCCGTATACGCACTGCATACGCACCGTATACGCATCATATACGTACCATATACCCGCCGTATATCATCCGTACCAAACCCGTAAATACGCACACGCGCACTCGTACCGTATATGAGTTTAAGAAAGAAAAACTAAATTGTTTTAATTCGCAAATTCATAGAAACAAACAAATCTATTTACAATAACTACCATACATTGTCATTTATTGTCCATCATCATCATCCATCGACTCGTATCCCTGATCTTTATAATGCCACTGTCGTCTAATCCCTGCGTTTACACGCCATTCTCTTAACCACCTATTTGCGGCAAGTTTGTCTTCTGCTATTGTTTTACTTTTCAGTCTCATAGCTTCTTTATACTCATCGGATAATGGATTATCTAAAGGATCTTTAAAAACCCTTCTTTTTTTTATGCCTCCAATGCCATTTTTCCGCAAACGTCCAACACCCATCAAATAATCCTCTGTTTCTCTTTGTCTCCGTATCCTTTCCCTTTCTTCCCTTTCCTTGTTTTGTCTTTTCTGTCTTTCCTCTTCTTCCTCTTGTTTTCTTTGTAGATACGGTTGAATATACAATGTTGACCACAAAGCCATCCAACGCATCCCTTCAGACGTATTGCAATACTCCAATCTACGTCTTTTCATGTACGGGATTGCGTATCTTTCTCCCCACCCTGATAACCATTTTTGAAACTCATCCGTATCTGGTGGTGGTGATGACATCCTTCTCTTACGTTTAGAATTGAAAACTGAACCATTGTTTGTTTAAATAATACAACAATGCACCTCTTTATTACAATCTGTATTACGCACGTATTACGCTCCGTAATACAGATCAAGATTTCCTATAAATACCCTTCAAAAACCGTCATTTTTCACCTCCGGGCGATTTTGGCCGGAGGCTATGACCAATTTTTTTTTTTCAGAATGGATGCATATGACCATGATCATACACTTCTTGAGAACATAGCACAGTCAACCTTAGAATCAAGCAGTGGTTGTAGCGAAATTACAGCTCGTGATCGCAACACAGAATGCACCGTATGTAAACAAGATTGGAACACACTAAGCTCTGATCCTAATCAATTGAAATGGCAGAGTACAAGATTATGCAAAGATCATTACCTATGTACTGAATGCTACTACCGTATAGCTTTTGATGAGGTGGGTCAATTGAAACAGGAATACAGTTGTCCAACCTGCCGTGCAAAAGAAACACCTTATACAGACAATGCTCGTGCACATTTTAACAAATGGCGTTTGTTAAAACTCCTCAACGGTGACAAGGAAAGAAACATTGCCATTCAACATGCCGTAATTCAATTCAAAACAGTGAAGGAATTGAAAATTGAAAATCAAAGCCTTCAAGCTGAAGTGGAACAACTTCGCAAACGATTACAAACAATCGAATCTGTTGATTCAATCGAAGAAATTATTGAAAAAAACAAAGTATTGGAGGAGAAAGTCTCAGCCTTGAATTACATAAACGAAAAAGCAACTTCTTCTTCCGAATCTGCTCATTATGCAATGATGCATTCAATTGGGGAACTTTGCAGTTTAAAGAAAAAACATGCCGATCGGATTGCCATTATGCAGAAAGAGATTATGGTACTTCACGATACGATTGATAAAAATCAACAAAAAGCTGAAGAAATGCGTGATCAAACGTCCTCGTTCCAAGATCAACTTACACTCCATGCGTTAAACATACGAGTAGAGCAAGAATTGAACAATGCCTCTTTTTACGCCATGAAAGCAGACATCATAGACAAAATCGATCAAATGAACACGAAAGATGACTTTATACCAGAACGTCTACAGCAAGATATTGAAAAAACACTTAACCATAAGTTTTGCAAAACACTTAAAAAACTCGGAGATCGAACATATATTGACGCTGTTACCAACATTTCATCCATCGCCGTAACCAAATACTTATTGAACAAACCTTGCATTCGAAGTTCGTTGTTAGAAGAACTTGGATCTCATATCCAAAAGGATTGTAACGAATGTAAAGAGGATTGTGGTGGCATTATAAAGAAACTTGAAGACATTGTAAATGGACTCGATACTCTTAATGGATTACACGAATTAACGAAAGAACAAATTAATCGCAAAGAACACAGTATCGTTACTTTAACGCTTCCACCCCAAGCAGTTGGCTTATTGCCCGATGGTACAGACAACAATCTTATTACTTTCTTGCATGAACGTTTGCCTTCAAAATACGCTCATATAATCGATTTTTCGACAAAATTGGGAGTAAAACTACGCGTTGAGAATAATGGTGGAGTAATCATGCGAGATCAAGATGCACCCTCACCACCGCCCTTAATAAAGATTGGCAGCAAGAGAAAACGTACTACTACTGAAAATGATACGGAAAAGATATCCCCGCCAGAAACAAAGAAATATCGTTCAAGTACAACCCAAACGGATACTTCAGAAATTACTGAACTGGACACAATCATAAATGTGTGCATTCAGTCCATCGTAAACATTTCTGCAAAGAAAGAAGAGTTCGAAAGAAAAGTTCAAGTTGCTCTTAAGCTTTGGGATGATCAGAAAAACAATCGAAATACTCCTTGGAACTATGGATTGTTCTATTGCTACAATTGGAACAAGGAACTATTCGCCAAAAACAATGTTTCAGAAATGCATTGCTACAGTATTACTAAAGGGAAGAAAGCACCTTGCAAACTTGAGCACAAATGCATGTATGTCATGCCTAGCGGAAACTTATGTTTATCGATAGATCATACATTCATGCAGCATGCCTTGTTCTATGACATGCCTTTTTGTGAAGCTCAAAATTTGCATTGTTGCGGTATCCTTACTGAAGAACAACGTGATATGGTAGAAAATATCTGTTTAAGTAGAGATGCTAGATTAGGACTTACGAAATACGGACGTACTTGTAATTGGATTTCAAGATTTGGTTTGTTAGATCAATGTGAAGTTCCAGTTGTACAAAATAGTGATATTATTGATGATTCATTTTTTAGTGTTTAAAAAATTGGTAGCCACCATGTTAGAGTTGTGCTTTAAATATCTCTTTTTTGTATCTTATTTTAGACCGAAATTTCTGTCTTTTTTATATGTCTTAATTCTTGATTGGAAATTTGACTTTAATCATAGAGGATGCTATGATATGCTTAAGGGATATGTTTCTACCTACCTACCTGGAGAGATACTCAAAGCATACTCTTGTCTTTGGAAATGTTCTCATTTGCTTAAATACTTGAAAAAAGAGTGAGGTGATTTAAATTTGATGTATTTTGCGCATGCGTAAAATAAAAGATATTGAGGTGTTTGTTGTTATGGAAACTATTGTTACTGCAACAAAAGGTCGATCCGGACGGATGACGTCATTGGCGCATGCGCACTAGGAACGGCGGATTGTCTATGGGGCTGGCGTGAGCTCCCAACTATATACTACTGAAGGTAAGTTGAATACTATATCTATAAATACATGGATTTTGGCCTCAAATATCTTTTCGTTGAATATGTGCATTAAATTTCCAAATCAAATCAGCCGTCCAAGCTGTGCTGAAGACTCTGTTGAGTGCAGAAGTTATGCAGAAGTTGTGCTGACACTATGACATTGTTGAAGTGAACATGAAACATGATCTGGAAGTAGAACAGTTTAAAACTACTGAAGCTTTGATCATGTTACGAAAACTAGCTGAAGACAGGGACAAGTAGAAAGAACATTCTAAGATAATTTGCAGCATTGCATGAGGTGAACAGTGCATGTACTGCAAGCCAGGTATGCGCGATGTATGCATGTATGTAAGTTGTGCTGACCAACAGAAGTAATCATGTTACCATTAAATCTTCTTGAAGGAAGATCCTCAGCTAGTGCAACTGTGCATGACAAGGCACAAGATGGTTACAAATGTTATTGCAGTATCCCTATTTTTGCAATCATATTCTCATTTTCAACCTTATTTATGAGTGGTAGTCATAATGGTGCTCTGAAGGTGCATAGTTACCTAATTTCGAGCCAGGAGAAGGAAAGGTGAGCAAATACATGTGGATTTTATTACAAAACATTTTTTTGCTGATTGTTTAAGTTGATTCTGTATGATATTTTACTGATCCAGTTTTACGAAGGAGGGTTCGCATTCATGCATTTGCCTTTCCCACACAGGCAAAGCAGTAAACAAACCCTTCTTATTGTATGCTGGCAAAGTTCCCCATGGAGCATCACAAGCCAAAACGAAATATAGTTGTGAAAGCTATCGTTCCACCAATCCTTTCTGAGGCAACGTCCACACGTATCCAGATAATTTTGAAGATGCTTATTTTCATCCATTTTGGGTTGGCGTCAAACGTAGACGGCGTATTTGGTCAACGAAGAAAGAGCTTTTCGAAAACGATCTCCAGATTCGACCTTTTTGAAAACGCTGTTTCATGTTGTCCTGTGGATGGGTGAAAACGGACCTTTTTGAAGACGCTGATGTCACAGCATAGATTTATGACGTATCAGAGCAAGCGCACAGGTCTTTGGGGATCAAGCAAGGGCATTTTGATTGTCTGTTTTCTTTTATCGAAGTTTGAACAGCGAAGTTTGAATGTAGCAGCGTCTTCGTATGGACGGGGATATTTTCGAAAACTTTGTCGTGTGGATGCGGTTACTTTTTTATATCGGATGAGAAAAAAACGTCCGTGATATTTTGTAATATCTGATTGAATGGCTAACACGTTCAATCATTTTAGAAATTTTCCTGGCTAAAATCGGTCACTCCGTTCGGATTCTGTAGGCGAGTTTCTAAATGCTCTCATTACAAACCCCACAGCGATGACTTTCAGCATACTTTAGCACCTGCTTTCCTTTTGGTGGTTTGAAAAGTCTTCCCCCCACCGTGAATAACTTATTTAGGGGGATTCCATTCTCCCATGAGGACAAAATACATGAGCACATCCAAGAGTCATTATTGCTAGGATGGAGAAAAAAGGGAAACCTTGCTTGGTGCTTTCACTCGTTTTTGCAGGTTTTCGAAAGGGGCCTTCTACAGAAAATCTGTTATTTCAACAGGAAGGAATGACCGATTAAAGCTGGGTACATTAAAGCTAATTTGACAAATTGGGGATAAAACAAGAAAGTTTTCAATATCATTGCTTTGATAATCAGCGAGCAGGATTTTTTCAAATGCCAGGCGTTTGTATTGACTCACCCGGTAGTCTTGAATACCTCCATGAAATAACTTTTCCGCATATCAATCAATCATTCAATCAATCAATCAATCAATCAGCCAATCAACCAACAAAAACGCTCAAAAGTTTTCATTATTTGAATGATAAGTTTTTAGCTTAGGGGGTGCTCTCTCCTCGATTAGCTTACCTACTGAGGGAGGCTCCTTGAGAAATTCCCATACAAAACTCTGTGTACCCTTACTGTAAAATTTGTCGTTTATTGTTGTCACCTGTTGTAATTTGTTATTCTAGTTGATTGTAATGTATTTTAAAAGATTTTTGTAGGCAATAGAATTTTAAAATCAAAATCAAACTGAAACTGAACAGCCGTGCAAGCCTATGACATGGAGCATAGCTTACAAATCTTTAAATCGGCAAAGAAAGGTGGGATAGAATGCTATGATCTTTTCTTCCAACTGAATGGCTTAAAAAAGAAAATGTACCTACCTATCCATGATCCCACCGTTGGACTTTAGGAAATTTTGATTATGAAATTTCAGCTAATCTGAGGATGTGACGTCATCAGAGTTCTAAATCACAACTATAAAAATGACAAAATTTTGCTTGGTACCTTATTCTAGACGTCAATAAACTATGGTTTCTGGGAAACTATATCATGTTGCCTCAAACGGTTTAGAAATTGCAAAAATTTCTGGTCTTTTAAGATTTTTTCCCTGAATTTCACTAAAGTTCCTTTGAGCCATTCAGTTCAATAGAATAGATCATTGAATTCTACACCCACCTATTTAAAAATCTGAAACCAATGCTGGGACTGTCATCGAATATTACTTCCCAGGTTATCATCCTTGTTCTGTAGTTCAGTGGTTTGCAAGTACAGTCTTCAGCACGTTGTCTCTGTAGATTTTCACATTGAATTATACAAAAAGTTAGGGCCTCTTAGGCCAGAGCTCAAATCATAAATGCAATTTACAGATGCTAAGATATTCTGGGGGCAATGAACGTCAAGGGAAATCAAAACATTGATACTGTGCAATCCCAACACATTGGTCAAATTTGAAAAAGTTCGACGAAATCCAAATTCTGTGTTATTCATTTTGGCCTTATGCAACATCAACAATGTCGAACTCCATCTGGGTAACATTTTGCCAATTTTTGTTGCTGATATGCGAGAACTTCTCTAAAGGCAAATAGACTGAGAAAAACTTTCCTTGAATGGGCAGGTTTGATTGATTGAAGTTTTCATCATGCTTAATCAATGTTTTCGTTATTATGACCTATGCCGGAGAGCAGGGCTCAAAAAAAATATTTTTCTTCTTCGTAGCGAGCCAAGTACATTCATTACGTTTTGCACATTTTCTTCTCTTTTCCCAATAAACTACAGTATACTCCATTCTACCCCCTACATTTCTTTCCTCCCTACCATTTTTCCTTTCTTTTCCCCTTCATTCTGTTCATTTTTCCTTACTTCCTTCCTGGGACATTTGAGCATTCCAGCTACCTTCCTGGTAGTGCTGCTAACATGCTGCTTAATTTTTGAGCCTGCCGGAAAACAATAGGACATTCACATCCACCTTTGTGAGAGCATATTGAGAGCATATCTGCATATATAACTGAAACATTTATATATCTATTATAATAAAAGCATATCGTAAATATACCGCTCTAATTTCCATGATGGGGTATTTGTTTACCTTCAGCAATTCCTCAAAAAAATTTTTGAGGCAAGCCCCCCAACCTCATTATTCTCATTTCACCCTCAGAACTTTGGTGCTGTGAATTTGACTTTGGTGTGGTGCCCTTGATTTTGGTGGCATGAATTTGATATGTATGATGAATTTGATTAGAGTGCACTTGTTGTTTGTGGGCGACCGTGAATGGTGACCTACTGATCTGAATGCTTCTTACCGTGTTTCGTGTGTGTTACTTCATCTTTCTGGTTTTCATCCATTTTATTTCCTGCACTTCTATCATCTTCTTTTGATGCATCAACTGTTGGGTAGGGGGTGGAAGCATTATAAAAACATTTGAAGGAAATCTTGTAGCCCCAATATTCTTCAAAATGTTGGTGCACCCTCTGACATGGCAGAAAATATTTCAGATACACATTCATGATTTGAAATGAATGAACATTTACATCATTGCAGATGAAAGAAAACTACAATTTCAGATGTGAAGAAAAATACAGTTGCATTCAAAAGATACTTTCAAAATGTTGAAGACTTACCAACTAGGTGAAGTTGCGTTTTTCAGTGCAAAGCACTGGGATCGCAGAAATAGATCAGACCTAATCGAGTCTATGATTCCTTGTCATGACGCTCATGTGGTGGGGCCTTAATGGGATTCATACCCACTCCGCCGGACTGTTCTGGCTGCAAAGTCAGAGAATTACACCACAGTGCCACAACACCTTCTTCATTCAGGGACTGTGGAGCAGGGTAGGCATAGCCCAGCCACCTTTTGGCAAAAAATGGCCTTATTTTTGTTGGCAAAATTTTGAAAATAATTAGCACTTATTTGGCAAAAAGAGAAGCTGAAATTGGAGCCGTTAAAGATGAATCCAAAATGATAGATACTGAACCTCCTGAATCTGTAGTGCACTTTATAGATCTGCGATTAAACCAGCCAAATTTCAGGGCATACAGTACCAACAGCTCAAATTGCTTCCTTGAGGCACTGGCGGTGTTGGCATCCAATGATTTTGTAGATGAAATTGAATTACTTGAAACTAGTCACTATGATGGTGACTGTTTCATGTTATTATGAAAAGGGCATTTTCCAGAAATCCAATGAGGTTGATCCTGAAAATTTTTTTGAAAAAACTGTGCCCGGACCCCTAACTAGCACTTGCTCAGAATTCGCTCTCTACCCTATCCACTTTTTGGATTGCTCCACAGTCCTTGTTCTTACTAAAAAACTAGCTCTCTAGAAGAACGGGGAATTTATCACAAACTATTTTCATACGCCCTCCCTAAAATGTGCTTCATTTTACATTCTCCAAATTGGCAAATTTTTCTCTGCTCTATTGAAAAAATTTTGGGTGCTCCCTCCCTGATGTCTTCCGCCCCCTCCCAGGAGAATCCTAAACCCATGGAAATTTTAGTAGCAGGTCCATGGGCCAGTCTGACCATGGTTTGCCATATGGCTTTCCATGGTTTTCCATATGTTATCATTTGTGATTATTTCCATACCAGTATCAAATCACAGCTGAGGAATGTGCTGTAAATTCCACTCCACTACAGATGGATGTCCTGAAAACGTTGTGTAGAAACTTGAATGTCCGTGATTGAAAATTGATGTCTGTGGAGAATTCTGTGGACATTTGCCATGTTTTAATCAGTGGCGTCGTGGCGAAGGAGGGGGCTGGAGGGTGGGGCCTGGGGGGCCATGCCCCCTATGAAAATTTTGTCGGATAGTTTGGAAATTTTCCACTTGTGTCGGAAAAATTTGAATTTGATTAATCGATTCTTACATCGTATGTGGCTCATCTACAGTATGGCAAGTGAAACACAACTGAAAGCACTACTTTTTTGGTCAAGAACCAAAGCTTTTTACAAAAAAGTAGGTTTTTTGGTGAAACAACTAGGTCTGCCATTCCAAAAGCACTTATTTTTCTGTGAAAACTGTTTTTCCCAGTAAAAAGTGGCTTTTCTGGCAAAAGGTACAATTTCTATTTGAAAAGGAGGTACAATGTGCAAAAATTCAAAGGAATAAATTTTGGACCAAATATTTTTGGTCAACAACTCTTGGAACTTTTTCGCGAACTTTCAGATATTTTTACACAAATTCTGTTGACTAAATGATGATACATCTACAGTTTGATATACCTGCTTAAACTTTGATGTTTTTATTTATGGATCTAGCTTCATTTTAGGGATGGGCAACAAGAAATTTCCAGAAGTAGTTATCCTTGAGACTTCAGGATGATACAAATGATCGCGAAGATTGAGTTAGTTTTAGTTTTGGTGAAAGCAAGCTTATTGACATGCAGATTTAAACTTATAAAAGCTGAAAGAAATTATCAGTGCATTTTTTTGAATCTCAAATTTAAAAACAATCTGATTTTAAGTAATTTTGATTCATACCATCTTCCAATTTCCCAAGGAAGACCTCATCACAATTATTCTCTAAAATGGCTTTTTCTAACAATCTACAGGTATAGTCATGAAAAATTTTCCTGGGGGCAAGCAACCCCAGAGCCCCGATCTTTCTTGCTCCGCTTCTACCTAGCTTTAGCCTCACTCCCAACAGGAATCTCATTTTAAATTAAGGGTTGCTCTGTACTTTGATAGATTCTTTACTGTTATGGCACTTTGAAATGACAACAGTTCAAAGATTTTTAGCTATTGCAATAGGAGGGTGCTCGCGCCCTGGCCGGGGCAGGCTGGGGCTACTGGCCAGGGCATTTCCGGAATTTTTCCATTTATTTTGCCAGCCCTGGCCATCTACAAGTGTATTTATGATCTGATTTGCCCGGGCTGCTTAATTCAGCATACCTCTGAGGGGTAAAGAGCTGCAGACGTATTCTTTAAGGCAGAAAGAATAAAGGATTTGGATCAACTGCCCCCTCCCAATGTGATCAAAGTTGGAAAATTTACCAAACAAGAAAGAGGAGGGTGCCTGCGCCCCGGCCAGTGGCCAGGGCTACTGGCCGGGGCATTTACAGAAGTTTTCCACTTATTTTGCCAGCCCCGGCCATCTACAAATGGGCCCCAGCCATCAAAACTTTTTCATTTATTTTGACAGTCCTGGCCTGGCCTGGCCAGGATGGGGAACGGGCACCCTCCTATTATTGCAATCCATTATATCCCAACTAAACTGGTGGAAAATTCTGGCCTTTGGCCTCCCCCCTCCAAAAACTATGTTCCCACAACACCACTGGTTTTAATAAAGTTGGTTGAAACACGTTTGGTTGCAACTTTACCTTCATATTGTGCAGTTAAAGTGAAACGAAACTCAGTAACGGGATGTTCAATAAGCTTTGTCTCCCAAAAACCCATAAAAAGGCTACTGGAAATTGACCGAAAATCCTTAAACATGGGTTTCCCCCTTAAATGCTGGGTGGCACATCCTGTCATCTCAAGGAGTCTTTGATCCATTTATTTGGGGCTGCTGTGGGAGGGGGCTCCTTGACTTTGGTGTCGTAACTTGATTCCGGTGGCATGAATTTGATATGATGAATTTGATTACAAATACAGCTCACTTGTTGTTTGTGGCCAAAAACAACAAGTGAGCCCACGTGGGCGACCGTAAATGGTGACCTACTGATCTGAATGCTTCTTACCGTGTATCGTGTGTGTTACTTCATCTTTCTGGTTTTCATCCATCTTATTTCTTGCTTTTCTATCACCTTCTTTCGATGCATCAACTGATTCCTTTCAAAAATTTAGGCATGCTTTCACTCACTCACTTCAAATCTTCCGGTTTTTTGTACTACATCATCCAATCGAGGCATACCTTGGCATACCTCTTCTAGAGGGTCTGGTACCCAGGGTAGTCAAGGCAATGTGCATGGCTGAGGCACGGCAAGTGTAAAACAACAGTGCATGTGTTGGTAAAATGCAGGTTTCAGGTCAGAGTTCTTTTGGTTAGAATTTACGCATAAGGACGTGTTTTTCTTGACTTGCATAAAATCCAAGATTTTGAACATTGAAAAATCACAAAAATGAGAAGAAACTATAAAAAACTAGCGCCAAGATGGCCCAAATTTTAAGAAACTCTACTACTATGTCTAAGAAGTACTAAGAAACTTTTCAAAGCTAAAAGCATGGATATCATAGCAAATAGATTGCTGAACCTTTATTCTTGAGCAATATTATCTAAACATTTGTATTTTCGACATAATAGAACACTGTTTATTCCTTTATGATGTTTTAAATGTCACGAATCATACAGGGTGTCTCAAAAAACTTGTTGAAAAATTAGGACAATGTGAACAAGCTCATGGAAAGACGACCATGTTCTTAAGATTATGAAATAATCTTAGAGACTAAAATCGTGCAAATCGGTTGAAAATTCACTGAGTTACGAGCTCTCGAAGATCGAAAACATGCGATAGCTGAAACCAGAGACAAAACTGGTATTGCAAAAAGCTCGAAGACGGAGGTTAGAGAGGCTTATCCAATGTCATACCTCTCGTTGATATCAGAGCAAACCAAATAGGACTTCTAAAGTAAATTATTTCTTGCGATCATTCTCAAAATTTCCTTACATTGCATAAGTCCAAAAACAGTGGTTCAAAACATAATCGGCGAGAGATTGAATCTGTTTCCTCAAAGCATCTATATACTTGACAGCTGGGTTATCGAAAACCTATTTGAACCCCACTTGGTTCGCCCTGAAACAATTGAGAAATAACAGAAACGACGGCCAATGGAGCTTTTTCCAAAAATGCCATTTCGATGCCTCTGGTTTCAGCATTCGCACAAATTTGAACTTCAAATACTTGTAACTCCATGAATTTTTAGCGGATTTGCAAGATTCTTGTGTCAAAAATTAATCTAAAATCCCAGGAAAAAGGTGACTTAACCAAGGGTGCATTCGGCGTATCGTTATTTTTTAGTATTTAATTAAACATCGAACAATTTTTTTGAGACACCCTGTATCTGCCGCAGTGTTAGTGACCACATTGATAATTCTGCATCCAAAAAAATAAGAAACCAATCAAGAAACTTTTAGTACTAAAATGGACAAAATTTCATGTGAAATTAAGAAACGTTTAGTACTATGGCTTGATCCAAGTTTCTTATAGAAAAAGTGTATTTGCATCAAATATGTATATTCACAGGCTTAACAGGTAACAATAAGTGAGAATTCGATTTTAGAGTACTTTTGCGAGATATGATATGAGTTGCTTTAGGATTTCGCTTACACGGTACTCTTTCTCGACTAAGGATAAGAAAAACTGAATTCAATACCAAGTATTACACCGTCGTTCACTCTGAAGGCCCAGAAGAACGGTTTTTAGTTACAAATCTTTAACACAAGTTACAAGTGTTACAAAAACGTTCTTGCTCGTTTTATGACGTTGGACGTTTCTAAAATCTTCAATATTTCCAGAATTATTGTGTTTTTCTTCTTTAGTATGAATTCAAGAAAATTTTCGACAAAATCTTGAAACTATTGTAACTTCTAAACCTGCTGACGAAAGATCGAATAATTTTCAAGAAAACCATAATTTATGGATGCCCACAATATGGTATCTAGCAAAACTCTTTCGCTTTTCTGGTTTGTGATTTAAAAATTTAATGACGTCACATCATAAAATGAGCTGAAAATATAAAATGGGCTGTAATTTCGACAAATAATCAAGATTTCTGAAAAGTCCGACGGTAGAGCCCTATAAAAGTGGCTAAAGTTTCTTTCAAGTCATTCAGTTTAAAGAAATAGGTCATTGAATTTCACACCCGTCTTTTTTCGTAGATTTAAAGATTTGGAACATGGAGCTTAAAAATCTTTTAAAAATATTTTAAAAATCTTCTTAAAGTGTTTGAAGTCGCTTGTAGCTCAAAATTTCTTGAAGAGAGTTTCAAAGGTGTCCTGTACAGACGTCTTTAACTGTGTCGTTCAAAGATAAGTGCAGATAATACCCAGGGAAAAGTATAGTCAGCGCAAATAACAGTTTCAATGGCCCGTGCTACTTAGTGCCTACGTTTTGTCCCTTGCAGGGTACTTAAAGTTCCAGAGTGTTGTGTTGTAAACGTAATTTGCTTGGAGAACAAAGCGAAACCTGAGATTTAATCACATGATAGCCACTCTAAAATCTGATTGCTTCCTTGTGCTGCAGGAAAGCGATTTTATTGGCTGTTGCAACAAAACTTTCTCTTTGTTATCAAATAAATGCAACACAGATGTGAGAGGCATTAAGCAGACTATACGTTGGACTTGTCCAAGTCTCATTTTCTTTTATCACTTGACTGAGATAAAAATGCAGCAGCACTTTTCTTCTCATTCGACTGATTGTGGATTCGCAATAAATTGTGCGAATCGGTTGGTGGCTCTTGGGTGCGGCTTTGCGGGCGGGTGGTGAATCTTTCCTGATTCACCCAGTAGTTTTTTATGTTAATTGCCACGGGGTTGTCATAGTCTTTTGCTCCCCGTGGTATTACCGTCCTTGTAGTGTTTCGTAGAGTAATTAGTAGGTAGTGTAATAGGTAATTTGTCTGATAAATTTTTAAAGTACCCTACGGCAGACAATACACAGACGCTGAGTAGAAAGGGCCATTCAAACTGCTATTGAAATAAAATGCTGACTCATACAATGCACGATATTGAGCGGTGTTGCGCAGACTATACGCTATCCCTGGGTATTGTCTGCACGCAAGCTACAAGAATGGCAGCTTTCTGCCATTCAAAAAACATGTCCATAGAAGTTCATGAGCTTGAACGTGAACTCTCTACCTCAAACCATTTCAATGAGCGCCCTCAAAAATGTACTTCATTAACAATACCGGGGACAGAGCATAAAACGGCTGCATCCTTCGCGTCATGCATACACAAACATTTGTGCATTTATAAAAACCCTTCAGAGCCCTTTACAAGAGACTCATAACCCTCGAATCATCAAAAGTTAAGAAATTAGAGCAATAAAGAATATTACTTAAAAAAACATTCTTCATTTGACTCGTGGAAGATGGTCAAGACGGCCATTAACATAAAGTAACTTTACGTGATTAAGCATAAACTGAGACAGTAATCCTGAAATATAGGCAAAAATACATAAACACATATAGACTACTGACTCTAAACATGTTTCTAAAGCTTCTAAAGCAACGGTAAACGTAACCAAAAAAAGCCTCGATTTATGGTTCTTTGAACGCTGAATTAGTACATGCCGGGTGAAGCAGAAAAAGTTACCACTTTCGAAGGTTCAGAACACCAAGAGTACTTCTCAGATTTGAATCATTTAAATCCTAGTTAGAAAGATCAAAGCATTTTTGTTATTTTCCCTTCTTCTTGCGAGCACTGGAAATATAGGTAAATTCAATTTTACAAAAATTTCATGGTTGCCAAATGACGGAAAATGGGCCTACAACAACACTTGCCTTGCTTTCCTTTGGCGATTATTATTATTTTATTATTATTAAATTTTTTATAGTTGGTATTTACAATAGCTTAAATACAATTAGCTAATTCAAACCAACTATCTACAAAGGAAAAATTTACAATAATATAAAGAAAATAAGTATGTTTACATCGATTTACATGATTTACATAATTGATTTTTTTTTTTTTACGGAGGGATTTCCAAGATGTTGTTCTCAACAGCAATTTTTGCATGTACAATTTTCACCCTTCCATTCTTTTATCGATCTTTTGAAATATACAACAGATGGTGAGCTTTTTATAGCGTCAGGTAGGCTGTTCCAGAGAATGCTACCTCTAAAGGTCAACGAACTGGTCCCATAAGTTGTCGTTTTTGCTTGTGGCAGCATTAGCAGCGAACCTGATCTTAGATTATACCCAAGGTCTTTTCGCTGGAAAATATTCCACATAAAGGAGGGATTTTCGTACGATAAGCACTTGTATATTTCTACCATCAAGTTTCGTAGATTTTTTACATGGACTCAAACAATCAAAACAATCATAATTGTATTGTTGAAGATTTTTACTATTGCTTCATTTCAAAGCATTTAGAGCCAGTTGGCTGACTTTGAATGAAATCTTGACTGTTTCGATCGCCAAAGGAACGCAAGATTGATCAAATCGTGGCACCGCAAACAGTACAATACGGACAAGCTTTTAACCTCTGCCAAGATTTATAAGACATAGATTTTAAAATAACAATGAAGATTTTCGATCCCATTACAACATATGTGCAGAGGATAACATTCACCCTTGAGAATTTGCACTTTCGTTATCGTTCAGTGGAAGGTGTCCTTGATGATTCGATTATGTATGTTAGACCTTCTTCAGTCATTTTGGAGCCATGAAATATTCATGAAGTTGAATTTACCTTTATTTCCAGTGTCTGTACGAAGGCAAGAAAAATCACAAAAATACTTCAATCTCATGGCTGTACAGCAAATATTGATGCATTTCAATCCATCCACTACTTTTGGGGTTATGAATTTTCAATTAGTGGAACTTTTTTCTGGCTCACCTGGTAGTCTTGTTTGCAATGGCCTAAAGGGGTCTAACAACAATACTGAGGTGTGCCTGCCAATGGAGTATAAATTTTATCCAAAGCTACAGCACAGAATTATACCTTTTGCAGGTTGCTTCCACCATGGACAAGGATGTCAAAAAAAGAATTTTTCCGTAGTATATAAAAAAATATGAAGACGCTAGAGAGCAACACTGCCCACTTTTCTGTTTTTGATACTTAGTTCAAGAATGGGATGCGGACTAGAATGTTTTCAATTAAAGGCAAAAGAAATCATTGTCTCTGGAATTGCACGTTGCAATTGCGGACAAAGATTTGTAACTTAATACTCTACAAAGGAGGGAGTTCCTTTGAATATCAAGCTCTTATCTATACCAAAGGATAATATGAAGACTCCTTTGATACAGAAAATGTGAGCATGTTTGGCATGCGTTACCAATTTACGTCTGATCCAATTTTCAAGAGGATAAAGTATGAAACAAAGAGGAAAAGCTTGCCAATGCCGTTTCCAGATTTCTAGAATTTTTAGCTAAATATTACCTTTATTGGATAATGAATCTACTCGTAGGCAAGCTTACGCATTGAGCCCAGGGAGGTCCATTCCAATATTTGGGGCATTGAGGCATTGAGGATGTAGCGATCTTACTGAGCTCCAGATCTGACTTTGATACTCCTTGGGTGCATTACACACGCAATCAGAGGGGAATTAGTCCGAGAAAATGTCAAGCAACCCAAAAATATCCCCTTAGCTTCATTTCGAGCCCAAAAATTTCAGCTTGCTCGATACTTAGGCAACAGTAAATGATGATAAACTATCATTTAACAGTGCAAATCAAGGTTAGGATTGCCTCAAGAACACCGAAAGCTTAAGTTTAGCTGTCAGAAAAAATCATGGCCTTAGTCTGGTTTATTTGGACCCAATATCAATGTCGGCAATGTTCTGAAGAAGAAATATTGGACTTACTTTCCCGTGTGTGGACATGCTGAGTGTCACCTCGGGTTTGATACCAGGCTCTTTTCACAGCAAGACGCGGATATCTTTGGAAACGCAGCTACTTTTTATGCTTTTAGAGCTTTCGAATTTTCAAACCTTTCCCTCCCAGAAAGCTGCTCACAGAGAGACAAATTCCCTGTGAACTGTCTGCATTCTCCAATTTCCATCATTTGTCAATGTGTACATATTGCATTTTGCTCCCCTTCTCGACGTCCTATTGCTGCAGTGCAGCCTTCAAAAGTATACTTTTCAGGTTGCCAGTTTCAGATTAGAACGTACAATAAGTCTCTCGAGACTCGCAAAAGTTTTGAAGTTGATTTCACTTTTGTAATTTACATCGTAGAACAAAAGAACTATGCTGGCGTCTTCTTGATTCGCGTATTCTTGCTAAAACAGCCCATTAACAGCTGAAAAGTCTCAGCAACATTTTTCATTTTTTCATTTTCATTTTAACACGATATACACGACAACAATAACACGCTATACCAAAACAACAAATATACATGAAACGATTCTTGCGCGGATATACTTGTAGAATTGACAAATACTATGAAGTTCTTCTTGATATACAGGGTGAGTAAAAAAATTTTACGCGTTGGGTGGGCAGTGGAATAAAAAGTATGTGACCCATATCCAAAACAAGGATGTTTATGTATCCCTCAAAGGCTAACTTAGACGAGGAAGTTTATTTGCTGAATCACTCAATCTTTTAGACTCAAAAATTTAAAAAAGGCCTGTAAGGGGTTTCTATGGGAATCAAGAATAGACCTTTCAGCTATTCCAAAAAAGAATGTGGATCGAACGATATTTCATTACATTTGTAGAATTTTCGAATGTGAACAATACTGATAGAAGCTCTAGCGCAACTCAATCGAACTTTCTGTATAAAAATGTATGAAAATATCGCGCGATCCAGACTCTTTTGTAGACTAGCTAAAAGGTCTATCCATATTCCATTCTTTTCCATGACTTATTTATGAAATGAATTTGGATTCCAATAGCAAGTAAATCATAGACCAGAATGGAATGTGGAATCACGGTTCTCATACAGACCCCTCTCCAGGACTCGCCTAATTTCTGGGTCTATAAGATGAGTGATACAGTAAAACCCCGCAAACAAGAACATAGCAAATAAGGCCATGAAAACTGATTTTGTAGCAAAAGACACCAAAAGATAAGAACCAAAAACAGACTGATTTACTGTAATGTTCTTATGAGATGGTGTTCTTAATTCAGAAATTTCATCATATCAGTGTAAACAAAGTCCCAACTATCAATAACTGAACTCCTCCAACAGTTTTCAGGAATATGCAAATTCTTATACCTAGCTATATGATATAAATTGCTTTGTCAAAAACAAAAATACCATACTCTCTAACATCTAAATGCAGTCATTATACCCTCAAGTTTGTTTATCACATACTGTATACTGTGGCTATATTCAACAGATGCGTCCTTGCGATAAGAACCACGCCCTGAAAATGTCATAAGCACCCCATTTAAAAGAACGTAGCCAGTCTATTTTTTAGAAAAGTACGTTCTTGTTTGCGGGGTTTTGCTGCATTACGAAGCAAAATTTTCTGACCTAAGTTAACCTTTCAGAGATTGATTAACATTTTAATCTTGAATATCCGTCGCATACTTTTTATTCCACAGCCGCCCAAACGCATAAAGTTATTTTCTACTCACCCGGTATATAAAAAGGTATGCGCCTTTGAAATAAGGCCATGCAAGTCTGTCTCACGCAAGTAATCAAATATCCTTCAAACACTAATGATCATTCATCCATGAAATGTGAATAACAAATCTTAAACTATGATTAAAGGACAAGTCCGGGGTTGATAAAATTATTGTTAAAAGCAACCATACCAACTGCAGTTGGTATGGTCTGGTGAGCACCAGTCGCGAGTTCTTTCCAAGTTTTGATGCCTCCAAATTTCATAAATTGGTTAAAGAATTTTCGTAAGTTAGGCCAAATATCGTCTCCATTTTGTATTTTGTGCTGGTGTGCGAAGGCGCGATAAGGAGGCTAGCAATGCGAATTGTATAATATTTCAACACATGTGGCAGCCTCGTTCAGCTTAACGTTGAATACGTGATGGAAAATGACGTCATTTCACACTTTTTAGCAGATTAAACTATGTGGTATCGTAGATTAAAGGAGATAACAATTTAAAAAGGTACTATACACCATTCACAACAGTGTAATTTCTTGAACTATCAACAATTTTACCAACCCCGGACTTGTCCTTTAACGTGTTTACTGACAAAAGCAGAAAAACCTTCCAATTTCAGACAGAGAAAGAAAGGAAATACCGTATCTTTATGAACTTTTTTCTGGCTCACCCGGTACATGAAAAGTGGCTCTAAAACGACTACGAATGAAAAAATAGGCAGAGTGGTTTCATGCAGCATTTTCAAGCCAAAAACGTTACCAGATAACAGTGATTTTATTAATTCAAACAAGGGTGCATGTAAGCCAACGAAGAGACTATCCTGCAAACATCTTTTTCAGCATCATCACAAATTAAAGAGTATCTTGCTATGAGTATCTTTATGAGTTATCAGATCGCCAGTGGTACTAAATCCTTTGCCACATGTATCACTTATGTAAGGTTTTTTCTCCTGCATGATTTCTTTTATGTCTAGTGAGACTGCCAATTTGATTAAATCCAGTTCCACATTCATCACAAATGTAAGGTATCTCTCCAGTATGAACTCGTTTATGTGTATTGAGATCACTATTTCGACTATATCCTTGTCCACATATATCACAAATATAAGGTTTCTCTCCCGTATGAACTCTTTTATGCGTCCTGAGATGACCATTTTGACTAAATCCTTTGCCACAAATATAACAAATGTAAGGTTTCTCTCCAGTGTGAATTCGTTTATGTGTAGTGAGACTGCTAATTTGACTGAATCCTTGTCCGCATACATTGCAAATGTGAGGTTTCTCTCCAGAATGGATGAGTTTATGTCTTTTAAGACCTCCTTTCTCAAAAAAAGATTTGTTACATATATCACAGGTGTAAGGTTTCTCTCCACTATGAATTCGTTTATGCTTACTGAGACTGCCAATTTGATTGAATCCTCGCCCACATATATCGCAAATGTAAGGCTTTTCTCCGGAATGAATTAGCTTATGTCTATTAAGACGTCCATTCTCACTAAATGCTATGTCGCATATATCACAAATAAATAGTTTCTCTCCAGTATGGATTCGTTTATGTGCAGTGAGACTGCGATTTTGACGAAATCCCTTTCCGCATGTATCACAAGAAAACAGATTCTCAACAGTATGAATTTGTTTAGTTGTAGTTACATGGCCAATCTGATGAAATACTTGTCCACTCTTATCAATAACAAAAGGTTTCTCTCCAGTATCAATTCGTTTTTGGGTTGTGAGATTGCTACTGTCAGTAAACGCTTCTTCATTAGTATCACTAACATAAAGTTCCTGTATGGTATTATTCTGTTCGTGGTTGTTTAGACTGCCATTGTCACTAAATTCCTTTCCAGATATATCCCTAGGGAATGAATCAACTTCCACCTTGATTTGTAAATCATTTTCATGGCAGTTCACTGTTTTGTCAACATCATTGTGCAGCGGTTCTCTTCCAAGCATGTTGCATTCATAATTCTTCTCCCCAAAATGGACTTGTTTATGTCTGTCTAAATCATTCTTGAGACTAAATTCTATTCCACATATATGACAAATGTAAGACTTCTCTCCAATGTGAATGTTTCGTTTATGTGCATTGAGACTGCCACTTTCACGAAATCCTGTTCCGCAAACATCACGAATGTAAGTCCTCATCCCAGAATGGACTCCTATATGTCTATCTAAATCACTTTTAGCAATAAAACGTATCCCGCATCCATCACAAATGTAAGACTTCTCCCCCACATGAATACTCTGTTCATGCTTGTGGAGACTGCTCCTTTCGCCAAATGTTTCTCCACATACATCACAAGCAAAACTTAAAATCCCTGAATGAAACTGCTGATCATTCGTCAGATCATTTACGAGGTATGCACCATCTGCTTGTCTTGCTCCAAATGTTTCAGAAGTGTCGGCTTTCTCTTCAGTCTTGATTTGTAAATCACTTTCATTGGCGGCCATAATTTCATCAACATAATCATCATCATCATATTCAGAACATCTTTCACGCTTCACTGAGTTCTGAGCGTCTACATTATCATAAGAAGCTTTTTGGTTTTTCTCTGGTATTTCACTTTGGTTGGCCTTTGTCGATAATTTGCCATTTGAAGGACCCACCATTTAATCATCTAAAATTTGAATGATTTTATATGGAAGATTGTTGATTAATTAAACGTGGATTGGAAAAGCGTGAAATTGACCATGTTCATTGGCACTGCCCTAAAAATGTATGAGGACGTCCAGCTGGGGTAAAGCGATTCTCACACAGTGCGGAAGCAATTTCCAAATTGATTACCCTGTCTAGGAGCAAAGCGGCATGAAAACAAAGGGATACTTGCGAATTCCCAAGAAGAATTCTGTGCGGGAACATCTATTTCTACTATTTGATATAGAGGAAATCGGCTTCGGTTTATTTACACGCATTTCAAGTCAAATGATCAGTCTCTTTTTATATCATCCTAAGATATCAAAATATACACAAACAGCAACAACAGTTAAACTAGAATACACAAAGGAAAGATATGTCGTTCGTAGCGAGAAAGGACACAAGGTCATCGAGTTCCCACTACGAAAGACATATTACAAAAATTTCATACAACGATAAATTTGAGTAAATCTACTATAACAGAAAAACAACATACACTACAAAAATTTGGGTGTACCTGGTGTGACAAAGAATATCTCTCTGACTCACCTGGTAAGGCAGATCTTGACTCAGTTAATTCCTCCGATTGGACATGAATCTTTTGTTGACGTCAGAAGATTCGCCCTAAATTGAATAGAATGTCGCGCATGACACCAGAATAAGCGGTTGTGTAAAGCTGTTTCCCAGTCAGTAGAATTTTCCGCGCGGGCGGAGCTTCTATTTTTTGCAAGAGAAAATGTTGCTCTGAAAATGAATAGACAGTTACGGCTGAGCAACCCCGAGTGGAAATCAGCCTGTGGGGTGCGCTGTGAATAGACATCAGTTGGAGTGCTTGTGAAAGTACAGTATCATGTCTTGAATGCTACCAGCAATTTCACAGTCTTCCATTTCACACAAAATATCAATTTCTTTAAGAGTGCAAAATGAACAGAGATCTGAAACTAAACTTTTTACAATAGGGTTCAACTCTTTCTCATGTCCTAATCAGTTGACCAAGGTTTCTACCCTTCACTTTCAATAAGTAATTAGAAGTATAAAATTTGATTGAGATAAATATTGAGTAGCTTTTCCAATCAGCCTTGGCAAAGCTGTAGATCAACAACATTGCTAAGGATATATCGAAAGAAACCCAAAAACTTTTCTACTAGTTTTGGAGATAAATAAAATTTTCTGAAATCAACAGAAAGTTTTGAAAAATAATTTGCAAAGCCAGCCTTACAGTAACAGAAACATTGGGATTTGCACATCTTTAATTTCCAAGACTTGTAGAAAAACATCCTTTTTACCGATTTTTGACCGACCGAATAGTATTGGAGAAGTTAACTGTTTTCCGAGGAGAGTGGTTTTGCAAAATGGCAACTCGCTACTCACTGGAGCGGAAATCAGAGTTACCTCAAGTGTGTCCAAAAATTTCAGTAACTAAATGTCTTGTCTGCATTTTAAATCTTTCTGGATGATTTTTTTATACTTTTAGCCTGCATTGAACTTTATTTCCATCTAAAATACGGGCCATGGATATGTCAAACAACCAGACACCTTTTTTGACTTCAATGTACAGTATCAACTCCCAGTGTGCAAAAATTACCCTTTTGAATTAGTCTTTAGGGTCCTAAACAACATTTAGTACCTGCTGCTGTGGAAATTTGTAGTTCTGAGAAAGCTGGCGTTTACTGAAAGGCATTTTAAAAATGTGACTGGTAACGCTAATAATACCACAAACAAGCAGGGATCCAATGATTAAAAACATGCAGCATTTTGTATACATATACACAATGTTAAGAGGCCCCTATTTTGCTTTGGGGGTCAGGTGACTGTGGTGAACTCTCAGAAGAAATTCTGTTGCAAAATTTAAAGCTTCCCTTTTGGATCAAAATCAAGGTTATTTTCAGTATTCAGATAGCAATGGGCTAATCCATTTTAAATCCATACAGGCATATGCCATATGGAAGGCACTTTTTGCTGATGTTTTGCACCCCCAGAAATCCAGGGGGCTGCATGAATTTTAGCCCTGGAAAATTAGGTGGTTGCTATGAGCACTCTGGAATCCAGGGTATGTTTTTGGAGGTCCCTGAGTCCATGGGTGTTTTTCACAATGACTCTGGATTTCCAGGGGTCTCTGTACAACATCCCTAGATTTTCAGGGTGGTTTTAGTCAAATTACCCTGGAAATTAAGTACATATAATCTTAATACCCCTAGGATTTGCTTTCCATGCCCCCTGCATGGATGAAAAATGGAACAGCCTGGCTATCCACATATAGGCAAAAGCTGAAAATTGAATTTTTAGTCAAATTCAAGTAGTGCACTAACCTTATTCTCATCCTTTAAAGGTTGTGAGAGTGAGTCACAAAAATAAATCCTTTTTGTTCCAACATGCTTGCAAGAACTTTGCCCTACACACTTCAGCATTCCATAACACCCAACTACTTACTAGTAACTTGTAAATTACAACATGCGGCCGGGTAGCTGAATCATAGTATTGTTGGATATAAGGTGATTTCGAATCAGAAAAGATTGTCCCCAGAAGTGTAGACTTGCTGCAAGTCTTCCAGGTAGACTTATTACAGATGACGAAATAAACTTGGGACATGTCTCCCAAAAGTGCTGTTTAGCTACGAGGGGCTCTTTCAAATGGATTGCCTCTGCGGAGGATTTGAAATGATGGAACGAACATTTGAAAGAGACAAACAATTTGCCTTTAGTACTTTGACCTTGCAACAATGGAAATGAATTACACTGTTATTCAAATTTGTTTTCATTGACTTTGTGTTGAATGGAAGGAATCTGCAAGAGGAAGTTGATTTTAGGACGCAACTCGAAGCAAGTACCCGAGTGTTTGTGACTTTGCAGTGCTTGGAAATTCGAAGTGGCCTTTTCGAACTTATTACGTTCTACAGAGAGAATGTTGCAGTTGCTGTGACGTAACAAACTGTTTTGTGGAGAGTTTGCTTCTTATATTGAACCATTGTGGAATTTAGCTTTGATCCTGAGGATGTTTTGGTTTCTTGTGCTACCCACTGATGTCGAGCACAGCTTTGCATCTCTGTAAGTTTGGATTTTTTTTGTTCTTTACCAGGTCCCATAAAAGCTGCCACCTTCCACATAGGAAATTTCCAAGTATTTGTTCGTAACTTGAAATAAAATCTCGAACTCCAGCCCCTTTCCAACTTCACTGCAAAGTCACTACAATATTTCCTTCATCAGTCGCGGTTGCTGTGTCGCCCTATTGTTGGTTATTCTTTTCTTCGAGTCAGCCAATAAAAACCCTACTAATTGTAAGGCCGGCCAATGATAGCCTATTCATTCTTCTTTTCCACCAATCACATAACATCGTGGCATGTGACTGCCATTGTTTTAACAATTGCCTAATTAGCAAGGTATGTGCTCAAATCTCAAATTCACTCAGCTACGCACAGATTAGTAAGCGACCTTCGGCCGCAACAATCCTTCACAAAATATATTGAGACCGCACACAATAAATCCCAAAACCAGGGACGCTGGAGTGAAGGTAGGGCAAGGGGGTCAAAGGGCAATGCAAGGGCACTCAAGACCAATCACAAGGGAAGCAAACCGAAAATTGGGTGGATCCGGGCTCCTCCTGCGGAAAAATTTTTGCGGCCAGACCCTTTAGATCGGGTTAAAATACTATCAAAAATATTCTAACTGATGTAAATGATGTTCTCTTTCACGCATTTTGGTATGATCAATGGAAGCTATCATGATTATTCGACTGAAAGGTTAAATTTATGGGTTTCATACCATTGAATTGAAAGTTGCTAAAGAAATACATTGTTCCATTAAAAGGGCACTCTTGCCCCCCTTGCCCCTCTTAGAAAAGGGCAGGAGGGGCGCTTGCCCCCCACACCCCCTCCTCTCCGGCGTTCCTGTCCAAAACTTTAATACCTCCTTGTCTCTGCTACGTACAAGAAGCATGTTTTTTTCTTGCCGCTGTAACTTTCCCTCCTCCCTCAGTCAATGTTGTGATTCTAAACAATGTTTTAATGCAAATTTACATGCAGTCACACCAAGATAACACCAATCAATATTGACTGAGGGGATGGGGGGATGCAGTCCCATGCAGTCTCACAATTTTTGTGAAGGATTGTAGACTAAAGTCAGTTGGTCCCAGGCTCACGTGAAGTGATCACTTTCTCATTACACAAAACAACTGATGTGATAACTGATGTGATATTTCAGAAAAATAATGGATGGAACATTAGAGCATTCTTGCGCCCAGTTCGTGTGGTCAAATTGATCTTGAAGTAAGCTGACAATTGAGATTTTACTTAATACCAAAAATATATGTAGGGTATCGGCAGTAAATTCCGGACGGTTAAGGTTCAGAGGTCTAAGGAGCCAAAACTTTCCTTCAAAATTGAAAAACAAAATCATCACGTTCAAGTTACATCATCTTGTGTTTCTTTTCTTAACAGTTCGCAATTTTTTGCATCTTCCTGTGATTTCTGTAGCTCTTCTTTCCTTTGGGTTGTTTGGGATTAAATTCTCATGTGGCGGTATATTCCAGACACAAAGTTGATCGTCGATTTGGTGTCGTCAGAGATTCTTTTATATTTTATTCAGTTAGCTCTTGAAAGTTGATTTGTGTAGTTTTCATCGGCATCACTCTGCTTTGCTTGCATATCTGACAAGTTGACTATTGTTGACCCATTTGTCGCAAGGAGAAACGCTGACACCATCTTTTCGAATGCATGCAGGGGCACTGTTCATTTACGAGGGATTTACAGCTGGAGTTTATTTCAAAAACTCAAAACATGGGAAAAGATCGAGTAAGAGATGGAGAACATGAAATAAAATGCAAGCTTGCTTTGCAATTAAAGGATTTTGTGAAACTGGTTTCATGAACCGATTGTCCGGCAATTACCGCCGTCCGGAATTTATCGCCAATACCCTAGGCCTATGGCCTGCTGACGACATAAACAACAAATGTTTCTTACCGTGGAAATCATTGCACACTTCATGTGTGGTTACTTCATCTTTCTGGTCATGTTTCTGGCTTTCATCAGCTTCAAATGGTTTCATTTCTGGCACTTCTACCGCCGTTTGTAATACACCAAGTTCAGGGATATATCCCAGGGATATATCCATCAGTTCAGGGATATATCCATCAACACTTTCAAATCATCCGGTCTTTGCCGGTTTTTTCGGTTTGCGCGTCACATGCAATCGAGGCAATGTGCGGCACTATAAAACACAGATGCAGGTTTCAGGTCAAAGGGCGAAGCGATTGGCAACGCATTGTAATGACACTGGCCTTAGATACAGAAAACCGTACAACGAGAAAACAAATTAGACTTTAGGATTACAAAAAAGAACTCTACGTGAATTTATGTGGGATCGATTGATTAAGGAGGAGCTCTCTGAATAGGTTAACAGACACACGCCAAGGTAAAATGATGACCAACCATACCGGGGGGGGGGCACTTCACTATGGGGTAAGACGGGGATGTGCGCCAGTTTTGGGTAGTTTTTGGCCTGAAAATTCTGGGATTGGGATATGCTTTTACTGTAAAATTTCTGTCATTAAGGGTATACTTTCACTTAGAATTTTCCGGGAGTGGGGTTTACTGTTATACTCAAAATTCTGGTTATGGGTGCTGAATGAAAAAGCAAAAGGATAATTTTTCGAGCAACGCATGGTCAGTTTCAGGTGAACAGATTTCAAGTATTTTTTGTGTTTAAAGACGTGCTCAGATCAGAACTTCGTTCCAATGGCCACTTGGGTCAAAAATTGTCGTTCCCAGCCCTCGATCCCTTATCCCTTTGACGTGGAATTGTTTTTGCTACTTCTTCAAAATTCTGGGATTGGATATCAATATCTGACAAAAATTCTGGGATTGGGTCGTAGCGGAAATCTTTGCAGCGCACACCCCCGTGTGAATTTATAGTGAAGTACCTCCCCCGGGCCAACCAGGAAAATTTGTTTCCCAACCCAGTTTGAGTTTAAAGTACTCTCCCCGCCTTGTTTCTGTTGCTTCCGAGTTGAAATCTTTGTTTCCCCGTCAAGAATTACACAACTTCCATCACATATAATAGCCAATAGATTTTACTTCCCCGTCACGATATTTTCAATCCCTGCTGAAAATGTATAGCTTCATAATTTGCCAACTCCACTTTTAATGTCCAGCGGGGGCGGGTAGTTACTGACAGAGAGTGTCTAACTAATAGAGAGTGTTTGAAGGCCATAAAGGGTAGTGTTCTTAAGAGATTTAAAAGACCACCTCTGGTTTCATTTCTTTCATATCGGATGATTTAATGCATTGAAAAAAGTGGTAGAAGTGCCAGAAATGAAACCATATGAAACTGACGAGTTCCAATCTTATGGTTGCCTCACGAGTTCCAAGAGGATAACCTATTTATTGTTTTGTAAACAAATGTAGGAATATTCAAATGTTATCCTCAAGTTTGAGAATTTTCAGTGACTGTAAATGGTTCGAGATTGATAGTGGGAAGAACTCTTTTCTGCAGCCGAAATACAGTGAAGTTTACCCCTTACGAAACCAATTTGACAAAAACAGCCTGATTGGTGTTTTAAGTAAAAACATACTTGTTCAAAACAGAGTGTGTAGAAACACTTGTACCGGATGAGCAAGAAAAAAGCTCCTACTTCTAAAAATTCATAGCACCAAGAGTACTGCACAGATTTGAATGATTCAAATTCAAGTTAGAAGCCGAAAGATCGAAGTATCTTTGTGATTTTTCTCGATGTCTTTCCAGCACTAGATGTATCGGTAATATTAACCTCATAAAGCTTTCATGATCGGAAAGTGGCTGAAAAAGGGTCTAAACATTGATCAAATTGTAAGGACTCTCCGTACACAGAACTATGCGCAATGGGCGTTTCACCTCTCTCAAGAGTTCTATGACATCAATTTTCAAACAAATACTAAAGATTTTAGTCCCATGGTGGTAAAAATGTGCAGTGGATAGCTCTCACACATGAATAATCACATTTTCTTCATTGATCTGTGTGAGGAGTCTTTTATGATTTGATCAATGTTTTGGAAAAGTTGAAGAAAAGTAAAGATTGAAGGAAAGTTTGGAAACGACAACAGCATGGATTTTGATGAAGGGGTCAGGTCAAGTGAATTGTGCAACTCATTTATTCTCTTTCCCTTCACTTGACCTGACCCCATCATCAAAATTTTTGTTGTTGTCTAAGAATTATCTAAGGACAAGAAATCGACTTGTTTGTGCACAAAAGTCCTATTTTTCAGACATAACCAGTTTTGAGCTATTAAAGATCAGAATTTTTTTTTATATTCCATTGAAAATTTACAAGACAAATTACCTATTACACTACCTACTAATTACTCTACGAAACACTACAAGGACGATCATACCACGGGGAGCAATGGACTATGACAACCCCGTGGCCATTAACATAGAAAGAAATAAAAACTACTGGGTGAATCAGGAAAGATGCACCACCCGCCCGCAAAGCCGCACACAAGAGCCACCAACCGATTCGCACAATTTATCACGAATTGACGGTGCATCGAAGAGGCTTAAACGAAGTTACGCCCAGGCCTCAGTTGAAAAATTTAGAAAATATGGGACGAATCGGGCATGTGGCCCAGCACCACGACTTCCCGAGCAAGCAGCACCCCTCCCCAGACCCACCCAATTCATAAACATAAACATAAATACTATAAAAAAAGAAATCTACATCAACAAAACAGAACTTTACAGACTAATCAGAATGTGAGAGGAGTAGACATTTCATCAACGCTGTAGCGCGTTAAAGATTTTAGTGTTCAACCTTGTGGAAATAATCAGTTTATTCTTGATGAGTTCGTTTGTTCACATGCAGCCTATCGAATTTTGGACTTATCCAGTTTTGGTTGATCATAAAAACTGAAGATTTTGTGAGTACCTTGTGACTTAACATTTTGTTTGTGACATTATTGGTAGGGGTTTCTTGTTGAGTTTACTTCAGGAATTTGGCCCTTCATATGACTGTAGTGCTTCAGATAACCCTCTGGGTGTCGTAGGACATACTGCCCTTTTTGATTGTTTTCAGCACCAAAATTTTTATGTAGATATGTATCAAATTGTCTACGAATCAATATTCTTTGCCTTTTTGCAACAGACTGAAGAGTTGGTCAAGGAAATATCTTTCTGCTGGCCATAGAGCGCTAGTCATTACAGTAATTTTAAGGCGTTTTTCAAACTTAAATTTCTCTTGATCAAAGTTGAATATCAAAAATTTCAGGAATAGAAGTTTAGAAGAGCTGGTATTCTCTCAGAAAATCGAAAAATGTTTATGGTTTGTCTAAAATCCACTTGCACGCCACACGTGTCGGAGAGAGGGTATTTTGGTATGTATCACCACAGCTTCCAATTTTGCGTGAAATCACAGTGCGTCACGTGATGTTAAATTGCATAGTGTGATTGGTTAATCGATCAGATGTAAACAAACGTTATGATTGCTTCAAAACAAAACCTGTCCTTGTTACTCAAACTTGGTTTCAATCTTTAAGTTGAAGTCTCTTCTATGAAAAATCTTTAAAATGGAGGAACTGGATTTATGGTCCCTCCGCAGCAGCCATCCAAACAGCTCACCTGTAATATGGGGAACCCTGCTATAGCTAGTACATAAAATTGTTTTGATATCTTGGCTACAATATATAGTTTGAATATTAGTTAATATGAAATGAAAATACTTTGTAAACTGACATGTTACGTATATCTTATCCCAAATATATAACAGATACATTGTTTTCTATTGCTGTATAAAAATTCCAGTTTTCTCAGGTTCAAATTCATTCTCAGTTTGTGTAGGTAACTCCTTTCCCACGAATATAGCAAGGAATGGCATTGTTTATGTGTACTGAGTTTACTATTGCATCTACGTCCTTGTCCGCACAAGTAAACAATCTAAGCCTTCTCACAAGTATGAATTTGTTTATGTCTATCAAGAACATGTTTATGACCAAATCCTTTTTCACATATATCACAAATGTAAGGTTTCTCTCCAGTGTGAATGCGCGTGTGTCTATCGAGGTCACTTTTGTACCTAAACCCTTTCCAACATACATCACAAATATAACGTTTCTCTCCAGTATGAATTCCTATATGTCCATGTAGGTGGCTAATTCGAGTAAACCTCTGTCCACACAAATTACAGATGTAAGGTTTGTCTTCAATATGAATTCGTTTATGTGTAGTGAGATTGCATTTTTGACTAAATGCTTGTCCACAAATATTACAGATGTATGGTTTCTCTCCGGTATGAATTCGTTTATGCTTATCAAGATCACCTTTTTGACTATGTACTTTTCCACATACATCACAAATGTAAGGTTTCTCTCCGGTATGAATTCGCTTATGTGCATTGAGGTTGGAACTTTGACTAAATCCTTGTCCGCATTCATCACAAATGTAAGGTTTGTCTCCAGTATGAATTCGTTGATGTGTAGTGAGATTGCAAATTTGGCTAAATCCATGTCCACACGTATTACAGATGTAAGGTTTCTCTCCGGTATGAATTCGTTTATGTCTTTCGAGATCACCTTTCTGACTATGTGCTCTTCCACAAATATCACAAATGTAAGGTTTATCTCCAGTATGAACTCGCTTATGTGCAGTGAGATGGCCACTTCGACTAAAACCTTTTCCACATGAATCACAAATGTAAGGTTTCTCTCCAGTATGAATTCGCTTATGTGTGGTGAGATCATTGCTTCGACTAAATCCTTTTCCACATGAATCACAGATGTGACGTTTCTCCTTAGTATGAAGTCGTTTATGTGCATGAAAAACATCTTTGAGACTAAATGCTTTCCCACAAGTATCACAAATATAAGGTTCTTCTATGTTATCATTCTGTTTTTCTTTGTTTAGATTGCTATTGTCATTAATTTCTTTTTCAGATATATCGCTAGGATATGCTCCCTCTTCTATTTTGATTTGTAAATCACTTTCATGACAAATCAATGTTTCATCAGTATGATTGGGCAGTAGTTCTTTTCCAAGAATGTTACATTCATAATGATTCTCCCCAGCATGGACTGGTTTATGTCTATCTAAATCATCTTTCTGACTAAACCCAATTCCACATACATCACAAATGTGAAACTTCTCTCCAATATGAATATTTCGTTTATGTTCATCGAGACTGCCACTATCACTAAATCCTATTCCGCACACATCACAAACGAAAGTTACATTCTCTGGATAAAATTGGTCATCAGTTGCCTGATCATTTACGAGGTAGGTATTATTCATATGCCTTACTTCAAATGTTTCTAACCAGTTGGCTTCCTCTTCAATTTTAATTTGTAAATCACTTTCATTCGACATCATAATTTCATCAACATAATCATCAGTACTATATTCAGAACATCTTTTACGCTTTACTGAATTCTGAGCTTGAAATTCTCAAAATGCGTTCCCCGTTTCCCTTTAGAATTTGCCCATGGGTGGACTTTGTCGATCATTTGCCATACGAAGGACAGACCATTATATCATCTAAAATGAAAAAGATCTTTATAAAAAGTTTGTTGACTGATCAAAAAGTTAATTATTCTTTTTGCTGATGGACTGTCAATTTTTTTTCATCATCATGTAATGGGATTGTCAAAAGTTTTCATCACCATTTAACTGGACTGGTTTGTCTTTTCATCATGAAAGCAAAAATCAAGATGTCTTCCCTTGACATTGTTCTCGTTCTAAGATCCATAACAAATCTTGATTTTCCAGATCCATGATTTAAAAGTGCTAACCTCAGACAGTTTTCAACAGAATGCATCAAATTTATCAAGGGAATCCTTGATAATAAATTTCAAAAATTGTAATTGTATTATAAATACAGTGTTGCTTTTGGCAAAGATGTTTCATAGTGAAGCCAGGATGAATATTCTGTGGTGTGCTATATATGTATACATACATTTTCAAATATGTCTTTTCAATTAAACTCTCTGGAGAGAATATTTCCCCGAATTTGCTGTTGTGGCAGCTTTTTGCTCCCCGTCATTGAGAAGTTTCATTTCTCCAGACATAGAAAAATCTATTGGCTGCATAGGCAAAGAGTTGCCTTTTCAAGACTTGATTTCAACCCCCATTTACAAGTTTGAATTTTGAAAGAGCTTCATAAGAATATTACCCCTCACATCCATTTTTGCAATAGAGCTTAGCCTGAGCCAAAAGGATACTGAAATACATTCTCAATCTATGTTGTTTTGTTTGTACTATTAAAAGGTTTCCAGGGTAGAAAGAATCAGTCATAATAAGCACTTTAATATACAGTATGAAATGCTATAGGCCAGTAAATTTGATTTCCCTGCAACAGGAATGCCTGTGTCTTCATGCAGTAAGATTATCCTATAGGGGTGCAGTTTGTAATGTTAGGTAGCTCCAGTTGTGGCCCCAGGGGAGGGCTAAGCTAAGGGGGCTATAACCCCCATTAGAGGCATCTAGCCTCCCCTGTCAGTGAAAATTTGTAGCTCTTGTCAGAAGAAAATTGGCAAAAATGATACATAAAAAAAGCATTTTCTACCTTTCAGCCCCCTGCCAAGCCCCTGCCAGGTGCCACCCCTGGGCAGGTTCATGATTTTCCCATTCCAGTGAATTAAAAAATTGAATGTTTTGAATCAGAGCTATGTGGAATTATTCTGTTGTGTTTTTCTGAGACGTCTCTTTTCACTAACCAAGCTAATGTTGTTAGCAGATATCATGATCCTTCCAGTTAATAGTCACCTGACATACATACATTCCATCTGCTTACAGTCCAGGGCTGTTGAAACCTTTTAGGGGTCATCATCAAACAATTTTTGTCATGGTTAACAGAACTTGGCTTTTGCAACTTGGCCTCTGTAAAATGGAGGTCTGCAAGTCCAATAAAACACAGGTCTGTGGGTCTGTTTGACTGTGGTTCTTGTGGTCATAGTAAATTGTATGAGGCAAGGGGCATGCACCATACTAATGCCACAATGGTCAGAAAAGAAAATTGTATCATGGGTGAAGATGAGAAAGTACTTGATCGCTGTACAATGAAATGATTGTTTTTTGCTGGAGCAATTACTGTATTAGCACAGAGAATTTCAATGCCAAAACAAAATATTGGTGGTTACCTTGGAAGTAACATGGAAGGAATTTTTACTTTCGTTGGGGGATACACTTACATGCAGACATCCCTCAACATCTTGTTCAAGATTTTCAGAAGACAATCATTTTATAAAAGACTTTAATCAGAGGCCTTAGTTATAGGTTTCACAATTCATTAGGAACATTTTTGCAGTCTTGGAACACTTCCATACTTAGCCAGCATGATAAAAAAACCCCTGACTGCGGATGAAAATATCTGAGCACAAGTCTCACATAAACCCATCCTGCATTTTATTGGACTTGCAGGCCTGCATTTTACAGAAGCCCATTACAACTCTCCCCTCCCCCTTCTTAATGGACCATTAAATTTATCACTACACCCTTGCTTGTTGTGGGCCTGTTACTAACTCTTGTTACAGGCCTATTATGTGTCTTCGAACTGGATCTAAGTTTACTGCAACTCCCCAGTGCAGATTGCAACAAGAAAATTAAGCAGTGTGCTGCCAAAAAATTTCTGGTACAAGTTATTGTTTAAAATTGAAAATGAAATACTATTCTTTTCAATTTTTGTCACAAAATTCAAATTTTCTATGGATTAAGTGGACTCCTTACCCCTCTTACATTCAGATTCCATTACAGATAAAATTGCTTGTCGATGACCCCTTAGCAATAAACATTGCCAATGCGAATAAACGTTGTTGACAGTTCAACTTGGCACCTCAACTAGATCCAAACTGATGCTGGTTCAGCAAAAAGATTCAAACCTTTTGGCAAAATAGTCAAATTTGTTTCGGATTTAAAAAAGATGCAACACTGTTTTGTCAACTTTCCATGGACCAAGGAAACAACCCAGACTGGAAAGTTTGTACTGCGCGTGCAGGAACGCAGGTTGTCGTACAGTGGGCAATAAATAAAGGATTTATTGATTTAATTGCCCAGCTCCAAAGCAGGGCTTACTTAGATCCATGCACGTAAAGAGAACAAATGGTGCTGCGGACTCAAAATCTTGAGAAATTTCTGCCGGTTTGCCATCAAAAAACGAGTCCGAAAAACCAGTTTTTCTTGAATTTTCAAATACATTGCGCAACTGGCCAATTATGCTTCAGTTAATACAATGATAGCTCTGGAAACTGGTCAGACCAGTTCCTTAAGGAGTCTCAGAGAGGAGAAGGCTGGCACGTCTTCCCAATTGAAATCACACAACAGGAATATATATCTAAGAAATAAACTGAAGAAAACTCTTTGTACTTTGTTGCCAAACACTATCTTGCGATGAAAGGACACTGTTTTGGCTTGTGACTTATCAAATACAGAACGGGGAACGAGGAATACCACAATCGGCCTGGGGAATCAAGTCCAAGGAGTTTTTTGGATAGTTCTCGCTTGAAAAAGAAATAGTGGAAAAGTGGAAGGAGAGAAGTTTTATCTCTCTCAACTCATTCATGACTTCACTCCGATCAAGTCGAATACTAGGAAAGGCAAGGGGCACAATAGTATTCACTATTGCGAGTCTATTGTTCTTAACCGCGAATTTTCCGAGCAGTCTTACTTAGGCCACCTTAACTTGCCCGAGCAAGATACAAACTTTTCAGTCTGGGCAACAACCAGTGCTGAAAAACAATAATGCATTTAATGATGCAACGTTGCACTTTTCTTCAGTGTAATTGCTAAAAACAAGATGGTCAAATTGGCCTTGAACTAAGCTAAAAATTTGGTGTTTTCCTTTCATGAAGTGTTCCATCATGATTCCGAAAGCCACTTTGGTCTGAGCATGAGGCCTACCGTAGAGGCCTCCCTGATTTGAATGCTTCTTACCGTCGTGGAAATCATCACACTTTTCATGTGTGGTTGCTTCATCTTTCTGGCCTTCATCAGTTTTGTTTCTTGTAGTTCTACGACCTTTTTTCAATCCATGTACAGATTCAGGCACATCCATCAAATTACAGTTGGCCAAAAAAAGTGTCAATTTTCACAATCCTCTCATTTCAAATCTTCTTCTGGCTTGGCTTTGCGTTACATGCAATCGAGGCGAGGTTAATGCTCTCGAGTCGAGTGGAGGCATGGAGCACGGCAAGTGTAAAACGCAACTACAGGAGCGCGGAATGCAGGTTTCGGGTCCTAGGGCTCTAGCCAGAGGCTTCGGGCATACAGTGGAAAACTTTGTACATTCGAACTCTCTGGCCAAAAAGATTGCCTAATCACCCCCTTAAACCGATAATAATTAAATGAGGTCTCTCCAAAATAAATTTTATTAACAATACTAAGGTGAGAAAATATATCAGAGTATGTATTCGAGTATGAATTCATATTGGAGTATGAATTCATCGATTTTCGAATTCTTCTAAAATCGACGAAACAAGGTGGAATTGGGTCACACCTGTAACTTGCTACTGCTACTGTAACTAAATCCTTTTCCACATACATAAAAAATGTAAGGTTTCTCTCCAGTATGAATTCCTTTATGCGTTGTGAAATTATTACTGTCATTGAATCCTTTTCCACATACCGGGTGCCCCAAAAAAAATTTCACGGGTTAGTTCGCATTTTTTTTTTGCTAAAAAGCAAATGTTATGAAGGCAAACAAGGTATCAGCATGTAGCTGAAAGGCTCCGCTATCTTTTGAGATGTTGCTTGATCAGTTTAAGATATGCGCAAAGTGCAAAAACACAGCTTCAAAAATATGGAAATTCATTCATTTCTCGAACCATGCCCTCGCTTTCCAGCCCATCTTTTGGAAGGTGTGAAAACAAATGAATTCCAAATTTGTTTTGGAGCATGAAATTTAAACGAGGAACAGACGTCAATCACTTTGCAAACAAAATCCTTTGATTTCCCCCCGAAAAACTTCTAATACATCGCTTTGTCGAGTTTTCGCAAAATGTTGACTAGAAAACGGTGGCGATCATTTCACTCAAAATTAAGAATCCAGGATTCGAAATATTCATTGAATCTGGTTTTTCAAATGGTAATCTTTGCGTAAAATGACATTGCAGCATCTCAAAAGATAGCTATGCCTTTCAACTAAACTGTGATACAAAGCATTTGGCAATAACTTTGCATTTGAGGGAGCCAGTTTGATCTAACTAGTTAAGTTTTTTTTTGAGTCACCCGGTACATCACAAATATAAGGTTTTTCTCCAGTATAATTTCGTTTATGCGAAGTGAAATTGTCACTGTAAATAAATCCTTATACACATATATCACAAATGTAAGGTTACTCTCTATGAATGAATTCGTTTATGTTTGTTTAGATTGTGACTGTGAGTAAATCCTTTTCCACATATATCACAAATATAAGGTTTCTCTCCAGTATGATGTCGTTTATGTGCAGTGAGATTGTGACTGCAACTAAACCCTTTTCCACATATATCACAAATATAAGGTTTCTCTCCAGTGTGAATTCGTTTATGAACATTGAGCTGGCCTCTTTGATTAAATCCTTGTCCACATTTATCACAAATGTAAGGTTTCTCTCCAGTGTGAATTCGTTTGTGTTCAATCAGATTGCCTCTGTTACTAAATCCCTTACTACAAATGTCACATATGTAAGGTTTCTCTCCAGTATGAATTCGTTTATGCGACGTGAGAGTTCCATTCTCACTAAATCCTTTTCCACATATATCACAAATATAAGGTTTCTCTCCAGTATGAATTCGTTTATGACTCGTCAGATTGCCGCTTTGCGTAAATCCTTGCTCACAAATGTCGCAAACGTAAGGTTTCTCTCCAGTATGAATTCGCTTATGAACTGTGAGATTACTATTACGAGTAAATCCTTTTCCACAAGTATCACAAATATAAGGTTTTTCTTTGACATTACTCTGACGGTTGTGTTTGTTTAGATTAATACTGTCACTAATTCCCTTTTCAGAATTATCACTAGAATATGCTTCCTCTTCGATCTTGATCTGTAACGCATTTTCCTGACAAATCATTGTTTTATCAATAGGACAAGGCAGCAGCTCTTTTCCAAGAATGTTACATTCATAATGATTCTCCCCAGCGTGGATTTGTTTATGTCTTTCTAAATCATCTTCCTGACTAAACCCAATTCCACATACATCACAACTGTAAGACTTGTCTCCCATATGAATGTATTGTTTACGTGCATGGAAATCGCCGTCATCACTAAATCCTATTCTGCATACATCACAAATATAATCTCTCTCCCCAGAAGGAACTTGTATGTGTGAATGAACTTGTAAAATACCCTTAGATCGATAGTGTGTTTCTAAATCATTTGTCAGGCCATATTCTATTCCACACAGTGTACAAATGTAATACTTCTCCCCAACATGAGCATTTTGTTTATGAGTATGCAGATTTCTCGCTTCATTAAATCCTTGTCCACAAAGATCACATACAAAAGTTGTATTTCCAGAGATCAAGACTTCATCAACATAATCATCATCACCAGATTCAGAACATCTTTCACGCTTTACTGGATTTTGAGCTCGCAGATTCATCGGTAGATTATCGTAGGAAGTTTCTTGGTTTCTCTTCAGAATTTGCTTTTGGGTAGACATTGTCAATGATTTGCCATATGAAGGTCCCGCCATTGTATCATCTAGAATTCAAAAGATTTTATAAAGAAGTTCGCCGGTTGATCAAAAATGGTAACCTCACATAGTCTTCACAAGAATGTGCCTTAATCATCAAGGATATCCTAGATTACGAAATGTCCTCTTTAGAAAATTTGTCCTATGAATTTAATTTTGCTTTTTACCCATGTTTAATGGCACTGCGTAGAGTAGCCAAAAGGAAGATTCTGTGGTCTCTGCATTTTTTTAAGTTCAAAAGAAAGGTAAGTTAGATATTATATAAAAATCTAATCTTTAAATGTTGTATTGTTGATTATATCACTCGCTCTTGCATGATATTCTTGAGATCTAATGAGCGCAGCAGTCAAAGTTGTGCTGACAAACACTTCCCTCCTCCTTGAAGCCGCCACTCAGCATATTGCGGCTCAAAGAAACACCCCCGGCTATTACATATGCGACATGTCACAAGATAATTACAAATGTTTGTTACGTACTCCCCACTTGATATCAGCTTTTTGATTGATAACTTTTTTGTAATTAAATTCTTATTGTATTATAAATCGTGTTTATGATTTACAGTCAACAATGCATTGTGTGGTAATTACATTTTGGAACCTGGAGAAAGGGCAGGTGAGGAAATGCTATATGCAGAATTTATCGAAAACATTTTTCTGTTGATTATTAAAGTTGATTCTGTATGATATTACCTGATCGACGGGTGAGTCAATAAAAACGTCCCGCGTTTGAAAAAATCCTGCTCCCTGAATACCAAAGCAATGATATTGAAAACTTGCATTCTCACTAAATTATTTTCCGAACACATCGCAAAAGTCAGGTTTCTCTCCAGTATGAATTTCGCTATGTGGCTCGATAACGTGACTAACAAATCTTTGTCCGCGTACATTACAAATGTAAGGTTCCCCTCAAGTATGAATCCGTCGCTTATGTTTATTGAGGTTATTTTTTTGACTAAATCCTTGTCTACATATATCACAAATGTGAGGCTTCTCTGAAGTATGAATTTGTTGATGTCTAGTGAGATTGCCAGTGCAACGAAATCCTCGTCCACATACATCACAAATGTAATGTTTCTCTCCAGTATGAATTCGCATATGCCTATTGAGATGTGCAAGTTGACGAAATCCTTGTCTACACACATCACAAATGTAAGGTTTCTCTTCAGTATGAATTCGCATATGCCTATTGAGATGTGCAAGTTGACGAAATCCTTGTCTACACACATTACAAATGTAAGGTTTCTCTTCAGTATGAATTCGTTTATGTGTAGTGAGCTGACAATTGAAGGTAAATCCTTTTCCACAGGTATCACAAATGTGAGGCTTCTTTGCAGTATGACTTAGCTTATGTTTATTAAGACCTCCCTTCTGACTAAATCCTTTTCCACATGTATCACAAATGTAAGGTTTCTCTCCATTATGAATTCGTTCATGTATTGTAAGATGGCTACTTTGACAAAATCCCTTTCCACATATATCACAAATGTAAGGTCTCTCTCCAGTATGAATTCGCATATGTCTATTGAGATGGACATTTTGACGAAATTCTTGTCCACATATATCACAAATATAAGGTTTCTCTCCGGTATGAATTTGTTTATGTCTCCTGAGATTGCTATTGTGGTTAAATCCTTGTCCACATACATCACAAATGTATGGTTTCAATCCACTATGAATTCGTTTATGCTTCTTAAGATTGTCATTGTGACTAAATCTTTGGTCACATATTTCACAAACATAAGGTTTCTCTCCCGTATGAATTTGTTTATGTCTGTCAAACTTACTTTTCTTGCTAAATCTCTTGCCACAGGTGCCACAAATGTAAGGATTCTCCCCAGTATGAGTTAGTTTATGTTTAGTGAAAATACGCTTTTTACTAAAAAGTTTTCCGCATTCATCACATATGTAAGTTTTCTTTCGAGCATAAATTCGTTTATGTGTGTCGAGATGCTCATTCTGACTGACTCCTGTATGTTTTTCTTTATCATTACTTCGACTACTGCCGTCACTAAATTCATTTCTAAGTTCATCTTCAACAGAGTGTGCATCTTGTTCAGTCTTAATTTGTAAATCATGTCCACGAGGAATTAATGTTTTGCCAACATTATTGTGAAGCAGTTCTTTACCAAGTATGTTACATTCATAACGTTTCCCTCCAGAATGGACTTGTTCGTGTCCATCCAAATCATCTTTAAGACTAAATCCTACCCCACACACATCACAGATGTAAGACTGCTCTCCAACATGAATGTCCTGTTTATGTGCATCAAGAATGCCACTATTACTGAATCCTATGCCACATACCTCACAAACATAATATTTCTCTATGGTATGAAACTGACTACTTGTCATCTGGTCATGTCTGAAAATTGCAGCATTAGTATTTGCTTCCTCAAATGTTTCGTCAGAGTTGGCGTCCTCTTCAATTTTAATTTGCAAATCACATGCATTTGAGACAAACATTTCATCAACATAATCATCACCATTACAGTCGGAGTACATTTCACACCTTATGGAATTCTCCGGGATTACTGTTCCATCAACATAATCATTATCACTACAGTCAGCATATCTTTCACGCTCTATGGAATTCTCTGAGATGACTATTTCATCAACATAATCGTCACCACCACAGTCAGCATATCTTTCATGTTTTATGGAATTCCCAAGTGGTACCCTTTCATAATAAGATACTTCTTGGTCTGTCATTGGAATTACTCTTTGTATGTGTTGTGTTGATAATTTGCCACATGAGGAAGCAGACTGTATTGTTCCTACAATTGAAATATTTTTTGATTCAGATAATCTGCTGCCTTGTAGGTAGGTAGGTAGGTAGGTTATCATATTTAATATGGCTAGCCTGCGAAAGTCTGAGAGACTTACTCCAGCAGGGGCCACGGATGTTTACGATCAACCCGCCGCTCGCCACAGCTACCAGATTTCCCTCACATGGCTCTGGTCGACCCAGGCTAGAGTCACGGACAGCCACCAAACAGTCCAGTGCGGGATTTGAACCCCGGCCGTTCTGACCTTTGGTTTATGAGTCAGTCGCCTTAACCACTCAGCCACACATTCTCCATCAAATCTTAGGCCACAAAACCTAACCCACTACATGGCAAGTGGAGAAGAAGGTTGTATATTCTTCAAAATCCAATAAACTTACTGGATTCCATAGAAACACACAAAATCCATAGAAACTTACTTCAGAAGGTAACTGGCTCCTAAGATATCACCTGGAGGATTTATCTTGCCCATACTCCAGATTATGGAATACTGATACATAGCGTCATCACATATGTATATATATTATCTAAAGTAAGTAAATGAGAATTTGGAGCAAACCTTTTTATTCTAGATTATTTCAAAAACTTGTTTTGGGGTGCTACTTAATGCCCCACGTATTGCCATTAAAATGAACTACATTTTCCTAAAATTACATCTTGGCACACAAAAGAGCTACACATAAAAAACATCATTGAAGGGTAGTTATGAAATTCTTGGACATGAAAGCCAGAATGGTTTGATACTGGCATTCTGTATTTGGCTTTTAACGCATTTTATAGGATGTCACTGAAAAACAAGAGAAATTACTCAAACTACATGGTCTTGGTTTGGCAATACATTTTTGGCCCTGGGTTCTTCAATGTCTCCCTTACTCCTGCAAATACTAGACAACTAAAATCTGTAACAAACATCAACAGTTTCAAACAAAAGATCAAAGACCTATTCTTTAAAATCTCCAAATTCTTAATGATAGCCTCTATATTATTAGAAACATAAAAACAACCAATAACAATGCTTATTCAGCATTTGAAATCAAAGTTTTTATTTCCAGTCTAGTCAAAATTTGATGTTCACAAAAACTTTCTATTTCTTTTCTCAAAAACTTTTCTTACTTTTTCCTTTTGAATTGCACTACTGGAGGGACCATTATCGAAACAAGGTTGCATTGACCTTTTAATGCTGTCCCTGACCTCTTTTACCATGGGGTATTTTAAATAAGATTTTCAATTTAAATATGTAGTTTTGCCTGTAAATTCAAATTTATAGATTTTGTAATCAGATTTCTTTTCTTTCATTAATAGTGTATATACATTTTATTTTTATGGCAAAATAATACATACATATGTACATTACAAGTTCCTAAAATTCTAAACAAGTTCGTAAATTCCAACAACAGACCTGCATATAAATAAAATTCATATTCATTGGAGCCTACACTCCTAAACGATGGCAAACATGTCATGTCTCTGTCATAACCTTGAAACAAGCCATGCATTGTGTTATAGGATAAACAGAAACCATTGCTAATTTCGTTCTTTCCTTGAGGGGTAGGGTAGTCATTCAATTGTCATGTGTTACACATACAAGTGCTAATAAAAGCTGTACCTTTCAGCTGAATACAGTGCAACATCCACCAATACATCCACCACCTGACGACTCTATACAACAGACTCAAACCAAACTCCATACAACGGACCACAACCAAATTGGTTTCTGTCACTACGACTTTTTTCAAATTGAATGAGGTATACTCTTCTGAGTAAAATATTGCAATTATCTATCTCAAAACTTGGCCTGTTGCAAGAATGTATTCATGTCTAAAGCAGTTGTTTACACTTACTGAAGATATTTTCCTGGTGAACTGTTTCTCCTTGACCATCTACATCAAATGAAATGCAATATTATCTCTAGAATATTCTCTGGAATTGCTTATCCTTTATGCATATCAAGAGCATTTTCTCTCAATATCCTTATCCTAATAAATTGTAAAGCTTCTCTTAAGTATGGATTTTTCATTTATGCTTATTAAGAGATCCATACTCATTAAATCTCTTCCCATATGTATCATGAACACAAGGTTTCTCTCCAGTACGAACTTGTTTATGTGCATTCAGAATATCTTTGCAACTACATCCTTTGCCACATAGACCACACAATGAAAGGGTTTCTCCCCAGCTTTAACTTCTGTATGTGACATGAGATTGTTTATTTGACAAAATCTTTGTCCATATATATCACACAAGTAAGGTTTTTCTCTGGTATGAATTGGCTTATGTTTAATAAGACTTCCATTCTCACTGAATCTTTTTTCTGCATATGTCAGTCACAGACATCTGGGTTTCTCTCCACTATGACTTCATTTAAGTTGTATATAGTGAGATGGCTAATTAGACTAAATCCTTATCCACACATAACACAAAGATTTCCCCTCTAGAGTGAGTTCATTTATTAGTTGTGAGTCATGAAAACTTTATCGCATAAATGGAAAGAGTAATGTGATACTACGATTTTCCAAGAGTATGATCAAATGACTTGAATGGTTAATTCTTGTCATCTTAGCTAATAAATCTTGGCTAATTATTTCCTCTCGTGTATCCATTTCCAGGAGCACCATTAAGACTTTTAGGGCCACACACTTAGTTTCTTTAAGCAAGTTTTTGATCAAAGAATTCCATGATTAGCCACAGCAACCCTTCTCATAATGAAATTCTGCAAATCTTTTCAAACACATGTATTGTGTTTTCACAGGCTTCTCTGTTCCATGAAGATAATTTTTATGCAGTTTTATCAAGTCCAGGAAAGCGCAAGTGCTGTGCTGAATGCAAACTGAGTTTACGAGACAAAGTGGTCTCTATATAGTAGAGTTTGAGACTCTAATTGTCTTGCGCAATCACATTTTGAGTTGAGCAAGTTGGCACCGGGTTGAGAGCTCAAAATGAATGTGCCACCAGGAATGGTTTTTCCTCTGACTTTTTATTCAATATTTTGCAATTCATGAGTCATGCTATCAACAATGCAGTAAGGCAAATAATAGAAGATTGCACTAAAGATGGCATTGAGGAATTTTTCACCAAGATGCATTGCGTTCAAATTGCAAATCCTTTAACGATTCTGTAGGAATTTGATTAAAAACGCAATGCATCTTGGTAAAGAATTCCTTCCTGCCATCTTTAGCGCAATTGTCTATTGCTGCATGTCCTGTCTTCTGAATACAGTACAACAAAATAGTGATTAAAATCCTCACATCATTGGTCAATGAAACCTGATAGCATCTTTCAACAGCATAAATTCATAGTTTGTGCCTCCAAATGGTAGATGTACATAAATGGAATGGCATTTAAAAGAGGGGAAGCATTCTCCAGAAATCTGACTGGTTTATTCACAACTATCTATCGGCCCTAGACCCCCCCTGTAAATGATGCCCTGCTTGGAACTGGAACATACTGTAAGCAACACTTAGGCTACTTTTTGGCAGCACTGACCGGATAATTTCTTCCAAGCTCACAATTGGGCTCATTCCAAGACTTTTCATTTTCAAAAACTGAGTACTCATAATCAGTTTTCAGAGACAAGATCGGCTGTTGTAAAGTCTCACTTTTGGGGTATTCTTCTCTGAACCAAAGTATGCTAACCTAAAAAAATTTCTCTTCTTTTGTTGATGACCCGCTTTGGAAAGCAGTCTCAAAAATACATCTTGCTTAAACTGATCCCAAGAGATCTGATTCCACGATTCCAAAAGTGTGTCGATGCTCAAAGAAGTAGGTTCACTGATGAATAATATGTGTAAACAAATTGCTGATATTAAGATGAAAGAAGCTGATTTCAGAGCTCCCCAGATGATAAGTGACACATGGATTATTTGGTAAACCACATCTGTTGTATTGTCTTTAGTTTTCTCCTTATGTTCCAGATTTTGTTGATTTTATTCACCGTGCTTCAAAAATTTGCTTGCTTATGCCAAAACGTCAAAGCTCTGGTTTAGAAGTGGAGGCAAATTTGTCCTTTGAAGATTCATTTTTTCGCTCTCCACTTACCGATATCAACAAACAAGGTATCTATTTTCAAGTTAGCCATTGAGGTATGTTTTAAAAATCATTTTGAATTGATTCATGCTATATTCTTATCGCTAGGGTCCATGACATCCATATACTTTTTAGGGGTCATCAACAAATAATTTTCGCCACAGTTAACGGAATTGGGCCATTAACGGCTCAACCCCCTCCCCCTCCTTAATGGACCATTAAATTTGTCGCTAGATTTTCTCTTGTTGCAGGCGTCCCACAAAATCTCGTTACAGGCCTATTTTGTGTCTCGATTTGGGGCCTAAGTCTACTGCAACATCTTTGTGCAGATCGCAACATCAAACTTAAGTAGTGTACCGCTGAAAAACTTACTGCCACAAGTTATTTTATAAGGATTGACAACAAAGTGTTACTAAATCGTAACATTAGGACCACGACGAACATCATTTTGAGAGTCATTTCAGAAAAGACAAACGTAGTTAAATCGACATTTCCAGTTGGTTAAGACATTTCAATTAGCAAAAAAATTAATTAATTAAGACATGTTCAGGACGTTTCGAGACGAGCTTGTCTCATCTTCAGCTAAATCAAAGTTACACGTGTGAGGTTTTTATAGTGATAACTATTCTAGAGAAAATGCATAATAAATTATCAATCATACGATATCTAAATAAGGAAAGTCCATTGAAGTTAAACCAAATAAGAAAGTCCAGTGAGATTAAAAAAGATACAACGGTATAGAGGAGTTCTGTTGATTGAATTCCTACAGAACTCCTCTATACCGTTGTATCTTTTTTAATCTCACTGGACTTTCTTATTTGGTTTAACTTCAATGGACTTTCCTTATTTAGATATCGTATGATTGATAATTTATTATGCATTTTCTCTAGAATAGTTATCACTATAAAAACCTCACACGTGTAACTTTGATTTAGCTGAAGATGAGACAAGCTCGTCTCGAAACGTCCTGAACATGTCTTAATTAATTAATTTTTTTGCTAATTGAAATGTCTTAACCAACTGGAAATGTCGATTTAACTACGTTTGTCTTTTCTGAAATGACTCTCAAAATGATGTTCGTCGTGGTCCTAATGTTACGATTTATAATAAAGCTGCGCTTTCCAACCAATGTTTAAAATATTACTAATTTCAATTTTCGTCACAAAAGTAAATTTTTAACGGATTTGCGCTGGACCCCCTCCCCTGCTAATGACCCAATTCCGTTAACTGTGACGAAAATTGTTTGTCGATGACCCCTTAGAGACACACGGCACTTAATTTCAACTTTGCAAGCTGGCATACGGAGTCACGGTAGGCCTTGGGAGAGGGTTAGTAGGAAGCCCACGGCAAGGGAAAATTGGTGACTAATTTAGTGCTTCGTTAAAAGGGGGAGGGGGATCAAGCTGTTAATGGCTCAATCTTGTTAACTGTGACAAAAACTATTTGTCAATGACCGCTTATGCAAGCTTAAGTCTCCTAACCTTGAAAATTTCTAGTGATGTGTGTGACATCATGACATGGCTCAAACCAAATATTTCTGCAAATAACTACTCTTTATGCTCAGGCGACATCATGCATAATACCAGACTGGAAAGTTTGTACTGCATGCGCAGGAGCATGCACAGTTTTCAACCTTGGCTGCAGAATTGGCAACAAACCACGGATCCCTTGTTTTAACCTATTGTTCTCAACCTTCTCAACCGCGAATTTTCCGTGCAGTCTTACTTATTGGGCCATCTCAGCTTTCCCGCACGTTCAATCAAGATACTTGTTTGGGATACTGCGAATTCCCCCTTTTGTGAATGACAAAGGAAAAGATGTTAAGTCTGATTCGCTCGCTGATCAATCGGACGAGCGAAGCGTTTTGGGGCATGCGCTAGTTAACAAAGAAAGGATGAAGGGCGATGACCCTCAGATCGATATTGCACAGACTCCAAAGCACTTCAACTGGCGTCTAGCTCTTTAGGGGAAATCCAAAAGACTTTCGCTGACAGTATCCCAAACAAATACTAACTTTCCTGTCTGGGCATAATACTTGAATTTTCAAGATTCTCCAAGATTTAGCGAAAATTTTACTAGATTCTCACAGATTTAGGAAGGATTTTGCACCTCACATTTAGGGGCCACACACAAATCGATTCTTTCACGCAAAATGTCAAATGGACATTTGGGGGAGGGGGTAAAAGGACTGGACGTTTTCAAAATTTTTGTTTTATCTCCCGCGAATTTCTGCAGGAAACTTTGTTCTGCAGCTTTTGTTTGCTGTAGATATCATTAGTGCGAAAGAATTTCAACAGTAGTGACATATCTTGTCCGTTTTCGTTGAGTATGGTCATGGAAAGCACGTCGCTGACGACTTCATAAGCACTTATACTTGATATAGCAAAACAATGGTTTGAAATTTTCTCGTGATCGGAAAAATCATATCGATTTTCAATTGGACGTTGTGGGGGGGAAGGGGTGGGGGTATTTTGAAAACGTCCAATAGACGTTATGGGTGAAAGAATCGATTTGTGTGCGGCCTCTTGGCCCTTAGGCCCAAAAAAGTGGTCATGCTGGCCTTCTTTCTGACCTGAATGTTTCTTACCCTGGAAATCATCGCATACTTCGCGTGTGATTACTTCATGATCTTTCTGGCCTTCATCAATTTTATTTCGTGCACTCCTGCCGCCCTTTTCCCATGCATCAACTGCTTCTTTTTCTTCAGGCACATCCATCAATTTCTGGGTGAGCAGCAAATGAATTTCAAAATCCTCGTTCCCCTGTCACTTCACTTCAAATCTTATCTTCTTATCTTATCTTCCGGATTTTATTTTGGATTTTGCGGTTTTTCCTTCACATGCAATCGAGGCAGTGTTCCAAGGCACGGCAAGTGTAAAAAGCAAATGCAGGCTCGATCTATTGCAGGTTTCAGGTTAAAGGACTTAGGTCATAGGTGTCTGTATGGAAAAGCTTGTGCATTTGAACGCTAGGCCAAAAAACCATTGCAATTGCAGTGGCGCAACGGAGCAGGTCGTGGCTCTTAGTACCTAAGCCATACAGAGGCCCCCTGAGGCGGCAGATTCTTCACAACCGAACATTTCCAAATCATCCATAACCGGGGTTTATGGAAGGTTTATAATATAAAGGCACGTTGGCGCAAGAAAAATGTTGGAGGTGGTGGCTGAAATTGAAAGAGAGCGAAACGAGCCTAACTTATTCGGTAAAGTTTTTTGAACCATGCTCCTCAGATTTGATCGTCAAGACTCAAGACTTTCGTAGAACGCTGGCCAGCGAATGGAGAAAAGGACTGTGATCGACGAGATGCTTCCCAAGAAAATATTTGAAAACTGACCGTAAGTGAAGTACAGAAATGGATCTTCGGTAAAGTCTTCTGCTAAAACGTTAATGTCCCCTGGAAGATACCGAACATTTTTGACAAATTTGCAATTTACGGCATTTCTTTAGATGTCAAATTTGTACCTGCTTCTATTGAGGCCCCCCATAGTACCCCTGGATAACGGATTCACGTGCTGATTTTGCTTCTTTCACGCCATCACGGACTATAAAACAGCATTTTCACGATCACGTTGCAGAAATTTTAAGAATGTTCCAGAAAGATATTTCTAACACAACAGGGCACGCAGACTGCTTTTATCATGGATTTTAAAGTTTTGCAGCAAAGGCTGCCAGTCAAATGAGATAAATGTGAGTCAGGAGGCTAGCCTCAGAAAATTGTTCGAGTACTCTCAGTTTAGAACGTCGAAAAACGACGTATTTTAGGAAGTAAAGACTGGTAACCCAATTTGCTTCTCAGAAAAAGAGTGGTAATTTGAGAAACACTGTGTTATTTTCAGGTAACCTAGAAATTCTTCATGTAAGATCATGCTCTATTTTCAGTTTTACAGACTTCACATCTAAGACTCTCCAACAGACAAAGTTCTTCCAGAAGGACTAGATTGTGAGGAAAGGGATGGAAAATGGTGATCCGGGGGCTTGCCTCCGGAAAATTTTTGCGGCTTCATCCTCCACAACGTCGGAAAACGGTATTTTTTGTCAGACTTCAAGGGGCAATCACGTGCTTTAAATGTCCATTTCACGAAATAACGACCAAATTTTTGGCAAATCACGCTGCACGACGGAGTCCTCGATCACGAATTCACGAGTCGAAAATATCAAAATCACGAAATTATTCGCCTAAATTAGCCAAATAACGCTTCACGTACAAATACGGGGGCCTCTCTATTCACAACGGGGTTCAATACATCTTGGAGTCTCTTTCAAGAAGCCATACAGTATTCAGTGCAAAATAACGCAACAGTTCTCCTAAGCTAAATAAATCGTTACTGACAATCGTAGGGGGGCCCCTTCGGGGCCCATAAAGCGTGGGGGCCCTTAGGAATAGCTCTAACCCTAACCACCGTGCCTTACGCCACTCCAACTGAGCCAACGTTGCACGGCAAGTCCCGTCCAGCATGATTTACACATTTTGCATCAAAATGAATCACTCTGCCCAGTGCCATTCTGTAACGTTCCACCAATGTATTTCCACTTCAAGTGTTCGCCTAGCCTGATCTTGGGTTTGCCCCTGGTTCTGTTGCCTACAACCATACCGAGAAGAAGGATTTTCTTTTTATTCTCAGCGGAGGTTAAAATCTTGCTACCTTGATATAAACCATGCTTCGACTTGTAAATGCTGCTTTACCACTGATGCATGCAATGTTGAGATTTTCGCAAACGTTTCTAGAATGCTAATATATTGAATAGCATGCTGTATTTTCGGGCTCCATTGACTTATCGGGGAAGCAAGATTTTCATCCAATTTTGTGTCATTTTTACATAGTTTTGCATTTAACAATTTGAAGCAACTAGAAATTTCCTTGGTACACAGATAAGCATAGTGTGCGACAAAAAAAATAAACAATATACTACCACTCATATAGACTAATTATGTAGCCGTAGTTATCGCTATTGAAAGGCTACCGGACGCCCCAAACTACTACTCATAATCAAGTGCCATTGTTTTGAAATGGCCATTGCTGCCTCGTTTCGATAAAGGCCTGGGCAGAAAACAGAAACACTCGTAACATCTGAAAACTGCACAGTAAATGCTTAACCCTATCTGACCTGGGTGATTTGAAACACTCAATGCCTGGGGGGGGGCGGATTCCGCCCCCCTGTTTATCTCTGTTGTGGCTTGAGATATGGCAACCAAATTTGGCACAAAGGTTCTTCATTATATAAACAATGAATTTTTGAAACAATGGTTTAATTAGCATTGTTGTTGTTGTTGCTAGAGCGTAATTAATATTATGACGTCACATGACGTCATAAAAATGAAAGTGTGCTGAAAGGGCGTAAAACTTTAATTTTTGTGTAGAAATGAAATATATCGATCAAAATAGATGTAAATTCATAGTTTCGACTTTATTGGACCAACTAAAAAGGATTAAGAGAGATACAATGTATATTTTTCGGAGAGTGGTGCACGAAAACCTGGTTAACATGGAGGCAAGGCTAAAAATAGAACACCAAAATTGCTACTGTTTCATTGCTATATGATAGAAAGTTAAACTTGCTAAATCTCAGAGGCATCCAGCAAACAGGGAAAATGTATAAATGAAAATGTACGAGGGGGCGGAATCCGCCCCCCAGGTCAGATAGGGTTAACGAGAGCAACAAAATGACACCCAAGTACATGGCTTGACATTGTCACTAAACGTTTTCATTGTATTCTTAATAGTAAGACTTCGTTCTGTCAGGCTAAGTTCCTTGAAACTCTGCTTTGAGCTTCGAGTTTCCGTTCGTAGTTATCAATCAACCGAATTTGCAGGCAGCCTCGTTCCAAAGGGGGTTCAAAAGTGAAACAAAGTCAGTTAAAAATAATGTCGTAACATCATGAGTCCCAGTATGATCGGTCTCGATTTGGTATAGAAGTATCGTTTTGAAAAGCGATTTACATAGCATAGGGACCAAGACATATCCTTTAGGAGCATTCTTAAAATTCTGCAACGGGATCATGAAAATGTTGCTTTATGATCCGCGATGGCGTGTAAAACGAAAAATCAACACGTGAACCCGTTATCCAGGGGTACTATAGGGGGCATCATTGATATCAGCAGAAAGCAGATCAAGCAATAGTCTCCCACTCTACTAATTTACAATCTAGAAATTTAATGACATCATATCCTCCAGACAGTAGATTTAAAAGATATGTTCTAATTCAAAAAAGACCTTGAAAAGTTTAAATTATAATTGAAAATTGGTAATTATGAAATGAAAACACTTTACGAAAACGTAGCACTCCTTAGACTGTATCCCATATACATCACAAATGCATTATCTTACATTGATGTACAGAATTTTCAAGTTTTTCTCCAGTTTTAATTCATACATGGTTTGTACTAAATATAAAGATACCAATTTCGACTAAAATAGTTTTCCGCACACATTACAGGTTTAAGGTTTTTTTTCTCCGGTATGAGATTATTTCCGAGCAAGGAGAACGTTTCTATAACCAAATCTTTCACCACAAATGTCACAAATGTAAGGCTTCTCTCCATCATGAATTTGTTGCTGGGCAATGGGATGCCAATTTCAACAAAGTAGTTTTCCACGCACATCACAGGTTTAAGGATTTTCTCCAGTATGAATTCGTTTATGTGCAAGGAGAACGTTACTATAACCAAATCTTTCACCACAAATATCACAAATGTAAGGTTTCTCTCCAGTATGAATTCGTGTATGTCTACCGAGATCACTTTTCTGTCTAAATCCTTTTCCACATACATCACAGATGTAAGGTTTCTCCCCAGTATGAATTAGTTTATGTTTACGAAGAACTCTATTCTCGCTAAACCTATTACCACATATATCACATGTGTAAGGTCTCTCACCAGTATGGATTCGCTTATGTGTAGTGAGATTGCCATTTTGACTAAATCCTTGTCCACATACGTCACAAATGTAAGGTTTCTCCGCGGTATGAATTCGTTTATGTTTATCGAGATCATCTTTCCGACTAAATCCTGTTCCACATATATCACAAATGTAAGGCTTCTCGCCAGTATGTATTCGCTTATGCGTAGTGAGATGCCCAGTTTGTCTAAATCCTTGTCCACATACATCACAAATGAAAGGTTTCTCCCCGGAATGAATGTGTTTATGTAGAGTGAGGTTACCAATTTGACTAAAACGTTTTCCACATAAATCACATATGTAAGGCTTCTCTCCATTATGACTTCGTTTATGTCTATTGAGGGTATCAATTCTACTAAAACATTTTCCGCATTCATTGCAAATGTAAGGTTTCTCTCCGGTATGAATTCGTTTATGTACATTGAGGTTGCTTTTGTCACTATATCCTTGTTCACATACATCACAAATGTAAGGTTTCTCTCCAGTATGAATACGTTTATGTGTCTTGAGATTGTTGTGATGACTAAATCCTTGTCCACACATATCACAAACAAAAGGTTTTTTCTCTCCAGTTTGAATTTGTAGATGAGTTCTGAGACTCCTACTGCCATGAAATCCTCCTCTACTCGTATCAAACGTATGAGGTTCTTCGATGACATCATTCTGTTTGGGTTTGTTTCGATTGCTTTTGTCAACAGTTTCCCTTTCAGATTCATCACTAGAATATGCTTCTTCTTCCATCTTGATTTGTAAATCATTTTCATGACGGATCAATGTTTCGTCAACATGACTGTGCAGTAGTTCTTTTCCAAGTGTGTTACATTCATAATTTCTCTCCCCAGAATGGATCTGTTTATGTGTATCTAAATCATTTCCCAGACTAAATCCTATTCCACGTATATCACAAGCGTAAGACTTTTCTCCACCATGAATGCTTTGTTTATGTGCATAGAAACTGCTCGTTTGGCTAAACCCTTGTCCACATATATCACAAACGAAAGTTACATTTCCAGAGTAAAACTGCCTATCATTCGTCTTGTTATTTATGAGGTATGCATCATCTGTATGTCCTCTTCCAAACATTTCTAATGAGCTGGCTTGCTCTCCATTCTTAATTTGTAAACAACTTTCATTTGAGATCATCACCCCTTCAACACAATGATCATCATTATATCCACAACATCTTTCATGCTTAACTGAATTCTGACCTTTGACATTCTCATACAAAGTTCCTTGGCTTCTTTTCAGAATCTGCCTTTCAGTGGACTTTGTTGATAATTTGCCATATGAAGGACCCGCCATTATATGATCTAAAATTTAAATGACTTATTAGGAAGCTCGCTGAGTGATTAAACGTGAAGGAGAAAAGGGTACAATTGATCATATCTGGAGGCACTATGCCTATAAATGTGTGGGGATGTCCCACTAGGGTGAAGGGGTTGCCACCATGATTGATCAGAAAAATTTTAAATCAATTACTAAGTCTGGGTGCAAGTTGGCAAAAAATGAAAGAAAATTTGCCAAATTCCCAATGAAAATCCTGAAAAGCAGCAATCATTTGAAAATAGACAAAACTGTCTCAGGTTTTGCACCCATTTCAATCTAACTGATCCACACTATTTCTTGATAAAACATGTTTTGAATTCATTAGCATATTCTGTCCATGAAATCCTCTGCCATGAATGCAAAAGTATCATAATACTAAGAACTTCCTAAAAGTATGGTCAAAAGACTTAAAATGGGGGAAATAAAGCTTGGCCAATGATTTGACTGTTGTGTACTTTTCCAGGAGCAACTATTTTATAAGAGGAAAAGTTCCTGTTTGGGAAGAACATAGACGACAATGATACCCTGTTTAGAAGTGGCACATATCTAGTGCAGCAGCACTTGGGTTACTTGTATGGAAGCAGCAGTGACCTGATTTTCTGCTTCTGAGCACGCAGTATGGGCTATTCTAAGTTAGTAATCAAATAATTTAGCTGATCTTTGCTCATTGCCCTTGGGTAGAAACCTGAAAAGCCTATTTCTTACAGACATATCCGACAGCAATTACACAAAGATGACAAAAGAAACTTGTGAAAACTGTTTTTCATTTTACCTGCCTTCATAGAATGCAACCAGGACAGAAAACTGCTGGAAATTTCCTGAATTCTTTTTGAAAATTTGTTTTTTGAAGAAATCTACTTGGTAGATGTTTTTGGGTACCTAGGTTTGGATGCCAGTTAAAATATCTCACGGTTTTTAGGAGATATAGCTATTCCAATTGACAAAATTGGGGTGTTTATAAAACGAAGACCGAAGACCGAAGGTAGAAAACGAAGACGAAGACGCCTATAACCATAATTCAAAGCAGAGTAGATTTTTAATATCCAGTGCAAATAGACCTTTCTATGACTATTTATTTGATGAACAAACGTAAATCAAGCAAATTAAATGCTAAAATTTTTGGTCTTCATTTTACAGAATGACCCGCTCAATCTGCAAAACAAAGACAGACTCCAAAATGCCACGAAAGTGTTCAAATTCAACCAAGATGGTAAACAGTCACTGTGTTTCTTCAAATAGGCACAAGGAAACAATTATTGCACTGCACGGACCATTAGATGATCATTTGGAGCATGTATTCGTTGTGCAGAATAACCCCTTTGATCTGCAAAACAAAGACAGACTTAAAAATGCTACGAAGTTGTTTCCTAGATGGTAAACATACAGTCGTTGTTTTTCCTCAAAAAGCTACCAGGAAACATTATTGCACTGAAGGACCGTACAATGTTCATTTGGAATATGTCTTCGTTTTGCAGAATAAGCCCCTCGATTTGCAAAACAAAGACATACTTCAAAATACAAATTGAAAGGGTTATTCTGCAGAACAAAGACATATTCCAAATGAACACTGTACGGTCCATGCAGTGCAATCATTGTTTCCTGGTGGCTTTTTGAAGAAACACAACAACTTTTTACCATCTGGGTAACACTTTTGCAGCATTTTTAAGTCTGTCTTTGTTTTGCAGATCGAGGGGGTTATTCTGCAAAACGAAGACATGTTCCAAATGATCATTTTATGGTCTGTGCAGTGCAATAATTGTTTCCTTTTGCCTATTTGAAGAAACACGGCGACTGTTTACCATCTTGGTCGAATTTAAACACTTTCGTAGCATTTTGGAGTCTGTCTTCGCTTTGCAGATTGAGTGGGTCATTCTGTAAGACAAAGACCAAAAATTTCAGCATTTACTTGATCTACGTCTGTTCATCAAATAAATAGCCATAGAAAGGTCTATTTGCACTGGATATTAAAAATCTTCTAAATATTTAATTATGGTTGTATGAGTCTTCGTCTTCGTTTTCTATCTTCGGTCTTCATTTTATAAACACCCGACAAAATTGGCTGAATCTTGTCAAATATTGTTTATGCCACTTCAAGCCAGGTGATAAAACTTCTTGATACAACCTCTTTTTGATTGTAGAAGTGCGGTTACTAAATATTTGAACTGTAGAAGGGAAGGTGAGCAAATACTCCATGCAGATTTCAATATAAAGCATTTTGTCGTTAATTGTTGAAATGGATTCTGTATGTGATTTATCTGATCTAGTTTTACGAAGGAGGCTTGTCTTGGCTGCATCAGCCTGTCCAAGACAGGCTATGCAGAAAACATGCAACAAAGGCCGTTAGCAAACATGTCTCCTTCGTACTGGCACAGGTCTCCATGAAATTTCTTACCCATTAGCTGCCTAGTTATCAAGTCTGCATAGGAGCGATGCATAAATCACATGTGGGCCTTAGCAAAACAGAGTCAGACAAATTAAAACGCAGGGCAAAAAATCAACGACAAATGGTTGTATGCTGATCATATCTAGTTAAAGTGACCAACAGCTATGTGGACTTGATAACTAGGCAGCTAATGGGTAAGAAATTTACTGCAAATTTTGCCTTCCTTTCCCAAAAAATCAGTGCATCGTCGCCCATGATTTAGCTTGGGCATAACAAAATCAAATCTTATTGCTTGTAATAAAATAAGGTCCAATCATCAGTCTGTAAGGGTTTTCTGAGTAAAAAACAATACGTTGATAAGCATTTATTTACTTGCAAGTGTCAAAACAAACAGTTCATTTTTTATCCTAAGGATAACATAATTAAAAAATTTAGCAAGTGGTAACAAATTACTCAATGAATCCAAGAAATACAAGTATGTAAGGCCAAAAAGTTGGAGATGTTGGAGATATGACAGATGTCTAGCCAGGGTGAATCTCTGTGCTGCTCTGCGCCAAAGATTTCGGAGCACAACAATTTTGTGCGCCAGTGTGCGCCAAAGAATAATTGGTATCTATTGTTCAATACAATCAGACATTGAATTGCCCATTGTTTTATGGCCCCTTTCTATGCCAAAATGTGCGCCAAAAACCAGATGAGTTCTTTCTCTGCTCCGAAGATCTTCTGGAAATAGGCACTCAGATTCACCCTGGATGTCTAGTGTCTAGTTTAAAACAAGAACAACAGATGGGCACCAGCCATAATCTGTCCAATAGTTTTTATAATCTCCCCGGATCATCAAGTATCATGGAATACAATAGGCTATATTTAGATTGCCCAGGCCACTGATTTAAGCTGCTTTCCATCTCCATCATTAGTCTTTAAGAAGACTTTTTAGCATTTCTCATTCTATCTTGACATCCATGAGCTATTCCAACACGATATGAAATTTAGATGATTACTGAAAGTGCCCTGAACAACGAAAACGTTGTTCAGGTTGCACCCCATTGCACACCTAAACTTTTCAAGGAGTACCAGCCCAGTCTGCATCATACAGCAGCTGCACCATAACCCTGTTATCACACCATCTTTAGCAGTTTGTCTATAAATTCATAAAAACCCCAACCCTCAGATGTGGCAAAATTTACTTCAGAATGAGCTTCCCCATACCAGAATCAAAACAAAGAATGAAAACTGGGCACCAATGGCAGCACACCACCAAATTTCATTGCCATGCAAAGTTGTGCCATGAGTGCAAACAGTTGCATGCTACTAAAACTTCCCCAAGACCAAGAGCATGGTCAATTGGTCACTTGATTTGGAAACGAGTAAAACAAACCACAGCTGATTCGGTTCGGTCTATTAATATGCAATGATGATTGAATACAAGTCTAAGAACTACCATTGTTTCTGTATTGGTGAACATTAGACCATTTTTCGGTTCGGTCTAATGGCTCAAATGTGGTAAGATTTGTCTTATAATGAGCTGGCAATTCGTGGCCTAAAAAAAGTGTCGCACTGATTTGAATGTTTCTTACCATCCAAATCAACGCATACTTCATACGTGGTTGCTTCATCCTTCTGGCCCTCAACTCTTCTACTTCTTGAACTTCTATCACCTTTTTTCAATGCAACAAATGATACCTTTTCTTCAGTCATGTCCACCATGATCCGTAGTAAGGCCGTAAGTACGTCACTTTGGGCTTTTTTGGCTTTTCCGGTTTCTGGTTTCCGGTTTTTTTGAGTCACATGCAATCGAGGCACAATCCGGCACGGCCAGTGTAAAACACAAAATACAAAGGCAAGTTGTCAAATGCAGGTTTTCTAGGTCAAACGGCTCTGGGTAGAGGCTCCTGCTTCGAAAAGTTTGTACTTTTGAACTCTCTAGTAAAGCCAGCGATTACCAACAAAATTACATTACGCACATTTCGATTCTTATCTAGCCTGCGCGCAGACTTTGGGTCCACTGGGGAGGAGAGGAAAAAGGAATTTGGCTTTTGTTGTTACATGCAGATCAAACGTACAACTTCTATTCTATGTTGCTTTCAATGACATTCCTAGACATGTTAGAAAAAAGTCTTACTTTACTCTATTATAGCCGAAAAGGGAAACTAATCATATAAAAGAGTCTCAGCTTCATCCTTTTCAATTACGTAATGCATGGTTATTTTCACTGACAAGGCCAGTTATCAAAAGAAATTTAGAAGGTTCCTTAAAGAAGAAGTGAAGGCAGCAATCAAAGAGACGAAGAATGGAAAAGCCAGGACCTGACAACATACCGATAGAAATGATAGTGGTCTTAGATGACTTAGGAACAGATATAACAACAAAACTCTTAAATGCAATATATGATAATTGCACCATCTCAGAAAAACTTCATAAAGCTGTTTTCATAGCTTTGCCTAAAACACCACGGGCAACAGAATGCGAACTTCATAAAACCATCAGTCACTTCAGTAATGAGTCACTTCACGAATATACTCCTTAGCGTTTTAATGCAAAGGATGAGAAAAAGCATAAGACCTGAAATATCTATGAAACAAGTTCGTTTTGTACCTGGCAAAGGGACAAGAAATGCTATATTTACCTTATCAATGCTCATGGAGAGATGTATAGAAGTACAAAAAAACCTGCATCTCTTCTTTATCGATTACTCTAAGGCCTTTGATAAAAGGATCAAAGCATTCAATACTTTGTAATCAAATGCAACAGGATGAAATCACGAATATGGGGGGGGGGGAGGGTTCATTCCAAAGCGGATGTTCCTTCCTTTTTTGTCACACACTGTTTTGCAAACCTCTTTCTATTTCTTTGTCTTGGGGCTCAAACAAGATATTTCATAGCTCATGCAAGCACAAAATATTTCTATCAAAAAAGATAGATTTGCACTGTCAGTCTCGAAAGACTGCCAACTAGTTTTCACACGTGCTTGCAAGCGCTTCACTGATTCTTTCGCAGTTGCCAATCGCAATCATCTAACCAGTTTTTCTTGCGTTTCATGTCGAATAGGCTAGTAAACTTTAGAATTTTATTGCGGAAAAACTGGCCAAGCTTTTGACTTCAAATTTGGCATGTGTGTCAGTAAGCATATCGTGTGTTTCGTAAAAAAAATTTGGTCACAATCGTTAGATTATCGGAGTGGAAAATGAAGTTCTTCTAAAGCTAGTAGAATATTTTGAAATGAGCTTTCTCCAAAGCTGTGAAAACAAACAGTTTTGTTAAATGTGTCGTTCGATTGCAAAGAGTATGAGCAATCCCATACTTTTTACAGAATTTCGACAACTCGATTGGTTGCAGAGCAATTAACAAGTTTCTGGAGAGTGAGGTTTCTGAAAACCGGCCCTCCGTGCTCATCAGAGCATGTTGCAGAGTCATTAAAAGAATGCCAATCTACTCACAAGATTGGTCAACCTTTCCCGATGAGTGGAAAAAGTGGATTTATTTTCAAAACTTGTGCAGGGTGTCTCAAAAAATTGTTCAAATAAAGATACGCTGAATGGGCACTTGGTTAAGTAACCCATATCTTGAGATTTCAAATTAATCTTTGACACCAGAATCTAGCAAATCTCCTGGAAATTCAGGGACTTATAAGCATATGAACTTCAAGTTTGTGCGATAACTGAAACCAGAGGCCTCTTAAAGGCATTTTCGGTAAAGGCCCATAGTTTCCGTTGTTTCCTCAATTGTTTCAGGGCAAACCAAATGCGATTTGAACAGGCCTTCGATAACCGAACTTTAAAGCGTATGACTGCTTTGCAGAAAAAGATTCAGTGTGGTGTCGATTATTTTTCAAACTACTGTTTTTGGGTAAATGCAGTCTTAAGCAAATGTTAACGATGATTGCAAGGATTAAATTACTTTGCCCTGAAATCAACGAGAGCTATGGCATTGGATAACCTTCTTTTACCTCGATCTTCGAGCTTTTTTGCACTACAAGCAACCCGGGGGTGTCTGGTTTCAGTTGTCGCATATTTTTTATCTTTGAGAGCGCACAACTCGATGAATTCTTAACCGATTTACAAGATTCTCGTCTCTGAAATTATTCGAAAATCTTAGGGTCAGGGTTAATTTTCATGAGCCAGTTCATTTTCTCGTTATTTATCAGTATTTACTCAAACGTCGAACAAATGTTTTCTGAGACACCCTGTATAATATGGGAATATGAAAGGGTAAATGAATGAACAATGAAAAGAATTATATTTCCCAACTATTTCCTATTCCCAAAAGTCCCATCCCAACCTCTGCCTTCACCGTAAGCAGTCCTGTTTCTGCGACGAAAATTAAACCATCATCATCATGCAGTAATCCAGCATCGTTCTGACTGGAAAGGCAGTGATCGAATGTGATATTAAGGATAGAATAGAATTTTCGTAGTTTGTTTAATCCCATTTACTGATGAAGTTACAGCAAACACAGTAACAGCAAGGCCCTTTTCCCGGGGGGTAACTTAACTTGTCTATGGTACGGGGTTGTGCCATTTTTTAGGGTACCTTTTTCATGATAGAGTCCGGATTTATGGGTATGGTTTTCAACAATTCTTTGCATCTTCCGGATTTATGGGTATAGTTTCCTGCCAGAATTCATTTATTGGTGAGCTGCTTTGGCATTCCCGGATTTATGGATATGATTGTCAGAAATTCTCCAGATTTAAGGGTATACTTTTGAGAAATTTCTCCGGATTTTTGGGTGGTACTTTTACGATTTGAATGGCATAACCCTGTAAAAACTCAAGTTACCCCCCCCTCCCCGGGCCCTTTTCACATTTCAGACGCAAACAACGTGGTAGGATGAATATAAGTGCAAAGATTTTGAGGCATTCAAGGCTTAGCTGAATTTGAGTTACGGCTATATTCTCAGTAGGCCCACATCACTATACCTGGTAAAATATTACTAAGAATAAGAATCATTGCCTCAATGACTTTGAAATAATAATAATAATAATATAATAATATAGGCACTTATATAGCGCCATATTTCCCCAGGGCTCATAGGCGCTTAACAACATAACTATTAAAATTAGAGTCCAGGAAATAGCTAATTTACATAATGTTATGAACGAAATATACTTAAAATATCTAAAGTATTCAGTTAAAAAGTCCATCATAGATTAAATTAATCAATACTTTAAAAAACTAAGTTTTGACCTCATTGTTCCTATTTTTAAAATCCGATATTTAAGAGTAACACGACCTAAATAGGTATGTTTTCAATGATTGCTTAAAACTACACAGTAAATCTAATTATCGAATTGAATATGGAAGTTTGTTCCACAATGTTGGTGCTGCATAACTGAATGAACGATCTCCTGCAGTTATCAAACTTGTCCATTGGGTTTCAATAGGTATCCATCACAAGCTGACCTTGTCATGCGAGCAGGCTCATACTTTGGCAAAAGGGCCTGCAGATAGTGAGGTGCTAATCCATGTAAACATTTGAAAGCAAGCATGAGAATCTTGTACTCTATTCTTGATGATACAGGCAGCCAGTGCAGTTGCCTCAATACTGGGGTGACATGATCATACTTTGATGCACCTGTCAGAATCCGAGCCGCAGAATTTTGGATCTTTTGGAGTTTGTTTAGTTCAATAGCTGGTAGACCATACAGTAAAGAGTTTGTTCCATCAAGCCGTGATACAACAAAGGCATAAATAGCCTTTTCAGCAGCTTCAGTGGTCAAGTATCTCCGTGCTACGTTGATGTTATGGAGATAGTATCTTGCTGACTTGCACACTGCATTCACATGAGCTTTCAGTGTCATGTGCTTGTCAAAGATGACACCTAAATTCCGAAAACTTTACTTTATTTCATTTGCAAAAGACGAAAATTTCAAGTCATGTTCATTTAATTGTCAAGCAAAATCGAAATGACAGTGGAAGGAGAAAGTTTTGCTGGGCCTTGAAATTCTGCAACAGCTGGCCGTTCTGTAAAATGATTCTCGTGAATGAATTAGAATAAGTCTATAAAGAGTCTTATAAGACGTCTGTTTAATGTCAAAGACAGCTTATTATGCAGACACCACAATTAAAAATAGCCAACCTTAACTTTGATTTGACGATGAATGATATTTCCAGCTAAAACGTCAGTGAATCCACTTCATCCCGTAAACTCACATTACCCCCTACCCTACCCTGTACCCTATGTCTATTCACAGTAGCACAAAGCAGAGAAAGCCAATTTACCGCAAAATTGCAGCCTATTTCACTAAACTGGATTCCTTTCAAACGGCATCTGGAGGGTAAGACCACAAGTAATCAAGGGACACATGTATGCATCGTTTTGCTGTCAAAGGAATTTACAATATTTAATCAAGAAAGAAGAGAGGTCTAACTGAAAGTATATAAGTATCTACAGGCAAATGTTAAAATCTAACTAAAAACACTCCATGATCACAAAATAAAAGTTTACATCAGATTAGAAATCAAATCAAGCATAGATTCCTTGAAAAAGATTCTCTTAAAATTTTATTTTCTATTTCTTAGAACTGATTAGCTTTAAAGAAACTTTGGCAATGTCCCTATAACTAGGCTATTTCTGCAATTCTCAGTTCAAAAATTAGTGTGTTTTACTTCTTTTTTTAGAATAGACCATAGACGTGGGAAACGGGGGGTACTGGGGGACGTGCCCCCAAAATCTTGCAAGAAAGAAAGAACTGCCCATTTTATTTTTGGCTAATGCCCCCTTTTTCTTAAGGAGAAATGTGCCCTCGAAGCGTCATGCCCCCAAAGTTTGAGATGTTTCCTACGTCCCTGACAAAAACAAAACAACATGTAAACAATCGTAATTTCTAAATTGACGAAACATGAAATGATTTTCATATCTAGGAAACCATAGTTTATTGATGTCTTCTATATGGTGCGATGCGAAACTCTGGCACTTTTTGGCTTTACAATTTAGAAATAGGATGACGTCATATCCTTTGACGAGTTGCTATCTCAACTTTGACGAGTTGAGATATACCTAGAATAAACCATCATTTCTTAAAAAATTTAAGATTTTTGAACACTCCAACAGTAGAGTTATAGTTAAGCTGCTAAATTTCTTAGAAGCCATTCAGTCAGAAGTTGAAATACAAAATAGAGCATTGGACATACTGCCCCCATCCCATCTTTAAAAGGGTGGACGTGAAATTCTATTGCATTCTTCATTGCCGTGGAATTTTTTTGATATCTCGCTTTGTTTCAAAATGGCGACATTTATTAATTTTGAGATAACAACGGCAGATTTTGTAATACAATAGCATCAGTGGCTTTGGTTCATACCTCAAACCAAAGCGATTAGCGAATGCCGACAAAAGAAATTCTCTCAAGCAGAAATTCAAAACAAACGAAGCCGCAAAGTTGCCATGAAACCAATACGGGAAACTCTCGTTTGGCGTGGGCGAAGGGAGGTTTTTGAGAGAACGCAGGTGCAGGTGCAGGTTAACAAAAGAAGAAGGGTAAATCTAAAGTTCTGTCTCGCGAATTTTGTTTACAAGTACCTTGGACATTTGTTACAATGAAATGGAAAAACTTCGTTAGTCGGAAATACTGAAATCTTATCCCGTCTTTGTCACTGATGCTTGGTCTCACATTGCTGTAAAAAAACCTCAAGTTCTCTCAGTCTGGTTCCCTGACGTCATTTTCGACTGGGGGAACTGGGCTCCACGGAAGCGCCCAGTACCCTCAAATGAATGCGGTCAAGTTGACGCAGGGAACCAGGCTAAAGTTCTCTCACATTTGAATTCATCCATGGTTTATGAAATTGCTACGGAAGGTAACACCTTTCCTACGAGTATTATATGGAAAGACATCATTTATGTGTAGTGACCGCCGCTTTCAAATCCTTCTCCATCCATCACAAATGTAAGATCTAACTCCAGTTTGAATTCGTTTTTGTCTATGGAGATCACCTTTCTGTCCAATTGCTCGTACACATATATCACAAATGTGAGGTTTCTCCCTAGCATGAATTCGTAGATATTCATTGAGTTCGGTGATGTGACTAAATTCTCGTCCACATATATTACCTTTCTGTCCACATCCTTGTATGACATACAGAAAAAACCCGCACATAAGATAAGAACCTATCGATTAAGAACCTACCGGCTGAAATTCTGAAATTAGATCTCCAGTATATATAAGAGCCTAAAATGTTCTTATTCGTAGAGATTAATCAAATTAGATCAAAACTCCAGTTGCTTTGTCATTGAACCTATACACATTGATACTGCCATATGTGCATACTGCAAAGAACTCTAAAGATGCGTTGAAAGCTTTTCATTGTATTCTGCAAAATTTCTGATTCTTTCACGCACTGCTGTTGTGAATAAGCCTCGTGAGCTCAGGTGCCTCTGAACTGACCGTAAACAATGAGCTTGAAGTTTCAATCTGAACAAAAGAAATACCTGAAAGCCCTGAATGAAATAAGAACCAATTTAAGAACCTGAACAGCCTAATTTCCCTCTAAAAATCAATATGTAAGAACCTAATCAGGCTTACTGGCAAAATTGTAGGCTCTTATACGCGGGTTTAGCTGTATAACAAATCAAAGGCTTTATCCCGAATGAATTTGTAGATGTGCATTGAAATTAGCAATTTGACAAAATTCTTGTCCACAAATGTCACAAAAGTAGGGCTTCTCACCAGTATGGGTACGCAGATGTTCATTGAGATGCATCATTTGACTAAACTCTTCTCCACAAATATCACACATGTAAGGTTTCTCTTCATCTTGAATTCGTAGATCTTCATTGAGAAAGGCAATTTCAGTAAATCCTTGTCCAGACATATCACAAATGTAAGGCATTTCTCCAGTATGAATACGTTTATGTCTATGGAGACTGCTACCTCGACTAAATCCAGTTCCACACATGTCACAAACGTGAGGTTTCAATACACCATGAACTTGTTTATGTGCATCGAGCTTGCCAACTTGAGAAAACGCTTGTCCACAGATATCACAAATGTAAGTTTTCTCTCCAGCATGAATTCGTTTATGGCTGATTAGATCGATATTTCGATCAAATCCTTTGTCGCATATTTTACAGGTAAAGGGATTCTCTTCAATATGAATTCGCTTATGCCTTGTGAAAGTACGTTTCTGACTAAAACTTTTCTCACATATATCACACATGTAAGGTCTCTCTCCAGTGTGGGTGCGTTTATGTTTTTTGAGATTGGTAGCCCAACCAAATGCCCTTCCACATACATCACAAATGAAGGGTTTCTCTCCAGTATGACTTTGTTTATGAGTTATGAGAGTGCTGTTGCGAGCAAATCTTTTTCCGCAAGTATCACAAATACAAGGTTCTTTTACGGTGTTATTCTGTTTGTGTTTGTTTAGGTTGCTATCGTAAATAATTTCCTTATCAGATACATCACTAGGGAACGCTTCCCCTTCCATCTTGATCTGGGAATTACTTTCATGACACTGTTAATGTTTTTCCAAGAATCTTACATTTATAATGTATGTTCTGTAGAATGGACTTGTTTACCGCTACCTGAATCAACGGTGAGGTTAGATATCCACTTCTATTTGCAAAATACCATCCTTTTTATTCCCAATGGAAGTTCAAATGTTGCAAAATAGATTAAAACCATTTCGAACAATTACATATCTTCGAATACAATACTGCCAAAGGTTTCTTTTTGAAATTGATCAATGGTATGATTGTATACGCATTTGCGTCGCAGCGAGGATGCGAGCTCTCTTAAGCATAGACCTAATCGGGTAAGGTTTCTTTTATCCATTTCAAGTTTTGGTATCATGCTACTTTTTGCGTTCATGGCACAACTTTTCATGGCATGAAATTTGTCGGAGAAATCAAAAGATGTTTTATTAAGTGCATGATCACATGAATTGAAATGGGTATAAACAAACCTTAGGCGATTTTGTCTATTGTTTAATTCTGAAAATATCTTTTATCAGAATTTGTTGGTTTTTGTCAAAATGGAGTAGAGCAGGTAACGAGAAGTTGACCTGTATTATTCTGTAAAAGTTATTCCACAAAATGCACACATATTGACGCTCCAGGGGGATCTTTCCCGTTCGATGCAGGTTGATTTGAATAAATGGCGACCAGCATCAGAAAAAATCGTCTTAGGTTTGTTTACACCAATGTCAGGTCATGTGAGTAACCTCTTCATACTACATATTTTGATTTCTGGAACATAATTCGTGTTTCTAAAGTTGTACCATTGGTGCAAACAGTAGCATGATACTAAGATTTCCCAATGGTATGATCACATGACTTGAAATAGGTAAAACAAACCTTAGCCGACAAGAACTTTGGGACGAGCACGATGGTCCATAAATCTCTGAATGCTCTTGCCCAAGATTAATTGCGAAACATATTTCAAAAGATATCTGAAGCTACTAACCGTCAGCTGACTGTTAGTAAAGAAGCAATTTTATGAGTGAAATTCTCACGCTTAAGTTCCCCATATCGCTCTTAACTTGATCAAGAAGGACTGCATCAATATTGCTTTTCTACATTACTGTATAGAAATTTGAAGTTTTTCTCCGGTTTGACTTCATTTGCGACTTGTGAAACTGACTGTGAAGCCTGTCACTTTTGAAACCGACTGTCATTTCTTACACATATGCCAGACCTAACGCTGGGTCCAATTTCTGATTTCCATGGTCTGAAAACTTATGAGTTTTGAGGCTGCGAGTGGTGCTTATCACTCTGTGCATCGTATCACAAATGTACGAAAAACCCTCAGTTATCGATCAAACATGTAACACGACTTGATGTTTATTCAGCTGAGCTTACCGAATAAACCCTTTTCCAGACATAACAAATCGTTTAGGCGTTTCTCCAGTATGACATCGTTTATGCGTATCAACACTACAACTTTGACTAAATGCATGTCCACAAAAATCACATATGTAAGACTTCTCTCCCATACGAATTCGTTTATATGCCTTAAAGGACAAGTCCGGGGTTGGTATGACTGATAAAGAAATAGAAGGTAATACTGCTATGAATGGTATATCATACTGTTTCTCACTATTTTTGACTCCTTGTAAAATTATGTATGCTGTTCTCGAAGAATCAACGAAACCTCCCTTTCCGTTTTTAATGTTGTGTTTTTGAACTTTCTTTTAACGATTGTATCGATTAACGATTAAGTTATCGATTAGTTCTATTTTGTGTAAAATATCTAATATTAGTTTTACTGTAATTTAATGCATGGCCCCCTGTAAATCAGTTTTCTCTAACTGAGGGGCTACCATGCCTAAAAGATTGAAAATGAAAATGAAATTAAACAATCTGCGCGAAATGACGTCATATCGCACAAGCAAAAACGGCCGTTAACGGGGCTGTCCTATCGTTTCTCGCCTCTTAATCGATTTCGCATCTTTATTGTGTGCACACTTAAGAAAATGGCGACACAAAGATCAAATGTGACCTAAATTATAAGAGCATCTTTGGATTTGACAGCTATAGACGATCTCGTAAAGATGGCCGCGAGGAATTTTTTACCAAGATGCGCCGCGTTCGAATAACGAATCCTTAACCCTATTTTGGTTGGGGGGGGGGCAAATTTGCGCCTCCTTGCAGATTTTTTAAATAGCTCTGCCAGGAAGATATTTATAGCCATGAAACTTCTTGACTTCTTGCAACTACCTATTGTGCAACTTTTAAAAAAGTTTCATTGAAATATTTTGAAAATGAGGTGGCAGGAGACAATTTTCTGGGACTGATCCTGGAAAAATCGCAAATCTTCAAATCTCAATTATCGCGAAAAAAGGAGCATAAGTTGAATATTTTTCAAATTTCTTTTGTAGTGTATTTGATGCATTCTATCACAATTATCGTATTTGGATGTAAAATATGCTCCAAATTTAATCGCAATTTTCCTGATTTTGGCCAACTTTGCCACTTTTCTTGACCATACAAAGGAAAATGCTGACGTGAGCAAAAATGTAGGCCAATCTTAGGATAATTTTTATATTTTCAGAAAGTACATGCCTGAGGCTATTAGCACACAAAATTTGGTCGCTCTACCCATTACCAGTCAAGAGTTAGGGAGTTAAGCAGGGGGGCTTTTTGCCCCCCAACCAAAATAGGACTATCAAATAGCCCAACCATTATAGGGTTAAGGATTCTATAGGATTTCGACTAAAGAATGCAGTGCATCTTGGTAAAAAGTCCTTGCCGCCATCCCTAGCGCAATCGTCTATTGGACGGCTCAAAATGCGAAACACAGGTAAGAACTCGCATAAGTAGATAATAAGTTTCCTTTGTAGCATGAATCATGCAAACCACGAATTTGTCCTTTGAGAGAGCTACTGTCACAAAAACTTTTACGCAAAAATCACAGCCACATGGCTGCAGTATGAATGCGTTTATGAGTCTTGAGATTGTTACGAAGTGCTTTCCCGCATACATCACAAATTTAGGCCTTCTTCTTGTTATGAATTAAACGCTTATGTCTGTGGAGACTGTTTATTTGACTGAATTCTTGTCCACATTCATCACAAATGTAAGGTTTCTCTCCAGTATGAGTTCGTTTATGAGTATTGAGATTGGTGCTGTGACGAAATCTTTTTCCACATATATCACATACGTAGGGCCTCTCCCCAGTATGAATTCGTTTATGTGAATTGAGAGAGTCTTTCCGGCGAAATCCTTGTCCACATTCATCACAAATGTAAGGTTTCTCCCCGGTATGGATTCGTTCATGTTCATCAAGACGACCTTTCTGACGATATCGCTTTCCACATCTATCACAAATGTAAGGTTTCTCTTTGGTATGAATTCGTCTATGTACAGTAAGAGCGTTACCAGAACTAAATCGCTTATCACATATATCACATATGAAAGGCTTTTCCCCAGAATGAATTCGTTTGTGGATATTCAAACTCCCTCTATGACCTAATTTCTTTCCACATACATCACACATGTAAGGCTTCTCCCCTGTATGAATTCGTTTATGTTTCTTCAGATAACAATTGTGAAGAAATCCTTTGTCGCATATATCACAAATGTAAGGATCCTTGCTTGTATGAATTCGTCTATGTGCAGCGAGAGTGTTACTGTAACGAAATTCTTCTTCGCATATATTACACTTGTAAGCTTTCTGACTGGTATGAGTTAGTTCGTGGACATACAGACTTCCTCTGTAACTGAATCTCTTTCCACAAGTGTCACAAATAAAAGGTTTCTCTCCAGTATGAGTTCGTTTATGTGCAGCGAGACTTCCACTCGCATTAAATGCCTTTTCACATATATCACAAATGAAAGGTTTTTCTCCAGTATGAATTCGCCTATGTTTAATGAGACTGCCACTCTCACTGAAAGCTTTGCCACATATGTCACAAATATAAGGCTTCTCTCCAGTATGAATTCGTTCGTGTGCAGTGAGGTTAGTTTTCTTACGAAATCCTTTATTGCAGACATCACAAGTGTACGGCTTCTCTCCGGTATGAATTCGTTTATGATTATCATGGTGTGCACGTGTATTAAATCCTTTGTCACATACATCACAAATATAAGGTTTCTGTGTAATATGAATTCGTTTATGTCTAGTGAGAAGGCCTTTTCTGCTATATCCTTGCCCACATATATCACAAATGTAAGGTCGCTCTCCAGTATGAATTCGTTTATGTGCTGTGAGCCTGCTATTGCAAGTAAATATTTTTCCACAAATATCACAGATATAAGGTTTTTCTATGTCATTCTCTTTGTGCTTGTGTTTGTTAAGACTGCTATTTTCACTAATTTCCTTATCAGATACACCACTAGTGTATGCTTCCTCCTCAATCTTGATTTGTAAATCATTTTCAGGACGGATCAATGTTTTCTCAAAATGACTGTCCAATTGTCCTTTTTCAATTATGTTACATTCATAATGTTTCTCCTCAGAATGCACTTTTTCATGCCCGTCTAAATCATCTTTCAAATTGAATCTTACTCCACATACATCACAAATGTAAGACTTCTCTCCATTATGATTTTGCTGATGTGTCGTGAAATCCCCCCTTTCGCTGAAACGGTTTCCGCAGTCATCACATCTGTAAGCCTTCTTTTCAGCATGAATTCGTTCATGGGTATTTTGATGCTCATTCTGGCTATATCCTGTATGATTTTGTGTATCTTTATTTCGATTACTGCTATTTCTCAATTCATATCTGAATGAATGTGCTTCCTCTGCTACAGAATGTTCCTCCCCTTCCTCTTTGATTCGCAAATTATTGTCATGGTGGATCAATGCTTTGTCAACATGATTATCCAGCAGTCCTTTTTCAAGTATGTTGCATTTGTAATTTTTCTCCCCAGACTGGAAATGCATATGTTTATATAAATCATTTTTCTGACTGAATTCTGCTCCACATACATCACAAATGTAAGGCTTCCCTCCAATATGAATTCGTTTATGTCTAGTAAGATCACTCTTCACACTGAAATGTTTCCCACATTCATCACATCTGCAAGTCTTCTTTGCAGTATTAATTCGATTATGCGTGTTTTGATGCTCATTTTGACTGTATCCTGCAAGATTTTGTTCATCTTTATTTCGATTAATGTTATCACTCGATTCATGTCTAAATTCAGAGACAGAATTTGCATCCTCTTCCTGTTTGATTTTTAAACTATTGCCATGATAGATCAATGTTTTGTCAATATGGCTGTCCAGCAGTCCTTTTCCAAGTGTGCCACATTCGTAACTTTTCTCCCCGGAATGGACATGCATATGTTTATCTAAATCGTGCTTCAGACTTAACTCTGTTCCACCTTCACCACAAATGGAAGACTTCTCTCCAACATGAACCCTTTGCTTGTGTGCATCGAGGTTGCCGTTATCCGTAAATCCTATTCCACACTCATTACAAATATCATCTCTCTCCCCAGAATGAACTTGCTTATGCCTTTCGAAATAATCTTTCAAGCTAAATCCCACCCCGCATACGTCGCAAATGTAAGATTTTGCTCCAGTATGTATGCTTTGCGTATGTGTATGGAGACTGCCTTCTTTATCATTAAATCCTCTCTCGCATGTTTCACATGGATGATCTTTTTCTCTACTATGAAATCTGCTATTTGCTGTTGAATCACGTGTGAGAATCGCAGCTTCAGTATCCCCTTCTCCAAATATTTCGTAAAAGGTGTCTTCCTCCTCAATCTTGATTTGAAAATCATTTCTATTGCAGCTTGTCCAATCATCAACATCTCTACCATCATTTAAGAATCTTTCATTAGCCACTGCATTGCAAGTTTCTTGCTTTGCCATTGGAATCAACCTTTGGGTGTATAGTGCTGACAATTCACAATGTGAGGAACCCGCAACTGTGGTATCTACAATTAGAACAGTTTGATAATAACATTTGCTAATTGATCACAAAGGAGGGAAATGTTGAGCGCAGAGCCGCAGTATGCTATGAAATCAAATACCAGACGGTTGACCCGCATACAACCTTGCTCGATTTAACTGAACCGACGGTACCCTGTTGACGTCCTTTTTGGCATGGCAATGCCATGTACACAGCTCTGCCTATTTTATCATTTATTAGTTGCCTTAGATTGATTTTCCATGCACATTTCAAATTTTGATTTGAAATGTGCGATTTTCATATTTTGATTTTCATATTTGCTGCCTCGTATGTTTGTCAACAGTGGAGAGTTGTTGCATTTGTCGACATAACATGGAACGTTGAAGCTTCTTCAAATTTGCACAAATCTGTTCGCTTTCTGTCGAAGTTAGCCCCAATGTACTGGATAAATGAGCTCAAATGGGTGCTGGAGTCAACGGTGAGTGTCTTATCTTGCTCAGGCTTATATATTTGGTCGATTCCAGGCCCAAGAATTGGTTTCTACCAAGGATGAGCGTAGGCCCATTTGCCTTGCTTGTTGGAAATAACTGAAATTTGTCAAATTTTGAGATCCTAGGACAACAAATACGTTTGGTTATTGCCCAGGTTGATATACATATTCTGTGAAATTTTCATTGATATATCTCCTTTCTAGCAATTTATATGAATTTTGGAAGAAAGGTTGACTTTTCTCAGCCGATAGACACTCGCAGCTCCGGCTCCAAATAAGATAAGATATTTGCCTAAACATGTAAACAACTCTGGACGAATATCTCTGCAGCCAATTCAGGGCCGAAGCCAATGGGGGGCCAGGGGGCGGAGCGCCCCCCCCCAGGAGACCATTTGTCGGAAAATTCTGCTCTCTTGTCGAAATTTTTCTGATTTAAATGACTAATTTTAGAGGATCTTGAGGAGGAATAATGCATAAAAACATGAATTTATTACTGTTAAAACATAAATTCCAACAGAAACCATTGAATTTACGGCATATTTTTGATTGATATTCACTAATGGCGTTGATTTCAAGGTACCGGCTGAGTCAAAAACACGTCCGGCGTTTGAGAGGCTACTGCTTAGACTTATGACGATGAGTCCCTTGTATCCCTGCGGTGAACCTTGCTCAAGAGGGACTCAGTGAAATGAAACAGTGAAAAACTTGGCCCTGTTTCTGCAATCACCAATGGAATTGTGAAAGAATCACGGCTTCGAATTTCCATCCCGTGGGAGTGTTTTCAATTCTTTAATCGAATCGAAAATTCTATCTCATTTACACCTTAACAGTAATAATTCACAAATCTCGCAATCTGATTGGTACGTTAGGAATTGCGAAGTTTGGGCCTAAATAGGGCCACGTTTTCAGAGTAATACTATGAGTCTCTATTGCCTGTAGCGCCATCATCAAGTCAAGGAGCACTGGGCAACGAGAGACTCATCGTCATCAATAATAATAATAATAATAATGATAATAATAACCAATTTATTTAAAGTCGGATAAGGTGTAGCTTGCGCTAAAAGTACAAACTAATAAATACCAACTAAATTAAACTAATTTACAGCAACACTATTTACAAATATTACAATTGCAACCCTCCCCAGTCCAATTTTTTATGTTTTTGCCGAAAACAGAGACTGTATTGCTGTTTTTAATCACATCAGGTGTACTGTTCCAAAGTATGCTACCCCTGAACGCTATCGAATTTGTACCGAACGACGCAGTAGAGGCCTTGGGAAGCGTGAGAATATCTTTGATTCTCAGATTGTAATTAATTTCTTTCCTTGTGAATAAATCCCATAAGAAAGAAGGGTTTTCATGATTGAGTGATTTATATACTTCAATCATGAGTTTCTGCAAGTTCTGAACGTGAACAGTTTTTTCTTTATTTCTAATGAGCAGTTCATCGAATGAAGCATCAAAGTCTTTCAATAAGATACGAAGTGCTCGTTTATGAACCCTGTTAATTTCTTTATTGGCAGTTCTCCCACAAAACATCCAAATGAGGGGGCAGTACCTGAAGTTTGACATGACAAATGAATTATAAAGCAATTTACATTTGGGTGGGTCAATGACCTTAGCAGCCCTTGATAAGGCACTAACATTTCTGTTAGCTTTTAGACAGAGCGATTTCACATGGTCATCAAACTTCAGCTTGGAGTCAATAATGACGCCCAGGAATTGGACTTGCTGAACGGTTGTAATTACCATCTCATCTATCTCCATGCAAAGTTTGTAGTCATGCCCCATGCCCATAAACATAAACTGAAATTTTGATGGATTTGCAACCATCATGTTTGATTCGAACCAGACGAGTGTCTTTTGCATGTCGTTTTCTAGCCTTGATATCACTCTTTCTAGCTTGAAATCAGATGCATATAAGGTATTATCATCAGCAAAGTTGCATAGATGAGAGTACTCTATGAAAAAAGTAAGATCGTTGATGTAGATGTTAAATAGTAAAGGACCTAGGACTGAACCTTGTGGTACACCTGATGTGATCTCAAGCCAAGAGCTGTAGGTAGAGTTAATTCTGACACGCTGTTTCCGAAAAGTTAGGTAGTCAAAAATAAGTCGTAGACTGCCAATCCCAAAACCATATGCCTCAAGCTTTGCTGTCAGGAGGTCGTGAGGCACACAATCAAATGCTTTGGAGAGGTCCATAAGAACCATTCCAACTATCCCTTTCTTATCAAGGCTTTTTCGGCACTGTTCAACAAGCCTCAAAAGTGCGTGTTGTGAGCTGTGGTTCTCTCGAAATGTACAAAGTAAATTGGAGAAATTAGGAACCATAAAGGGTACAATTTGTTGTGACAACACCCTTTCATAGAGCTTGGACAGAGAAGAGAGCACACTTATTGGTCGGAAATTGCCCCTGATGATGAAAGTTTCATCCATCTTAAAAATTGGAGAGACATCTGCAAGCTTAAGAATATCCGGGAACATGTTAGCACTGATAGCATTATTGATATGATATGTAATCTCCTTATAGCAAGCACTTGAGGCTCGTTTAAGTTTATCGGTGGGTATAGCACCACTTGTCTTTTTAGAGGAATCCATCTTGCTGATCTCACTGAAAACAAGAGTGGGATCAACAGATGAGAATTCGAATTGTCCATTGTTCTGAGCCATCGCTTTGATCTTAAGAACGCTAGGATGGCTGGCATATTTTTGTATAGCATCAAGAACAGGGTCCCCAGTAAGTTGTACCGGGGGAGCAGGGAATTTCGGAATATTCAGCGTTTCAGTTATGTTAGCAAAATATTCATCAAAATACGTTATGTTATGTTATGTTAAAAAAAAGTTATGTTAGCAAAATATCAGTCTAGCTACTGCTCCCTGAGCATATAAGCAGTGATATTTTGCAATACCTGATTGAATAGCTAACATGTCCAATTACTTTTAGAAATTTTCTGACTAAAATCGGTCACTTCGTTCAGATTCTGTAAGCGATTTTCTAAAATGAGCCCCTTTGAGAAACCTCAAAAAACATGCTAAAATTACAAGCAAAAGTCCCTAATGTGTTGACCTCACAGGGATGACTTTCAGCACGCTTTAGCACGTGCTTTCTTTTTGACGAGTTGAAAAGTCTTCCCCCTAGTGTGAATAACTCATTCCGGGGGATTCCATTCTCTCATTAGGACAAAATGCATGAGCACATTCAAGAGACATTATTGTCAGGAAGGAGAACAAAGGGAAATTTTGCTTGTTGTTTTCGCTCGTTTTTGCAGCTAATCGAAAGGGGCGTTTCACAGAAAATCTCCTATTTCGACGGGAAGGAATGGCCGATTAAAACCGGGTAAATTACTGGACCTAATTTGACATATCGGGGATAAAATAAGACAGTATTCAATTTCATTGCTTTGATATTCAGGGACCAGGATTTTTTCAAACGCCGGGCGTTTTTATTGACTCACCCGGTAGAATTGCAAAATAGGGCCAAATCTAAGTTATTTTGGGGTTAAATCGTTCATAAAATGCGCAAATTTAACGTATGTTCCTACAACCGTCGTTGTTGCTGTTGTTATTGATTGTTTTATCGTCGGAAAATCTTGGTTTTTCGCCCCCCTAGGCAGTCATGGCTGGTATCGGCCCTACCCAGGTTTTCCTTGAACGTTCCTACTGTATCCTCCAATACAGTTAAGGTAGTGCCAATTTGAAACCTAGGAATACCTAGGTCTGATCAAGGATTATTTCAAGGAAAACCTTGGTTCAAACCTAGGTAATACATGAGCAATACACCTAGGTTGACCTTGGTATAACCTAGGTTATCCTTGAGCAAATTTCAGCTGGGTAAGATTGAATTATAGAAATTCAGCTTGGTATAGTTGGTCACAGTTTCAAACATAAGATCAAAGATAAGTTCTTCAATGATCTCCAACGTCAAGATGATAGCCCCTACATATACTATTGAAAACACAAAATTCACCTAATGAAAATGGAATAATAATTTTGTTTAAGAGATCCTTTTTTCCGGAACAAATTTTCATTTTATTTTTATAACACCTCCGGAGGGACCATTATGGAAACAAGGTCATATTGACCTTTTTAATGCTATCCCTGCCATTTTTAACCTGGGGTGTTTTTAAACTTCATTTTTAACTTTTTGCCTGTAAATATCACTTTCCTGTATTTAGATTACTTTCCCTTTATTAACTTATGTTGTAATTAATTTTTATGGCAAAATTTTACATACATACATACATACATCTCTCCGTACCTACAATATTTACAACATAATAACTTTATAATTAGGACAGTAACTTTAAAATTAGGACAGCGGGCAGCACAAATTTTTGAAAGGTTTATTGTTTGTGAGTACTACCATATCTGCAGTATTTAGTATTTCTACCATGTTTGATCTTAATAAGAAATATGATACCTCCCACTCATAAAATAATGAAATATGATTACTGTTTAGATCATATTACAAAATCTGAGAAATTATAGAAACATTCATGGGTCAAATTAGATCAATCAGCCCATCCTATTTTGACCATACACTCATTTTTTATAAGAAACCTAGAATTCTGGCCTGGAGGGATCTTCCAATTACACCAGAAATCTTCTGACAGGGGGCTGGAGCTTCCAACAAGGGGCTGAAATGCCTAAAAACAAGATACATCACTTTGCCAAATTCTTCTGATGCATGAGGGTTAGGGTTAGGGTTAGGGCTTTTAGATCATCATACGCTGAGAATATTGTCAAAAAGTGAAATTTGTATTCATTTAGGTTTAGCTTACACATTTTGCAGAGACTTTGATCCACTTGTAGGCCTTGTGCCTTCCCACCTCAATCAAGAGTGTATGGTCACAGTATGGTCACTTCATTCAGAACTTTTCTACATTCAAAGAATTAGAAAGTTGTCCACAATATCCACGTTTTAGGTTTTTTCCTATGTGAACACCTAAAATGTGGACATTGGTTTTGTGGACCTGATGAGAATTGCACCATTCTGTGAACGTACTTATCAACACTTTTCCAAAGAATTCCAAACATGTCCGCTATGTCCACCTTTTAGGCTTTTCCTATGCAATAACCCTAATCACGGAAAAGGACTTAGGGCGGACACCAAAATGTCCGTAATGTTGGCGATGTCAGCATTTTAGACCTGACCATTCTTTCTCTGCAAGGAAGATGTTCTGGAAATAGGCACTCAGATTCACCCTGGACAAAAGTGTTCCAAAAAGCTAGGGTGAAACCCCTCTGCATTCCCTCTTGAATGTTTTCTTTATCAACGGAAACATCTCTCACACACTTGTGGGCTATTCCATTTTAAATCCACACAGGTATAAGGAAGGCACCTTTTGCACCCCTTAAATCCAGGGAGATCGCATAAATTTTAGCCCTGGAGAGTTATGTGATTCCTGAGGAATGGGCTATTCCATTTTTAATCCATACAGGGGGCATGGAAGGCAAATTCCAGGGGTAAGATCACACATAATTTCCAGGGTATCTTGACTCAAACCACCCTGGAAATCTAGGGACGTTGTAGAGAGACCCCTGGAAATCCAGGGTCATTGTGAAGAACACCCTGGAATCCAGGGTCGTCCAAAAGCATACCCTGGATTCCAGAGTGCTCATAGCAATAATCTAACTTTTCAGGGCTAAAATTCATGTGATCGCCCTGGATTTCTGGGGTGCAAAACGTCAACAAAAAGTGCCTTCCATATGCCTGTATGGATTTAAAATGGAATAGCCCAATCTAGAACCAAGTTTATGTTTTAGTAGGACTGTAGGACGTCCCTGGAGGTTCTCCCCTCTATGCCCTCTACAATACTCCTGGATTTCCAGGGCGATCTGCACACCACAACATCCCTCCAAATTTTCCGGGTGGTTTGAGTCAAAGTACCCTGGAATTATGTTTACTCTCACCCATATCAGCCTATGATGGCACAGGGTAGCCCGTGATTATCTACTGTACTTCTCATCTTCCTGGCCCTTACTGTTTACACTCGTACCTACCTTGTTCTTTCAATCCATCAAATGACTGTTCTTCTCTTCGTAGAAAGTGTCCATCATTCCGTTCCATTTCGGGAAAATAAAACTTCAAAATCTTCCAAAAATGTTGAATGACCCAATCATGACCAAACTGACAAATTGGTATAAAAAAATACGTGAAAGACTTCCTCTTCAATGTCCCGCCCTCCCGCCTTTTACCGCCTTTGTTCGGTACAGCATGCAATCGAGGCAATGTCCTTAGAAGAAAGGAAGAGGGAACCGGAAATCGTGTTAAATGCCCGGCAGGCATTTTAGTGCCTGATGTGCTATGGAATATTGGAATATTCAATGTTCTGCAGGGCTACATAGAACAAGGAACCGGGGAAAACTGGGGGCACGTGCCCCCCCACGATTTTGCAATAATCAAAGAAGTACCCTATCTTTTTTAGAAAATGCCCTGTTTTTCTTAAGGAAAAAGTGCCCTCGAAATGTCGTGCTCTCCCAAATCTGAGATGCTTCTTACGTCCCTGTACTGCTAGCAGTTACAGATGCTTGGAAGGGCAACATCATTTCACTATGTGTAAAATTGCTATGGTTTCTAAGGGCAACAAAAAACTTAAGGCAGGTGGCACATGGCCTAGTCGATTGTTCATTACCCTGGGTACCAGAGCCTCAAAAAAATGAATAAACGAAGAAAGAAAAATGATTTAGTTTTTGAGGCTCTGGCACCCAGGGTAATTGTTTACTTGCACTCACAAGCAGACAGCCAAGCTAAACAGACGTTCTGGAAGAGGATCTTAAGCTTATTTTTGTCCACCCACCCCCCCCTCACAATTTGGAACAGATTTCGGTAAACTAATGAGTTCTTTCTTTGCGTGTCAAAAAATATAGGGTGTTAAAACCAAGGCCTAATTCTGCTTGGTTTTACCTGATCTCCCTCCGTCGGGTGTTGAGGGCAATGGATAATGGAGCATAAGTTACTAGCGGGGTTCCTCAATGTAGCGTCCTTGGACCTTTGTTATTCTTGATTTTCGTCAATGACCTACCAGGTAATATTAAGTTTTGCAAAGTGAAAATGTTTGCAGATGACGTTAAACTATACTCCAAGGCAAAAGATAATCATGCTCGTATCCAATTTGATATATCAAAAGTTTGTGACTGGTCCAAGAAGTGGCAGCTACCGTTAAATTCACAAAAGTGTAAAGAATTACGACTTGGCATTAGCAAAGACAGTGCAGAGGCTTATATCTTGTCTTCTCATGACAATAAAGAGACAAGTATATCGAGAGTTGAAGAGATGAAAGATCTTGGAGTGGTAATGGATAGCAAATTAAAATTTGATAAACATATAGCTGAAATATCGAGAAAAGCCACTGGGGTGCTCGCATCCATCAAGAGAACAATGACTTATATAGACAGAAATGTGTTCATTGGTCTTTATAAGAGTCTTGTCAGACCTTTGCTAGAAACATCTGTTTCCGTATGGAACCCGTATATGGTTAAGCACGTAAAACAATTAGAGGCAGTTCAAAGAAGAGCGACAAAACTCGTTCGTGGCATCAGCCAGTTATCATACAATGAAAGATTAAAAGCTTTAAACAGAAGCGCCGGGAAGGGGGGGGGCAAGGGGGGGGGGGGGCGGCCGCCCCTCCAATGTTCTCCAGGACCATGTTTCTAATTCTCCTAATTCCGGCGTAAAAATTTCGGGGGGGGGGTAAGGCCGATGATCTTGGCAATTATAATTTTTACGAGAAGAAGATTCTACAATCTTGCCACCTCAATTGCATTTTCCCGCGATCTGTACGGCATTGACTCGAAATTTTTCTCATGGCGAAGCCCCAATGTTCCCCTTCTACGTACGCTCCAAGTGTGCATATGTCATCAAAATAGCTTGTTGAGGACGTAAGTCAAGATCTTTTTCACGAACGAGGAGAAAGAAGTTTGGTAGTTGCGTAGGTGGTGCATGGTACGAATCTTTCGGCGAAATGCTGGAAAGTGACCGGGAGACTTCTTCTAAGCCATAGCATAAGTTGGCTCCTAGAGAACTTTTCTAGACAAACTATTATAGCATTGTCCAAGACTTACAATTTTTGAGGCCTTGGAAGTTGGGTTGTGAGGACCGTTAGGGACCATTCTAGAAGAAAGTAAAGTGTGTATGCGCAAAAATTTTCCTGCGGAGGTGATCCATTGAAATTGTTACAAGATTGTGAAGGTGTCCCCTTTGGTCTTCGTGAAGATTACATGTAGGATATAGGCATTCTAAGCCAAAGAATATCATGTTTAAAAATTTTTCGGGAGATGCTAATTCAAATAACTGTTGCGAAGTGATCAACAATTCCAATGCAGCACAGGCTGAAATGTTATCGGTAGAAGTGTTCTAGGCCAAAGTAAAGAGTTAATCTACAAAAATTTTCCTGTGGGCTTTGCCCCCAGACCCCCTCAGTATTTACTGGGTTTTGAAGTTTCTGCATAGCCTGATGGCCTCTTTTTCACAAACCATGAATATTACTTCATATTTCTCAATCTGAGAGTACACGATGGCCTTGTGACAGATTTCATGACAGAGTGGCGTGCGGTAAATTGATCGCTGAATTATTATTTGGGGATCCAAAGGTTGGACGCTCGGTCTCCGGTTGGACGTCATTTTCTAATCGTGAACAGTGTTGTACCCTACTTGTGTTGTTTAACAGACTCATTTAATCTTTATTTCAGTCTTTGAAAAGGGCGCTGGTTGCATCTATAGCCAAGGTAGAGGGCGTGGTCTAAGAAAATTTTCTGGGGCTCCGCCCCAGACCCCGTCTTATTTTGCCCCTCCAATAAAAAATCCTGGCGGCGCCACTGGCTTTAAAGCTGCCAACCCTTCAGCATAGGAGAAAGCGTGGTGACATGATCACAACTTACAAAATATTTCATGGCCTTGTTGATACTGATCCTTCTAATTTCTTCAAGATCAATCAAAATAAGACAAGAGGTCATAGATACAAAATAGTATTGAATAAATGCAGACTAGATGCAAGAAAGAACTTCTATTCTCAACGAATCGTCAAAGAGTGGAACTGCTTGCCAGCGAACATCGTCGAAGCGAAGGATGTAATAACTTTTGAAAAACTCTTTGACCGCCTACACGGAGACTCAAAATTCGAGTTCAAACTAAACTAGATTATAAGTCATGACAATCAGGGTTTTATAGGCCTTGGCCTTACAGCCCCTTTATCAACATTTATTATTATTATTATTATTATCATTATTATTATTATTATTATTATTATTATTATTATTATTATTATTATTATTATTATTATTATTATTATTATTATTATTATTATTATTATCATCATAACACCCAATTTGCCGAATCAGCCCTTCTGATGATGAGAGGAAGGACTGAAGCCTTGCCCTTTGCTTGGATAAATAGTGCAGACTTGATTAATCTAAAGGGCTATATTTCTTTCAATGTATTTTTTGGAGGAATTCTCAAAAATACTTTCTGTTTTCTTTGTTATTTCGACCAATTATCAATCCTCGTATTTGCCCTTGATCAAGGAAGTTCATATTCAAATGATGATATTGACTTGTCTAGGCTATGTTGAAAGTAAAAATATGGAGAGTTATCTGTAAATTTCCAGCAGGAAAAAAAACAAGAAACATATTGGAATCTTCAGCCACCAACAGTCCCAGACCTTAGTTTCTTACAAACAATGCGTGGTAAACCTAGTGTGAATCTTGAATTCCGGATCTTGAATCTTGGATCCTGAATCTTGAATTAGTGACTCCCACTGTATCCTTTACCCTGGGTACCAGAGCCTAATAAATATCCTTCTGCGTGACATTGACCAATGTTTACTTACAGGCATGCGAAGGGATGTCACTCTATGTCAAATAATCAAATTTTCCAAAAATTTTGCCAAAGGATGAAAAACTAAATTTCTCAGTTACTTTACCCTTGGCTGTCTCTCCAGGACAGCAAGTCAATGCTCATTATTTTGACGGCTGGTGTAATCTGCATAAGGCAGGTTGCATAATGCAGGTTGCATGTCATGTTTTATGGGCAAGGGCTGCATGGCTGTACCATGGGGCCATCGTCTTGGTGACATTAAGCTCATTAGTTTCAGGGGGTCTGGTTTCAAAGCTTACCCTTGGACGTCAAAAATTGATGTTCTGTGATACAATATTTGTCAGAGTTTCTTATGGAGCATGGAATAAATTCGAAAATTAAAAGAAAATTCCCCTTGAAGGATCATAACATATCAATGACAATACACAAGGTTATTGAGGATGCCATTACAATTGCATCATGTTACCTATGCATATTGAATAAGAATAGAATGTTACTTCATTGATTCCCCATTGATTTGATAACAATGGTTTCTGGTTATCAAAATCTGAGTCAGAGGCAGTTAATCACTTGCAACCAAGCGGCTTAATTCATGATATTGATTTCCTAATCCTGTGGCATGTTCTTTTCACAGGAACAGTAGTTCTTACATACCAGCAATTTGCAGTCCCCCCTGACGCAGAATTGTTAGCCTTCTAAGGGTGACAGCCCCTCGGTACAGCCATACTGCCTGTGGCCATAAAACATAACCTGCAACCTGCATTATGCAACCTGCGTTATGCAGATTACACCAGCCGTTATTTTGATCCCTCTTGTATGCATTTCAAAAGTCACTTTTATACCAGATACTTTGAATCTGGAATTCTGGATCTTGAAGTAGGGTTCTTCATTTTGAATCTGGAATTCAGGATCTTGAAGTAGGGTTTTTCATTTTGAATCTGGAATTCAGGATCTTGAAGTAGGGTTCTTCATTTTGAATCTGGAATTCAGGATCTTGAAGAGGGGTTTTTCATTTCGAATCTGGAATTCAGGATCTTGAAGTAGGGTTCTTCATTTTGAATCTGGAATTCAGGATCTTGAAGTAGGGTTCTTCATTTTGAATCTGGAATTCAGGATCTTGAAGTAGGGTTTTTCATTTTGAATCTGGAATTCAGGATCTTGAAGTAGGGTTCTTCATTTTGAATCTGGAATTCAGGATCTTGAAGTAGGGTTTTTCATTTTGAATCTGGAATTCAGGATCTTGAAGTAGGGTTCTTCATTTTGAATCTGGAATTCAGGATCTTGAAGTAGGGTTCTTCATTTTGAATCTGGAATTCAGGATCTTGAAGTAGGGTTCTTCATTTTGAATCTGGAATTCAGGATCTTGAAGTAGGGTTTTTCATTTTGAATCTGGAATTCAGGATCTTGAAGTAGGGTTCTTCATTTTGAATCTGGAATTCAGGATCTTGAAGTAGGGTTTTTCATTTGGATTCTTGAATTCAGGATCTTGAAGTAGGGTTCTTCATTTTGAATCTGGAATTCAGGATCTTGAAGTAGGGTTCTTCATTTTGAATCTGGAATTCAGGATCTTGAAGTAGGGTTTTTCATTTTGAATCTGGAATTCAGGATCTTGAAGTAGGGTTCTTCATTTTGAATCTGGAATTCAGGATCTTGAAGTAGGGTTCTTCATTTTGAATCTGGAATTCAGGATCTTGAAGTAGGGTTTTTCATTTTGAATCTTGAATTCAGGATCTTGAAGTAGGGTTCTTCATTTTGAATCTGGAATTCAGGATCTTGAAGTAGGGTTTTTCATTTTGAATCTGGAATTCAGGATCTTGAAGTAGGGTTCTTCATTTTGAATCTGGAATTCAGGATCTTGAAGTAGGGTTTTTCATTTTGAATCTGGAATTCAGGATCTTGAAGTAGGGTTCTTCATTTTGAATCTGGAATTCAGGATCTTGAAGTAGGGTTTTTCATTTTGAATCTGGAATTCAGGATCTTGAAGTAGGGTTTTTCATTTGGATTTTTGAATTCAGGATCTTGAAGTAGGGTTCTTCATTTTGAATCTGGAATTCAGGATCTTGAAGTAGGGTTCTTCATTTTGAATCTGGAATTCAGGATCTTGAAGTAGGGTTTTTCATTTTGAATCTGGAATTCAGGATCTTGAAGTAGGGTTCTTCATTTTGAATCTGGAATTCAGGATCTTGAAGTAGGGTTTTTCATTTTGAATCTGGAATTCAGGATCTTGAAGTAGGGTTCTTCATTTTGAATCTGGAATTCAGGATCTTGAAATAGGGTTTTTCATTTTGAATCTGGAATTCAGGATCTTGAAGTAGGGTTTTTCATTTGGATTTTTGAATTCAGGATCTTGAAGTAGGGTTCTTCATTTTGAATCTGGAATTCAGGATCTTGAAGTAGGGTTCTTCATTTTGAATCTGGAATTCAGGATCTTGAAGTAGGGTTTTTCATTTGGATTTTTGAATTCAGGATCTTGAAGTAGGGTTCTTCATTTTGAATCTGGAATTCAGGATCTTGAAGTAGGGTTTTTCATTTTGAATCTGGAATTCAGGATCTTGAAGTAGGGTTTTTCATTTGGATTCTTGAATTCAGGATCTTGAAGTAGGGTTCTTCATTTTGAATCTGGAATTCAGGATCTTGAAGTAGGGTTCTTCATTTTGAATCTGGAATTCAGGATCTTGAAGTAGGGTTTTTCATTTGGATTTTTGAATTCAGGATCTTGAAGTAGGGTTCTTCATTTTGAATCTGGAATTCAGGATCTTGAAGTAGGGTTTTTCATTTGGATTCTTGAATTCAGGATCTTGAAGTAGGGTTCTTCATTTTGAATCTGGAATTCAGGATCTTGAAGTAGGGTTTTTCATTTGGATTCTTAATTTTGGATGAGGCTGCGCGCAGGCTAGTCGCATGCTAGATTTCTGTTCTTGGATTTTGAGTCCCTTGTTATGAGTTCCCCTAGCTCCTTGGGGTAGCCCCCTACACAACACTTGCAAAAAAATAGGCACAGACCAAGTGCCCTATCGTACAAGCACATTTTCATGTATAAGTGTTCTGTAAGCCCAGTCAATGTATGGTTTCCGCGTGCAGGTAGGCTTCCATCCCCATGTGATGATATGATGGGCCTAGAAGGCATCCTGGCAGCAAAGGTCCTCAAAGGTCATTGTGAAAGTTGATGAATTAAGGAATAGGAAAAGGTTAAGGAAAGTCCGTGCTTGAAGAAAACCAACATCACTTATCGTGTCCACAGTACTGGCAAAAGTTATCTTTTGTACTGAGAGCCTTCCCACACTTGACGCAAAACATTTCACTTTATTTCTCCCTGGCTTCTTGCACAACTTCCTCTTCGGAGCTCTTCGCCACGTTTGCTCAGAGTTTTGAATTTGATTGAATCATAGTCTATCGACAATGATTGAATTGATATATTGATGGAGTGATTTGATTGAGTTTGTTTATTTGTTGTCTATTGTTTTTTCTTATTTGCCGTGGAGTTTTTTATTTGCCGTGACCTTTTCTTATTTCCCGTGACCCTTTCTTATTTGCCGTGGGTTTTTTTTATTTGCCGTGACCTTTTCTTACTTGCCGTGGGTTTTTTAATTTGCCGTGACCTTTTCTTATTTGCCGTGAACCTTTCTTATTTGCCGTGGAGTTTTTTAATTTGCCATGGGGTTTCTTAATTGTGACTTTTGTTTTTAACTTGATGCTTGTTCTTTAAATTGAAGCAACTCTTCTGTTTGAATTCGCATTCGTTTCTTTAATCGTACTTTTCTTTTTTATTTGTGCAGCTTGTTTTTTAATTGTGCAAGCCCGTCTTTAATTGTGTGTGACAGTTGTGGGCCACCGTACCTCGTTATCTTTTTGCCAAACCAATACACGGGCGGCGTGCTTTAAAACAAGCTTTTACTCCAGTTGGTTGCTTGCCTCACTAAATCGTTCTTTTCTGATTTCTGCTTTGAAAAAGACGGTTTGATGCACTTGGATTTCTTCAAGTTATCTTCACACTTGCAAGATGATCCAGAGTGATGTGAAGATAACCCTCAACAATCTTGTAAACATTTGTTCTTGTACTATGACTTTCCAAAGTCGTCATTTTCCATCTCCTGAATCTTTGTAAATTTTGTCATCTCTTCCTCACAAGACAACATCAATGTAATTTTTGTGATGGGCTTCCAAAAGATGCCTTGTTAGAATTTTAAGCAAATATTAACAGGATTGACACTCAGACGAAATAAGTAATTTGAACTTCATTACTATCAAATCCATCACCACGATGACCTATATTCCTTCATCAGAGATGGGCAGTATCTTATCTTTTTATCTTGAAGATAGTAATTAGATACTGAAAACAGTAACAGTATCTTGTAATAAGATACTTCCCGTACCCAGTAACTGTATCTTGTAATAAGATAATAATTTGGCTGAATAATAGTATCTTCTAATAAGATATTTTCAAAAAACAATTTGAATTACAGGATACTTTTATCAATCAATTTTCATGAATAAAGCTGTGAGACCTTTCAGCTTTTGAGGCATAACTATGCATCCAAAACGAAGAAAACTGGAAGGCAGGCTATTTAAGAGACTACTGATCTTTAAGGCAAACACGGACTTGTATTGAAAACTTTGAAACCACCTTTGGTTCATTTTATGAAGACTTCATTGTGCTCTATCTCCTGAAATTATTTATTGACTTGTCAGACCAAAAGCGTCATGTTCTGTTGATCATTGCCTCCACCGCGCTCCTCTGCAGCTTTCGTGGATGCTTTTGGACAAATTATAAAATGTTGTGAACTTGTAAGGAAAGTTCAGTGACTAGAGAACCAAAATGGAATATTTCTTATAAATGCAACAAATATGCTCCATAGGAGTCGTGTCGCCTTAACAATGGGGCTTGAAGGAATTTTCACATAATTAAGGAGTAGAAATGACCACATGCACTCAGTTAGGCAATACTACAATATGTGTGTAAAAGGAATTAAAAATGTGCCACCTATAAAGGATAATGGTAGAAGACATTGGTCATGCACCCTTTGGCAAAGTATCTTGTAACTAGTATCTTGAAACATTATCTTAGATACTTTTTTCTTAAGTATCCAGTATCTTGTAATAAGATACTCTTTATTTTAAATAACAGTATCTTGTAATAAGATACTTAATTTTCCCAATAACAGAGGCCCCCCATAGTACCCCTGGATAACGGATTCACGTGTTGATTTTTCGTTTTTCACGCCATCACGGACCATAAAACAGCATTTTCACGTTCACGCTGCAGATATTTAAGAATGCTCCAGAAAGATATTTCTATGTAAATATATAGCTGGCGAAGACACACGAGGGAAAGCAGGGTAATTTTAACATGGATTTTAAAGTTTTGGAGCCAAAACTGCGAGTGAAATGAGATAAATAGGGGTCCAGGGACTTGTCTCGGAAAATGTTTTTTGAGTATTTGCCTTCTAGAACATCGAAAAACGCCGTATTGTGAAAATTAAAGCCTGGTAACCTATCATTTGCTTCTTAGAAAAAGTCAATTTTCCTTCAAATAGACGACATCTTTTACTTTGCCGGTGGCAACTTGAGTAGTAGCATGTATTATTTTAGGTAACTCAGAAATTCTTCATTTAAGATCAATGCTCTTTTTATCTAAGATTTTCTAGGAGACAAATATCTTTATATGGGGTAGATTGCGAGCGAATGGAGTAAGAATGGGGGTCCGGGAGCTTGCCCCCGGAAAATTTTTTGAGACTACACCCTCCAAAATGACGGAAAACAGCATTTTTTTGTGAAAGTTCAAGGCGCAATCACGTGCTTTTAAAGTCCATTTCACGAAATAACGACCAAATTTTTGGCAATTCACGCTGCACGACAGATTCTTCGATCACGAATTCACGAGTCAAAAATATCAAATCACGAAATCACGCGCCCAAATTAGCCAAATAACGCTTCACGTACAAATATGGGGGGGGGCCTCAATAACAGTATCTTGTAATAAGATATTTCTTGGAGTATCTTGCCCATCTCTGTCCTTCATACGAAATAAAGAATTCTTCATTCAAGTAATATTTTTTCGCCATTCCAGTTTCTTTTTTGGTGATTTTAGAGTTGGAGTATTCCATTTCTCGACTTAGGGTTGATATGTTTCATGTAAAGAATTTCATATAACAAAGACTCGTGAATGCGTGAGAAATAACAGTTATATTTTCTCATCCCAGAATAAATATAAAATTTGCTTTTGAGGGTGCTCGCTGGATTATTCTGACGTGGGGTGACTCCTGCGATTTTTTTGGCTAGAGAGCTCAAATGCACCATTTTCTTGTGCCAAAGCCCTAGCCAGAGCCCTTGACTTGAAACCTGCATTTGACCAACCAATGTTGTGCTTTACACTTTTCATGCCTCTGTCAAGAACATTGACTAAATTGTGATCGAGAACGTTCAAATGCCAAGACTTCTATGCAGTAACTTCGCATCAGAACCCGTTTGATCTGAAAAACCTGCATTTTAACCTGCATTTTATACTGTACATTGCCTCGATTGCGTGTGACGCATGAATCAGAAGAAGATCAGAAGATCCGAAAGATCCGGAAAATTTGAAGTGAGATTGAGAGAGGATTTGTTTTGCCCAACCAGAAATTAATTTATATATGACTGAAGAAAAAGAATCATTTGATGCATTGAAAAAAGGCTGCAGGAGTGCAAGAAATAAAATTAACGAAAGCCAGAAAGATGAAGTAGTCAGACATGTGGTAGGTATACGATGATTTTGATGGTAAGAAACATTCAAATCCGCAGCTTCAGCTTCAGCCCTATATGAAGGCCACCATTTAGGCCCAGAGAGAGCGGGTGGGTAATTTGACGTTCGGACTTTTATCTGGGTTTCGGGTTCAGAAGTCTTGGGTTTGGGGTTTGTAAAATGCTGGTTGATTTTACTTCCCTGACCAAGGTGCAATGTTGACGCGGGGTTGGAGGATTTTGTGAGGACAAGTATGACTAATATTGATAAAGACCTGCGACGATGAGTCTCTTGTTAATGGGCTATTCCATTTTTAATCCATACAGGGGCATGGAAGGCAAATTCCAGGGGTAAGATCACACATAATTTCCAGGGTATCTTGACTCAAACCACCCTGGAAATCTAGGGACGTTGTAGAGAGACCCTTGGAAATCCAGGGTCATTGTGAAGAACACCCTGGAATCCAGGGTCGTCCAAAAACATACCCTGGATTCCAGAGTGCTCATAGCAATAATCTAACTTTCCAGGGCTAAAATTCATGCGATCCCCCTGGATTTCTGAGGTGCAAAACGTCAACAAAAAGGGCCTTCCATATGCCTGTATGGATTTAAAATGGAATAGCCCAATGTTTCCCTGTGCTCTTTGGCTTGATGATGGCGCTTCAGGTTCACTTCAACAGAGACATAATATTGCTCTGAAAAACCTGGCCCACTGCCCAAACTTTACGATTCCTACAGTACCAATCAGAGTGGGATTTGTGAATTTCTATTGTTACACTGTAAATGTAATTGAATTTTTTATTTGATTGAAGAATTGAAAATACTCCCATGGGACTGAAATTTGAAGCCATGATTGTATCATAATTCCATTGAAGATTGAAGAAAGTAAGAGGGCCAGTTTTTCACTGTTTCATTACGAGTCCCTCTTGAGCAAGGTTTGCCGCAGGAATACACGTTTTTTAAATAAGAAACTGGTTTATAAGAAACTAGTACAAAGATGGCCAAAATTTTAAGAAACTCTGGTACTGAGAAGTACTAAGAAACTTTTCAAAATTAAAAGCATGGATATTATAGCAAATAGATTGTTGAACCTTTATTCTTGAGCAATAACCATATTGTGTTTTCAACATAACAGTACACTGTTTATTCCTTTATGATGTTTTAAATGTCAACAAGCATATCTGCCACAGTGTTAGTGATAACATTGACAATTCATGCATTCAAAAAATAATAAACCAATTAAGAAACTTTTAGCACTAAAATGGACAAAATTTCAAATTAAGTTAAGAAAGTTTTAGTACTATGGCCTTATCCAAGTTTCTTATAAAAAACGTGTACAAGGGACTCATCGTCATAAGTCTAGAGTATGACCTTGTGCCTGTCGTTTTGATTTGTGTTGCATTTGTCTGGCTTTCGTTATGTAAATTGTGCCATAGACTAAAATTTAAACTTGCTATTAAAAATTTACATGAAAATAAATTGAAAGCTAATTACATTTTTACAAAAATAATAAATAATAAAAAGGAAAACAAACTATACAGTATAGGATCTAATATAAAAATCTATCATAAAAACACCCGCAGTTTAAAAATGGCAGGGTGCATCACCTTGTTTCCATAATGGGCCCCCCAAGGTGTCAATGAAAGAAAAAATGCATATACAGTATATTCTTAATCAATGTAGAGTGTGATGATGGAATCTTGTTTTATTTGCAAATTTTGGAAATATAGTAACATTCTTACATAAGAGTTGTCTTCTTGATTATGGAGCTCTTTGAAGAAATGGTCCTTAATCTTATGCTTGAAATTGATGCTTTCAGCTGACTTTAGGTCTGAGTGGAGATTTTTTCAGATTTTAAGAGAGGCCATTTTGCCTCTTGTACTCTTTCTAAAAGGTTGGTTTAATTTTTTTTTTGATCGTTTAGTAATCCGGCTCTGGCCAACTGGTAAGAACATTTCTGATATTTTGCAGCTGAGTCATTAAAAAAATTGAAAATGTCTGTGGCAGTACATTGTATTCTTACTGTATGCTTGATTGGCTGCGTAACTTGATATGCTATACTTTAACATATGAAACAAACCAAGTATGCTTTGTTAATCATAGCCTGCGCGCAGCCTCAACACTCCTCCTCCGCAGAAGTGAGGCTGCGTGCAGGCTATGTTAATCATTACAAAGACAAAGTCAAGTTGAATTGGCCAAATGTTATTTTTTCAAACGTAGACACAGAATAATGTCTAACGATTTTCATGCTGACCTTTGATTTTGTGCTCTGTTCCTACCAAATTGAGCATGGAAATCAAGAACTCATCTGGTATATACCCTTTTTATTTTTTACCAGAAGCTTCATTTTTGGTGATTTCAATTCCTGAAATTTTTAGAACAAATATGATCACAGCTTTTCACAGATATCTTTAGTCAACTGACACAGTTGAATTCAGCTTGATTGGAGCTTTCAATTACGCTAAAGATGGGGGCAAGGAAGTTTTTACCAAGATGCATTGCGTTCTTTTTATAAAACCATAACGATTCTATAGGAATTTGATTTAAGAGCGCAGTGCATATTGGTAAAAAGTTCCTTGCTGCCATCTTTATAGTGTAATCGTCTATTGATATAATTTTTTGTATTTTGATGAAGTCATAGAAATATGTACAGTCCTGGTAATATGAAATTTGATGGCGTGTTGCTGTTCACACACCCTGAAAATTTTAGGCGTACGATGGCGTGCGATCCAGAAAAGTGCCTTCTATCAATGTTTAGGGCACTTAATAGCCTTCCAAATACCACATTCTGCTGCTGGAACAGCTCGTTGATGTCAAGATAATTGATTCTTGGAACAATTACCTCCAAAGGGTACTCCATAAAGTTATATTGGGAGTTTTTTATTTCATTGCTAAATTGTATAGAGATTTTCTATTCCTCTGTGTTCTTCAGTGACATTTCGTTCTGAGCAAGAGATCTCGTCCTTGAAAAAGTCATTACAGAATTGTTTATGGGTTACTGATCACCTTTAAGAAAAGTGTATTGCCCCGACCCCCCTGGATGAAGTCACCATAATAATTTATTACAACGGCGAAGGTATCCAGATTCCAGAACTGTCTGTTTGTTTTGAGGGGGTTTCACTCCCAAAAAATCTCACACGCTTTCGGCGAAAATCCATTTGTTTAATGAAAAACGGCCAAAAATCCTTTTGCGCTAAAAACACTTGCATGCTTTTTAGGAAGAGTGAAATCTTCCTTGATTTGTTTAACCATCACTTGATGATCACACGGCTAGCGTTTTTAGTTTTGTAATGCATCGGAGGATAAAAAAAAGTACAAGAAACCTGCCAACTTTATCGTAGCAATGATCCCAGCAAGAAATCATGCGGAAAGAAGTGCAACAAGCAAGGGGGGACACAATCATTCTGTCAGGGTGAATAATTGTGTCCCCGCACTCTAAAAAAAGTTTCTAAATTTTAGACCACCGAACAGAACTCGCGATACGCTTATTTTTGCTATGATAGTTGTAAGGCTTTACTATCTGAGAAGTACTGAAAAGTACTCGGAGCTCTTTGCTCTAATCCCGTTATTTAATCTACTAATGACTTTTATGGAATCTTGATTCATTTTGAATTGATCTTCGCACTTCATCAAACGAGACAACAGGAAGAATGGATTGCCCAACTTCTTGACTTCTCGGGTATGCCACTCTGTATCTTGTCAGTTCAATGGACCAACGAAGACGACGATTAAAAAGCGCTACAAACTTTTAGAAACTTTCTGGAAACACTGCTGGTAGATGGCCCATGAAGGGAAGAAAACCAAAGGAACGAATCATATCATTCATCACGAACCACACAGAAAACCTAAGAAAGTGCCATTTGTGAAAAGTATTGTTGCACGTGCGAAAAATCGCACGCCTTGGACATTTCAGGCGTGTGTGGAGGCGTGCGCGTGCGATCGCACGCCTGATATTACCAGGACTGTATGTATGATGCCATTAGTCCTATGACATCATAATTAACATTTTTTTACAATTATGTACACTGAAGATTTTTCATTGAATTTGCTAAATTGATCATGCTGATTCTGAATCTATAGTTGCCAAACTGTTATTGCACAAGGAAATCCCCTTTTGAGACATGCCATTTTCCCACTGTTCAAAAATGCTGAGGAAATGACATGTGTCAGAAAGGCATTTCTCAATGCAAGTAGGGTTGTTTCTCAACTTTAAAAAAATAATGAATAAGGACATTAAGAAACAGTGCAGCTTGTGAATTGCTGCGTGAAATGCAGCGCTATTTTTATTGGATTCGCTGATGTAGTTGGGTAGCATTGAAATGTTGTGGGGGGGGGGTTTACTTTTGAGAAAAACAATGGGTATGTGCCTGTCAGAAGAACTTCCATGAACCCACTGTAGTAAAACTGGTGGCTCTCATGAAATTAATTTATGCATCAAATGATTTTAATTTACATGCTTGTCTTTCCCAAATGGTGAATCAATAGAAACAGTTGATTTGATGAAAGAGTCCATGGAACGCCGTTTCCACAAGAATGACATAAACTATGTTTATGTTACCTAAACATAGTTTATGTGCACATAAACATTGTTTATGTACATAAATATAGTTTATTTATGTAGTTTATTTATGTTCTTCGGGAACATGTACCAGCATGGTGAGAACTGGAAGGAGGCATCTTTGCCAGCACAGTTTTCGCTCTGTTTATTACTTAGCCTGTCATGGATAGGCTGATGGAAGAAGACAAACCCTTCATATGTGACTCTAGATCAGATCAATATCACGTACATTCAGATTAAACAATCAACAATAAAATATCTTATACAGCAAGCTGTATGTTGCATTTGATCAGTGTCCCTTTTCGATGTTTGAAAATTTAATAACCGCACAACCTTCCCAGCATGGTTAACTGCAAATCGTAAATAGAATTGAAGATACAGTAAGAATGTTGTCAATAGAAACTGATGTCAAGTGGGGAATACCACAATATCAATTTGTAATCATCTTGAATGGTGTCACAGATGCACTTGATAGAGATGTTCCTTTGAGACACTTTAAGCTAATATAGCTACTCCAAGGAAGAGAAATTTCTTTCTGACACAACTTGGATGCCTAATGAGATCAGAAAAATATTATGCGCAATAAAACTAAACAAGTGGAGATTTTTTGAAAATGGGATCTGTAGATGGTATTTAACTCAACACTCCTCTCCCAATTCTAAAATATGATAACCATGCAATCATCCTTTTTGCCACTCGTATGAATATCTAGAAGTAACTATGGTAAAAAAGCAAGACTGTATTATTTGTTTTATTATAATACAGGGTGTCTCAAAAATATTTTTCGACGTTCGATTAAATACCAGAAAATAGCAATACGTTGAATGGGCACATGGTCAAGTGACCCTTTTCCTGGGATTTTAAATTAATTTTTGACGCAGGAACCTTACAGATCCGCTAAAAATGTGAATTTTCAACCGATTTGCAGGATTCTGGTCTCCAAAAATTATAGCGACAGGTGTCTCTTCCCATTCGTCTGTTTATGTTATAGTTATTTTTCAATATTTAATCAAACGTCGAATAAGACACCCTGTACACTACAAAATCTCCTACAGGGGTATTTGTAACTTCAAAGTCTTCTTGGTCTTTTTAGGAGCTGGAGTAGATAATCCTAAAAGAAAATACTTGTAAAAGCCCGATCTCGTCATTTAGAACGAACTCACCCTAACTGATATATAACCGCTGAGCCTTTGATAAAGGAAAGCTAGGAATGAAAGTGTTAGGTCACTGCTTACTGCTGCTTCCAGCAAGGTCACTGCTGCTTCCACACAAAATTTTTCATTTGTTTTGTCGCTGAAATGCTCCCAAACAGGGTACTTGATTTGGACAAAATTGCTTCTGCACAGTGTGAGAATTTGTTTACCCCAGCTGGACATCCCCATGTGGGCCAGTGCCCTTGGATGTGGTCATTTTCCCCCTTTTCCCTTTCAAATAGAATTAATCAGTGATCTTCCTCATAAAAGTCATTTGAATTCTAGATAATTTACTGGTTGGTCCTTCAAATGGCAAACAATCAACACAGTGTATCCAAAGGCCAGTTCCTATGAGAAACAACGAAATGTCATTTGAGAATGTCCAATCTCAGAATCCAACAAAGCACGAAAGATTTTTTAAGTGTAGTGGCGATGACTTTGTTGATAAAACAATCATGATCTCCAATGAAAGTGAATTTCAAATTAAGATTGAAGAGGAAGAGAAAACTTGCGAAATATCTGGAGTGGGACATACAGATGTTGCATACCTCATAAATGATCAGACGAGTGGCAAACAGTTTGATTCTGGCAATTCAACTTTCGTTTCTGATATTTGTGAGCAAATGTTTAATGAAAAGAGTAATCTCAATGCCTATAAACAAAGTAATCATATTGCAGGGAAATCTTACCTTTGTGATGGAATACGATTTAGTCTGACAGATGATGTAGACCGACATAAACAAGGCCATTCTTGGGAAAGAGATTGTATCTGCCATTGCGGAAAGAGATTTAATGATAGGGGTGATCTTGATGCACATAAACGAATAATTCACATTGGAAAGGAATCTTACATTTGTGATGTATGTGGAATAGCATTTAGTCTGAAGGATGATTTAGGTAGGCATAAACAAGTTCATTCCGGGGAGAAACATTATGAATGCAACGTTCTCGGAAAGGGACTACTGCACAGTCATACTGAGAAGACATTGAAACGTAATGAGAATAATTTCCAAATTAAGATGGAAGAGACAGCATATTGTTGCGATCTATCTGGAAAAGAATTTAATGATGATAGCAGTCAAAACAGACGCAAACAGAATGATGTCATGGATGAATCTTATATTTGTGATGCATGTGGGGAAGAACTTATTGACAGTAGCAATCTAACTGCTCACAAACAAATATGTACCAGGGAACAACCTTTTATTTGTCATACCTGTGGCAAAGGATTTAGTAAAAGTATCGATCTCGACACTCACAAACGAACTCATATTGAAGAGAAACCTTACATTTGTGATATTTGTGGACAGGGATTCAGTGAGGATGAAGGTCTTAGTGAACATAAGCGAATCCACAGTGGAGAGAAACCTTACATTTGTGATATATGTGGCAAAGAATGTAGCCAGAAAGGCGCTCTCGATAAACATAAACGAATTCATACTGGAGAGAAACCCTTCATTTGTGTTGTGTGTGACAAAGGATTTAGCCAAACTTCCCATCTCAATGCACATAAACGAATTCACACTGGAGAGAGACCGTACATTTGTGATATCTGCGGACGAGGATTTAGTTACAGTCACAATCTCAATTCACATAAACGAATTCATACCGGAGAGAAACCTTACATTTGTGATATATGTCGACAAGGATTTACTCGAATTACCCATCTCATTAGGCATAAACGAATTCATACTGGAGAGAAGCCTTTTACTTGTGACGTTTGTGGAAAAGAATTCAATTGTGATAGTAATCTCAAAAGGCATGAACAAATTCATACTAGAGCTAAACCTTACAGTTGTGATGTTTGTGTAGAAGGGTTTTGTACCCAGTCTCAGCTTATTACGCATAAAAGAATTCATACTGGTATTCGCACTAGTAGCCTCATAAAACATGAAAAGATTAATACTGGAGACAAACCTAATTATTGCGATACTTGTGGACAAGGATTTGATCGACTGGATCATCTCATTAGACATGAACGAATTCATACCGGAGAGAAACCTTTTGTTTGTGACGCGTGTGGACAAGGATTTAGTCGAATTGATCATCTAACTAGACATGGACGAATTCATACTGGACAGAAACCTTATATTTGTGATACATGTGGAAAAGAATTTAATTGCGGCAGTAATTTTGCTAGACATGAACGAACTCATACGGGTGACAAACCTTACATTTGTGATATATGTGGAAAGGGATTTGGTACCAGTACTCATCTTACTACACATAAAGTAATTCATACCGGAGAGAAACCTTACAGTTGTGATATATGTGGGCAAGGATTTAGTCGCAATAGTGATCTCACGAAACATAAACGCATTCATACTGGAGAGAAACCTTATGCTTGCGATATATGTGGAAAAGCATTTGGTACCAGTTCAAATCTCACTACACATAAACGAATTCATACTGGAGACAAATTTTTCTCTTGTGATATATGTGGGGAAGAATTTAGTAGTTCTTTGAATCTCACTGCACACAAACGAATACATATTAAATAGAAACTTTAACTTTGTGGTAGAAGTGCTAAAGATTTTATTCGGAACCACTGCTCAATAGACATAAACTTATAATTCATATCGCGATGGAGACCATAAATTTGTGATCCACACACAAAATGACTTACCGCCACTGGTGATCCCATAACTCATTAACGCTCTCAGACCAGTGGCGTAACGGAGACAGTCGAGGCCCTTAGGGACTTTTCCACTTGGGCCCCCCAGCTAAAGCATTTGTAAATGTTACGATAGAAACATCAAAATAGGTACCCTGTCCAGTTTAGACTTGCAGTAAATAAGGGCCGCAGTCAAAGATTATATGATTGCAGTCATCTACTGTCAGCATATGTGTTTTCGTAGCAGGGGCGAATCATTAGAAGTGGTAGAAAAACGAGGGAGCCCGAGGGCCCAGGAAAATTTAACGCCATTCCTTGTACTTTTGCTCTGAGTAAATGTCCTGAATCCATTCCAACTTTTGAGAAAACATCACTTACTACTGCTCAGAAGACCAATCTCGATTCCATGGTTACCGTGCCACTTGAACCGTTTTGTGAAAGCTTTCTATAAATCACCACATCCATGAAACTCGCAAAATAAATCTTTTTTTGGGGCCCCCTCGATGCCCCTTTTGGTCGGGGGCCCTTAGCTTTCGAACTAAGGTGCCCCAAACTGCGTTACGCCGCTGTCTCAGACCTTTTGCTTCAGTGAAATATATTGTCTTGAACATTGCATACGAGATGCGACACGAACTTGAATGATTTGGACTGTTACAAAACATATCCATCGCCTGCATTAATCCAAATTCTGCTTGATTAATGAACACGAATGTATTTCAAGTAAGTGACAGTTCAAGTCAGTGATGATGAAACCTACGACTTCTCATGTTCGAAATGTATCGGACGAAGGGAAACGCAAACTCTGAACTCATGAAAGACATATTTGTAAGCATCGATATGCCATTTATCGTAAGAAGTGAAAATGATCTTTTGCAACTATGTTCAAGGCCAAACAATTTTGTAATTGAAGCCACACCCTGTATTAAACATAAACTTTGGCAGCTGACTTGCCATCTTAGAATCAAAGGTCAACGAAGAACTTTAAACAAGTCTTATAGATGTACGGTGTGAGTGAGCCAGAAAACAGGCCGCACTTTTGAAGATTCATAGCATCAAGAGTATGGATTGTGAGAAAGGTTGAACACGCGTGCTTATTGTTCTTCGTAAAGGAAGTCCGTACGATTTGATCAAGTGTATTAGGCCCAATTTATACGTCGTGCTTAACTCGCACCGAATCAATTATGAAGTTTCGAAATTTTCAAAGTGTTGATTAAGTTCCAGATAAGCTCGACGTCTAAATTGAATTTGGAATTAAGCTCGAATCAAATGCAAAGCACGACGAAAGCTCGTCGTTGCCAGTCGCACTACGCGACCAAAGCTCGACTTGGATTTAAACGTCGCGCTTCTGATGAATCAAATAGAGTTGATCTGTTGTGGTTTACAGTTACCACGAAAAAGTCTCATATTCGAGTGGGCGCTAAAAAGAGGTAGCTTCGGAATTGCCGAAATGAATTGGTGCGGCAGAAGTGCGACGTTTAAATCTAATAAAATTTTTATGACGCGCTTAACATGTGCTTTTGTCGATCTGAATCCTAATTGATTCGATGCGGGTTAAGCGCGACGTATAAATTGGGCCTTAGGCCCTTATTTGTCATTTTACAACCATCAAATTTCTTTAAAGGTGAATTTAGCTATGTTTTTAGTGCTCGTAAGAAGGCGATAAAAAAATTACAAAAAACATATCGATCTTTCGACTTCGACTAGAATTCGAACCATTCAAATCCTTGAAGTACTCTTCGTACTGTGAATTCATAAAAGTGGGGACTTTTTCTGGCCTTCCAGTTTGCTACAGCTAAGTACTTCGAAGATAAAAAATAAATTAAATTAACCTTTCTGAAAGAGTCATACAGAGCAATATCGTCTTTCATATTAAGGACCAACAATATGGAAGAGTCTTTTGTCAAACCTTAAATCTGCAACGAATATCAACAGCGAGATAGCAGTAAGATCATGAAAATTTGCAATTAGACTAAAATTGGCGTGCTGAATGTGAATATGGGGTCAGAAATTTCATATGACGCAAGCTGAAGAGCTTTTGAAAAATTCCCAAACGAGGCTGCTTCGTTGAAAAGGTGTATTCACAGCAGATTAAGTACAGCAAGTAGACAACACATGAGAAGAGAAGAAGTAGCCTCTGGAAAAATTCCAAAGACGATCTTTCAGAACGGCTGGAAAGTGGCTTAAAACGTATGATCAAATCTTCCAGGACATATGAACAGTGTTCAAAATCCTTTGGCGGATTTGCATGACCAACACAATGAGCTTCCGAAACTGAGAAGTGAAACTGGTGGCTTATAACTCTGAAAAGCGGATTACTGAAATCAGTTAACTGACGAGTTCCTTTTTTTGGGACGCCTTTTTTTGAGATGAATGAAGCTGATTTCGGAGCTCCCTTAACGACAGGTCTCACATGGGCTGTATTTTTTTAAACGCATCTGTTGTGCCGTCTTCAAATTTTAATGATTTTATTCACTGCGCGTCAAGAATTTGCATAGGCCAAAACTTCAAAGCTCTGGTTTGGAGGTGGAGGCAAATTTGTCCTTTGAAGACTAATATCTTCACTCTCAACTCACCGATATCAACAAACGAGGTATCTATGTTTAATTTAGTTATCGAGGTATGTTTTGAAATAATTTCGGGTTGACTCGCGCTATATTCTTATCGCTAGGGTCGTCGAAATCCGTATACTTTTTTTGGGATACCCGGTAGTTTTTCCTAGTTTCACAAGGTGTCAAGTACCGGGCGTCTCAAAAAGAAGTACCACTTTTTGACTAAACAAATGAATGAAATGATAAAATACATGGACTTTCTAAGTTCATAGGCATATTTGTTGATCTTCAACTTAAATGCACATACCTTGCATTTTGAAATCGTCCTCCGAACACCAGAGACATGAGTCCACAAAGTCGAATTTTGGAGTGCGCTTGAAACAGAGGTTTTGTAAAAGGGCCTAGCCATGATTTGATATCATATTCATATTGCAAAAGAATTGCAACTTTGACCTTAAGCTTTTTCTTTTGAAAAGAACTACACCTTGAAATGCTTCAATTGTCCTTTGAGGAATCAATCCGTGCATTCCAGTCCATCCCAAGTGTTCAAGAAGAAGAAAAGGAGCACATGCACGCTCAGTTTGGAGGTTCGGCACGACTCTATCATTGTTACCACATTTCGATCATATTTGTTTAGTCAGGACGTGTCCACAAGTCTTTTTAGTCAGGACGTGTCACTCGGAGGGTAATGATGGCTGCGGTCACACTAGGCAGTTTATCCCGTTGTTTCCTTTCGAAACAATGGGCTTATAACGCTGTTGTATCCTTGTATGTGACCGCTCTTCCTGTTCACATATAACGCTGCTACAACGTTTTGTTCTTGGGGCAAGGGTCTTTAAAAAACCATATTGTCAAAAACAACGGGATAAACAAGGCTCTGACCTAAATTACAGCGTTGTTTAAGAAAAATTAACTAATCATGATTTACTAAGGTAATCACGTGACAATTGCTTTTGCGACAAAACAGTTTGCCACAACACCGGCAGCTTTGCAAAAGACATGACGGGCGCAGTGTGGCCGGGTATCTTCGTATCGTTTTAACGCCGTACTTTGCGACGTTAAGGATAAATTTCAAGAAAGTGAAACAATTCAGATTATAACGGGATGAGATTGTAGTGTGACCGCAGCCAATATCTTATCGTCTCATTCTTATTTAAAGTGAAATGGGGGAACTTTTTTGAGACACCCAAATGCGGGTACTTTTTTCAAAAGTTAATGCATCATATTGTGGATGCTACATAGCGTTGGCTATCATGGATCTTCAACCATTGCGGTTCCAAGTGCACGAATCGTTTGTGCTGGGCTTATGTAGCCATGCTGTCATGCTGTCAGTTCTGCAAAAAGCAGCCACCATGGCCGTTAACGTAGATGTTTCGTTTGCTTTGTAAATTCTGTCTAATATCCGGGTGGACGGGCGGGTGGACGGGGGTCTGCTGCCCGGTTTTCAGAAAGCTAACCTCTTCTACTTACCGACAGTGGCCGACATAGCCACTTTTTGATGAATTATGGCTGAAAACTACCCATTTTCGACTATATTTTGCAAATTTCTGGAAACCCACCCATGTTTAAGGAATATCTGCCGAAAAAGGGAGCCTTGTTTAGTTAACTTTGGACCCTAAAACCCATCCATATAGGCGGCACATACCCGTACCCTCAACATGCTATGTACGCCCCCCCTCCCACGGGGCCATCTGAATCTTGAGGAATCTGGGCTACGTTTACTGCCGCTTCAGGAATTTTAGATCATTTTTGATTCAGATTTTTGTTAACATGAAGTATTTTTCTTTCTTCAATTTCTCAGTTTTTGTGATATGAGAGTTGAGTTTCAAGTGAAAGGGTGTATAGTGTTTCTTTATACAGACATTCGTGTATGCATAATATCAAATACTGCATACACACTGACACAGTTAAACCAGTTTAAATTTCAAACCAGTTTAAATTTCAACCAATCAAATGAATGCATTTGTTGGCTTGACCAATCAGAAGGCCTTATTCGAAAACCTGGTTTAATTTAAGCTGGTTTGACTTGCAGTGTGAATGGGGCAAAAGACAAAGATCATCTGTTCTGCTTTCTGATCCGGGAATAGACCTTTTAGCTATTCAGCAAAAGAGCCTGGGTCGAGCGTTATTTTTATACCTTTTTATACCCGAGGTTCGATGGAGTGGCGTTAGAGCCCTTAGAGCTTCTATCACTATTGTGCACATTCGAAAATTCTACAAAATGTAGCAAAGTATCTTTCGATTGAGACTCTTATACTTCGTTTCAAAGGGCATTCAGTTAATTCTTCTGGCTTTTAGGGGAACACTCTTGCAATGATTTGGGCTGGAGAGCTCAAATCATAGTTTCTAGTTTATGTTCTATAAACTATGCTCAAATACAAAGAATTTTCTATGCACAAACCTGCAGCCAGAATCCTTTAACCTGAAACCTTCAAAACCATCATTTGATCAAACCTGCAACCACATTTGTGTTTTACACTTGCCGTGCCTCGCCTCAGCCAAGAACATTGCCTCGATTGCAGATGACACAAAAACCGGAAGTTTGGTGGTCTGTGGTGGCCTGTGGTGTGCCGTTGGCGGTTTGTGAAAATGGATGGTCTGCGGGATAATCTGAACAACAAGAAACTGATGGATGTGCCCAAAGAAAAAGAATCTGTTGATGAATTGAAAAGAGGTGATAGAAGTGCAAGAAATAGACCTGATGAACGCCTGGAAGATGAAGTAACCACACATGAAGTATTCGATGATTTCCACGGTAAGAAAAATCACTTAGGCCTATAAAAACCAAAAACCTATGTAAACAGGCCATTCTCAAGGCCTGGCCAAACGACTGAACTTTTCACTAAACATTTCACTGAAAAATGTTGAATCACGTTGAGTGTTGTTGAGCGTTGTTGAGTAGGGGGGGGGGGTGTGGCCAAACGACTGACCTTTTCACTCAACATTTGACTCAACATCTCGAGGTGTGAACACGGTTGGAGCTTGGAACCAAGCTGGGGGTCTGGACCTCAGTTTGCAAATCAAAGTAACAGCATGCCACTTTGTTTTTGGCCAAGGCTAACTTTTAAAAGCATACTTGTTCAGGACACTGCGAATTCCCCCTTTTGTGAATGACAAAGGAAAAGACATTAACTCTGATTGGCCCGCTGATCAATTGGACAAGCGAAGCGTTTTGGGGTATGCGCGAGTTAACAAAGGAAGGATGAAGGGTGATGACCCTCAGATTGATACTGCGCCGACTCCAAAGCGGTTCGACTGGCATCTGGCTCTTTGGGGGAAAATCCAAAAGATTTTCGCTGATAGTATCCCAAACAAATACAAGAGAAAAATATTGTCTCAGCTGACACACACAGACTACTAGGTCATCTTTCTTCCCCACTGCAAATCAATTTTTAAGGGTCAGAATCCTTCAAATATCCTCTGTGACCTGATCGATCTCATCATCACAAAGCTGTTTTCTTTTCTCGGCAGAATCCATTCTTCGCATGTACTTTGGCTCCAAAACACAGTTTACAATATTGGGAAGCTCAGTGTCAGTGCTTTTAGGAACAAACTTCAAGCGTTTCTGCGCGTGCGCAAATTCTACTTTGTTCAGTGCCTGCTTAAACAACTGAACTTTGCTCAACAACACATCAGAACAATAGAAATTAATCCTCTTCACTCAACATTCTTGAGCAAACTTCAAAAAATCAAAATTCACTGAACAACACTCAACATCGCTCAACAACGCTCAACGAGGTAGCCAAATGACTAAACTTTTCACTTAACTTTGTTCATTCTACTTTGTTGAGTCATTTGGACGGGGCTGCATGACTATAGTGCTAGGATGCTATAGGGTTGCACCTCCAGTCTATGGACAGTATTATTCAACTGGCAATTATCATCACTTAGAAATCACATAAAAACCTTTGAATGGCAACAAAAGTAGTTTTAAACATTTTCTATCAGAATATTTAATTAAATTTTACCAATTTTCTTAAAAGGATTTCTCAACTCTTCTTTGTTTTGCTGTCTCTTTACAGTTTGCCGTGCTGCAGCCATGAGCTCCCAGGTTGGAGGACATGAGTAATTTGCCCTGTAGTAGTGAGTGAAATGAGTTTGAAGGTGCGAGATGCGAGTAGACTAAAAATAGCTGCAAGAAATGTAAAACGGACAATAGCTGATATTATGTTCTCACACGCGAGAAGCTGTTAATGTAGATAACTGCAAGCAGTGTCAGTTTGACAGAATTTCATAGTTGTGGGTGAATTCAAGCTTTCCAAGTTGGATGACCTGCAGTCCAGGGAAATGCAATAAATTCACTATGAATTTGCCCTGAAGCGCATTATTTCAGAATTTATCAACAATTCAACCATTGCTATCATGTAACCATACCTTGCAAATCGCAGTGATTCAAATAAGCTTGTATTCAAGCCTAAAGCAACAAAACAAATCAATCATAACAGCCTGGAAAAACTGTCCGCAGACTGGAGACAGGGTGTGCCAGTACCAGGTTGAATCTTAACCCCCTGAATCTGAATACCTGGTGGCATCATAAGGGCTCTCATGGGGATTTGAAAACAAAGCATGGTCAAACAATCCTAGCATGAAGAAAGCCTCAGTGGATACAGTAATTCATGATGATTTACGGCAAAAAGTTGAAATTTACTTATTTCTAGATAGATGCTGGCAATAGAAAGGATTCTTGGCTGTCAAGTTTTTATTTGCTCAAGAGATGATCAGCTTTGTTGCCTGATGAAATTCTCCAAGGAAATTTCCAAATAAGTGTAATGTAAAATTTAAATGACGGGAAAGTTATGTGGATTTATGGTTTTTGTTGTTGTCAAAAACCAGAGTTTTTGCTTGTTGTCGGCAGACTGGAGTTGTCTGCATAGTAGTGCTATGACCCTATGGAGTAGTAGTTCCGGGTATTATGGAACACCACTTTGAACTTTGAACAAAAGACAAACCAAGTTGCCAGCTTAATTCAGGACTTATTTGGCAAAATTTGGTATTAGTAATAGGGCCAAAGCCTGGCATTATGTTTCTGCAATACATTCTATATCTGAAATGTTGTTTGAGGGAGACATAAAGTTGAGCTTGGGTTAGGTTGCACATTATGGAACACTGTTTGGTAGTTTGGAACAAGCTATTTCTATTATTTGCGTACTGCTTGCGTTCTATTGTATGCCTGATGATAGAATGAAGGTTCCACTGTGATATTTGCTGTTCATTTCATGATATTTGCCATTCATTTTATGAGTGGACCTTGCATTCTATAATCACTCCTTGGTTTACATCCAAATTCTCAAGTTTATGGCAGGCAGAAATTGGCTACCTCTGAAGGGGAATGGAATGGGGGAATCTTTTAAAAGTTATACTGTATATAAGAAAGCAAAGCACTGTTCCAGATATATCTTTTACCAAGTAGCTTGTCAATAACGCTTATACTTTTTTACAAATCAAACAATACACTATTTCTTTTTTCAAACAAAGGGGAATGGAATAGGGGAATGGTTTTGGGGGAATGTCATGTAGCAGTTTGAATATGTTTAGGAAATGGCAGCCAGAGTATAGAATTTAATTGCAAGGTGTCACAGTTTCATTTTAACCCTCAGGATGATATGATAAGAAGGAATGAGCAAGTTGTAATTATTCAATGAATCCAAGTAGTATTAGTAATGACAAATTCATGTGTTAGAGACAAAGCCAAGTAGAAAACATTCATGACATTCCTGTGTTCGTTACAAAACCTAGTAGTTGAGACATAATGATGAGTTAATTAAGACAAGATCAAGCAAATAATTGTCAGAATATTTCCGCACTCTAACTCATGCCATCCGCAACTAATAGGTTAGAATACACTTGCTGCCCACATAGCACTGATTATGAAATCAGCCTAGAAAAACTATGGAAATGGTCAAGACAGCTTGGAAAAACGAGAGAGTAGTGAGTAGTAAAGGTTTGATTTCAAGGTATCATTCAAAGCCCCTTCTCAGCTATTGAAATCTCTATTTTTTGCAGTGATACACTGAATTGTTATTTCATAGACGCATGGTAAAACTCAGCTAATAGTTTCTTAGGATTTGAATTGGCAATATCAGGCAGATTTGCAAAGGTGTTCTTTTGAACAAGAGTTTGTACATGACATGCCAACTTAGGGGCCTTAGGATGAGTTGGGCATGGGCATATTATGGAACACTGCTGTTTAGTTCTTTACTGAACACTGCAATATACCTTGCACATGCCTGAGACTAATGATAAGAACAAGAACTAAATTTAGGTTTTAGCATACCAACAGTTTAAAGAACAAGAAAATTTAAGAATAATTCAGCCGTAAGTGGCTATGTAGAATGCGGCGTTACTTCAGGCATTCTGTTGGCTTTTTAGTGGCCTTACTTATGCAGTTGCCTTATACTGAAATGTTATCTCCTCTTCTCGACTAGTATTACATATCACATGTTATATACTACAATGGAGTCTACTTTGGAGAAAACAATAGGGATGTGCCTAGTAGAAAACATATGACCCTATCCTGAAATATTATCCTGAATACATGATATATGCCTGTCCTGGAATAAGAGCTTGGAATTTCATTGTTGTTGAGGAAATAATTCAAGGAGCTTTGATAAACTTACCTGTCCCAAATAAAGAAGTAAAAGATACAATCCCTTTCTGGAATTTTCAGCCGAAAACAGAACCCACTGGCAGGCACATTCTGGGTGGTCAAGGTAGACCCCAGGGATATTTCAGAGCAATTTTTGAGCAATTCTTCCAAGAAGAAGTTACCCTTTCTTGACAAACAGCATCATTTCCTTTTGCATCCTCTCAGGTGCTGAATTTTATTATTAACAAGTACTATTCATATTGGTTGCTTAGACTTGCCGCCATCTATTTTGTGAATGCATTAATGGCCTGTAAATGCCTTGCAAGTCTAATAGTATACGATAGGGATGGTAATCGGATGTAATTTACAATATACCGGATGATCCAGAAAAAAGTGACCCAAGGCAGTCTTTAAGAACGAAAAGTGAGTGGCCGATTGAAATTCTTCAAGCATTTTTCTGTCGCTACAAGACTAGCCTTCCTTATGACTATTTTTCCCAATTTTGTTCGGTGCAGTAAATTTCCCAAATTTAGAACTTCGTGGTTTCGTGGAAAAGGACTTGCTCCATTTCTTCAAAAAGTCGTCAAATAAAGGAGATCGATCTAAGGATCTTCAAGCCAACGCGGAGTGAGTTTCATTTCACCTAGGGAATATTTTAAGTACCTATTTGAAGCAGTTCAATCGGGCAGTCACTTGTCTTTCTATAACAAGCAGATTTCCTTGGGTCACTTTTTTCTGGGTTACCCGGTAGATGTCAGGTGAGTTTTGGCTCTTAACTGCAAATATGATGATGTTGCTACTTCAACTTGGTAATTGAAACGAAAACTTTGATTCTATGTTCGACAGAAGGACACAGGAGAATAATCCTTCATAGCTCCATTTCAAAACATTCAATTTTCAAAAAGAATTCATTAACCAAAACTGCAAACTTACTGAGCTGTCTAGTGATGTTAACTGCACCTCCATACAATCATCTTTCAGCATCCAGACACAAGCATATTCCTGCAGAAGGGAAGTCAAATTTACTATGCTATGACATACAAATATTAAGAAGACATCCAAAAAAGTTTTTCATAACTGACCACTTGTCGGAAATTAGTACGGTTCTTCGTTCTCCGTGACAATAACTCACAGTAGATAAATGCTGGAAGATGTTCTCAAGTGTACCTGATTACCGTTCACGGCTGTCAAGAGTCGGCTCGGGTTGTAGAGTGATTTATGGAGATCGGCCGTAGCAGGGCTTTTGAGGCACAGACCTCAAGGAATTTTTTGTGACTACGCCCTACAATCTCTCGGAAAATGAGGGAAACACCCTCTTTAAGACTATTTATTCTAAAAAGTATAAGTTAGTCAAATATTCGATTTTGCACGAAGGTAATAAGGTAGTTACAACGTTTCGAGCTTAACTCTTCATCAGGTCCCGATGAACGACCTCATTATCTTGGTACAAAGTCGAATATTGGACAAATTTATACTTTTATTAATACAATCGACGTAAAACATGCTCAACAACTTTGTTTTCTATTTACTCTAAAGTTTGCTTAGACATTTCGTGCAAAGGTTATACAAGAAATTAAATTTATGAATCCATGACATCATTTTATGATAGTAAAGCTTAGTTCACACCTGGTCTTTGCAGTCGCTGAAGGCACTAGGAGGAATGAACGATCCAAAAGGCCAAAAAGACTGAATTTGAACGGTAACCGAAAGACTGAATCGCTGGGATAGAACCAGAATCTATAAAATAGGAGTATCAATACGACGGTTTGGTTTGTAACATGTTGACTGTCATCAAGGTCGATTGTTCTTGCAAATACTCTTTTAAAGCAGGCAAATAGTAACGAAAATGCACTGCAGGAAATATATAACAACAGAAACCTTTATTGCACAAAATATTTACGGGCCCCATAGAGGGACGTCTACCCTTTCTACACCCCTTTCTCGACGGTTATGCCGTGATATCAGCTTTTAATATGAATGCGAATATGAATGCGAAGATGAATGATAACTACTCACAGTTAGGGTCTAATTGCTTATACAATGTACTACGTTAAGAGAACATTCTAGATATCTATAAGTGGAAATAACAGTTCTTGAGATTCTCAGACTGGCCTGGCATTTTGATAAGCATCAGCCAGCAAGTAATATGTATCTAATCTAGTACCCCCATTACGTTCTTCTTCTAATATACCTTTCTATGCGAGATCAGTATGTGGATACAAGTTTATGTTTGAATGTTGTAGTAAACAGGCCTAATGGCGACATGTAAACACTAACTAAAGGCATCGCACACAAATGGATAATAACAGTGTGTGAGGTCAGTATACGGATACAACTTTATATAGGAATGTTGTAGTAAACAGGCCTAATGGCGACATGTAAACACTAACTAAAGGCATCGCACACAAATGGATAATAACAGTGTGTGAGGTCAGTATACGGATACAATTTTATATAGGAATGTTGTAGTAAACAGGCCTAATGGCGACATGTAAACACTAACTAAAGGCATCGCACATAAATGGATAATAACAGTGTGTGAGGTCAGTATACGGATACAAGTTTATATAGGAATGTTGTAGTAAACAGGCCTAATGGCGAACACAAATGGATAATAATCATAACTATACATGATATTTTACCATTAAACCAAAACAAAGGTAATTCGAGATCAGTAATTGCTTAGATATTGCTGTAGTTCTAGAATGCCGGAGAAGTTTCAACGTTTCCCATAAACTCCCCCTTTCTTTGTCCAGAACGGAACAAATGCATAAAAGTAATGCTCAAAACTCATTGTCATCTTGTGCCGCAATGATCCTCACTAGCTCTGTTGCATCAGCTGCAGCTGCAGTTTCATCTCGGTTTGAATCCTCTGGCTTCGGGCTTCAGTTTTCTTGAACTCTTCTTTTGGTAATCTCACATGACAACTCTAGCGGATATAACTATTGCACAGCTCTGTCGAAGTATGATTTCCTAGATCTGAGCCTTGCCGCTCTGACAACATCGTCTCCGCCCAAGGATTGAGATTTGTGATGATTTCAATGTTCCACTTTCGATTCGGATGACCGACGTTTCGTTTTGTGCTTCTCCATTTATTAACATGAACCTTCTTTTTTGAGCGATGTGGTCTTGCTGCCATGTTTAGGTTATGCCATTCTCTTAGCGCTTGTGCGTACTCCCCAGTACTTCGTACGTTTTCTAAGATCTGTATCTTCCACATAGTCAGCATCTTCACCTGGTAATTGCTTTTGAATGTCGAACATCACCACACTAGGTGTGATGATAGGCATTGTACCTCATCTTCAACATAGCTTCAGGGGCGGTTATTTAAGGCAATCTCAATGTCACGGATCACTTCCTCAAGTTCACTCCAGCTCAAGCATGCTCTTCCCAATTTTTTGTAGAGAGATTGCTTCACCAGCCTGCCATCCGTTCAAACTGCCCACTCCACCAGGTTGCCTGACTTAGATTTAATTACCATTTCATGTGCTGATTTGCCAGGAAGCTTTGAAGCATCCCCTTTTGCATGATTTTCTAAAGCCACTTCTCTCCAGCAACGAACCTTTTGCCATTATCATAAGAGATCTTTTCAGACCTTCTTTTTCTGGTAGTAAAACGTTTGAGACTTTTCAGGAGTTCTTCTGCTGTTTTGATAAGGCAACAACTCTGAATACAGTGCTCTTGTAAGGCTGCAAGCATAAAATAAGATATGGGCCTTTCCTTCTTGCCGGTGTATGTATTTGTACATGTTGGGTCCAGCCAGCATAATCGATGGCAACCGCTTGCTCAAGGGGGAACTTCTCTCGGTATCTGACGGGGAGGGGGGGCAGACACAGTTCATTTTTTAAAAACCTACTAAATCTACTAAATTCTGGACATTTTAGACCCCAACAATATGCTCACCCCAAAAATGTACTAGATTTAGAACATTCTGAGACCCTAAAAATATATTCATAGCTTCATGGTAGATTATTATTATTATTATTATTATTGTTGTTATTATTATTATTATTATTATTATTATTATTATTATCATTATTATTATTATTATTATTATTATTAACTATTTATTTAAAATAGGCATATACATAAGTAGCAATAGAAAAGCTAATTCAAGCCTACTACAAACTAAAATTTTTTTTAAAAAGCAAAGAAAAAAAATATCTATAATTCAGAATAAATAGCTATGAATATACATATGTACAGATTTTACAATTTTTTTTACAGAATTTACAATGTTTTAAAATTTTCGATGCAACATTTATCCAATCAAGAACCCAACCTGAGCCACGAAAGGTCTACACAGTCTACAGTTGCATTCCTCTCCTTTCCAGGTTTTTATTTTCCTTTTAAAGCTGGAGAGGGTATCTGATTGTTTCATGTCATTGGGAAGAGCCTGCCATAATTTACACCCCAGAAACGATATCGTCTCTAGGCCATAACACGTAGTACGTGCTTGTGGCAGCAGTAGATTATGGCAGCTTCTTAACCCATAAGGACTGTGTTTTTCGACAAAGATCTCCTTCATGAAACTAGGATTAAGCTCCCATTTTGTTTTATAAATTTCAGTCATTAACAACTGTAAATTCCTAATGTGGATTGGGACAGCATTGTCTCTGAGTAACATTGTATCAAAATCTGATCTCATATCTTTGTAAGTTATCCGCAATGCCCGTTCGTGAATACGATTAATTTTATTGTTCAGCGTTCTATCGCAGAACATCCAAACAAGCGGACAGTAGTTGAACTGGGACAAGATAAATGCTTTCATTTTACTCGCTTTAGTTGTTCAGTTTCAAGAAAGTGAGAAATTCTTAAGAGCGCATGTAGCTTTTGACCAGCTTTTTTGCAAATAGATCTTACTTGCTGTTTAAAGCATAATTTTTTGTCAAAAATCACTCCAAGCAACTTTTCTTCCGTGCTCTCTTTTATGGTTACCCTTCCGATATTTAAAGAAATTTCATTGCTTTTATCCCCAAATACCATTAGGTGGCATTTGTCCTCATTCAACTTCATGCAGTTGTTTGGAAACCAGCTTGCAATTTTCACAACTTCACAACTTCAAGATGAAAACTGAAGGTTTATAGTATTTTCGGCCCTGCAATATTTGGCGAAAAACTCATCCTAGCACTTACCCTGCCAAATTTTCTCATCAGAAACCCCAAAAATATACCGATTATTTACCAAATAGTGTACCCAAAGGATTACTAGACAACGTATTACAAACCCCAAACCCAAAGAATGTCTGACCCGCCACCGCTCATTTACTGATAGGGAGTCCCCTTGGGTCTACTTGAAACTTTCTGGATCTTTCGGTCCTGTCCATTGGCAGACTTTCTTCAGGTGGACTTGCAAAAGCTCTTGACTGAAATCTTTTGCACCCGTTGCATCTCAATGGCTTTCTTCGCCAGTTGTGAAATACGAAGAATCCAATAGCTACGACGAGTGAACTAAATTGCTAGGTCGACTACCCAATGCAAGGTTCTGACATGAGCAACCATAACGATCTTTACACTCAAAAGTGATGTTGCTCATCGATCATTATAAGCAAGCTCATCGTTCCAAACAATCTTATTTTAAGCGTGTTGTACGATATAAATTTAAATAAAACATTGAAGAATAAAAATAATCGTACCTTGAGCAGAGTTTTTCTAAAACACGACGTTTCGAGCTGAGCCCGTTATCAAGTGAAGTGAGATTAGTAGAACGATAGTAGTAAAGAAAGAAGAGATTTGAAAGATAGAATTCGAATGCAAAGGAATGGTGGTGACGCAACAGGGATAAGAAGTGTAAGCCCGAGCTTAACAAAATAAAATGAAAATAATAAAACAAGAGCTAGTTTAGAAAAGAAGAATAATGCTATGAGAAAGCTACTGTAAGTAATTAAATTGTTTGTTTAGTCCAGCAGGATGAAGTGTAGCAAGTCTGAAAATGATGCGCTTTTCCAATGTTTTGCGTTTAGTGCTGTCTGTAGGAGCGAAGAGGAGACCAAGAATTGACATGTCTTCAATGGAATGGTTTGGCAAATTAAATTAAAACTACTATCGTTCTACTAATCTTACTTCACTTGATAACGGGCTCAGCTCGAAACGTCGTGTTTTAGAAAAACTCTGCTCAAGGTACGATTATTTTTAAGCTCATCGTTCACTTTAATATAGATACATTTGTATAAATCATTGATTGATTTGTGTATATGCTTTCTTACAGGAATTTGATTGGGAAGTTGCAATTTTCCGTTATTTTCCTCACTTGCTCCCAGACAGGGTAATCAACTTGAAAAATCACGCGTAGGGTAAGAATCTGTTTACTCCAGCATATTATCTTCATATATTTTTGGGCCTAGTGTCCCTAGATATGACCCTCACTTTTAGTTAATGCGTGAACTTCTTTATGAAATCATTTGAATTTTAGATAATATATTGGTGAACCCTTCATATGACAAAGTATCAACAAAGTCTATCCAAAGGCAAAATCCAAAGAGAAACCAAGACACTTCTTTTGAGAATTTCCAAGCTCAGAATTCAGTAAAGGATGAAAGATATTCCGAGTATAATGATGATGATTGTGTTGATGAAATTATGATCTCCAATGAAAGTGTGTTACAAATTAAGATTGAAGAAGAAGCCAGCTCTTTGGAAATATTCGAAGTAGGACATACTGATGGTGCATACCACATAAATGATCGGACAAATGATAATAAATCTTATTCTGGAAATGCAACTTTCATTTGTGATGTTTGCGGGCAAGGTTTTAGCGAAAGGAGCAATCTACATGCACATAAACATAGCATTCACGTGGGACAGAACTCTTACACTTGTGACTTGTGCGAGGAAGGATTTTGGCTCGTAAATGATGAAAATAAACATAAACAAATCAATGCTCAGGAAAAAAATTACGAATATAACACACTTGGAACAGGATTACCGCACGGTCATGTTGAGAGCACATTGATTTGTCATGAAAATAATATACAAATCAGGATAGAGGAAGAAGCATGCACCAGTTATAAATCTATAAGGGACTGCAGTGAGAACAGCAATGTTGACAGACAAAAACAGACTAGTACCACGGAGGAACCCCGTATTTGTGATATTTGTGGCGAAGGATTTACAGACAGTAGCAATCGAACAACACATAAACGAAATACTATTGGACGAAAACCTTACATTTGTGATTTTTGTGGACAACAAAATAACAGTCTCAATAAACATAAACTAAATGCTGCTGGAGAGAAAGCATACGTTTGTGATGAATGTGGAAAACAGTTTAATCAAAAGAGTTCCCTCAATACCCATAAACGAACTCATAAAGGAGAGAGACCTTACAGTTGTAATGAGTGCAGCAAACGTTTTAGTCAAAAGGGTACTCTCAATACACATAAAAGAACTCATAAAGGAGAGAGACCTTACAGTTGTAATGAGTGCAGCAAACGTTTTAGTCAAAAGGGTACTCTCAATACACATAAAAGAACTCATAAAGGAGAGAGACCTTACAGTTGTAATGAGTGCAGCAAACGTTTTAGTCAAAAGGGTACTCTCAATGCACATAAACGAACTCACACTGGAGAGAAACCTTACATTTGTGACAAATGTGGAAAATGTTTTAGTCAAGCAAGTACTCTCAGTTCACATATACGTATTCATACTGGAGAGAAACCTTATATTTGTGATATATGTGGAAAAGGATTTAATTGCAGCGGTCATCTCACAAATCATCAACGAATTCATACTGGTGAGAAACCCTACATTTGTGATATGTGTGGTACAGGATTTAGTGAGAGCGGAAGTCTCAGTATTCATAAAAGAGTTCATACTGGAGAGAAGCCTTACATTTGTGAAGTATGTGGGCAAGGATTTAGTCAAACAGGACATCTTACCATACATAAACGACATCATACCGGTAAGAAGCCTTACATTTGTGATATATGTGGCACAGAATTTAAAGTGAGTGGAAGTCTTAGTATACATAAAAGGATTCATACTGGAGAGAAGCCTTACATTTGTGATCTTTGTGGAAAAGGATTTACCAACAGTAGCAATCTCATTACTCATAAACGAATTCATACTGGCGAGAAACCTTATATTTGTGATATTTGTGGAAAAGGGTTTACAACTAGTGCTCATCTCATAAAACATCAGCGAAGTCATTCCGGAGAGAAACCTTACATTTGTGATATATGTGGACAAGGCTGTAGTCAAATTGGCAATCTTCATAAACACAAATTAGTTCATAGTGGAGAGAAACCTTACACTTGTGATATATGTGGAAAAGGATTTAGTCAAACCGGCACTCTCAATACCCATAAACGAATTCATAGCGGCGAGAAACCTTACACTTGTGATATTTGTGGAAAAGGATTTCGCCAAAGTGGCGACCTCACCAAGCATAAACGCATTCATACTGGAGAAAATCCTTACATTTGTGATATATGTGGAAAGGGATTTAATATAAGTGGCAATCTCTATAAACATAAACGAATTCATAGTGGAGAAAAACCTTACATTTGTGATATATGTGGACAAGGATTTCGCCGGAGTGGCGATCTTACCAAACATAAACGCATTCATACTTGAGAGAATCCTTGCTTATGTGATATATGAGGAAAAGGCTTTTGTCAAACTGGCCATCTCACTACACATTTATTAATTCATAGTGGAGAGAAGCATTGCGTGTGTGATTTATGTGGAAAAGTGTTTAATCTGAACAATAATCTCAAGAAACACAAGAAAATTCATAATTGAGAGAAAACTGATATGTACAGCGTGTCTCAAAAAATTGTTCGACGTTTGATTATATTTTGAAAAATATATAGAAATTTTTCCTGAGAATTTTGAAAAATAACGATATGCTGATTGGGCACATGGTCGAGTGACCCTTTTCCAGAGATTTTAAATTAATTTTTGACACAAGAATCTTGCAAATCCGCTAAGAATTCATGGAGTAACTTGCCTTCGAAGTTTAAGTTTGTGCGAAAACTGAGACAAGAGGCCTTGGAATGGCATTTTTGGTAAAAATCCTTTAGGCCATCGTTTCTGCTATTTCTCAATTTTTCAGGGCGAACCAAATGGGATTCGATCAGCTATTTGATAACCTAGCTTTCAAGCACATGGATGCTTTGAGGAAACAGATTCAGTCTCTCGTTGGTTATGTTTTGAACCACTGTTTTTGGACATATGCAATGTTAAGCAAATTTGACAATGATCGCAAGGATTAATGTGTATTTGGTTTGCTCTGATGTCAATGAAATGTGTGACACTAGACAAGCTTCTTTTACCCTCGGTCATCGACGTTCTTTGCATTGCAAGTAATCTAGGGGCCTCTGGTTTCAGTTATCGCTTTTTTTGTCTTTGGTGGCTTGCAACTCAGTGAAATTTCAGCCGATTTGCAAGATTCTGGTCTCTGTGATTATGTCATAATCTTAGGGACAGGGTTATCTTCCCATGAGTCTGTTAATGTTATCTTTATTTTTTAATACTTAATAAAATGTCGAACAATTTTTTTGGAGACACCCTGTATGGAATGTAGAAATTGTAAGCAAGGAACAAGGATATGACAGATTTCGTAATACAGTTAGCAAAAGTTGCTATGATTGACACAGCAATTCAAACAGCGACTGGAAACAATGTAAGTTCTCTCAAACAGTGAGCCAAAACAAACACAGCTGCAAAAGTTGCCCCTAAACCAGTAGGGCAGACTCTTGCCTTGTGCAAGTGGGTTTTAAGAGAAGTTTTGTGCTTACAACGAAAGAAGAACGGTAAATTTAAACTTCTCTATGGCAGATTTTGTTTTTTTATTCAGGACCAGTGTGGTAATGGTTTCAGTTAATTCTAAATACCCGAGAATTATAATGCCTTCTGAATCAAACGAATAAATTCTGCGAGGCAGAACTTTAGATATATACCCTTCTTATTCTTTTATAAGCGCATAACGTCTCATAAAAGCCACCTTTTGTTTACACAAAGCGAGAGTTTGCCCTACTGGTTTCGCGAGTCCAAACGGTACCACGCAGCCATTGTTCTACCGGGTGAGTCAGAAAAAACGTGGGCTGTTTATCGGACTGTGGCGTTGCATTGAGTTACTCGATCATCTTGAACTAAATTTTTCCATGCAGCCAACCGTTTAACTTAGATCATAAATCCTTCCCCATTGAAATCGGTCATTTGATGCATTCGTTAAAAAAGATTTCCTTCGTATGACCTTGTATGGGAGACTTGCAAACTGGTGAAATCTTTTACCAAGACCCTTCCACAGTTTATATTGGCAAAGATTACAGGTACGCGTGGTTTTATCAGGGGATACTGAAAAAGTTAAGCCTGGTTCACACTAGGTCGTTAAGATCGTGCAGAAAGACCCAAAAGACAAAGACCCAGTCTGTTTGCCCTTCGTCTTTTTGGTCTTCCTGCATAATTCTAACAACTCAAAAGACCTAGTTAGCACCAGTCTGTAGGAAACAGGTTGTCTGCAGGAAGTCCCATTGCGATTTACACAGAGTTGATCAGCATGAAAGAAACCTCTTCGCAAGACAAAGAAGCATGCATCATTACTGTCTTTCAAACGTATTCCACTAATGTTATGATAAAACATCCCGGGGGGAGAAAATCAGTTCTTAAACTATTTCACTCTCCCCTAATAATACCACGTATACCTGTAACTTTGCCAAGATAAAATGCGAAAGGGGCTTGGCAAAAGATTTCACTAGTTTGCAAGACTCCTATACAGCGTCTTACGAAGAAAATCCTTTTGCTAATTCCATTCTCCCATGAGAACAAAGTACATGAGAGTCCTCATTGCTAGAAAGGAGAACAAAGGGAAATTTTGCTTGCTGTTTTCGCAGGTTTTCGAAAGGGGCTTTCTGCAGAAAATCTCCAATTTCAACGGGAAGGAATGGCTGATTAAAGCCGGGCAAATTACTGAACCTAATTTGACATATAGAGGATAAAACAAGACAGTTTTCAACATCATTGCTTTGATATTGAGGGATCAGGAATTTTTCAAACGCCGGGCGTTTTTATTGAATGCAACCTGGCCACTACTGTTCGAGTATGTACGGAACGGGATCAACAACGTCAGTCTGCAAATATGAATAAGGCAGTAACTTTTTTATCAGCTCGAGATTTAAGGAAAATGTGGCTCACTTTGGTAGCAAATATGTAATAATGCAAGATGACAAAAATTGAAAAGTGCTCGAAAGAGTAATATAAAATCATAAAATTATGCTCAAAATTGTCATTGTAGGATTTTAGATATATAAATGTAGCAGGTGGCTCAAAATAAGTGCTCCCGTTTAAAGAATCGCCAAAATTCAATCATGGAAGCTATCGTAAATTCCTCTTTTTGATCTCTATCGTCAATGATCGAAATGTAACCAAAGATGATAAAATGTTTGTTTTGCTTGCGTAAAGGATACGAAATAACAAATCGAAAGACCTTATTCTGAGCTACATTCTTTAAGCAACATTGTTAATCTTGCCTCTAAGAGCCATCATATTGACATTTTTCATCATCCTGCAAGTCCACAATCGCAGTTTGTCTTTCATTCTGATATTTTTGACAAAAGCGAGGAGTCCAAAAGACGATAAGAAAGTACTCTGGTAATGATAAGTGATTTTGCAGTATATTTCAAAATCAGGGAGCATCTAAAAGAGCTAAATACAATTATTCAAACACAAATCAAAGGTCAGCCATGTCTGGAAAAATAATTTCGTCTTTGATCAAATACCAAAAAAAAAGAAATTTGAAGATCGGCCTGATAACAAAATTTTGGTGATTTTCAAACAGGAGTACTATATTGTGGGACACCCGGTATATGATTTTGGTATATATCAGCATCTCATGATTTTTAAGATCGACATTTCAGCTGGAGCGTGGGACTTGATCTAGGGCTGACAGACCAATTGCTTTTTTTTAGAAAAGCTCTATGGGATGAGCTGATTTTTTTAAGGATAATTTGTTCTCTCTGCTGGCCACGTAGTAGGTGACATTCGGCACCCTTATATTTCATAAAACAACGGATGTTCTGATCAAATTATTTCAATTTCAGGTACCACACAGGCCGCTTCCTCATATTGCAAATCGTCGAAACAAGACACCCAAAGAATAATTCCAATGGCACACCAAGAAGCATCTTGTTATGACAGGGTAGCACTTGAGAATTCCATTAAGCGTGAAAGATACTCTAACTGTAATGATGATGATTATGTTGATGAAACAGTGATCTCGGAGAATTGTGTAAAAGGTGAAAGATCCTCTGACTGTAGTAATGATGATTATGTAGATGAAACAGTGATCTCGGAGAATTGTGTAAAACGTGAAAGATCCTCTGACTTTATTGATGATGATTATGTTGATAAAACAGTGATCTCGGAGAATTGTGGAAAACGTGAAAGATCCTCTGACTGTAGTAATGATGATTATGTTGATGAAACAGTGATCTCGTAGAATTGTGTAAAACGTGAAAGATCCTCTGACTTTATTGATGGTGATTATGTTGATGAAACAGTGATCTCGGAGAATTGTGTAAAAGGTGAAAGATCCTCTGACTGTAGTAATGATGATTATGTAGATGAAACAGTGATCTCGGAGAATTGTGTAAAACGTGAAAGATCCTTTGACTTTATTGATGATGATTATGTTGATAAAACAGTGATCTCGGAGAATTGTGGAAAACGTGAAAGATCCTCTGACTGTAGTAATGATGATTATGTTGATGAAACAGTGATCTCGGAGAATTGTGTAAAACGTGAAAGATCCTCTGACTTTATTGATGGTGATTATGTTGATGAAACAGTGATCTCGGAGAATTGTGTAAAAGGTGAAAGATCCTCTGACTGTAGTAATGATGATTATGTAGATGAAACAGTGATCTCGGAGAATTGTGTAAAAGGTGAAAGATCCTCTGACTGTAGTAATGATGATTATGTAGATGAAACAGTGATCTCGGAGAATTGTGTAAAACGTGAAAGATCCTCTGACTTTATTGATGATGATTATGTTGATGAAACAGTGATCTCGGAGAATTGTGTAAAACGTGAAAGATCCTCTGACTTTATTGATGATGATTATGTTGATGAAACAGTGATCTCGGAGAATTGTGTAAAACGTGAAAGATCCTCTGACTTTAGTGATGATGACTATGTTAGTGAAGTGATGATCTCAGATGTGAGTGATTTTCAAATTAAGACTGAAGAGGAAACCAATCCAGATGAAGCAGTTGTAGAGAGAAATACTGATGCTGCCATTCTCTCACATGACCTGAGGACAAATAATCAATTTCATACTGGCGAGGAAGATTATATTTTTGATGTGTGCGGAATCCAATTTCATGATAATGACACTCTTGATGAGCATAAACGAAACATTCACACTGGAGAGAAACCGTGCATTTGTGATATATGTGGAAGAGGATTCTGTCTCAAAGATGATTTAGAGGGACATAAACAAGTTCATTTTCGGGAGAGGCATTATGAATGTAACATACTTGGAAAAGAGCTACTGCCCAGTCATATTCACAAGGTATGTGTCGGCCAGGAAAACAATTTACAAATTAAAATGGAGGAGGAAGCATACCGTAGTGATATATCCCCAAGGGAAGTTGGTGATAACAGCAGTCCAAACGCACGCAAACAGAATAATACTATGAAAGAACCATACATTTGTGACGTACCTGGACAAGGATTTAGTCAGAAAAGTGATCTTGCTAAACATAAACGAATTGATACTGAAGAGAAACCCTTTATTTGTGATACATGTGGAAGAGGATTTAGTAACAAGAAGAGCCTTAAGACACATATACGAATCCATACTGGAGAGAAACCATACATTTGTGATATATGCGGACAAAGATTTAGTCAAAGTAGCAACCTCTGTACACATAAGCGAATTCATACTGGGGAGAAACCCTATATTTGTGACATATGTGGAAAAGGATTTAGTCAGAATGGAGCTCTTCGTAAACATCAACGAATTCATACAGGAGAAAAACCTTACATTTGTGATATATGCGGACGAGAATTTACCTACAGTAACAATCTCAATACACATAAACAAAATCATACTGGAGAGAAACCTTACATTTGTGATATATGTGGAAAAAGATATAGTCAAAGTAGCCAACTCATTGGGCATCAACGAATTCATACTCGAGAAACACAACGAATTCAAACTGGAGAGAAACCTTACATTTGTGATATATGTGGTAAAGGATATAGTCGAAAAAGTGATCTCAATGCCCATACACGAATTCATACTGGAGAGAAACCTTACATTTGTGACATATGTGGCAAAGGTTTTAGTAGGAATGGAATTCTTAATAGCCATAGACGAATTCATACTGGAGAGAGACCTTACAGTTGTGATATATGTGGGAAAGGATTTCGTCAAAGTACAGACCTTGTCCATCATAGAAGAATTCATACTGGAGAGAAACCTTACATTTGTGAAATATGTGATAAAAGATTTATTCAGAAATGTGCCCTTGATTCGCATAAGCGAGTTCATACTGGAGCGAGACCTTATATCTGTGACATATGTGACAAAGCATTTGGTCACATCGCAAGTCTTATCAAACACAAAAGAATTCATACTGGCGAGAAACCTTACATCTGTGATATATGTTACAAAACATTTAGCCAGATGCGAAGTCTTAACAGACACAAACGAATTCATACTGGAGAGAAAGTTTACATCTGCGATATATGTGACGACGCATTTAGTCAAATAGGAAGTCTTAATAGGCACAAGCGAATTCATATTGGAGAGATGTGGACAAGGATTTAGTCAGAAAGACACATTCATACTTGAGAGAAACTTGCATCGTAGATATATTGGGTATTCGGAAAAAAGTTTCCCCGTTTGAACGATTCCAGAAAACAGCCACCGTCTCCTTTTGCACCATGTAAACAAAATTCTCTCGCTTAAGAGCTAAGTTTGATCCATCTGATTTTTCCAACTTTTTTTCTGCTCATCAAAAGACCCCAAAGATTTGCATGTTCCAAAAATCTTATGCCCAAGAAACTGTTTAAAAGCTGAAAAGTCTACTTATTTAGCTGTTTTCGATTCCCTTGATGGTTTACTTTCTTCATAGGTGTTAAGGAATCAACCGCTTGTCATATTTACTATGCGCGTACTGACCGGTTTTGTGTTTTACTGGAAAGTCAAAGCCCGAGGTCCTTAAAGTACAGACGGAGCTTACAAGGTCTGTGCATTAAGACCGAGGGCTTTATATTTTCCTGTACAACAACAAAACCGGTTAGTATGAGTTTTATTACCTCACATCTTCTAATCTTGACTCACATTTAATCAAACACATTTTGTTAGCTTTGAGTTTACTGTACATCTCTAAGGCCTAGGTCCATAGCAGTTGTAGTGGCGACAAAATCGCGTCCTTGTATCGTATTATACGAGGCTACGGGAAACCCGCGGGAAAGGTTCGATTAGCCAATAGCAATGGAGGGATTCTGTATTGCCTCGTTTTTGAAACTTCAATCAGGTAATAAAAATTGGTATTCAAACTCAGCGATACACCAAAGTGTAGACCACAGGACCTTATCTGATAGAGTGTACTTTTTCTTAGATGAGCATCAAGCAAATCGTAATTTTATGGACAGAACAGTCGAATATGATTTTGAATAACAAAGTTGGTTTTGCATGTAGTACGTCGTTAGTTTATTGCAATCAATTAATTCTTTTAGAAAATACGACTTTATACTTGAGAGATTACTCTTCATCAGCTTTGGTGAATATGTATTATTTGAGATGTGTCGGAGATGTGTCGAAAAGCAATGTATGGATTGTACAGATTCAAACAAGTGAAGAAAGTTTTAACAGATGAAGCTGCAGAAACAATAGCTGTGGGTATAGTGATGTCCCACCTAGACTATTCGAATGCAATCTTGATTGGCCTACCAAAACATGAAATTAGTAGGCTGCAAAGAGTACAGGTGTTAGCTGCCAGAGCTGTACTAGGAAGGAAACCTCATGAAAGTAGCACAAGATGTACCGTTGCTGACTACAGACCAGTCAGCAACTTACAATTTTTGTCTAAAGTTACTGAAAAAGCCGCACTGTCTGGTTTCATACCTCACTTAAAAGAGCATAATTTACTTCCTAGTTACCAATCAGCTTATAGAGAACATTATAGTACTGAAACTGCCCTTGTCAAAGTGCAAAATGACTTGCTCATTGCAGCGGATAACCACAAAGTGTCACTTTTTGCATCTATAGATCTGTCTGCAGCTTTTGATACTGTTGATCATTCAATCTTAATGAAAGTCCTTGAGTCAAACTTTGGAGTGACAGGTACAGCTTTGACATGGTTTAATTCCTACTTAGAGTCTAGAAGTCAACGGGTTAAGATAGATAACGTTCTATCAGACAAATCGGAATTGAGATTCGGAGTACCACAAGGATCATGTGCTGGTCCCATCTTGTACTCAGTATATGCAAGTACCTTATCAAATGTCATTGACAATAATATTTCTGTGATGGGTTACGCAGATGATCATGCGCTGTATTCAACATCATCTACTGACAAAGAGTCAGTAGCACTCACACTTGCTAACATTGAATTATGTCTTGAAAAAGTCGGTGTATGGATGGTAGAAAATCGCCTGAAGATGAACCAAGAGAAAACAGAGTTTATTGCTTTTGGATCAAGTCATACCATAGAACAATTACAGGTTGAATCAATCAGAGTTGGAAATGATCCGGTTGAAATCTCCTCTCATGTCAAATATTTGGGTGTCTGGTTCGACAGCACTCTTACCATGAAAAAACACATATCAGAAAAGTGTCGGATAGCGTCTCTAAAATTATATAACATAAAGAAGATTCGCAAGTATCTGACCCATGATTCCCTCGTCAGGCTTGTAAATGCCTTGGTGTTATCACACTTGGATTATTGTAACGCACTGTTGATTGGCCTTCCGGATTCCACTCTAAGGCCACTGCAGAACGTCCAGAATTCTGCTGCCAGGGTCATCCTTGGCCTTTCAAAATTCGAGCATATATCTCCTGGATTAAAGAAATTGCATTGGTTGCCTATTAAATACAGAATTGTATTCAAAGTTTTGACCATGGTTTTTAAATCATTACACGACGAAGCACCAACTTATATTAGTGATTTACTCGAGCTGAAGAAATCAAACTATTCATTACGATCAGCAAATGGCATCAACCTGCAAGAACAACGCTCAAAATTAAAGTATTATGGAGACAGAGCCTTCTCAGTCTGTGCTCCTCGACTTTGGAACATGCTGCCTAACAATGTTAAAACATCTCCAAATTTGGATATTTTTAAGAAAAATTTGAAAACCTATTTCTTTAAAATTGCTTTTAGTTAAACAAATCTTCTCATGACTCATTTCATAAACATTCATTTTAGCCGTTTTTAAGATTTTAAAAAGCAGAGGACTTCTTATTACTTATCTAAATTTTAAACCCGTTATAAACTTTTGTCATTGTAAAGCGCCATAGATAGATAACTTGTTATTTGTATGCGCGCTCTAAAAATGTACATTTTATTATTATTATTATGATGTCATAAACAACTTCATTGGTTACCTATACATCTCAGAATTGAACACAAAGTTCTAACTCTAGGTTTTAAGGCACTGAAAGGCACAGCTCCTCAGTATCTGAAAGATATGCTGAAGCTAAGTAAAAGTGTGAGACTATTAAGATCAAACAATATGTACATGAAACTAGACATTCCCAGAGTAAAGAGAGAATCATTTGCAAACAGATCATTCAGTGTAATGGGACCTGTGGAATGACATTCCTAATGATATAAAACAATGCGTTCATGTTGAAACATTTAAGAAAAAGTTAAAGATCTTTCTTTTTAATGAGTTTTAAATGGACATTTTAAGCTTTTAGGGACTTTTAGGAACTGTGAAGCGCCCTTGAAGATGTCATATAAAAAATGCGCTATATTAAGCGATTTATTTGTATTTTTGTATTTGATGTTACTTGGGTCCCTCTGCGGAGTTCGAGCTCCGGATTTTTGGAATTCACTTCCGATGTAGAATTTCCTTGAGATGGAAATTAGGGAGCTGTCATTTTTAAAGCTGGGTACAGGGGTGGAAGAATTTTTGGAGGGGTACCAAATTTTTTGGCCTCGTTTTATTGGGGTATCAAATATTTAGAAAAAAATGTGAAATGTCTGATGGGCTGTAAAATTTCTGGAAAACATCTCAGGCTGAAGTAAGAAACATGTATTCTTTTACAACAAAAGTTTTATCTGTTTCTGCTATGTTCATTAGGCAAGAAAGAAGTTATTTGAAATAGTGATGATGATTCTATTTTTCGATGATTCTTCCAATTGTTCCAACTTGATATATTTTGTGGCTAGATTGTGTTTCTTAGTGTGGTAGTTTTGTAATATATCCAAGCTAAATAACTCAACAGTGGGGTATCAAATTTGTTGCTTTGTTGAAACGGGGTGTCAAATTGAATTCAACTTCGTGAATGGGGTAAGAAAATTTTGCAATTTGTATAAAAAATTCTTCCACCCCTGTACCCAGCATTTAAAATGACAGTTCCCTTAACGATCTTATCGATAGACCGTTTTTAATTCTTTCTTGAACGTTTCAGGTATTCTGTTTTTCAGGGAAAAAATTATAGAACATCAATACTTGCAAAACCAAAAAAGAAATACGTACCGCTCACGCAACTCTAAGTTGGTGTGGACTTATTTCTAAAATATGATTAAAATTAGAAATTGAAAAAAATGCCTTCCAGTCTACAATAATTCTTAAATGTTTAGAGAATAAAATGTTTATCAAAATAAAGTTGTCCGATTCTTACAAGAATTTACATATACAGGAGATTACAACATTATAAACTGTTTGCATACAATTACTAAAATTTCAAGCTATTTTTTGCCCTAAAACCAATGCTGTGAATTGTTTCTTTTATCTTTACTATGTCCCTCTCAAATAAAAATGAAAAGTTTCTTGAAGTAGTGTTTTCCATTGCTCAATTTCTTAATTTTGTGGTGATCTCAGAGTTGAGATTCATGTACAAATGTTCGTGTATGCCCTATATCCACAACACCAAAAACTGTAACTGTATGTTTTATTTTCTCGCCGCGGCATTGTCAATAAGTTATATATTTGGGGGGTGCTCATTAGTTATTCTCGATTTGGGCTGGAGACTTTAAATGCACAAACTTTTCTCTGCGCAAGCCTCACGCTAGGGCTGCCCTTTGACCTGAAACCTGCATTTGTCCTATTTTACACTTGCCGTTGCCTCGATTGCATGTGACACAAAACCGGATCCGGATTACCGGATAGGAAGATTTGAAGTAAGAGAGAATTTTGAAAGTTTGATACTCTTCCCAACCAGAAAGTGATCATGGATATCCCTGAAGATAAAGAATCAGTTGATGTATTGAAGCATTGTCGTAGAAGTGCAAGAAATAGAACTGATGAAGGCCAGAAAGATGCAGTGACAACACATAAAGTATGCGATGATTTCCATGGTGAGAAGAAACATTCCAATCAGTAGGCCCCTACAGGCTACCTCCACAGGGCTACCCGTTCTTTCATAAGAAACTACGATCAGGCCCTACCTAGCACTAAAAATTTCATAAGTTATCGTGAAATTTTGTCCATTCTAGTACTAAAGGCTCCTTAATTGGTTTCTTATTTTTTGAATTCAGAATTATCTACAATCCCGGACAAAACTCATGACACACTTTGTATTTTGGAGGAAATTTCGAGTTGAGATCCCCCCCACCCCCCATTGCAATGTTGAAAGCTAACGAAAATGTCATAAATGAGTTGACAAGTATGTATTCTTCCAGCAACCAACATTGCTATGGGGGGGAGGGGGGCATTAGCACTGATGAAAGGTAGCAGCTTACGTACAGGAAAGGCCTCTTTTAACGCAAAACTCATGTGTCCCAACGAGTTTTGTCTGCGATTGTAGGGTAGTCACTAACGCAACTAGTTGTCCAATGCGCAGAGAACATCATATTGGTTTTAACTCCGAAAAATTGCGTTGAAGAAATTTCATTGCAATCAACAAATACAGCATCAACAACAAATATTCCAAATACAGCATTTGCGCCTCGATCTCCACTGCAGCCCTACCCCACAAGCCCCTCGCCTCAAGACCGTCTCTTACATTATGGATATTGTTGACCTTGCCTGACCTTGCTTTATCAAGCTATCCATACGAAGAGCAAATTGTATGGACCATTTCAATAAACAGCCTCATTTTGGAAATTATTGACAGTTCTTTCATATGAAATTTTAGATGCCAAATTCGCATTTAGCACCCAAACTTTAGTCTGACCACAAGTTTTCATGTTGCTAGCGGTTGTCATGTTAATTATATGACAATTTACAGTTATTGAAAATCTGTAAGGGATTTGACAATGAAAAATGACTCTGGGTGTAAAGTTTCACCCCAAATGATTTTTCGTGGTCAAATCCCTTATCTTAATCTTTGAACTTTACATTGTCATAAAATCAACATCACAATTGTTAGCAGTTGTGATATAAAACAGTTACAGACTAAATTTTGGGTGCTAAATTCAAATCTGGGCTCAAAGTTTTCATATGAACAATAGGAAGAGATTTTGGCAAATTTCCAAAAGGAGGCTGCTTTATTAAAATGGTGTATTGAAATCGCTGCGTGCTTGGCAGACTTGAAATTTGTGAGCCTTTCTTTGAAAACTGTGTGGGTAACGCAGCAAACTAGCTGGGAAACCTGCACAGGTCTATCAAAGAATTTACGCAGATGTAAAACAAGCCAGAAATTTTTGTGCAGGGAACAGGTTCCCCGTGCAGACCAAACTTTTCAGTCTAGTGGCCCGTCCAAGGCATGGCAATCAGATACAAGCTTAACTTTGGGGGGAGAGGGTAGAAGGGGTGTTGATCACTAGTAAGGCATACACTTAATTGTTCCAGCAATCCACCAGTTTCAAATTGAACTTCTGTTTCTATTCCTTTCTTCTTGTACATAGGTGCAAAATGTTCCCCCTTCAAGGAAGAATCTAGATTTGCACCTGCCTGTCAAAGTCTTTTTGAATCTAGCTACAGGTCATAAAAGTCTAAGACACTTTTCACCCCCTTACCCACTTTTAACTTGAATTCTAGAGGAAATCAGGAACTTTTTTCATCAAAATGCTAATTTTTCCAGGGGCTTCACCCCTGGAGCCAAATGGGGGCTTATAGCGTCCCCTTAACCAGTTTCAGTTTCACTTTTCATTTTAAAATTCTCAACATACAAGTTTCAATATGAATACATTAAATACAAGAATACAAATAGAAAACAAACAAAAAAATGATACAAACACCTAAAATTAAACAAAGGGAGAGAACATATGAAACTTGTATGTGGGGAATTCCTTAAAGGAGGAGCTCTCTCAGTAGATAAACTAATCGAGGAGAGAGCACCCCCTATGTTAAAAAATCCATATTTCAGTATATCAAATGATTCCAAAAGTTGCGTTATGTACAAGAGACCCAGAGTGACCACAGTGACCCCAGGCCCACGGAGCCCACTCCAGGCAAAAAACCCATCCACAGCTAACGCCAAGGAAGGGTTCTATACCCAGAGCAGGCCCCAAAAGCAAGAGCCCACCAAACCCTAGCTGGACTGCTTAAACTTTGGAACAAAATCATTTGAGCATTTGGGAATTTCAAAAACTAAATAAAGAAATTTATCTCTCAGCACCCCAGAACCAAATAAACATTCAGGCATAAAAACAACACTAGTAACTATGTGTGGCTGCAATCATTCTTTTACATTATATAGACCTTTTTTCTTTTTTATTCAATATGAAGATTTACACGAAACGAGGTACTTAAAACTGTACTTACAAACTATTGGACTACATAAGGATGATGACCCGGGAAGCAAGAACCCATGACTATCCCCCAAGGGTCATTACATAATACACTAAACTAGATTACTGACAAATACAAATACAAATACAAACAAACAAAAATGGAAACAAAAAGAAAAAGACAGTTACAAAGAGGTACACATAAATGAAGGCAACTAAATACAGATAGATACTAGGATCTGTTTCACATTGGAAGTCAGGCCAGCACAGACGATAATGCTGAACTGGATTTGAAAAACTTGAGCTTGCTTGGATGGATTATAGACCTGTCACAATTCAATTCAATTCAGCATCAATGATTCTCTGCTCAGGAAGAAATCTACGTCATATTATGTTGCAAGACCAAACTACTGGCTGTCCCAAAAAAAGTTCCGGCGTTTGATTGAATGCAGAGGAAAAAATCTTGAATCTGGCAATTTCTAATCAATCTAGTTTAATGCTAGAGATTTCAACTTAAAGTTTGGCATATTGTAAGGAGAAGTTAGCAGTCTGAAAATGGAATTATGAGCTCTGACATTCCACGTTTATGTTCAAAGCAAAACCAGAGAAATTGTACACCTTTCTTCATTGTCGCAGTGAAGGGGGAATCTCCGGATGAGCAACAGATGATGCACAAGAGTACTGCTCATTGAGCACATTCAAATCAAAGTCTGAAAATCGAATCGAATAGGGAATAGGTCTCGGGTGAACATACTAAGTTTGAACTTTTTATCACTCAATTCGAGCTGCACAAAGCTGGAGAATGAAATGTTGCATTGTATGGCACTTTGAGCAAAGAACTGAGAAATATCTTAGTTAAAGAAAAGAACTGGGAGCTGTGGAATAGTAAAGCCCCCATTTGAAATTTCAAGTTGGCATGATGCAACAATAAAGCAGCAAACTGTATGTCCCAATACATTCCACAAAATGTTTTCAAGCAGGTGTCACTTCACACAATGAAAAAGCATTAAAAGCTAACAGTAGAATTTCTGCACCCTCGGGAATTTCCACTGACAGGAAAATGGCCTTTATTTTGAATATGCTCAGTGAGTAGAAGTCTTGCCCCATGTCAAGGTAATGAAAGCATCATCAATTCAGCGTATGTGTTGGTCTTTAAGGGAGTCCCCTTTTACCACCATGAGGCAGGACACCGTACAAATCCCTCTGGTTTTGTCGTGAGAATGAACATGAAATATTATAGCTCATAATTCCATTTTCAGGTGACTAATTTCTTCCCACGACATGCCAAACTTTAAGTTGAAATATCTAGCATGTAACTAGAGTGAATAGAGATCATTAGATTTAGAACCTTATTCTCTGTGTTCCATGAAATGTCGGAACTTTTTTTGGGACACCCGGTATTTGATGCGTTTGCCCACTTTTGAGATTTAGATCCACATGATATGGAGCCAAGTGATGTTTCTGGAAGTATTTCAAAGAGTTGACATCATTGTGAAAGTGGTCTATTTTGTGTCAACAGTTTCATTTCATGTGCTGGTTTTCTCTCCATTATTAGCAAAGTGAAGGAACCAAAGAAAAGACGGTTTTACTATACTATGGAATCAGCCAAAACGGCCCAAAACAAGCCAAAATGACCCAAAACGAGCCAAAACCATCCATAACGAGCCAAAACGATCCATAAATAGCCAAAACGATCCATAACGAGCGAAAGTGATCCATAACGAGCCAAAACGATCTCCCTGTTCTGTGTCTCGTTTTGGTGATCAAAAGAAACTATATCATTGACTATCAATAGGTCTAGGCTAGCGTAATTTTTGAAAGGAAAGCCCACCTGAACCCGGCTGAACGCGGTTAAATCCAACTGAACCTGTGGATAATTCAAATCGTGAGGTGATCTCTCGATAGATGTCATTGTTTTCAAGGTTAATCAACAAATAACTACTTGACACATTTTGTCAATTGTTGAAAGCATGCCTCGCACCTTATAACAATTTGGTAGATATAAATAACGAGGATAGGCCTACTTATGCCACAGTTAATGGAAAATCCTGTCTCCATATGACCGTTCACTGACCGTTTGTCTTTCCCGTCTCCTATCAATTTTCTGGCGACACGAATGGCGCGAGCAATGAGAGTACTCAAGTTGTTCCATATGATCACTGCTGTCATCCCTGTCACTAAAATTTATGCAGACGCTACACTCCTGTTCACTGATTGAATCAGTTTGGGTCGTTTTTTGGTTGTTCTGTATTGTTTCGGCTCGTGGTGGGTCGTTATGGCTCGTTTTGGGTAGTTATGGCTCGTTTTGGGTCGTTTTGGCTGATTCCATAGTTCAGTAAAACCGAAGAAAAGGACAGGGTTACCAGCACAGGGCTCACTACTTTGAAAGGGTGGGTGTTAAGTTCTATTGCATTTTTCTGTTAGTTAAAGTGCTTTAATTGAAAGGAACTTTTGGTAATTTGCTGGCAATTTTATGACATCTTGATTAGTTGTTTGGAGGTTTTCTTGCCAGTTCTGTCCTAGACTGGGTGATAAACTGGAAAAAGTTCTGCACAGCGTGAGGATCTGTTTACCCCAACAGCACATCCCCATACTTTTTGGGACCTAGTATCCCCTGATATTATTACCTTTACCCTTTTCCCTTTCATGTTTAATCAATCGGCAAACTTCTTTAGAACGTTATTTCAATTTCAGATAATATAATGGTGGGTCCTTCACATGGAAAATTATCAACAACGTTCACCCAAAATCAAATTCTGAAGGGAAACCAAGATAATCCTTCGGAGAATGTCCATGCTCAGAATTCAGTACAGCATGCAAGATCTTCTGAATATGATGATGATGATGATTATGCTGATGAAATTATGATCTCCAAGGAAAACGGCTTACAAATTAAGACTGAAGAGGAAGCAAACACTTATGAAATGCTTGGAGTAGAACATACCAATGATTCATATCTCATAAATGATCAGACGAGTGGTAACCAATTTTATTCTGGATGTGCAACCTTTGTTTGCGATGTATGTGCGCAAGTGTTCAGTAAATGGAGCAATCTCTCTGCGCATAAACAAGATATTCATGCTGGAGAGAATTCTTATACTTGTGATCTGTGTCAAATAGGATTTAGTATTAAAGCTGATTTAGATGGACATAAACAACTCCATTCTGGGAAGAAAGAGTACATTTGTGATGCGTGCGGGATGGGATTTAGTGTGGTAGATGACTTTGATAGACATCAACAAATCCATTATGAAGAGAGAAATTACCAAGAATGTAACATACATGGAAAGGGATTGCTACACAGTCATGTTGAGAACACCTTGATATGTCCAGAAAGTAATTTACATGTTAAGATGGAAAAGGAAGCTGACCCCAGCGATATATCTGGAAACATACTTAGTGACAAGACCAGTCAAAAGAAACACAAGAATGATGCCAAAGAGAAACCTTATATCTGTGATACTTGTGGAGAAGGATTTACTGTCAGTAAAAAGCTTACAAATCATAAACGAATTCATACTGGCAAGAAACATTTTATTTGTGATACACGTGGAAAAGGATACAGTCAAAGGAGAATGTTGGACATTCACAAACGAGTTCATACAGGCAAGAAACGCTTCAGTTGTGATGTATGCGACAAAGGATTTCGTCAAATTTCCCTCCTTAATAGACATAAGCGAATTCATACTGGTGAGAGACCTTACAAATGTGATTTATGTGGGAAAGTATTTAGGCACATCAACAGTCTCAATTCACATAAATGCATTCATACTAGAAAGAAACCTCATATTTGTGATACTTGTGGGAAAGGATTTAGTCGAAGTAGCGATCTCACCAGACATAAACGCATTCATACTGGAGAGAGGACTTACATTTGTGATATATGTGGAAAGGCATTCGGTTATAGTAACGTTCTCAATGTACATAAGCGAGTTCATACCAAAGAGAAACCTTACGTTTGTGATATATGTGGGCAAAGATTTGGTCAAACTTGCCATCTCACTATACATAAACGAATTCACACTGGAGAGAAACCTTACATCTGTGATATATGTGGAAAAGGATGTACTCAAATTGGCCAACTAACTACACATAAGCGAATTCATACTGGGGAGAAACCTTACGTTTGTGACATATGTGGCACAAGATTTAACGAGAATGGAAGTCTTAAGATACATAGACGAATTCACACCGGGGAAAAACCATATGTTTGTGATATATGTGGACATGGATTTAGACAGAAAGGAGACCTCGATAAACACGAACGAACTCATACTGGAGAGAAACCTTACATTTGTAATATCTGTGGAAAAGGATTTGGTTATAGTAGGGTTCTCACTGCACACAAGCGAATTCATACTGGATAGAGGCCCTACATTTGTGATGCATGTGTCACATGATTTACTCTCGAGTACCGAATAATCGTCTCCCCCCTCTTATAGATTTTTGAAAAATTTTCCAACCCCCCTACTCTTATTCCAACCCCCCTTTAATTAATTTTTGGAAAAATGAAATGATAGTAAACATAATTTCTGAATAAACGCAAGAAAGAGTCGCAAGAAGTGCATTCAACAGAAACAGAACTCAAAAGTAAATGTATTAGTAACATCACTGTTCACATAAATATATATAAGAGACGTGTTTACCTAAGAAAACGACTTTTTTCTATTTCTCCAAGACCCCCCCCCCCGATTATTCCAACCCCTCCGATTACTGTTATATCGAACCATTTCCAACCCCCCCGATTATTCTCACCCCCCCCCCGTTTATTCGGTATTCCAGAGTAGTTAAACTGTCCATGTCAATGCTCATAAAGGGATTCATCCATTAGAGAAACCTTTGATTTGTGATAGATGTAAAAAGATGTTTAGAGGAACGTTTTCATTGCATGTATACGAATTCATATTGGGTGATGATATATGATATATTACACGAAAACAAATCCCTTCAGCTTAACCCTATTTTGGTTGGGGGGGGCAAATTTGCCCCCCCTAGTAGATTTTGTTTAATAACTCTGCTAGGAAGATATTTATAGCCATGAAACTTCTTGACTTTTTGCAACTACTTATTGTACAACTTCTCAAAAAGTTTCATTAAAATATTTTGAAAATGAGGGGGCGGGAGACAATTTTCTGGGACTGACCCTGGAAAAATCGCAAATTCTCAAATCTCAATTATCGCGAAAAAAGGAACGTAAGTTGAATAGTTTGCAAATTTCTTTTGTAGTGTAGTGTTATTTGATGCATTCTATCACAATTATCATGTTTGGGTGGAAAATGTGCTCCAGATTTAATTTTATCGTGATTTTCCTGATTTTAGTCAATTTTGCCGCTTTTCTTGACCACACAAAGGAAAATGCTGACGTGAGCAAAAATGAGGGCCAATCTTAGGTTAATTTTTATATTTTCAGAAAGTACATGCCTGAGGCTATTAGCACACAAAATTTGGTCACTCTACCTATTACCAGTCAAGAGTTAGGTAGGGGGGGGCTTTTTTGCCCCCCCCCCAACCAAAATAGGACTATCAAATAGCCCAACCACTATAGGGTTAATGAAATAAGAATAAAACAAAAGAATCTGCACTGAAACCTAATATGCTGTTCGTCCAGGGGGGGGGGTCGTGTTTCTCAGTCAAATTGGTGTTTCAGTCAACTCTTCAAGTACTCCTTTAGTTCTTTTTTAAAGCGACTAATAGTCGGGAGCTCTCTAACATCAATTGGGATTTCGTTCCAAACTTTCACTTGCAGAATATCGGTAACTTTTTTTGTATGTTCTGTGTTTAAAGGGACATTCCGCGAAAATCAAATGAATGCAAAGGTTTATATCGTTTTCCCGATCGAAAAGCAGATTTTGTAAGCCGTAAGAAATCGTTTTCCTTTCCTCGATCGCACTTCTCAAAGGCAAGATATGGAGAAAAACATTTGGACCGATTTGAATTTTAATACCCTACTATTTTTGTGCTTCGTTGTTAGCGAACAAAGGTTGCAAATTTTCGTTATTATCCGCCGGTTAGTCGTCGGCGAGCATAGATGGGTTTGGTGCGTGTCGCTCTTAGAATTGAGTTTGAACATCCTGTTGTATTGGTTCATTCATGTGTCCACGATCGACTACGACCAAGAGAAATGATCGGCTTTAACGACAATTCTCGGTATCTGTCTCGGATTCAAATGCGAGGTTATGGCTGAGTTCTCGGTCTGTCGTTTGTGGCCGGTTCGAGCCTTATTTAAGGTGGAGAAATATCGGAAATGTTGATAATGATATGAATGTTCGTTTTATATGCAAACGATGCAGTTCGCCGATATCCAGTTTTTTTCCCGCGGAATGCCCCTTTAATCAAGGAATTTGAAGATCTCTACAGTTCCTTGTTGCATAGTTTGACTGCGAGGATCTTAGTGGAAATTTCTCCCAGAGGCTTTCAGGGCTTAAGTTGTTTCTTATCTTATATGTCATGATCGAGCTATCACATCGAATTATATTTTCAACTCTCACCCACTCACATGACCAGTTATCCTTATATCTGGCGTTTTCCATTATTGATCGGGCCCTGTCCTGTAAGCGTTGGAGGGTATCAAGCTTTGTTTTTCGAAGACTGCCCCAAATTTCATTGGCGCTCGACAATAGCGTAAAATACACTACAAAGCTTTCTTTAGGGAATTATATTTTTGAATGTCTTTAATGATGCAAGTCAGCCACTATTGAAATGTTCATCCCACTTTGCGTTCTCGTCGACAGTTACACCTAGGGTAGAAGCCTTACATTTGTCATATATTTGGCAATGGATTTATTGAGAATGGAATCTCTAATTAATGATGATGATGATGATGATGATGATGATGATGATGATGATGATGATGATGATGATGATGATGATGATGATGATGATGATGATGATGATGATGGTGATGATGATGATGATGATGACTGTAATCAAGGGGACAAGGACATGATTAAATGAGCTTAGAAAAACGGACGTGAGCAGAACGTTTGAGAGCTTGGGAGCACATGAATATCTGAAGAAGTTACCTTGAGGATTACATTGGCGTGCCTTACTCCCACCTCTTTCCCCCAATTGCTGTTCGCATTCTCCATGTTGAACCGTCAATATAATCAAGTATGGATACATTGAACGATAGAAGCCGATGTTACAGACCTTTTAGCTGTTCTTCCGAGTGAGCCAGAAGAAGTTCCCACATTTGAAAATTCATAGCACCAATAGTACTTCACAGATTTGAATGATTCAAATTCTAGTTAGAAGCCGAAAGATTGAACTATTTTGTAATTTTTCTCGCAGTCTAGCGAACACTACAAGTATAGGTAGTTCATGGTTGCAAAATGACTGAAAAATTGCCTAAAACATTGATCAAATTTTAAAGATTCCTCGCACAGATCAATAAAGAAAATGCAATTGTTCATGGAGGAGAGATATCCACTGCCCATTTATTGCAATGGGACCGAAAATCCTTAGTATTTGTTTTGAAAATTGGTGTTATATATTTCTTGACAGAGGTGAAATGTCCATTGCGCATTGTTCTGTGTAAGGGACAGTCATAACAATTTCGTCAATGTTTTGAGGCCGGCTGACACTATCATTATTATTTCGTGCGTTCATTCGTCAGTGGGAAGCTTTGGGTAGGAAACGTTCGCGCGTTTATGCAGCACCCTTTAGGCTGCGTTCACATTAAAAGCTATTTTTCGCGTGCATGCTTTTGATGCGTAAACCCCCTTTTGTTTGCGTTTTCCTGTTCACATTGACTTTTCTCTTGGATCCAATGCAGCAGGTCGCTTTTTACTTCTAAAATGAAAAGTTCACAATACATTTCGCTTGCACGCGCGCGTAAGTAATCTGTTTGCTAACCAACAAGCTTTTTCGCATGAGCAAGCTTATTTCCCCTTGCAAATATTTTGCAATCTGAACACTCTTAGGGATCAGTATGGTGGATTTCTGCACGAGCGTTTAGCGCTTACAAAAGATTGTGCAATGTGAGCGCAGCCTTAACTTCATCCTGGCCAGATTGAATTGCAGCTTATGGTTTTCCAAGAGACAAGACAAATGACATTCTTGAATTTATATCACGTTCATTGCTGCTTTAGAAGTCTTAAACTTTCGTTAATTCATATATTTTTATGTATTTTAGCTCATCTTTCGTTTACTTTATCCATCATTCTTAATCATATAAAATTATTTCGGTTGATTGCCATCTTGACCTGTTGTCCTCCAGAATCTCCATGTAGTATTTTCCAGTGCTTTAGTTTCTTAATTTTGGTGATAAGGAAGTTAAAGTTCATGCAAGGGGTTTCTTAGGAGAAAATTTCGTGCATGCAAGACACTAGAGATGAAGCTGTTACATTTTCTCGCCCAGAAGCATTTCTAAATAAGCTATGTTTCGTAGGGTGCTCCTTTGATTCTTCTGACTTTACAGGGGGTAATCATCAGACTTATGACGACGAGTCCTTTGTATCCCTGCGGTAAACCTTGCACAAGAGGGCCTCATAATGAAACAGTGAAAACCCGGCCCTATCTCATGCATTCGATCATGATTCGATCGACCGAATCAGGATCGAACGACTGCCGTAGCTCTGTTCAGCAGTCTTTCCTCGGAAAGAAAATGCGATGAAAACCGAGTTAAGCAGGAATTTAATCAACGAAACTTGGTATAAATCTGAAGAAGGAAATTCAGTTTACCTGGTAAGTGCGAAATGAATTTCTCAACGCTACATTTTCCATGTTTTTAAGACCAAAACAAACCAGAGAAATCTTCAACTACCTACTGCAGCAACTTCGTTCAAAGTCTAGTCAACTGCATCATTCGAATTAAAAATTCGACAACATTGTTCTTTGCCAAATCTCGCAATCTGATTGGTATGTTAGGAATTGCAAAGTTTGGGCCTAACTAGGGCCAGGTTTTCAAAAGTAATGTTATGAGTCTCTCTTGACTGAAGCGCCATCATCAAGTCAAAGAGCACAGGGAAACAAGAGACTCATCGTCACAAGTCTAGGTAATCATACTATGGTTCGAGCTAGAGAACTTAAATGCACAAATTTATCGGCTGGTGTAATCTGTAGAACGCAGGTTGCACAATGCAGGTTGCAGGTTATGTCTTATGGCTAAGGACTGCAGTGCTGTAGCAAGGGCCATCTTCTTGATGACACTTAAAAATTTTGGTGTCAAGATGTATACTAGGTACTAAAGCCACTGAATAGTGCTTGTCAAATAGCATGTGAGGAGATCTCAAAACTTGCCACATTTCATATCTGAGATCAATCAAAATTCTATGTCAAAACTTAACCTTTGACATCAAGGATTGATTTCTATGATATAATGTGTGTCAAAATTTCGTATGGAGCTTGGCCTAATTCGATAACTCAGAGAAATTCAGATTATTTTGTTTATAAATCCCATGATTTTGAACTTAAAAATAGGACTAACATAAAAATGCAGACTCGGAAAACTCGAAAGTTTATTCCGAGGGAGCAACTAAAACAAGGGGCATTCATTCATTCCTAAAAAAATTCATGCGCTGGCAACAAATCCATTTGCTTTCAAGAAAAATCCTTATAAATCCGAAAAATCTTTGCTCTGAAAAAATCTTGTACGCTTTTTCGAATGAGAGAACTATGAGTGAAATTTCCCTCAAACTAACATAACATTTAGGGCGTATTCTTTTGGGCATTTGAAGTCTGCGAAGTCTTCTGAAAACGGCAGGCTTCGCAAAGAAAAATTTCATTGCCAAAAGAAGGGGAATTCTGAAAACGGTAGAGTTGGCAGACTTCGCAGAGAAAAATGCCAAACGAATATGCATTCTGAACGGTAGCGTTAGCAGACTTCGGAGAGAAAAATGCCAAAAGAATGGGAATCTTGAAGAAATGAGGGTTCGAATGTTGTTGTTCGACCGAGCGAATTGAAGCCATTGCAATACAATGTACTTTTGTTATGCCAATCCTAAGAGAAGAGAATCTGCAAAGTGTGATTGTTTTTTCGAATGTTTCTGAAAACTTTTTCATTCACGAAACAATGCTCTCTGCGACCTTTCAAAAAGTTTGCCAGCTTCAGGAGCAGAAGGTTTCCGAAGCCTCGGATCTCTACCGTTCAGAAGAGCCCAAAAGAATGCGTCAAAAATCTCTCGGAAGTCTACCGAAAACAGAATTACCAAAAGAATGGGCTTTTATAAAAAGCGATCTGAAGTCTGCGAAGCCAACCGTTTTCGGTAGCAGGGTACCAAAAGAATAGGACTTTACCTTCTACCAACTCTACCGTTTTCAGAAGATGTCCAAAACCTTAACCCTGGCAATACAGAAGTTTATTGACGATACCATTACAGTTTGCATCATGTAGGTATGCCTATTGAATGTGAATAGAATCATGTCACTTCATTGATCCCCCATGCCATTCATGACAGTGCCATGTTCTTTTCAAAGGAACATTCTTACATACCAAAAAATTTGCAATCCCCCGGACACAGATATGCTACAGCATTCTGTGGGTGACAGCCCCTTGGTACAGCCATACTGCCCTTGGCCATAAAGCATAACCTGCAACCGGCACTATGAAGCCTGCGTTATGCAGATTACACCGGCTGCTATTTGATACGATTTGACAAGAACAATTCAACAGCTTCAATGCCTAGTACACCCCCTGGTACTGAAAGGCTTTGCCTCGTCAAGGACATGCCCCTTGGTACAGCCAGGCAGCTCTTGGCCATAACGCATAGCCAACAACCTACATTATGCAACATACGGTATGCCAATTACACCAGCTGCGAACTTTTTAAAAGGAACATAAGCATATATAAGTGGCTCCGAGCCACAAGGCTGAAACTGTCAATCAAATTTTAACCAATCGCAAGAAGCTATTTACGATTTCACGTGATCACTTTCACTGCAGCCTGCACGCAACGGGCGATCAGCAATGACCAAGTAAGGGCCTGATTACATGAGAGTTTTCACCACAGGGCTGGGATTTCACCCCGCATTCCCGAGGTGAAAATATTTTCGATTACATGGGAGGTTTGAACCCAGGGCTGAAATCTTCTGCCATTTGTGAAATCACATTTTCAATTGTGAAAGCAGTCCAATATTTTATTACGTCAGTGCATCCGATCTAAAACAAAAGGGAATAACCGATAATTAGGTGTGACAATAAGGATTAAAGTTTCATCCCGGGTAGAGCAAGGCGGGCTGAGATTTCAGCCCTATGGTGAGTTTCAACCCAGGGCTGAAAATATCACATGTAATCGGAAACGCAATCTTAAAAGCCTTAGACCAGAAAGAAGAGATGGAGTTTCACCTCGGGTAGGCGGGCTGAAATCTCAGCCCTATGGTGAAAACTCCCATGTAATCAGGCCCTAAGTTGCTTCCTGTAAACCCGCCGAGAATGGCAAAACAGACAAGAAATGGAAAGAAGTGTTCCCTGTTCATTGGCTACCATGGTGAAGCAGACCTGGTGGCTGAGGAATTTAATTTCTTGAAGAAGTCGAAGCGCTGTGAGTTCTGTTACGAATCGTTGAAGCAGATGGTAACATTACAAACATAGCAAATCTCATTCGGCATAAACGTATCTTGGCACAGGGGACTCATCAACAAAGCTAACATAACAGAACCTATGGACAAAGGGCCAGTATTTCTTAAGGAATGCTGATAATAAAGCGCATTCAAACATTCAAAAAAGCAGCCGAAGCTAAATTACACAGGTGAATTACCGTCTATACTTTTTATTATTCTATGACTTCAGAATTTTGGAAGTTGGGAAGAGTGAATCTGGCCCGTCGGGAAGCCACAATGAACAACGAAATCGAGGTTCTCGTCGTAACAGCGGTAACAGATTTGTAGAGCTCACTTTAGCGTGCACTGTTACGAAGCGATAGTTATGTGCATGCTCTGGCGTATCTATTCGTAGAAAGCGCCTGATATGTGCTTCTATTCCTTTTAATGCATGAACTTTAACTTCAAGCCAGAGTGATTTGAATTGAAACCTGCGTTTGACCTATTAGCACTTGCGTTTTACACTTGCCGTGTTGTGCCTCACTCAGCAAAGAACATTGCCTCGATTGCATGGGAAACAAAAACCGGGGACTGGGGGCTGGGCTGCCGGGCTGCCGGGGAAGATTTGAATCAGGGAGCGCCGGTTGAATTAATTGTTTGAAGTGAGGACGGTTTTGAAAATAACTGATGCCGAATTGATGGATATGCCTAAAGAAAAAGAATCAGTTGATGGATTGAAGCACTGTGGCAGAAGTGGAAGAAATAAGACTGATCAGGGTGAGAAAGATGTAGCAACAACACAAAAAGTGTGCACTGTTTTCAACAACGGTAAGAAACATTCAATCAAATCAGTCTTTTAGGTAGTTCGTTAGCTAGGCCACGTTTAGGCCATGTGATTGTGTGAGGAAACACTTAGAACAGAAAATGGCTAACCTGCCAGCTTAATCTAAGGCAACTTTGACCTCATTTGAGCCAATAGACCGAACAATGTTTTAATGTTCATCAATACACTATTTGTGATTTTTCTTGGGTGGGGGGGGGGGGGAACCACCGATGGATGATATTATTATATGGAAGCAAGATTGCAATTTGCATTGACCTTTTAATGCCATCACTGCCATTTTAAACTGGGGATGTTTTAAACAAAATTTTAACTTTTTAAACTTTTATTATAGTGTACATTTGTAATTAGATTTCTTTTCCTCAGTTTCTATGACCTTTCAACCCTTTTTTATGGCTAATTTGTACTTACTCGAACATGTACATTGGTCATATAGTAAGTAAGACCAAGAAGGGGTCATCAACGAGTGATTTTGTCACAGTTCATGGAATTGGGGCGTTAATGGCTTGACCCCCTATCCTTCCTTCTTAATGTTCCACTAAATGAGGCCCCCCATATGTGCACATGAAGCATTATTTGGCTAATTTAGGCGCGTGATTTTGTGATTTTGATATTTTCGACTCATGAATTTGTGATCGAGGACTCCCTCGTGCAGCGTGATTTGCCAATAATTTGGTCATTATTTTGTGAAATGGACATTTAAAGCATGTGATTGCACCTTGAAATCTGACAAAATATGCTGTTTTCTGACGTTGTGGAGGGTGTAATCTCAAAAATTTTCTGGGGGCAAGCCCCTGGACCCCCATCGCTATCCCTTCTATTGCAATCTAGTCCTTCTGCAGGAATTTTGTCTGCTGTAAAGTCTTAGATATGAAGTCTGTAAAACTGAAAATAGAGCGTTGATCTTACATGAAGAATTGCTAGGTTACCTGAAAATAATAGCATACGGCTCAAATCTTTCAAATTTTGAAACAGGTGGGTGTAAAATTGTATCACATTTTTCTTTGAATTCATGTGCCTGAAAGAAACTTTGTGTAATTTGCTGAAAATCTACCATGGCAATTTTTTGATATATTGATTATTTTAAAAAAGGCGGCATTTTGACTTATTTTGCAAAAATTCATTGAAAATTTTGAAGAAATTAAAATCATCGTAAATCTTAAATTAATCGAGAGAAATTGATACAATCTTCAAGATAACCATAGTTTATGAAGGTCTACAACATGATTGCAAGCAGAAATCTGTTGCTCTTCTGGTTAAGGATTTAGAAATTTGATGACATCACAGCCTCAAAATTAATAAATGCCACCATTTTGAAAGTAGTCGTAAAAGTATCAAGAAATTGCCATGGCAAATATATTGCGAATTACCTGAAGTTCCTTTCAAGAACTTTAATTCAAAGAAAAATGTAATAGAATTTTACACCCACCTTTTTAAAAGATTTGAGCTCTATGCTGAAAATAATACATGGTAGTACTCAAATTACCACTAGCCAAGTATAAAATGAAAGTCCCTCAACTTTTTCTCAGAAGCAAATGGTATGTTACCAGCCTTCCGTTCCTACAATACGTCATTTTTCCACATTCTAAACTGAGAGTACTCGAAAAATTTTCTGAGGCTAGCCTCTTGACTCCCATTTATTTCATTTGACTTGCAGCCTAGCTGCAAAACTTTAGAATCCATGATAAAACCAAGTCTGCGCGCCCTGTTGTGTTAGAGATATCTTTCTGGAACATTGTTAAAATTTCTGCAACGTGATCGTGAAAATGCTGTTTTATAGTCCGTGATGGCGTGAAAAATGAAAAATCAGCACGTGAATCCTTTATCCAGGGGTACTATAGGGGGTGGGGCCTCCTAAATCCGTTGCTAGATTTTCTTTTGCTGTGTGCATCTTAAAAACCTTCTCCATAGGCCTACCATTGTGTCTTGGATTGTGGCGTAAGGCCTACCGCAACTCCTTCATCCAACCCGCAACATTAAAATTAAGTACTGTAGTATGCTGCTGAAAAAATTTACTGCTACGAGTTATTCTTTAAACATTGATAAAATATTACTTTTCAATTTTCGTCACAGAAGTAAAGTTTTTGGTGGATTGAACTGGTTCCCCCCCCCCCCTTAACAGCCAATTTTGGTTATAAAGTCAGACAAAACAGCTCTATTATCATAGGAACAGTTTTGGAATTTCTGAATGTTTCTTCCAAGAAGAAAGGCCTATGTTTGCATGTTTGTGTCATTTGCCTCAGTAAAATTGTAAGTTTATGATATAAAAATAAAACAGTACATTGAAATACAATATAATAGAATGAAATATGATGCAAAACAATACAATACAATGCAATACAATACAATATGTACTTAAAAAGGCAAACAAAAACATTCCTGAGTAGAGTGGGAGGGGTAGCATTAAAGGGTTAAGCTGACCTTATTTCCATGATGGTCCGCCCATAGGGGTGCTAGTACAAACATAGAAATGGAAAATAGATAAGTGCTATAGTTGTTTTCAATAACAAATGGTTTACAAGTGACCAAACATGATTTTGAGAGATGAAGTCTCCAGATAATGTATATGTCATATTCCTCTTCGTATGTTCTTTTAGAAATTATTGTTTTTGATTGTGGGTAGTTAGAAACCTCCAAGACTGATAAGCCTGCACAAAGTGCACAAGGAAGATAGCTGCCTGGCAATTGTTTTAAAGTGATGAGCCTATTACCCTTGATGACATAATCTGGGAGACCGCAGTTTGTGCTTCATAGCTGTGGCTTATTGTTCTTCTTCAGAGGATAGCGGAGGAGCTTACATAGGCAGCAGAGGAAGAAATAAGAGACACACATGGGAAGGCAAGCTCTTTTTGCAATTTTCTCCATGTGATCGTAAACACTTGACTTGAAATAATGGAACAACCTACCTCTGATGTAAGAGGTAGGATAGAAATTATGATTGAAAACTTGGAAGATGGGCAATAATTTTTCAACCAAATCTTGTTATGACAATGAGGAAACAATATTTTAGCATTGAGCAAAGTGGACCTTTAGGACATTTAACAATCAACAGGGGGGTTAAAAACAAACTAGCATGTTAGTGGTGCTACTAGGTAGGTGGCTCAAATTCACCATTTTCCTTGGAAGGAAGAAGGGAAAGAGGAACACAATGGAAGGGAAAGGAAAAGAAACAAAAAGAAAGAAAGGAAGGAAATGAAAAAGAGGAAAGAGAGAGACAAAAAGAGAGTGGGGTAGAATTTGGCAGTCTGTTAGGAAGACATCAGACAGGAAGAAACAAAGGTGGACAGGAAAAGAATCAGGAAATATGGAGAGAAAAGAGAAAGAATCTGGAAAGAAAGAAAGGAGCAGATCACAAGGCAAATTGATCTTGGTGATCATTACAGGGTGTGGCAAAAGGAGTTAAGGCATTTGACAAATCATAGTACAAAAAGTATGGCTTTAAATAAATGGGTAATTGCTTGATGTGACTTCTTGCATTTCTACCACCCCTGTGCTAGGAAAATATAATAAATTCAACTTGACTACCAAAGGGCTGAGAGAGGGCCTAAAGAAAAGTTTTTAGATCCCGTGGCAATAGATGTGCAGATGACATGAAAAGCTTTCTGGTGTTAGAAGGTTCTTTACAATATGATTGATCATTTTAGGATGTTGATTGGGCATTTTGTCAGGAAGAGAATTTTGTATAGCTGAATTTTTTCCGTGTTGCTCTTTCATCTTTCAAATATTCAGTTGAGTCAGTTGGTAAGATTACTTCCTAAGGACCCAAATGATTGCCTCTAACAGCCAATAGCAAAAGTTGGAAAGGACCTGTGCTTTAGCAAAGTGACTTGATGGTAGGCTCACCAACATGAGGGTGCACAATAGGGTACCCTCATCCCGCCATCCCGCCCCTGTTTTCTCGCATATCCCGTATCCCGCCGCTGCATTTTTGCAAATCCCGATCCCGCCCAGACAAAAGTATGGAACAGGGCATGACCTACAGGAGCCCATATTCAACGTTGGTAGACTCCTCGCGTGACAGAAATCTTGACGGATCTTATGGAAAAAGACGGCAAAAGGCAAAGGAAAACGCAAAGCTTATCACGCATGACCGTACGTTTTCTTGAAGGGTATGAATCATCGACAGCGTGATAATTTCTGATATTTTCAACTATTCTATAATTGCCTATTTTGGGATGCATATCTCCAGTTGAATCAAAATTTAACTTTATGGTGTTAGATTTGGCCACTGATTGTAAGTGGAAGCAACAGCTAATAAACAAGATTGAAGAAAGTGCACTACTTCAAAATGAGCCAACCAGAGAACAAATCAAATTTAAATGCTGAAATTTAGCCTTCAAACAAAAGTTTAAGTGCGTTATCTGATTGGATAATTTAGAATCAGGGCACCAGCCTTTCTTATCTTGTCCAATGATTTCATGACTGAGAAAGCGTTTATTCGCTGTTTAGAGTTCTATCGATAAATCACTAAACAGGTTGTTTATGTTGCTGCTGTGTATGTGAAAGAAAAACAAAATGATTAAGCAATGGAATATTTCTTACCTGCTTTGTTTTATGAAATGAATCTGTTATTGTACCGAATCGTCCGACCAAACCTTGATTTCGTTCCAATCAAGAAATTTGCTTCAACGCCAATGTCATCTATATCATCATTTACCTCATCTTCCTCGTTTATCTCTTCCTCGCTGCTTGAATCATACTCTGACAGTGCCCCATCTTCGAATACCCCATCTAAGAATGCTACTCTCTGCTCTGGTAGAATCTGCCGTTGATACAAGTAGCTAGGTAAAGTTCCAGCCTTTGCCATTGTAGTTTCTTGTCTTACCGTGCGCTGACGCACACAAGCACCGTAAGCATGTGCCCACTCCTTCATTAAACATGTATCTTCTTTGCTCAAAGATGCTGGTTGACTAGGAATGGCAAGATCTATGTCAGACAATGTCATTGCACGGTCTGGTAGAGGATACCATGACCTAGAATTGGTGTAATAATAAGCAGCCCAAGAGGCTGTTCTTTTTAGTCCCTCTTTTACGGCGTTTCCAAAATTTCGGGCATATTCCAGTGCAGTGCAGATTGCAGACTTGTGGTGCACAATCGAGTGCATGTTTTCGACATCCATGGTCATGCAGCTGAGCAAGTTGACTGCATCATAATCAAACTGCTCCAATGTACGCTCTAGCTTTATGAGGCCATCCTTTAGCATTGCAACTGAATCAATCGTTTTTGATGCCACGTTCCCTTGAGGGCCATTTAATACATTTGTGTTCAGTTTCATTTCTTCTCTGATCAATAGCTCATTTTGTCGAAGATATTGTAGGCATTCATTCAACAGCAAAATTGCATCCTGCAAACTGCATTTGATGTACTTCTGGCGTTTCTCGTGAACGGAAAATGCCTTATAGATCTTCCCTAATGCATCCAAAAACTCTGCGGTCTTTGCAAGACTCGTGAATACTTTTATGCAACTTGTTTGTGAGTCGCAAACGTAGACAACGTTGTCGAACTCAATGGAAAGACCAGTTGGCTGATGGAACTGGCATTCTTTCGATAACCCGTCTTTGTTACCTTCACTTGTGGAACCTGCAAAAATCTCATTCTCTTTCCTGTCTCTATCCCAAAATCGAACGACGTGAGATTTAGGGTCGACATACAGGATACCACTCTTGTAGGACTGAACCGATGGACTTGGGGAATGGTAATATTGACCCCGAGGAACCACAAGGCAACCTTCGCCAGAAGTGAGAGATATCGCCACTATGCCCTGAAGATGGGCCACATATAAGCTTTCTTTATGAACTGCCATCGATGTTACTGAGCCCCACTGAATACCGTATGAGATCAAATGCTCAGCAGCCCCACGAAGACCATAGCAATCTTTTGACATCTTGATTGTAAATAAGCACTTATCACTAGCACTAGCCCCATACATGATACCACTATCGATAACATGTATTGCTTCGAATTCCGGTTGGTTTTCGTGTTCCCAAAAGTTGATGTGATCTCGAACGTATCCTTTACGGTTATATTCATCTTCCAAGCTTTTGATATGATCTCTGAGACGTTCCTTCATGTCCTTAACTGTGCCATGACTTGACAAGTTGTGCTCTTTCATGAGCTCAGCAATTTCCTCCTTTTTTCTAACTTTAGCAAGATTCAAAGTTACTGCTCCATTTTCAAGCTCGTAGATAACAATTGGTCCTCTCATGCTCACTAAGAATACAACGTTCTCTTGGCAATGAACCTTGGTTGCCTATATGTCCTTAAGAAGCATGGTTATCTTTTGAACTGGATTATGCAGCTGAGCAATGTATAGACTTGATCTCTTGGATTGGCTATTCTGAGTAAGAAATAGCAAATAACCAAACTGCCCAGTTGCAATGCTGATTGGACAAGGATACATGCCTACTTTATTGCTTTCGGTAAAGCGATCAGTTTCAGGAATTATTGTGTGCCCAACGAAGCCAAGAGTGGAAAGATACTCAGTCAAATTTCTTTCAGTGAGCTTGATTACAGCTTTGGGATCTTGACGGTCTTTGTTCCTCACATGATCATTACTTGGCAAGAACTTCTTCATGTTTTTCTTAACCTCTTGGCTTGCTCTGTTGCGCAGCATTCCGAGGATTGCTAAGTTTCCTCGTTCATTCCCAAGTTTTAAATACCAATTGGCAAAGCTAGCTTTAAGACTTTTCCCTACGTGTACGCTATCTGGTAGAGTGGCCAACAACTGCAGATGTGGATTTTCAATGTTATTCATGGAAATCATTGCCTGCTTGTTTCCTTCCTCACAATCTACCGTTAAAACAAGAACTGCAATTTTGCAGCACTTAATACCAGCTTCCAGACATGGCCTGCATGCTCTGAGGTTTGGTAATATGTTGACCTGACCTTCTCTTTTACAGTCACAGCAGACATTACCTTCATCAATGCATTTTGTACAAATACTGTCACACCTTGTTTGACATTCTTCTCTCACAATATTATCACTCAAACTTGATAATGATTGACAATACTGGCAGGTTTGGATTAGGCTGCAGTGATGCTCAAAGAAAGACTTCATGTCATTGCCTGTTTTACCCTTCTTTGGAACGTAGTCCACGGCACAAGGTAGACTGCTACAATTATCAAGAGATGTTATAGAGGAAACAAGTACTTCTGTAATAATGTGGTTGCTCAGAAATTCTGGTGAGGGCTCTTTGTTCTCTTTGACAAATGAAACGTCAACTTCACAGTCAAGTCCGACATTCTTCTTAGTTCTTGTGTCAAACTGCAGTGCCGGCTTTAGGGCGGTCCCATCATTGGCTAATGCGCATGGTACAACACGGAGTTTTTCGTTATCGATGAGAAAACTGCATTCAGAATTATTCGATAATGCCAGCTTCTGAAAACTAGAAACAAGATTGCGGTGAACACCTGAATCACTTGTATATGCAGCTTGACTCTTCCTACAAGTTTCTAAGGAAGGCCCACCCAAATTCATTCTGCAGTAAGACGTATTGTGTCCTGATCCATGACCCATTCCTCTAAACATCGGACCTCGAACCATGTTCACAGTGCGACGTCCACCAAGGTAAGAAATCGTGTTAAAAAATTCAACAACTTCCCTGTCATACTGATGCTTTGGATCGTACATGAATTCAATGTTTGAATGTTTGAATGTTTGAATCTGAGCTTACTGTTTCGCTTTCATCCAGCTTATGTCAAATTGGGAAAATACACAACATGCCCATCTTCTCCCCTTTTGTCTTTCAAGCTTATTGCAAGTGCCGGACAAATTCCTTGTTAGATTAAGAAACTTTTAGTACTATGGCCTGATCCTAGTTTCTTATAAAAAAAATGTGTATTATAAGTTAGGATTTTACTTCTTACACCAACTTTAGTTTCTTCGTACACCAACCATCATTTCTAATGCACATCTGGCTCTGGTTATTGTTTTTATAAAGATTTTAGTTTCTTTGTTTTTATGGGGGGGGGCTCTCTCTTGATTCGTTAACCTTAAGTTCTTTATTGTTGTATAGTGTCTTCTCTTTAGTGCTGCTCCAGATTGGAAAGTTGGCCTTGCGTGGCTGTGATCTCTCTGCTGCGCACAACTTTTCAGCCATGATGGTTGCACAATTTTCATGCAACAACAAAAGAAAACGTCATTGTTTAGTGAAACAAATCCAGCCGCGCAAGCAATTTGGATGAAGGAGAGATCCCCCACGCATTCTGCAAACTTTCCAATCTGGGTATTGTTGTTTTCTCTTTTTTATTCATATCATAGAGCAATTGTATTGTAATGTAATTATGTTAAGTTCTTTGTAGGGTGTAATTTCTTTAGTTTTGTATGTTATCTTGTAAATTTGTAGTTGTATGGTTATGATTGTAGAATTGTATTTAAGATTGATTGATTTGATAAATAATTGAAACTGAAGAAAGTGGTAAGGCTAGGCCTATTATAATAGGTTGGCCATCAACCTCTATTATATGCTCAACTGTGTAACACGTACGTACCTTACAATATCACGAAATTCCTTCAAGGTCTTCCTGTTCCTAGGAACTTCAGCCCTAAATCTTTCTTTCCGAAGAAAGCTGCCACCACTTTTACCCTTCTCGTAGAATATCGAGACGCAATTAATTATGTCACAAACAGTATGGACTTCTTCCGCTTCCATCTTCTTGCTTGTTGACAAAGAGATGATGAGGCATGCAATGATTTTCGCGCCTCACGCTTTGAGCCTCGTGCCTGCAGAACTGTAAAACGAGGCTGGCGGCTATGATGCTTTATTTGCAGGCTTGCAGGCGTCGCGAAGACCAAATAAAGTCAGCAGCAGCATACGATTTGATTTCTTTTTAATCCCGCATCCCGCCCAACAAAATGCTGAATCCCGTATCCCGTAAGGCTATATTTTCAAATCCCGATCCCGCTTCCACTTGGCTATCCCGTATCCCGCTTACCAGGAATCATGTATCCCGTATCCCGCCCGTCATAAACGGCCGATCCCGCCATCCCGCCAAACCTATTGTGCACCCTCCAACATCATATAAAAAATGTCTTTAAAGTTAGCAAAATCCAATTAAGACTGATACTTCGTTTATAAGCATGTCACAGTGAAATGGCAACAAACAATTTAAAGAAATCCAATTGGTGAAGGTGAAGTTGCATTTTTTAGCGCCAAGCACTGGGATCCCAGAAAGAGCAGACCTAATCGAGTCTGCGACCCCTTCTCATGACTCTCAAGTGTATCAAACCCACTCCGCCTGACTGTTCTGGCCGCTATGTTAGAGGATTACACCAAGGTGCCACAACACCTTCAAAATCAACCCATCAGGCTACCCATTGTTTACTTTTAGAGGATGTTACAAGATTATGGGTAGCGTAAGTGTACAACTAGCAATGGATAATTGACACCCAAATTTGAATATATATTATTCCAGATCTGAAACATTTGACACAACCGCAAGAGCTTTGTATTCTTTGTGAGGGCAAGTATACAACTAAAATCTTTCAATAGGGCAAAGGGAAACATATAGATTTTCCAATTTCACGCTTATCAGCCAATGGTGTGCCTTATTTCCCAGGGAGCATTTCATGCACTTTGGCCCGAAGATCTTCAGCGTAGACCTGACGTTCTGTCCGCGTATCAGCATTATTTCTACAATGAAATCGGTTCTTGGAGTGATGGAGTTTGAAAACCTGCCTACCTTGGCGTGAATGTGAAGTTGTCTTTGATCTTTCAGCAGTTTCTTTTAATAATGCACATATATATTTCTTTTATAAGAAATTAAGAATTTGGGCCAGTACAATGCTGAAAGTTTCTTAAGATTGTCAGATTTTGAGTACTCAGATCATAAGCGTATGAGGTGGGGGGCTGGGGGCGGTAGCCCCCCCCAACTTTGGATAAATTTTAGAAAATCAGCCCCTTTTGGGCAAATTTTTGCCCTTAGTCATGCAAAAATGCTGGCAAACAATGGGCTTTGGGCCGTCCCCCTAGATTTTTTTTTCTTGTACGCTTATGACTCAGATTCTTTAGCAGCTTCTCTCTCCCTGAAAATACCTGGCGTATGAAAGCTTAGGGCTTGGCTTTTTACATGGAGTGCACCCTGGCTTATTTCTGTCAAATGATCAAAAATAAACTTCTTGAGACAACTGTTCAAGTACCCTTCCAAAAATCAATCTATATGTCAATCTATGAAAGGTTATGTCAATCTATAAAAGGGGCGTTGGTCACATTTATAGCCAAAATAGAGGGGGTGGTCCAAGAAAAGGTGGCGCTATCCTAGAATCGCACACCTATACTGATCCTAACCAAACCCTACCAAAACCCTACTAAAAACCCTACAAAAAACGTTCCCAAAACCCTAACCCTACTAAAAACCATACCAAAACCCTATCAAAACCCTACTAAAAACCCTACCAAAAAACCCTACAAAAAACGTTCCCAAAACCCTAACCCTACTAAAAACCATACCAAAAACCCTACCAAAACCCTACTAAAAACCCTACCAAAAAAACCCTACAAAAAACGCTCCCAAAACCCTAACCCTACTAAGAACCATACCAAAAACCCTACCAAAACCCTACTAAAAACCATACCCTAACCCCATAAGGTGTGCGATTCTATAGACTAATCCCGAAAAATTTTCTGGGTCCCCAGACCCCATATAATGTAATATACAATGTAATAATTGCGGGGTGAGTGGCCGAGTGGCTTATACAGTATTCGTCAGGTCACTGAAGTTAGCTTGGTCGAGTGAGGTCAGATTTCGGATGGGTGACCACTGAGGCCTGACCTCGCAACTCACCTCGCCGTCCTTCGGAAGGGACATTAAACGAGGGGTCCCGTGCCTGGATGCGGCATGCACAGTGGGCCTAAATTAGCTTTCAGTAGCCAGAAATCCTGACAAGCCCACTCAAAACAAATTGAAAACAAACAAACATAACAGAATGGAATTGTCGTAGTTAATTAACTGCGAAATATCCGTTTTGTTATGTACTTCAATTCCTCAGTTTCTCCCTCTGGTGACAAGATAGTCTATTTTGTTTAAGTCGAAAAGTCGAAACTGCGAAATTCGCCGTCATACGACCCGAAAATAAGCCTAAGCCTATGTTCAAATATCATTTGGGAACGCAAAATGGGCGCAAAATATTAGATACAGCTTCCAAAATTTGACGTCTTACGTGAATTATAGCAAGGAATAAGCTAAGCGTGTCACTTTTTGCAAGTTTCTAATATCTTTGACGAGTTAGGAGCTATTTGCTACGAAGAAACCTGTTGGGCCTACCTTCATCCACTCCAGAATGCCATTATTCTGTTTCAAATCAGCTTCATTTGCTGTAGCCAGGTTGCACAGCTATTCAACAGCAACGTAACACCAATTTCCACTATTCTCCATCGAAAAACGGCCTTCAACTTTGGTAAAACACGATGAATTTTCAACAACTCCTTCCGAAAGTTTTGAAAACAGTGTGCTCACGTGGATAAAATTCTGTTATTGCCAAGTGGTCTTTTTGTCATGGTCAAGAGGTAGGTCTCTTCGGCGCTCCCACTCTTCCTGGTCTCTTACAAGTGGTCTTTTTGTCATGGTCAAGAGGTAGGTCTCTTGCAATGCTGTCTGGTTGTCTCGTGCACTTAATTTTCCTCAGAGAGCGGCAGTGGATTGCGTAAAATTAAGATATTCTACCAGAGGTATTCAGAGAGCAATTTGAATTTAAGAGAATTTTTCAATGTTTGGTTGTGAGTTGTGAACAAACGAACAGTGTATTTCTAACCTATCTTTTCTTCCATACAAAACATTGGATGAAAACAAACAGGACACACAGCAGGGTATTCAAACAAAAAGAAACTCATTGCAGTCATTTGATCTAGATATGCAAAGTTTCACAGAAAGTACAAAATTTGCTCAGCACCAGCACTTGTATTGGTCTAAATGCTTTAATTTGCATCACTTCCTGCTTTAGATTCTCATCAGACTTGATGACACCTTTTTCTGCCATATTGCTCCTGTCCTTCAAATAAAGCTTTTATGTGCAGCATGAAAGCAGTCTAGTGAACTGATCTGGTTGTCCCCAGGGGAATTTGACTCTCTTAAGTACATGGGGATATGCACTGGAAGGAATAATTGTTCATCCAGCTCTAGAATAGTTCCATCCAAATTGTAGCCAGGTTATGAAGAAAATAGATAAAAATTGTTCTTCAAAACAAAAAATATGCAGAGTAGCACTGAAATACTTGGGAAACTGCCCCAGAAAGATTTGCCTTGCCAATGGCAAATGCAGCAAAAAGATGTGAAAGGAATATATCTGGAAACAAGTTATGATTTAATAGTGAATTATATTGAATATCTATATTCTTCTATTTTGAATATAACAAAATTTATACAAAGATTGTTTTTTGGTGACTTGCTTTGCTCTCATCAGTTAGAAAAATTAAGGACAGGTTGAGAATCTTTTTATCCTAGCATATCATACCTATACATGTTTTGGCTTAGTGCCCCTAGATATGACAAAGTTCACCCTTTCCCTTAGTTTTTAGTCAATCAATGAACTTCATTATAAAATCATTTAAATTGTAGATAATCTATTGGTGGCTCCTTCATATGGCAAATTATCAACAAAGTGCACACAAGGGCAAGTACCGAAGAGAAACCGAGAGACTTCTTTTCAGAATGTTCAAGCTCAGAATTCAGTAAACCATGAAAAATGTTCTGAATATAATAATGAGGATTATGTTGATGAAATTATGATATCCAATGAAAGTGATTTACAAATTAAGGTTGAAGAGGAAGCAAACACTTGTGCAACATTTGGAGTAGGAAATACTGATGGTGCGTATCTCATAAATGATCAAATGAATGATAACCAGTTTTATTCAGAAAATGTAACTTTTGTTTGTGATGTATGTGGACAAGCGTTTAGCGAAATGAGCACTCTGTATGAACATAAACATACTATTCATGCTGGAGAGAAGTCTTACATTTGTGATGTATGTGGGATGGGATTTGATAACAAAGATGATTCAGACAGACATAAACAAGTCCATATTGGGGAAAAACATTATGAATGCAACATACATAGGAGAGGACTACTACACAATCTTGTTGACAAAACATTGATCCGTCTTGAGAATGGTTTGCGAATTAAAATTGAAGAAGAGGAACGGGCTACTGATGCATGTAGAAGTGAATTTAGTAAAAACAGTAATCGAAATAGAAACAAAGAAGATTGCACTGGTTGCCAAAACGAGCATCTCAAGATACATACACGAATGCATCCTGTAAAAAGAACTTACATATGTGATGAATGTGGAAAACATTTTGATCGCAAGAGTAATCTCACTGCACACAAACAAACTCATAATGGAAAGAAGCCTTGTGATATATGTCCACAAGTATTTAGTCAGAACGTTGATGTCTATAAACATAAGCGAATTCATAATGGAGGGAACACTTTCGTTTGTGATATATGCAGACAAGGATTTAGTCAAAGTAGCCATCTCGTCAGACATAAGCAAATTCATACCGGAGAGAAGACTTACATCTGTGATACTTGTGGAAAAGGATTTAGCCAAAATAGCGACCTCGTCAGACATAGGCGAATTCATACTGGAGAGAAACCTCACATTTGTGATGTATGTGGAAAAAGATTTAGTCGAATTGACAAACTCGGTACACATAAACGAGTTCATACAGGAGAGAGGCCATACACGTGTGATGTATGTGGACAAGGATTTAGTCAAAGTGGCAATCTCATTATCCATAAACGAATTCATACTGGAGAAAAGCCTTATGTTTGTGATAAGTGTGGAAAAGGATTTGGTTATAGTCACGTTCTCAATGCACACAAACGAATTCATACTGCAGAGAAACCATGAGTGCGTTATATATGTGGACGCACTTTTTGCAATAACTAAGACCCCAACACGTGCTGTTCAAGGCATTAGCCGCAACCAATTGTCCAGAATACATACTGGGTGTATCAAAAAGATACCCCCTTTTGACTGGCAATAGAAACGAAACGATAAGATGTTATTACTCTCCTAGTAGGCAGCTAAATTTATGAATCTTCAACTTTAGATTCACATACCTTGTATTTAAAAATCGTCCACCAGACACAAGAGATCAAGCTTGCAAAGTCAAAATTTACAGTGCACCCGAAACCAAAGGTTTTGAAAAAGAGCCTAACCATGATTTGTATCATGGATATTTTCTAAGGTATCTGTAAACTTTAAATTGTTGTTTTCGCTTTTGAAAAGAAAAAAAGATTCGTGGATATTGCCCTGATTAAACAAATGCAATAGAAATGTAAGAATGATAAAGTCATGCCACATCTTCAAAATGACCGTGCATTTGCTCCTTTTCGTCTTATTTGACAGTTGGGATAATGGAATGCAATGCACGGATTGATTCCTCAAAAGAATGATTGTTTCTAGAGCAATTAAAGCATTTGAAGGTCTTTAGAAAAGAACAAGCTAAAGGTCAAAGTTCTAAAGGGCAAAACCTCTGGTTTCAAGTAAGGTCCAAAATTTGACTTCGTGAACGCATATCTCCGGTGGATCAACAAATATGCCTATGAACTAAAAAAAGTCCCGATATTTTATCGCTTTGTTCCCTTGTTTGGTCTAAAGGGAGTACTTTTTTGAGACACCCGGTATACGAATTCATTCTGGATTGAAACCTCACTTTTATGATATATATGGTAAAGGATTGGTCAAAACAGCCAACGAAGTGAACATAGCGAATTCATACTGGAGAGGAACCTCAAATTTTTGACATATGTCGATGCAATTTTCACAAGAATCAAAATTTCAAAGACACATACGTGAATTCATATTGGAGAGAAGAGAAAACTAGCATTTGTGATACATGTGGACACAGTTTTCTCAAGAATCAAAATTTCAACTCAAATAAGTGAATTTTTTTTTCTTCAATTTATTTAACGTTGGCTAACAATATACAAATAGCACAAGATGCTAATTTAGGCCAACTACAATTATAAATTAAAAAAGAAATTAACTGTATCCTAAATTTTCTACTAAATCAAATGTACCTTGGAGAGAAAGCTCACATTTGTAACATATGTCGATGATCACTTAGTCACAGTCACAATTTCAATTCACATAAATGAGTTCATACTGGAGAAAACGATGAGTCCGTGATATATGTGAGCAAGGATTTTATTGCAACAGTAATCTCACTACACATAAACGATGTCATTCCAAGATATACTTGTAGGAGGTAGCTTTCATTGGGATTTTCACAAACGATAGAATGAATTCAAACGTGCAAAAATCTTGAATTTTATACAGCAATGTAAAACAATGCACCTGTGATATGTAGTCTCACAAAAGGTTATTTTTGAACAGTCATTGTAGGATTATTTATCAACCGTCAGCCTCTCCAATTGAATAGCTAAAAGCGAATTCATGGCAACGAACGCAGCGTTACAACAGTTCTCTGGCTGCAAATGGCTGGCAAACGGCCTACACCACTCGATAGTGTCGTAAGGAAACTCTAAGACCGAACATCACTCAAGGACGTCTTATTTCTCTCATTGTAAGAGATGGAGATAGAATTTTCTAGCCTGCGTGGGGACTCTATTGATTTCTTTCCGAGAGGTTCTCTTCCAATAGAATTTGGTCGGGGCATCAGTGACCAAATCCTTGTTCCCAAGTTCCCAAGATCCAAGTTCCCAAGTTCACGAGAAGCTTGGGACCTTTTATGACTGGCTGACATATACTAATAATAACAATGATAAAGAAACACAACTGCAATTTTGCTAACAACGTTTCGATTTTAAATCTTCCTCAGTTAATAACAATGATAATAATAATGACAATAATAATAACAATGACAACATGATAACAATAATGATAATAAGACGCATATTTATACAGGGTATACACTTCAACGAGTTAAAACTGCTGTTATTAATGTGTGTCCTGTGTCCTATGCCTTAATGCTACTTCACTAAATATTTACATTTAAAAATGAATCTCATTAAAGTAAGAATACAGATGTATAAAAGAGCAGGTCTACCTAATTACATTCAAAGTTTCAGGTCAAATTTAAGATAAATGTCATTGAAAATGTTCTTTAAGTTAAGTTGCTTCTCAAATTCCTTATTGTTCTCAATTTTACGAAGTTCCAGTGGTAGTTCATTGTACACCATCGCACCCCGGTGGGTGCAACTCAATGGTTAAAGGTACACCACGCTCGTCTAGACTATTTCACATAATACCCTTTTCTCTGACTTTCTTGCTGGACAAAGGACCCTTTATCGTGGAAAATCTTTAAAAGTGGCCCCCTTCTCAAAGAGTATCATTGAATCCGCAAGAGGCTGTTACACTACAACTATAGGCTCTGAGAGAAAGGTTTAGGGTCGATGTCCAGTTACTGATAGAATCCCATGAAACTTAGTGGATCGAATGGCCTTCAGACTAGGAAAAATTTACTATATTATGGGAACTTGAGTTCAGTAGCATTTGAACGTTTTTCAGATATGTTCTGAATATAATTACCCCCCCCCCCTATTTTGAGATTCTAGGTCGTAGGATTTTGCTTCAGATATAACCCTTTCTCAGCGAAATCATGGATGAGCGTGATGTCATATCATCATTAGCGTTGCACCCACCAGGCTTCGCACCCATAAACATAAACGATTTTCGTGCATTCTCAGTTTAGACACATATCCCCTTTCTTTCATGAGCGTCTCTGCCATTGTTCAAGTCTACCGGGTGAGCCAGAAAAAAGTTCCCACTTTCGAAAATTCATAGAATCAAGAATACTTCACAGATTTGAATGATTCAAATTCTAGTTAAAAGCCAAAAGATTAAAGTATTTTTGTGATTTTTCTCGTTGCCTCACTAGCACTACAAACATAGGTAAATTCAACTTTACAAGAATTCCATTGTTGCAAAGTAACTGAAAACGGCCTAAAATATTGATCAAATCATGAAGGACTCCTCGCACAGATCAATAAAGAAAAGCAATTGTTCATTAGTGAGAGATATCCACTGCAAGCTTATTGCCATGGGACTGAAAATCTTCAGTATTTGTTTGATAACTGATGTCGTATAACTCTTGAGAGAGGTGAAACACCCATTTCGTATTAGTTCTTTGTTACGGGAGTCCTTATAATTTTATCGATGTTTTCGGCAATTTTTCAGCCATTTTGCAACCATAAAATTTTTATAGAGTTAAATTTACCGATACTTCTAACCCTGGTAGAACAGCATGAAAGTCACAAAAATACTTCGATCTTTCGGCTTTTCACTGGGATTTGAATCATTCAAATCTGTGCAGTACTATTGGTGCTATGAATTTTCAAAAGTAGGAACTTTTTTTTCTGGCTCACGCGGTACGGGTATTTAATTGACGCCTCCATGGGCAAAGCTGAAAGAAACCTTATGCTCTTACCTTTCGATAGGCCGCTTTATTAAGTCTAATTCAATGACTTGGTTCCTCAAGCGTGCGAAGCGCGGAGGAAAACCTCTCTGAAAAGAAATTAGTAGAGTCTGCGCGCAGGCTAGAAAATGCTCAATCTACCTGTCTCAATTTTGAGAACTATTGCTAGAACATTCCTCATTCAAATTTCAGCCTTAAAATATTCAAAATTTAAAGCCTTAGAACCCGGGGGGGGGGGTACTTAGTATATTTGTCCGACGGGGATGTGCCGTTTTTCAGGGTATCGTTTTCGCCTATTTTTTCTAGAACAGGGTATCAAAAGAAGGCAAATTTTCTGGAGCAGGTTGTCAAAACATGTCAAAAGAGGAAATTTTGTTTCAACGGGTCATTATTTAGTCAAATTTTTGTGTTTCTGAGTATACTTTTCAAAGATTTTTTCTAGAACAGGGTATCATTTGAAGGCAAAAATTCTGGAGCAGGGTGAAAAATTTTTTTTTCGTGGGCACATCCCCTTACAAATTTAGGTCAAGTACCCCCCTCCCGGGCTTAGAACCTTCCTCATTCAAAATTCAAATTTCTTCATTCAAATTGAAGGGGCCCATTAGCCATGCACGAAGAACGCTGGAACATAACAAAGGGAAGCAGCTGCCAAATCGTCATTGCAAACAGGAATGAGCACATGCTGAACTTATCACGCATGGCCATGCGGCACCAATGAATTCTACGTTTCATTTTAAGCCCATGAATACACGTCAGATGGAAAAAGTGTTTGCAGAATTTAACATCAATGGGATCTTTGATGTTAATGGGAATGGGAAGTTTGATGAATCTCTCCAAAGCATTTGATTGTATCAGACATGATCTATTGAGTGGAAAACTGCATGCCTACGGTTTTTCTCACGAAGCATTAACACTGATTAATGATTACCTCACAAATAGACAACAAAGAGTCAAAGTAAATGGGTCATTCAGTTCTTGGAAAAAAGTTACTCGTGGTGTTCCCCAGGGGTCAGTTTTAGGACCTCTATTATTTAACATCTATATCAATGATCTTTTACTGTTTATTCAAAATGTGGATATATACAACTATGCAGATGATACCACAATCTATACCTGCGATAAGAACCTGAGGGATATAACTCATAGGCTTGAACATGATTGCAGTGTAGCTTTGAAATGGTTTCCGACAACTTCATGAAATCAAATGCAGATAAATGCCATCTTCTGGTTCTCGGGCAGAGTAGCGATGATCCAGTTACTGATAGAATTGGAAATTCCGAAGTTGTAAATAGCTCTGAAGAGAAGCTACTCGGCGTTCAAATTGATAACAAACTTTCCTTTGACAATCATGTCTCAAAATTGTGCCAGAAGGCTAGTAATAAACTTTACGCACTTGCCCGCATATCGCCATATATGGATCAGAGCAAACTAAGGACCCTCATGAGGGCTTTTATCACCAGTCAATTTCAATATTGCCCTTTAATCTGGATGTTTCATAGCAGGCAGCTCAACAAAAAGATTAACAAAATACAGGAAAGGGCTCTGAGAATTACTTATAAGGATGCCGAATCTACTTATAGTGCACTATTAGAGAAAGACTGCCGTTACTATTCACACAAAGAACTTGCAATTACTTATGACAGAGATGTATAAAACTAAACACGGGCTTAACCCCTCATTTATGCAGGAAATCTTCTGTGAAAATGCAACTCACTACAATTTACGTAATAATAGCGAATTTGTACAACCCAGAGTGAAATCTGTTAGCAACGGGACAGAAAGCGTCCGATTTAAAGGTCCGCAGTTGTGGCAAATGTTACCACCAACGATACGAAATTCGGAATCGCTTTGTCAGTTTAAAACAAAGATCAAAAATTGGTACGGGGAAAATTGCCCATGCAGATTATGCCGAACTTTTATTCCGAATTTGGGCTTAATATGATAAACAATTTTAGATCTCTGTTTTTATACTGTATACTTTTAATGGCATGTAAATATTTTATACACATTTCTCTTGTAATGATATTTGTATTTTAAAGGTTTGTTTTGTATTTTAAAGTTTTAGAGTTGGAATTAATTAGCTATCTACAGTAGCTTTCTTTTAGTATCCAACGATGAATAAATGAATGATAATAATAACAATAATAATAATAATAATAATAATAATAATAATAATAATAATAATAATAATAATAATAATAATAATAATAATAATAAAAACAACCAGTGCAAGAAGAGCAGATTTAATGATTGAAAATGATGATGAAAAGAAGTTTTGGATCGTGGATATGGCGTGCCCTAATGAAAAGAACATTGGCGAGAAGCATCGTGAAAAGCTCACTAAATATCAGCAATTGGCCTTCGAGATACGAGAGAAAAGACCAGAGTATAGAGTTGAAATATTACCCATTGTCATTGGCTGTTTGGGAGGAGGAATGAAGCAAGTGGAATGTCAGGTGAAAAAAATCATAAAGGACGACGAAGGAGCAAGGTGGACATGTAATGAAATGCTGAAGGCCGTCCTATTCGAAAGTGAGAGTATGCTGAGAAAGACATTGTCCGGTTTCATCCAGAAGGACTAAAATTAGAACGATTAGCATAGTAGATTAGCTTTTGTGAGCTTCTGTTGTAAGCAGGGCTACCAAAACTTGTTAGCCTGACACCCTTGATCCTTGGCCAAATGTGACCCAAGCCTCTAGTATATTGAGACTCAGGATTTTTTTTTTCCGATCTAGGCCACGTATCGCCAGGGATAAAGGGCAAAGGCCTGTTCATGATATTGTTCAGGTTGCAATATTGGATAATAATAATAATAATAATAATAATAATAATAATAATAATAATAATAATAATAATAATAATAATAATAATAATAATAATAAATTTTTGATCTTAACAGAGCAGACGGTGGCAGGGGTTTAATCAATATTGAGGATTGCGTTGAAATTGAGGTAAACAGTTTGTATAGCTATGTAGCGCGGAGCAAAGAACCATTTTTAAAAGCAGTAAAGGAAGAAAACTTGTTGGGCTCTGGGATGCCAAAGGAGGCAATCAGGGTAAAAAGAATGGAATCTTATAAAGAGAAGGTTTTACATGGTCAGTATGAGAAGTTGAATGCAGGCATAAGAAGTTCTGATTCATGGGAATGGCTGAGGAAAGGTACGCTGAAGAAGGAGACAGAGGGGATGTTAATGGCAGCCCAGGATCAGGCGTTGAGGACGAATGCTATTAAGAGCCGCATAGACAAACAAGATGTTTCACCTGTTTGTAGAATGTGTGGAAAACGAGAGGAATCTATTGCGCATGTAGTGGCTGAATGTGAAAAGTTGGCCCAGAACCAGTACAAGAATTGGCGGCATGATAGAGTTGGGAAAGTAATTCACTGGGAGCTTTGCAGGAAATATGGGTTCGATTGTACAGAGAAATGGTATGATCATATTCCAGAAGATGTTTTAGAGATGAAAAGGCAAAGATCTTATGGGATTTTAGAATTCAAACAGATCAGCAGTTGAATCACAACCGACCTGACATCGTAATACACGATAAAGAGAAAAATGAATGCAAAATCATTGACGTTTCATGCCCGTTTGATGGAAGAGTGATCGAAAGAGAAGAGGAGAAGAGGGAAAAGTATGAAGATCTTAGAAGGGAAGTAGCAAAACTATGGAATGTCAGGAAAGTGGTGATAATACCAATCATCATCGGAGCTCTTGGTACGCTGAGCAAAAACTTTAATAGATATGTTGAGCAACTTGAAATGGGACAAATGACATCTTTATTACAAAAGACTTGTGTACTTGGCACGGCGAAGATAATTAGAAGGACACTGGACACCTAAGACTGAGGGATTCAATCCGCTGCCCAGAAAAAGCCGCCAAACAACAAAAAGGCGTGAAGAAAGGACAATAATAATAATAAAATCTGTGCCTTATTGCAATGCAAACTTTTCTTAAAGGCGGAACTTCCAATCTTAGGTGCGAAAGAGAAAAATTGAAAAATTGGTTAAAACTTTAGAATATTTTCATGAAAAACTGGCTCAATAGGAACGGATGTGTTTTGAAGATTTGATGAGATGTCCCCTACTAAAATTTTACCCGCGTGATGTTTCTTGAGAATCGATAGTTGGTGATGGTTCCAAGAAAACTGTCGATTCTTTCGATATATAGTAGTCAGATAACGTGCGACGACCATCTTCAAGTTTCTTCCCTCCAAAGTACAGACGTTGCATAGTTACGTTTAGATTAAGCTTTTCTTCTATTCCTTTTTTCAACGAATCAATGGTGGTGTAACTGAAAACTTGCAAAGTGATTGTCCCATTGCCGGGAGTTTTCACAAAAATCTGAAACCAATCGGCCCGAGGAGATTTGACTTCTAAATTGACCTTCAAGTTCTCTTTGGGGTTGATTTCCTTTAGGGTACTATCATGATTTACCAGTTTCCGTGCTCCTGTTCTACTTGGTAGACTTCTGATAATTTGCTGAAGGCTTGATTCCTTGTGCACTTTTACTCTGTAGTATTCACAACTTGTATTCTTTACATCAATATAATAAGCTTGTTGTAACTGCATAGGAATCAAGTTGATGTAAACAATCTTCTGCTTTTTCTTGAATCTTTGTGCCAATTTCTGTCCTGGAAACTCAATGGTCCAGTTTAGACCATGATTTCAAATGAGGCTGTGGATGTCTGCAAAGGAGATATGATTGATCTTACGGTATTTGCCAACTATTCTCCAATCTTCAAAATCTTTGCGGCCTTCAAAATCGCCTAAAGACTCAAGCACTTCTTGCATCTCTATGTCACCTGTGACCTGCATAATGAATTTAGTGCCATTCGACGTATTGATTGTTAGTTCATGAAATTCTTGGTCTTTTGTTACATCAACTGTCATGAGAATCTTCTCACTTTTCTTATCTTCATTTCTCTCCCCAATTGAATTATCATTTGCAGCTTCTTCACAAGATGCACGGTCAGTCTGCGAGCTCTGATCTCTGGAATTGGTAAAATCAAATGTCCACATTTCGCCTTCCGGTTCTTTGCCATGCTGCATTTCATATGCTACCTTAGTGGCATTTCTTTGGATTTCCAGCTTACGAGTATCAATGTCTCCATCAATATCATGGTGGATAACTTCTCCACAAAACTGAAAACAATCATTGGCATACCTTTGAGTGTCCATAACATGAAGATGCCATACTTCTTCTATCAATGTAGTTGGTGACAGCTTTGTTGCTTTGTAGTCTTTCAGAGCAGCTTTTAACTTCAAGAATTGCTCATATGCATCAACTCCTCTAGTTACCTTCTCTTCAGACCAATTCTTGAGGCGTTTCAGCCGGGATTTTAAGAGGTTCTTTGTCTCTGCATTCAAACTCAGCATCTTGTTGCTAAATGAAATAGATAACATTAGGTAGTGAGTGCAGCACTTTAAGAAATGGGAACAAACTGCACAAACATATGGAATGGAATAAAAGTAATGGGCCAATCTCATTCTGTTGACGTTACAAGATGCCTTTGCCCCCCCTCTGTCTCTGTAATAGGGATCGAAGTTATGTTGTTTTTCGGGATCAAAGTGCAGTTAACGTGCGCAGACACGGAGACAGAAAGTGACGGTGTTGTGTGACGACATTTGACTGTCTGCTGATTGTCAAAGAGAACATGATAACGAAACTACGTTGGAGTGAATGTGAGGCTTAAGGAACATACTTGTCGTCCTGCTACATCTCGTTCTTGCAGTCAGTTCAGTTCTGTAGGCATTGCATCACAAAATGACTGGCGCCTTCCCACCCACTGTCTCAAAGCCAAACGAGGTCAGACAAACAGGTATTCATTCTAGGAATAAGAAGCAATTAAGAGGGCCAGTTCTCTTCAGAATAATTCTTGGGGCCTGTCGGATTTCAAGAGCTTTTTTGTCTCCACATTCAAAATCGGAATTTTGTTGCTATATGAAATATTTGCGTAGAAACTCATTAATTGCTCTGTAACAAATCGGTCTATCCAAATTCTGTAAAACGTATGTTATTACTCTAATCGAAAGACATATTAAGCACATAACTTCTCTTGAAAACTATCCTTCGCCCGCACCAAGTGAGAGCTCTTGCCACTCTTGTTTCAGGTCAACTTTGTGGCTATGTTTTTTTAATTACTGGTTGAGAGAATTTCTTTTGTCTGTATTCTCTAATCGCTTTGAATTGAGGTGTGAACCAAAGCAACTGATGCTATTGTATTACAAAATCTTCCCTTGTTACTCAGAGGAAGTAGCGGCACCAGCTCTGAAAAATACTAGGGCAATGGGGGATTTAGACGTAATTTGTCACTAATTTTATGCCATTTTTCCTCGACAATTTTTGCCGACTTGTGGGATTTGAGGTCCCCCACGCCCCCCCCCGTGGTGCCACTACTGCGCAGAGGTCAAAAAAGTCTACATCTTGCTTTTACTTTAATCCTTACGATATCCTCTTTAAGACCATATACCACGATTAATGTTTTGATAAAATTTGAATTTTCTGATATTTTGTTATTTTGTGGTTTCTTCTTTTAGCTGGATCACAGTGCAGTGCTGACTCCTCCCCCCCCCAAAACTGCGACATAAATGCTCCAGGGTGTTTTCGGTGTTTCCTTCAGAGCAAGCTGATTCCTACGACCCCCTGTGTATCGACTTCGTGGAAATGTTGGTGACGTATCATGATGCACAAAGTTTCCATGAAGTGAACTAGACTATATCACAGTTTAACGAGTTTATTTGAAATTGCATTAAAATAAAACAAAATGTCTTCCACACAATATGCATTGTTAGATTTATCAATCAGTCAGATTTCATTTATATAGTTCGCAGCGTTTGCCCTTCATGTTTGTGTTGTTAGGCCGCAATCGTCCACAGTTTCGATTGCAAGAAAATCGCGTCATTCTGAAAACACTTTATGGACAAGGACTTTCGAGCGTGTTTATAATGTAATACAATAATGAAATTGATGCAAAGCTCTCAAAAGAATATCTTTCTGTTCATACTAACCCGTACTTTCAATTTTCCAGGGATGCAAACTTTTGACGTGTGCTCCTACTTCGCACGAAATATTCAAATTGAAAAAGTGAAAGCACTCACTTGATTGAGTTGGTCACCCTGCGGCCTAAAAATCCGCGCAAACAGCTGGGATCACAGAAACAGAGAAGGCCTGTTGACCTGGTGGCCCAATTCGACTCCACTCCACTCCATGAGGGTGGGTAATAACATCTTCACTGAAAGAAATTACAACAAAGGAAACGGTCATAGGATCCAGACCTAACGTAAAAACATCTGCAAAATCTGCATTCGATTCATAAATTCTTATTGGTACAGTTGAAAATAATATGTCATAATTTTGAAGTACAATTGAGAACTTACTACCTATGTCAGTGTCATTTTGAAAAAAATCACAATTTCCTTCTAACCACTATCAACACAAATGTTTAACGCGAATCATTACATTTCTTTTTTCTCAAAAATTGACTCCAGGCTAGCTAAAGCAAACTTGAAGATTTTTTCGTTGTGCGTTCCAATAAGCTCACCATTCATAAATAAGAGCATCGCTTCGGAGGGTCAAATCTTACTTTCAGGCCAGGGACGTAGGAAGCATCTCAAGCTTGGAGGGGCACGACACTTTGAGGGCACTTTTTCTTAAGAAGAAGGGGCCACTTTCTGAAAATGAAAAGGGTACTTCTTTGTTTATTGCAAAATCTTGGGGCGTACGTGCCCCCAGTGTCCCCCGGTTCCTACGTCTATGTTTCAGGCATGATTCTTGGCTACAATTAAAATTTCTCTTTAGCATAAATCCGTTGGAATCTGATCCTTTTCTCTGAATTGGTCTATGATTTACATTCCAGTGAAATTGAACTTGAATACAGTGCTCACTTTGAGCAAAATTCAAATGCCAGTGGCAAGTAAATAATGGACCAGAGAATCGTTTCCCACACATTCTGGGTTTGAGAAAAGATAAGCGATTTTACAAACAAAATTTATCTCAGTTACCCTTTGAAAGATGAATCAATCATTTAGTTCTGGATATCGGGCTCATACTTCTTATCTAGCACCTCGCAAAAGTCACGGGAAGCCCAAGCCTCTGGGGGAGCGTTGAATCACGTTTACTTTAGGTACTTGGGTGTGCCATCGGGGAAGGGTATCGATTTTCAAGATATTGGCACATCTCAAAAATCTTGAATATATATAATATGAACTCTATATATATGGATATATAAAAATATTTGAGCGCTAAAGATTTTACAATTTAGGTATCAGGAATGGTATCGATTTTCAAGATTTTGATATGTATAAAATATACATATAACTTTACGTGTAAGTTAAACTAAAATGCTAGGAATTAAATGCACTAAACGTATCGGGCGTAACTACTGATGAAGGGTTACGCCCGATACGTTTAAGGCATTTAATTCCTGGCATTTTAGTTTAACTTACACATAAAGTTATATTTATTTACTGAAACTATTGCCGTACGTCATTCTCAACATTTTATTACATAAAATATACGGTCAAGTATACTTTTCGAAAATTAGTATTAAGGTATTAAGGTTGGGTATACATTTCGAAAATTTGGTATGAGGAATGGATATAATAATAACAATGATAATCAATAATAATGATCATGATTACAATAAGATAATAAATGAAATTAATAAACTAAAATCTCATCAAAATTTAACAGAAAAAAGAAAAGAAAAGAAAAACGAGACTGCTAAAAATCCAAACGTTTCGATCTAAAATCTTCCTCAGTGCTTTACAACCAGAATCAGCCAAGTATTTATAGCTAAAAACATATTTACATTGTATAAGTAATCTCTAAGGTATTACATGAAAGCAGAATATTTACTAAAACCTTTATTGCATCTTAAATTGAAAATGCACGACAATTTGAAATAAAATTACGATGTTTGTTAAAGGTTTTTTTGCATAAAGCTTAGACCGTTTCACCAATCGACAAGGGACCAGAATCCACGTTGTTGAAACCTAGACACTAAACTATGATAATAAATGATAATGTAATGATAATAAACACTTTAGTTGGATAAGGTGTAGCTCGTGCTAAAGTATAAACTAATAAACACCAACTAACTTAAACTAATTTACAGCAACACTATTTACAAATATTGCAATTGCAACCCTGCCCAGTCCAAGCGTAATATTTTCGCCAAAAACTATATGACTGTATATAGGAGTTATATATGATATATAGGAGTATATAGGTATACAGGAGACTGTATTGCTGTTCTAATCACATCACGTGTACTGTTTCGAAGTATATTACCCTTGAACGCTATCGAATTCGTACCGAAAGACGTACACATTTTTGAAGCTTTGATGGAAGGTATATTTTTGAAACTTTGATGGCACATCCCTCACCTAAATTTTTCTTGCATACAGGGTGTCTCAAAAATATTGTTCACCGTTTAATTGAATATTGAAAAATAAAGATAACATGAACTGACTCATGGGAAGATAACCCTGTCCTTAAGATCATGAAATAATTTTGGAGACCTGAATCTAGCACTGCAACTCAGTTGAAAATTCACTGAGCTGTGAGCTTTCAAAGATAAAAAATATGCGATGGCCGAAACCATAGACCTCCAGATTACATGTAATGCAAGAAGCTCCAAAGCCTGGGTAAAAGAAGCTAATCCAACGTCATACCTTTCGTTGATGTCAGAGCAAACCAAATTGGACTTCCAAAGTATTTGATCTTTGCGATCATTATGACGATTAGAATGAAATTCTAATCGGAGTTAAAGCAACGAACATGCTGTGTATTGTTCTTTTTACAGATTTATTAATCTGGCAATTTAGACTACCATTGTTTTAACTCTCTAGAGATGTAACGTTTTCATCATCTGCGTGTTCACTGATAGTCGTGCATGCGGCATGGTTTCTTCCATGCAGTATAAAACAGAGTTTGATTTGAGAATTTAGTAAATTTTGCACACTCGTGCTAAGTGGTTGCAAATCAAAATCTCCCACCCACTCGCCTCTTTCACATTTTCATGTTGGATCTTCTTTCTCTTGCAGATGCATCTGGAGAGTTTTGTCCAACATGGACGAGGGGATTAGTTTTGCAGGAAAAATGCAGGTTTTCCTTCCAACCCCACCTTCGGGAGCGTTATTTGCTTTTTCGGGAGATGGGCTAGTTCCCTCAAAGCCCAAATTGCCCTAATGATGAGGAAATGCAACCTTACATTTGTCTGATGCTTATGAGGAAAGATTTACGAAAAGGTTGAAAATATCTGAAGGGCAGCCAAGCCCCAGCAGCATTGGGCAGATTTATGGGAGTGTAGCTTTAAGTCAAAATTTGCTTAACGTTGCTCAAGTCCAAAAACAGTGGTTCAAAACATGATCGACGAGAGGCTGAATCTGTTTCCTCAAAGCATCCATGTGCTTGACAGTTAGGTTACCGAAAACCTGTTCAAATCCCATTTTATCCTCCTTAAAACAATTGAGGAATAACGGAAACGTTGGCCTATGGGATTGTTACAAAAGTTGCCATTTCGAGGCCTCTGGTTTCAGCTTCTGCACAAACTTGAACTTCAAAGGCATTGTAACTCTATGAATTTTTGGTGGATTTGCAAGATTCTTGAGTCAAAAATTAATTTAGAATGTCAGAAAAAGGGCTACTTAACCAAGTGTCCATTCAGCGTATGGTTATTTTGTGGTATTTAATCAAACATCGATCGATCTTTTTGAGACACCCTGTGTTCCATTAAAAATTTACAATACATGATTACTAATTACGCTACCTACACCTAACGCTACCCTACTGCGTAGATGACACCCCAAGGAGCAAAATATTTTGTCCAATCAGTTTTTTGTCCAAAAACAGCTGGAAGCCGTAAACTGCCAGCCCCTACGACACCGACCAGAAAGAATTACAGAGCAACGAGGAAGGTCCCGCAAGTTTCTCGCAAGTAACAGAAACGTAAAATTTCTCTCCTTTATCATGAATATAAAGATAGGACTGCAACGATTACTCAGTCCTTCTTAGCATGCATCAGACATGGAAACTTTCTCTTCATAAACTATGAATTCGTTTATGTCTTGTGAAATTGCTACGGTCGCTAAATCTTTTACCGCATACATCACATTCATGAAGTTTCTCTCCAGTGTGAATTCGTTTGTGCGTGGTGAGATTGCTATTCAGTTTAAATCTTTTCCCACAAGTATCACAGACGAAAGGTTTCTCTCCACCATGAGTTCGTTTGTGCTGAACAAGATGGCGGTGGTGCGCAAAACCTTGTCCACAAAGATCACAAACCAACGGATTCTTTCCATCATGAATTTGTGCGTGTGTAACAAGATATTCTTTCCGACTAAATCCTTGCCCGCATTGATCACAAGTGTAAGGTTTTTTTCCAGTATGAATTCGTTTGTGTGAAGTGAGATTACTACAATGAACAAATTCTTTTCCACATACATTACAAGTGAACAGTTTCTTTCCACAATGTACTCCGTTATGCTTGATAAGACTTTGAATCTCGCTAAATCCTTTTCCACATTTACTGCAAATGAACGGTTTTTCTTCTTTATGCATTTGTTTATGACATTCGAGATCACATTTCTGACCAAATTCCTTACCGCAAATATTACAAAGCAAAGGTTTTTTTCTGGCATGACTTCGTTTATGCGTGATGAGGTTGCTATTTTGACTAAATCCTTTTCCACATATATCACAAATGTACGGTTGCTCTCCGGTATGAATTCGTCTATGTTTTTCGAAATCACTTTTCTGGGTGAATATCTTACCACAAATATCACAAGGAATTTTTTGACGTTTCTTCAGACTAAACCTCATGCTAAATCCTTTGCAAGATGAATCAGAAATGAAAGATTTGGCTCTGTTCTGATATTTTCTATGTCTGTTTCGACTGCCATGAACACCAATCTCTTTTCCGTGTACATCACTAGGCTTTGCTTTCCCTTCGATCTTGATATGTAAATAATTTTCATGACAAGTCAAAGTTTTCTCGACATAACTGTGTTTTAGTTCTTTTTCAAATAAGCTATTGCTTTCATAAGGTATCTCCTCAGAATAGATTTGCTTTTGTGTAGTTAAGTTATCATTCAGATTAAACCCTATTCCACATATCAGTTTATGCGTATCGAAATTGCTACTTTCATGAAATATCTGTCCACAATTATCACAAACAATGTTTTCATTTTCTGAGTGAAACTGTATATCTGTGGTGAGATCACAGTTTAGAGTAGCGAAATTTGTAAATCCCTCTCTGAATATGTTAGAAAAACTGACCTTATCTTGAATAAATTCTAAATCAGCCAGGTCGTCGGTAGAGTCATAATCCCTGCGGGTAGAATCAGAAGTCTCTCCGAAAGAGTCAGCATACTCGCCGGTAGAGTCAGAATTCTCACCGGTAGGGTAAGATTTCTCGTCGGTAAGATCAGATATCTCGACGGTAGAGTCAGAATTCTCGGCGGTACGATAAGATTTCTCGTTGGTAAAATCAGACATCTCGTCAGTAGAGTCAGTATTCCCGCCCGTAGGGTCAGAAACTTCGCTGGTAGATTCAGAATTCCTGCTAGTAGAGTCAGAATACTGGCCGGTAGATAGAGAGTTCTCGCCGGTAGAGTCAGAGATCTCGCTATCCAAATTCTCGCCCGTAGAGTAGTTCTGAATATGGAAGTTCTCATAAGATGCATGGTCTGCCATCCCAATTTGCTTTTCCGTGCATTTTGTTGATAGTTCGCAATGTGAGGGACCCGTCATTTCAATATCCAGGTTATCTAAAACTGAAATAATCTGGTTAGACAACTTTGACTTGTTGATCAGGAAAGAAAGACAAAAAAAATACTTCGGGTGATTTACAAAAAACTTGCACCTGCTAAGGATTCTACACATTAATCGAAAGAAATCAATGAATGAAAAGCTTACTCATCAAGTTTAGTCTGGCCCAAAAATATTGTTCGACCCTTTATCGAATATTGAATACAATGATCAGGCTCTGCGGCAAGAACATGAGATCCCAGACTAAGTTCAGACACCATAATCTTGCAAGTACGTTGAATATTGACAAAGCTGTAGACTTCTGAAGTTCAAGTTTTTGCTAAAACCAGAGGCTTTGTTATAGGGCAGCACAGCAGTTGTACAGTAAAAATCCGTGTATAAGAACCTACAATTTTGCAAGTCAGCTTTATTAGGTTCTTATATATTGAGTATTTAGTTGGAAATTAAGCTGTTCAGATTCTTAAATTGATTCCTATTTAATTCAGGGCTTTTAGTATTTCTTTTGTTCAGATTGAAACTTAAAACTCATTATTTACTATCAGTTCAGAGGCACCTGAGTTCATGAGGTTTTATTCACAACAGCAGTTCGTGGAAGAATCAGAAATTTACAGAATACAATGAAAACGCTCAAAGCATTTTTAAAGTTCTTTGCAAGATGCACATATGGCAGTATCAGTCGGTAATGACAAAGCAACTGGAGTTTTGATCTAATTTGGTGATCTCTACGAATAAGACCTATTTCAAAGTTCAGACTGAATGGGTTCTTATATATTGGGGATTTAATTTCCAAATTTCGGCCTGTAAGTTCTTCTCATGGTTCTTCATCGCCGGTAGAATAGGACTTCTCGCCGCTAAAATCAAACATCTCGTCAGTAGATTCAGAATTCCGGCCGAATTCCTGACATGGGGCTATGGGCCAAACCATTTGATTGGAAAGGATTGCTATCAATAGTTTGAATTTAGCATTCTTGGAGAACCCACCTTGTTCAATAGAAAAAGAGCAGAGTAGCGAGTGATATGTGCAAGCCTGAGAGTCTCCCTCACACAGAAACAAACCTTGCATGCAAAAAGAACGTGCAAAGATCACAGGGAAAGATCATTATGCAATATTGGGAACCCGGGAAGGCACTCTCACTCACACTTGAGTTGATGGGACATGCCATTCTACAGGGTGACCTTCTATTTTTTGATACCGGTATATTTGGTATTTAATATTTCTGATATTTTGATATTTAATCCTTTTAAGGAGAGTTGCCCTTCAACAAGTTGATTTCAAGGGGCCCCCTGATAAAAACATTAATTACAATCTAAGGTATGAAGTAAAAAGCCATTAATCAAATCAAACCATGAAGCCATATTTGAGGGGCAAATCACTGATTTTTTTTCGTACACCTCCCTCGAAATCACAAAAAAATCACATACAAAAATCACAAAATCACAAAAAAATCACATACAGAAAGCACCAAAAATCACAAATCACTGAAAACGTACTGAAAAATGACACGACAAAATCACTAAAATGCACTAAAATCGCAAAAAAATCACAGAAAAAATCATGTGATTTCAAAATCACAAAAATCACGTACGCTATTTTGAGAAGTGATTTGCCCCTCGGCCATATTTACAATATCCAAGACCTATTTACAATAATACTATGCTTAAAATTTGCAATCAAAACGAAAGAAAACAGTTTCTACATTGTTTCCTTGAAACTATACAGAGAGGTTCCCTGCTTTGACTCGGCGGACAGGCTATTCCAAAGTTTTTGCACCTCTATAAGAGAAACATCTCTGGCCATTTGCTGACCTTTTTCATCGGTAGCCTCAGGTCGGTCTCCGTATCACGAAGGCTATTGATGAGCAGAACGCATTTCGGGTGAAAAGGTGGACTTGCTATATGTCCCTCTCGCGGCAAAAACGGGAGAAGGAATAAAAGCGAGAGAAATATCCAATCATATGCTTAGAAACGACAATGATACAACAGAGCGAGGCTCTGCTTTGTTCTTTAACAATGACCAACTCAAGCTCCAATGACATAGTTGACAACAACCCCGTCATTTTTAAAATGGAAGCAAGGCTCAGTAGCTCATGAATATTAATGAGCATGCTAAGTATTACAAGTCTCTCTCGCTGTTTTCCTTCTCCCGTTTTTGCAGCGAGAGAGACATGTTGCAAGTCCAGTGAAAAGGTCACACAAGTATTGCGGAGCCAGCTCATTCAGGGGCTTGAAGACCATTGTCTTAGATTCACCAGAAGCAAGTTCCTCAACGGTCTTCCATCCCAATCCTTTAATAAAAGGTCTGCTTGGGGCAGCTGCTATTCGCTATCACCCTAGGAGCACGGTTTTGAAAGCAAAAATTATGGGAAAGGGTATTTCAATTGATAAGAAATTTATGCAAGAGGAGATCATGTAGGAAAGATACCTTTAAAGATCTGTGGGAGTAATTAATCACGTACACTTCATGGCAAAAATTGTATATGCAACAGAGTATGAATTTGGGGCAGTCTTACGCAACAGCATAAATGGTGTGGGGAAGTTTTTCCACACGCCCCCGTCACTTTCCATCAATGCACTAATCAAGTACCCCCCCCTCCGTGATTAGGAGCTAACAGAACGAAGGGCAAAGTAGATTCATGGTTAGAAACCATTGTTCAGTTGCTGAGGGAGCTCCAGGAAAGACGAGCATAGCGCCTCCCTTGCGCTGAGCCTCTTTGCGTTGTCGGATGGATGATTCTGATTTGCTTCTTTTTGTATGAGACTTTTCCGTTCGGAATTCGAATTCGGATGAAAAACAAAGCCTCCGAAAGTGTCAAATTCGGATGCGAATGTTCAAAAGTGATTTCCCATTGTTCGCATCCGAACAGTGAACACTAGTTTCGGAACCGAAATCCTAAATCCGATGCGAGTGAAGTGGAAGTGGACTTGGAAATAGCCCAACAACGATTCACGAAAGGGTTGAAACAATAGGAATCTTACTGAATTTTCTTTAAAACAAAGGGATTTTTGCCAAATATGTACGAGATTTTTATAGATTGATTTATCGAGAGGAATATTGCATTTGTAAGCAAACGAGTTCAGTCTCGGCAATGTCGAGACTCTCCCTCGATCCACACGTCGATTATGTTGAGGATGAGATGGGACATTAGGGTGGTTGGGTGGTTGCGAGTACCGGACCTCATTGCAGTTAATTAGTCCTCTGTATATCTGGACGTGAGATTTCTATCAAAACCTCATGATATTGTGCGCACGAGAGTGCCGATACTCCGGCCAGAAGCCGTAGCCTGGCAGGAGCCTAGCCGGTCAAAAAGGGATCAAAAAGTAAATGAAAAAAGTGCTCTGGTGCGGGTACTAAGTGGTCAGAGCATACGGTTCCGGTCAGTTTCCGGCCAAGCGTCAACCAGTGGCCGGAGTATCGGCACAAATGCATGAACATGTGCACATTATGTAATGGCCTTCGACCCGTGCCCTGAGGCACAATGCAGTGATTCTTAGACCGACATGATACAATACTCTCCAAAGGACTTCAAATCTTCACGACACAGTCTGAACAAATAAGCAATTGTGAAAATGCTTTCGGAGAGTGGAGACCTTTGTAATGACTGTGCTGCATAAGACAAAGAGGTTTGTCAAAAGAGCAGACATTTAATATCCTTTTGATAAAGACAAACAGAGGATAACTGCAGGAGGAATGCCTCTTTCTTGCAGAGTGATTGTTTTCACCTGGTGAACTTCATGCACAGAATTGAAAACGATTATTGCAAAGCTGAGTGACTTGTCATCCTCATTGGCAAGATGAGGAATTTCCCAGCCATGCAAAGCGAAAAGAGAAACCGGAGACATTAATAAATGGAAAATGTCAGTAGAAGACAAAGAAATCTAGCCTGCGTAAGATGACTTGACCTTGTACTGCAAAAATGTACAGTTTTTGGGGCAAGGGACAAGTGAAAATAAACTGGTTTAGGGTTAACTTCCTTCGAAGCTATCCGGGGGGAAGGTACGCAACAAGGAAGAACTGGAAGAGGGTGACACAACACCATTGCCCTTAAGTTTGCAAAAAACCACACACTTTTAATAGAAGGCGAGAAAAAGGTCTTACCCATTTCTAAAAATTTTTCCCTCCAAAAGCTCAGACGATGCACACACTGCCTACACCGAAAAACTGCGGTGCCGAGGGAGGGCTAGGGAGGGCTGCAGCCCCCCCTTCAGAGCACCTATCCCCTTCGTTGGAGGAAATTTTGCCTTCTTGTCGGAGGAAATTTGGCAACGTTACATATGAAAACAGCATTCTTCAGTAATCTTAGCCCCCCTATCAAAAGCTCCAGCCCCTCGCTCGGAAGATTTCTAGTGCGACCCCTTGCTGAAAAGACCCCAGTCCAGTTGATTTTGGCTGTGAAAGCCATTCATGTAGCCACCTATTGCCTTGAATATTCCATGAGCCCAATTGCATACCATGAATAATGCTTGAAAAGACGCAGGGGCAATTAGCCATAGTGCACTTGCAGAAATTCACTTCTGAATAATTAACGAAATTTCTTAAGGAATCATCTGAATTAACAAACAGAGATGCACTGAGGAAGGCAAGGAAGGCTCATTAGGAGCATTCGAATTCATTTGGAAAATCTTAATACATGAGTCACTAATAAATTCATGGAAAAGAGTCACCAGGAAACTGCCAGAGCTTATAATTTACTCTATGAAATTTCTCATTTAACACCGTTTGTTACTTCTATTGGCATTTCAAGAATAGCAATAACTTTTGGAGGTTTTGCCCAACATACACCACAACTGGCTCCAAACCAGTTGAAGAATAAATGTATGAACCTCAGAAGACTCTCGAGTTCTTCCTCATTTTGCAGTAAATTAAAATGGGGAAAGTTAGATCCCGAAGTTCAGGTTTGGAGGTCAGGGTCCTCTTGCAACTCTGCATACAAGATGCTTATATTTCAAAAATGGGTATCGTGAATATTTGTACGATTCGGTCGCATCGAATGACTCAAAGATGGGGCTCTTGTGAACCCTGATGACTTGTTTCCTTGTAAGCTGGGCAGCACAGTAATTACAACAAATTACACCAGCTACAATAACTCAGGCAGGGCAGCACTTCCTGTAACCTAGTTATGTTCTTTTGATTGCTTTATTTTCATTTGCCAATCTTTGCTTAGACATTTTGCATTCTGAACGCCAATTCTAAAAATTCCAACAATATTTTGATGCATGTACATAAATAAGCCTATCCATCATTATTTGTCAAACACTTTATATTGGAAGTTTTCTTACCACTGAAAAGATGGCATAGGCATGTTTCATGTACATTTTCTCCATCTTCCAGCACTTCCCCAGCTTTATTTCTTCCACCTTTGATGCTTTCTACCACTCTGTCTATCGATTCTCCTTCCTCTTTGGACAGATGCATCATTTTCTCATTGCAAAAAACAAACAAAGATTTGCAAATCTTCCCAAAATATCAAACGTTCGTCAACTCTTTCCGGGTTTGTGTCGAGAAAGAATGGAATGTTTTCCATGATATTTATTTGCCGGTTGCTTAATGCCTATTATCATGCCTCTTGATTCTATTGGCCGTCATTAAAACATGGAATTTGAAGTATTGGAATGGAATGGAATTGAATGGAATAATGAAACACACGTATTGCTTGTAAGAAGCTGCTTTTAAGAAATAAGAAACTCAGCTCCCAGATTGCCAAAAATTAAGAAACTCTAGTACTGGGAGAATATAACTCAAGAAACTATTTATTTTGACAAGGGAATTCTTCAACATCTTTTCACCTATTTTCATTTGTTCCCTGCATATTAATTGGCAGGTACTTGAGTAACAGAAACATTGGAAAAGCTTAAAAAACATTGTTTTAACTGTTCTCGAGGGAATAGAAATTGAACACGAAGACTTATGAAATGTTTAAGAACCTCGTAAGAAACTAGGAAACTTTCAGTGCTGGCCCAATTTCTTGGTTTCTAATAAAACATACGTGAGCTGAGTTTGAACAATATTGAATACTGCAATACTCGAATTATTCTATTAGCAAGATAGACAATTATTATTGCTAGAGAAGTGAATAATGTCACAAATATGGCCACTCCACTCCCTGTTTGTCGGTGACTGTTGTGAACAGCATTCCAGCATTCCAGCGTTCCAGTCACGTTCCGTTATTCCTAACGTATTCAAGACGCACGTCTTCTCTCATTCCGTTGTTTTCATTTTCATTTCATTATTTCCATTTTATTTCATTTTTTATGCACGGAATGCATAGCCTGTGTTCCAGACCCCATTCGTAACTCTTGAGGCTAAGAATGTACGGTTGACCGATTGAATCAAATTTTTGGTTGAATCAACGGTTGAATGTTGAATCAAAAATTTTCCCAGCAGAATCATAAATGCATAACTTCCAAAGATGTATGTCCCGATGAAGGCCCCAAATTTGGATCCGTGGCGTAGTAGCCGGGGGCGGGGGCACAGGGACGTGAGAAGATGAGGGCGCGGAAGGGGCCTAGCATTTTGAGGCGGCGCCAAATGACTGAAAGCTCGATTCACACTAAATAACGTTGGGATGCACAAATGCGACTGAAAAAAGCATGGGAGATATTTTGCCTCAATCATAGATTTAGGGCCTTTGAGGATGTTTTGATGCAATTAGATATGTACTGTTCGATAAGGACATGTAGCACACTAGCTCACCAGGTGAGCAGAAACACATTTGGTATGTCTTTGCAGTGGCGTGGTGGCTCAACATTGGCTGGGGGGCACAATCAGTTTTGGCACCCCCTAGAAAACTGGGACTGTTCTACAATGTGTCATTGTTATTCAAAGGTGGTTCATTCTAACTATGATTTGAAATTGAATAGCTTTGCTTCTTTTATGATCCAGTTGGAAAGGAAAGGAAAAAGTTTAGGCTGGGCCTAAATCTAATCGCGAGGAGCGAGCGAAAAGCTTTGAGACCATGTACTTCATATCGTTGGGAAATACTCCATCTGTGAAGGATTTACGATTTAATTGTGAAAAAAAGACTTTGAAATTATAAGGCCTCTCGGGGAAAATTTTTAAAACAGAGTATCAAACTCTCGAAGACTAATGAAGTAATCTAATAAACTGAAACGATTTTCCTTTCGTACTTCTTTGGATAGTTAGCGACAACAGACATTCACGTTTATGCCTAAAAACTCTTGATATTCTTCACATGCAACTGAACGTAGTCATCTGGATTCACTTTCCGTCTGACAGATCTGCGATTCTAAACCTCCACCAAGAAAAAAGGTACTCTCAAGTAAATTTTCAGGAAGAAGCGTTCAAATAAGTAAAAATGGTATCGAGGTCCTGCACCCTATCCTGGATACTGGCGGCCTTTGCATTTTCCATTCTATGATTCTACATCCCATGGGCATTCTTATGTTGATTTTACAAGGAAAAAAATGGCCGAAGATCTTTGTGGTTGTCTTTTTCTGGCTTGGTGTGATTTAAAGCTTAGTTCAAACTGGAATTAATCGCCTTAGAATTTGGATAAAAAGTGCGCTCTCCAAACACATTTTGAATGTGTTTCTGGTGAGCTATTAGTGTGCTACAATGTCCTTATCGAACTGTTCACTTTCTACTTCCATCAAAACATCTTCAAAGGCCCGAAGTTGACGGTCGAGGCAAAAATCTCCTATACTTTTTTCTGCCCCTAATTCCAGGGTGAACCAGGGTGAACTAAGCCCTGACGGTGAACTAAGCTTTGAACCAAGGCAAGCCAGAAAAACATATTCACAAAGATCTTCCGCGATTTGTTCCTTGTCAAATCAACATGAGGAAGCACGTTGGATGTTGGATCATAGAATTTGAAATTTGAAAGATTTGAAACTCTGGTGAGACAGAGCCATAACAACCTGGGTACCAGACTCTCTCTAAAAGAAAATTTTCCTTTAGAGAGAGTCTGGTACCCAGGGTAGAGCCATAAGTACTAAAACATGAAAATTGGCACGAGTGATTATTATTATTTATTATTATTCATTTATTTATTGTTGTATACTAAAAGATAGCTACAGTAGTAATTAATTCCAACTCGAGTGACAAAACATGGTGAGGAAAACAAGATGGCGCCCTTTTTGTTTGTTTTTGTTACATGGTGAAGTGCTGATGTCAGTAAATGTTGCTTAAATTAGGTGTAAGACCACGTGGAATTTTTTTGCGTCATATCTCTTAATTGATGGAAAATATTGATATAAAATTGAAATATAGACGGATCATATGCCTTGCTAGAAAGATGAAATGCCTGCAAATTCTTGTCGGCCCCTTGGCTAAAAAGAAAAGAAATCAAATCAAATCCCACTGGTCAAATTTGCTGTTCCTCAATGCAGTAGGCAGTAAGCATTAAACAAAGTCCAAACAGCGCAGGCATATCTGATCCAGAAGCTGAAACCACTTCCTTGACGCCACATCAGGGTTCAGATGAATTTGGAATGGCATTAAATATCTGTACTTATGGGCTTGGCCGGAGTCAAGGACACATACCTTGAAAAAACAAATGCTTACAACCAACGAAAATACATGACTACATAACTACAAGTAAATATTTTTAAAAGCAGAGGCTTACGACCTACATAAATACAAGATATTAGTAAGCTAAAAATCCAAGTAAATTGCTAAGAAATATTGCATAAATAAAAGACCTTAGATACGGCCGATCATCCATAAAATTATGCAGACGATAGCATGCGTCTACATTGCAGTAATAATCCTTGCGAAGCTTGGCAAAATTTCAAATTTTCAGTTCTCCCTTCCTGTCATGAAGTCAAGATAGGAATAAACTCAGTTTACAACCAAATTTGATTCGACACAAATGTTGCAAATTTCTAGCAAGAAATTTACAACATATCTATTTGTTGCCATAAAAGTACCAAACTATTCCATGCGTTCCCAAGAGCCATGTAAGTTTCAGTATTTAACTCCTTATCATATCGAGGCAAAAGACATTCAAAATTCATTTCAAAAGAATTTAAGATATTGTAAAAATGGTCTCTTGAATGGACGGAATCCTAGCATAAGTAGCATGATTATACTTCCATAGAAGACCTCAATTCATTTCCAATATCAAAATTTCTCATACCACAAATACAAATTTCTTGAAAGGTTTGCCATGTAAATCCAATCTTCCAGTTGAGCATCACAATACCGGAATGAATCAAACAGAAGCGGCTAAAAGCTAGATCCCTGCGTAACACTACATGCGTAACTATGCTTGTCAATGCTGGCCAATTCGCCTTCTGTCTCGTCAATCATTTGTTTGGTTTTCTTTGTATCCTTATGCTCTGATCCTAAGACCTTTAATTTCCTCTCATACAAGCCTTGCAGAAGATTCAAAGCTTCTTCCTTTTTCCCTTCTGCCTTGAGACAAACAATGATATTGGACAATGTTGACATAGAATGTGGATGATTCTCCCCTAACTTCTTTACTTGCATGGCATAGATGTTGTCTAATAGCTCATGAGCCATTTTAAATTTGTGTTGCTTCATCATTACTTCGGCGAGTTTATTCCCAGCATGTAACCTTCTCGGGTGGTCTTCCCCATCTTGTATCCTTCGTTGCTCATAGAACAGTTCGTAGTAATTCTCGGCATCTAGGTATCTCCCTAACAGCTGTAGAGCATGCCCAATTCCATACATTACCGTATAGATATCTCTGTAGGAGTAGAGCTCCACATTATCACCAGCAACTTTGGTCTCACTATTCTTCATTGCTTCCTGCTTTTTGCGATAAACATCTTCAAATATTTCTAATGAAACCTACAAAAAACAACAGTTGAGTGGAATGCAGAACGTGATAAAATTATATGGATAGAATGGAAAAACAGCGAGGAGATTTGTCAATTAACTCTTCCCTCTGATGCAAGATTATCTCCTCTTAACACCGTTTGACCAAAACGTTCTTCGCCCCTACCACAATTTCTAGAATAGCTCAACCGCTACTGCAAATTTGGGCCTGCAGTTTCTCTAGTCTTACAAAAATTTAATTGGCCATCAAATCTTACGAATTTGATGGTCCATTGTTGTATCACGTGACCTCCAGGTGCCCTTATCTGGCGGCAGGTCACAAAGAAAATGCTGAAATCCTCGCTAAATCTTTGCTGCTAGCGCAAATGGTATAGTTATGCACGATATGCTTCTTCTTAGAGGATTGAAAAAGTCTTCTTCTCCCAAGTATGAACACAGGAGGATTCCATTCTCCCTTGAGGATAAACTGCATGGATGCATCCAAGTGTCATATTGCTAGGAAGGAGAACAAAGGGGTATCTTGCTTGTTGCTTTCACTTGTTTTCGCAGATTTCCGAAAGTAAATTTCTGCTGAAAATTTCCCAATTCGATGGGAAGGGCCTGGTGGGACAGATCAGGAATAATACACGGCAGTCTTCAATATCATTGCTTTGACATTCAGGGCACACCATTTTTCCAACGACCAGGCAATTTTAACTTTGAAAACTGGAGAAGTTGGAAAACCTTTTGCATTTCTCAAACGTGGCTATTTTGATTGCTCATCTGTGTTTTGATTATAGGGGAGGAGCTTTCATAGACTTTGTTGATAAAAAATAGATTTTCTATGAGTTTAAGGTCAAACGTGAAAGAGACAAGAATGCCAGAGTTGCATAAATTTACAATTTACCTGCAGAATGGAAAGGTGGGTTGGAAATGATGCATTCTGTGGAAAGTATTTGCCGTTTTTGGTGCAAAATTTTCCATATTATTTTAGATGGCAAAAAATGCCATACGTGGGACACTATAAAAAAGATACTTTTCTGAAATTACAGCAAGCTGGGCTTATCACAATTTATACCTTTATTTCATTGTACCATCTGCGGCATTATGAACTTCTCAGGCAGTTGCTGTAACACTAAGAATTTTGCGCAAGAATTTGGCAATGGTATTTTCATAAAATTGATATCATAAAGTAAGCATGTAAGCAAAATATACATTTATGAAAACACCTGTTTTCAACTATTATTTAGTCTCATTTTAGTGAGCGGTAACTGGGACTCACTGTTATCAGTCTAAATTCTACCATAAGGTAGCAGTACATGTGATATATTAATGGAATGAGTAGCTATTTCATTTCTACGACTGAACTCTGTCTGAATTGTCCTGCTAGATATAAGACAGGTCAAGACTGCCTAAAACGAACTTAAATGCAAAATCAGATCCCTATCTTAATTTGCACAAGAAATGTAGTTTATTTCCCCTTTTTGACCCATTTATTTAGGACTTCAAGTTTTTAAATTAGCAGTCATCATGTTTTGAAGTCCTATTTCCTCATGACCCCTAAAGGCGGGTTTCCACTTGTGCGAATGTGGTCGCGCGAACTGTGCGACCGTTCGAAGGCAGTCGCGCGAGCCAGTCGCACGACTGTGCGACCAATGCCCTGAGCATGCGTATTAAGTAATCATTGCAGAATCAAAGCAATTGATTGGCTCTGCTCTTCCTGGTCGCAAAAAAGTTGAAGTCAATCCAACTTCCAAAATCAGTCGCGCGATAGCCAAAGACTGGGGAATCTTCGTCATTGAAACAAACTACGCATGCTCAGACCACTGGTCGCGCGATCGCACGACCAAATTTGCACAAGTGGAAACCCGCCTTAAGTTGCGCTCATTATGCCCCAAGGACGCTAGCCAAAATCATAACTTTCAAAGGCGATGTGGCCTTTTTCGAAGAAATGAAAAATCGCAGTAACACTGGTGCTTTTTCAAACTGTCAGCAGAAAGGACTGTGTTAGTGAAGCCGGCAGAAACATAGACTTGGTAAGCCAATGTATAAAGAACGGATGGTGAAGAACCTCTGAAAGCTGCCTTGAAACATGCCCATACCTCAGCCATCGCAGGAAAAATGCAATATTCAATGGCAGTCAAAAGATCCACAATTGTTAATTCAGTAGAAAATATTGCTTTTCTGCAATTGTTCGAAGTTTCATTAAATACTATAAAGTAGCAATACGATTAAAGGGCACATGGTCAAAAGACCCTTTTACTGAGATTCTAAATTAATTCTTGCCTCAAGGATCTTGTAAATCCGCTAAAAATTCATGGAGTTGCAAGCCTTTGAAGTTCAAGTTTGTGCGAAAACTGAAACCAGAGGCCTCGAAATGGCATTTTTGGTAAATATCTCATCAACCATCGACCATCGTTTCTGATATTTCTCAATTGTTTAAGGGCGAACCAAATGGAATTTGAACAGGTTTTCGATAACCTAACTTTCAAGAATATGAATGCTTTGAGGAAACAGATTTAGTCCCTCGTTGATTATGTTTAGAGCCACCGTTTTTGGACATATGCAATGTTAAGCAAATTTTGACAATTATCGCAAGGATCAAATCACTTTGGAAGTCCCATTTGGTTTGCTCTGATATCAACGTGAGGTATGACATTAGACAAGCTTCTTTTACCTCCGTCTTTGTTTTGCATCACAAGTAATCTGGGGGTCTCTAGTTTCAGCAATTGCACACTTTTGACCTTTGAAAGCTCGCAGCTCAGTGAATTTTCAACCGATTTGCAAGATTCTGGTCTCTAAAATCACTTCATAATCTTAGGGACAGGGTTATCTTCCCATAATTCTGTTCATGTTATCGTTATTCTTTAATATTCAATCAAACGTCAAACAACTTTTTGAGACACCCTGTAGAAATTGCGCAAAATGGCGTCATCAAGCAACACGATAAGATAAGGAAGTGTTTGCATACAAAAGCTTTTTGAAATGATAAATCAAGAGTGTAAGGCCCAAGGAACAAAATATCAAGTATGTGCCAAATTTTGGGATTTGTTGCAGGGAGCTAGAGGGTTCAAAGCTACGACCTTTTACGCATACATGCACAGTTTCTCCTCTTTCGTGTTACTATGGTTCTTAGGAAGAAGCTTTGAAAACACTTTCCATGGAATGGTGACACAACACATTTACAAAAAAAGAATGTAAGAAATCTGTCTCAAGTTCGTTTTCAGAAGAAATTTTCAACAGCATGAAATTACTATGCAAAATACGTTTATTCCTTGTTTGTTTATGTACCCACATTGAAGGTGTTGTGGCGCCGTGGTGTAATCCCCTGACATTGCAGCCAGAACAGTCAGGCGGAGTGGGTTCGAGTCCCGGTAGGGCCCCACCACTAGAGCGTCATGACAAGGGGTCGCGGACTCGATTAGGTCTGCTCTATTTCTGCGATCCCAGCGCTTGGCGCTGAAAAACGCAACTTCACCTTCACCTTCACCTCCACATTTTGATCTGACTTTTTTCTTTACATTCAGAAAAAATTTTACAATATTAGGTAAATTCTTCTATACTTTCTAAATTCTATACTTTTTAATACAATACTTTCTAATACGACACTATGGGGACAACACCAAGAGGAGTAAAAGACACCACTACCCCATGGTTACATGAAAACAAAACGACAACGATACAAGAAACTTTGCGCAAAGAAGTAACGGGGGCACAAAGACATAGACGAACAAATAAAAGTAAATGCGTCATTAAGCTATGAGAGTTAAGGTAGCTTGTAACCAAGTAATTGAAAATCAAAAAGTTTTAAAAAATTGCTTACTTGGTTGCAACTCTCAAGCTACCCCACTATCACGCAATAGACCTTTTAGCTATTCTGAAAACGAATGTGGATCGAACGATATTTCATTACAATTTGTAGAATTTTCGAACGTGCACAATTGCAATCGAAGCTCTAACGCCACTCTATCGAACCTCGCGTATAAAATTGTATAAAAATATCGCTCGATCCAGGCTCTTTTGTAGAATAGCTAAAAGGTCTATTGCAAACAGAATATTAAAAACATGGAGAGTTGGTACGGGGGTATTCGTACGGAAATGGATAGATTAACCAAAGCGTTCTGTTTCCAGAATAAACTTAATTGTTAAAGGTGATCTGAAGCGAAATTTTTTATCGATGCAAATTAATGGCAGTATCGAATGATACGGATTTCTGTTTAAATTTCTTTGATATCCCATTTTCTCTTCAAGTTATCCACTGATATTAAGTTTCAGTGATGACGTCATTTTGTTTGCAAATTACTGGGATGATATGTTGAAATATAGCAGCATCTGATCTTTGAAAGATTACAGTTGTCGATGACAGTTGAATTGAGCTCAATAAATGTAAGAGAAATGGTCTCATGGACTGATGTGATGTTTAGAAAGACATATCAATCGCAGAGAAACTTCTTTGAGTCAATTTCGTCTTTGAAACATAGCCAGCGTCATAGGCTTTCTTTACTTTTTGCAAACAAAATAACGTCATCAGCCAATCATACAAAATAGTGGATAACTCGAAAATGAAACAAGAAATCACAAAATTATAAACGACACTCTTCATCGTTTAAAAGTGGAATTCATTTTCATCAATAAAAATGTTCGCTTCAGACCACCTTTAAGTGCATTGACCTTTTACTTGTAGCAGACCAGAGTAGCCATATTGCATCACTAACCTGAGGTCGCTCCAAGTCGATATTAAGAAATGCCAGATCGATTTCTGCAGCAAGTGTATCACAGTGCAACTCCCCCAATGTCTCACGGTACTTGACAATAGCATCCTGGTATACAGTTAATGCTTCATTGTGCTTACCAATACAATGCAATGACCTGTAGAAGCAATCGAACAGATGTTCAGTCTTACCAGCATGGCATAAATAAATTGAGACAATCCTATTAATAATGAAACATGTAAATTACATTCCTAAAAAACTTCAAGAGCAAAATCTGATATAGCCTGCATGCAGACTCGACTGGTTTACCGAAATCAATATATTTTCATATATATTTCACATTTCATATATGTTTCATATTTGAATCTTTTTAGGAGGGTAGCCCTTTGGCAGAAGCCGTTTTTCAAGGGGCCCTCCATTAAAAATTTAGATACTATAAATAATCAAAATACATCACAACTAAAATCAGAAACCATAATCTAAAAGCCTATTTACAATTATACAATATATACAATAAACAAAGAAATTAGCCCTTTACAGTTTTCTTAAAACCATCCAGGGAGGATGCTGTTTTTGACTCAGCAGGGAGGCTATTCCATATTTTAGCTCCTCGGTACGAAAAACATTTTTGCCCATTCGCTGACTTTTTCTTTGGCAACCTTAAATCAGTCTCAGTGTTCCGGAGGTTGTGGGAGGAGCATGCTGAGGAAGGAGCATGCATGCTGGGAGGAGCATGCATGGGCGGAGCATGGGAGGAGGAACAGGTGAATACACCACTTTAATTAAGCAGCCTCGTTTTGGAAATTTGTCAAAATCTCTTCCTATTGTTAATATGAAAATTTCGATCCCAGATTCGGATTTGGCACCCATACTTTAGTCTGGTTACATGCTTTTAAAGTGCTGACAATTTTGATGTTGATTTTATAACAATGTAAAGTTCAAAGATTTATAAGGGATTTGACCGTGAAAAGTCGTTTGGGGTGAAACTTTACACCCCAAGTCATTTTCACGGTCAAATCCCTTATAGATTTTCAACCATAAAATTAACACTACAACCGCTAACAACACGAAAACTTATGGTTCGACTAAAGTTTGGCTGCTAAATCCGAATTTGGGGTCTAAAATGTCATATGAAAGAATTTTGAATAATTTCCAAAACGAGGCTGTTCATTAAAGTGGTGTATTGAGTTGAGTGGAAAATTGAAAATTCAATCCTACAAATTTTCAATTTTCCATTCAACTTCAATTTTCCACAAAAAAATTTCAATCTTCCTGCACGGACGCTAAATCGCATAAGGCTCTCAGAAATCAACACTTAACGATAACCGCCTTCTGCTTTGAATAGCTCAAATGCTTGGTTATTGTTTGAGATGCTGCATCGTCGCTTTAAGAAGTGACTACCACCCTAAAAACAGATTCAAAGAAAACTATAAATTCGTTATTCCTCATTTTGAGGGAAATAATGACCATCGATTCCCCAATCAACGGTTTGCAAGTTTGCGAGAGCTTAAGGAAGAGATTGAATTGAAAACATCCTCGAACATCTGGCGTTATCTTCACAACGATAGCCTAAATCGGCTAAGGTTTGTTTCACCAGTTTCAAGTCATGTGACCGCACTCTTGGGAGGTTTTAGTATTATGCTACTTTTTGGACTCATTGCGCAACTTTGTATTGTACGAAACAGGGAGATAAAGTCTATATCTCCCTAGTACGAAACATGTTAGAGAAATTAAAATATGTTTTGTTAAGACACTGATCACATGACTTGAAATAGCTGTAAACCGATTTTGTCTATTGACCTCTGTTCCTAATTCACATTTTGTCCTCCCAACAAACTTTCGACTTCAGCATTTTTCACAAAAATTCTACACATAGACTGGAAAGTGAGGGAATTGTCATAGAATTGAATGAATTTCCACATTTTGCAACTGTTCTTTCGAACAGTTTTCATACTTTACACTGACCCAGCAACATTTCAAAAGATAGCTGGGCGTTTTAGAAAAAAAGCTGATTTCTTGTTTGTATTCAGAACTCCAGTTAACTCATGAGGTTTTTGTTAGGTCACCAGGTAAACTGTAAAGGGAATGGGAAGCCTGGGAAATCAAAAGATCACCATATATTTTTAAGTCGCTTTTCGGAGGGTATTGATTTCCCAGACTACTTGCGAAACATATTTCAAAAGATATCTGAAGCTACTAACCGTCAGCTGAGGAACTCTAACACTGACCTTAGATTACCATTATTGAGAACATCAACTGGTCAGAAATCGTTTGCTTACAAAGGGGCTAAGGTCTGGAGTGACCTAGATAGTGTTGTCAAAGCGTCCACATCTTTCTCCTCTTTTCGAAGAAATTATAAAGCCAAACTATGACTCAAATCATTTTCCTTTCCTTTTTGTCTTAGATTATTGTAAATAGGGTTATATTGTATATTTAAATTATTATTAGGTTTTATTTTAGCATGACTCCCTGTAAAGCAGTATTATTCTGAGTGGATTACCATGGATAAAAAAGTTAAAATGAAATGAAATGAAATTCATAGTTCAAAATGACCAGACAGCATCTCAAAAGATGTTTGAACCCGACAGCTACGTGCTTATACCTAGATTGTGTTTATAAAGTTTGCTTTCTGGGAGTCAGACGGGATGTAGTTCTGGAGGTTTTTTTGGGTCACCCGGTACTCGTTTATTAGATATAAATTCAAATCTTCTGTTATAGTTAAGATGCGTTTCTTCTAATAAAAAACACTGGTATGATAAGGGCAGATTTTTTAATACAATAGCATCAGTTGCTTTGGTTCACACCTCCATTCAAAGCGACTAGAGAATGCAGACAAAAGAAATTCTCTCAATCAGTAAATAAAAGCAAACAGAGCCTCAAAGATGCCCTGAACCAGCATGCAAAGTTATGTGCTTAAGAAGAAAGGAAAATAAAGTTCTGTCTCGCAGATTTTTTTTAGTTGATTCAGGAGCTGAAGATTAACTGTTTACAACTGAGCAAAAAATAGGCAGGAATTGTAATGGCCTCTGCTCGGCTTCTGAATCACGTTAATCCACCAGAGAGAACTTTAGATTTACCCTTCTTCTTTTCATCTTAAGCACATAACTTCTATTAAAACCACCCTTTGCCCGCACCAAGCGAGAGTTTGCCGTACTGGTTTCAGGGCAACTTTGCGCCTATGTTTGTTTTGCATTACTGGTTGACAGAAATTCTTTTGCCTACATTCGCTTTGCATTGAGGTGTGAACCAAAGCAACTGATGCTATTGCATTACACAATCTGCCCTTGTTCACTGGTATGATAAACAAACACACCTTGCTTTGTCGAATAACAAGGCCAAGGTAGAGTGGTGCTTTTCACCCATTTTCTCCTTCATAAGGGTATGCTGCTGTTCGACATATTCCAAGCTCTCTGAATACCTTCCTTGATATAATAACGCATCCACAATTTTCACTGGAAGGTAGCAAAACGTCTTTCGCAATTCTTCATCACGGCTTCCAGAACCCCAAACGAGCATGGCGTGATACGCAAATTGTTTGTCATTTTTATAATTGCTGTATCCGCCACGAACAAGTTTTTGCATTTGCCCTAAAGCCTTCTCCAGGTATAACTTTGATTCCTGAGGGTCCAGCCTAAGAAGCATAACTTTCTGCACCTGTCAAAGTAGATTGGAAAGAGCAAATCAAGACAGTTACCAAGGTCTCCAGGGCGATCGGCTTTTCAATACATGCTAAATCCTTTTCTGGGGTGTTTTTCCTCATATAAACAGGGCCTAAAGAGATAAATTACCAGGTTCTAACTCGTTTTTTTCTGGTTTCCGGTGTTGAAGTAATTTGAAACTAGAATTCGTAAGCCCTCATGATCTGCTTGCACCGTGATCTGTTTGCACTCAAATAGAACTTCAAGAGGCTATTTTGATCTCTATGATAGACTTTGACTCAAACAAAATACGAGGAAAGTTCAGTTTAACTCTGTCCTAGGTATGAAGAAAGTTGCAGGTGTCCTAGAAAAAGTATACAGAATCAGTTGGATCAAGAAATTTTCCATTCCAAAAGGCAAAAAAGCTCTGGTTTGGCGGTGGACGCCAAATTGAGTTTTAAAGGTAAACAAGCATTCCTCGTCGCAACAATACCAACAAATGAATTATCTACCAGGTGAGCCAGAAAAAATGTTCCCATTTTTGAAAATTCACAGCATCAAGAGTACTTCAAAGATTTTGAATTAAATTCTAGTCAAAAGACAAAAGACTGAAGCATTTTTTGTGATTTTTCTCCCCTTTTTACGAGCACTGGAAATATAGGTAAATTCAACTTTACAAACATTTCATTGTTGCAAAATGACTGAAAAGGGCCTAAAACATTGATCAAATCATAATAAACTCTTCACCCATCTCATGGATGAGAGCTATCCACTACACATTTTTGCCATGGAACTGAAAATCTATGGTATTCGTTTGAAAGTTGATGTCTTATAACTCTCGGGAGAGGTAATATTTTTGCAATCGGGACACTGTCAAGGATTAGTACGGCGGATTTCTGCACGAGCGTTTACGCGCTCAAAAAAGATTGCGCAATGTGAATGCAGCCTACCGCGTCTCGAACCCACTCCACCTGACTGTTCTAGCTGCAATGTCTAGCCTACTGGCGTCAAAAAATGAATTCAACTCAACGGAAATAGTAGGGGATGCACGCAGGCTAGTATACAGTAAACAACATGCAATATACAGTAAAAGATAATATACAGTAATACCCCGCAAACAAGAACATATTTTCTAAAATACAGACTGACAAGGTTCTTAAAAATATGGTCTTTATAATATAGTACATGTTTGATATATTTGGGGAGGGACAATTGCGTTTCAAACATTGGAGGATACGGTATTTGTTGCTGACAAGCAATTTATTTCACACGGCTCAATGAAAATTATTTAAGACTCTCAATGGCTCAAAGCTTATCTCCGAAAATTGTTTGAGAATTCAATTATCAAACTCGGGGAGTTTGCACACACCGATACAATAATGTTTTCACTACTAACACATCGGAACATTAAAATAAATCGGTCTGTTATAGGTATCGGTTCTAATATTTCGGTGTCTTTTTCGGCAAAATCAGTCTGTAGGTTCTCATTTTGCCAACAAGAACAGATTTTCTAATTTTCAACAGTTGCTTTGGGTCAAACCCTAATTAAAAGCGATTAGCGAATGCAGACAAAAGAAATTCTCTCAACCGGCAATTCGAAACAAACATAGCCGCAAAGTTGCCCTGATACCGGCACGGCAAACTCTCACTTGGTGCGGGCGAAGGGTGGCTTTTAAAAGAAGTTAAGTGCTTATTACGAAATAAGAAGGGTCAATCTAAAGTTCTTTCTGGCGGATTTTGTTTACGCAATTCAGAAGTCGAGCAGAAGGCATTACAATTCTTGCATATGTAGCACTTAAATGTTACCAGTTACTCCCCAGCTTCTAAATCACGTTAACAAAATCCACCACATAGAACTTTAGACTTACCCTTCATATAGCATACTATGCACATAACTTCTCCTAAAAACCACACTTCGCCCGCACCAAATGAGAGCTTGCCGTGCTGGTTTCAGGGCAAATTTGCGGCTTTGTTTGTTTTGAGATACCGGTTGAGAGGATTTCTTTTGTCGGTATTCGCTGATCGCTGTGAATTGAGGTGTGAACCAAAGTAACTGATGCAATTGTGTTACAAAATCTGCGCTTGTTCATTTTGCTATGTTCTTGTTTGAGGGGTTCTACCGTAACGATATACGTACCAAACGGTGAATGTTAAACATGACTTCCTTGCTCTCATCGACATCCACACCTAATTCGATCATTTTTGTTCTCCGAATAAGACAGTACTGTTCTAACAATTCTAACGCATCCCATAAAATATCTTCATCATCATTGGCAAATTTTAGGAAAGTGTTGAACGGGATATTCTCAGCATGAAGATAGCAGACGATTCCAAGTATATCCATAATTAGCGCGTAGTTGTTCTCTTTCTTCAACCGATCAAACGTCACCTGCCATGTTACGAAGACAGTTTTCGTGTATTCATTATCCGGAATGGAGAAGTCTAGAATTTCTGTCGTTTTCTTATCGAAAGCCGCAATGTAGTCGATGATCGTAAATTTTCTCCTCCTATTGTATTTCTTTATATATGCAATAGCCTGCTGTAGAGCCAAAGGAAAGCAATGCAGGAGTTTGCAAAGCTTTTTTGCGTCACTCTCTTCCAACTTGAATTTAACTTTGTCTTTTAGACTGTCCATGACAAGCCTTACAGCGTCAATTTCTTCTAGCATTTCTAATCCCACGTTCGTAACATTCTCTCCCCAGTCTTGATTTTGTGATGTCAGTATGATGCTAGGAAGGCTGGAAGATGGGCTAACCATTGGAAGGAATGGCTTCGTTGTAACTAAAGTTTCTGCATTGTCGAAAATGAATAAGGCTTTGCGGTCATGGAAATAATCATAGACACGGGCTACTATTGCGGAAATGTCCTTGCATTTCGTATCGCCCGAAACATCCACCCCAAGGTATTGAGCTAAGCCCGTGAATGAATTAGCCATTGACGAGGAATCCTCAGCATTTATCCAAATAACGTTGCTATCAAAATTAGTAGGCCCTTTTTCGTGCGCATACTTCTTTGCCAATTCGCTTTTTCCGATACCGCCCAAGCCTGTCACTGCTGATATGTTGTCAGATATAAGGCAGCAGCGTAAGGCACTGTTCATAACGTTTTGATGAAGTAGTTCCAGTTCCCTCACTCTTCCTGTAAATGAGGACACAGGCTTTGGAACCTTCCACCAAACATGTCTGAGACCCTCGATACTTGCTGAAAAAAAGTATCGTTGCATTACGGCATCTGTTTGAAATAAACTAATTTTCATTGTAACATTACGAGCATCTAATAGGGGAAGCTCTTACGCCCTTGCACCCCCATAAAAAGGCTTGATTTCCCCAAGTGTTTTGAACTTCCCAAAGATTTATTTCATATTTAGAACACAAATATTACGAGAACGACTTAGTCAAGAAGAAATCTGATCTAAGAACGCCACATTGTTACGAACAACCTACTGGAAGAACAATTATTCGGTACTCAAACTCGTATTTCCAAAATACCATATCTGAATGGAACTTACTGGATAATAAGGTAAGAAATTCTCCTTCGATCTCCCAGTTTAAAAAGAATCTGCTTGCTATCATACGGCCAAGTACAAATCCTACCTACAACATTCGTGACATCCTGGGTATCAAACTTCTAACCAAGCTTAGGGTTGATTTTATTGCATTAAATGGGCATAGATTTAAGCATAGCTTCGCTTGCTTATGTCCAATGTGTGTCTGCGGCACTGGTACAGAGGACGATGAGCATTTTCTCCTGCACTGAGCTCTATAAAGCATATTGCGCCCAAATCTCTTTGACCAGCCCTACGTAAGATATCGATGGATTCAATATTGCCATTGGCTTAAAACTATTTGGAGACGGCAAGACTTTAGTTTTCTCGGTAAAAGAGTATGAAATAATGCATTTGATAACCTCATTATGACCTTGTCTAAGACAATTACATTTAAGATTTTTCATTGTCTTTCATGTCTACAATAATATTAAGCAATTTTTTGCTGACATTTATGACCAAACCGAAGCTTAACAGATGAAATAACTTGATCTGGTTCAAATCATCAGTGCTGCTAGCAGCATGTTTCAAAACCAGGCGACCCTAAAAAAAGTGAAATTTGCTCATTTCAGAAACCAGTCAAAAAATCAGTGAGCGTGTGGCCGAGTGGTTAAGGCGTCTGACTCGTAAACCAAAGGTCAGAACGGCCGTAGGTTCAAATCCCACGCTGGACAGTTTGGTCGCTGTCCGTAACACTAGCCTGGGTTGACCAGAGCCATGTGAGGGAAATCTGGTAGCTGTGGCGGGTAGCTGCGGCGGACTGATGGTAAAACATCCGTGGCCCCTGCTGGAAATAAGTCTCTCAGACTTTTCCGGGCTAGCCACATTAAATATAAATACCTACCTACCTATCAGCTATACTGGCCAAAATAATTTGGTTTACGATCTGCTTACAAAAAACGTAATTTACAGATCAGCCAGCTAATCAGTGGCGTAAAGCAGCAGTGTGGGGCCCTCGGTGAAAATAGTGGTTAGGGGCCCTTATGCTTAACTATATTCGATGCAGGTTTTAGGACCAAAGTACTCATTGTTTAGAGTTTTCCTGAAAGACCAAAAGAAATAATATAATATACCATAAGCCTGCCGCCTAAGATCTAAGATATTCTTAATGATCAGTGGCACATGAAACGAAATAATTCTCTTCCTTCCCTAATAAATCCGATTAGAAACTTTCCTCAAGGATTTTTACATCATCTCTTTCCTCTTTCTTTTCTAAGGTGAGAATCAAGTGAGTTAAAACTGTCACTTTACATCATTATCATGTGCTTACTCAGAAATCATATCCAGTCTTACACTCATTTTGATAATGTTGTGAATGCTGAGACATATGCTTTCATCCAAAAACCTGTTTTTTTTCGCCAGGGGCCCCTTTGGGGTCCAAATGTTTGGGGGCCCTTAGATTTGCTCTTAAAGGTGCACACTGTGCATTATGCCACTGCAACTAATGAGATTTTGGTTATTTTTCAAACAGGAGTACTTTTGGGACACCCAGTACTTGGCATCCAATTCATGATAGCGCACAAATGTTATACCCTGCCACCAATTAAGACATAAGATAAACCACATCTCAAAATGAAAGAATCATAAGGAATTGAAAGCAAAGAGCCACCACCAACTATTTCAAGTAACCCTCCATTAATTCTTCCAACCCACCCCTACACCCATAGCTTTAAAAATGACAACTCAATAAATACATACAGCAGCCGGATTTACAGTGGATGTCAGGTGAGCATAGACAATGAAGCTGGACAAACCCCAGCCAAGAGACAATGACAAGAACAACTGCTGCTATCACTGCTCTCTCCTGAGTCCTCACTGCAGAAGATCACCCTGCCTGCGCTGTATTTTGTAACCAAAGTTTAATGCCATTTTTCTTTGCAATAGTTTGTCATTGAATTTTAAGCTCTGGCCATGCCCAAAACTGGCTACAGAAAGGCATGGATGCTTTTTGTCTTTGAGCATGAAAAAGACATGTAAAATTTAAAACACAAATGTAAATCTTGGAGTAAACTGAAAACTTGAAGAGAATCAATTCAAAGCTGGCCTGGCCCGCCAATAAAATACTGTATGTTATCTATTGTATTTGAAAATGTTGAAACAAGTAGTCTTGTTGTGTAGCAAAGGAAACAATGGGCGTGCACAAATTTTTTAGCCTATTTGGGGTGGCTACTTCAATATTCAAGTAGTGGCCTTAGCACTTTCTATATCCTTCAACTGGCTCTAGCCATGATTCATCCAAGCAACCTGGGGGGCACTACACACATTTTGGTACAAGGATGTGCCATTGGGAAGGGTATCAATCTTTACGATTCTATTATAAGGAACTGACAGTCTCAATTTTCATTATTTTGGTACACAGTAATGCACAATATCAATTTTCATGATTTTGCTGTAAAAAGCAAATAATGCCTTTCTTTATTTAATTAGTATAAAGTCATAAATTATCCTTTTTCACAAAATTGGTAAAAGGTGGTATGCATGCGTTTAGGAAAAATTGCTATAAGGATCAGATCAGTATGTTTTGAAACCACAAGACCAAAATCTGGTCAAGTGTACCTTAGGGCCAAGCACCAGCCACAGATCAGAGTATTCTAATTTCACATGAATAATTTATTTCTTCATAAAGAAGTTTATGTCAATGTAAAATAAAAAGAAAAGAAAAATAAGAAAAATAGGAAAAAGGGGAACACATAGTACAGCGGTACGTGCCAAGATGAAATTTGGTGATGAAAATTTGGTAGTGGCACTCTCCTTGAAAAAATTGATTATATACTGGGGGAGCCAGAAAAAAGTTCCCACTTTTGAAAATTTACAACACCAAGACTACTTCACAGATTTTAATCATTCAAATTCTAGTTCAAAGCCGAAAGATCAAATCAATTTTTTTAAATTTGTCTCGCTGTTCTACCAGTACTACAAATATAAGTAAATTCAACTTTATAAAACTTTCACGGTTGCAAAATGGCTGAAAAATGGCCCAAAACATTGATCAATGCATGAATGACTTATTGCACAGAATAATGAAGGAAATGCAACTTCTTATGGGTGAGGGATATCCTCTGTACATTAATTGCCATGGGATTGAAAATCTTTCATATTTGTTTGAAAATCAATGTCTGATACCTCTTGAGGGAGGTGAAACACCCAATGGCCTATTGTTTGGGTTGAATAGAGTCCTTACGATTTGATCAATGTTTTAGGCCCTTTTTCCATCATTTTGCAGCCACAAAATTTTTATAAAATTGAATTTATCAATACTTCTAGTGTTGGTAGGACAACGCGAAAAATCACAAAAATACTTTGATCTTTCAGCTTTTAACTACAATTCAAATGATTCAAATCTGTATAGTAGTCTTGGTGTTATGAATTTGCAAAAGAGGGAACTTTTTTCTGGCTAACTTGATTTATAGCTACAATAATCACTTACATTGGGGCATTATGATCCTTGCACCTTTTCCAATTGCCACAGTTCCTCCGTGCACATCAATATTTGTAGTCTCACTCTTTTCTATGTTTATTGTGGCCATTTTGTCCAGAAGAAGCTTCTGTTCACCTAAAAATACAAACATGGGACTTAGAAATCATGAGGAAAGATTCACCTATAAGAAGGGAGACAGTAAATCTTTTATAGGAAGCTGCACACAATGAACTCAGTGGTGGAGCCATGGGCCCCACACTTTCCCAAAAGATGGTTCCTGAGATTCGTACAAAAATGCAATAAAATTGGTCTCTCAGGAGGGGAAAGAGTCATATGAAGCATTTTTGTCGTGTAATTAAAAAATCCATATAATATTCTTGGCAAATACTTACTCTAAATTTTGCAAAAGGGTGTTGCCTGCATTTTCCAAGAGTTTGAAGGGTGCGGTCATGCAAAATTTTCCTGGGGCTATGTCACTTTTTGAATAACTTTTTGTCTGACTTTTTGAGTGCTGGCTCTGTCACTGAATGAACTCAGACTCTCCGATCACCGATACATTAAGAAACTCAAGAATTCTTTTCTTAATGCTCACTGCTTCATGTACCATATTCCTTTGACAGTACTTGAGTAATGTCATAGTGACTATGGTAATGTCTAAATATTGAAAAGCTTTCAAAACACTGTTTTGAAATGTTCAGGAGGGGGCACAGATCTGATAATTCTTCGAAGCTGTCAGTACTGGTTCAAAATCTGAGTTTGTTTACATAAAAAATGCTTGCATTTCATTTCATTTCCAAAAACCTAAATGAGAGAATTTCGGAATTTTCACTGCTGCTATCACATTAAAGTTACTCCTTAACACAACTGAGGGAGATGACCGTAAATACCCAATACGATTTTATTCTAATTAAGAGTGTAAAGACATGACAATATTCTGCTTTCCATCTATCGGTCTATCGTCAAGCTCATTTCTATCTCCCTTCACATTCAATGTACACAAATCAGCAAAAAAGTCGGCAATCAATCAATGACTGTGCTGTAGATTTCCCCTTTTTGTAAACAACCTTCTTGAATCTTCTTTTCATCGCGTATACAACTTTGTAATGCATGGCAAACAAACAAAAATGTAAGTACAACTTTGTAATGACTAATCGTTTATCTATTTGAAGGTAACTAACAACGATCAAATGAAGTGAGATAACATCATAAAATCTGTCAATAGGATGTCGTTTCTGCTTCTTGAGATCGTGAATGTTGTTGGACAGCTTCGTTTGGGATGGTCTTGCATGCATTCATTAAGTGAGTTTGGCCTAATTTAGGCAGAGATTTGCAAGGAGTGTAAGAAGGCTTCTTGGCCACAAAGTGAGGCAATCTTAGATGTAAATTACTGTAAATCTTACCATCAATCGTGACACTGCTTTCTGCTTTCTCCGCCATGTTGTATTTGCTTTCAACCGCACAGGGAAGAGAGAGGGGCAAAGCATGAGTAATAGAGCTAGAGCTCAGCGAATCCACCTTGTTCAGTGCTCATGGTGCTCAATGACAACTCAATGACGTCGAACAATTCGCTGCAGCTGATTGGCTTAACTTCACAAGGGTTCATGGGATAGCTCCAGTTGTAAATCTGATTGGTCGCCGCAAAGAAGTTCTCGGAAAATCCCTATCTATCAACCAATGCTATCAATGAATCATTACGTATATTAAAGGCAGTCTGTCACGCATTTGATTGGGTGATAATGACAATACGAAGAATAGGAAATTTGCAGGAATAAAAAAGTCTTATCCCAAGCCAGGTACCAACCAATTTCCCTTCATGAAATTTCGCAGCATCACGTAAGCGAGGCCAGTGAGTAGAGAGGCGAGGCTATGATGAGGCAGGGGCAGGGGTAGTTCCGGGATTTAGGCCCATGCCCATGCAATGCAGCATAAATGATCTGACGCTTGCAAGGGGAATACCAACGCCATGAATTCAAGCAGCGAAGATTCTGATTCGCCCATGATTGATGAGGAAACTGGGCTACCCATTCTTTTGCTTGGATCAAGTCAACCGGTCCCAAAACTTACTTACACTAACACTGTGCGCATTGACCCTGCTCGGAAAAGACCGAGAAGCTACCGTCGAAAGAAAGCCAAAGGAAACGAAGAAATAACCAGAGGAGAGGAAAGCAGGAGAGGTGACAATGGTGACGTCGTTGCTGAGCAAAGTGAAAATGTGCTGACACTAACCGCAACTGTTGCCACTTATGATCATGATGTTGATGATGATCTTGCAGATGATGATGATGATGATGATGATGATGATGATGATGATGATGGTGAGTTGGGCGCTATCCTAGAATCGCACACCCCTGTTAATTTTAATGCGGTTTTAGTAATACTACTTGTTTTGAGTGCTTGGACCATTCAAAAACCTGTATGGAAGTTAAATTTATGTGCACTGCACTTGTGCAGCATAGCACGAAACAACACATAATAGAAAACAAGAAGCCATGTGCAGTGCCATGCACACTCCTTCTTTCCATACTGGATTCAAAAGAGCAAGTTCCAATCATTAGGAAACCATGATCCGTGGTACATAATCACAAAACTTTTTTAATTTTCAATGGTAGCTGCATTAGACTAGACAAACCATCAGAATGCCACTTGACTTGCCACTCCCTTCTCTTGGGGCCAGTCTGCCTTTCTTGCTGATTATCTGGAAGATCTTCCCAACGCCACTTTGGCTGAAACAATAGAGTCTATTGTTGAGTTATTGTTTTTACCTGTGCATTTCCCCCCACAAGAAACAACGAGTGCAGGTTTTGGGGTATCTGTTCAGACTGCTAACATGTGTGCGGAAGATCTTCCCCGTGCAATTCCAGGAAGAACTATAGTTTATTCTTTAAAAACAATGGCCAGGCACGCATCTTCTGCACGCACTTTGCAAAGTTATCAGTCTGGGTATATGTCATCTGGTTGTTCTTACTTGACGTATAACTAAGCTACTTGCCACAATAACAAATCACGAAACTGCCATGAAGCTTTCCAAAGATATAAATTTCATGAAAAAATGTATTTATACCCAATTTTTATGTATAAATGCATGGTCCCAGCTGTGCTATTCATAGAAAATATGTAACTGAATAAATTTGAATAAGTATTACACGTACAAGTTTTTGCACTCCTACTCACCATGCTAATGAGCCTAGTCTGTAAGAAGGAAGTCATAGTTAATTTCATAAGTTGGAAGTACAATGTGTCGATATATGCAACAAATCAAGCATGAAATTAGGAAAAGCATGCAACAATCAACATAACAGACGCATGGTTATACTCGTACTTAGGGCCATGGCTGTAGGAAGCAACTCTTTGAGGGCATGACACTTCAAGGGCCCTCTTCCTTTAAGCTAAAGGGGAATTTCCTGAAAATAAAGGGACACTTCTTTGTTTATTGCAAAATCTTTGGGGGCTTGTGCCCCCAGTGCCCCCCAGTTCCTATGGCTAAGCTTGCAGTATTCTGTACCCCTAGACTAGGAATAGACAGCAATGAAATGCTCATACTTACATTTGTCCCAACAGTTACAAAGTCTTTGCTTGTGTCGCCTCATTGCTAAAATAGCACACCAAATTGCAATAAAAATTGCATTTAAGAATTTTGCAGACAGGAGTAGTTCTGAATGTATGTATATGCACTTTTTATAAAGGTACCCAATGAGTCTGATATGATGTGTTTTCAAATCTTAGCTACTTTGAGGTATTGTTGTCTGTTGTGGCTTTTATTTTATTCTTAGATCATCCAGTCAATATAGCATCTGAGTTTGAAGAATACATTGATGAATATCATGATGATGGCATGCATGCAAGCAATGATGATTCCCAACAAGTTGTGGTTAGTCTTTGAATAGTTTTTGTTTTGATTTCAAGTTTATCCCTTTTGAATTTGAAAAAGAATGACATTATGTCTGTGAAGTACATTATGTCTGTACATACTTTCAGTTGTGGACACTTAAGGGGAGGAGAGGGGGAGTACAATCATGCCCAATTTTTGCTAGAACAATGATCTTTGGTTGAAAGACAATAGAAGTAAATAATGATTTTTAACTGAAACAGAGGTTTGCCCCCATATCTGGCAAAGTGTTTACTTTTTAAAGAAATTTTGCTTTAATTTCATTATAGGTTAGCATTGAATTAAAAGATATTTATATGGTGAAGGTTTTGCAGGCAAGAGCTTTCATGATGATTGATGAAATATTCACAACTTTTTTAATCCAAGACATTGATCCAATTCAAAAAAATCTAAAGGTAAGCTTCACACTGTATGTAGTACATACCTTTTACATATTAGCACTCTCTTTGTTTGCCCAATATTAAGTTGTTAAGATTGTTTACAAGTTTTCAAAAACTGCAGAAGTCTCATCAGTTGTATGAGTTCTTAAAGATCCTCTAAGTTTCATGAGAATTCATATCATGTTAATGTGTGCAAGATCTGTGCTGTAATATAATGTTTACTGCGTCTCAGTGTTTTTGAGTCCTTTTTTTGTAAAGTATCACCACATTATCAATGACAAATCAGTAGATGCACAAATTAGTCGTTCAAATTGACTATGACATGGCATGCTAAGTACCTTTGATATTCCTATTTTGTTTCATTTCATTCATCTCTGTAATGTACAGTAGTAAGACTTATATTCAATCATAATTGCAGACTTCAGTACCTTCACTGCATATTTTATAGAAGTTAGGTTTTACTTTTCTTGGTCTCTGTTAACACAATAATTTTGGGTTGCTAAATTTCTACTTCTATCAATAGCAAGTATCTTACAGCACAGGTCCTAGGTACATTGATACTATTTCCTTATGCTAAGAATCCTATTTCATTCAAAATCATCCCAGTCTTTCATTCATTTCAAGGATTCTTGAAATCTATGCTAGAAAAATCTTCAGATCATTTGAAGTTCTTATGGGGTTGTACACAAGGCCCGCACTGTGTACATTGCATATGTATATATCAAAGGATAAATGAAGCATTGATTGATTGATTGACACTTAATACTGTAAATCTTAACAATTTAGATTCATGGTTTCCAAATAATTGAAAGGTCAATACTGATGCTGAAAAATGAAAGAAGATGGATTTTAAGCTGCTCGTGTAATGCAGGAAAGGAGAGATATGTCAAAGCACTGGGAAGAAATCTGGATGTGGACTTTGATGGTTTGTTACTTTCAAAGTTCTTTCTGTGGCTACAATTGTCAACTTAATAATTTGCTTGTGGTCTTCAGTAATCAATCAACCACTTGATGTTGTAAGGATTTTGATATGGAAAGACTTATTCTTCTTTCACTCGAACAATTCCAGTTAACAATGAGATTGATCACTTCACAAAGCCTTTTTAGCCTTTATAGACACATGAATACTGTAGGCTAAATTAGAAAAGATCTTCTTCTGATTTCGATTACGGTGTAGCCTTTGCACCATCAATGCCTGTTTTCCTGCCAAAGATCCTCAAAATAATGGTACCTTGATTAAAGATTCTCATTTTTTAAATAGAATTTTTAATAAAATAGAATTATTAATCAAGGATTTTATTTTTCATAAGAATTCGTAATAGAATATAATTCTTTCATACCTCAAAAAATCATCAACAGACTCTGAAAAATTCCTCTAAGTTCAATACATCCTTAAAGAATTCTATTGAATTTAGCTTTTATTGTGTGCAATGCATATAGGATCAAAATCCTATGTTTCTTAATGCAATTCTTTTGGAAACTCAACATCATCTCTAACACCATCTTTGACATCATCTATTTCAGAATTAAAAGGGATAATCAATTCCAAATTCTCAGAGTGCCTTCACATTGCTGTATGCTATGAGCTCATTGCGATGTTTGATTCAGTAAACAATATTGATCCATTTCAAGAAGGTTATCTCATTTTGTTATCTTCCTCTCGGCTCATAATGTAGAACTACAAAGTTTATGAGGCTCTGACCGTTAGTTTTTAAATTCTATGAATGATTTGTATATTGATAAAATGGTGGCACATGATTAAATATAGAAATTTTGTTGTGTTTCTAATTTTTGACATTCACATCGTTAAGAAAGCCCATTTGCAAGTAAGACTTTAACATTAGTTCTAAGACTCCAACCGTAGTAGTGTCTCTTTTTAGCTTGTACTATTGCTCTAGATATGGATGTTTAGTCTACCATTTCATCAGTTTTGCCCTGTTGGATTAATTAAAACATAAGTTGTGTCCGATAGCGTTTTGGTCCTTGACACAAACAAGCCCTGCACCATTCACAATGTCTCTATTTGTTACATTTTTGTCTTTCAGTATGTTTAGGTGGTTTAGGTGTTTAGGGTTCTCTGTTTTCTACTCTTTGTCGTTGATAGTCCCTTGGAGGTCTATCGGGAAGACTAAGCATTGATATTATCTTTTCCGACTAATCGATTGCTTTCTGTCTTGCAGCATTGGATAGAGATCATTGCTATGGAATGGTAATGTAGGGATTCTAACTCACATCACATACTCATCGACAAGCGTCTGATGAGGAACCGATCACCAATGTCAAGTTTGTTGTTATAGTAAAGTAAACGATTTGCAGTTGAACATGTCACTTTCATAAAGTCATGCAGTGAAACGATAAAAGTTAAACTGCACTTATGAACTCAACTTGATAGAATTCGTCTTGAATTTCTCTTAAGGCTGGTTTTCATACGTGGCATTTTATTGTGTTTCATCACATTTCATCGGAATTCTGGGTATACGGTCTCTTAGGGTTATCTCCGATATATGAAAACCAACCAAAGCAATTTATTGATTCATCTTATTTCGTCGCAGTTCATCGCAACTCTTCGCAACTGATCCCAGTGAATCAAACATTCAATTATTCACATCCGATAAATTACGATGAAATGCAAAAGATGGGATGAAGTACAACATATGAAAACCAGCGTTTAATTGTTCTGGTATGAGCAATACCAGATAAAAGTAAGAGGAACTTGAAGACAAGTATCGATTTAATGAACTGTCTTCAAAACGCAATTCCTTCTAAATGATTCATGATCAATAAACACCACTGGAAGAAATAAATGCAGCTGTGCGATCTTATGCATACTTTCTAATCATTACTATTATGTTAATTCGCAAACCAAATTTTACTACTGATTTTCCCCAATTTTCAAATGTTTACATGGATTGGCACCTCATTATCTGCAGGCCCTTGTGCCAAAGTTTGAGCCTGCTCGCATGACAAGGTCAGCTTGTGATAGATACTTATTGAAACATAACAGGACAAGTCTGAAAACAGCAGGAGATCGTACATTCAGTTATGCAGCACCAACTTTGTGGAACAAACTTCCATACTCAATTCGATCATTAGATTAACTGTGTAGTTTTAAGCAATCATTGAAGTCATACCTATTCAGGTCGTATTACTCTTAGATGTCGGATTTTAGAAAATAGAAACAATATGGTCAAAACTAAGTTTTTAAAAGTATTGATAAATTTTATCTTATGATGGAGTTTTTTTACTGAATAGTTTGATATTTTAAGTAAAGTTCTTTTATAACACCATGTAAATTAGCGATATCCTGGACTCTAGTTTTTATAGTTATGCTTTTAAGCGCCTATGAGCCCTGAGGAACTATGGCGCTGTAGAAGTGGTTATATTATTATCATTATCACTATTAGTTTTCTTTCATGAAAAGGATTTCAAGAAACATGCTGTTTTTTGGATCATGCAGTAATGGGTGTCTCTTTTCTTTAAGGACCCTCCTGAGGAAACTCTAATACAAGAGTTAGGATCGTCAGAGCATTCTTTGGTCCTGGTGAAACCACCCTACGGATCCTATGCAGTTGTGGGCATTGATCGAAAAGGGTTTGTGTGCCACAGATGCGTTGCCGGCAGGCACTCATGTTTACACATCAACTGCCTTACAGATTATCTTAGGATCAGAGAAGGCAACCTTCCAGATTTTTTGCTCGACATCGTTGCTGCACGAAATTTAATGAAGCAATCGGCCATAACCAGTCGGGCACCAACATCTATTTCTCGTGGAAGAATATCTTGGTGCACCACTCAAAGGCAAAGGAAGATTTATGCATTGTCTTCAAGCACACTGGAATATTGTTTGGCAGATGGCACGATGGCACTAAGTCCATCAGATGATGCGTGCTCAGAATGTGGAGGAGACATGACAGTCATTGTCGAATATCCAACAAGCAAGAAACGACTCTTGCTATGGGCTGACGTAATACAGGTTACAGGTAAATTTGATGTACGATCTTCAACCTTGGTGTCTCAACTTAGCTTTTTGACTTTTATTTATCAGCCAATATTTGATGTGCAAACTGAATTCACACTTGACGTGCCGTTCATGACGCATTCTAGGTAACGATGAAAGTTTGTAGTGTGGCGATGCATTTTCAGTGCAATAAAGCTGGCTTCCTTGAACTTCATCGTGTCATGTCTCATGTTACCACAAAGTAGCCTAAAGTGCAAGTCTGCTTAATGCCAATTTCCAACAAAGTTTTTGGGACCGTTGATATTTATTCATTAACAAGCATGAGGATATTGCGTCAAAAAATGGCTCGTTTCATAAATCCATATGCAGTTCCATATCCAGTTTATTAATCTTTTCATTTGTTTCTAGAGACTGGCCATATTTCAACAAAGATATCAATAGTAGGCAAATTCAAATAGAACAGTGTAGCAGGCTGTGGCCAGAAGAACTTACTACGGTATTTATTGTGTCATCAGTGTGCTCAAATTTTTTCTTTGTAGTTTTTGTAAGGAGATGTGTGAGCTGTTCTTGTGAACGAATGTACTGTGGCTCTGCAGATGGTATTCTTCACATGGGATCCTTTCTTCTTGGTCATGATGTACTGAGAGACTATTTGAACCTCTTTCTCACCGGCAGCAGGTAATCATTACTTTGGTACATGCAAGGTTATGTAATAAAATACATAAGTCAAGGAATGCTTAATCTTCTCAACAACTATGTCTTAACCTTTTGTGATCCTTGTTATGAATAAACCAAACCGCGTGTCCCAGAAAAAATGTTTCCCGATTTAAGCACCTCAAAATCAACGGAAATTTCTACTTTTTAACCGAATTCCAGGAGTACGGAGCTTGAACTCCATTAAAGGAGCCAAGAACAATCAAATTTGTTCGTTTTGTCCGTAAAAAGCACGATTTTGCTTTATTGCTCGAAGAAAAGCACACTAGGAAGGAAAAGCATAGGTCCGCACTTCGTATTTTACTGAGCTTGAATATTAATTTGTGAAATTGACAAATGGTTGTATGCCTTCACACCTGTAATGTATGGCATGGAAGGAATGGAACATATCTCCATCGTTAGACTTTTCACCTTTTGAAAGGTTTCTCGAGCATAAAGTTTTCGGAAAATTCATTTTCTAGAGGTCTTTTGATAAGTAAAGAAATTAGGAAAAATTCTTGGATTCAAGTAAGCCTTTAAGCAACGGGTTGCACTTTACATCGCTCAAAACGAGACAATAGTTCTTTGCCTGGAACTGTTCAAACGGGAAGACTTCTTTTTGGGACAACCGGTACTGTGAATATACTCTATTCACTGAAAGAAGTATTTTTTGATACTTTTGTTAAATTCCGAAAGTTTTTTCTCCTGCAACCGCCTTAAGCTATTGTTAATATTTTGTAGAAATTGTAAGTAGCATTTGTAGTGAGGACCCGGTGACCTTGTGTCTTTCCTCGCTACAAATGTCACAGTAGTTGTATTGAATTTTTTATTTCAAAATTTTATATTGATATAAAAAAGAAGTATCCACCTTTGACTTACCACGATGAATTGCATTCTGCATTGAATTTTAACATGGATAGTTAAATTTTTAGTTCAGTCTTGTTAAAAATGTCTTTTAGTCGATTCAGACCGCTTGTTCAGAAAGCGCATTCCTGAAAGTCGACCACAGGTGTAGGGCGATTTGTGATATTGAATCACACTAAATCGTATGATTTTTACCGTGGCCTGTCAAAAGTGGATGCATTTCCGGCACACATGTTACAGAATTTGATTTATTGATATGCAGTTGCAGTCTAATTGGGTTCTACGACAAGTGGAAATTGAACTATGAAGCAGCTGGCTGCCCTTTGGAGTATATGATCAACTACCAGCAGCTTCGATGTTCATGGTATTCGTATCTGAACTTGCTTGACATCGATTACAGAGATGGGTTTAAATGTGACATATGTGGCCAATTTCCTGATTTGATTACATGTGATGCAACGACTCTTGGCTTTAAAAGGGTTTTTTCACCAAATGAACTTCGTTTTCCTGAGGACAGAAATGGAATTGCACTGAAAGGGAGATAAGTACCATTGTTTTATTGAGACTAAATTGCTTAGCTCGAGAAGCTCTTGCTTGATACAGTAACATAAGCTTCGTAGCTTTTTCAACAGCAAGGAAATAGCGCACCCTCTTTTATATGACCAAGGAGCTGTTTCTCATCTCGTTACTTTTTTCCTCTTAAACATTTCAGTTTTGATTGATAGAGCCCCAGAATAGCACTTTGTTTTGTTCGTAATCCCCTCCCGTAATACCCCTCTCTCATGAGTGCGATCCTCTGAGATGGAGTTAATCAAATGGCTGCCCCATGTGCCCATTAGAGAGAGTGCTGTCTTCTCAGACCAAAATTTTGTCTATGATATATAAAAAGTATTCATTGTAGGCAAAACACAACTTCACATAAGGTTGGTATAAAGCATTCAAAGTTTATGAGCGCACTCTATAGTAGATGCGAAATTGAGAATAATTTTCTGTTGTGAGTAAAGGGGAGAACATGGACAGTAGACAAGTAGACAAACTGTCATATACATTTTACTTGTCATTACTTATTGACCACCCACGAATCATTTCATATTTGATTCATTCATTTATTCATCCATTCATCCATTCGGTTTACTATATTTTAAGTAGGCTCGAAAGATTTCTAGCTAAGATACCTCATCTTAATCATGCCATTTTCTTTACTAGCTTTGCTGAAAGGACCCTGCTGACAAACGTAGAGCTGCGGAAGCTCTTGCAAACTTACATCGCAAAAAAAGAGGTGGATGATCAGAGAATGAAATTTCTACTCCAGCAACACTGTGTGCCTCTTGCCAAGTTCATTGAGTGGTGCGAAAGCACATTTGAGAGGGTTGATTTAATTGCACCGTCAATTCTGACCTTTTTGAAGTGCATGAGCTCAATATCTCCTGTTTGCTCTTACTTTCCCAACTCATCCATCTTTCTGAATCTAATTGCAGAAGTAAAAGGTGGGCTAGAGTTTCGCAATCATCCCCAAAAACTGCAAACGTTACATACATTGGCTCCAGTTATTTTTTCTGCTATTCTCCAACTCCCAACACATTTCCTACCAATTCAGCTTTTGGATCTCTTAGATGCGTTGGAGGTAAAAGTGAGGGCAACATTTAGACAAGACCCGCATAGCCTCCAAGCTGTTTCTGCAGATGAACTTCCCAATTCTTTCTCTTTTCTCCCAAACTGGCCAATTCTTAATGTTCGAGGGCTTTACAAACAGGATTTAGTGTGTGGGAAGGACAAAAATGAAGAACAATGCACCAAAGAATATCGTGGTCATCCAACATTGATGCCTGGTATCTTCACATTGTATTGCAAACACGGTAAGCGTTCGCTGGTAAATTTTCATGTTTTTATTTTGATCAAACCATGGATAAAAAAAGGATGTGGAGAGTGCACACTCTGATCACAGATGAAAATTCCATTGTGTTGCAGCTAACGCTAAAACATTGCAAAATGTTTTTCATTCATTAAGAGGCCAAAAAGGAGCGATGCATGATGTAGAAATAAGAAATATTTTTGGTGGAAACTGCTAAATTTGGAAACACAACACTACTCTATAAATCATTTTTCAGTTCTTATTGCAACTTGAAAGGATGTATACCGTTTGTTTAGATCTTGTAAATTGAAGGTAGATGATTGCTACCGGCTGTCCCTGAAAAATGGTAACAGATTTGATAAGATCTAGAGTGGTTTCGGGTATTATGAGACATCGGGTGTTGTGGAAAATTTTGCAGAAAATGAAGCCTAGCGGCCTGGAAGTGAGATAAAAGCTCACCAATTGCACAAGCTGCAACTCTTCAAACATCCGTCGTCATATTTTTGTTAACGTTAGGCTGCTCCACTTTTTGGTGTACTGTCTGTATCGCTTATAACGAAGGACATCCAACGAACGTGATTTCTGGTCGCCATTTTCTTGCGACGTTTCAAATGGAGGCCCGTATACAAACAAAAGAAAAACCTTGTTCCACAATACCCGACAGTGTTCCACAATGCCCGACTCGACCGGGGCTCAATTTTTTTGGCTCGCTTATCGACAGCAAACGTTTGAGAAATAGAATGTATTGATGAAACGTTGGAGCATGCTTAGGCCAAATTGCTAATACCAAGTGTGGCCAAATTTGTCTTGCATTGAGGTGACGATTTAAGTGTTTCCCTTAAGTGTTCCATGATACCCGAAACTACTCTAGTGAAGCTCGAGTTAGATTTAGCTCTAATCAACTGGAAATAATCTTTAAGCTAATCCCTGATAGTCTCCACCTCTAAACCAGAGCTTTGGGGTTTTGGCCTAAGTTGTTGATAAGCCTGAATCATAGTGAAGTACACGCAAGAAGCCTCTTGTTTCCGAAAAATTCTTAATTGAAATCCAAATTGAAGTTGACAATCATGTTCACGAATTTTGTCCCGAAGAGACATCTCTTTTCATTCTACAAACGCTTCGAATTACATCTGATTAAAAGTTATTCATCAGCGAAATAATTCTCTTAGGTGTGAAAAAATCTTCCTTGTGTGAATAAAATGAATTGTTATCGTTGGAATTGCATATACCCAAAGAATGAAGAATCTACAAGGATAAGATCCTTGAGGGTTTTCACCCGTCCTTAACTGGCTTCTATTCTGTAAATTCATTTTGACTGAAGAAAGATATTCCAAGGTGACTATGTTCGTTATCGTTGATATGTTTGTCAGTTTGCAGCTTTCCATTTCTATTCAGTTATATACTTAAGCACACGGGGTCCTTGTTCAGAATTTCTACGCTATGCCTATCCTTGAGGAGATTCCCTAAAACAGCGGGTTTGTAGTTTATAATAGTTCTGGTTTGCAGGTGGAGGCAAATATAGACTTACAAGATGAAAATATCTTCTCTCAATACTCCAATATTTACAAACAAGGTATCTATCTTCAAGTTAATTATGGAGGATTAGTTTGAAAATAATTTCCGTATGAATTCCTGCTAAATTCTGAGTGCTAGGCCTGATCAAATCTGTTACCTTTCTGTGACACCCGGTACTTGATTAAAATTTTACTCTTTCAAAATCTAAATGCTATTCCCTAGACATTTGCTATGGTTTTGATGTAATGCAATCCCAAGAGTCACCTAACGTTCCATTCACGTTATTTCGCACGCGATTTCCTCAAGGTAAGTGTACATCTATTCTTCATAGACGGCAGGATAAAAGCTACGTGTAGAGTAACGGTTATTTGACGACAGACTTATCTCTTTTCATATACGATTTTGTTTCCGTCGATCACTTTGCAGTCGGCTCATTTTTTTCTGATTCTACTTCCTCATAGCACCAGCCACGATCGTTTATGATGCCTGTTGCAAGCTACATTCTTATTGCCTTAATCGTGATCCTGGCTTCTACAAAGAAACAAGCTTTCTTGTTGATCGTTTTCATTGGAAGAATCATAAAGGTGACTGAAGATAATTTTGTCATTCATCCAAAACTCTATTATGAAGCATAACTTTTCTTTTTAGACATTTTTCAGTTGGCAAGATATATTAATGATCAAAGATTTTTGAAATGCAAATAATTATTGCCATGCATTCTACATTGGCGACCAAATCATGTCGTTTATGGTACTGCTACCTTTATATTGAATTGAATCTCTTTCCCTCGCTGATTTTTCATTCAGTTCCTGCCCTGACTATCCCCTCGGCCTTCCCTGGGTATTTTCTCCTAGGAAATTCCCAGCCTCCCAGGCATTTGACTGACTGACATTTCCTCGCCCCCAGGGTATATGTCAATGCTGCTCCTTAGAAAGTTACTGGGAATATTCATTGATATGACATGATATGATACTTTGACTTACAGTGTTGCATTTTCATTTTAGCTTGCGCCGAAAGCTACCGTCTCTCCATTTATCCCCAATATGCAGGACTTAACAGCCAGATAAACGAGCAGAGGAACAAACAATTGAAACGTGCGAAAGGGCAGTTGAGCTACATGAATCCAAAGAATTTCGTGAACAGCTGCAAACTTACATTGTGGAACTGCAACATGAAGGTCAAGCAGAAAATGTGATCCCTTGATTGAACTAAAAACATTTAATGACAACAGTTATTTGTTCACAAGTGCATTAATTAAAACGTAAAATGAAGTATCATTGCAACAAACATGATGATCTCAAACAATGACCGAAAACAAACACTTATTCACCTAAAAATTTTGTTATTTAAGATTCCTTCGTAACAGATTCAATGGTCTACAAAACAGTTATAGTTGAACTATAATCTTGCTTCTCTTACTTTTCCTCTACCCTTACATACCACATAATAAAGTAATAAGCACAAGTGTGCCTTCATTCGGTGCTTTCGCTTTCTACTGTTTCTCAACTTAGTATTTCCACTTGTAAAGCAGTTGTTGCCAGGAATTCCTGGTATAATTGCTACGTGTATATTGTCAAATTGCAGATTCTATAGAAGATCATGTGCTATAAAAAGATAAGAAAAATATATAAAAAGTTTCTTTTATCTTATTCCATCTCCAAACTTACCGCTTTGGTGCGTATTTTACCTCGACTTGAATCTTCCAAAAGAATCAAAAAGGGACTTGCTACCTGGCCTCCTAACTCAAGACATATAGGTACCAATATTGACCGTAGAAGGAACTCAGAGAGAATCAAGACATCTCTATCATAAAAGTGAAGCATTTGAAGGCTTTTTACTTGTTGATAACGACTAGATATAAGAACTCATATCTGTGGTGTAAGATACAAATTGGTACCTAGCATCTTAATTTAAGACCCGTAGGTACCATAATTGATTATAAATCGAATTGAGAGAAAGAATGAAGATATCTCTATCATAGAGGTGAAGCAATTGAAGACTTTTTACTGTGTTTCTAATGACTAGATATCAGGACTCATACATATAGTGTAAGAAACAAAATGGTACCTAGTGTCTTAATTTAAGACCCGTAGGTACCAAAATTGATTATAAATGGAATTGAGAGAAAGAATGAAGATATCTCTATCATAGAGGTGAGCAATTGATGACTTTTTACTGTGTTTCTAATTACTAGATATTGGGACTCATACCTATTGTGTAAGATGCAAATTGGTACCTAGCGTCTTAATTTAAGACCCGTAGGTACCAATATTGATTATAAATGGAATTGAGAGAAAGAATGAAGATATCTCTATCATAGAGGTGAAGCAATTGATGACTTTTCACTTTGTTTCTAATTACTAGATATTGGGACTCATACCTATGGTGTAAGATACAAAATGGTACCTAGTGTCTTAATTTAAGACCCGTAGGTACCAAAATTGATTATAAATCGAATTGAGAGAAAGAATGAAGATATCTCTGTCATAGAGGTGAAGCAATTGAAGACTTTTCACTTTGTTTCTAATGACTAGATATCAGGACTCATACCTATGGCGTAAGATGCAAATTGGTACCTAGCGTCTTAATTTAAGACCCGTAGGTACCAAAATTGATTATATATGGAATTGATAGAAAGAATGATGATATCTCTGTCATAGAAGTGAAGCAATTGAAGACTTTTCACTTTGTTTCTAATGACTAGATATCAGGACTCATACCTACGGTGTAAAGTAAAATTAAATACCCCCTTCCCCTACCCCGTATAAAGCAATTGTTGTAATAATGATAGTAATAGAATGGATGATAATAAGAAAGCAAAAACAACAATCTAGAAAGAGCAGCAAATAAAAGTGGAAAATAGATGTTGCATTGGCGTCATGAGCGATAGACCACAAAATGCGTTGCAGTTTTAAATTTATATAAAAAGCGATACACTTTAACTTATTGTTTATTTCTGTTTTGAACTTATTTCTAATTGGTATACAACGACCTTTAACTGTTTAAAAATGGAAAATTTTTCTGTAGTGAGCTACTTTAAGTGCAGAGCCGTTTAGGTGGACTAAGGTGGCTTGCTATCAAAAAAATTTCAAAACTACAAAGCACTGAAACGTGGTGCTCTAACAAATAAAAATAAGACCAAAGGCTATCAACTTTGATACTCTGGATACCAGTGTTCAATTGCTTCACCTCTATGATAGAGATATCTTCATTCTTTCTCTCAATTCCATTTATAATCAATTTTGGTATCTACGGGTCTTAAATTAAGACACTAGGTACCATTTTGTATCTTACACCATAGGTATTAGTCCCAATATCTAGTAATTAGAAACAAAGTAAAAAGTCTTCAATTGCTTCACCTCTATGATAGAGATATCTTCATTCTTTCTCTCAATTCCATTTATAATCAATTTTGGTACCTACGGGTCTTAAATTAAGACACTAGGTACCATTTTGTATCTTACACCATAGGTATGAGTCCCAATATCTAGTAATTAGAAACAAAATGAAAAGTCTTCAATTGCTTCACTTCTATGACAGAGATATCATCATTCTTTCTATCAATTCCATATATAATCAATTTTGGTACCTACGGGTCTTAAATTAAGACGCTAGGTACCAATTTGCATCTTACGCCATAGGTATGAGTCCTGATATCTAGTAATTAGAAACAAAGTAAAAAGTCTTCAATTGCTTCACCTCTATGATAGAGATATCTTCATTCTTTCTCTCAATTCCATTTATAATCAATTTTGGTACCTACGGGTCTTAAATTAAGACACTAGGTACCATTTTCTATTTTACACCATAGGTATTAGTCCCAATATCTAGTAATTAGAAACAAAGTAAAAAGTCTTCAATTGCTTCACCTCTATGATAGAGATATCTTCATTCTTTCTCTCAATTCCATTTATAATCAATTTTGGTACCTACGGGTCTTAAATTAAGACACTAGGTACCATTTTCTATTTTACACCATAGGTATTAGTCCCAATATCTAGTAATTAGAAACAAAGTAAAAAGTCTTCAATTGCTTCACCTCTATGATAGAGATATCTTCATTCTTTCTCTCAATTCCATTTATAATCAATTTTGGTACCTACAGGTCTTAAATTAAGACACTAGGTACCATTTTCTATTTTACACCATAGGTAGGAGTCCCAATATCTAGTCATTAGAAACACAGTAAAAAGCCTTCAATTGCTTCACCTCTATGATAGAGATATCTTCATTCTTTCTCTCAATTCCATTTATAATCAATTTTGGTACCTACGGGTCTTAAATTAAGACACTAGGTACCATTTTCTATTTTACACCATAGGTATTAGTCCCAATATCTAGTAATTAGAAACAAAGTAAAAAGTCTTCAATTGCTTCACCTCTATGATAGAGATATCTTCATTCTTTCTCTCAATTCCATTTATAATCAATTTTGGTACCTACGGGTCTTAAATTAAGACACTAGGTACCATTTTCTATTTTACACCATAGGTATTAGTCCCAATATCTAGTAATTAGAAACAAAGTAAAAAGTCTTCAATTGCTTCACCTCTATGATAGAGATATCTTCATTCTTTCTCTCAATTCCATTTATAATCAATTTTGGTACCTACAGGTCTTAAATTAAGACACTAGGTACCATTTTCTATTTTACACCATAGGTAGGAGTCCCAATATCTAGTCATTAGAAACACAGTAAAAAGCCTTCAATTGCTTCACCTCTATGATAGAGATATCTTCATTCTTTCTCTCAATTCCATTTATAATCAATTTTGGTACCTAGGGGTCTTAAATTAAGACACTAGGTACCATTTTGTATCTTACACCATAGGTATGAGTCCCAATATCTAGTCATTAGAAACAAAGTGAAAAGTCTTCAATTGCTTCACCTCTATGACAGAGATATCTTCATTCTTTCTCTCAATTCCATTTATAATCAATTTTGGTACCTACGGGTCTTAAATTAAGACACTAGGTACCATTTTGTATCTTACACCATAGGTATTAGTCCCAATATCTAGTAATTAGAAACAAAGTAAAAAGTCTTCAATTGCTTCACCTCTATGATAGAGATATCTTCATTCTTTCTCTCAATTCCATTTATAATCAATTTTGGTACCTACGGGTCTTAAATTAAGACACTAGGTACCATTTTGTATCTTACACCATAGGTATGAGTCCCAATATCTAGTAATTAGAAACAAAATGAAAAGTCTTCAATTGCTTCACCTCTATGATAGAGATATCTTCATTCTTTCTCTCAATTCGATTTATAATCAATTTTGGTACCTAGGGGTCTTAAATTAAGACACTAGGTACCATTTTGTATCTTACACCATAGGTATGAGTCCCAATATCTAGTAATTAGAAACACAGTAAAAAGTCTTCAATTGCTTCACCTCTATGATAGAGATATCATCATTCTTTCTATCAATTCCATATATAATCAATTTTGGTACCTACGGGTCTTAAATTAAGACGCTAGGTACCAATTTGCATCTTACACCATAGGTATGAGTCCCAATATCTAGTAATTAGAAACACAGTAAAAAGCCTTCAATTGCTTCACCTCTATGATAGAGATATCTTCATTCTTTCTCTCAATTCCATTTATAATCAATTTTGGTACCTAGGGGTCTTAAATTAAGACACTAGGTACCATTTTGTATCTTACACCATAGGTATGAGTCCCAATATCTAGTAATTAGAAACACAGTAAAAAGTCTTCAATTGCTTCACCTCTATGATAGAGATATCATCATTCTTTCTATCAATTCCATATATAATCAATTTTGGTACCTACGGGTCTTAAATTAAGACGCTAGGTACCAATTTGCATCTTACACCATAGGTATGAGTCCCAATATCTAGTCATTAGAAACAAAGTAAAAAGTCTTCAATTGCTTCACCTCTATGATAGAGATATCTTCATTCTTTCTCTCAATTCCATTTATAATCAATTTTGGTACCTAGGGGTCTTAAATTAAGACACTAGGTACCAATTTGTATCTTACGCCATAGGTATGAGTCCCAATATCTAGTCATTAGAAACAAAGTAAAAAGTCTTCAATTGCTTCACCTCTATGATAGAGATATCTTCATTCTTTCTCTCAATTCCATTTATAATCAATTTTGGTACCTACGGGTCTTAAATTAAGACACTAGGTACCAATTTGTATCTTACGCCATAGGTATGAGTCCTGATATCTAGTCATTAGAAACAAAGTGAAAAGTCATCAATTGCTTCACCTCTATGATAGAGATATCTTCATTCTTTCTCTCAATTCCATTTATAATCAATTTTGGTACCTACGGGTCTTAAATTAAGACGCTAGGTACCAATTTGCATCTTACACAATAGGTATGAGTCCCAATATCTAGTCATTAGAAACAAAGTGAAAAGTCATCAATTGCTTCACCTCTATGATAGAGATATCTTCATTCTTTCTCTCAATTCCATTTATAATCAATTTTGGTACCTACGGGTCTTAAATTAAGACGCTAGGTACCAATTTGCATCTTACACAATAGGTATGAGTCCCAATATCTAGTAATTAGAAACACAGTAAAAAGTCTTCAATTGCTTCACCTCTATGATAGAGATATCTTCATTCTTTCTCTCAATTCGATTTATAATCAATTTTGGTACCTAGGGGTCTTAAATTAAGACACTAGGTACCATTTTGTATCTTACACCATAGGTATGAGTCCCAATATCTAGTAATTAGAAACACAGTAAAAAGTCTTCAATTGCTTCACCTCTATGATAGAGATATCTTCATTCTTTCTCTCAATTCGATTTATAATCAATTTTGGTACCTACGGGTCTTAAATTAAGACACTAGGTACCATTTTGTTTCTTACACTATATGTATGAGTCCTGATATCTAGTAATTAGAAACACAGTAAAAAATCTTCAATTGCTTCACCTCTATGATAGAGATATCTTCATTCTTTCTCTCAATTCGATTTATAATCAATTTTGGTACCTACAGGTCTTAAATTAAGACACTAGGTACCATTTTGTATCTTACACCATGGATATGAGGTCTTATATCTAGTCATTGGAAACGAAGTAAAATGTCTTCAAAATTTTCATCTACATGATAGAGATATCTTAATTTTATTTTCTGATTTTCTTCTATAATTAATATTGGCGGGAAAAAGGATCTTAAAGTAAGGCGCTACCAACTTGTATCTAACACTATAGATTTCAATTCTTATATCTTGTCGTTAGCAGCACAGTAAATAGTCTAAAATTGCTTCACCTTTATGATAGAGTTGTCTTGATTCCTTCTCTAATTTCTCTGTATAGTCAACATTGGTACTTAAATTAAGACGCTAGGTAGGGCTACTAATTGGTATCTTACACTGTAGATATGAGCTCTCATAACGGATCGTTAGAAACAAGGCAATATGTCTTGAAATACTTGACTGCTATTGCTATTCTAAATCCCATAGAAATTCGTCACCCCTATATTCTAAAGTCATTTTCTATATGTTGATTGATTCTTCCGTCGAAATGTTCATGCCAAGTATGCTCTATGTGTTAGATTAACATTTCAGCGATAAATCTTTGGTACTTTTTTCATTAGATAGCTCATCAAATATGTCAACTTCTTTGTACTTATATGGTTGTAGTTACTTGATACTTTTTGCTACAGACAACATTAAGCTTAAAATACATAGTTATCTTCCATTAGAAGTCTTCTGGCACAGATGAATGGGATACGCTCTTCTTTGAGCAACAGAAATGCAAGAACCTGCATGAAAGAGGAGATTACAACATGAACATGTGGTGAAAGTATTCACATTTTAGAGACCAATTTACTTGATTGATACAACCTGGTGTAGAGATAGAAAATGATATCATTTAAAAGATCTTGTAGTATATGTCATACAAAAATATTTCTTTCAAGTGGTCGTGTTACCTCAGGTGCAAGAACAATGCGATTCAGTCGCCCTCTTTCTTCGAAGTTAAATTTCCTGACGCATGGTAGCTCACCCCCAAGGCGCAAAAGGCATGTCATGTAGACATCTTCCTACAATAAATAGAAAACACAAACATCGCTTTTGCTAGGATTGTAACAACGTTTCGTAAGGTACTGGGCGGACTAAGTGGAGTTGTAATTCTTACTGTATTGAAACAAAAAAGGTCTCTTTTAAATGTGCAAATAAGATCCATTTCAGCTTATCATTGCTATGAGTTATTTCTTCATTTGGCAAATCTAATGAACCATTAAAGAACAGTTCCATGTTATATCATCTTCACAGTCATGAAACGCAATAGCGTTGAGGTCACATAAAACAGAGTCACCAAACGCATTGCGGTTCAGGTAGGTACACTTCCGCATAGGGGACACTTTTGCATACTACACCGGCATATCTAAAGTTGAGGGTGTTGTGGCCCAGTAGTGTAATCCTCCGACTTTGCAGCCAGAACAGTCAGGTGGAGTGGGCTCGATACTCGGTAGGACCCCACCAGTTTAGCGTCATGACAAGGGGTCGCGGACTAGATCAGGTCTGCTTAAAGGCAGTCTGTCACGCATTTGATTGGGTAATTTGGAGAAGGCAAAGAATAGGAAATTTCAATGGCTGCTAATCCTCTGACTTCTACGGCCGGAGAAAGTCAAGATGGTTAGCCCTCCTTTGTTTCAGATACACAGATTCACAAAGAAGTCTGTTGTGTTGAGCGCTGACTTTGTCGTGGCCAATCAGAGATGTGACAGACTGCCTTCAACTTCTGCGATCCCAGTGCAACTTCACCTTCACCTTCAGTCACTCACTCACCATATCTTCGCCATTGAGAAGCCAGGTGTAATTGTGATACTCTCTGGTGTAATGCGATGGGTGTCCAAAGCGCATGAGATTAAATCGTTTCGACGGAATCTTTCCCTCCAAAAGAGCTTTGATGAATTTCTGCAAAAATAAAGAAACAAGGAATATGTACGCGTCAGTAACAGCAAAAAGAAACCGGGAAACAAAAACCATCACAAAATGGTCTTACATAATACTCTTTGAACGGTACACCAACAGTGGAAAGGCAACAAATGCTAAATGAAAAGTTTACCCTACAAAATTTGGCCCATTAGAAATAGGCATTTTAATTCGTTTTTGCCTGGAACAAACAATCTATAATTCAAGTCTCTTCTGCGTTCCCTTGCATCTCCTTCTGGGAAAAGAATGCAATTTGTTGCAAATTGCTTGTAAGATTTCATCATCACTGGTTTGCTTATGGACCCATTGGTAGAATTGTTTGAAAAATGGGTAATGACATTGAGAAATCTACCTTCAGGTCAGCATTCCAGTGCCTAAACATTTGCTCCAGCGTTCTTTCACTACGAAATTGTCCAAGTCTGTAAATAAAATTGTTTTGAATAATTGATATAACGTCTACTTAAGACCAAGAACAAACTATCTTCCGCAAGATTTTCTCAACGTAAACATGCAGAAGTCTCGTAGTGTGAAATCAGAAGGAAGGGAAATTATCACACTTTTAATGTGTGAAATAAAAGGTCCTAACGTCGATGAAACTAAGCAAAGCAGAGTTAAAACAATGGAGAGTTGTTTTATTTCAAAAGAAACGACCAACTGAACACCTAACTTTTTTTAATGAAACTACCTCCTCTGGCACGACGCGTTACGCAGTTGTTGGTTAACTATCGATAGAATCATAACTTTTTTCAAAATAAGAAGCAATTAAATATGCCGAGTGGACGGAGAGTTTCCTCTGCTCATTAAATGCTGAACAGTTCTTTGGGAAACCATAACTTAGATCAATCAAACAATCAATTCAATCAGTCAATCAATCAATACATTTTGGAATACCTGTCACCTAAAGTCATAACCTCGTGGAAACATCTTTAAACTAAAGTTTCAACAAACTTTTGGATGCAAATGCTCACTAACAAATATTTTCATCCTTCATTTTAGCTTAATCTCACAATTATCAATACATATGAATGTTTTACAAATCATACAAATTGTTTCAAGCATGATGTACAATGCATTGTTTCTCATTCAATAAAGTGTTATTCTTCAAAACTTGAGACCCTTTTGAAAAACTAAAGAGAAAATGAAACAATATTAAAATTAGGTGTTATCTGTGTCACATTGAAATGAATAAACATGAAATTGACGACGAAATTGATCGATATCCTGTATTTGGGCATTTGAAGAGGGGGAACTTTCTGTCCACCCTGGACTTTGGCAATGTCATGTCAACGCAATAAGCCTTCCAACCTGGTCAGGTACGCGGGCCTGATGATGCAGCCACAACTCCACTCTCCATTCTCCTCGAGACCAGCATCGAGAGAACTGCCAATGCAGAGCTTGTGGTAATGGCGACTGCACGTTGCGCAGACGATGCAGTGAAGGCCATCCCGCTCATGTGGGACGGGCATCTCGTCAAAGATACAGCAATACAGATTACCGCTGCAAACTTCGAATTCTTTACAGTTGCATTCAGCAACGTCAACAGCAGTGGCAACAGCAGTGGCAACAGCAGCAGTGTCTTCGTTCCCTGTGGTCCGTTCTGTTTGTTCCACGGGGTTCACGGCAACGCCAACATTTGGAGCCATTGCTATGGCTTGCGCTTCCCCACTTTCTTCGGCCTCGGCATCCTCGTCAGCTTCTGCTTCCATTGAATGCTGATTTTCACCAGCCAACGCCCTCACATAGCGCTGCACGGACTCGATAATACTGTCCAGCTCCTCTCTTATCAAGGCCGGATTTCGCACATTTGGGCTCCTGAAGTCGACATCCTCTGGCCACCATTCAGGAACCTCTTTCCTCCAGTTTCCGTGATTCTTCATGTCTATAAAATAATGTATGTTCAGATGTTTGCAAACAGTTTAAAGGCTACATTGAATTTATCTTCAAGCCACTTCAACCTCTAACACCGCCAACGATCTGGTACAGAAGAAAAGTGCTTAAAGTCACTTGGATGCTAATGCATTGTAAACAAAATGACCAACTTAAATATCTTGCAGGCTAACTTAAGAAAATTCAACCAAAATGCTTACATTCAGGTAAGCTACTTGATATCTCATACGATAAGAAGGAGATTTGTCAAGTTTCAAGGTGAATCATGGCTTAAATAATTGTTGATTTACTTAAAAAGTTGAATTATAATTGCAGTGCAAAATCATATCTTTAGGAAACAAAAACTGATTTTGTGAATGCAAGTTATGACGTTTTTCCTTGTGCTGATACTTAAACAAGCCTTATCAACCAGGAGAAAGGCCCGGTGGGTAAAATTCATTAGTAGAAGGTACACCATGGTACCACCTACATCCATACCATTTGATACAATACCTTTTTCTTTGACTTCCTAGTTGGCGAAAGCCCCCTTATCACGGAAAATATTTGAAGGTAACCCATTTCCAAAGGAGTATCACTGAACACTAAAGAAATTTGTACAGTATCAATAATGGTTCTGAGAGAAGTCTGCAATTTGTGCACTTGCATTGCAATTCATTTTACTGATACGTTTTATTGGAAAACAGTAAAAACCAAAAAAACTAAAGGTATCAATTTGTTTTCAGGTAAGTTGAAATTCACTCTTTTGAGGGTCTCGACTCCAACAGCATTTAACTGTTCTTTGAGATATTTTCTTCGGTAAAATGCCCCTTATTTTGAGATTCTTGGTCCTAGGATTTTGTTTCAAATACACCTCTTTCTCAGCGAAATCATGGATGAGCGTGGTGTCATGTTTTCATTGCACATTGCACCCACCAGGGAAAAAGGCATGAAAATTCATCACAAATATCTCCAAACATATTTAAACTATAATTTGATCCACCAAAGCAATACTGATTAGTCGATTTATGCCAACATTTACGCCAACATACCAACACCCGTTATGACTTGAGAAATCAACGATCTCTTCTTTCCGATCGGTAAGCATAAAAGGCTTTCCAGCCGCTCTCGTAGCAACAACTGAACAATTTCTTGATCAATGCCTGGAAAGAATCAGATCTTTAATCAATCACAGTAAGTAACTCTCAAATAGGTTTAAAAAAATCTTCTCCCGACATGATTGCAGCCCTTGCAGCAACGGAGTTCACAGTTGAACTAGACACAGATTTTGTCAGATCTGAAACTATGTTGAAACTCTGGTTCTAGCAACTGCAACTTCATATGAATTGCAGACAATAGGTACGGTGAATCACAGATGACTTTGGAACGTCATCCAGACATCGCAGTTTGATAAGAAGTAACCAAGGATGACGACAAAGAATATCATGTTGGTTGACTCTTAACGCCATAAAGAAATTGAAAAGTCTATGTAACATAAAACGAGTGGCTAAGCCATGATAAATTAGGCACGCTAGCGGGAATCGAGAATAGTTGAATCTTAGATGAATAGCCGCAGATGAATTATGAAGAACTAAAAAGTTTTAGCATACCCTAAAATCTTTTGAGACTCATTTCAGGGAAACTTTGTAAACTCTTGAGAATTTGACCGTAGTACATGTTTGGTGCTACATAACAATTTATTTTCTTTGCTGAAAGCATATTGAAGCAGCTTAACATTGCAAACATATTCAATGCAGAAACTAGTCAATATGACATCAAACTTGCCATAAGAGGGTTCGATGTCTTCTTCAGCAGTATCATTTGCCACCGTTGTCTCTTTCATCTTCCTCACAGCCATTGCCACGAACTTTTTAATAACGCTCTGCTTTTTACCAAATTCTTCAAACTCCTTTGGCCCTACAGATTAAAGACATAAATGCTATGGTCATGATGATATGAAAGCACTTGCTTCAATATCGAAGTTTCACCGAGGACAATGAAGCCATTGGGTGGGTAAAGGGCTGTAGATCTTCCTTCGATATCATTTTCTGTTGTAAAAAGTATGAGTCAGAAGGATTCCGTTGCTTTTTTGTAAACATTGGGACAAAAAGTCTTGACAGCTGAAAACTGGGCTTTGATCTAAATTGAAGCAAAGAAGATTTATATCCGAAAGGCAACGATGTCTCTCCTTAATAGATGCTTCACAGAATGTACTTTGGGTAACCAGTTTTTTCTTTCAATAGACCTTTTAGCTATTCTATAAAAGAGCCTGGATCGAGCGATAATTTTATACAATTTTATACGCGAGGTTCGATTGAGTGGCGTTAGAGCTTCGATCACAATTGTGCACATTCGAAAATTCTACAAAACGTGATGAAATAACGTTCGATCTAGATTCTTTTTTAGAATAGCTAAAAGGTCTATTGTGAATATGACTAATTTATTCTGCCTCTTTTACCCAGGGTAGGCAGTGTGAAGACAGTCACAACATTTTTAACTAATATGCTAAGAACAACTCATAGGTTAGACAGGCCACATCCCCATCTGGAAGAACATATGGGTGCCCCTAGTCTTAGTCGTAGGAAGCATCTCAAATTTGGGAGGGGGGGGGGGAAACAACATACTTTATCAATTTTTGTAACAATCCAGTTATATATAATTGAAGCTAGAGTTTATGATAAATGCACAGTATGTCCTGCAATAACATGCTGGAAAATTGTAAACAGTAATATTTCTAATCTGATACAGCAACTGCAGGATTATCAAACTTGCCTGAATATTTGACGCAAAGCTGACCATTATCAGTCTTCATCAATGACAAGGCAACAGTTGGTGTTGAAGTTTTCTTGTACCAGTTTGTCAACTGAAACATGATGTATTAAAATTCATTTGCAACCATTCTGAAATTTTCTTGATACAATGTGATTTCAAAGAACAAGAGGTTCAATTCATATTTTAATGTGAAACAGCATTTTCATATTTAAGCTCATGACACCAAAAGGTAACTTACTGTTTTATTCAATACAGCTAGCTTGGCTTTGTCAATCTTCTTTCTTTTACTGGCACTCTTCTCAAATTCATTTGCTGGATTCGTGTGCTAAAATTAGGAAAGTAAAAACATGGGAATCATGATAAACTTTAATTGAACAAAGAGAGTAAACTTTCAAGTTCTTATGAAATTCTAACAGTCAGGTGCACACGTGACACATCAAAGTAAGAGGTCATCAGTTTGGAATTAAAATCTCTATTAAAGAAATTTGGGAGGTCTTGAGAAAAGGTTTAGCTTGCAATGAGCTTGTACAAGGTAGATAGAAGCATAAATTTGGTTTGAAAGAGCTCAAAATGAGAGTATGCCTTCCAGTGCAGGTCATGCTGCATACTGGCGCAAGAGGTGCACAAATCTTGCTTAAATCAAGCTCTCAAACACACCTAAATCATACTCCAAAACAAGTTAGTATCAAGCTTGAAGCATGCTCCAAACATACTCAATGTTTTGCTAAGGAGGGTGCATTTTGAACTTTCAGAAAAGTTCAAACGTCCTTCCCCTTCTTTTGTCGACTATTGTGGGCTTATTGATAAACTAATACTAACACATTTAATTACAGTTATGGTTTTGGATATGCTAATGGGTAAACCCCCCTCCCCTGCCAGAGCTCTGACACCATAACTTGAGAGGATTAAGATTTTCTGGGAGCTGAAAGCCAGCGACCCAGGGGTATGGTGCATTTGACCACATTTTGGTTGGGGATGTGCCATCAAGGCTTCAAAACCATACCTGTTTCTTATGCCAATTTTTCGATAAAGTTCAGGCCAGTTGGAAGTGGGGGGGGGCTGGGGGAGCTTCACCCCTTCCTGATAGCACGTCCCCGTAGCCAAAATTTATGTAGTGTACCCCTAGAGCCAGCTGTCAGTAGGGACTGAAACATTTGTGCCTTTTAATAGCAAAATGACAATAGGGGCACTTTCCAATGATCCCCAGGGGCGTGGTCATAAAATTTTCCGGGGTTAGGTCCAGTAGGTCCCCGAACCCTATTTCTCTCACCCCACCCAGGGTCTCAGAACTTATAGATTGACTTTTAAGCATCACCAGAGAGAGCATCATCTCTGAATGAGAGCATCAGAGTGCCGATAGTGAGCGAAGCAAAAAAATTTTTATGGACAACGCCTGATTGGCTCAAAATGAGACGATACTCTTTAGAAACATAACATACAAGTTATGAAAATGCCGGCAGTGCATAGAAACTTTCAAAAATTCAAGTGCTGGTGAAGGGCCCAATGAAATTTTGGGGGCTGCTGCCAAGCACCATCCCTCTTGCTTATTAGGCCTTTCAAGGCCTACAGACGAAAGTATAATAGTGTTAATCAAAGTAAACTACATACCCGCTTCTTCGTAGCTACTTGGCTGTTTGTTGGTACGTTGTTATCATTCAATCTTGCAGTTGCCATGATAAATGTTGTATGCTTCAGATGCTTTTGCAAAGATTAGGAAACGAATTTCTGGGCTTGATCGAATAAAGGATCAACAAGGAAATAGATTTTTTCCCGCCAGACCGCACGCACTTCAAAGAAGTGCCAGCCTCGTTATCAAGTCAGCCTCGTTTTGAATAAAGCTCGTTCCCCCCACCCCCAAGACCCGCCCATCATTCAGCCCATCCCTACCCTGCTTTCCCTTCACGACAAAATGCTTCCTTAGCCCTCAATGGTTATTTGAAGTCCCTGAAGTGCACTGCGCACGCATATGAACCTATGCGCACGCATATGAACAACCCATGAGAGAAAATTGGTTGGTACCTGGCTTAGGATAAGACAGTTTTATAACTCAAATTTGAATGGCTGATGATCCTCTGACTTTCTACGGCCATACAAAGTCAAGAAGATTAGCCTCCCTTTGTTTCAAATACACAGATTCACAAAGAAATCCGTTGTGTTGATCTCTGATTGTAGTGGCCAATCAGATATGTGACAGACTGCCTTTAACAAAAGACCTTGCAAAAAGGTGACAACGCTTTGCGCGCAAAGTAAAGATATCTACACATTGTAAATATGGAGGTCTTTATAAACATAGTCACAAGATATGTTATAAAGCACACTGGGAAATTTTAGATGCAAATTGACCAAAGAGACAAAAACTTCAAACACCGTATGGCCACATCAAAGATCATTTTCCATCATCTTTGGGGGTTGGTCACATAACTTGGCCACATACGTAGGTAAACAAACCTTAACAGACCAGGCTCACTATTCTCTGACATTAGTGCTGTGCTAGAACTTGTTGGAACAATACTAGGTGCACGGAGCGGTTCTTCCATAGTAAAGGTACCTGGGGATGTGCCGCCCGCAAGGGTATACTTTTTCGGACTTGTAGTCTAGCCAAAATGGGTATGCTTTGTGGTAATTTTGGTCAAAGCACTGTAAAAATTCGGTAATTTCTGCAAAAAATCTAATTTTAAAAAAATTTTTGTCCTGAGGATGAGAAAATTTGGCAAGTTTCGTCTAGAAAACGCCAATTCAGGGCACTTTTCATTGAGAAATTAGTCTAGTCAAGGGTATCATTATCACAAAAGTTGGTCTAGCCAACGGTTCCATTTTGAAACTGTGGGCAGCACAGCCCTACCCGAAATTCAGCCGAGAACCCCCCTCCCGTGGCGAGGGGCAACCTGCAGAGAGGGCACCGAAAATGCCATCAAAAGCATGCGCGCCAAGGGTGCGAGAAAATTTTTGGACCCATATTTTGGAAAATTCTTTGATTTTCTACCAAAGAACGTCCTGATTTGCATGTTTCCTCAAAATTATGGGCGAAACAGTTAAAGAAAGAGTGCGAAAAAGTCACGATGACGAGGGGCGCACTTCTCGCTCGCAAGGAGGTGCTCAAGATAAAACAGTGGTTTCCTCGAAAATCACCCGTGCTTTTTTCATTTTAGAATTATCTACCCGTCAGGTACTCGAGGTAAGGCCATATCAAATGTATATTATTGCCCGTGGTTACGCCAGTTACACCCCAATGACAAAAAATCGATCTGTATGTAAAAAATCGGCTGCATAGCAACAAAATCACAAACCTACATCTCGAAGGAAAGAAGACTGCTTGCCTCATAGCTCACAAAGTTTGATTACCAACTTGTTATAGAAACCACTTTCTAAGACAGAAAAGACAGGAAAATGCAAAATTTCAGTCACTGATATAACCACAATTTTACTGAAAAAAATTAAGAAATTTTAACCTAAATTTTCAAGACGATCTTCCTCTTGAAATAGAAATATTGTACTTTTGTAGCTAAAAAAGGTAAGAGAGTTTCCCACAAATCTGCGGGGTTTCCCACAAATCTTTGCCCTTTATGTGTGGCTGGTGCGCGTAGCCTTATTTCTCTCCGCTTTTTATAAAAAATGCATAAATAGGACAACCTTCAACATAGAGTTTGAGGCCTTGTTTTGAGTCTCCCTGACAAGTGGTTGCTGATTTATGGAAGAGAAAAGGCAAAATAAGTGGATGCTTCAAAGACAGCACTTCTATTGCTCTTAAGAAAATTGTCAAAGAAATGCTGTTTACTGATGTGAAACACTGTCAAACATTTCACAAATGCAAAGAAAATTTGAATATGATACTAGAGCCCTTACTTTGAAATCTTACCTCATTTTCACATTGCTGGAGAACGTTAGAATCGCTGTTTTGCAACAGTCACCTATTTTGCCCCTTGGATGCCCTAGTCAGCAACCACTTACCACAGTGACTAAAGCAAGGTCTCGAACTCCATTGAAGCCTGTTCAGTGTAACTTTCCAATGAACGGGACAAAGCTAGAGCTCCTCCACAGCAGCTACACAAAAGGGACACAGTTCGGTTTGACACCCTGTATCCCTAATATTACTTACAAATATGTGGCTAGCATTTATGATGCTATTCTGAGCTTTTCCTGATGAGTCCAGCCTTACCATGTTTCATTCTGATGAAACGCTGGTTCTTCTTGCAGAGGGGTACCAAAGTTGACTTTTGATTGCTGCCACCAATTTCATTTTGGTCCCAGTTAGCTTTCAGAATTTGATTCTCCTCCCCAATTAGTCATTAAGTCGATAAGAACACTTCCAAAACAAATAATAGGGCTGAACGTCATTGCAAAACTCTGAAAGGGCCTACACGAGGAATTCTTCAAATAAGAACCTCTATAGCTTGAAATTAGTCATAGTACCTTTCAAATAAAAACCTATTTCTGCCTGCCTCTCAAGAAAGTACGTTCTTATATGCGGGGATTTACTGTATCAGAAATGTAGAAATGTAGTCTTCTGGACTGTTCTTGCGGCTCCTTTTCGAGAAAAGAGTGCATAGATCTTTTTACTTCCTAAAAAAGAGGTTTGGATCGAGCGTCCAAATTCAGCAGACTTTCATATAGTTAATCAGCGACAAATTTGCGCAACGCAAAAGTCAAATAACACTTACCAGTGTATAAAGCGAAAAATTACAGGGCATACATTAGCACCATCTAGCAAAATTAATGATGGTTGATACGGCCGTGAACTAAGAATCGTCAACGGGCTGAGTGAACAGACTGTAACTTAAAGGGAATCACCATAGTTACAGACTGCCCGGGCTAAGTTAAAATATAGCATACTGTATTTGACAACTCTGGCACATCTCGTTTCATTCTATAGCTTTAAACATAATGGATTTCGAAAAGCATGCGTCCTATCTTGGCAAAAGTTCAAAATATAATGTTTACAATATGTTATTACCCTACCGTTCCAACTGAAATGATCAAAGGAAACTTTTGGTAACTTCCCAAAACCCCAGCGAGAACAGTTTTGATATCAATTACCTTCGAAACTACACCGTCTTGAGGTTATGACGTCATCAAATTGCTAAATAGATCTTTTAGCTATTCTGAGAAAGAATCTCAATCGAACGATACTTTGCTACATTTTGTAGAATTTTCGAATGTCCATAATAGTGATAGAAGCTATAACGCCACTCGATCGAACCTCGCGTATAAAAATGTATAAAAATAACGCTCAATCCAGGCTCTTTGCTGAATAGCTAAAAGGTCCATTGCAAGTCATACAAGAATGGGTGGAAAAGTATCGGACTACAGGACCATTGGTCCCAGGAAATATTTTGGCTCCTAGAAAGAAACAGATCACACCTAAAAATGTGCAATGTAATATACTAACATTCTAGAAAGAAAAATCAAAAACATGAAAGTATGAGACGAAGTAAATCAGTGAATAAAATAACAATGATTAGTGAATCACATTATTTGGTATGTGCTGCAAGAAATACTGTATAGCCAATAGCACCTGGTTTCTCTTGCCTCAGAATTCTTAGGAATTCTTGAAAAGATCAGGTCCAATGTAACAAATTTTCTAAAATATTTTGATTGATAAAGAGGGATTGCAGAAATCGTGGAATTTGACACTTATAATGATTTGATACCTGTTCAACTATATCTTAATTACAGCTATGTTCAATAATTACAAACTTGCATACTATGGATCGATAAACTGATTCCTCTTGAGCAATATTATGGACTATGTTGTTGAAAATTTCTACTCTCAAAATCATACTTTCCTGTTTAAAATACCGAGTAGTCAGTTTTTTAACGAGCAGTTGCCTTCATTTCTTGTGTCAATTTCTGATTGCGGTCCCAGAAGAGAAAAACATTTTGCACCGTTGCACAGGGACGCACATTAGGGGGGTGTGGGGGGGGGGGTGAGACACCCCCCAATATTTTCGGAATCAGTCCAAAATTAAACGAAAAGTCGGTCCACGATAAAGCTTGGATAGTGTGAGTCCAAGTTGGTCCGACTTCTGAATGTTTAGGGCAAAGGTCGGTCCATGACGACGGTTAGCAATTTAATTTCACAAGAAATGCTTGACACAGTGATCGGGAGAGTCGTTCTAAGCCAAAGAGGAGGACGGAATTTAAAAGATTTTCCCAGACATGCCCTTTTCCCAGCTGCTGCAAATACTCAAAGTTTCCAGACTAGTCTTGGGGTATCGGTAATGGCTGAGAAGGGAGCAGTGTGCAATTTGCCCATGGGGCCTCAGGTTCTATTCTAGTGGGCCTCGTATTTGAAAATTTGTTATCATTTTGACTGCAGGAAATGTTCTATCATGTATTTTAGGCCATTTTAAGCTAATCTAAGTAGCATGATGGCAGAAATTTTCTGCTCGCTTCGCTCGCAGGGGGCCTCCTTTTCACAGGTTTGTTCCTGGGCCTCCAAAACTTTTTATCCATCAAACGTTGTTTCTGTTTCAACTAAACGCTAGCATTGTAGATACTAAAAATCACGAGAGAATGCCTTCTTAAAGAAAAAAAACATGCTAAAACCAGTGCTTTTGCTGTGCTTTGCAGCGAAGAAGTCGTTTTATTGAAGATCGCGCCGTTAGTTGAAACTTCAAATCCATGATCAAATGAGGCAAAAATCTCTACCAAAGAAATTTGATGTTTGACAAAAGATTGTGCTTAATACATACAATTTAAGTGCAATCTCCAAAACATCATAACAAGAACTGCTATGCGGCACAAAATAGTCAGAAGATGGAGCAAAAGGGTCTGTAGACGGAACACATTACACATCGCAAGTATACATACTGTCTGACAAGCACCGTCTGGCCTGACAGGAAAAACGTCTACTGCAAAAGCAAAAAAGGCAAAGTCGAATAAAAACTTTGAGAAAATATGTACTAAAGAGGCTCCTCTTTCACCCTTAGAGCGATCTTAGCATTGTTTGCGATTAACTTTTTCGCGAAAAATCTGCTTATCTGAGCCAAAGAGGGTGGTGTTTACTTCAAATTTATCCGGAAGATGCCAATTTATGAAAAAAACCTGTTACAAAACGACAAAAATTCTCTCTTAGAACGGGCAAGTATCTGATCATTAAAGGTGTTCTAAGCCAAAGTAGAGGGCGTGTCCTCAAAAAATTTCTTGGGGGCTTTGCCGCCAGACCCCCTTCTTTAGATCCGTCTTTAATCTCCATTGCTTGTATCAAAGTTCCCAATGAGTACGAACAGCCCATATACGTTCAGTCGGTCCAAAAAATATTTAGTCGGTCCAAACCATGGTGACACCCCCCCACATTAAATTTGAATGTGCGCCCCTGCCGTTGCATACAAGCTGCAGAGTTCTGCTCGCTATCATATTTTAGACCTTCAAACATTGAATATTTCTTGTGTTGGTCATGCTAGATTCTCAATCAGTTTAGAATTTATGATGCTTGAAGGTTAGTGAAAGGCTCAGGTACGCCCCTCGCTGTAAATCTAAAAGTACCTACATTAAAAATGCGCCCAAATGACCTAAAATTACCTTAGGTCAATTCAGTTGAAGGAAAGGGTAATAACATTTTACACTTCCAACGAAATTTCGACTCAAGCAACCTACTCTAATGGCACTTTGCTTTGTGTGATTCTAAGCCATGCTTGGTTTGTACAAGTGCACCGCACTCATCACACATGATCGAACTGTATGACTGCTGTACAGTGTTAATGTCATGGACTACCCGCATGTGTCGTTGCAGTGTCTTGATATTACTATATATCAGGCCACACAGCTCACATGTCATGCCGTTACCTTGGTACTTATGCACATTTCTGAGATGCTTCGACAAACCATCTTTGAAACTTTTATGACATATTTCACAAACTTTGTGCTTTAATTTTTGACGTCGTCCTTGTGTAAGATTGTTAGTTTCTTTTTCAAGTAGACTTGAATCTATATTTTGCATCTCTTGATCAACTGAACTGGTTGGTTCATGCTTCTCTACTTTTACATCACTTGTCACAATTTCCTCTAATTGTTGGCCATTCTCACTAGGTGCTTTGTTGGCATCCATTTCATTGTAATAGCGACCGTCAACTTCGTCTAAGCATAGATGGTCGGTTTCACTTGACACATCACCGACTAATGCTTTTGCAACAGAAACAGAATTTGTATCATGCTTCATTTGGTGATCTATTAGTGACGTTCCTGCCTTTCCTCTAACCTTCTCTACGTTCCCATGTCTCCTTGAATGACGATCTAAGGAATACTTTGTGGAGAATTTACAACAACACACGCTGCATTGATAATCCTTGGTGAACACACCAATTTTATGGATCCGTCTCTCGTGTCTGCGACGGCTACTTTGCGTAGTGAAGAATTGATCACAATAGTTACAGGCGTACGGCTGTGCACCAGTATGTGTATGTTGATGATCTAATAAATGACACCTCTGAGTAAAAGCTGCTTCACATAGATGACATCGATATGGTTTCTCACCTGAATGTATCCTCTGGTGGATTTTCAGTGCTTTATGCGACGTGAAAATCTTATCACATGTCATACATGAACGCCTTTGCACCATTTCTACTTCTTTGTGTTCATCTAGGAGTTTTTGCGTTTTGAAAAATTCTCCACATGAAAAGCATCTGTAATGTCCATGCTTCTTTCTCCTGTGCTTTTTTAATGTTGCAGAGGTAGAGAAACTCTTCTGGCAATCTTCACAGTTAAATCTGATGCTTCCTGGATGGATGAAATCACACAAGGTTAATGAAGAATCGAAGAGTCTCAATTTCAATGATGAGCAGTAATGTGAACATGGGTGATTAAACCTTGCAGTTGTGCTTCATTGTTGCCACCTAGCTCATTTACGTAGGATGAAATTTTTTCCAACGACGGAGGAGCTAGCGTAAGAAGCCGAGCATTTCCTCCTTTTAAATAATTCAAATTTCTTCCGCAGAATGTATAACTTTTCCTCCACAGCAGCAAATACATTGAAACATAACAGCGGTGTCTTACAGCCCATGATTTTGATTTGCTGGTTACAGCTCCTCTACTCAGTCTGCATGCATTTGTTAACTCGAATGATATTACCATTACCTGCAAAAGTGCCTCAATGAAATATCTTTACATGGCCTTATACCTGAATATCTTTCCGTAGTGGTGGACACAAGCTGAACTTGAAGAGAGTTGTAGCTCACAAGAACAAAAGGAAATGCCATTCTTAGACTTCATTTTACCGAAAGTGGCTTTGCCGTAAAGTATTGCCTTTCCTTCTTATATTCTGTCTCAAGCGGACATTGGGTAGCTACACATCGCAGCTAAGTTTTGCATTGCATATATGCTCAAGCGGAGGAAGATTTGTAATTTTCTGCGGAGGCGGTTTTGAAGCTCAATAAATTTTCCTCTGCAAAAGAACGAAACGGCAGCAATGTTACAAAACTATGGAGTCCAACAACTAACAGGCACAATACTCACAACAGTCTATGCCCTCCCTTTCTCAACATCTCTTGTTTAGCATAGTAATTTTTGTAGATAAGATCTGTCACACATTTGATGTTAAGTAATAATTCTAAATTTAAAATCATCTTTCAGTGCGGGTGCGGGATAGTGGAGGGATGGGGTTCCTGTTGTTCGGATGGGTGGCTGCTGCCCTTTGGATTCGGCGTTGTCCAGACTAGGATGGCACTGGTGGAATTGGGCGGCGGCTGTCCGTCAGCGGGATGGGGGCCCCTTACCTAGCACCTGTGTCCTGTCAAATTTCGTAATACTCGCTGATATTGTTGCCTGGCATCAGATGTGAGACAGACATTAAATTTTCCTTTTGAGTTATTCTTTTCTGATAAACTGTAAATATTGAGTTGTAAGTGCCTTTAATAAAAGTGGGAACTTCGATGACCTAGCGTCTATTCACCGCATGATCGGCACAGCAGTTGTAATTTTTTGTGCTTTTTTCTTTTACTTGATTATATATAAAAGATTTAAAAAATAAAAACTTAGAAACCAATATAGCATACAGAAAAGGGGTAAATGCCTATCTTACTACGTATAGCAAAACAAGCACACGCATTTCTAGTAAGGAGCAATTAGCTTCTTCAAACCAAGGTATTTTTCAAAATTTTGAAGTATGCTCTGACAATCTTTCAGAGAAGAACAACCTCCTCGATACCCTACAGTCATTCTGAGCTTTCATTAGAACATATCCCAATGAATAATACAGTGAATTGGCGCATGTAGGTATTGCCTTGACAATATGGTTTCAAATACCCCTTCAGTTTCTTACGCGGTTGTTCGAGATCGTGTGGCCTACCAGTTGACAACAAACGCCACAAGATTCTGCTGGCAGCGTTTCAATATTATTTTTAGCTGTATGAGTACAGTAAAGTCCTGCCTTTACGAAGATGCATTATAAGAAACTCAGACCTGATTTTGTAGGAAATAGTCCTGTACAAGAAATTATCCAGGTTATTCATGGTCAGTTTCTTTTTAAAATGGTGTAAACAGGGTGTTTCAGAAACAATGCAACCCAACTATAACTTGAAATCTTGAAAAATATTGCCAAAATTAGAGTACATGTAAGGGAGCTGTCATTAAATATGGAGCAGAGGGGGGCGGAAGGGATTTGGCAGGGTCAGCAAGACCATTGGATGGAAAATGTAGGGCTAGCAAAATATTCCAAGTGATAAGCATGGGCCATGAAGGTATTTGTTTACAGTATTTTATAATTGTTTCAAAGACTTCCAGCATCATTTTTGCTGCTTTCTTGATCGTTGGCATAGTTTTCCATCTCAATTCCAATACAGTTTTATCTTCAAGCTCTTCCCTACTTTCTTAAAACGTTATACTGGAGGTCGCAATTAAGTCAGTATTGAGAGCATGATACACAGAAAGAAAATTGAACTGTACAGTTAGAAGCCTCTAAATGTAGTTCACTTTGAAACCCTGGGGTCATCAAATTATTTTTGCAGACATTTAGGTGTTACGCAAACAGTCTTTGCTCCTTGCATTGGGAAACATAATTTTTCGGCAAATTGTGAAATCCCTTCCGCCCCCTTCTGTTCCATTCTTTATGACAGCTCCCTAATTTATACAATTTAAAAGTACAGTCTTTATGGCATTATTTATCATCTGATTTCAAATATCATTTACTATTTTTGTAAGAATACCCCATTTCAAATACAGCATCCTGCAAAAACAAAATTGACCCCTTTCTCAGGTAAAAATTATGAAAAATAGTTTTGAGGTATTGCAGGCCTAGAAGAACTTGATGTGATACCTTGTGGAAGGAAATACAATTTCATCCTTGTGAGATGAATTTGTAGCAGATAATGATGCAATATGTTCTTACAAATGTGGATTATTGTCTATGCAAATGCCCTATCACTTCTGCCATACCTACAAAAATGTCAGTTAAGCAATGAAAAGTTCAATTAATCCACCCAACCTGGATATCATTGGAAAGAAGATAGATTGTACTTTCAGATGGTATGCCTCATATTGATCTTAATTCTATCATCTCCTGAAGAAACTGTAATGAAAGTGGGTTGTGCTTTTTACGAAACACCCTGTAGTGATGTTGTATGGCTAATATAGATGGATATGTCTCAAGTAGGTATCAGTTCTCTCAGAGGGTGAATACTGCGATTTCTTCATCACAATCAGAAGAATGGTTGCTGAACCATCGGAAAAATAAATGAGACGATGAGACAGTCTTGCATTTGCTACCTCAATCTGCAACCCACAAAAATCTGTGTAATGGTTAACGAGAGCTTCTTAAAACCCAAATTCTTAAAGGTGGGACCTTACTGTATACAGAGTCCCTTCCAAAACGACAACAAATGAAAGAAACCTAGCCCAGCCCTGGTCTCTGAATGCTACTGCCAGCTGTGCTTTCAGAATGGAAGCCTTGGTACCACAGAAGCTACCAATGAGATTGTGTCATGTAACAAATTCAAAAAAGCAATAAAACTTGAAAATTGACAAACCATTATTTGTAAAGATGGCAACACAGTATCGGTTAAAAGTCAAATTTCAAATTCATCGAAGAATAACTGATTCAAATGGCTTTGTTTGGGCTGCAGCTACTGTAATCCACAGGTCACGGATCAGGTAATCCACAGGTCACCAGGTCACCAAGTCATGTAATCCACAGGTCACAAAATTTTGGTCGGTGACCGAGCAGCTACTGTTTCAAGCATTCCTACACTATAGCTGGTCCACAAAAGATGCTGTTTCGTAGATGGTAGAAACTAACGTCATTATTATGCTAATGGTAGATTGTCAATGGAACAAAACATTATTGTGCATTACAAAATTGTGATGGTTTGACAAAGTTGTGCAGATATAGTGACCTGTGGATTACATGACCTGTTAACCTGTGGATTACAGTAGCCATTTGGGTGACCCAATGCCCAAGAGCAGTTTTCAGAGCTGTAGAGACCTGATAGTATGGAAGCTACAGTAATATTTCGGTAGTTAGCAACTGATAGCATTCTTTGTATTTTAGCTGGTTCCTAAAGTGCATTCTTGGCTTGTTAATGCATTACACAACTTCACTCATGGATGATTTGTGTGGAGTGTGTTAGAATTTTCCATATGCGATACAGCCATGGGGTGCAGCAAGAATTCAGCAGTTGGCAACTAATTGCATTCCTTGGGTATTCTTTGCATTTGTCAGTGGTTCAAAGAAAGCATTTTTGGTTCTTTAGTGTGTTAGTATGACACAACCTCACTCCTACATGTACTTGTCTTACTTTGTACATACCTAAAACCTGGTCTGTGGCACAGTTAATGCTCACTAGCAAAAACAATACTGTATTTCTGGTAAAAGTAGCAAGCTTACAATTTCTTAGCAACATTCTCCTATGTAGAGGTCCCCTCATCATTTCATTCCACTATATAGTATCCTAATCCTTGCATTGCAAAATGATAGAGGGAACCTTTGCATATAGAGCAGAGTAAACAGCAAAATTGATCCATTGTAAAAGAAAAATCTTCCCTGACCTTTGTGAAGTTTCAGGTGTGCTTCATAATAATGTTTGGTCAGGTATTCCTTGGGACAGAAATTACAATGATATTTGGTATTCTCATTATGACCAATTTGAATGTCTCCATCTTCACTGGACACTAAGTTCAGTTCTCCATTTGACAATTGGCCCACATGGACTCTGTTCTCTCTGCTACTGTCAGCAGGTTCAAACGAAACATCAGATCCCGTGCAATCCACTGTTCCTCTCCAATGATCTAAGTTGTGTTCACTGCCTGCAAGAAATACATTGTGGACCATGACACAAATTGAAAACAAGTAGCACTAATGCAAAGGCTTTAACCCATGGAAACGGACAATTAACATTAAACTTGAAGATTTACGCATGGTCAATGAAATATTCTTACTTCATTTCATTGTATTTCTTTCTTTCCTGACATATCTGTAGGTGTCTTCCTTTGGACTCCATCGCTTCTGGAAAGGTACCAATTTAATCTCTGACATGATGCAATGCAACCTAAATGACTAGGTATCACTCAAGCCTACATCACTCACTCTGCCATATATGTACCATAAGAGCTCCATTAAGCCCATGGGGGCTTATTTAATCTTGGACCTTCCAGAGGGGGCCTTAATAGAGAGGGGGTTTATTCACAAAATTAAGTGACAAGGATATATTCGGTAGCATTTCAGCTCTTTTATCCTATATTTTACGGAATTTGACATACAATTTAACAAGTCAAATACATAAATTCAACACAGTTTTTAATCCAAACCAATATCAAAATTAACATGCAAGGTTGTGTTGCTTAGTAAATGGACATATTTGGTAAATTCTAGAACTTTGCATAAATAGTAGGGGGGCTTTATAGAGAGGGGGCTTACTTCAAATTTGGCTAAGGGGGAGGAGCTTACTAGAGAGGGAGCTTTGTAAGGGCTCTACAGTTCCTGGATTAAAAAGCTCTTTGCAAAAGAAAATACTAAGAACACTGTTCATCTATCACTTTTTGAACATTAAGTTTTATCAGACACAACTCAATAATTGATTTGACCTTTACTGACACATTAGGCCAAAAAGATGCACACAAAGAAGATTTGTCCTGCAAGCAGGATTTTAGCATTTAGTGGAAGATGTTCAGCCAGAATCCATACATGTAAATGAAAATGAGTAGAAAATACTCAGTTCTACAGAGTTTTACCGTAGAGGTACCTTGTAAAGTGATTTCATCTTGGCTTAGATCATCTGGACCAGTGTTTTCAGTTCCTGTTTGTGGTTCCTTTTCAAAATGAGCATTATTTGTCCCTTCTTGTTTCTCTAGTTTCACTCTCGCTGCTGCTTTGTTATTGTTCTTTGTCCATAGATTTTTTTGGTGGGAAGCGCAGTGCCGAAGGTAATTCGCGATATCCCTGAACTTTTTCTTACAGCATGAACATTGGTGTCTCTTCTTTGCATCCTTCCATTCTCGCATGTGAATTTGGTTGTGTCGTCTTCCCCAAAATTTGGCCGAAGGAAGAGGCTTCCCGCAGACGGGACACTCCTTGGTCCATTTTGCAACTAAACTCTCCCTGTCGTACCTTCGAGCTTTGAAAAGCACTTTCTTCAACATTGCATATCATGCACGTGATATTATGAAGGCTTTGGAGCCCAGAAGCTGACGTGTCTGCCAGAATGCGAAGAATTACATTACACATGAGTTGAGGCCAAGGCAGTACTTCGTGTAGACTTCCACGTTGGCTGTCTGTTTCAGCAAGGTGGACTTGCCCAAGTCTCTCCCGTGTTAAAACCGACACCTCCCGTGTTAAAACCCACAAAAAAAAACAGTCACCCGAAAGAGATAGTTTTGGTACGCGGAAGAGACTTGGGCAAGTCCGTCTTTTTCACGAGAAATCTTATCTGCAGGAGTGGAGGGCTGCGGTCTGACTTACCTAAACAGAGCAGCAGGAAGTTTTGTTAGATTTTGTTGAAGGTTATGCGGACAATTTGCTGATTTTGTGTTGAAAGACCAACTCCAAATATGACTCTTTATATTTCTTCTCAAAATGAAACTTGCAATTCAATTACTCTTTGTTTTGCCTTGCGTAGAATCTTGCTTTTAGGACAAACATGAGCTGCACTCACTTAACTACGTTAACAACTAGTTAGAAGTGAAAGAGGTTAACTACGTTAACAACTAGTTAGTAGTCAAAGAATTGAGTTTGAAACGATGCGGGTAATTCCATCAAATTGACAGTGAAATGTTCACGAATCCCATACGATCCCTCACTGATAAAACAGCATTAACAAACAGTTTCAAGCAACCGCCAGTACTATGCCAATTTCTTGCCCCCCCCCCTCCTGCTAGGAACAGTGTGGTGTGGTGATTGCATTAGGAGGGTCTTGAAATCACGTAACGTTTTGCAGAATATTGAGGCCCGCGGCTGATAAGTATTTTTGCTGTCAAAAGTTTCTCACGTGTTTCCCATGTTTTGATGTCAGAGTTAAATTTTGTCATAATAAGTAAATAACATTTCGCACTCACAACATTGCCCAAACAGTTGCTGATACTTAAGGCCCCTGCTAGAGCATTTGTAAATGATATGAATGAAACATTAAAAGGCCATTTCTAACATACAGTGATGGGCAAGATACTCTAAGAAATATCTTATTGCAAGATACTGTTATTAGGAAAATTAAGTATCTTATTACAAGATTCTGTTATTCACAAAAAAGAGTATCTTATTACAAGAAACTAGATACTTAAGAAAAAAGTATCAAAGATAATGTTTCAAGATACTAGTTACAAGATACTTTGCCAAAGGGTGCATGACCAAATGTCTTCTGCCACTATCCTTTATAGGTGGCACATGTTTCAATTCCTTGTATATACGTATTGCACTTTGCCTAATTAAGGGCATTTGGTCATTCCTCAAGTGAAAATTTCCTTATGCCCATTGTTGTGAAGACACAACTCCTATGGAGCATATTTGTTGAATTTATAAGTAATATTCCATTTTGGTTCACTGGCCCCTGAATTTTCCTTAGAAGTTCACCGCATTTATCATCTTTCCAAAAGCATCCACAAATGCTGCGGAGGAGTGCAGTGGAGGCAAGGATTGCCAGAGCATGATGTTTTTGGTCTGGGGAGACAAGTCAATAAATGATTTCAGGAGATAGAGCACGACAAAGTTGTCATGAAATGAACCAAAGGTGGTTTCCAAGGACTGTGGAGCGATCAAAAAGTAGAGCGAATATAATTTGTGGGTCTGGGGATGCAGTCCCCGGAAAAATTTTTTAGGATCAAGCTCATTGGATTGCTGGAAAATGCCCTTTTCATAATAACATGAAGGAACTATCACCATCATAGTGAGTGGTTTCAAGTATTCAATTTCATCTGCAAAATCATTGGATTCCAATGCCGCCAATGCCTCGAGGAGTAGCAATTCAAGCTGTTTGTACGTATGCTTTAAAATTTGGCTGATTGAATCGTAGATCTATAGGGTCTACTATCGAATCAATAGCTTTGATATATATCGTTCTGAATTCGTCTTTCACGGCTCCAATTTCAGCTTCTCTTTTAGCCGACCAAGTGCTAATTATTTTCAAAATTTTGCCAACAAAAATAAGGTCATTTTTTGCCAAAAAGTTGGTGGGCTATAGCCTACCCAGCCTACCCTGCTCCGCGGTCCCTGGTTTCAAAGTTTTCAATTAAAGTCCTTGCTTGCCTTAAAGATCAGGAGTCTCTTAGAAAGCCTGCCTTCCAGCCTTCTCCGTTTTGGATGAAGAATTATGCCTGAAAAGTCTTTCAGCTTTATTCATGAAAATTGATTGACACAAGTATCTCGTAACTTCAAATTCTTTTTTGAAAATATCTTATTAGAAGATACTATTATTCAGCCAAATTATTATCTTATTACAAGATACAGTTACTGGGTACGGGAAGTATCTTATTACAAGATACTGTTACTGTTTCCAGTATCTAATTACTATGCTACCATCATCAAGATAAAAAGATAAGATACTGCCCATCTCTGCTAATATAAACTTGAGGTAAATGAAATGAGTTGAGCAGACAAACATAAAACAATTGCAATGATTAGTCAACATATATGGGTTGTCAAAGCATAATCACAAATCAAAGCAAGCAGCGTGGTTTGGAAAGGTCAATGGAGGAGGCAGAAAAGTGGAAAGGTCTGGGGGCGAAGCCCCAACGAAAATTTTTAGGACACACCCTCTACTTTGGCTCAAAACGCATCTCCCAAATCCATTCCAATTTCTTAAGGGGGCAGTATACCGGTCAAGCTCTAAACGTGGTTTTTCATTTAAACCTATATAAATCAATGCTCTTCAGACACATTTGGATGAAACTTGCAGGATTATATCACTAATATGTTTCCTTCCAAATTCTATACTTTTTTGTAAAAAGGGGTCACCGTTGCCATGGAAACGATTACAAGGAGAGGGGCTCTCTTTCAGCATAGGAATATATTTCTCTAAAATAGTACAAGGGATAAAGATGAAAGCAACCTGAAACCACTTTCAGGTATGTCTTCCTTCATTTCTATTATGGAAATTTTTCTATGTTCAACTTAAAAGGTTCTAGCCCCCAAAAACCCCTGTTTCCATGACAACCACCTAAAACTTCAAAAATCAAAATTTTGATAATATAATTTAAAACTCCTGTAAATGTGAATTTAATTCCAAAATTTCAGTCTCCTAGGTCAAATGGTTTTGTCAAAATAAACTTTCAAAGTGGAAAGCTATGAAAAAGGGACATTCTGTGAAAATGGCGTTTTTAGTTCAATATGAGAAAAGTTAGGGATTTCCTTTGCTTTTCATGGCATTTTGCATAAAATTTTGCAATAATTCAATTCAACTTACACTTGCTGCCATAAATGTCTATTTTGCAAATATCAGTTGCCTTTTTGGTAGCTTTGTTAACTTGAACAATGGTATTTCTTCCTCTGGTACAAACTGGATAACAACTTTTTCAGGGCTGTTAATTGCTACGCATGATCTCTTCCTTTTTTTATTCCTCTTTTCACCAGTGTTGTCCATATTTGCTCCCTCTCTTCCCTTCTTTCTTGCTTTCACCTGGGGCTCAGGCTTGCTATCTACTCCAAAGCTGCCAGCCTTGTATGCAATAGATTTTGATGCCTTGGTCTTTTTCTTGCTAAACCTTAGATGCTTGCGTTGTGACCTGTACAAAACAGATATCTTACGTGCTGCTCCTTGAACTCTTCTCAGGTCCTCATTTCTCAGTGATCTCAGCATATTTTTGCCTGTGGGGATACCAAGCTTCTCCATAATTATGCCTTTACTTGCAGCACCTGTATTTGAAACACAAATTGTTTCACAAGCAGCAATCATCACCCTTCGCCTACCACAGAAGAATATTTTAGGCACACGTGACCACAGTAAGCTATTTAAACTCTCATTCTGATTTTGTGTAAGACCAAGGAGACATCTGCTCAGCAGTTCACTTGCACTGAGTCTCTTGAAAATTGGATCTAGTTCAGCCATGAATACCATTGGAAGCCTTCCTCCTTCATCATACTCAATTGTGCCATTTGCCTTGTCCTTCCAGAACCTACACCAAGACTCTTTGCCTTTTGGGCAAAATCTATGCTGGAATTCTAATGACTCACCATCTTGAATAATAATGTGATGCTTTATTGCCATAATGGCTGTCTTCATTCCATCTAGGTTGCCTTTATTCTCTCTTATGGCAAAACCATAGTAATTCTGTATTCTTTTTATCATGTCTTGTGTGAGCCTGCCAGCACCACCTACACCTTTTCCATCTGAAAGCTTCTTGCCTCTCATTCTTTTTTTGTACTCATCAAGGGCTGTGCCCATTCGCTTTTGTACATGGCCCACACATTCTTCCTTCATTACCACATATGAAGCTCCATACTTCTGTTTCATTTCCTCAGCAACCCGACCAAAACAGCTGCTGTCCCCGTCACCAACAAACTGTGTATATTTAAGGTTCCTTGATTCTATACTACGAGAAAACATTCTTATGGCTCCTTGTGTTTCCATTTCTCCTGATGTACCCTGATGGTTGATTTGGCAGTCTTTTTGGTGTCTGTTCATCCAGTTTATGTACTCTTCAGATTGTTTGTCTAGCTTTGAATGTGCAACACATGCATGACAGTAAAGAGACATAACTTCAAAATCAAGAACTTCGCCAGTCAGCACTGACAACAGGAAAACCACCCCAATTTTTGACGTATGGCCTCTTTTCTGCCAGCTTCCATCAACTGTTACACCAACTTCAGCAATTCTATTACCATTTTCATCCTTGGAAACACTCTGTGGCTCTTCAAGCTCTGTCTTTTCAATAAGTCTTTCAGCTGCATCTTTCATCTTGCACTCTGCCTCTTTGCAATAAACCTCTTCAGCTTCCTTCAAGTGGTTGTTATAAGGCTTGCTGAGGATAGGTGAGGGCAAGTTCATCTTGGTACAAAAGTTTGCAAGTTTCTGTCTACTTTGGGAAGCAATAACAGAGCGTCTGTTTATTTCAAATCCCCCTTGTCTTCCTGGCATCTTTTTACTACTGAAAAACTTGGTTTTTGTTCCACAGCTTGAGCAACACATGAACAAGGACTCTGCAAGTCCACTTCTGGCATCATTTTCCTGAAAAATTTTAAGCGTTGATCTGGAATTTCTGCAGTGAGAGCATGTTGCAGCCGTTGATAAGCATTCATTTAGCAATGAGAAGTCCTGGATTTTTGGCCCAGAGGCAACATCAACCTTGGGTCTTCTAGATTGCATACCTAAGGTTCTAGCCCTTGCCCTTGTCATGACTCTTCCACCTCCAATCTTATGAAAATCACTGTTTGCAAGTTTCTCCTCAGACATATTTCGCAACTGCTTCATTCCTACCATGGACTTTGGTGTCTTACAAGCACTGGTGGTGGTGGTGATGGGCCTACCTTCACCTTCAGACCCTTGGCCTTCATTTGGTGCTGTTCCTTCAGCAGCAGTAGCCTCACTTCTTTGTTTTTCCCATGCCTTTACACCAATGAATCCCCGCTTCTTCCTTGCACTGACTCTTCCCATGCCTATGTATAGCTCTGCTTCGACTTCAGATCTGTCTTCGCAAATATTTCTCACTCTCAACACTGCAGAAGTGGCCACCATTGAACAAGGAAGTTAGAACATTGAATTATGGGAGGGTCACTGTGAACTGTAGCTCAGAAGGCGCTATATGATGTGGCGGGAAAATTTGAAAGCAAAATCATCCAAGTTGGGGGCGAAGGCTTCAAAAAACCCCTTAGCAACCATTGTAAACAACAAATTTGATTGTTGCTAAGGGTCTTCCTGAAGACAACGGTGAATAAATATTGCTTATCTACAACTAAAACTCATGATAGCACTGAGAATGGCATACTGGCAGCAGCTACAAAGATGAAAGAAACATTTTTGACAAAAAAAAAATTTTGGTAAAAAAATTTTTTTTGGCTCATTCGACCAGTATACTGCCCCCTTAAGAACAGATCACTTACTTCTGCTCAGAAGACTAATCTCGATCCCATATTATGACAGAGTTGATAACAACTGTCAGTTAATCAATGTTACTTTCCGTCCATTTAGATTGCCATATGCAGACTTGAGGCCCCTTTGGTCTTTTTATCATAGCCACAAGACCAAATTGAACATAAAGTAACAAAGAAATTTTTTCAAAACTAAGGTGCAATAAACTGCGTTACGCCACTGGTCCCGCCTCACCAGAGGTGGAATCTCACTTGGGTGGGGAGAAATTTTTATAAACGAAACACCACCGGTATGGTAAGATGAAATGAAATTATTCGTTGATTCTCATTGGTAAGTTCTAAGTTCATTCTGATTTCACGGAAGAGAGACTTTATTCCACCTTGCCTCTCAGCCCCGGGGCTTACAGGTGAGTGGAAAACTCTCATAAAAACACTCTTGTGACTATGCTGAAATTTACCACCCTTGTCAGCCTTGGGTCTGGCAGGTGAGGTGTTTTTCCCCATATAAACAATTTTACCGGATCCCAAAGATGAGAACCAAGATTCACAAAAATTGCACTGTATGACTGCGACGCTGCGACGCTTTTTCCACAGTACCATTTTGCCTCACGAAGATTTTTATTGTTGTGTTGATTGCCTTGCCCTGTCTGACGATGGATAGCCCATGTCCAAAGAAAAAGCGGCAATTCATGAATTGAGAGCGAGAAGAATTGTTATGCAAAGAATGAAGCTGATGAAGACTGCAAAGGTGAAATAAATGCACATGAAAATTGTCTCGATTTAGCCTGTGGTAAGTATAGGCCCATGCAGCATACGGCTCAAATCTTTAAAAAGGTGGGTGTAAAATTGTATCACATTTTTCTTTGAATTCTTGTCCTTGAAAGTAACTTTGGGTAATTTGCTGTAGATCTGCCGTGGTAATTTTTTGATGCATTGATTATTTTCAAAATGGCGGCAGTTTGACTTATTTTGCAAAAATTCATCGAAAGTTTTGAAGAAATTAAATCATCGTAAATCTTAAATTAATGGAGAGAAATTGATACAATCTTCAAGATAACCATAGTTTATGAAGGTCTACAACATGGTTGCAAGCAGAAATCTGTTGCTCGTCTGGTTAAGGATTTAGAAATTTGATGACGTCACAGGCTCAAAATTAATAAATGCCACCATTTTGAAAGTAGTCAAGGTATCAAGAAATTGCCATGGCAAATTTGTCGCGTATTACCTGAAGTTCCCTTCAAGCACTTTAATTCAAAGAAAAATGTAATAGAATTTTACACCCACCTTTTTAAAAGATTTGAGCTCTATGCTGGCCCATGCACCTCTCTCACCATGTTTCTTGTAGGGCACTGGCGGTATTTGCCTGACAGTTAACCTTGGCCAAAGGAGCTGAAACTTTCCTTCCAAATTGAAAAGCAAAATCATCACGTTCAACTTGAATCAATTTTTTTTCTCTTCATACCTGTTTGAAATTTTTTCATGTTCCTGTGATTTCTGTAGGCCGCCGGTGAATAAGGTGGACTCCGTGGACCCCTCAGACCCCACCATTTTGGTCCGTCATATCAAGGTCCACGTTATTCAATTCCACCCAAGAGAAACTGAATAGCGCAGACACTGCGGAAATCTGTTTAAAGATTTCTTCTGATCACTCGATCTGTAATTGACTTTATCGCAAAGCATTTCAAATCGAACGGCTTTTGATAAGTTTTACTTTACCTCTCGATCAAAACTTGAAGGCAACAAGTTACAACGAACTTCTGCCCGCTAGTGCAAGGAAGTTTTTCCGCAGAAAAAATGATTTGGAAATGAATTATACCCTCCTAGACAACCAGCAACTGTTCATATTTCTTGTCTTATAGTAAGAATCTACAGTACTTCCTTTTGAGCAGAAAAAGTACTGTGGAATGATTTTAAGCAGTGTCTGTGATATCAAGGTCCGCGTTGTTCAGTTACACCCAGCAGAAACTGAATAAGACAGACCTCATGATTTTGAGGACCCTAGAATAACAAAAGTCTAAAATTATTATTTCTTTCAAGTTTCTCTTTTCACTGGTGTTTCTCTTGGAGAAATTTTGTTCTCTTCTACATCAACCTTTGTTTTTGGCAATCAATGTTTTGTTAAGAATGAGGATTAAGGGTAAAGTGCGAATTGACTGAATTACGTGTCATGATAGTTCCATTAGCTTTCCTCTGGATAATTCTCTCGAAGTGTAAATTGGGTAACTTGGGAACAATTAGGCTTGGTTGCTATTTGTGTCAGTGACTTGCATAATTGACTCAGTAGCAATAAAATTGAAGGCGTTCTGCAAAAGCGACAGGTCCGTGTTATCCAATACTGTCTGGGGAAACTTGAATAGTAATGTGGAAGTTTCGATATCACAAACCTAGCAACCCTAGTAGATTTAAGTTTGATTGCCAAAACCAACGTTGATATAGAGGAGAGCAAAGGTTCCCAAAGAGAAACGGTGTGCACAAAATCCCACCAGTCAGGATCATGTGGCTGCGAGGCTCCCTCGCATGATACATGCATTCCTTCCGGTCAACATGATTACTTTGCAATGGAGGATGGCCTAGCTGAAGCTGCGACGGTTGTTCCTCAACAAACTGCACGTATTTGACTTTGGTGGCTTTTTACTTATGGTTGGCCCTAAATTTCATCAGAGTGAATCGATTTCTGTGTTTCACATGTAATGTTTATTCTTTCTGAAATATAGGTGAATTCGCACGTACAGACTTAAAGCAAGCCAACTGCTTGGGACTTTGCATGTTTAGTTGTTTCATTTCTGCAAAGCGGAAATGATTTTAGTCCTCTTTCTCCTCTAGAAAGGTTGATAAAGTTCACAATGTTTGTAATCACGGACCTGATTATTTATGTGCACACTGGTATGACTTTAAATTGGATACGTAATGAACAAAGGATTTGGAAATATAAATAATCCATTTTGAAGACTCTTATATTCATCCTCTTTAGGAAAACAAAACAACATGAATATTTGCTTTCGTTCAGTTTGACACAGACTTTGTTGTGGCTTGAGCTGAGATAGATAAGAAGAATAAAGATCCATCAAAAATCCACAATAATCCGCTTCTTCTGAAAATTTTTACGCTTTGTCGAATGAATACAATGTCCCTCCTGAAGTGCCGAAAGAGTCCATGAGATCACAAGGTAATGGCACCACTTGGTTCTATTTTCTCAGATCGCCAAAACACTTATTTACTGCATCTGCTCGAAAGGTACTTGAGCAATGATAAACATTGGAAAAGCTTCAAAAACATTGTTTTGAAACCTTCATTAGGAAACAGGTGAACATGACGATTGTTATGGAACCTGTAAGAGACTTAGAAGAGACTCCGAGTACTAATCTATAATCATTAGAAGAGACTCCGATATCGCAGAGTAGAAGTAGAGCAACGAACTCGCTCTGGGGACGAGATTGCTTGCTTTTATCCTTTTACCAACTCCTTTTTGCCTCGATTTCATGCCATGGCCACGCCTCATTAACTCAGTAGTTGCAGCAACTTGTTTTATTTGCAGCAACTTTTTTATTTGCAGCAACTTTTTTTATTTGCAGCAACTGTTTTATTTGCAGCAACTTTTTATTTGCAGCAACTTTATTATGTTTGCAATCACCTTCTTGAAAATCTAATGCTGCTTAAACTCATATTTGCATCAATTTTTAACTGAAATCACACATGTTTGTAAAAATTTCATTTACATTCGAAATATCTATCAGTGAGCCTTGTGGGCCACCGTACTATACTGACTAAAGACTCTTTTCAAGAAACTGTAACTAGATACTAAATAAGTAGTTATTTTTGGTTGAATGAAATTAATAAGAAAATAACCTAAGTGAGATGGACTATACTGTCTGATGATTTAAATTTACTTGACCAAATATCTAAATGCTGATAATGCATAATAATGCAAACTCTGCATATTTGTGGATTCATAAATGCTTAAGTTTCCTTTTCGAATAAACATGATGTCAAGATAAAATCTTGAGACTGTAGAAGCTCTGTATAAGATCTTGTCAGAAAGTTTAAATTTGAAAATGAATCTTGGATCTTGGAAGTGGCTGCCCCAACTTTGCAAAAATCCGATAGAAGTGGGCGGGAGGGTTACGTGATTTTTCAATCTTTACCCAACTAATTTTATGCCATTTTTTATCATTTTGCTGACTTTTTGGAATTAGGGGGACAAGTCTCCCCAGTCCCCCTCCTGTGGTGCCACCACTGTACAGAATGAATTAAAGTCCATCTCAGTTAAGAAGGTATTTGTTTTTATATCCACTTACAATATAAATTTACAAACTACACTAATCTACAAAATTACTATACGACTATAAAATATTACTAGAAGTGATACCCCAAGGAGCAAAGTGGCTATGACTACCCCAAGGCCAACTTAACATAGAGTTGAAAATTTGTGTCAGTCTCAAATTACATGCCACCACGAGAATCATCAGCGATCGAACAACTAAAGTGATTGAGTGGGTAATTGACATCAGATATCGCTTGGTATCTAATTTGAGGCAGACATCAAATATACGAATGAAATATGATATTAACCCTATCTGACCTGGGGGGCGGATTCCGCCCTCCTCGTACATTTTCATTTGTACTATTTTCCGTGTTTGCTGGATGCCTCTAAGATTTAGCAAGTTTAACTTTCTATCATAAAGCATTGAAACGGTAACAATTTTGGTGTTCTATTTTTAGCCTTGTCTCCATGGTAACCAATTTGTCGTGCACCACTCTGTGAAAATATACATTGTATCTCTCTTAATCCATTTTAATTGGTCCAATTAAGTCAAAACTATGAATTTACATCTATCTTGATCTATATGTTTCATTTCTATGCAAAAGTAAAGTTTTACGACCTTGTAACACACTTTCATTTTTATGACGTCATATGATGTCATAATATTAATTATGCTCTAGCAACAATAACAACAATGCTAATTAGACCGTTTTTTCAAAAATTCATTGTTTATATGATGAACAACCTTTGTGCCAAGTTTGGTTGCCATATCTTGAGCAACAACAGAGATAAACAGGGGGGGCTGAATCCGCCCCCCCCCCAGTTATTGAGTGTTTCAAATCGCCCAGATCAGATAGGGTTAAGAAGATATTAGAACATGAGAACCCTTGTCATATGGAAGATATAATGCTTACAAAGATCAGCCAAGAGAGATTCTTTTTATTGACTCAACCAGTAGAAGTGAAGTCAGTGATCCTGCACTGAGCATGTTTATTCAGGTTTCTTTCTTGAATTCTTCAATTTTTATGAAACACAAGCAGTTTCATCCAAGACACAAAAAGGGCATTGCCAAAAATTGATAATCGCGATAATTGCATTTCAGTAGACTCCAGAGACTTTTTTCCTACAGCTTAAACTTATGACACAGTATCATGTTTCTGCAGTTCCAAATTCGATTATTCCATAGTGCCATGATTCTAGATTCCAAATTGCTCAGTTCCAAATTCCTTGAATTACACCCAATAAGCATTGCTACTATTTTCCCTTTTATAAGGCAATGAAATTGAAGAAAATACAAACAAAGTGATATGCTCTTTCTAATGATTTTAACAAGTTTATTTGCTTGTTATTCTTTTAGGAGTAAACAGCCCAGGGGGTACATGACTTGTAGATGGACGGGGGTCTGCCGCCCGGTTTTCAAAAAGCTACCCGCTTCTAATTACAGACAGTTGCTGTTATACCCACTTTTATGATGAATTTTGGTACCCATTTGGACAATTTTTTGCTATTTCTGGAAAACCTACCCATGTTTAAGGATAATCTGCCGAAAAAGGGAGCCTTGTTTATAGAACTTTGGACCAAAAAACCCACCCATATGGGTGGCACATACCCGTACCCTCAATGTGTTATGTTACCCCCCCTGGGGTAAACAGTTTCCTTTCTACAGATTGCAATGTATAATGTTACCTCTGTGGGTTATGAATTTTGTTGAAGCTATTTTTAAGTTCTGTCTCCCAACTAACTTTTTGAAACCATTTCCTTTCTAGATGCAATGATACCAGTGACAAAAGTAAGAAAAGTTAGAATTCAATGAAGCTTAACATAAATTGTGACTCAAGCAGTAATGATTCTGTTGATGAAGTGATGATCTCAAATAGAATGGATTTTCAAATGGAAATCAAAGAGGAACCTAACTCTCCTCCAATATTTGAAGCAGGACATGATGATACTGCACATGTCATGTCTGATCTGACCACAGATGAACAATTTTATTCAGTAGGAGATACAACTTTTGTTTGTGATATATGTGGACAAGGATTTAATGAAAGTAAGAATCTTGACACACATAGGCAAAGCTTTCATATTAAAGAGAAATCTTACATCTGTGGCTTTTGCGGGCTAGGATTTCATCAGGATGTTGATTGGGAAAGACATAAACAAGTCCATGTAAGGGAGAAACAGTATGAATGTAACATACTTGGAAAAGAGCTACTCCCCAGTCATACTGACAAAGCATTGATCTCTTATGAAAATACTTTACAAATTAAGATAGAAAATGAAGCATATCCTAATGATATATGTGAGAATGAACTTATTGACAGCAGCAGTTTACGCAAATACATTTGTGATACATGTGGACAAGGATTTAGTCAAAGTGACCATCTCACAACACACAAACGAAATCATACTGGAAAGAGATCTTACAGTTGTGATGTATGTGGAAAAGGATTTAGTCAGAAAAGTGACCTTGATAGACATAAACGGATTCACACTGGAGAGAAGCCTTACATGTGTGATATTTGTGGGAAAGGATTTAGGGAGAAAGGAAATCTTAATAAACATACAAGAATTCATACTGGAGAGAAACCTCACATTTGTGACATATGTGGACAAGGATTTAGTCAAATTGCCCATCTCAATGGCCATGTGCGAAGTCATACTGGAGAAAAACCTTACATTTGTGATGTATGTGGACAAGGATTTAGTCAAATCGGCCACCACAATACACATAAACGAATTCACTCCGGAGAAAAGCCTTATACTTGTGATGCATGTGGAAAAGGATTTATTCGGAAAGATGTTCTTGACAATCATAAGCGAATTCACTCTGGAGAGAAGCCTTTCATTTGTAATATCTGTAGCAAAGGATTTAGGCGGAAAGGTGTTCTTGACAGGCATAAACTAATTCATACTGGAGAGAAACCTCACATTTGTGATACATGTGGAAAAGGATTTAGTCAAATTGCCCATCTCACTGTACATAAAAGAAGTCATTCTCGAGAAAAGCCTTACATTTGTGATATATGTGGACATGGATTTAGTCAAAGTGGCCATCTCACTACACATAAACGAATGCATACTGCACAGAAACCCTACGTTTGTGATATATGTAAGAAAGCGTTTAATAGAGAAGATCTTCTTGATAACCATAAACGAATTCATGCTGGAAAGAAACCTTTAATTTGTGATCGATGCGGAAAATACTTTAGCACCAGTAGCAGTCTTACAAGGCACAAACGAATTCATTCTAAAGAACAATCTCTTTAGCATCTGAGAAAAATTTGGACAAGGATTTTCTTTCTTTTGTACAGTCTAAACAAACGTGAACGTACTTATGCAGGAGAGAAATATCGCATCTGAAATCTTTATGGAAAAGGATTTATTAACAGTGTAAATCTCACTGGGCATAGAGAGTTCATATCGTAGAGAAACTCTACCAGGTGAGCCAGAAAGAAGTTCCTACTTTTGAAAGTTCATGGCACCAAGAATGCTTCATGGATTCCAATGATTCAAAGTCTAGTTAAAAGCAGAAAGACTGAAGTATTTTTGTCATTTTTCTCGCTGTCCTACCAGCACTAGAAGTATTGTTAAATTCAACTTCATAATGTTATGGTTGCAAAACGATGGAAAAAGGGCCTAAAACATTGATCAAATTGTAAGGACCCTGTTCAAACCGAGCAATAGGCAATGGGCGTTTCACCTCCCTCAAGTGTGATAAGACATCGATTTTCAAACAAATATGAAAGATTTGCAATTCCATACCAATCAATGTACAGAGGATGTCTCTCACCCATGAGAAGTTGCATTTCCCTCATTATTCTGTGCGAGGAGTCATTTATGCTTTGATCGATGTTTTAGGCAATTTTTCAGTCATTTTGCAACCATGAAATTTTGTAAGATTGAATTTACCTACATTCGTAGTGCTCATGAGAAAACGAGACAAAATCACAAAGATACTTCGATCTTTTGGCTTTTAACTAAAATTGAATACTCTTCCTGTTATGAATTTTCAAAAGCAGGAACTTTTTTCTGGCGTACCCGGTATACGGGGCAAAGGAAAAAGAAAAGGAGAAAAGGAGTTGGCATCTCATTGCCCACAGCATGGGTTCAACTCTTCCAAAAGGTGGGTGAGCTATAATTCCGCTGTTGGATTTTTCTGAAGTCCTCAATATTTTCAGAATAAAAGTATTTTCCTTCTTTTTCGAGAATTCAAGAAAAGTTTCAAAAGCAACTTAAAATTGTCGTAATTTCTAAATTGTTTGACCAACATGGAATAATTCCCAAGAACATGGTGTTCTTCAAATACTGCGTTCACACTGACACAGTTGAACCAGCTTTATCTAAACCAGTTTAAATTTCAACCAATCAAATGACTGGATTTGTTTGATTGACCAATCAGAAGGCTTTATTCGAAAGCCTGGTTTAGTTTAAGCTGGTTTAACTTGCAGTGTGAATGGGGCATATAAAGCTTCTCTTCCTTGAAATCAGAACGAACTACCGAATAATTGACTCTTCCATAAAGGTACCTAAGGATGCGCAAGGGTATATTTTTCGGACTTCTAGTCTAGTTTGGATATACTCTTTGGTAATTTCAGTCGAGATTAGTCAAGGCGAGGGCCTGCCTTTTGGCAATTTTTGTCAAAGAAATGTCAAAATTCGGTAATACCTTTAAAACGTAATTTTCTAAATTTTTGTCAAGAGAATGCGAAACCTTGGCAAGTTTTGTCAAAAAAACGCCACCTCGGGGCACTTTTGATGGAGAAATTAGTCTAGCCAAGGGTATCATTTTCACAAAAATTAGTCTAGCCAACGGTTCGATTTCGAAGCTGTGAGCAGCACACCCATACCCAAAATTTAATCGTGAACCCCCCTGTACTATCCGTAACTCTACTCTGGACTTTAAAGAAATTTCGAGCATTCTTTGACATTACAGTACATTGAAAATGACAGCTGATTGGAGGATATTGACGTCATCAAACTTCTAAATCATAAAACCTCACGGAGGAGTGTAGTACACATCATTTGACTATGTTCCGTAGTTAATGGATGTCTACTACACTCCTCCGTGAGGTTTTATGATTTAGAAGTTTGATGACGTCAATATCCTCCAATCAGCTGTCATTCTCAATGTACTGTATTGTCAAAGAATGCTCGAAATTTCTTTAAAGTCCAGAGTAGAGTTACGGATAGGACAGGGGGGGGAGGTTGACGGTTAAATTTTTGGTAAGGGTGTGCTGCTCACAGCTTCGAAATCGAACCGTTGGCTAGACTAATGTTTGTGAAAATGATACCCTTGGCTAGACTAATTTCTCCGTCAAAAGTGCCCCGAGGTGGCGTTTTTTTGACAAAACTTGCCAAGGTTTCGCATTCTCTTGACAAAAATTTAGAAAATTACGTTTTAAAGGTATTACCGAATTTGACATTTCTTTGACAAAAATTGCCAAAAAGCAGGCCCTCGCCTTGACTAATCTCGACTGAAATTACCAAAGAGTATATCCAAACTAGACTAGAAGTCCGAAAAGTATACCCTTGCGCATCCTTAGGTACCTTTATGGAAGAGTCAATTATTCGGTAGTTCGTTCTGATTTCAAGGAAGAGAAACTTCACTCCACCTCGCCTCTCAGGCCCGAGGCTGACAGGTGAGGAAAAAAATCTCATATAAACGTTGGCTGAAATTTACCTTGACTCTCGGCCCCGGGTCTGGCAGGTGAGGTATTTTTCTTCATGTAAACAGGGCTTTAGTCTGAAGGGAAATTTTGAGCAGCGCAAACGAATTCATAACGGAGAGATTTCTTACAATTGTGTGTGTGATATGTGGGTGGGCGTTTATTCGATGTAACTGCCTGAAAAGACACAAGTAAGTTCATACTGGAGAGAAACCTCGCACTGAATACCTGTCGCACAAGTTGCTCAAGTTATTTTAAGACCATCAACAACTTTACGCTGGAAGAAAACCTTAAATTTGTAGTTTACAGAGCATAAAACTCATTTTCTTCAATATCGTAGAGAAAGCCAAAAATAATCTAAATCAATGATAATCGGCCAATTTTTGATACAACTTTTGGAGTACAGCATTGTACGTATCAATTGAATCACTGGTAATGAGGTAACGTTTTTTTTCTATTTTGTCTTTCGTAGTTGTGCTAGACTAATTTTTCATGTACGATTCCGAATTTTGATGATATGGCTTGCTTAAATTCTTTTTCATTGTGTTGTGGCGTGAAATATATCTGTGGAAGTCCTTTAAACAATAGAAGTTTCATCAGCAAGTGAATAGACATTTTAGCTATTCTACGAAAGAGCCTGGATCGAGCGATATTTTTATACAATTTATACGCGAGGTTCGATAGAGTGGCGTTAGAGCTTCGATCGCAACTGTGTACATTCGAAAATTCTACAAGTTGTAATGAAATATCGTTCGACCTGGATTCACTTTCAGAATAGCTAAAAGGTCTACCGGATGAGTCAGAAAAAAACGTGGGGCGTTTGACGGACTGTGGCGTCGCATTGAGCCACTCGATCATCGTAAACTAGATTTTTCCGTGCAGCCAAGAGTCTAACCTAGATCATAAACCATTTCCCATCCAAATCGGTCATCTGATGCATTTGTTAAAATAGAGTTTTTTCGTAAGACTCTGTATGGGAGTCTTGCTAGCTTGTGAAATCTTCGACCAAGCCCCTTCAGCCGTTTAGCCTTGCCAGAGTTGCAGGTACATGTTGTATTGTCAGGGGACACTGAAAAATTTGAGTCTGGTTCACACTGGTTAAGTCGCTTAATTCGCTAAGATCGTGCAGAAAGAACCAAAGACAAAGACTCAGAGTTTCAATTCCTTGTCTTTTCGCCTTCTGCTCGACTCTGTGAATCAGGCTTCAGGAAACAGTGTCGTTTGCATGAGGTCCCATTGCGACAGAGCATTTATCTGCGCGAAAGAATACCTCTTCGCAAGACGAAGAAGTACGCATTATTAATGTCTTTCAAACGTATTCTCCAAGCATGGCAAGTTATGATAAGGCATCCCAAGGGAGAAAATACTACCTCCTTATCATTTCCTTCTCCCCTGATAATACCACGTGTACCTGTAACTTTTGCCAAGGTAAAATGCGGAAGGGGCTCAGCTAAAGATTTCATCAGTTTGCAAGATTCCCTTACAAGGTCATACGAAGAAATGTTTTTTTAAAAAATGCATCAAATGACTGGTTTCGATGGGGAAAGGTTTATGATCTAAGTTAAACTCTTGGCTGCACGGAATAACTTACTTCATGACGATTGGGTGACTAGATGCGATGTCAAGGTCCGCCAGACGCCCCACGTTTTTTCTGACTCACCCGGTAATGCCAGAAATAATGCCAGAAAAACGGCAAAAACAGCCGAAACTTTTCAGAACGGTACTTACAACTGTCAAGAGGCCAATAGAACAAGTCCAGTCTTGACTGATCACGTGGCTCGTTGCTTAGCAATCAAAAGGTATCAAATGGTGACACATGAGCTTCAGTGCTGAAAAAAGAGAAAATGCAAATTATTTTGGATTTTAATCGCTAAAACTTCATAAAATAAGGCAAAGATAAAGAATATGTGATTTTCTATCGCTTGAAAATTTTAGAAAATAAGTCATTATTCATTGTGAGTATGACGTCATCAAAATGGATGACGTTAGATAAAAATCACCTTTTGCTGATGTAAGGAAATATGGAAAGAATTATATATCAAATGGAAACTCTTTCAAAGACCAATTCGATTGGTACCAGTTTCGGTACATTTCGATAAAAAACCAGAGAGTTATCACAGTTTTTGTTATTTTCTTTCAATTCACTCTCCAAATAAGGTATTGTTATTGTCAAGTCACTTAATTTATGACAATGAAACATTGAAATTTGATAGGCTGTTAGATTTTAGGAAAAGTCACTTTGGTTTCAAAACTCTAGCTAATTCCATCTGAGAGCTATAGGTGATAATTCACCCCCTCCACTCGGGTGAAAAAGGGTTGAATCATAAATCATCGCTGATCATTGTCTTAAAACATTGGCCATTATCGGCGATGCTCTAAGACTGCGCTCACACGATGCCGCAGGCCCGTCGGAAGTGGGGGGGGGGGCTGGGGCCCCCAATAATTTGCTGAAGTTTGCTGATTTTAAACGTGAAAAGGTTGTAAAAGCCAAGGTCGTAAGAACAAAGATTCAAATTTGTATATATTCGAGGAAGCTACCAGAACCTATCAAAAATGCAATATCTTTTGATGTCATACAAGTCAAAAATTCAAAATTTTCATGGAAAGACTCTCATTAGTCGTGATCTTTTGTTTCCATCAATAGCACATTCTCCAAAAATGGGGCGTTTTCCAGCGATCTAAAGGGCGTGGTCATGAAAATTTTCCCGGGGGCAAGCCCCCGGACCCCCATTTTTGCTCGCTTCGCTCGGTTTCGTTTCAGCCCCCCAATCTGAATTTCGTTCCGACGGGCCTGTGCCCGTGTGGCACATTTTGCAAACAGTGAAAATTGTAACGGATAGGCCTCCCGTTCACGCGAAAACGGCACATTTTTTGCTAGCAGATTTTGAAAGGGTAGATTTTGAAAACAGAACTCTAACCGGCACATTTTTGAAACAGCATCGTGTGAACACTCGAAAATGATATGAGCAGAACATTTTTTTCGACTCTTTTGGAATGAGACTGGTCGATTTTGACCACTAATTTTGCCTTTCCTCGGCCATAAATCAGCAACCACGTGTCAGATTGACATAAGCAGGGTCTCAAACTCTAAGTTAAGGCTTGAAATTTGCAACTGCGTAAAAACCAAGATGGTTGAATCTACAGCTCCTCCACAGTAGCCAAACAAACGGGGCACAGTTTTCGGGACACCCTGTACATACTATCTTCCCCTCTTAGCCTATCTTTATCGCGGTTCAGCAAGTGGCCTTTTGATTAATTCTTAGCCGTAAGTCTGGTTTTCAGTTCCATCCCACATGTAGTGTTTAAACTATTTAGAAAAAACAGTACTTTCAAAACTTTACGTAAAGTCGAATTAACGAGGTTTAACTTTCCTCTTGTTTGCTGACCTAGGCTTATCATTCGCATAAATCATTTATGGCAAACTGACAGAGACACTAGTTAGACTTTTTACTTGAGTATCTTGGTTTAGGTACCATTTATCACTATGAATGACTCATTTTTCCTGCATCGATGATACTACCTGGTAGCAATACACATTTGACAAAATTTATACTAACGTTTTAAGAAGTAATATCAATCTAATACTTCATTCAAGTTGACACAGTTTACCCAGCTTTCTCCAAACCACGTTAAATTTCCACCAATCAAAAACACTCGATTTGTAAGATTGACCAATAAGAACTAGAAAAGGCCCACGAGAGGCAGTTTTTGGACATTCTTTTTGTTCCAGTTATAAGTGTTGCGGGCAATTTGGGAGTTGATTAGCTATGGCAGAGCCGAAGCCAATGGGGCTGGGGGAGGGCAAAGAGCCTGCCGCTCCATGAGACTGTCCATTTGTCGAAAATTTGTTCTCTTGTCACATTCTTTATGATTTGAGTGTCTACTTTTGGAGGATTTTGAGGAGAAATAATGCACAAAAGCATAGATTTATTACTGTTAAAAATTACATTCCAATTTCAAGAATGATTGAATTTATGGCATATTTTTCATTTATATTTTCACTGATTTTGTTGATTGTACGATTGCACTGATTGCACTTCGTTGGATTGCGAAATACGGCTACATTTTAATTACTGAGGACTTAGCTCGGTCGTATAATGCATAGATTAAACGCACGCATGTTCCCACAACTGTTGTTGTTGCTGTTGTTGTTGTTGGATTTATTATCGGAAAATTGTGGTTCATCGGCCCCTATGCATTCATGGCTGGTATCTGCCCTGAGCTATTGATTAAAGCAAAGTTCTCGTCATTGGCCCCAACAAAATCTGGCTACTTTATTTTGGACACCAAGTAGCAAAAATAGCCCTGTGCGCTTTGTTTATTACCACTTTTACAGAATATGACAGGCCTAATTTCTTGCATTTTCCAAAAAATAAAGACTCAATCTTTTACCATCCCGTGGTAAGACTGATATCACATTCATAGTTATCGCTATTGAAAGCCTGATGGACGCTCAAACTATGACTCATTGACTTTCACATTGAAATTAGGACGATGTTCCCCCTGGATATGGTTGCCATAGCAACACTGGACGAAAAGCAGAGTGCAATGGCAGATGAGCCTAAGTTGCCGGCTCGAGCCTCCGATGCGAAACATCTCACAATTAAAGTTTTCAGTGATAATAGCCTTTAACAAAAGCTACAGGTATCCAGATGCATGCTTCCTGGATTTAAAGATCAATAAATCTTTCACTGTGAACCAGGAGATCCCATTTTTAAGGCCAAATGGCTTCCATGAGCTTCACTGCAGCAATGAGAATATTCAACTGTTGAAATTTGCTTGCCTCGTGTCTGAGACTGCACCCCGTTCCTAAACGCACAGATAAGTCTGTGCACTTCCTTCGTAATTTTCATATGAAAATCTGTATGTTCCAGATTGAGTAAAATGAAAATATTGTTGGTGCTGTCATTGTTGTTGTTGTTATCGCCTTTATTCGTGCGATAACTGGGACTATGAAATGAGTCTATGCAGTAGTAATGAAACTCAAAAGCGTAATAAAGCGTGGGGCTCGAATCTTTGGAAAACTTTAAAATTAGTACAACTCTAGTAAACTGTAAATAATTAATAAACTGTATAAAATTAGTAAACAGTGAAAAATCAGAAAACAGTGAAAAATCTTTGAACTGTAAAAGATTAGTAAACTGTAGAATTCGTAAACTGTAAATGTGTACAATGTTATTGCCTAATTCTTTCAAATGAATAGATAGAAGGGGACTTTTGATCGTTCGCCATGATTCCAGAAAGAGCATTCTTGATATCATCATTATTCCAAGTGTTACAGCATTTTTAAGATTTCATGTAATTTTCTAAGTTTTGACGTCATCAAATTGCTAAAACTTAAACCATGAAAATGAAGGACTTCTGCTTGCTACCGTTTTTTAGATCCCAACAACTGAGCATTTCTTTTATTTGTCACTTTGACTTTCCTCAATCAGTTAAGATTTATGGAGCTTTTGGTACAACTATTCAATGACATCAAAAACGCTCTTTCTGGAGCTATGGCAGACGACCTAAACTTCCCTTCGATCTATTCAGTTTAAAGAATTAGACAATAAAATTTTACACATTTGATTTTACAGGTTTCCGAAGATTCGAGCCCCATGCTCAGCAGATAATCAACCATTCAATTCAACTAATAAAATTGAACGCGGGACTCATGTAGTTAATCTAGAGCTGCTCTAAGGTTAAATCATCTTTGTAGACAGTATGTAACTATCATGAACATCATGCAACTGCACTAGGTATTAGGCTATTGTGTTGATAGAAAAGATTGAACTATGTCTTATAAATTGTCATGAAGGTCTAAGGCATAATTTGGACTGCGGAGATGGACAGAGCAAGAGCAAAGGATGATGGAAAACGTACATGGATGCCGATGGAAAAGATTCCATTCTTTCTTGTCGGCTGCCTTACAGGTTTTTAAGGTAATTTGAATTTTCTCTGCATCTATTCTTGTTGACGGAAGAGATTCAAACAAGTTCTATCAACTGTCGTAAAATAGGTGATTTGAGCTGCAGAGATGGACAGAAGCAGGAGCAGAATACGAAAAACGTGCAAGGATATAAACTGCAGGAGCGAGTCACTAGCAGAAATGCCGACACTGTCTTCACAATCAGTTAGATTATATTCCAGAAGTGCTGGTTTGAGGAAACATGCAAAAGAACTAGACAGGGATAAAAGTTTTGAAGCTAAGCCGAGGAATGTTGCGAAAAATGACAATGTCCAAACGATGTCGAACACTGCATTAACATCCGAGAAGCGACAAGAGTCATCGATGGTGGAAGAGAGACGACTTGCGAATTCGGTAGATTTTACGAAAATTTTGATGACGTCTGAGGCCTCCCAGTTCAACAGCGAAAGAAATGCGCGAAATAAGACAATAAAGCGAAACAGAAAAACTTTAAATATTGAAGAACTGAATCTGGATAAATTAGACAACATCCAAAGTTTGCAGAAAATTACTCCACGCAAGATTTACCGAGGGGGTGGATATTACACAGCATTGGCCATTTATGACGACAATGCAAATATTGATAAAGTTTCAGTTGGGGAAACTAGACTTGGCATGCTAGACAGCGTTTTGAACAAACGAGAAAGTAGAAACACTGATGGAAAGATGAAGAATCTGCCGAAAGTCCAAACAGAGTCATCAGTTGAACTCGAATATAAAATGCCCCATGAACTGACTTGTTCCAGAATAGCAAACGAGGGAACAAAGTCGAAAGTGACGACGAGAACTGAAAAGAAGTGCCAATCCTGCAAGGCTACGCAGAAGAGGTCCAAAGCTTCCCAACCAGTTAAACAAATCAGATTATTTCTTAGTTTGGATGTTTGAATTGTGAAAATTGAAACTGAAACTGATTCCTGCAAGATTGCAAAATGAGTTACAAAAGACAGCAAATCTATTAAAACACAAGAAAGATTTCTATGGTCGGTGATTTAAGGCCCACATGTAAATGATGGATAAATTATGAAATTGAACTAAACACGCACTATTTCGGCTATTGATTATTCGAGACCCAAATGTAGATGATGAATGAATTCTGAAATTGAACTGAAAACGATTCATGGGAGATTTCATATCGCAAAATGAGTTATAGAAGACAAAAGTTCATCCAAGTACTAAAAAGTATTTATGCTATCGATAATTCAATGCCAAAATGTAGATTATGGATGAATGTTGAAACTGAAAATGATTCATGCAAGGTTTAATTTTGCAAAGTGAGTTATAAAATACCGCAAAGTTATTAAAGCACGAGACGGATTTCTTACATAGATTACTCAAGTTGCAACTGTAGAAAATGCAATTTTAAAATTGAAACTGGAATTGATTCATGGAAGAAATTTGTGTCGTAAGGAAGGTTATGAAAGACAAAACATATCGGGTGAGCCAGAAAAGAGTTCCCACTTTTGATAATTCATAGCAGCAAGAGTACTTCACGAATTGAATGATTCGAATGGTAAATAAAAAAAAAGCTAAAATATCACAGTATTTTTTGTGATTTTTCTCGCTGTCCTACCACCGATAGAATTAATGGTAAATTCAACTTTATATCATTCAATGATTGCAAAATGACTTAAAAAGGGTCTAAAACATTGATCAAACCATAATGGACTCCTTGCACTGATCAATAAAGAGAATGCACTTATTCATTATTTGGGGATATACACTGCAAGTTTATTGTCATGGAGCTGAAAATCTTTGGTATTTGTTTCAAAAATTGATGCCTTGTAAGTCTTGAGAGAAGTTCAACACGCATTGCGTATCTTTGTGTGCAAGGAGAGTCCTTACAATTTGATCAATGTTCTAGGCCCTTTTTCAGCCATCTTGCGACCATGAAATTTTTATAAAGTTGAATTTAGCAAGACATCTAGTTCTAGTAAGACAGCGAAGAAGTTCAAAGAGGTTTTTCAATCATTCGGCTTTTAACTAGGATTTGAATCATTAAAATCTGAGACGTACTTGTGTTGCTATGAATTTATAAATACGAGAACATTTTTCTGGCTAATCCGGTATATCAAAGCAGAAGAAGGATTGCTGTCGCTTATTAAAGGTTAAAATCTACTTGCTCTCCTAGAAAAGTATGCATATCTGGTTGGGTAAAGGGGTAAAGCAACGAGAATGTAATTTGAATCAATGACTTATTAATTTTGAAATTTTTGTCGATGGTTGAACTTGAGCATAGATACCTCAGTTGTTGGTATTGTTTCTTTGAGCGTTGAAATATTAATGTTGAAAGTTCAAACTTGTTGTCTTCTCGAGACCAATGCTTTGGCTTTTGGCTAAAGCTGATTCTTAGGAGAAACGCAAGCAAATCAACAATATCCTGGATAAATTTGAGTAATACTTTGATTATATAATATTCTGTTTGTTTACAATCTTCCGTTGTAGGGGATCTATTATAGTTTGGCGGTTAGGCGGATTCGGCCATATCATGGATGTTGAATACGATTTTAGCAAAAAATCAGTGCGGTATGCGGCTTTTCTGATGCAACGCGATTGCGGAAAAATGCAATTTATCGTACTGAAGAAAACTGACGGCTGATAGAAAATGGCCTGCGGTTGAAGGGTAACAACGCAAATTTTGGTGGCTTTGGGGTATTGAGGCACCCTATGATAGACCCCCGTTGTACTGTTTACTCATTTAGGCTTACTCTCAGTTTTAAAGTTTATGTTCTTACATGGGCCATAATGCACTGTGTTTGTAGCTGAGAAATGAAAGTTCATCTCCTCGACGTTTACTCTGTTGCTTTCTTCGGCTGAAGCCTAACCAGTGCTAAGAAGCAAATTCAAATGGCTCCTGCACAGTTAGTTCCTACACAGCGTTCATCCTCGTTTCAATCTTGCCCTTACAATAGATATGGGGGCGGTTTAAAATGAGGATTAAAGTTGTATAGGAGCCAACAGTTAAGACGCGCAGGAGCCATTTGAATTTGATTTCTAGCACTAATTGTGCTTGGGCTAAAAGAGATCGAAGAAAAGTATGGTAATATCGAAAAAACAGCTTTAATTTCTAAGCTAAAAACACGGTGCATTACTGTCTATGGTTCTTGACGAATTTGCTTTTGCTAAGGAACATAGCACTAGTTAGAAGTTGGAGGTACATTCAGGCTTTCAAGTTTGAGATTTCAGCCCTCATAACGTCAATATCACCAAAAGTGGTATCTATGTTCAAGTTAGCTATTGAGGAGTATTTTGAAATGTTGAAATCAATTAAAGCTCAATTCTAATTGGTGGACCTAACCAAATGCGCATACTCTCTTCAAGGACACACGGCAAGTAATAGAGATACCGCCGTTGAAACTGAAATTGTCTCATGCCATTTAAGGTACCGTTCACACGTATATACCTTTATGGTTTGTAAACGCATAGAATCTTTTCCTTCCATACTTATCCACTTATCGTTTATGGAGCGTTTTTCCCTGTCCACACGCAAGGATGAATGGCCAGTGACCTGTATGACGTCATCGCTTACAAATGCATGCGTTTGCGACCGTCCGCACGAAAATGCATAAACAGTGTTTCTCAAAGCAACTGAAAACGACTGGTGAATGTGACGTCCATGACGTCACCGTTTACGAAAGTATGCATTCACAACCGTACACAAGAAGACATGAAAACAGCGTTTTCAACAGTATCCACTTTGGAAAGCGATTTCGAATGTATGAGCTTAGGGTAACATAAATCGCCGTTTACGTGTGGACGCAAAGTGTAACCGTATAAGAGAGTATGCGTTTACAGACGTAAAAGTTTTCCTGTGGACTGGGCCTGAAGATGACCTAAAACAAAAATTGCTCCTTAAATGTCTTTGATATGATGATATAATTATCATACAGGGTTGCCTTTTCAACAACAAAGGTGTTGTTATCAATAAGGGCCCTGTTATAAATGTATAAAATCTTACAGAAGCCTAAACTTTACAACTTAGTTACTTGCAATAAAATCGGGAAATTAACGCTTTTACATCGCTCTCTGCTTTACAGTTCCTCTTACGATAAAAATATTCTCTCAACTTGGATTTAAAAACTGCAATTGATCAGCTGATGCCGTCCGTCATTTTTTTCATGATATATGGAAATATGGGTGTATCTATTCTTTGAAAGGTTTCTGTAAAAGGAAACACTTTAGCGGAGCTGAAAGAAGTAACGAAAATTGTCTCTTGTATTGATACGTTGCTTAGAAAGGCATTTCAGGTAAAGAAAACTTATTTGAGTTGATTTGAATATTTCTATTGAAGCAAATGATTAACACCGTTGAATGACAAAGAATGTCGTTTAAATTTTGGATACCTTCTTGGTTCATTTGCGGTTTGCTGTTGCGAGAAGGGTTATTATTTGTTTGAACTGAAAGATGGGTTCCATACAGATTACAAAGGATCGCAAAGGATAGCTTCTTCTTGTTCTATTCCTTGTTCCTTGTCCCGAATAATCAGGGTCGGTCGCTTGAATCCTCCTTCTCAACTGCTCTTTATTTCATGCAGCGTCAAGTAATTCACTCAAGTCTCGCTTGATCAGAGTCCATTGCTTGATGTTGTCCTTCTATCTTGATGTTGTTAGTCCTCCCCGCCCTCGTTTACTCCTCACTACCCTAGTCATTTTTTCGTCAATTTTAGTCCGCCCGTCCTTTGACTCGTCCTTTGAGTGTCTAAATTATCTATTGCCCCATTTACACATTTAAATTAAACCAGGTTTACGAATTGGGCCTTCTGATTGGTCAATCAAACAAATCCAGTCATTTGATTGGTTGAAATTTAAACTGGTTTAGGTAAAATTGGTTTAGCAGTGTCAGTATGAAAGTCTACTCTACGCAAAAGATAGCAACCACTTTTATTTACATCAAATTTGACGTCAAATGCTAAGGGCAGCAGTGAGCTTAATCTCAGAAACAATATTGTTATCATCGCAAAGCAGCAAGTCACAATGAATCACAAAGATGAGAGTCTCCAAGCAACGTCAAGCACCGAGAAGCAAGAACAATCATACGAGAAACGATTTCCAAGTTCCGTAGATTTTACGAAAATTTTGATGACGTCCGAGGCCTCACAATTTGATAGCGAAAGAAACGAACGAAACAAGACAATACGACGAAACAGAAGAACGTTGAATATAGAAGAACTAGATCTTGTTAAATTGGACAACAAAAGTTTGCAGAAAATTAGTCCACGCAAGATTTATCGGGGAGGTGGATATTTCACAGCATTGGCAATTTATGACAATAATGCAAACATTGATAAAGTTTCAGTTGGGGAAATTAGACTTGGAATTTTAGATAACGTCTTGAACAAACGAGAAAGAAGCACTGATGCAAGAATGAAGGATTTACCGAAAATCCAAACCGAGTCATCAATTGAACTTGAAAGTAAAATGCCCATAGAACTTGTTTGCTCTAGGATAGCAAACGACGACGGTATTAAGTCTAAGGATGACAACTGACTAGGAATGAGGCCACTTCAAAAGTGAAGGAAGAGCCCTAAAATTTTCCCCGAAAAGTGCAGAACATTAGAATTATCATATGAATTTTTAAACCTTACTTATTCATGCAAGATTTAATGTCACAAAATGCGTTGCAAACACAAAACAGTTATGAAGTAGCCAGTTGAATTCTACTGTCTATCATTCAAGGAACAAATTTAATTCATTTCATTCACTCTTCATTGCAAATTTTTTACCCACAGTTACCGCGTCCGTCAAGAAAGACTGCTTTCAGGGGGCCGTGCATAAATTCCTAGATAAAATACGTTATATAATGTAAAACCCTATCCTAGCTAATTGCAATAATTAATGAATAATAAAGAAATAGCAAAATAAATCATTCTAAAGCGTCTTTAAATGATTTGAAAGAGGATGCATGCTCAACTGTAAACTCTCGAATCTAAGTGGGCTCAGACTTAAGCACCACGATATCAGAAAGCTCGCTGACCATCATACGTATTCATTGGTGGAACTTGGAGATCAGTTGCGGTGTTTCTCAGAAATTTTCTACTGTATGCAGACTGTTTTTTAAATTTCTGACAGTTATTCTGGAGCGATGTCATTTATTGATTCGTAAACCATGCAAACTGTCTCGATTTTTATCATATCCGCTACGGTAGGCCAATTTAGAACTTCTATCCACACACAAGTGGGAGAGTCATCACTCCTGTTGGTCACAATCTAACTGCACGGTTTTGAAGATCTTGCAGCACTTGCAACTTAGTCCCATCACATGTTCCGCAAGACTGGACTGCTGTAGTGGAGTTGCAGTTCGACGATACCATGATAAATTTGAAAGAGAGTGTCATATGGCAGTAATTTATTGGCATATATAAGGAATCCAATTGCATGAGAGATCTTAGATCGAAAAAAATGGGTGTGTTCGTCCCAAGCTAGATTTTTAACAATCTGCACTTCTAAATATTTGACGTTATCTACCATCTCGACTTCGGGGCCACTCATAGGAAGAGAGGGAGGTTGCACTAGTTTTATCAAAATCTTCTTTAGGTTGAGCCGAGATCCAATAATAATCGCCAGTGTCTTTAAGACATTCAATGATAGTCTTCTTCAGGAAATTGAATTATAGCCAATCTCGTCCCCATCAGAGTGGGTTCGTTGCTCTACCTCTACTCTGGGATACAAGAGGCCGTTCGGCAATCTGATTGGCTGCTCGCCATTTTGGGCCGTAACTCCGATTTGCGTGGGGTGAACGACCTCGGCATGTTGAAATTCGGCGTAAAACGATATTCTTTACCTATGTCGAACATCATTTGCAATTTATTTGCGAAATTCGAAGAATGACAAGCCATTTCATTTTTGAAGCTGCGGTGAAAGTTTCTCGAATTTTACAACTTAGGCCCATTTTTGCTCCAATCAAATCGAGCTTACTTTCACATGAAACATACTTACCAACATCCCAGATCATTGCTCAAATACCTTCAAAAAGGTTGAAATAAGGTCCTCCAAGTGTTTGTTTTTAGTTTCTCAATTTATTTTCACCAGAATTAGTGCTAGAGCAACGGCCATGTTCCGCCGCTTACCGTTGCCTAGCCAACGGTTAAATCCATAATGGCTTCCAAATGCACCCAGATTCTGGGCGCATTTCATCGAAGTGTACCAGGGTGTTCATTCGGCTTCGTGATCAGCGTATGACGTAAGAACACCCTGGGAACAAGGTTGAATCATAGCGAATTAGTTGCTTTCGGAACCCATTTAAATCGTGCGGGCGCACATTCAATGTTTTATTTGTTTCATTGCAAAATTAAAAAATCGATCTTATCACTTTCACCTTGAGCAAACTATTTAAGCATTTGGACATTACAAGTTGCAGACGTTTAAATTGTCCGAGAGTATATCAGCATCCGAAATTGTTGCGTTCAACGTAGAAACATTTTTTTTCTGTGCCATCAAGAACCAGACTTGAACAAAGGTGAATATCCAGAAAGTGAAGGAATTCTACCTAAATTTATTTATGAACAGTGCAAAATGTATTGTATGATATTGCCGGTAGAGAAGAAAAATTATTGCACAAAAATCTGCTGGCCCCGTATGAAATTATTGCAAGAGAAACCAACTGTCCCGTCAACTTTTCGTTAAAACTGAATTTGCCCTGTAGTCATTAACAACAGATGTTATATACCGTAGAACCGACGACAGTCAAAAGACCATATTAAAATCAATTCTTGTCCTTTCGAGTCTTCGTCAACGATAAAATGGACTTTGAAGATGAAGATACATGACTGATAGGTTCTTCTTGCAGGCAACAGACGAGGAAGTTTTACGTCACAAATCTTGCAAAATTTTGCGAGGAACTATATACCTTCCGAGCATTTTTCATCTTGCATGATACATAATGTTGTCCTCAAAATGGACGATTCTATACTTCAAACTTCATCTTGATTGTCAAATGCTAATGCTTTTAAATCTACTTTATAAAAAGCTTTGACCCCGTTCTATAGATACTCAAAAGAAGTAGTTGCTCCATTACGTTCTGCACAAGCCATGTTATACCGGTTGAGTCAATAAAAACGCCCGGCGTTTGAAATAATCCTGATCCCTGAATATCACAGCAATGATATTGAAAACCGTCTTTTTTTGTCCCCGATATGTCAAATTAAGTTCAGTAATTTACCTGCCTTTAATCGGGCATTCCTTCCCGTCGAAATAGGAAATTTACGCCAGAAAGCCCCTTTCGAAAGCCTGCACAAATGAGCGAAAACAGCAAGCAAAATTTCCCTCTGTTCTCCTTCCTAGCAATAATGACTCTTGGAGGTGCTCATGTATTTCTTCCTCATGGGAGAATGGAATCCCCCTGATTAAGTCATTCACACTGGGGGAAAGACTTTTCGACCCGCCAAAACGAAAGCACGTGCTAAAGCGTGTTGAAAGTCATCGCTGTGAGGTAACCACATCAGGGCTTTTTGTTTGTAATTCAGCACGTTTTAAGGCTTCCCAAAGGGATTCATTTTAGAAAATTGCCTACAGAATGTGAACGGAGTGACCGATTTTAGTCAGGAAAATTTCGAAAAATAATTGAATATGTTAACTATTCAATCAAATATTGCAAAATATCATTGCTTATATATTCAGGGAGCAGTGGCCTTTCAAAGGCAGGTCGTTTTTTGACTCACCCGGTAAGATAAACATTGCATTGTCCCTAGATGCCAGTTGTCCTGGAAACACATTTCTTCTATTTGCGTAACTTCAGCAAAATCAACGTTGTCTCATTTTGAGCAACGCGAACAGCATGGAATGAGCGAAATTTGGAGAAAAGACATTAAAGTTTCCAAATGACAAAGTGATTTGACTCATGAAGAGCAGCTTTCACACCTCTGAGTACATTCAATCAATTCAAAATCAACGGAGAGGCAAGAGCAAAACGTCTTTATCGGTAGCTAAGAAAGTGTGAGGTCTATGCATCAAAAATGAAATCACTTTGCCTTAATCAGATCTATGACATGTGTTCCCTAATATTCCTGTGCTGTGCTCCTTTGGCTTGATGATGGCGCTCCGGTCAACAGAGGCTCATTACACTGAAGAACTCGACCCTGTTTAGGCCCAAATGTTTAGGCCCAAATCTACATCTGGAAAACCGATGCCCTTCCCGATAGCACTTTCCCGTACCCAAGATATATGCTTTACACCCTCAGGGATTCAGCTAAAACAAAATCTAGTGATTTGAAAATGTTCGATGTTCCAGATGTGAATAGCATAGAAGCTTGTTAATTTCACAGACTGGTATACAGGTTCTGCAATGTGCAAAGTGCTGACCACTGGTTCTTACCTCAGGAAGTATATTTGAATTGGCACAAAGACTGATACCTTCTTTCCGGGGCCATGTTTTACATTACAAGCTTCGTTTTAGAAATCTGTCGATTTTGAGCAGCAGGCTTAACGATCTTATTGAGAAGCTGTGTTTGGCTCATTCTTTACCCTGGGCGCCAGAAGCTTGTTAATAACGGAAAGAAAGACTTTCGTCTCCCATCTATTTATTGATACCCAGGGTACTCATTCTTGATCTTTCATGTATTTCAATTTCCAAGAAAATATCGATGGAAATCAATGTGTGCAGATACAGGGATGGTCAAAATGTTCAGGTCTAAGTGGGCATTATGCAATTGGTTCCTTGTTTAATCTTTATCAATAAATAAACATTTTTACTCTAATATCAGTTAAGTTCAGGACCCTTTGTGGAACACTTGTCAATTACTCTCAGTAATTTGTCAAATAAGCAAAAGCATATTGAAGGTGACGTTGCGGCTTTAAGCGCCAAGCGCTGGGATCACAGAAATAGAGCAGACCTAATCGAGTCCGCGAACCCTTGTCATGACGCTCAAGTGGTGAGTCATACCGGGTGTCGAACCCATTCCGCCTGACTGATCTGGCTTCAAAGCCAGAGGATTACACCATTGCGCCACAACACCAATTTGGCGCACGAGATAATCCCCTAATGTCAACCGTTGCATCTTATGCAGCCAGTACTGGAAGTCAATAACAGGTTTCGGTATTCAGCTACAAGATATTTCAGTGATCAATTTTCATCAAATTAACCTGAATTCACAAGCAACAGTCTTTATCAAGTTTTTGACTAACTACATTCACAATGAGTTGCAGGGCAGTTTCCAACAGCACAGTTAGAAGCACACCATGCATCCATCCCGGGATTGCCAGCCCATGCGCCCTTCGCTCTGCATGTTCCACTTGGTGGGTTTGTGGGTGGTACAGGTGGCATCTGGGTTGGTGGCTGTGGTGGGCCATCTGTTACAACTGGGGCTTCAGTTGGTGGTTTGGGTGGCTGTGTTGGCTGTGGGGGGAATGTTGGTGTTACATCACTCTCTAAAGCGGCCTTGACTGCATTCATAAGTGGATATGGTCCTTGGCCACAGAATTTACCATCGAAGTCATCTAAATCATAAGCCCAGAACATTGCACCAAGCAGTCCCTTACTCTTGATCAAAGCAACCTTGTCCATTAAACTTTCCCTGGTGTCAAATCCAATCCATTGGTCACCCTTGTATCCGTATGGTGCACCAGCTGCATTGTCTGTTACCATGGTGAGTCCCATTCTGCAGATCTCATAGTAGGCCAAAAAGCCACCTTCCCTTGTGTATTGTCCTCTGCGGCCACTCTGTCGTGAGAGAGATCCAAGTCCTGTATTTGTCCTGTCAGCAATGGTGAATGTTCGGCCATATGTGCCAAGACCAAGAGCCAATTTTTTGGCTGGTGCACCAAGTTTCATCCAGTAGTCAAGAGCAAATGGGACAGTTAAGAAATCATCTGGGGATTCTGGCCTCATTGCTGTGTGGTGGCCAGTTTTCTTGTCCCACACACCATGGAGATCATATGCCATAATGTTTATCCAGTCCAAAGATTTTGAGATTTGATCAACCTAAAGAATACAAATGATGTATTTAAATAAATGCATAATCTTAGAACCAAGGAAGGTTCAATATGAATCCTTTGACTACCTCATACTTAGTTAGTGGTTAGAGTCCTCATTCATAGTTAGTGGTTTGAGTCCTCGACTTGCCGAACCTGCTGCGCAGAGCGCGAAGTGAATATATAGATATAAATAGATATAAAGTGCAGCCAAAAACTATGTGAAGTTAAATGGTTTGTGGCCACAGAACTGCCATCATTTTCCAATATAATGCAAACTATAGATTTGATTAAGCAAGCAGACCCTCTCAGCGGCCCATAACTACCTTTGCATGCTGCTAGAACACAACTAAACATAAATTCATGATATTTGAATAAATGATTAATAACATAAAAGTCCTTAGAGATTTGACCAAGATTTTAGGGGATGAGATTTTAACAACTTTGTGATTTAAGAACAATATGTCAAGATCGCTTATTAACTTTGTGTCAACCAATCTTGAGCCAGGCAACTGTAAACAAGATTTTTATGTTCATATGAAATACAGTAAATCCCCGCATATAAGAACCTACCAAAATAAGAACCTAGAGGTTGCTTTTCCTAAATCATGCACCTTGTAATCAAAAACCTGTTTCAGTATGGTGAAACATAGGTTGCTCGTTGCAGGGGTAGCAGTTGATTTTCGATTGTTGCTATGAAGTTCATTTTGGTGCCAATGGGTTGTTTAAGAGTGATTCTCCTCCGGTGGGTGCAACTTTCAAGAAGATATGAGACCACGCTCATCCATGATTTTGCCGAGAAAGGGGTATATTTGAAGCAAACATCCTATGACCTAGATCTCGAAATAAGGGGTATTTTTCTTCTTAACATATCCCAAAAAAGTTCAACTTCTTATCAACTCGAGACTCCAGAATATAGTGAATTTTTCCTCGTTTGAAAGCCATTCGATCCTCTTAGTTTCATGGGGTTCTGTCAATAAGTGGACGGTGATGGAACGACTCCAAACCTTTCTCTCAGAACCAGTAGTCGTATGGTAAAAACCTCTCCGGGTTCAACGATACTCCTTTGAAAGGGGGTTACCTTACAAGGTGTTCCGTGATAAGGAGTCTTTTTGCCAACAAGAAAGTCAGAGAAAGGGCATCCTGTGAAGTAGTATGGAGGAGCTTGGTGTACCTTTAACTATTGACTTGCACCCACCGGGGATTCTCCTCCTCAATTAGTTATTAGGTTCATAGAAAACCTTCCGGAACAAATAATGGGACTGAACATCTTTCCTAATACTCTGAAAAGGCCTGCTAAGGGTGTTCTTCAAATATACCTTCAAATTAGTTTTAGTGCCTTTGAAATAAGAACCTATTTCAGCATCTCTCTCAAAAAAGTAGGTTATTATAAGCGGGATTTGACGTACTACAACAACATCTTACCTTCTACTACACTTATTCTCATTGATATTTGATATTTGATGTTTTTTTATATTTGATTTTATTAAGGAGTGTTGCCCTTCAACAGAGTTGATTTACAAAGGGCCCTCCACTTAAAAAAAATTACTTACAATATACAATATACAATTACCGAATAAAAAGCCAAAATTTCAATATAAAAACCATAATATAAAAACCTAATACAAAATTTACAAAATCTAGTATAAAAGAAAAAGAGAAAGTCCTAATCAGATTTTTTAAAATTATTCAGGGAAGTTGCCTGCTTGGTATCGGCAGGAAGGTCATTCCAAGCTTTTGCTCCTCGATAGGAAAAACATTTTTGTCCATTACTTGACTTTTTCATGGGTAGTCTTAAATCTGTCTCTGAATTGCGCAAGACATAGGAAGAGCACTTTGAGTTTCGGGTGAAAAGGTCACACAAGTATTGTGAATTACCATACACAAAGGTCACTCATTACTATACACGAAAGGAATAATGCCAAGGGGAGCAAAAGACGATGACTAGCCATTGGTGTATGGCGCACGACCATATACCAATGGTTATTGTACTCGATTCTGTCTAACAATGGATGTTACGTCAGGTTTGCAAATAAATAAATAATGTACACGCGCAACTCCTTCGTGAAGCTTATGATGGATAAACTGCCTGACATCACATGTGAATCAAAATTACAAAGAAAGAGAGGATTTGTGTTAAGCGATTTGATGCACAAATTTTTTTCAAGGTTAGGAAATCACTGAAAGCAGATCTTAGAATCACTCTGAACATGTGAGCCATTGAAGCAAATGCCAAAAAAGACGTCCAGATCACTTTGGAGGTGCTTTGTTGCATCAAAAAATGTCCTATCCATTGCCAAAGATGCATTATGTACGAGTTTGGTATCTTTTGTATCATTTAATTTAGCGTATGGCGAAGGATGATTTCTCTCTTGAGAAACTGCAATTGCGGTACCTTAATTTTACGTTTTGAAGCTCGGCAGGAGCAACCATGAAAATGTGACCAAGCCATTGCCTTCAAATTTGGCGTATGTCTCCTTAGTGTTGGTGGCAAACTTTTCATCAAGATCTTTGAGATGGCGCCAGTGAAGAAATTCTGGGGGACAAAACCTGTCTGGGTGCCGACAGCTAGCGAAGCGAGAAGAAAATTTTATGGACAACACGTTTCAGATTGGCTTAAAATACGATTAGAGACTCTAAAAACATAACAAGCAAGTTACGGGAATGCCGACAATGCATAGCAATTTTCAAAGATTCAAAATGCCAACGACGGCTTAGTGATTTTTTGGGAGCTGCTGCCCCCTAAGCAACCCACTCGCGCCATCCCTGAAATCTGTAGATCTGCAGAGTGGACAATAAAGTATTGCTGAAACTTGTAAGATGATCTGCAACAATGAGCATCCTTCAAAGTTGCGAAAAGAAAACAACTTCTATTGATATGTTTCGATTGCCAAGAGTATATGTGATGCCCTACTTTTGCAAACTTTTGATTGACCAAACCAGCTTTCCTTACCAATCAGAGGAGAGAGCAGAGTCACTTTAATCATGCGCATAATTACCTCATATCCATTATCAATGGTTGGTTTCCCAGCAGACACAGCAGCAGTCAAAAGAAGTCTATCCTTGCCAGTTTCGCTGGCCTCTTTCTCGTATGCCGCTCTCAGCTCCCTGCAGAGGAGTGTGAATCTGTGTTTGTCTTCAGGTGGAGAGTTGCCTCTTCCTCCTGGGTATTCCCAGTCAAGATCCAAACCATCAAAGCCCCATTTCCTCAAATGAGCAATAGTAGAGTCGATGAAGATCTTTCTCTTTTGAGCCGTTGCCACCATTTGAGAGAATTTACTAGTTTGACCATTTTCGTGGTTCCAGCCACCAATAGCGAGAAGTGTCTTCAAGGCTGGATTTTGCTGTTTCAAGGCTTGCACCTGTAATATGAATAAAATCAAAGATGAACTTGATTTTTAATCATCTTTTATAAGGAGTTGCCATTATTGAAGTGAAACAATCGAATTTGTTGATCCAGCCAATCAATCTTTGGCAGCTCTAGCCACCAAAATATGGGCAGGCAAATAATGGGATCCTGGTAATAATGGGATTGTAGCCCCAGGGAAAAGTTTTAGAACCACGCCATTTCTATTTGTAGAGAACGTTCTTTTGAACTTCTGAGAACACTCTCATTTGTCTATCGAACGCTAAGATAACTTTCTAACCCTACTTTAGACATATTCTCGACCGAACTGAAAAATTGACCGCAGGAAAGAGAGGGGGTACCTGCCCTCCAGTTCCTCCCCCACTAGAACCAAGGGGCCTTGCCTCAAGCCATGGATATCAAGATGAGCAACAATGAAGTTCCAATGTTGATCAAGAAAGCATCATCACTTTCCTTGATTGACAGATTCTTCTTGTCATGCTGAGGCTATTGTAGATGCGAAATCTGAAGTTGTCAAAATCTCGCTCAAATCAGCTCGAAAAATGCTTTAAAAGTAATGAAAATTTTGATCAAGTTTACCTCTCTTCAGCACCTCAGGTCTGCTTCACAATTCAGATGCAACGCTTTATGTTTACCATCGTACTCCTCCTCATTTCAATGAGATTATCAGTCTTACACTAGTCGTTCGTATTCACATGCAGGATTTCCAAAAACAATTGTGCCCGGTTTTTGTCGCTACTGTAGAGGAGCTGTAGATTTAGTTATCTCACTTTTTACACAGTTGCATAGATCAGGCTTCAACTCAGAGTTTGAGACCTTGCATGAGTCAATCTGACAAGTGGTTGGTGATTTATGGCAGAGAAAAGGCAAAATAAGTGGTTGCTTCAAAAACGGCACTTCTGTTGTTCTCCAGAAATGTCAAAGTGAAGTAAGTTTTCAAAGAAAGGGTTCTGGCATCGTATTAGAATGTTTAATACATTGGTAAAAGGTAGAAAATGCTCTCTTATGATAGACAGCACTGCTAACCCATTAAAAGATTTAGCAGAATTTTTTATAACGATGCTAGAACCTTTTCTTTATTCTGACAATTTACTTTATTTCGACATTAGTCAATCAAGAACGATATGGAAGTGGTGTTTTTGAAGCTACCACTTATTTGCCTTTTCTTTGCCATAAAGCGGCAACTACTTGTCAGATTGACTCTAGCAAGGTCTGCGTTGAAATCTGATTTACGCAACTGTGTAAAAATCGAGTTGATTGAATCCACAACTCTGCCGCAGCAGCCACACAAATGGGACACAATTTCTTGGGACGTTTACGTGGCTGATATTCACACTTAAGATTTAAATCTTTTAGCCAAAGGCTAACTTCAATGTGAAAATTTTCTTCGGCAAAAAGCATTCATCTCGCTCGGTTCATCTCTCAGACTCATTAAGCAGACGAATATGGTGGGGGGTTTATATATGTACCAGAATTACACGCTTCATTTTGGTTCATAACTTACTTGCCATTGTCATTTGAATGTTATTGACAAGTAAATTTTCTTTCCGATACAAACTCGATACAAACCCCTTACCAGCATTTTTCTACTGTCTAAGCCTAACAGATGAACGATTTTGACAAACAATATTTTCACTTCTAATTTAGCAACAGACCAATAGACCCAACATTTTATTTCTAATATCAGCTAGGCACTTCTTCTTCCTCGGTCCGTTAAACGCGTTGACTAGTTTTTAATCACCCATGCAGTCGATATAACAGAAAGATGAAATGATTTCCTTACCTGAGCGTACAGCTTGTCATCGTTCCATTCATACATTGCGATTTTACCATTGTGAAGTTTTGCAAATGAGTACATCAGATGAGTGCAAAGAAATGGGTCGACATTGTGTGGTTTGTATTTGCCATCTCCTGGTCGGTACTGCGCCCAGTTTGTGAAATAACAAACTCTGTAGTAAGCTGCAGTGTAACCGGCAAGGCCGAGCAGAAGAAGCGATAACAACATTGAATGCATTGTGCTGAGCTTTCGAAATGGCCAAAGTGACGAATCTTCCTCAGACAAGTCCTTTTAACTGCCCTGCTCATTGGCAACACACTTCATAACGCAAGTACCAATCGATTTTTCGCAATAAAGAGGCGTTCGTTGTTAGTGCAGCTTTAGAGTTTTGCAAACACTTCCGAGGGCACCAGAGCCAATGTAGGCGATAAAGAAAAAAAGTAAGCAAACAAACGCATGCAGCCAGTAAAAATTTGGCTTAATCAATGAAGAGCTCTTAATTAGTTAGCTGAAGGATTTATAGCTTTTGGAGAAACTCAACTTATAGTCTTCATTTTAAGCAGTTTAATCTAACGTATATGACCCAAGTGTTTTTACAGCTTGGTAAGTCGGCCATTTTTACCATGCTGTTCATTCAGCCCATTCAACCTACGTCACTAGGAGTTGAGGAGACGGACTCCCATTCAAACACCGTTCTCCTTTATCTTACTTTACATCAACAGAGCCTTCAGTTTTGATTGCTGATAGATATTGTAGGAGGAGTATCTTTGTCCCACGTCTAATGTGAAACATGCTCTGGTATATATCTAAAACTCATTCAAAAAGGCTTTTGTTTCGCTCTTCGAACTAATTTGTTGTATAACAGCAACAACAACAACAACAATAACATCAACAACAGAAATTGAAAGTTAGAGGGACCTGTGTAATAAGTCTAATATTTATCATCATGTTCAGACGTTTATATAGGTGTTTGGTAAAAAACGATGACAGGTAAGGTATCAAAGTGGCAGATGCAAGAAACTTAACTATGGCCTAATTGAGACACTGAGGCCTTTGCATGTATTGTTATCAGCTTAATCGTTAATGAGAAGCTTATTGTAATGGTTTCTATATTTTGGGGCTCAATTTCATGACCGACATATTATGGCCGTTGTACAGTCACTCAGGGACCGCGGAGCAGGGTAGGCTGCGTGGGCTATACCGACTTTTTGGCTATAGCCCACCGACTTTTTGGCTACAGATGGCCCTATTTTCGCTGGCAAAGTTTTGAAAATAATTAGTGCTTAGTCGGCTGAAAGAGAAGCTGAAATTGGAATCGTTAAACGATATACAAAACGATATAAATTGAAGCTCTACGATTCAATCCGCCAAATTTTAAAGCATACGTACAAACAGCTCGAATTGCTACTCCTCGAGGCATTGGCGGCTTTGGCATCCAATGATTTTGCAGATGAAATTGAATACTTGAAACTTCTCACTATGATGGTGATAGTAACTTCATTTTGTTATGAAAAGGGCATTTTCTAGCAATCAAACGAGCTTGATCCTAAACATTTTTCCGGGGGCGCAGCCCCCGGACCCCCAACTTACGCTCGCTTTGCTTCCTAGCCCATCCACTTTTTGGATGGCTCTGCGGTCCTTGTCACTGTCTTTTGCTCTTCGTGTTATCGTCCTTATGCACGGTCATCGTCCTTGTAGCTTCGCACAATTACAGTGGTTCACACTCACACAGCGTTTGGCCAAGACTGACAGCCAGAAACTACCAATGGCAAAAAGGTTTTTAACACAAATGAGAAATGCGAGTGCGAGCGCATATTCTGCAGCTAATGGATACTGACTACGAACCCAAAGGTTCGTAGAAGTACAGTCCCAAAGAATTTGTAAAGCACACACCTTCTTTAAACCAGTTCTTCCAGGCCGTTTAAACTATTTTCGAGAGCATCTTCAAAGTGCGACGTTTGCTTGCTTGCTTCCTCCTAGCAAGTAACTTAACTACAACGTGGCATAGATTCCTAAACGAACAGCTTGAGAAACTTCGTCCTTCTTACTTGAAATCAAGTAAATAACTTGTCCTTCGTTTGATAAATTTGAGAGAAACACGTCGAAATCTCTCTTGGTCATCGTTCGTCACTGCAAAGATTCAAATGAGCTCAAATGATTGAACATTTTCAACTCGCATTTTCAATTCATTTGGGAATAAATTTTCTTACAAGTTTCATTCATCTACGGTTCATGGTTCACTTGGGGATTTCATTTCACTGAAAATTTCATGGAGTTCCATTCAGGTATTGTCATAGATGAATGCTGTCAAACAATGAATCAGGCTCAATCAATAGATGCAATAATTTGGTGTTGCCTGCCTCTCTCTGATTTGAACAGGGGGGGGGGGAGGGGGGAGGCAGCAAGGTATTAATCTATATTCAAGATACTACCACAAACATTTTGTTCACTCGAGACTTGTTCATTTTAGGGGAGTCGATTTATGTAAAGACCTGGTCAAAAAATGTGACTTTCTCGAAAATCGCGAAAAAATAACTGGTGACATTTTCGTGATTAAGTTTGCGCTATCGCAAATCGGACCTAATAATTTGAGACAAAATGAAATATTTCCGTCTACATTTCAACAACCAGAAAAATGCCACCTGCATTTCACATTAAGCATAGGCATAACCTGTCAATGTCTCATATTCATAGAACAATCAGACAGCGAATAAGCGAAGGAGACAAAAGAAGTCCGTGAAGAACCTTCTAAGTTTTACCAATTTTCATAAAATGCAATGAAGACAAAAATTGCTTGAAATTTCCCGAATTCTTTGAAGAAATCTTTTATGCAGATGTGTTGACATACTTGTTTATATACCCGTTTAGATATATCACTAATGCTAATTTCAAAGTCCTAATAACGCTTTTCAGATCAAGGAGCTTTCGCGTACTATTTGATCCAGGGAGCTCCCGGCGCTCCCTGATTTGATCTTTGCAAGCTCGCGCAGTGAATTTTCAACGGTTCTGCAAGATCCTGGTCTTCCAAATTATTTCAAAATCTTAGGAACATGGAAATCTACCACCGAGTCTGTTCATGCTATCGTTATGGTTCGATATTCAATCCAATTTCGAACAATTTTTGGGGTACCCTATATTTGTCTGAGAAACTCCCAACCATATAAAAAGAATCAATTCAACGAACCAATGAAAATAATCCCCAAAATATCGTTATTGATATCGCATCAAGATATATTTGTTTTAAACAGAACTATCATACAAAAGTACAAAAATTACACGCAGTAAATACCAGTGATTAAAGCACTAAATAACAGTGATAAAAATTTCAAGGTATTAAGAAGTTAAAGGGGCTGGGTCATGTAAAGTAAACAAATTTGTTGCCAAATGACGATTTTGCAGTATTTTTAACAGGCCATACCAAAGAGACGTTCCAGTACTTTATTAAAAATGAAGTTGCTACTTTGAAGGTGGACACCTGGGGGGGGATCTATACATATTTTGGGTACGGGGACGTGAGATCGGGAAGGGTATCGATTTTCACGATTTTGGTATAAGGAACGGTATCGATTCTCGCAATTTTGGTATAAGGAACGATACTGATTTTTATGATTTTGGTGCAAGGAACAGTGTGGAGGCATTTTCAGAAGATTGGTATAAGGTCGGGTATATATTTTGGGAAAATTGGTGTAAAGTCGGGCATACATTTTGGGAAAATTGGTATAAGGAACGAGTATGTTTTCGAAGCTTCGATGGCACGTCCCTGTCCAAAATCTGGTCAAGTACCCCCCCGGGGGTGGACACTTGAAGCTCGTAGAGAAACGAATGAAATATTCACATGTTGTACGATTGCAGAGATATTGGTGGATTTTTGAGGGCAAATTTATTGTGGATTCACCCCATCCACAAAAATCTGTGCAGAAAACAATGAACAAATGTGTGCAAGAGTATTGATTGTAGAAATACCATGTTTCTTTAAGGTTATGTGACCTAGCCCCTTTACGATACAATAAAATTAAGAAAATTTCGAGATATCAAATATTCTTTAGCCTTAAATATTAGATACTGCAAAATACCAGACTAGTAAATAATTATTAGTTCGCGAGTGCATCAAATTTAGAAGGTGCTTTACGATTAAAAAATTACATCTAAAATGTTAAATATACCAGGCAAGGTAAACGATGCATCTATTGACGTGAAAGCCCTACGGAAATTGCGACCAAACAGTGCTTGACACATAAATATTATCCTTAGTAACTACGTTGTGTTGCAAAAGTACTAAACCATCATTTCGTTGATTTTCTCTTTCTATTTTTCATTTCATTTTTACTTCTCTCTACAGGGTAGAATCATCATTGTTATGTATGCAATGCTGGTCTACAGCTTGCCCTGGGAACTGAAGAAACGGAATATAAACCCTAAGTTAAATCAGAGAGCCCTTGGGGGGACTAATATGGCTGGCCTCTGAGCCAAGATCAAGCATCGGTATAGTGTTTATCCTCAATCAATAGCATGTAAGCAAAAGTGAGCCTATATATTGACATTGATGATAATATGGTTCAAGATAAAACGCTAACTCGAAATGAAAGGTGTCCTATTTCTTGTCTGATAAATGGATCAAACATGCAAGGTCCATACCCTGATATTGTAATTGATATTAACCCTTTCATCGTATGATTGCTTATGAACATAATTAGTCGATCGAGAGTCCAAACAGCCTTCATAAATATTGGAAAGAACGTGTTTCTTTTGTTGTTCTATTGTGCATTGCGGCAACTTTTTTTTTTTTTTTCTTTATAATTCTTCAATAGATATAAAGTTATACATGGTATACTCTAACCAATAACTAAATCTACGAAGATTTAAGAACAAAACAACAACAGCAAAGTCAAAATAATTAATCGTAATTTATAGTAATCAGTTATTAGGTATTGGTTATTGACCTAAGGGCGCAGGGGTTAAACTGAGTTGAGAACGGGTGTTAGAAATATCATGGATGTAGGATATTAGATCTGAAAGAAGTTGAGGACTGGGATTCATGAAAATAAATTGGAGAAGATCTTGGTAACCTAAATGTTTGGTCCTCGGGAAGAGATTATGACATTTTCGTAGGAAATTTGATTTTTGGGCTTCATACGTGGTGCATTCGAAGATAAAATGTATTTCGTCTTCAATCTGGTTATTGTTACAAAATTTACAAAATCTATTTTCCCTTGGAATGACTGGTTTGTGGCGTCTGCCTTTTTCAATCTCAAGGTCATGATCACTGGTTCGTAATTTGGTGATCAAAATTCTTTCACTACGAGTTAGAGCTGAGGTAAGATATGGCTCGAAGAATATGTTTTTCTTAATGTCAGTGAAAAATTTACCTTTGCTAGTTTCTTGAATTCGGGACTTCCATACTTTATTATAAGACAATTTCATGGTATTTTTTACTTGATTTTTTGTCATGTTTAAAATATTAGGTGACTTAGTTGAGGCTCCAATATTATTCAGATGTGTAGTAAAATTAATATTGCTATCTAATTCTTTATTTGCAATTAATGCTTGGTACACTAAACTGCTTTGGGGCATGTTTTTGATGTGCTGCAAGAAGGAAATATATCTACAGTCAATGGTGGTTTTTAAAGGATATCTTCCGAGTTCACCTCGAACTAAATTATTGGTGGTGGATCTGTTTACTCCAAGAACATGTTTACAAAATGATAGGTGTACTTTTTCAATGGGGTTACTATCCCATTTTTCATAATCAAGGTAACCAAATGCTCCCCAAATCTCAGAGCCATAAAGGAGGATAGGGGAAATTACAGAGTCAAATAGTTTTGAAGCAGCCCACACTGGTAATCGTTTTGTAGCATATTTACTATTAAGAGCATATATCGCTCGATTGGCCTTGTTGCTAAGGATGTCGAAAGTGGGGTTGAAAGAACCGGCAGAATTTATGGTTATTCCTAGGTACTTGTATTCGTTAACATTTTCGAGTAATTCGTTGTCGAAAAAGAATGAATCTTTTTTGTTTACTCTGCTTTTTTTCTGGAACGTAATGCATTTGGTCTTTTTAGTATTGACATTGATTCTCCATGATTTGCAGAAATTACTTAGTTCGTTCAGCATAGTTTGCAAACCGTTCGCAGTTTTGGACAGTAAGATAAGGTCATCTGCATATAAAAGGCAACTTACGTTGTCCTGGAGGGAAAGGGGAGCTGGATTAACCGATTCAACTTGGCCAATTAGGTCATTGATAAAAAAGTTGAAAAGAGTGGGGCTCAAGGGACAGCCTTGTCGAACTCCTTTTGAGTACTGAAAGAAATTGGTTAGTTGGTTTCCAATTTTGACTGCACAGACAGTTTCAGAGTATATATTTTTTACAATGCTGAGAAAGTTACCGTGAATGTTTAGACTTTCTAATTTATGAAAAAGACCTTCGTGCCAGACAGAGTCGAAAGCTTTTCTGAAGTCTACAAAACAAGCATAGATTTTTTTTTCTTTGGTGTTGTTATAGACATGTTTGTTAATTAGGGTTTTCAAGGTGAATAGGTGGTCAGATGTTCTATGTTTATTGATAAACCCAATCTGGGCAGGATTTATGATATCATGTGCTTTAAAGAGACTTGTTAGTCTGTCATTGAGAAGGGTGCAAAATAGTTTTGCAATACAGCTTGTGACACAAATTGGTCTATAATTGTCTGGGTCCATTTTGTTTCCTGACTTGTGTATGGGTGTTATGATACTTTTGCACCAGTTTCCAGGTACATGTTGTGAACTAAAGATTAAGTTGAACAGTTTCAAGTATGCTTTATGGATAACAGGGTAGCTAGCCTTTATCATTTCATTGGAAATTCTGTCTTGACCTGGGGCCTTGCCATTTTTGAGCTTTTTAATGTTCTTTTCAAGCTCATTTTTGGATAAAACATTATTTAGAAATTTGTCAATGGTTGCGGGTTCTATGGTTCTACTTTTCACTTTTTTGGGAACTGGTTTTTCTTCAGTGGAGTTTTCATTGAAAAGTTTATTATAGTATTTCTCCCAGATTTCACCATCTTGTAGGGCTGGTTTATCATTTGCAGAAATATTCTCATCAAATGCTTTCCACACATCCCAAAAATCTGCTTGATTTCTATCACATAAATCAATGGTCCTTTTCTTCCAGAAGGCCTTTTTCTTAAATTTGCAACAGTTTCTGAAAGATTTTTCAGCATTTCTAAGGTACATTTCTGTTGTAGCGCAATGGGGGTTACTGTGTTTACTTTTCATGGCGTCATGCACTATTTTTTTCTTATTTTGACATTCACTGTCAAACCACTTTTTGCAAGATTTAGGTTGGCGTTGAGGATTTCTAGTCTTTGTAAGGGGGAGTGATGCTTTTGCTGAGGATATGATTATGTCAGTAAATAGTTCATTGGCAAGCTCAACCCCATGCTTGTTTGAAGAAAATTTGGTAACCAAGAAGTTTTGCACCTTTTCTTTTATTTTAACAGATTTGAGAGCACTGGAAAATTTGGATTTACTGTTGTTTTGCCATCTAAATTTTGGCCTAATTTTGTTCCATTTGTAAGTCAACTTTTGATTGCCAGGGATTGGATTGGTTTGGAGACTTAACCATGATACAATTTGACAATGATCACTAATAGGAGTTTGGGGTTTGACTAAAAATGAATCAATGTCATTGAAGAAATTGTCAGTTGTAATTGCATAATCAACTGTGCTTGAACCCTTGTTTCTGTTATGACATGTAAAGTTACCTAGAGAATCACCTATCTTTCTTCCATTAATGATTCTCAGGTTTTGGGATTTACAGATATCTAGGAGTAAATGACCATTGGAGTTAGTTTCTCCATCACAATTATGCCTGTTAGTGGTAATTTCAGAACTTAAGTACTGGGTGTTGGTGAAATGGCTTCCATCATTATTGATGAAATCCTGTTTGTTGGCAGTTCTTGCATTGAAATCACCTGCTAAAATAATTTTATGGTTGTTCTGTGTAAAATGAGCAATATCATCATTTAGTTCATCAAATAGACTTTGATCAAAATAAGCAGATGAACTGGGGGGAAAGTATACTGCACAAAATGTTATGCCCATAGTTTCAAACCAAATGTAGTTGGTGTGTCTTTTGAGTACATTAATTTTCAAACAGTTTCTATGTAGAATGACAATGCCCCCAGAGGCTCTTCCTGTAGAGGTTTCATTTCGTTTATTACATTCATTGATGATTGGCGTATAATTGGGTACAGTGTCAAAAGCAGGGTTGCGCCCCCAGGTTTCAGCTATTATGTTGATATCATAGATGCAATTGTGTAGGAAATCAGTAGTGTTAAGCTTATTACCAAAAATTGAGGAGTTAAGTCCTCCAATGTTCCAAAAAGAAAAAGAAAACTGTTTCATGTAAATTACTTACAATGTTCTTTTGGATTTGATCATGTGTTCCTGGTGAGAGAAGTCTAGACAATCTGGTTTACTTTCAGCATACTAGTAGATTGTATAATGTCTTAAATAGTTCTTTTCTCTGAGCATCTGATGAGCCACTATGATTGGTGTAGTCTTGCTTTCTTTCAGAATATGGCGTTTTGATGTCCATCAGCTTTGGAAGTTGTGAGGGATGAGCTGTGCCTTGTCTATGCTCATGGTTTGGATACGGCACTGCATTTGAGTAGAGATGTTTATTGGGGGATGATCCAATTACTTCTGGATTTGAGAAGTGTGAATTCACAGCCGCTGCATAACTTGGATATGGTGATGTACTTGGGAAGTAAGCTTGACTGGGGGATGGGCCTTTGGGGTTGGTGTAGGGTGAGTATATATCAGCGGCATAGCTTGTAAATGATTTGTTACTGGATGGTCGTGTTCCATACAATGAAGCCTTAATGTTCTTAATGAATGAGAAGAAACCAGATCTGTTTAGGTGCTTAATGTCCCTCAAAGAATTGTATTTGTTTGCAATGATGTTTTCATGAGTTATGAAATGCGCATTTGCTAATGAGGAACATTGCTTTCTGATGTGGTCATTTACTCTTTGTATGTTCTGGTCTATGTGATCAGCTCTTGGGAGTAGCATTGAGATGAAGATTTTGGAGGAGGGGAATTTCTTGGCTAAGTTGTGGATGGTATTTGAGAAGTCATTTGCTGTTGCAGTTGTGGAGCTCCTTTCAAGGTTATTGGTACCAAAATGGCATATTATATTTTTAGGATCTTTTCCATTGTAAGGGGTGTCGCAGAAATTTTGTGCGCTTTTGATAAGTGGGCAAGGTATCTTTTCAGCTGTCGTATCAGGGCATAGTTTGGTCATATTAATATATTTGCCATTTGAGTCAATGAGGAGAATGGTCTCATTTCCTTTAGGTATTGAGTTGCCCGGGTTTTCTGGTTTGTTTACTTTGTTTTCTTCATTATCTGATAGAGTGGATTTATGATGTGGGCTTGCTGACATTGGTTCTGTCTCCTTGTTATTGAAACTACGGGCTGAGTTGGTGCCCCTTGTATTTTTGGGTGTGGCGCTGGGGTCATTGGGGTCCTCAGGAAGGAGGCTGGCTGGAGAAAGAACATCAAATCTGTTTTCCAGGCTGATAGCTGTGGATCCTGTGGGCCCCTTAACTGGGTTTGGTTGTTGGACAGGTGAGTCCTCCTCTTTGTCAGTTGTGACGTCAGGGCCATTTTGTTTCACCTTATCGATGCGCTTACCCAAAGATTTTGTTGTTTGCTTCATTGTGGCATTGGACTTTTCCAAACTGCACACTCGTTCTCTCAAGACTTCATTGTCAGACTGAATTGTTTGGATCAGGTCTTTCAAGGTTACAATTTCATTTTTATACCTCTTATCTAACTGGCTTATTTTATCTTTCAAAAATGTTAGTTCATCAACGATGGCAAGTTTTTCAGACAAGGTCTCTACTTTGGAGTTGACATCATGTTTCAGGGTAATAAGGTTTGACTCCAAAGAATTGACAGAGTTTTTCAGATGAATTATTTGGTTTTGCCTTCTTGGTGAAAGTTGAATGTTTAGAGAAGAGACTTTTCTTGGAGTAATTGTGAGGGGCTGTGTTGTATTTGCAGTAATGGAATCACCATTTTCAGGCTTGTTTTGTGTATTATCACTTGTACTAATTTCAGCTGCAGGTGAGTTTGGGGTTTGAATTGCATCTTGGTTTTTGGGTTTTGGTAATGGGGCAATAGTTGGATTGTTAACTTCAGATTTCTTTGGTGCATTGTCACTAATTTCAGCTACAGATGGGTTAGGGATTTGGTCATGGTTTTTGTGTTTCTGTAAGGGCTCATCAATAGGGTCATGGCTTTTGTGCTTTGGTATTGCAGCATTGATAGGATCACGACATCCATGTTTATTTTGTATCTGATCTTGACTAACTTGGGGGTTGCTGCTAGCAGGAATTGATATTGCTGATGGGGAGTTTGGAAGATTTTCATTTGGCTGGAATATTCTTTTGTAATGATGCAACCACATTTCGAGAGAATGGAAGTTGCCTTGAATCATTACTTTCTTCAGTTTAAAGTACAATTTCAGGTGTATCTTGGTTGCCTGGGGTTTGTTATCAACCATGGTTGGGTCTCCTTCTATTGAAATAGATTCTCCACCACTTAATGAGCCAAAGTCGAGCAAAAAGTTCTTGTTTTTGAAATAGTCGACAACTTTTGATTTGAACTCATCGATTGTGAGGTTGTCCCCGAGGATCATTAGGCCATCTGACGGGATGAAGATGGGATTGTCTTCTTGATCTTTTCCGCTTTTCACATCAACAACGAGGATGCCTTTATTGCAAAAGATATATCTGTCTTTAATCGATTTCTTTAGACTTTTGTATAGGCTTTGATCGCATTTCCCACTCCAAACAAGTTTGTGGATGACAGTGTCTGCATAAACGATTTCGAAGAACCCTTGTTCCACTGATTCATTTTCGGATGATTTGGTTTTTGTTGTCGAAGGGCCTACTGTGGGTGCAGGGCCAGGGCCTAAATCTGCGATGTTCGCGTAGGTGTCTTCTGTAGGTGATTCCTCCGACTTTTCCATAATGAGAGTGAGATCTCGATGTAATATTTATCTTGACATTCTCTCAACCAGAAATTTGTGATCAGCCTTTTTTATCTTGACATTCTCTCAACCAGAAATTTGTGATTAAGATCGGCTGTACGATGAAAAGCTGCCGAGCGAGGTAATCCAAGCGAGGTAATCAAATTTTCTGGCAACTGACGTCATCATTCCAAGGGAAGCAGGGGGAGCCGCAGGGCTTAGGTGTCATCAATCTGTTTGTCGGACTCCATCCTCAAATAAAGCCAAAACATAACCCCTTGCGCCATGACAAAAAGATCATGTGCTCGACAGACAGGAAAATGTCAGCTATCCCATAGACTCCATGAGAACGTGACATCTTCTCAAAACAGGGATGCTACCGACTGTTTTGACTTCAGAACGTAATTTGTTCCAAAGTTTAGATCCCGAATGAAAAGCTCTCTTGTCCAAAGCCTGTTTCAAAAGCGGATGGCACAAATTCGGTTTGGAATTGCGCAATTTCCACCAGCATTTATCAGAGACTCTTGTAAACAGACCTTGCAGATAATCAGACATTTCATTGTTTGGTGACTTGTGAACAGCTCTCGTTGTTTCAAAGTTTTTCTTCATAGTTTACTTGTTGCACATCTAATCAGCCAAGTTATTTGATCAAGAAAAGCGAGGAAGCATCCTTTTTCACTACCACATTAGCAAAGGCGATTTTATCTGCAATGCCTTTCTAACATCGCTCTTGTACAACTTTTGCTATATGGCGATACAAACCTTTCAAATGACGTAAATAGAAGTATACTCGAAATGACTTTAGATTTTATTCACAAAACGGGTCAACTTGTTTAAGATAGATATCCTAGTTTCATGCCACACAGCCACAAAATAGTTTTCTTTTGAAATCCTTTCTTTTTGTTTCTATGTTCGTTTGTTTATCGCATTTCAGTAAACATCGTTAATATGTAGCTTTTTGTATTGTATCTCTAGATGTAGTTTAACGACCAATTTCCAGTCAGCGGAATTTGCGAGCCGGCGGAATTTTGGACAATAAAAGGGTTGCTCAGCCATAACTGTCTAGTCAATTTCAGACCGCCCGGAGAATTCCGCTGACTGGAAATCAGCCTTAAGACTGCGTTCACACGATGCCGGCACATTTTGAAAACGGTCAATGTGACGGATAGGTCGCCTGTTCACACGAAAACGGCACATTTTTGCCGGCAGATTCTGAAAACTGTAGATTTTGAAAACGGAACTCCAACCAGCACATTTTGGAAACGGCATCGTGCAAACACCTGAAAATGATGGAAAATATAACATTTTTAGAAGCTATTGGAACGAGACTGGTCGATTCTTAAGGTCTAGGTACACTTCTTTGGCATCAAGTCTTGCAACGAGTTTTTGCCGTCTAATTTCTTACCATTTTCAAATTGTTCCGGTATCGTTTGAACGCTAGCTCAAATTTTGCAGCCGTCACATTTTGCACCGTTTTCAAAATGTGCCGGCATCGTATGAACGCAGTCTAAGTTTGATGTTCTATGTTAATGACCCTTTGGATAGTCATGGATTCTTGCTTCCCGGGTTATCGTTCTTGTTAGGTAGTTCAGTAGTTTTGTAGTTGAATAGTCTTAAGTACGTCGTATTGTAAATTTTTATATTGAATACAAAAAAGCAGTGCTTTTCATCTGCTATGTGAAACTGAATACTTGAGTGGATGCAGTAAAGCCATTAGCTCCCTTAATGTATAGAGCATACCCTTCAAACGAAACCCTTCTTAAAAAGCTCTGATCTTTGCAATGAACTGCAATATGTCGGAAGCACTGCCTTTCATTTGCTACAGTAAATCCCTGCATATAAGAACCTACCAAAATATGAACCAAGAGGCTGTTTTTCCTAAATCACGCACCTTGCAATTAACAACCTGTTTCAGTTTGATGAAAGATAAGTTCTTATTACAGGGGTTGCGAAGTTGATTTTTGATGCTTGTTATGTAGTTCCTTCTCGCCCCAATTGGCTGTTAGAGTTTGGTTCTTCCCCCCATTAGTTATTAGGTCCATAAAAACCCGTCTAAAAATATTGGGGCTGAAAATGATTTGCAAAGCTCTAAAAAGGCCTACACAAGGAACCTTCAAATAAGAGCCTCTATACCTTGAAATTAGTGTTGGTACCTTTGAAATAAGAACCCATTTCAGCCTCTCTCTCGAAAAAGTAGGTTCTTATATGCAGGGCTTTACTGTATGTGGAATCGAATATTTGTCTGGTTATAGTTAATCCATTAACTCCCTTATTGTATAGAGCATACCCTTGTAACGAAACCCTTTTTAACAAGCTGAGTAGCAGGGCTGTTAGCATATCCTTTAGTTATTCTGATCTTTGCAATGAACTGCAGAAATTCATAGAAATCCACTGTCCCTGATTCATCTTGATCTAAGTCTCTCATAATTTTGTCTTTTTCCTCTGAAAATGAAGGCACACAAATTTAATCATCGTATATCAAAAAGAAAGATATCAACAAAAGTATACCAAAATTTAGACAAACAAACTTGGACGGAAAAAAACAAGAAAAAGTGCTAAAAATAAACTTCATAAAAATCTGCTTATCTGCTTTCTCTTTTATCACCAAATAACAGCTCTTCTGCTAACTCTAGCAACCACAAGGATCTTTAAGATCAAAGAAATTTTTTCCAAAATATACAAAAAGAGAAAGATAACATATACGTCTTCTACTAAGACCCTTCCTCAGCTCTCCCAGCCATGTTTTGTCGTAGAAACCGTGTTTTGTACTGATGACAACGACAGTACCTTCCTGTTTTCTTTTTCTTCATCTTTTTCTGTTATACCAGCACCTCTAAGGGGACCATTATGGAAATAAGGTCAGCTTGACATTTGATGCTGTCCCTGCCACTGTAATTAAGGGTGCTGTCCCTTTTACGTCCTTAACCTTATAGTAATGTATTGTATCTATGTTTTATATTTATTATAATAACTTGTAAATAAATTTATACGGCAAATCGATACATACATACATATATACATAGGACTGGAAATCACCTTTTCTCCCAGCTCTCATTCCGCTATTTTGTGCAATGAAAACGCTCAATACCTCGTGTTGATATCAGAAGTAAAAAGATCTCAGTGTTATGTACAAATGTCCATGTTAGTGACACATCCAATCAGACATGACCAGTAAGACATACACGATTCAGACAATATTATGACATGCACATGGAGTCCCAAAAATTGTGCCCGGTTTGTATGGCTGCTTTGAGGAGCTGCAACTTCAATCATCTCGGTTTGTACACAGTTGCATATGTAAGTCTTCAACGTAGAGTTTGAGACCTTGCTTGAATCTATCTGACGAGTGGTTGCTGATTCATGGCAGAAAAAATGCAAAATAAGTGGTCGCTGCAAAAATAGCATATCTATTGCTCTCCAGCAATCTCAAAATGAAGTAAGTGAGAAATGGTTCTGGCGTCTTATTAAAATTCTCGCTAATTATTTTAAAGTGCTGGCAGTGTTTTCTATTCACAAGAGAGCATGTCGGGAAAATTTTAATACGATGCCAACCCTTTCTCTGAAAACTTACATTATTTTGACATTGCTGGAGAGGTAATAGAAGGTGCTCTTACGAGGCAACCACTAATTTTGCCTTTTTCTGCCACAAATCACCAACCACATGTCAGATTGACTCAGACAAGGTCTCAAACTCCAATTTGAAGCCTGACGTATGTGACTGTGTAAAAATCGAGATAATTGAATCTACAGCTCCTTCACAGTAGCCACACAAACAGTACACAATTTTTCGGAACACCTTGCAGAATCAAGAGACACATGAAATTTCCGCTCTAAACTTTTGCCATCCCCAGCAAGACAATAAACAATACACGTGCTAGTTGGTTGCATTGATATCATTTATCTTCTTGCTGCGTTTCCCCAAGAAAATCCAATTTCCATTTTACACCGCAAATAAAATTGATTTCAATGAAATGAAAACAAGTAACTTCAATCAAAATTCACACTGAGTTTAACCCCTATTATCAATACATGTGTGAAGATTGAATATTCGAATTTTCAAGTCATTTCGATTACACAAAGTTCTGGTTAAATGCAACACCAAACTTATACCCCATTGGCATCGCAACGAAAAAAAAAAACAAAAAAGGTGCCCATATCAGATAAAGCTAGCTTTGTGTATCGAAATTCTAAACCAGCATGGTTTTATTTTATGTGATTTTGAATTTTTTAGAAAGCAAAGAAACCGTCGCTTTTGAGGAAACTACTATTTTACATTTCCTCTGTCATAAATCAGAAACCATTTTTCCATTTTGCTAAAACAAGATCTCAAGGCCATCCTGCAATTGCAGTAGCTTCGGTCGGCGACCAGCGCGCTCGCCTTGCTAAAGAGCAGAGAGAAAAGTCTATTCCTCCCTGCTAGAGAGCACGTGCACTACACAAACGCGACGCTGCCGACAAAAACTACTGAAGTGGAGGCTGGCCTCCAAACTCTTAAGCTGAAGCCTCTACTATGCAACTGCATCAAGGGCAGAGCAACGGAGCCTAGAGATCCTGCGCAGCAACCACAAAAGGGGGCACAGTTCCTTGCGACACCATGTATAGTAACTTCTGAACCAGGTGAGTCAAAATAAAATGCATGCAGCAGACATTCAAATATGAAGTTGTTCAACATATCAGCCAAAAGCTAACTTACATGTGAAAATTTTGTTTGGTAAAATCACTCAACATTCAGACCCAAGATTAGGAACATGAAGGTGAGGAGCTGGTCCATGAATGGGAATTTCATACTCTATGCTGGTCTAGGATTTAATTGCCATTGGAATTTGACTTCTATTCTTGAAACTGAATAATGTATTGAATTTAAATTTCAATGACACGAAAATCATGGACCATAATCAAAGACGGAATTCTCGTTCCGATACAAACCCCTTACGAATGTTTTCGTAATTTCTCGGTTTAGATAATGATTAATTTACCAAAAATAATTTAAATCGAAGATGGTCTTTGACCAATGGGCTAAGATAAGACCATGTTTATATGAGGAAAAAGACCTCACCTGCCAGACCTGGGGCTGAGAGGCGAGGTAAATTTCAGCCACTGTTTATATGAGATTTTTCACCTCACCTGTTACCTCCAGGACTGAGAGGTGAGGTGGAGGAGAGTCTCTATTCTGTGAAATTAGAGCGAACTGACCAATAAGGATCAACGAATAATTTCAGTTCACATCACCATACCAGCGGTGTTTTGTTCATATGGAAAAATTCACCTCACCCAGGTGAGATCTCACCTCTGGTGAGGTGGGATTTCACTATACCGGTGGTGTTGCGTTCGTCATGTAAATTGGAAATGACAATACAAAGGATTCCATGGGAAGGAAGAAGCTCACCTCTCAGCCCCAGGTCTGGCAGGCCAGGTGTAATTCCTCAAATAAACAGGCCCTAACAACTGCGTGCGTTTTATTCCACTGCCTACCAACCGTGTAAACTTTTTTTGACTCACTGGGTATAGTTACTTTCAAACGAAGACAACAACATGACCAGTAAGGAAAATACGTCTTTGAGGTATCTAAGTTTGGAATAAAATGTACAAAGTAAGAAGCAATGCCCCATTGAGACTGCACTGCAAGTTAAACCAGCTTAAATTAAACCAAGTTTTTGAATAGGGCGTTCTGATTGGCCGAACAAACAATTCCAGTCATTTGATAGGCTGAAATTTAAACTGGTTTAGATAAAGCTGGCTTAAAGGCACACTGTCGTGGTGCTGATTGGATAGACAAGACAATCAAGAAGAAAAGAATTAGGCAAGGTTCAGTAATTACATTGTACAGTGAAATAACGAAGATGAAAATGATCTGATTCCCTTTACTCTCGAAACAAAGCATGTTCCAAGAGCATCAAGGCTTGGTAATTACTCAAAGGCTAAAGTTTTGTTATTGATTTCAACATCACAACTAGCCAATTACAACCACGACAGTGTGCCTTTAACAGTGTCAGCGTGAATGCGGTATAAGATAAAAACATGTACCTTTTGAACAGTTCATATTTGCAACCCTCAAAGCAAGCTCAAGCTCTTTCATGTCCAGTTCATGGCTACCATCAACATCATATTTTTCAAAAGCCTGAAAACAAAGATTTATTGCTATTAGCTCTCTAGACTCTGCATGCATCACTGACAATAGATCTGATATGAGAATAGATCTGAGCTTTTATTTGAAGATTGCTTTGCCAGTTGTCGGCAGGTCCTTGTGTGATCTCTTCAATAAATCATTGTTTGCAGGAAAATTCCCGGAGGACTGGAAAATAGCGCGTATTGCACCCATCTTCAAGAGTGGCGCAAAGGATGACAGGTCTAACTATAGGCCAATATCAGTTCTTCCTTTCATATCTAGGCTATTTGAGAAATTAATTTTCAATCAGTTTTATGAATACCTGGATGCAAATAAATCACTATATGAGCATCAGTCTGGTTTTCGACTTTTACACTCGGTAGCCACAGCCCTTATGGCTAGCACCAATGATTGGTACCTGAATATAGACAAAGGAAAATACACTGGTCTAATCTTTATTGACTTGAAGAAGGCTTTCGACACGGTTGATCATGAAATCCTACTGAAAAAACTGAAAATGTATGGAGTGACTGGCCTGGAACATGACTGGTTTACATCATATTTGGATAACCGTAAACAATTCTGCAGGGTGGATGGCACCTCCTCTGATGTGAAGGGAATAAATTGTGGAGTTCCTCAAGGCTCTTGTCTTGGTCCACTCTTGTTCCTGATTTACATCAATGATTTGCCTTCTTCCTTGCAGAAATCCCATGTCAGCATGTATGCTGATGACACGGCCATTTCCCTCTCTTCAAAAAGTATTGATGACCTGCAAAATGACCTAAACTTAGATCTTTTGAAGCTACAGGATTGGTTGCATGCAAACAAACTTTCTCTGAATGTTGTGAAAACGCAATCACTTATTATAGGCTCTGGTCCAAACATCCGTAAGATCGAAAGCCAGCCTGATGCTCCACCATCTTTTTCTATAGGTGATCAGGACATTGAAATGATTACCAACACAAGATACTTAGGTGTTCAGATAGACAGTAAACTCAACTGGGACAAGCATATCGATACCATCAAGACCAAGGCTAATCGAGCCCTTGGACTTATTAAGTATTCTAAGAAATATCTTCCATCTGACGTACTCATCAAAATGTATAGAGGGATTGTTGAGCCCCATTTGAGCTACTGTTGTTCCGTTTGGGGCTGCTGTAGTGAATCAAAGCTTGACGTCTTGCAAAAAATCCAAAATAGAGCTGCCAGAATTGTAACTGGCAGCCCATACGATGCGTCTGCTGCTCCGATAATTCAGAATCTTGGATGGTCAACTATCAGTAATCTTGTAAGAAAGGAGACAGCCACGCTAACTTACAAGTCTTTAAATTCGCTTGCACCTGACTACTTGAGAAAATTATTCGCAAAATGTTCGGATGATAGAGAACGGTTTCTGCGTTCATCAGAAACTGATCTTAAGATACCGCTGCTAAAAACGATCAATGGCCAAAAGGCCTTTTCTTATCGAGGTGCAAAACTGTGGAACAGTCTAGAAAGAGCTACTAAATTGGCCCCCTCCCTGAAAGTCTTCAAAGATCATCTATAGTCGGGGACAACTCTTATTTTATCTTTACGTTCTTTTTTTTTTTTTTTAGCCTTAGTTATATAAATTGTAAATTGTGAATTAGGTTAGGTTAGTAAATTGTAAATTAGGTTAGGTTAGTAAATTTCCTTTGTTATAAGTATTAGTGCTTATTTTTATCTTTTAAAACAGGTCAGGTTGAAAAACATATATATGTATGAACCTTTAACCTGTATAAATATTATAAAATGAAATGAATGAAATGATATGAGAAATGAAAAATGAAGCTACCTTGCAACATCGTTCCCGGGGTGTTCTTACGTCCTACGCTGATCACGAAGCCGAATGAACACCCTGGTGTACTTCGATCAAATGCACCCAGAGTCTGGGCGCATTAGCAGCCATTATGGATTTCACAGTTTGCTGGGCAATGCTAAGCCACGGAAAATTGCCGTTGCTCTAGCGCTAATTCAGCAGAAGATAAATTGAGAAACTAAAAACAAACATTTCAAAGATATTATTTCAACATTTTTGAAGGTATTTGAACAATAATCTGGAGTTGGCAAGTGTGTCTTATGTGAAAACAAGCTCGGTTTGCTTGAAACAAAAATGGGCCTAAGTTGCAAATTCGAGAAACTTTCACCGCAGCTTCGACAATGAAATAGCTTGATATTCTTCGAATTTTGGAAATAAATTGCAACTGATGGTCGGAATAGGTATAGAATATCGTTTTACGTGGAATTTTGACATGCCACGGCCGTTTACCCAACGCAAAACGGAGTTACCGCGCAAAATGGCAAACAGCCAATCAGATTGCCGAGCGGCCTCTTGTATCTCAGAGTAGAGGTAGAGCAACGAACACACTCTGGGGACGAGATTGGCTAACTTGCCATGGTCATCAAAATATATGAACTGTTTGCCAAGTCATAATGCAAAGCCTGTGGGAGGGAGGGATTCTTACCCTTTGCGTGTGCAGGAGCAATATTTCAAACTTATTGCCATATTTGCTAGCAAATCGGTGGCAAATAGACAAATTGCAATTTCCAATTAAAATCCTATCCAAGAGCACTTATTTAAAATTACGATTTCTGTCTCCTAATAGGCTACATACTTTGCAGTAAGATTTGTTCAACGGCGGATCGATCTTTCTAACTCATGTGGTATCTTTGCTTCATTTTGATTCACATTATCATCAAATAACCCTTTGCCTACCCTTTCTCCTCTAAGACTCTCAAAATTCACCGATCTCATTCAATTGCTGTTCTGTTTCTGTACATATGTTGTCGCTTCAGTGACGACCTTACTTCCTTGAGATGTAAATCGGGATAAAATCTCAATCTTCGACAAATTCTGGAAACTTTTGTGTTTTATCTGAATATGGTTCATGGGACCGCTTTTTGCAACTATAGCTTCAAGAAGCATTCCTCGACGTACTGAAAAACTGCTCTCTGGGACGTTTTAGGTTCCGTGGCCTTGAGAGAAAATAGCGGATGATTTAGGCCTAACTATGTAGGCCATATTGAATAAGTACGAGGCTAGTCCGTTTCTGCAACGAAGGGAAATGAGTCGTTCAGTTGAATAGCGAAACCATGACATGTACTGAGTCTACCCTATCTCCTCACCTCTTTGTAACTAATGACACTCAACTCCAGTGCTTCCCTTTTCATGTCTTTAAAAGCATCTTTCAAAATGCCAACTGCTTTTTCCAGGTCTAAGATAAACTCCTTTTTTGCATTTGCATTAAATACAACGCCATCCAGCGGTATCTCTCTTGTTCCTTTGACTGCGTAAATGGCACAATCATTAGTTGTACTGTAATGAGTCAGGCCCATTGTCAAGGGGTTGCACTCCTGGCCTGCAGGAAGCTCCCAAGGTGTATTGTGTATACGGCAAACTCCTAGAAGAGGAATGATATAGGCCTTGTCAGCAAAGGAAAAAGCGACTGGAAACAATATTATGCTACTGGCCAATTCAAAGGAGCGCAAATGCTTGTTTGCTTTTTTTCAATTTATTTTGAGTGGGCTTGTCAGGATCTCTAGCTACTGAAATCTAATTTAGGCCCACTGTGCATGCGGCATCTAGGCATGGGACCCCTTAATTTAACATCCCTTCCGAAAGACGACGAGGTGAGTTGTGAGGTCAGGCCTCCGAGGTGACCCATCCGGAGTTTGACCTCACTTTCGGCCACCCAACTCCGCAACGATGCGTAGGACACTGGCAATAAACAAACAAAGGCAGTGCTGCGCAAACCACTTTTCTTTTGGTATACCGGGTGACTCAGAAAAACGTGGGGCGTTTGTTGGACTGGGCGTCGTAACGAGTCACTCAATCATCATGAACAAAATGTTCCCTGCAGCCAACAGTCTAACTTTGATCATAAATCGTTGAAATCGGTCTCTTTATGCATTTGTTAAAATGATTTTCTTCGTAAGACCGTGAATGGGAGCTTTGCAAACTGATGGAATCCTTAACCAAGCCTCTTCAGTATTACAGCCATGCCAGAGCTGCAGGTACACGTAGTATTGTGAGGGTGTACTGAAAAAGTTAAGCCTGGCTCACACTAGGTCGCATAGGTCGCAAATATCATGCAGAAAGAACCAAAAGACAAAGACTCAGAGTTTTAATCCTCAGCACTGCGCAGCATTAACAGTTTGTAATGCGGTAATTTTGTGGAACTTCAATTATTGCCCTTTGATATGGCTATTCTGCAATAAAGGTGCCAATAAAGAAATTGACCGCACTAATAAACGTGCACTTCGAATCCTCTATAAAGACTACGAATCTTCATTTAAAACATTGCTTGCTCGAAGTGGCAGCAATAGCATACATATAAAAAATCTGCAGAAACTGATGACAAAAGTTTACAAGTCCATGAATCACTTGAACCCTTCAATTGTAAGGGAATTTCATGAAAAGAAACCAATAACGTACAGCCTAAGAATACAAAACTTGTGTAAGCTGCCAACAATTACGACACTTGGCTTTGGACTCGATTCACTGTCTTTTCGAGGTAATTTCCTATGGAACACTCTTGATGACAGTATCAAACAAGTACCAACACTGTCGCGTTTTAAAAAGAGGATCAAAGACTGGACAGCAGATCGATGCACCTGTAAAATGTGTCGCTGATTATAAATATTATTTTGTCTACTTTGTATATTCATTATGTTTGTAAATAGTTGGTTTGAATTAGTGTTATCTTGATACTACTGTAAATACCAACTTTAAATATTGATATTGATTGATTGATTGTCCTTACTCTACTGGGTCTTTCTGCACGACTCTGACTACTCAAAAGATCTAGTGCGAGTTCCTTATAATTTAAAGATACAGGTCATAGAAGTTCACACTGATATCTTTAATGATTTGAAAAGAAAGTTGAAGGAAAAATTTGTTACGGATTAGTGAAACTGTTAAATGGCAGGCTGGTCCGTTTCTTACAGATCCAAGTCGTAACTATGCAGTGTAAATAGGGTGGAAATTAGCCAACAAATCAGTAAATCAAACCTTCAAAAGAATTTCCATCCGCAGCAACTTTACAATCGAAAATGTAACTGAATCTCTTCTTCTTTTCGTTGGACTCAGATCTTGCAAGAATATGCAGATTTGAGCCATTGCAAAGTGAAACGTGCTTATCAAGCGGAAGGTCGGCATCATCCAGCTTCTTTGACGTCATCACTCCATCGACCTCATTTCCAACATTAGAAAGAATTGACAGGTTTGCTTTTTCTTCATTGTGTTTTGAGCCAATTACGAGATTCCAATCACCTGTAAATAGCATAGAAAGGCTCAATACACCACTTCAATTAAGCAGCCTCGTTTGGGAAATGTGTCGAAATTTCTTCCTATTCTTCATATGAAAATTTAAAGCCAAGATTCAGCTTTAGCACTCAGACTTTAGTCTAGTTGCATGTTTTTAGACTGCTGGTAGCTGTGACGTTGATTTTGTGACAAAATAAAATCCAAAGATTTATACACGTCTTTTGATAGAAACAAGGACCAGGCCATTGTACTAAAAGTTTCTCAATTTCAAAAGAAATTTTGTCCATTTTAGTACTAAAAGTTTCTTAATTGGTTTCTCATTTTTGAAAGCAAAATTATTAAGGTGGTCGCTAACACTGCGGCAGATATGTTTCTTGACAGCTATGTTGAAAACACAAATGGTTAGATAATATTGCTCAAGAATAAAGGTTCAACGATCTATTTACTATAATTTCCATGCTTTTAACTTTGAAAAGTTTCTTACTTCTCAGACATAGTACTAGAGTTTCTTAAAATTTTGGTCATCTTTGTACTAGTTCCTTATAAACCAGTTTCTTATAAAAAACGTATAAGGGATTTCACCGTGACAAATCGTTCAAGGTGAAACTTCACACCGCAAGTCACTTTCTTAGTCAAATCCCTTATAGAAGATCAAAATTCACAACGCCATAAAATCAACATTACGACCGCTAGCAACATGAAAACTCACTCTTAGACTAAAATTTGCGTTTTTAATCCGACTTTGGTCTCTAAAATTCCAAAACGAAGCTGTTAATTGAAGTGGTGTATACCGGATGACTCAAAATTTTCTCGTGTTTGAACAGTCATTGCAGCAAAACCAGTCGCGATATAATCATTGAGATTGGTCTTTCTAATAGCTTACAGATTGAGGTGGTTATCATGTCCTTCGGCAATATTCAAAGTCCCTAACTCACTGACATAGCAGATACTGAGCACGCATGTGCACAAACTCGTAAATTTGAACGACCCCCAGCTCCGTGCAACAGATACCAAAATTAGGCAACATTTGATAAATGGCCTCTAAAATAATTTCTTCCTTGGACCTTAAACTCTTGATTTATCATTACAAAAGCTTATCTATCCAAACACTCCCCTATCACATATTGATCGATGATATACCTCATTTTAGGCAGATTCTGCTCCGTCTAGCCAACCTAGAGATTTACCAAATCAGTCTCAGAACAGCTGGAAAACAGTCTAAAATGAGTAATCAACCTCCCAAGTCTTTTGAAATGCAATCAAAAACCCTTTGAGAATTAGAAAAATCCTAAAATTGTCAATTGTTACTGAGGTAAGATGTGAAATTAATATCTCATCTATTGCTCTTGAAACAGGAGTTGAGAAAGTAAGAAAATCGTGCATTTACAGCCATTTTATACCGGCTGGACAATGGTTTAATGGCAAATAATACGACCCAAGTAGATAAGTTCCCCATCAACGGAGCTCCTAGCCTACCCATGCTCGCTTCCGTTAAGTTGTGGATCTGGTTACTGCCCGTTGTAAAATTCAATATCTTGATATTTTTCTAGAAGTTCAGATTGTGTAGATTTTGGCTTCGTCCTCCCCACCCTTTACCTTCCCACTTCTGGCCTAACTTTCGTTGCTTTCATTCCCTTTCTAGCGGTTTCCTCCACCGTTAGACAGGCGTGTTGGCCCGAAATTGCATTTTCCTTGTTTCGATCATCGCCCATAAAGGTTTGCATTGCACAGGAAGTTGAGGTCTAATGCACTTTTGCCCACTCCCTGATTCGGTCTGTTGCTGGTAAGTATTAAATGAATTCTCTCCAAAACTGATTTTTGAATTTTTACAGCAATATATAAACACAACACAATGCCACCAGATAGCCATCACGTTAAACATAAAGGCATAAACAAACATACACTATGAAATGTGAGTACATAACTTTAATTAGAATACAGTACCTTGCAGATCAACCACACGTCTGTTATTCATGAGCTCTTCTAAATTTCTGAGCAGTGATTGTAAACATCCTGAATACTTTTTCTCAAATGTTGCCACGCTTGTAGGATCAGGCGTGTCTAAATTAGCAGAAGGCCTAAAGTCAATCCAACTGATATCCGAGATTTCGTTCGCAATCGTTATTGGTAAATGTTTTTCCTACAAAAGAAAGATTATACATGGATAATAATTGGTGAGGCGGAAAGGCCGGGGGGGGGGGGGGAGGTAGGTGACTTGCAGATGGACGGGAGTCTGCCACCCGGGTTCCAGAAAGCTATCCTCTTCTAATTACCGATGCTGGCCATCATACCCACTTTTATGATGAATTTTGTCAGAAAAGTACCCACTTTTGACTATTTTGCACCAATGTCTGAAATACTAACCAATGTTTAAGGCAAATCTACCGAAAGGGACCCTTGTTCGTAGAATTTCGGGCCCAAAAACTCATCCATATAAGCGGAACATACCCGTGCCCTAAAAATGTTATGTGCCCCCTCCCAACACTGAAAGGACTGTTCTGGAAACTGGGGTGAATGCAAAAACTAACGATCAGGCAAAATATTTCTAATCAAAATTGCTTGCACAAAGGGTAACCCACAACAAAGTGATGCCTTCCTTGTTATCCACCGGATGAGTCAAAGAATTTCGGTAAGCTGTCGAATCAAAAGTCGATATTCAAAACTGAAAAGTTGATCCAGTCAAAGACTACCAAACATTGTTTGGAATTAACAAGGAATTCTCGTTTACATAAATACCCCTATTCATTATTTTTCTCATTCATGGGATGAAATGACGAGTGATTCTGACCACCAAATTTTCACAGCTAAGTTCGCTTTGACTAATAATCAACATTTCAGTTTTGAATATCGGCTGCATATTTTTGATTTCCCAGCACCAGCACTCGAAAACCTTTCTTAGTCACCCAGCATTCTTATTCTGGTCGACATCCGGGGGACATCAAAATGAAAGGACTTCGAAGTTACCAAATTTGCAACTTTGCCATTCAAATAAACTTGACCTGCTAATTTGAAAAGTTGCTGTGAACAAATGAGATCTTTACTAAACATGAAATCTCGAGGTACGGGCGGGGGCAATGTCTTTACCTATCATTTAAAGGAAGGTGTTGTGGTGGCCCAGTGGGGTATCTGAATTTGTAGCAAAAAGCAGTCAGTAGGACTGGGTTATTACCAAAATAATTTAATAATAAATGATTTATTTGCAGTTAGTAAGTAGCTGAAAGATAGCTAACTACAGCCAATTAAAGCCAACTATTTTCCTATTCTAATGCTATTTTCTACAAATACAAAATCTTAAAAATCAACTACAAATAACCAAAATCTGCAACATGTATTTCACAAAGTGGACAGTTGCAGTCTAGCCTTTTCTAGTTCTTCAATCTTCTTTTTGAATATTGACAGATTTTCTGATTGTTTGTAATTGTTGGCAATGCATAACGAAGCAGTGAGCCTAGAAATGATATAGATTCACTTCCGTATGTTGTTGTTCTGGCTTTTGGCAACAGAAGAGCACCCCACTTCTTAGATAATAGTTTCCGTTCATTCAACAAAGATCATTAATATGAATACTAAATAGGAGGGCCCTAAGACAGAGCCTTGAGGGACACATAGTTTTGTCTCTTGCCATTCACTAAATGCTCTATTCACTATTACCCTTTGTTTTCTCAAGCGGTTAGATCCAAGACAGAGCCACACCACTTGAGCGTCGCTCGCTTAGGTCTCCCTTATTTCTACGATCACAGCGCTTGACGCCTAAAATTGCACCTTCATCTTCACCGTTTGATGGATGCGTGCCAATTTGCTGAAAAACTGGCAGCCATGATTCTACAAGTTTGTAGAACTTTAGGGTTCTAATTTCACAAAATTAATGAAATCTTGGTCATTATTTCCACAAATTATAAAACCCTTCCAATAATGCCAATACCTTGGAAGTCTTCTCCACAGTGGGACCCACGATTCTGTAAATTTATGAAAATGATGGCCATAATCCTGTAACTTTTTCAATATAGTACAGCTACAAATGACAAACTCCTGTACCATCAACAGATGAGATTCGCTCTCCAGTAAAATGATAAATTGCACTACGATCACGGAGATATTGGATGTGGTCACACCAGAATCTAATCCCGTTATGATCTGAATTGCTTCACATTTTTGAAATTGATCTTTGATGTCAGAAAGTACGGCATTATAATGATACAAAGACATCCGGTCACACTGTGCATGTCCTGTCTTTTGCAAATCAGTCTGTAATGTGAATAATTCTGAATTGCTTCACATTCTTGAATTTATCTTTGACGTCAGAAAGTACGGCATTATAATGATACAAAGACATCCGGTTACACTGTGCCTGTCCTGTCCTTGGCAAAGTAGTCTGTGAAGTGAATAATTGTTTGGCGCGAAAGTAAAGGTCATGTGATTACTTTGGTAAATCATGATTGGATGATTATACTTAAACAACGGTTAATAGCTATAACGCTGTTCTATGGTTACCATGTACTTTTGGGTACTACACTTTTTTTAAAGACTTTGCCTACGGAAGAAATACTGAAGAAATACTGAAGAAATACGGAAGAAATGTGAACGACAAGAGTAATCACATACAGCAGCGTTGTAAGCCCTTCGTTTCGAAATGAAAAAACTGGATAAAGCACCTACTGTGACCGTAGCTATTACCGCATCAGCAAAAGAATGTCACTTCTTACATATAAACTAACCTTGTACGCACTTGACACCATTTTGTCGGTCGGTTTGTCCTTGGGACAAGTTTCGGGCAGAACCAACGGAATGACAGGCTTGGATATATCATTCGCCATTCTGACTTCCTTCGTACAAAGAACAGATGTCAAGTAATTCTCTGAGATTGCTGCTAAGACGCAACCTGTAGATACAACAACAGTGTCAACTGTCAAATATCTGATAGCGAATAAATCAAGAACAAAATTCTGACCAAGACTGCGTTCACACGATGCCGGTTTATTTTGAAAAAGGTGACAAATGTGACGCATAGGCCTCCCGCTGAAACAAAAACGTAAGTTTTTATGCCGGCAGCTTTGAAAACGGTTTGAAAACAAATCAGTGAATATTCAACCGATTTTCAAGATCCTGGTCTCTAAACTTCAGGGGAAGAAAACATCTTTTGATTTCTAGGACCAAAAAAAGTCCTGGAAAAACTTTTTGTGAAAACCGCTCTATAAAGATATCCCCTTTGATTTTCGATCTTTCATTACAGTCTTAAATTTTACTTGCTGGCGAACTTTGTTGACTTTTGACTGATCACTCTCTGAATTACAAACAGCATCTTTCGCATTAAATTCCTTGGCCTTGTGACAGCCTAAATTCATTGAATAATGGCCATCAACGAGAACACTTTAGAATTTTGACGTAACATTAGCTTTCCTTTTTTCGCCTTTCTTCTTTATTCATTTTCCTTCCTTCCTTCCTTTCTTTCTTTCTCTCTTTCTTTCTCTCTTCCTTTCGTTCTTTCTTACTTTCTTTCTTACTTTCTTTCCTTCTTTTCCTTCCTCTGGAGGCCTAAAAAATTTCTGGGACCATCGGTGCTGTGGTCTGCTATTTTCTCCACCCCTGCTAAAAATATTGAATAATGGGACAGGGTTATCTACTCATGAGCCAGTTCATGTTATTGATATTTTTCAATATTTAATCAAACATCGTATAATGGTTTGAAACACCCTGTATATACGTAATAAATGATTAACCTGATCTTCTGACAGCTTTTGTGATATCTTCACTCCAATTCACTCCTACATCCATACGCCTGTCCCTCCAAACAGTGTAACCATTATGCTCCAAGAAGGCTTGTAATAAGTCAATCCATCTAGCATCCCAACTTCGATAGCTGATCATGACATCATACTGGCTTGCATGCATCAGTTCTGCTTCTTCTTCATAACTCATTATGCCTGTATAAAATGGTGAAAATTGGACTGGGTGAGCTCACAAACACGCGGCGCTTAAATCTATACTTGGGTGGAAAACTAGTCAAATCGGTTGTGTTGGAGTTTTATTCTTCACACAAGATCGAGTTGATTATAGAAATGAAGTTTCTTAAAATCAGTCATTTCTTTAAATATATATTTGTGACTTTGTGGTATAACTATTTTGGCAAGAAGTGTCGATATTTTGGGAACTATCTGCTTCCAGACAATGACAATAACAATTAGACTTTTTATATCAGTCTAGAAATTTGCAATAACAGAACATAGTTGCAAGACGATACGCCATGATAACGCGGACTTGCTACAAGTCTCTCTCGCGGCAAAAACGGGAGAAGGAATAAAAGCGAGAGAGACTTGTAATACTTGGTAGCCTAGGTCGTTGGCTGGACAGGATTCTGTCCAGTAAGCATCCTTTCAAAAAACCACTATCCAATCACATGCTTACAAAGGACAATGATACAACAGAGCGAGGATCTGTGATGTTCTTTGACAATGGCCGACTCAGGCTTCGATAAAACAGCAACCCCGTCATTTTGAAAATGGAAGCACAGCTCGATAGCTCATGAATATTAATGAGTATGCCAAGTATTACAAGTCTCTCTCACTTTTTTCCATCTCCTGTTTTTCCGCGAGAGAGACTTGTAGCAAGTCCATGATAACGAGAATATATTGCAACTCCGTAGCTTTAACAATTAGCACAAAACGCAAAACGTTTACTAGAAATACTGAGCTAATCAAAATATCACAGCATAAACTACAAACTATGAAAAGAAATAAAATGGTGCAAAGGTGGAAGGAGGAGAGAAAATTCCACTGAATTGATTTAAGGGAATATCGTTGAGGCTTCCGTGAGCTCTGGTGTTAATTTGATGACTGTTTTAAGTAAGGCACCGCATTTAACAAACCACCTAAGAGAAACTTTTAGGCCAATGAAAAATGATTTGCTCCCTTGCTCATAGGAAGCTCTTGAGGCCCACAACCAAATTAAAGTTTCTTGTATCTTGATTGCCATTAAGCCTTGATCTAATTGTCGGTAAACATTCCAGTTAATACGAGGTTCAAAAGAAATTGCTCCCAACGTATCTTAGATTTAACGGATCTTTACCTAAATTTGGACTGACGTTAATTGCATTCACATATGGGCAAAACTCATAGAAAACTCATCTGTCATAACAAATTTTTCTAGGACTTTCCAGAAAAGAAATTAGAAACTTAGGAAACTTGAGCCTGAAAATATCAAATATCATGAATATAAGAAACGTATTAGGCGAAAGTGTGAAAAGTGGTTTCCTAAATGCGAGGCCCTACTGTATTTGATTCAAAGAGGGGCATTTAATCATCATACAAGATTATTACAAATAATTCCTCATTGGAAAGGGTTGAAAACCGTATGAAAGCAACGTGGCTCGTATGCGGCAGAGGAGATTTCTGCAGATAATGAGAGTGGCAGTGCAGCAAAATATGTTCCGTGTCCTCAACGCCGTCGTTTATAAAATGATTGTAGCTAAGGGCTAAAAAATCAGTCATAAAATGATTTTTGAGCTCAAACACTATTTACGTTTTTGCTTCACTTTATACGGTTGCGTATAACATCGAGCATACAAAAATTGTGAAATACGAGTCACTCACCATTCAACTTCTTATCAGCATCACTATAAGTTAAAGAGTATTCAATTTGCTTGCATTTTTCAAAATCTAATTTGAAGTCATATCTTGTTTGTCCAATTGGTTTGCCCATGGTAAATTGTGCTTTCTTCCCAAGGTATACTGCGGAATTCGGGATGTAATTCCCTTGCAAACGCTTGTGTGCAATTGTTTCTTTGTCAAAGGCTTCTCTGGGGAAATTTGTTTTCATGTCAGGTATTGCGACTGCAAACAAATCATTGAGATAATATGATATCCTCTCTGTGTTCACTGGCAAGAGACTTGTGCCTTAGTAGCACGCACAATAAAACGTCTCGGGCTCCTCGTATCTGGCCTTGTCCCTGGGCCTGGCCTTGTCCCCTGTCAGCAAAGTTAGTAGGGAACAGGGATTGACAGTATATTCCTTAGCCTGCATGCTGACTTTGCAGATACAGATATAAGTAAAGTTTGCGTAATGACGCTCGATTCACTGTTTTTCTTTGAAACAATGCTCTTGTGTGTTCCCGACTCTTATTGTCCCATAGCCAATTAAAATATGTTTTGTGTTTCTCTAAAGCATCGTTCAGCAGAACGCATTGTTCCCGATAGCACCTCTGTTTCGTTCGTTCATTGTTCCTGCATTCTCAAAGGCATTGTTCCGTTACCTGCAGACAAGTGTGGGACTGGGTCTACTGGATCTTCAAAATAGTAAATAATGCGTCATTACGCATACTACTTATGTAAGTAAAGTCTGCACGCAGGCTATATATTCCTGGAAATAACTTTACTACAACCATGCCCTTTTCATCGGTTAAAAATCCTTCTCTGTAGAACATCTTTTACTTAAAAAACAATAAAGATACACTTTTGCTTTTACGAATCAGTCTTTTAGTACTAAAAGTCCAAAGAATCCTTGGGCAGTTCGGACACTATTGTTGTGCTGTCTGAACTAACTATGAAACAAAAATGATTCAATACTCATCCAAGCCAAGCAAGAATGTTTCTGTTCTTGAGGACTCGTTGCTGCGAGGACATTTCGTTAGGGTAAGCTAGGATGGCGGAATGTTGTTGCAGCTCAATTGGATTTAGAATTTGAAGCTACGGCCTAACCAAAACACACTGTTGTAGCGGAATACAAACATTCTTGCTTGGCTTCGGTGAGTATTGAATCATTTTTGTTTCATCGTTAGTTCAGACAGCAGAACAATAGTATCCGAGCTGCCCATGAAGAATCTAAAGGTCTAGTATTAAACATCCAAAGAGAACTGAAGCTTAGCCCAAAAGGTTCCAAAAAATTCAGTGCTCTGATCTCTGAGGAATTCATTGCACATCAACCTATTGAGCTTTAAGCCACTACAAACTTACGAGCATATAGCCTATACCTATTATCTGAGCCCTCTGTTAATGTCAACTCGGTGCATAGGGGCTCATATCATTAATCTGAAATGGCAAGCAAAACTTACTCAGAATGACCTAAACAAGAGGGAGTTTTCAAACGTGCTACCACAAAATCACTTTTAAGTCTGGTTTAAAGAGCTAAAACATTGGAAAGCAAATTGTAATTTGCTAATACAAAGAATAATGAAGTCTGACCTACAAATAATGAAATATATATATACCTCTGAAGAAAAAAAGATTTTATAAAATAGGTGCATATTTTTTCAGGTTATGCAGTTCATTGCGTCAGAGGCAGTATAATATCGAGGAATAAACAAAAAATATCGCACGAAATAATTTAGACCTCGAATGACTTCAAGCATAAAAAGTGAAGAGGGAGAAAGCAAACCTTGTAGAAAACATTCATAATCTCCATCCTCCAGGCAACGCCAGTACTCTTCAACAATTTCAAGCGTCCAGTTATCCTCTGTATCAAGATCAGCTTTCTAAAAGAAAACAATTCATATGAGCCGGACATTTTCATAAAAAGCTAGGCACAGTACATATGACAAGCTAAGCTTTTCAAAAAATTATTGTATGTAAGCAAATGATGAGTGGTGCAAAATTGTCAAATAGCTTTAAATAGCGACTCTTCATAATAAACCCAAGGACGCTCAATAAAATTGTAACCTGTACGGAGAACACTGTCAACTCCTGTAAAAGAACAACAATCAAAATATAAAATAAAGCTGTAAATAGATAGGAAACTGTGAAACCTGCAAATAAATCAAGTAATCACTTACCAACAACGTTATTTCACCAAATACGCATTATTGCACCAAATTATTTACAAAATACACATCTCGTCGCACACTCTTCTGGTTGGTTTATGTACCGAGACAAGCTTAAAAAGACTGCAGATTCTCCAAAATCATGCAGCCTGTAATGTGACAAATAGTGCTTATGATGCGCACTCCTTGCCTCTGATTAAAGGGCTGGGCTGGCTAACAGTCAAAGAGCTGATCAGGTTTGAAACGGCAACTACTGTTTTCAAATCTGTGAATCAACTTTGCCCAAATTATATGGCCCAAATGTTTCAAAGACAGCGTGAACAGGCAATAAGGACGCTAAGAAACACAGGAAATGACTTGAAACTTCCTTTGTTTAGAACTAACAATGGACAAAAGTCATTTGCATATCGAGAGGCGACCGTTTGGAATCGTCTAGATCACCAAATCAAACTGTCTCCTTTGCTATCAAATTTCAAATTAAAACAAAAGGAAGGATTATAAAGCAAACTTTACATTCTTCCTTACAACAAGAATAAATTCTACTGATTTTCATGTCCGTTGAAATTTAATTTCTTTTTCTTTTCGATAGGACTATTCAAAATAGGGCTTTTCAACGTATTAACTAGTATTAGGAGATTATTGATTAATTAATTTTCTTTTTGCTTTTGTTTTCTTTTGTATTTTAACAGGGCACATTGCAAAACAGTTACTTCTTAGCAACTGAATGTTTTTTTATGCAAATATAAAAAGTTTACAATGTGTGCTACATCTAACTAAACGTTTCTAATTACTATGCGACACTACGGGTACGATTCCATGGGGAGCGAAAGATCATGACTACCCCATGGCCAATATAAAAGGACATGCAACGTTGAACTGACTACGACTACATTAAAAACGACTTAAAACTAATGGATAATGTACCAGATTCTGTTCCACATCAGATGTCAGGTCAGTGTTGAAATGACTGAAATGATGTTGCAAACATAACTCGTTCGATTTAGTGGATAAGGTGCCTGACATCTGATGTGGAAAAGAATTTACAATGAAAAAGAACGTTTACATAAAGGGACGTGATTTCAAGGTTTTAGAAACTGTTTTTATTAAACTTCGGGATCCTTCGCTGTGCCGGTAAACACTCAGGTAAAACATTCAGGGTAAAAACTGAATGTTTTTACCCTGTATAAATAAGTTAAAATGAAATGAAATGAAAAATGAAGAACAGATAAATTACACGACCGGGTTGTTCCTTACCGAAAAACCAAAGACATTTGAGTATCAAGTGAACATCACAGCAGCTAATCTCAAACAAAGGCCATTGAATCAACAATCAGCAAACTTTTGGCGGCAATTTAAAAATATTTGCAGAGCAAAAACAAACTTCTGCTGTCGGCACAGCGAAGGATCCCGAAGTTTAATAAAAACAGTTTCTAAAACCTTGAAATGAAGTGCAATCTTTAATGAGCTCACTTATTGTTGCGCCTAGAGCTCTTGAGTAAGAAATGACAAAGTGACAAGTACCTGATTCTTTTTAACTTTCTGAAACCCACCAGCATATTGTTTGGCATCAAAAAGACCCCTTCCAGTAGCTGTCTTTGATTGGTAGCTGAAGCCATATAGGTAGTTGCCGTCGGGTTTCAGCATGATTTGAGCTGAAATGAAAGAGCGGCCGTTATATCGTGCCAGTCAAAAAGGAGGTGCTGGTCATGGAACATCTTTCACATTTTTCTTGCAAATAAGTATACAATCAAAATAATATTTCAAATATTGAAGGACAAGTCTGGAGTTGGTATAGTTGATGATACAATATTACATAATACTACTATGAATGGCGTATCATACTTTTTCCTAGTATGTTTCGCCTTCTGCTTGTCAAATTACGTATTCAGTTACGCAATCTGCGCGAAATCACGCCATACCGCGCAAAACAACGAGACAATCCAATTATTTTTCTCGCTTCTTAATCGTTGCTAGCCTCTTTATCGTACGTACTTGCAAGAAAATGGTGACATAAGAGACAAGATGTGGCCTAAATTGTTAAAACGGTTTTGGAATTGACAGCCGTTTGAATTCTCAAAATGTGAAACAGATGTAAGAATTCGTGTTAGTAGATGATAAGTTTCCTTTGAAGCATTAATCATACCAAACAAGGACTTGTCCTTTAAAATGTTTGTGACAGCTTGACATTAGCAGTAGATGGTTGTTTGGCAACGATATTTCGAAGCACTTTATGAACATGAAGAACTCTGTTATCGTTTCTCCTCGGATTTGACTCAATAACTTTTTGCAAAGAAAAGTAGGTAACTACCAATTACTCTCAAAAAAATAAAACGCCATGGGCGGAAAAATCACCGAATTCTAATTGAAAAAATGGGTGGCTGGAGGACAAACAAGATGGGTGAAATAAACGGGTGCGAGAAGAATTTCCTGTAATCAGGCAAATACAATAAACTTCTGACTGTGAATAATATCAGAAACGAGCAAGGGTCATCCAAAATGACCTAAACAGTTAACGTGAAATTTCAAGGAAGGAGATTTCCGCAGTTCGCATGGTTCACATTTCAGAGAGTTCAAATTAACAAACCGCAATAAGGATGCTATGGGTAGGTTGTTTTCGAGAACCTAACTGGGGGGGGGGTGAATACTTATTCCGAATTCGAAAGTAGTTAGTTGTCAACTTATGCAGGGTGTTAGGATCTCTTACATGAAAGATAAATGAATGGTTGCGTCAAAAACAGCTCTTCCTATGTTCTCCGAAAGTGCCTAAACCAGGTAACTCTTGCAAAAAGAGTTCTAGCGATGTACTTGTCTATTTCTGTATTAGACAATGGGCTTCGTACGAATTAAGCAAGATGGGTTTCACTTTAGAATTTGAGATCTTTTTTCTGTCATTCCGAAGAGTGGCCGTTCATCTTTGGCAGAAGAAAGGCAGCCTAATGTTTGCTTCAAAAACAGCACTGCCTTTTTTCTCCAGTCAAAATCAAGTCAGTTTTGGAAACCAAGGGCTCTGGCGTTGCACTTAATTTTTTGATCCTCCGCCGACAAAATTTTATTACAGTATTAGAACCACCTGCTTCCAAATCTATTTGATTGTGATATTGGTGGAGACCAAAGGAAAAGCTGTTTGTCAAGCAGTCCCTTATTCGCCTTTCCCGTACTATAAATCAGCAACCACTAAACAGATTGACTCAAATTCAGGTCTCAAAATCTAGGCTGAAAGCTACCTTGTGCAAGTATGCAAAACATGACACCTGAAATGGCAGCTCCTCCTCAGGGACCACAAAAATGGGGTGCGACTTTTCTCGGACACCTTGTGCTGTATATGCTACACAGAAGTACTTGCCTAGAAAGTTTTGCATTTCACTAACCTGTGTAAGTCATGTAAACACTCTTCATGCCAGGGTATGGAGCATTAAACACAATCTTGTTGTTTGATAACATTGCTGGTAGGATGTACCCTCCGAAAAGGATATCAGCTGTTTTCTTGCCGCGTTGTACGATTCCTGTAGGAGCTTGTTGTGCTCCCATGATGTATAGACCACTTAAGGCTCCATCTGCCCTTGAAACCAGTATGGTGAACTACAAAAGCAACAAATATTATACATCCTCCAGTGAGTGCTCAGGATGGTCAGCAAACTTCGGCACTTTGAAGGAGGTGCGCATCCTGAGACAACTGGAACAAGGGCTCTCTGACAGTGACAATAAAAACATACAAGCTTAGTTGCAATACAAAGTTGAAGATTGCTGCGAAAAGTTTACAAATCGGTTATGACCAATAAGGTGACTAAGATTTCCCCTGAAAGCCTTCGGGATAGTTTGAAACACGTACTCTAGTTGTACTGAAAAAAACTGGACGGATATTAAAATTCCAAGATATAGCATTGAGTTCTCAAAGGAAAGGTTTCATTATTTGAATTCACGGCTTATAACGAAATCCCCATTATCTGAAGACATCTCAAAAAGAAAATTTTACGAGCTGACTAGACGGAAAAAATGACTAAGTTCTGATTTCTGAAGTTTATATCTTTTTAAATGCTTGTATCTACAATTGTTCTAAACGTAATTTTCGAACCTGAATAATGCATAACGAAAACACCAACATTTACAAAACAGACTGAACGGAACTTGTTGGTTGCCTACCTCTTTATTTGCTCTTTCACTCCAATATGTCCCATACATTTTGTCCATATCTGCATTAATCCTCAGTATGTATGAACCAGCACTGTTTTTCATTTTCAACGTAAATGTCTCTGGATCTACCTCACCAGCGAGCCCTTGGACAATATAGTCTGTTGCCATGGTTACTTTGTTGGAAGACTGATCCAAATACAGGTATATCATGGATGGTTTCGTTATCATCTGGAATCAGAGATGTCATTCTAAATCAGTGTCTAAATCTAAATCTACTTAATGCTTCCTTTGATTATAACGAAATGGAAGGACAAAACCTCTCAAGGTTTACGCTTTCTAGCATGACTAGAGGCCACCAAATCCATCTAAACTCACAGAGGTTTGTCCACGCGGCTCCGAAACAGGTAAATCACGAAAAATGTACTGTTAGCGCAAATTTGATCGCTTTGTGAAATAGGCTGAAATAATCAATTGTTACAAAATTTGGGCAGTAGTGCAGCCACCCGGACATTGCTAGAAAGAACATACAACAACAACTTTATGGTCGGTGATTGGACTGAAAAGAATACTTTATTTTCTCCGCCCAACACACAGTAAATCAGCACCTAAAATGAAATCTAAATCTAGTTGTATCAATTTCAAAACGAGCGAAAAGTAAGAGCGATATACAAAAAATTACACATTCATAAACAAGGGAAGCAAACTCTACCGGGTGAGGAAAAACCAACCAGAACTTGAAAGGCAATCGCTCCGTGGATATCAAGGCAATAACATTGCAAGTTATCTTATTCAGTTGTGAACATATTAAGTTAAATTTCAAAATTTATGACTGAAACAAAAGGATGACACGTGCTGAAACACAATGCTATAAGGCAGACATATTGGGAAAATTTTGTCGCGACTATAAGAATGTTTTAAAGGCTTCTTGAAGGGACTTTGGAAGGGACTCAAGAACGTCCTTAATAATGTTAGAACGGATGGACTCACTTCAGTCAGTTAAATCTAAGAATTTATTTGAACATGTCCATCACAAAAAACATTTAACAATACAATCGTCCTGATATCCTAGGAGCGGTGGCCTCCTAGCAACATCAAAAATCAGATTCCAAGAACACCAAAATCTCCTTTAAGCCATTCATCTAATCCTAATCTAGACTCTTTCTTCATATCCCCTTGCAAAAGAAGTATCCTCCCTTATTCAGTCGTTACAAATGGTAAGTCCAGCGGACCAAACAGTTTTTAAGCCAAGCTTCTTAAAATTCCTGACTCGGACTTGTCCAAAGGTGTGCTTGTAAATGAGTCCGTTGTGATCTATTCAAGAATGATCTTTTCAAATCTCTTAAATACTACTTTTTATGGTCTTCAAACAATTCCGTATTTCGACTCAAATTTTTGGAGCACTCTTCCGTTACTTTATCGGTCTTGCAAGCACTATTTTAGTATTTCGTTCGAAATCAACTACTTTATCCATTGATTCATATTCCCAGGGCATGCAAACCCATCAGACCATATCACTGGGCGTTCGCAGGAAATTTTCAACTCATGACGTGTTGCGGGAAATTTCTCAATGTGTATACTTTTTCGTGTATTGTGCACTGCTTTCTCATTTTTCATGATGAAAATTACTTTTAAAATAAAGCAAGTTACGGAACTTTGATTGCATCTCATGTACAGTTTGTATGAATATTCTATGCAACAAACGTGAGATAAGTAAAGAACTTGATCTTCCCTCATTTTACAACTCATAGATTATTTTGTTCATGGGTTCCCAACTTAAGCTGCTCTAAACTTCCTCCGACTTCATATTCACGCGTCTCTTTTACAATTATAGAATACTTGCTACACGTTTATTGTCAATCGCTGGGACATGACCTCTTTAAGAATGCTCAATATTTTCACTTTTGTGTTCTTGCAGAAACGTCAAAAATAACTTTTGCTTTGTCGCAAAAAGGGAAATATTTTTTCTTGCCCTGAATATTCCCAGAACTAATTAATTTTTCACTGCCTACATATAACTTTATCCCAATCAGGTCACTGACGAGGACACGAATCAGAAACGCCTTATGTGCTAAATCTTAGCATTTTTTGTTACCCAACCTCTCTATATAATCTATATACTTGGTACTATTACTTATACTAAATAATAAGGTACTAGAAGAAAACGGACGCAAAATTCAGACAGATTTTTCAGCACACTGTCTTTTGTGAAATGTTTTTCCGGTTCTAAGAGTTCGATAAAGTTGCAAATGGTGTTTATTCCCTTGTTAATTGTGTAAATTGGTCTATTTGATTTGTTTCTATGTAGTAAGACATCTTCACTTTCTTTATCTGCAAAACCACCTCGCATTTTGATTTTACGAGTGAAATCCTTAATAGGGCCTATTTTGAAATTGGTCACACTCAGAGACAATCGTATTTTGCCAATAGCAGATTTTCTGTGAGTTGCAAAGTAATTTAACTGTTTTCAGTATTTGCAGGCGGCAGAAAGTAATTCATTTTATCATTATTTTCACGCAAAAATCGTAAGGTGAAATTTCTGCTGCGTAAAAACTCATTTTTGATAAAAAAATGTGCCATTATTGAACTTGTTTTCACAGTGCTGAATGGCAACGAAATTTTCGGCTGATATGGAGCTGAGAACCAATTCTAACATGGAATTATGCTGAATTTTACTTGAAGTAGCCCTTTATAGGCGTATGAGTCTCTAGTACGAAGTATATAGGCATATGAGTCTCTAGCGCCTACGCTGCCAAAAGGATAGGAAAATTTTGTCCGTCCGACAGTGTCCGTCCGATAGATGGACAGCATGCACTTAATGTATGATCATGCTATGTAAATAATCATTTTAAGAAAATAGATGGATCGAAATGCAATCCCGAAGAGTTGAGCTATACATAGATACCAAAACTTCACAGGAAAATACTGTTTAGCAGCAAAGACATGCAACTGAAATACAAGCACTAAAAATTCGCTTTCTATCTAGTCCGTCCGACAGACAAGCAAAACCTGGATTTTCACAGGACAGAGAAGGTAGAATGCAGGTCCATAAGGTTTATTTTGTAGACCACCAGATGTCTTTAACGGGATTACACCTCAAGCAGCCATGCACATTACGGTTTGGGCAGCCGGTAGTTCCAAAGTATCAAGTGTCCATCCGACAGATTTTTGAATTAAAAAATAGGCCCAATATCAGATTTAAAGTAGTTTTTCGATTTGGTTACTGGGGTGAATTTTGGTCCTTTGATTAGTAGCGAGACATGTCTGTGTGCCAAGGATATAAAATGTTTCCCTTTTTGCGACCAATTATCATTTTTGCGTCAAAATTATTTTCGAGGTTCCTGCAAGAACACAAAAGTGAAAATGTCGAGCATTCTTAAAGAGGTCACGTCCCAGCATTAGGGAGTTTACGAAACAACGACGGCAACGGCAACGACAACGCGATGTTGCTTTGTCTTAGAACTATAGATTCAAACGATTCCTTGCTTTTTGTTCAAATTTACTTCCCTTGAGAGGCTCTGAAGCTCTCCAGTTCGATTTCACAACTTGGAAACCGCATTTCGGGCGTTCTGTGCTGCAGATCTGGGCCTGCGAAGCTCAGTCGTTTTAAATGTTTGTCGTCAAAGTGAAGATATGGTTTTCAGGCATCTCTGAGTTACTAGGGGCCTCATTTTGGCACTCTGGATGATATGTCAAAGGTAGCTTGCGGAAACGAGACTTGCTTTGCGGAATTTCAGAAGGCGTTGTGGCTGGCGTTGCCGTCCTGGTTTCGTAAACTCTCTATTGGCAATAAAAGTGTAACAGGTTATCTACATGAAGTTTCGATTTATCCCAAGGTGATTCGTCTGGCTTCTTCATCATCTGTCTTTATTTTTAACAAAATCTTTTTGTTTTTTTCTGTCTTTTTGTGAGGGGTGGGGGGCTATATCGATTTGCTTATCTAACATAGAGAGCTCCTCCTTAGTCAATTAATCTTGAGTACAATCATCCGCAGTATCTTTTATATTCATCTTTGTTTGTTTGATTTAGTTTTCAATGTTTTATGTATTTTAGTTGTAGACTATTGATTTCTTGTATGTCATATATAAAAATTCACAATGTGTTTTACGTTAAACTATACCTTTCTAATTACTATACTAGAAATAGCTATCGCTAACTAATGTCCACGCTTCATCGCTTCAGTGGAAGCCTGAATCACATTAGGAAAACTTTGCAACGGCTGTTAAAAACTTTGTTTTGAAATGTGCACGAGAGTCAACGCGAGTCAACAATTAATCGAAATTCTATTTCCGAAAGTGACAGTTGTATTGAACATAACATTCAATGACAAGTAAGTCATGGACTATATTGGTACACGCGATTCACCTTCCCATACAAACCCCTTGCCAGAATTTTCCTAATTTCTGAGTCTAAATGATCAGAAAATAGTTGGCCTTTTAATTTTGAATATCGGCCATGTACTGCTCATTCCACAGCTCACCAAACGTGCTGGCTTTCTTTACTCACCCGGTAATTTTAAGCATAAAGAAGACGTACGTACTTGGATAGTCTCATCTTCAAGGTCGGAATATTTTGTAACTTTTCCAGGTGGATTGGAAGCAACAACTTCGACACCAAAAAGACCAGTCAATTGAAACTTTGGGGGATCTACCCGCTTTCGAATACCTGAGGTGAAATGAATGAATAAGGATAATCAACACTTTTTATCGATAGGTTCCTATGTCGCATCTTTTCACAGCGAAATGAGAATGAGGAATCTGTGTTTGTAATTAAGTTCACTCTTTTCATTTCATTTTTAATCCTTTATACAAGGCAAAAGCTTCAATAAATATATAATCACTGCTTTACAGCTTGCCTTGTCAACGAAGCAAAAAGAATATTAATATTTAAAAACCTATTTACATTTTTATGTCGCAGCAACGTAAAAGAAGTAAAAGAAAATATAGAATCAATTTTGCGTAATGTCTTAATAAGCTTGCATAAAAATGATATTTGAATACCATTCTTGATTCTAAACCATTTAGACGCACTCTGAAAATAGACCTTTTAGCTATTGAGCAAAAGAGCCTGGATCGAGCGTTATATTTATATATATTCATATGAGAGGTTCAATTGAGTGACGTTAGAACCTCTATCACTATTGTGCACATTCGCAAATTCTACAAAACGTATCAAAGTATTGTTCGATTGAGATTCTTTTCAGAATAGCTGAAAGGTCTATTAATTAGCCACAAGCTACCGCAACTCGTAGCTCTGCCCCCTTTTGTGCATTTTAATTTCCTCCTTGCATAATAGTGATTCCACGTAGGTTTATGTTGTTGCTGTTTAGTCTTTGTCGTTATTTCACTCATGTAATGGCCTCTGGGTAGACATGATCATCTACTCCCTCGGGACATTGTCTTTGCAGTGCGGTAGCATAGTTTAGGTATTGTAATTACTATGTTGTTGTGTATATACAGTCGTGGCCAAAAGTTTCAGACCACGTTTTTGTCAACAACTTTTCTTGGAGTAATGAAATGGAACCTAGCGCTCAGCCTGATTTACTCTCTTGAAGTTAGTTTGAGTCAACTTTCTATGTAGATTTCGAATTTCAGTGTTGTCTTTTGAATTTCTGCGCCATTTTGCTATGACGTCACAATGAAATCTATAGAAATTCTCTAGCGGTTCAGTTGAAAGAGGTGTGACCCGAAAATTGTGCTACTTAGCTGTATTTTACATTAACCTATGCACACTTCATTTCCATGACTAGTTTGCCGAATATCGAAACCTTGCAAAACAATATTGCTTCACGGAAAATGGTAGTAGAGAGCCTTCAGTCCAAAGCTTTGGCCAAAAGTTTAAGACCAGCACTTTATTTTTAGTTTGAAGCAAAAAATTGCATAGTTTTTCAAACTGATTTTCAATATTTCATTTACTATTCGAATTATCGAATATCAAAGGCTCTTACATCATAATGATAAAATTTTGTTCACCCTTTGCCAATCATGGTCTTAAACTTTTGGCCAAAGCTTTGGGCTGAAGGCTATCTACTACCATTTACCCTGAAGCAATATTTTTCGCAAGGTTTCGATATTTTGAAAACTAATCATAAAAATGAATTGTGCATAGACTAATGTAAAATCAAGCTGAGTAACACAATTTTCGGGTCTCACCCCTTTTCGGCAGAACTACTGGAATTTCCGAGAATTTCTATATATTTCATTGTGACGTCATAGCAAAGTGGCGCAGAAATGTAAAAAACAGCATCGAAATGCGGAATCTGCATAGAAAGTTGTCCTAGACTATCTCCAAGAGAGTAAATCAGGCAGACCGCTAGGGCTCCATTTCGTAACCCCAAGAAAAGTTATTGACAAAAATGTGGTCTTAAACTTTTGGCCACGACTGTAGTAACGGAAGATGAAATAAGCCAAAATGAGGAACTGTGGAACGGGAAACTGCAGGAAAGGATTTTTAACGATGGAATAGATCACTAGACTGACGCGGAAATGTCCCGGATTGTAGGGGGGGGGGGGCTACTTGACTTTCCTTTGTATAGATGTGTGAACTCCAATGAATGATTTCATCATCCAGCTACTTTTTCTCTTCAAGGAACAGCCAGCGACAAATCAGCGAAAGCATACTCCTGCTCGGCGCTGAAAAACGAGGCGCGATACCCAGAAAGGAGTCCACGTCTCGTCAACAAGTAAGACTAAGTGCCCCCACCCCCCCTCCTCGAGGGGAAGAGTCTACATCAACTCTGTGAACGTACCTTTGACAAGCCCATGAAAATTAGCGTGATTCGGATCCAGAGTTGAATCTGGTGTTTGATTCAATCTCGCAAGTGCATTCATTAGCTTCAAACGAAGTTCTTGATCTTCCCAATTGTCTGGGCCAAAAATACTGAACCAGCTATCGAGACCAATGTTGAAGATGGGGATTCCCCTTTCCGCCGCTTCTTCTATTGCATCAATCAAATCTGTAAGAGGATTTGTGCAGTGTTTAAGCAATGAAGCTAATAACTACTCCATTTTGCAATGACTTGACAATCAAAGAACTAAAAATTTGTACACAATTTGAAGACTTATTTCTCGATATTCACAATGATGAATTATTCAGGACACACCAACAAAATTTAAGTTGAAAATTATTTAGAAATCAAACTAAACATATTGGCTTTGGAACAAATCTTTTTCATATGTATTCCTCCGATATTCAGGACGCAGTATTCCTTGAAATGACGTGTGGTTTTTCACTCACCCAGTACAAAAGAACAACGCATTGAGATTGCTACAATCTTAGACAAAAGTCGTCGAAACAAACGCGTTTTGCCTTGTAAAATACCTTCCTTTGAAGGGGATGTGGCACAGTGGTGTGACCATCTGACTCTGCAGTCTGTACAGTCAGATGGAATGGGTTTGATACCCGGTAGGACCCCATCACTTGAGCGCCATGACAAGAGGTCGCAGACTCGATTAGCGCTTGGCTACTTCTGCGATCCCAGAGCTTGACGCTAAACACTGCAACTTCAACTTCACCTTCACCTTCCCTGCCTGCAAATTATTATCTTCAACTGCTAAGACTCCCTCATTCCTTACTCCAATGTTGATTTGATTAAAGAGCATATAATTATGCACTCATCTGCAACATTTTCATCATCTTCAAACATTAAACTTGGGGGATGCTGCATTGGGGAGCGGACCCTTTCATCACAATTTCTTCCTGAAAGCAAAATGTTTCAACACTTTCGTCTCAAATCATAGCCTGCGTGCAAGATCATTCGATTTCTTCTCACAGAGGTCTCTCTCTGAGGGGTCCATTTGATTGGAAACGTGGCGGCAAAACCTCTGATGCGTCCACACGTATCCGGATATTTTTGAAACGCAACTTTTTATCCGTTTTGGGTTAGCGTCCACACGTAGATGGCGTTTTCAGTCAACAAAAATAAAACTTTTCAAAAACACTCTCCGGAGTGGGTCTTTTTGAAAACGCCGTTTTCATGTTGTCGTGTGGACGGGGAAAGCGGAGCTTTTCGAAAACGCTGACGTCACAGCATCGATTTGCAGAGCATGCCCACGGATCTTTGGGGATCACGCGAGGGCATTTTGCGTGTCTGTTTTCTTTTATCGAAGACTGAACATCGAAGTTTGCTTGTATTAGCGTCTTCGTGTGGACGGGGATCTTTTCGAAAATGCTCCTCGTGTGGACGCGGATAATTTTTTATACGGATAGATAAAGATGCGTTTTCAAAAATATCCGGATACGTGTGGACGGGGCCTTACCTTCCTGCGTCTGGGTATGTTTTGATAACAGCAAAATAATGGTTCTGGATGTCTCCCAATCTTCAGCATTAATTGAGATTGGCTTGATATCTTGCACTGTCTCTAATTCATGTTTGAGCTTCAATGCTTTCTCTTGTTCGTGCTTTGTACAGAAGATTACGACTGCAAATTCATCATCTGCGATGGGTTTGTAAGAGCCTGGAGTGAAGGGCATACCTTGTAACCTAGAATGAGCGGGAAAATGTATCATTTAATGAGTCACCAAAGTTTAAAAGCCTGGAACCGATAGCAACGACGGGTTTATCGGCAGTACAGCTATTTCTTCTATTTGTAACAAATCAAAGCTAACCTCGAACCACCACCATATGAAGACATAATCAAGTCAAAACTAACATAACTTCAAGGTGTCAAAAAACTTGAACCTAGTCTGTGTGGCTGTTTTGTTTGTTTTTTGTTTTTTAATTTGTTTTTTAGTGGGCTTGTAAGGATTTTTAGCTACTGAAAGTTAATTTAGGCCCATTGTGCATGCCGCATCCAGGCATGGGACCCCTAGTTTAACGTCCCTTCCGAAGAACGACGAGGTGAGTTGTGAGGTCAGGCCTCCGAGGTTACCCATCCGGAGTTTGACCTCACTCGACCAAGCTTAACTTCAGTTACCAGACGAAAACTGTTTGAGCCACTCGGCCACTCACCCCGTAAAGGAGTAGAGGAGGGCAGCTGTAGAGGTGTCGTAGCTCTTTCTATTTTATTGAGAAAGTTGCATAAGTCAGGCTTAAACTTGAGACCTAGTTGAAGTCGATCTGACACGTGGTTGCTGGTTTACGGCAGAGGAAAGGAGAAATAAGTGCTTACTTCAGAAATCGCATTTCCATTGTTTTCCATCAATATCAAAACCAAGTAAATTTTCAAGAAAGGGTTACAGCAGTAATTTTTTTTGCATTTCTCAAATTGGTAACAGTGTTATTTATCTATAAGACAGCATTGTCAATCTTTTGAAAAATGTACACGAACTCTGGAAATAACGCTAGAAGTCTTTCTTTCAAATAGTAAGTGATTCTAACATTGCTAGACAATGATGGAAAGTTAAGCCGTTCTGGTCAGGTCAATAAGCACCCATTTGTCAGCTTGACCCAAATAGGGTCTCAAACTCTAAGTTGAAGCATAACCTATGCAACTGTGCAAAGAGCGAAACAATTGAAGCTGCAGCTCCTTCGCAACATCTACAAAAACGGAGAACATTTTTGGGACACCACTTTCTAAAATAATGTACCGTTGTTAGTGCAGAAAGACACAAGGTGATCTGGCCCCCCTCCACTAAGAACGGTACCTACAATCATACAAATTCAAATTCAAAACAAAGAGATACACATCACGATAGTCAAAATAAAAGGGGGTAGCAGTTATTATACATCAAACCACGAGATGGGTCTAACTCATGTGAATCACAGCTACTCAAATAATATATCAGATCTTTAAAACTACAGACACTTGCTTCTACATGGGTCTTAATAATGCATCAGAAGTCACAGTTATAACTTTATGGTGGTAAGTGATATGGTGGTTACTACTTTTGCCGTTTGTGTAGACAGTTACATGTTAGAGTCCCGGGCTGCTGCAAGAGGAATCAGCCACTCTTTCTTTAAGGCCGATTTCCATTAAACGAACTGCAGTGATCACCACCCATCGTCACAATTTTCAGCACGGGCAGTTCACTTTCCCACATGCTGGCCGCTTGCCACAGTTCGCTCTAGCGTTAACGTTACTTGAACTATTCAGCGACTGCCACTTGATTAAATTTGCCTAGTTCCATTTCAGTTCGATCGTCTCGTCCACCATCGCAGGAACCATGGAGATCGCTTTTCCTGCACTAGCTACTTCAAGAACTGATCGCTAAAGCTCACTTTTATGGTGACTTGCCTTAACCTTTGCATGTTTCTCTTGTCATAAAAGAGTCGAAGGCTTTAAGATGTAATGCAAGTTGAGGGTGGACTGCGCCTATATCGGGCCATAGATTGCTCTTCCAGTTGGCACTCCACTAAAACAATGAAATGCTCAAATAAGACTTTAAAGAGTCATATAACATCAATGGTGTGTCGACAAGTAGCTCACCTGAAACAACAATACATTTATCTATTGATACAAGCTTGTGTCCTTGCTAGATTTCAAGACATGTGCACCAGTCTATTGCTGCAAGTCCTATTTAGCTACCAGAGACTTTCCAAAAGTAAATGTACTCCTGTTGCAATGTCAGACAAATTCGATTAAATTTTCTCTCTCATTTTTTTTGTCAATGATCTAGCAAGTATCTAAAGATGAACGCATTTTGTTTTAAATATACTGGCTAAGCAGCGTGTTCAATCATTTCTAGAAGCCTCCATTTTGTGATTTCTTATTATCCCTCAAATGTCAAATGATAGAGTGTGTTTCTTAATGTCCTTTATGACTCAAAAATAAACTTCAAATACAAATATACACTGATTTCCTAATTATCAGCTACTCTTTGCAGTACGATTTAAAAACCAGGAAACTCTAAAGAAAGAGCTAGACCCGCTTATTTTTATACCGATATCAAGGTTAGTTCTTCTTTGGAAAATCGTTTGGTCCTTAATCTACTTTCGTAAAATGAATTCGATTATCGACTTTTTTATCAAATTTGGGTGATCCTTAAAACAGGAGTAATTTTTGCGAACTTCCTATGTTCCTTTGGTGCATTTAGTGCACAGAAAATAATTTGTCAATACCTCTCTGATTTGGAATTGTGGAGTTCTTCTAAGATGGCATCATCGTCCTCTGACACAATTTTTAGAGTATGGATTGGATCACGTGTCAGGGCAATGGATGCTGGGGTACCTGAGACACCAAACTCAGTTCCATAACCAAGAAATTGGAAAGCAGCTGCACCATCAGTATCCTTGACAACTTTGCCTATAAATAGATAATAAATAAGAGCTGCCAGCAAAAACTTTTAGCAGCCACCATTATAGCACTCCAATTTTTCTCTTATGAGAATAGAGAACAAAAGAGCGAAGAAAACTTTAACCTAAACTACATCATATTTACTGAACTTATGGTCACTTGCACAACATCAACTGCCGCCGGACCACAACAAAGGAAATTTCTCTGCCAAGAACATTGGCGTGGGAAAATCAAAAGATGGCTCTCCACTGGATTTGCCCGGTAAGAGCACCTCGGAATGCACCCACGGTAGCCACGCAATTTGATTCAAACTTTTAATTCCTATTGGAAAAGCAAAATTCTTAGGGCTACAAGCAGTTGAAATGCACCGAGAATGAGTCAGAAAGTACCAATCGGTTGGAAGACTACTACTCCCCAACTATAAAGGTAATAATATTTTGCAATATCAGGCTGAACTGACAAACATGTTCAATTGTGTGCAGGATTTTTCCTTGTTGGAACTGAACATTCCAGTAGCTTTACATGGAAACTTCTCTAGCATGTCCCTTTGAGAAACCTGTAAACACGCTAAAATGACGAGAAAATAACCGAAACATTTTGAACTTCACAGCGGTGACTTGAAAACCATTTAGCATATGATACTCCCTTCGGAGGATGACATGAAATTAAAAATATTTATTATCGGCGATTCTACGGACTAGAAGGTACATGCAGAAAATAATTACGTGGTAGCTTAGATAGGGACAAATCAACTTTAAAGTTTTTCAACTTTCAAAACAATGTCAGAATAGTGAATTTCCTCAACAATCGATTGATGTAAAATTCGTTTAAGTTAAGCATGGAAGCATGGAAGGCACGTGATCAAATGTCAGGCGATATCAAATTTGTGACAGATTTAATTTCAAAATAATTTTCAAAAGGAATTGCCTAGAACTCCAGAAACGCACGTTGGAATTGATAAGGCACAATTTCATATGCTGAAGTTAGTACTTCCAGTAAAAGAACACATATAATTCATGATAACGGAAAATTTGGCACACATGCATACTTTTGTGGACCGACCGATGTTAGTCAAAAACTCTTACCTAACTGTGTCCTAGCCATATTTCTGTTCTCACACGAATTCAGCTGGATACTCTTTGTTGACTTATCAACAAAACCAACAGTCGTGCAACCAAATTCCTGTGGAAAATCGGCAACTATCTCATTTCCTCCTTGGTGTATGATTCCAAATGTTTCATTGAAATCTGGCTTGCTGTGCCAATGTGCATTGTAGTATCTGCAATTGATGAGTTAAAGTTTGGGCGTTAAAATACTGGCTGTTAGTGACCGATCTGCTCGATTTAAATAGTTAAAGGGAATAGACAAAGCTGCATCGCATTCCTTATCATGTCATGTTCCTCAGCTACACATAGAAGTAGTATGTGTCAAAAATGTTGAGTACAAAGGATTATATTTTGATGTAGCCGGGCCAGCTTTTAACAATGTAAATTCCTTAAAAAGTATCAGGATCTTAATGACAGCATCATATGATAGCATCATAAACTGTCCTGATAGGAGCATACGGCTCAAATCTTTCAAATCTTTAAAAGGGTGGGTGTAAAATTGTATCACATTTTTCTTTGAATTCATGTGCTTGAAAGGAACTTTGGGTAATTTGCTGTAAATCTGCCGTGGCAATTTTTTGAAACATTGATTATTTTCAAAATGGCGGCATTTTGACTTATTTTGCAAAAATTCATCGAAAATTTTGAAGAAATTAAAATCATCGCAAATCTTGAATTAATATAGAGAAATTGATACAATCTTCAAGATAACCATAGTTTATGAAGGTCTACAACATGGTTGCAAGCAGAAATCTGTCGCTCTTCTGGTTAAGGATTTAGAAATTTGATGACGTCACAGCCTCAAAATTAATAAATGCCACCATTTTGAAAGTAGTCAAGGTATCAAGAAATTGCCACGGCAAATTTATTGCAAATTACCTGAAGTACCTTCCAAGAACTTTAATTCAAAGAAAAATGTAATAGAATTTTACACCCACCTTTTTAAAAGATTTAAGCTCTATGCTCCTGATAGGTTAACCTGTTAAAAAATTCCATTATTGCCATTATTCTTATAGCCTACGAGTAGATCCGGTTTTCTAAAGAATGAAGGGTCTAAGAAATAAGGAGACAAAGCTTGCTACGGTTGCCCTATCAACAATGCTAATCCTCTGCTCAAATATGTCTATGACAAGCGTCCAAACAAAGGCTGTAAAAATTAATTTCTAGAAATCTGGAACTGTGGTAGCAAGCTTTCGCTCATTAATTCGTAGACTCATTCTCCATTGCATTTGGGTAACTGGTCTACAGGCGGGCTAAAATTCTTGTGGATGAAAACTTTGAGATAAATGTGAGAAATAAGAAGACAGAGCCATATCCTTTTCCTTTGCAAAGGTTCGTAGCTTTGAGTTATGAAATTAAAAGGAGTAAATCTAAGACAGTATATTACCACACCGGGTGAGTAAAAGAAAAACAGGTTTACCCGCTTGGCGGGCTGTGGATAACAAGTACGTGGCCGATATTCAAAACTAAATGGTTAATCTATTTGTCAATGGGTAACTTAGACGACAAAATTTTTCTGGTAAAATCACTCATCTTTAGGACCAAAAAATTGCCTGCAACCTGCCTGCAAGCTGCAAAATTGCGAAAACTGCCTGCAAGGGGTTTCTACAGGAATCGAGAATTCCACGTTCCAATCTGGTCCATGATTTATTTGGCATTGAAATTCAAATTCAATACAATGGTTAATTAAAAAAATAGAATCTTGATTTTAAAAAGCCAAGAACTCATGGACTGGAATAGAATGTGGAATTAATTAAAGATGAATGATTTTACCAAACAAAAACTTTTTCATCTAAGTTAGCCATTGACTGATAGATTTACATTTTGGTTTTGAGTATCAGCCACATACTTTTCATTCCACTGCCAGCCAAATGGTTAAACGTTTTTAACTGATCGGTACAAAATGACACTGGGTGCGCCAATAAAGTTGAAATATTTCAATAGGTATTAGCTGGAGTATTTGCTTGATTTAATCGAATGGAGCATTGGTTGAGAGACCGAAGCATTTTGTGAGTTGTCACATATCTTAACACATACAGTTAGTAAAGGAAAATTTTGACTGTACCAAGACTGAATTGTTAGCAAACTTCTTGAAAAAGGACTTAAGAACTTGATCAAATCGTACAAAGAATTCTCACGCCGAACAATGCAACAGTACAAATTCCCACATGTATCAAACACTGGATGTCTTGTGCAATTTAACATAGCCTCACTGCCATAAGGACCCTCAAGTTGCGCTCATTTCATTGAGTTGAATTGTTGTTGTAGTTATAGCTCCACTGAGGGCCTCGTGGAAATAGAGCTGTAAAAACGGCATAAAAGTTCAATCGGCGACAGGATTCTGCCGCCCCGTCGTTTACCGATCAGCATGTGGCTTAGATCAAGGCGGTTTTTGTTTTTGTGGCAAGAATGATCCTTTACCGAAGTACTGATACCTAATTTGATGGTACAGCAGTTCTAGAAAACTAATTTTTAAGGAATTTTAGACCTAGTGGTTGTGAGGAAAAAGTAGCAGATGATCTAGGCCCACAGCTACATTCTACAAAAGAATGCGAATCGAACGACAGATCAATACATTTTTGTAGAATATTCGAATGTACACAATAGTGATCGAGACTACAACACTGCTCAGTCGAACTTTTTGTGGAGCAGCAGAAAGGTTTCAAATAGAATCAGTACGGAGCTTTACCGTTTCCGCAAGCGTATGGGAATAAGTCGTAGTTGTAGCGATATCAGTTCAGGCAAAAAAGCGAAACTACGACATGTAATCGAGTCTAAAATTTAACATATATCTGAGAATACCCATCACTGAATTATATACTTGCAAATGTTGATTGGCTTGATAACCAGGACGCAGTAGCCTTCAAACGGAGAATGTTTATACAAACTCATCAAGCGAATTGTTAATATCGACTTACCCTGAAAGAGCTTGCTTTTCAAGCGTTGCATTGAAAGGACCACTGTTGGAATTGAATTTTGAAGCACCAGTTTTGCTTTCTGTCCCAGCATCAGTCTCTTCAAAATATTCACCTTCCAGTCGATAACCTTGCAATGAATCAATAAAAACAGTTAAGGGAATGTAGCCACCGTAGACATGTAGCCACCAGACATTAATCCTCGCGCAAATGGTTTGCAAAACAGAATTCGAAAATAGCCTTAAGTAACAGACTCATTGCTCGTAAAATACCCACAAACGCAGCATTAGGCACTGTAATCCGTGGAAAGAAAACTGTTAACTTTTTGTAAAAGAATAACAATCAACTTAGCCTCTCCCTAGGGAGAAAATTGTTAAACCCTGCAAGAGAAACAACGAATTGATCTGTAACACTGGAAGGTCAGGCAATAGGTCAATAGCTGCATTGCAAGAAGAGCAACTTTGAATGACCAAACAAACATCTGCAATAACCAGAAATGCTTGGAAGTTTGTGGGTAAACTTTGAACATAACCAATTATTGGTTTGGGTGTCACTGTCCAGTAGTTTAAGATTTTATTTTGCTCTTGTGAAGCTGTATCAGCTTGTTTGTATCGATGGAGGAAGGCGATGTTGCGGTTTTTAGCGCCAAGCGTTAAGGCTCTAAAGGGCAACTAACCATATCCATGTGACGGGTCTGGCTGCAAAGTCACGGGATTACACCATTGGGAAACAACGCCTTAAAGTGAATGACCTGAGATATATAGCGCTTGTCTATAAATAAGACAAAGAAACACCTAATCTCTCCATTGTTTTCATTGGCTCTGCTTTCTTTCGCCACGAGCTGGAATATGAAATACAATAAGCTATTTATAAACTTATGCGATCTCATCTTTTAACTCAGGTTATCCACTTTAAAGTTGTTCTTCGATCAAGCGATAACTTGTCCACCGATGATTTCTTCTCGAACTAACGAAACTGACAAATGTGCTACAAGAAGCGTTTATGGTTACTCAACATTGCTCTATGTGCAGCTGCTAACCTCTCTTTCTTTCAGGGCTTCGAGTTAATTCGTGGCTTCTCTTACAGGATCTAACAGTTTTGTACCTGGTTAGAGGTTCCGTTACTCTTTCAAATCGACTATCCAATATCGTTATTCTTTTACATCAAGAATCAAATATAAAATTAAATATGACACAATGATATAGTAATTGATTTGTTCTTCGCACGAACCAAATTGATAAGTGTGCAACGAAACGCGTTTTTGGTTATCAACTTTGCTCTATATGCAGCTGTTAACCTATCTTCCATTCAGGTTTCAAGTTAATTCGTTTTTCCTCTTACAGGATTGTACGTGGTTACAGGTTATCTTATTCTTTTACATCAATTAGCCTATTTTGTTATTCCGTTTCCGTTCCGTTTACATAAAAAATCAAATTAAAAATACAATATGCAATATTAATATAATAGGATCTTCCACTATAGTATCTAATTCTGTGTTTTCTGGCATATTCCGATGATTCCTAGCTATTTTTAAACATTATTCAATTGCTTGTAACAATTTGTCTTGTTTCAGTTCTTCCCTGAATGAGTGTCAACATATCCTTATCTATTCTCACCTTGATTATGAATGACTGCCGCAATTTCAGCGATGTACATGTAATCGTTCTCCTCCCACATTTCAAGATAATGTTCATATTTCCCTCTGAATGACAATCTTAACTTGATGAAATTTTTTTGAACCTCTCCTTCTATTCTGAAGTTATCTACAGTTCTTCCTGTTATCTATGGAAGAAGAACATACAACAAACTCAATCATGTCTTATGGATATGGCCCAAAGAAACAAGTACTTGAAATTATGAAGGGTTGACTACTGATGAAAGGTTACGCCTGATACGTTTAAGGCATTTAATTCCTGGCATTTTTTAGTTCAACTGATATGCAAAGTTATATTTATTTACAGACACTATTGCTGTACGTCATTCTCAACATTTTATTACGTTGAATCCATGAACACCGTACTGTGAAAGGGGAAAACATCTTTGTTGCAAATGGTGAAGATTGGCATACACGTCAAATCTTCGCAAAAAATTTGAAATTAGTCGAGTATATAAAATTCAATTACTTTATTCTTTCAAATAAACTGATTGAAGGAGACTTAACGTACTTACCCATAGTTATGAAAGGGCATTTTTGATATGATAATCATTTTCACACTTATAGTATTTTCAAAATATCTGCTGGTTTTGAAATCATGACGTCATAAGATTGCCAAAACGTAAACCATAACAGCTACAGACATTTGCATGCTACCACCTCGCAGAACTTCAGAAACTGAGTATTTCTTGTATTGGCAATATTGACTGTCCTCATTCAAGATAAAATTCATTTCTCTTTTAAGGTTTGCCAAAGCCGGAGGTTCTGGTTTGTACGGCCTCAATCTCGTCCACAGGGTGAAACACAATGATTTTTCTGATACTTGCTTCCAAATAAGGGCATGTCACATGACCTGTGACCTCTATTGTTTAACATTTTTCTGTCAAAACGTGGCTAATAGATAACTACCAAAAGTCAACGAGTTTGGGAAACAAAATTGACGTCCTTTCAAAATGCGGCAAGAAAAACCTCGAGGGGGTGGGGGGGGGGTGGAAAACACCTCCCGTGTGGATCAGGGTTAATCTGCCATTTTTTCCAGTCAAAATGGGATACTTTCTGCAGAAAACTCCCTTGGAAAACCTGCGAAAACGAGTGAAATTGGCATGCAAAATATCCCTTTGTTCTCCTTCCAAATGATAACACCTTGACGCATTCATGCAGTTTGTCCTCTCGGAACAATGGAATCCTCCTGAACTAGCTATACATATTAGGGGGAAGACATTTTCATCTCAAGGGGATGGCGCGAGCTAAGCCGTGCTCAAGTCATCATTGTGAAATAAACATATCATGGAAGCTTGCTTATAAAATTTTAAGCCATTGCAAAATATCATTGCTTATATACTCAGGGAGCAATAGACTGTCAAGCGCCGGGCCTTTTTGACTCACCGATAGTAAAATTACATACAGTTTTGCTCGTGGGGTCTATTATCTCATCAGAACATCGTATGAGATTTAAAACAAGGGCTTTCTCGGGGTTTTTCCGGAGAACTTCAAAAAACAAGTTTTCAAGAGTTAACAAAAACTTCATACTGTCATTTATGCTTCGACTGCCCTTGTCATTACTACCATAGGCTATCATAAATTGGTTATACCTTATTCCCTTGATGCTTCAAAAGCATTGTAAAATCTCTACTCGCACTATATGATGTAACACCACTTGTGACAACAGCTTGGCACAGCCATAATCCAGTGAGATTATAATCGTGCCTCTCATTTACATGATTCTTGATCAACGCTAAAAGTAGAGAAACAAAACCGACATTTGATGACATTTGTTCCTTAGGTATGTTAAAGTTGACAGTGATAGATCGAGCAATTTGACGAGACCTAAGCTATATACGAAAAAGCGGTACAGAGTGAGTCAAAAAAACTTTATGCACTTGGGGGGTTGTGGAATAAAAACTATGCGGCCAATTTTCAAAACTTAAATGTTGATATATCAGTCAAAAGCTAACTTAGATGTGAAAATTTTATTTGGTAATATCATTCATCGTATAGACCCAGAAATTAGGCATATGCTGGAAAGGGTTTGTTTGAGAACCAAGACTCCAAATTCATTTTGGTCCATGATTTACTTGTCATTCAAATCAAAATTCATTTCTGAAATGAATTCTGTCAATCTAAAATGCTGAATGGAAAAGTAGGCTGTTTCTTTCTCATGCCATCTAAGGCTTGAGTTTGAACGGGCTGATCGATCTTGCTTTCGATATGAGAAAATCGTCTTGAAACCACACCAACATCCCCGAATACAATTAGCCTATCAGCAATCGGATAAAACAAAGTTTTTGAAGAAAGGTTCATTGGTTATGGATATATAAACAACCAACCGATAACACGTCATTTGGGACACCGGTATTTTGTCCAGTTCTACTGCCCCAAGGAAATAAGGCCCTCGCTGGAGCAACAAGAAAAAATACATCAACTCAATTGGATGAGATCAGCGTAATTCGAGGCTCCTTAAGGATCAAGACTAATACAAGACTGTCGAGATAATAACCCAATGCAACTTAACTTTGAAATGCAAATCCTTGCTTCTGCCATAACAAGCCTTACCTGTGAGGTCGTTGAAAGTTTCTCTTCTTGCCATTTCCGCTGGCTCTCCAAACAAATCATAGTTGAAAGACACAACATTTGACAATGAGTACGCCACCCTATCTGGAACGCGATCAATTACCTCTTCGGGGCAGCCAGGCCTCACAAAGGTCACAATTATCGTTTCCCCCATATTGAACCTCTCAGCAGCTCGTGTAAGGTGACGAATGACGTTTTCATCCATATTCACACTGTCACTGTATATCAACAAAAACGTCCTTGAACTGTGTAGATCATCTTGGTCTGTTGTAACTTTAAGTCCTCGCTTGACGAGAGTTTCTTCTATGATTTTTGCAAATTCCATATCGTCCTCACTTGCTCCTATACCAACATGATACTCATTCGACCTGATCACCTTGCCAGACCATACCGGTTTCTTCACTTGTTTTGATTTCTCAATTAATTTGTCGAGTTTGGATTTTGATATCAGAGTTTTTGAAAGATATTTGCTCCACTTTGAATTGTCCTCTGAAGAATAAACATAGTATACAGTAACACAGATTTGCGTAAAAACAGATTTGTATCACCTTGGAAAAGCTGCAATACATAAAAAATGGGGGTCGATGCACCTTGACCAATAAATGGAGGCTAAGCATGGAGATATACGGGGTGAGCAGGAGAAGTCAACAGGCTGGGAGGGCTGTGGAATAAACAGTACTTTGAGAATATTAAAACAAAGCATGTCAATCTGTCACTCAAAGACTAAGCTAGATTTAAATTTTGATGGTAAAATTACTAATCTTTAGACCCAAAATAAAGATAATACTGGTGATTCTTGTGTAGAAATGAGAATTTTGCATTTAATCCCGGTCCAAGATTTACTAGCTACTGACATTTCAATTCTATTTCTGAAGCTGACAACTGTATTCAATTTAAATTCCAATGGAAGTAAATGATAGACCAGTACTCGAACATGGAATTCTAGTTTCCGCCACGATTTTCACATTTCTGGGTCTCTATGGTGAGTAATTTCACCAAACAAAATCCCTGCATCTAAGTTATCCTTTGACTGATAAACTAACACCTTAGTTTTCAACATCAGCCACGTCCCAGAGCCCATAGCAATATGCGATAGCCCATCAAACGTGTCTACTCATTTACGAAATCCTTAGACAAAAGGAGCAACCATTGCTTCCCAACAATTAACATTTGCTTGGTACGCAACACATTTTTCCGCTTGGTCACATTGAAATGAATTGCTTCTAAAGCAAGCAATATTTTTCAACTTTTAAAACATTTAACACCAAATTCTGCCGAATTCTGCAAGCAGGGTAAAAGTTCTATGAGATGGCTAAACAGAAAATTGCGCAATTGGGAAGAAAATCGGAAGATTAGGGGAACACTTCATGCTTATATTTGGCCAGCACTTAAACATATGCCTAAATTTTGATTTTCTGCTTGGTTCATGATTCTCTTGAAGCATTTTGGATTATGCCACTCGAACTGATATTATGAGTATTAATTGCTTCAATCAATAAACCAAGGAAACCAGGTTAACATTTGATTTTGTAATTTTTGATATTTGGTACTTTACTGAATTTCGGCATTTATTTTCGATGACTTTTATTCACTGTGAAGGGGAAGTTGCGATTTTCAACGCCAAACACTGGAATTGCGGAAAAGGAGCTGACCTAATGAAGTCCACGACGACCCTTTGTTATGACGCTCAAGTGGTGGGGCCCAATCGGGTACCAAACTGCTTGACTGTTCTGGTTGCAAAGTCAGAGGATTACACCACTTTGCCACAAAACTGTGCAGCACAATAGAAGTCACCGAGTAAGTAACTTTTTCTCTAGTTTTGAATTAATTTTCTGTGACTTGTATTTTACAGCACGGTAAACAAAACTCACGCACACCACAACAGAAGTCATGGAAGATCAATACAAAGATACACCGCAATTTCAGACAACAACTGAGAGATTCAGGTGCAAGTAAGATGTTATCTGCTTGGCTCTGATAATAAGCTACAAGAGATGTTGTGGCACAGTATTGATACAGCAAAACTAAAAGTACCTACTGTGTGTAGGGCTCTGCAAATTAAAGGTCTTCTTTTTCGGTGTCTCTTCACTGCGTGTTGTTTCCAATCCCTTTTGCTGTTGTTCGTTCATTAGCTGACTGACATCCTCCATCGCTTTTTGCATGGCAGCTTTCAGTGCATCCTCTAGGGTACCTAAGTATGAAACAAGCATAATGATAATCTACATGTCAACATTTCATATTTAAGGGAGAGATTTAATTAAAGCTAGAACTCTACTTTGTAAACTCTTGTTCAATCCAGAAGATTTACCATATAGTTATCAAAAATTTTGTGATAGAATTATTTTGATGAAAGTGTATTGTTCTTTTAGCATTTTTTACTTCGCAGCGATGCCATTTCAATAACTGTTCCCCTGGGGATCAAAAAAGTAACAGTAGTTTTTCTTTTGTTCCTAAAACAAAAACCATGCGCTGTTTCAACCGTTTGATAGAGAAAAACAATGTTTTCATAGTTTTGGAATTAAACTGAAATCCTTTTTTAGGGCACTTGCTGTATAAAGATTTCACTAAAATCAGTCGAAATTCCGGAATGGAGCTTCCGATTTCTACCAAATGAAGTTTTTTCCTTCTTTTTGCCTGAGGAAGAACAATGGAAACGAAGTTGTGGTAAATTGCATCATTAAAGATTGGCAAATGGCCCACGTTTAATTTGAATCACCAACAACTGGTATAAGTGTTTTGTCAGAAAGGATATCAAATATGACCTCAGGACGAAAGATCTATTGCAAATTCCTCCAGCGAAAAGCATCATGTTTGGCACTGATTCTATAAAGTTTTGAGGCGGCCTCTTGTGGAACAGCATGCCTGATTTAATAAAGAGCGCTTCATCAGCTGCATAAAGAAATATAAGTAATACATAAGAAATATAAAGAAAAAAGAAGTATAAAAAATTGGAGTGGAGACAAATGCCAGCGCAAAATTTGTAGATAATGATTATAGCCATCTTATTTTATTGTACCATAGGTTTCTTTTTCAGTAAAATTGTAAATAGTTGGTTTAAATTAGTTCACATTAGATTAATGTAGAACTAGAATTGTAACCAACTTAAAACAAATTGATTATTATCATATTATTGTTATAATTTTCCCTGGCTTCATGCGTAATTTAGAGTGTATCATAGTGGACCCTCGATCTCAAAAGCTCAAATTTGCCTCCTTGTCCAAACAAGAGCAAATCAAAGCTTCAAGAGTAAGATTAGAGAAAAGTGAAAAACAGTACAATAAGTGACTCCTAGCAAGCAGATTGTAATGTGATTTTAGTTTTCCCCCAATTTTCAAAGGGACATCGATGATTTATTCGCCGCGCTTCAAAAATTTGCAAAATGCAAAAGCCCACGTTTGGAAGTGACCACAAATTTGAGCTTTCAATACTACGTAATATTTCAGATCTCAAAGCACCATTACCAATAGCAAGAAATGAAGTATTTATGTTCAAGTTAACCCTCCAGGAAATTTTGAAATTAATTAGCCATTGCTTACAGAAACGAGCATCAACCCCAAATCATTCAATTGACGAAAAAAAAGGTGGATGTAAAATCTTATGATCTATATCTTCAAACCGAAGGACTTAAGAGAAAATTTAGCTGCATTTCCATAATTCTACAGTTAGAATTTTCAGAAATTTTGAAAATTTTCAAAATTATATCGTCTTTTATACCGGGTGAGTCAATAAAAACGCCCGGTGTTTGAAAAAGTCCTGATGCCTCCATATCATAGCAATGATGCTGAAAACTGTCTTGTTTTATCCCCGAAATGTCAAATTAGCTTCAGTAACTTACCCGCCTTTAATCGGTCATTCCTTCCCGTTAAAATATGTGATTTTCCGCGGAAAGCCCTTTTCGAAAACCTGCAATTACGAGCGAAAACAGCAAGCAAAATTTCACTTTGTTCTCCTTCCTAGCAATAATGACTCTTGGATGTGCCCATGTATTTCATCCTCATGGGCGAACGGAATACCCCTGAATAAGTTATTCACACTAGGGGGAAGCCTTTTCAGCCAGCCAAAAAGAAAGCACGTGCTAATGAGTGCTGAAAGTCATCGCTGTGAGGTAAACACATTGGGGTTGTTTGCTTGTAATTTTAGCACGCTTTTTAAGGATTCTCAAAGGGAACCATTTTGGGAAATTGCCTACAGAATCTGAAGGGAGTGACCAATTTTAGCCAGAAAAATTTGTAAAAATAATTGAACATGTTAGCTATTCAATCAAATATTGCAAAATATCATTGCTTATATGTTCAGGGGGCAGTAGCATTTCAAACGCCGGGCGTTTTTTCTTGCCTCACCAGGTATTTCAGCTCATTTGAGGCTGTGACGTCATCAAATTTTTAAATCATAAACCAAGAAAGTGACGGACTTTTGCTTTGTACCATACTGTAGAAATTCACAAAACATGGTTTCCTTTGAAATTATTTCGTCTTGAGTCAAACACTTTGGAACCTACGATGGTTTCAAGAAGTCTTTTATGAAAATTTCACTTGAATTCTCGTAAAAGGAGAAAATAATTCTAATTCTGAAAATATTGCAAATTTTCAGGAAAGTTCAACGGCAGAATTTTGGCAAAATAGCTAAAGTTTCTTTGAAGCCATTCAGGTGAAGGAAATAGGTCTGAATTATACACTCACTTTTTTGAAGATTTGAAACCTTATGCTAAAGAAACAATATATGTTTGAACGTGGTTTTTTTGGAGGGTAGCAAAAGCTGACAAAGCAGCATCTCAAAAGATAACTAAGTTTCATTTCATTCATTTCATTTTAACTTATTTATCCACGGTTACCCCGTCAATCGAAGATTGCTTTTCAGAGGGCCGTGCTTAAAATCTAAAAAAAAAATTTTTTTATCGTTTAAAAACCCTATCATAATTACAATAATACATAAAATAAATAAGTGAATAAATGAATAATAAAAAGAAACAGCAAAATAAATCATCTTTTTACAGCGCCTTTAAATGCTTTGAAAGAGGATGCTTGCTTGACTTCCAAATTTAAGTGGTTCCAGACTCTAGCACCACGATACGAGAAAGCTCGTTGACCATTGCACGTTTTCATTAGAGGGACTTGGAGATCAGTTGCCGTGTTTCTCAAATTTTTCCTACTGCATGCCGAGTTTTTGGTAAAAATTTCTGACAGATAGTCTGGAGCAAGATCATTTATTGATTTGTAAACCAAGCAAGCTGTCTCGACTTTTATCATATCCGCTACCGTCTGCCAATTTAGAGTTTTTATCAAGGCACTAGCAGAAGAATCATAACTACTGTTGGTCACAATTCTAGCGGCACGGTTTTGAAGTTTTTGCAGCACCTGCAATCTAGTCCCCCCCCCCACATGCCCCCCAGACTGAACAGCAGTAGCGGAGGTGCGGTTCAACGATACCACGATACATTTTACAGAAAGTGTCCTGTGGCAGTAACTTCTTGGCATATTTAAGGAATCCAATTGCACGAGAGACCTTAGTTCGTACAAACTGGATATGTTCATCCCAAGCCAGATGTCTATCAATCTGCACCCCTAAATATTTGACGTTACCTACCATTTCGACATCGGAGCCCCCAATAGTAAAAGAGGGAGGTTCCACTAGCTTTGTCGAAATCTTCTTAAGGTTGGGGCGAGATCAAATAACCATTGCCTGTTTCTTAAGGACATTCAGTGACAGTTTATTGCCTTGGAGCCATTTCCGTAAAGAATCAAGCTCTTTGTTCAGCGTCATATTCAGATCGTTGACACATTTTGCAGTAAAGGAGATGCTGGTATCATCAGCATACATGGTCACCTGGCAGCTCTCCAGACAAAACGGAAGATCATTGATATAGACTATAAAAAGAAGGGGTCCAAGACAAGATCCCTGAGGTACACCACAGTGTATTTCTTCTATTCGTGAAGAAACACCATTGACCTTGCATAACTGCCGTCTGTCTTCGAGATATGACGTAAACCAGGCAAGCTCGTTACCAGAAACTCCATATTTCTGCATCTTTTTCAGCAGGATATCATGATCAACAGTATCAAAGCTTTTTTTCAGGTCTATAAACACCAATGCAGTGTATTTCCCCGTATCCATATTTTTATACCAGTCGTTGGTGCTGGACAGGAGACTTGTTACTACAGAGTAAAGGCGTCTAAAACCGGACTGTTTGGGAAACAAGTGTTTGTTTGTGTCCAAGTACTTATAGAATTGGTTGAAGATCAGTGTTTCAAAGATTCTCGAAAGCACAGGGAGAACAGATATAGGCCTGTAATTAGACTGATCATCAGTTTGTCCACTTTTGAAAATAGGGGCAACCCTAGCAATTTTCCAAGAATCTGGAAATACTCCTTCAACATGCCGATACCCATATTTGTTCTCACAATGTTTGCTTTCGGAAAGCTATATGCACTCGGGGGGGGGGGAGCTGCTTATCATCTAATCAAACGGGGATGTGCAACATTTTTGGAGCAGTTTTTGGCACGAAAATTCTAAATATTTTGGAACTGGGTCTAATTCTTACAGGAAGTTCTTGGAATGCTCAAACTTGGAATTAACAAGGAATTTTCAATTGTTCTATTATTAAAACACTTATCCGAAACCTCATCCTAATTGTAATTAAGCTCTCAAATTCCCGCCGTTTTCTGGCCTTAGGTCATAAAAGAAATTCTCGCCGCCCCTCCATTTTATAACCCACCAGTGAAGTGCCTCTCCCCGCCGGGTATAAGCGATCTATATGGTGCAGTTTTTGATCACCTAGTAGTAAGTGAACCAACCTCCGGCGTGATTACTCTCTTTTGCCCCATCTGCAACCAACTCCTTTTGAGTGACCCACAACGTGTATTCTTTTGGATAACCAACAGGGCAAACCTTTGCAACTGCAGTCGAAGATTCAAGAACTGTTCCCACATAAACAGAGCCATCGAGCCATTTCACTTTCATCTTGTCATCTTTCTGGATCTGTAAACAAGTCAAACGTGACATAAGGTGAGCTGATTCCATATTTTCAGTTATAGCTATTGATATGTTGCTGTACGCTCTAACTGCTCTAACTAGACATGGTACTATCTTTTCTTGTGCTCTTGTGCAAGAGGTATGGGCTGTGATTCATTAAATTTATATTACAATTTGGTTGATATTGCCGACTTCTATAGATCGCCTACAGACTTGCAACTATGGTAGGAGCTGGGTGAAGAAAGGGAGCAAACTTTATCGAAGAAGATGCAAAGCAAATGTGAGCGATTTGGTGGTGAAACTGGCAGTGGATTGCAGCAGAGAAGTGGATATTTGCCATTAAAACAGTTGAGGTAGGTTTATAGACTTTCAATTATCAGTTTGTGTTCACTTCTTGCTAATTTTTTAAGAATTTTTTACGCAAAAAGGAGTGCAACGATTTCAAAATGCCACAAATCGACTATTGCCCCATATGCAACCAACTCCATCTCCGTCTTCAATAGCATAGCGATAACGAAAACACTTATGGGCCGACGTATGGAGAATCCTCTCTCGTTGAAATTGTGATGAAAATCGACTTATCCGAGCTTGCAATGTTTTTCGGGATGTTGGTCAAAACGGTCAAAAAGACCTAAGCTTTGCCACAAAACGCGGAAGTAGACACAACGAAGGCACCTGATTGGTCAGTTTTTAGGAGAAAATGTGATATGATCAGAGCGTGGCGGAGAGCCCCACGGGAGCTTTGGACAGAAGAAAAGATTTGTCCGCTATGTTACCTTTTCAGGTCAGCAAATTTCCCTCCATTTTTATCCTTTGTCTGAAACTGCTAATCACTTTGAATTGAGGTGTCAGTTAAAGCAACCAATGCTATTGTGTTCTGAATGAATCTGTCGACATCATTCAGAAAATAAATCTGCGTTCTAAATATAGTACAAGAACCTACTTTTTTGAGAGTAAGGCTGACTAGGTTCTGTGAAAAGTAACTATATTCTTTCAGGGAATAAAGGTTCTTAGAGGTTCTTTTTTAAAGACTACTTTCTTGCACATTTTCATTGAAGGATCCTCAAAGAATTCATCAACAAGAGAATTAAAAACCCTTTTATTTTTTCAGGCATTGTTATTATCAACATTATGCTAGTCTGTGTTCCAGACCACTTAAGTGTATAAATAGCAAGGGAGGAGGTATTTTTCTCATAGTCAATCAAAAGTTATATTTATTGCTCTTGTGATAAGAACATATTGTCAATCTGAGACAGATTCTTAAATAGAAGAAGCATAATTCAGAACATACAACCTGCGGTGTCTCATTTTGGTAGGCTCTTATATGCAGGCATGTGCTGTAATTCGAAATCCTTCCTCGTTCCACATAAGACATAAAAAATTGATTGCTTTGGTGAAAAGAATTACCTTATCAGGGTCAGTAACATTTCTTCCATCTTTATAACTTACGCATTGTGATACTTCAATGTACTCATCATAGACTGATGACCAACCATCATAAGTGACCTAAACGATGCAAAAAATATCTTTATACTAGCAGTTACAAAAGTCAAAGAATGCTGCGACTGGGAGCACTTAGTCACTCTCCTCTGCGATGTTTTGTAATTCTTTGCTCTTTCCGCAGTTCCGTGAACCCTGATTCCATGGTCTTTAATTCACTGATAAAGACCTGGATCCTCTAAAACAAGTTGCTTTTCCATAAAACAAGAATCAAAATAAGGGGCTTTGTCTCCACTGTCATTAACAAAGCAAAAGATTTCTCTATTATTGTTCAACGAAGCAATAACAAAGCTAATTGGCTCAATTCTCACCACAAAAAATTAGGAGCAAAATCTCCAAATGCAAATGAAAAACTTTAGCAAATCTGAATTTCTGGACGATTTGCAAAAAATAGATTGGAAGGGGATCGTCACACATACTGATGATGCCAAAATCATAGTTGAACAGTGGACAACAATGTTTTCACTTGTACTTGAGAAACACGCTCCCTTACGCAAAAGGCGTGTTTCAGAAAGATTCTGTCCATGGATAACCAAAGACATCAAACTGATGTGTGCATCAAGGGACAAACTAAGGAAACAAGCCATTAAATCTAAATCTGAAGTTTTATTTGATGCATACAAACAAATGAGGAATAAAGTAAATAAGGTCAATATTGATCTGAAGCGAGATTACTTCACCAACAAAATTGCTTCTCACGAAGGGGACATTAAAAGTACTTGGAAAACTACAAATTTGGTACTAAATAAAAAATCAAAAACCACGCAAATTGCGACCCTTGATGTTGATGGGAAAAAATATCAAATCATGAAGCTATCGCAGAGCATATGAACAACTATTTTTGTAACATCGGTCAAGACCTTAGTAAGAAAATTCCTGCCACACATAACCCGCTGCTTGAGGGCAAATATTCTGTAAATCCAGAAGGAACAAGGTTTCACTTTCAACCAGTAAATTCAAACCACATCGCCAGTGTCTTGGGGAAATTCAAGACCTCTATGGGCTTTGGCACTGACTGCATAGCCAATCACTTTTTGAAGATCGGTCTCACAGTTATTTCTGACTCCCTTTGTGATATATTTAATCTATCGATTGCTACAGGAGTATTTCCAGATTCTTGGAAAATTGCTAGGGTTGCCCCTATTTTCAAAAGTGGACAAACTGATGATCAGTCTAATTACAGGCCTATATCTGTTCTCCCTGTGCTTTCGAGAATCTTTGAAACACTGATCTTCAACCAATTCTATAAGTACTTGGACACAAACAAACACTTGTTTTCCAAACAGTCCGGTTTTAGACGCCTTTACTCTATAGTAACAAGTCTCCTGTCCTGCACCAACGACTGGTATAAAAATATGGATACGGGGAAATACACTACATTGGTGTTTATAGACCTAAAAAAAGCGTTTGATACTGTTGATCATGATATCCTGCTGAAAAAGATGCAGAAATATGGAGTTTCTGGTAACGAGCTTGCCTGGTTTACGTTATATCTTGAAGACAGACGGCAGTTATGCAAGGTCAATGGTGTTTCTTCACGAATAGAAGAAATACACTGTGTTGTACCTCAGGGATCTTGTCTTGGACCCCTTCTTTTTATAGTCTATAACAATGATCTTCCGTTTTGTCTGGAGGGCTGCCAGGTGACCATGTATGCTGATGATACCAGCATCTCCTTTACTGCAAAAAGTGTCAACGATCTGAATATGACGCAGAACAAAGAGCTTGATTTTTTACGGAAATGGCTCCAAGGCAATAAACTGTCACTGAATGTCCTTAAGACACAGGCAATGGTTATTGGATCTCGCCCCAACCTTAAGAAGATTTCGAAAAGCTAGTGGAACCTCCCTCTTTTACTATTGGGAGCTCCGATGTCGAAATGGTAGGTAACGTCAAATATTTAGGGTTGCAGATTGATAGACATCTGGCTTGGGATGAACATATCCAGTTTGTACGATCTAAGGTCTCTCGTGCAATTGGATTCCTTAAATATGCCAAGAAGTTACTGCCACAGGACACTCTCTGTAAAATGTATCGTGGTATCGTTGAACCGCACCTCCGCTACTGCTGTTCAGTCTGGGGGGCATGTGGGGGGACTAGGTTGCAAGTGCTGCAAAAACTTCAAAACCGTGCCGCTAGAATTGTGACCAACAGTAGTTATGATTCTTCTGCTAGTGCCTTGATAAAAACTCTAAATTGGCCTACGGTAGCGGATATGATAAAAGTCGAGACAGCTTGCATGGGTTACAAATCAATAAATGATCTTGCTCCAGACTATCTGTCAGAAATTTTTACCAAAAACTCGGCATGCAGTAGGAAAAATTTGAGAAACACGGCAACTGATCTCCAAGTCCCTCTAATGAAATCGTGCAATGGTCAACGAGCTTTCTCATATCATGGTGCTAGAGTCTGGAACCACTTAGATTTGGAAGTCAAGCAGGCATCCTCTTTCAAAGCATTTAAAGACGCTGTAAAAAGATGATTTGTCTTGCTGTTTCTCTTTATTATTCATTTATTTACTTATTTATTTTATGTATTATTGTAATTAGGATAGGGTTTTTAAACGATAATTTTTTTTTAGATTTTAAGCACGGCCCCCTGAAAAGCAATCTTCGATTGACGGGGTAACCGTGGATAAATAAGTTAAAATGAAATGAAATGCATTATCCAACCATTGCTTATCTTTATGATCATGATTTGAGCACATGACTCCATGTCAGCATCGACGTCCTGACGCTTCTCCTGTCATCGCTCAACCAATAACAACAGAGAAGAAAACAAATTCAATAGACATGAGACATTCGGAGACAACACGATCACATGAATGAACATGCCATTCAATAGATCGAACATGGAGCATGCAGTGCCTCTGAAATACACGTGGAATCTACCGGATGAGCTAGAAAAAAGTTCCATTTTTGAAAATTCCTACCGCAGAGTACTTCAGAGATTTGAATGATTCAAATTCTATTTAGAAGCCAAAAGATCAAAGTATTTCTGTGATTTTTCTCGCTGTCTTTGAACACAGGAAATTTAGGTAAATCCAACCTTACAAAACTTTCATTGTTGCAAAATGACTTAAAATGGGGTGCAAAATATTGATCAAATCACCGCATCTTATGGTTATGAAATCATGAAGTTCACGAATAAAACTAGAATCCGGAGGACGTTTTGAGCTTTCACTTGATGTGCTTTCCCAATAACGGCGCAAAACTGTTGAATAGCCTCTCAGCCAGAACAAAGCAGGCATAGTCCCGCAATAGTTTTAACAAAACTATTTAGAAACAGAAGGGTATTTTTCTTTTAATTTCAAATTATTAAACTACAGTACATAAGTCTCAAAATTGTAAATAAGGTTTCATAGCAGGATTTTATCAATAACGTTTTGATCTACTCTTTATCATAGATTGCAATAAAAGTTTTTGATCGAAGCCCCTTACAAACTAGTTTATGCTGGTGGGCAACCCTCCTCAACAGAATCAAATATGAATTGTGAATACGCTGTTGGTTGATTCGTTCGCATTTCAGGGAAGCAAGACTTTACTCCATCTACCCTCTAAGCCCCAAGGCTAATGATGTGAGAAATGACATACCAGCAGTGCTGACATTTACTTCGCTTGTGAGCCCCGGATCTCGCAGCTGATGTGTTTTCTTTCATATAAACAGGCTCCAGGACTCATTGTTTGATTTCTGTGTCGTATGAAGCCAGAAGAAATTTTCATATGCCACAAATTATGGCTGTAATGAGGAAATAAAACTGGATTTGAAAATTTATGCTTACCTTCAAAACTTGTTTTGGTCCTTTAGCAGTCACCTCTGCTTGTGTTTTCAACCCATTCATTAGTTTCACCATGATTTTCTGTCCAATTTGATAGTCGCCCCCTAAAATAAAAAAAGCTCTACTTACTATTGATTAGGTATGGCACATGCCACCATCGTGAAATGCATTCGCAGTTTGTCATTTACCGTCAAAGCTCTATTCAGCCACCAGGATGCTTTTTCAATTCCAGCAGCTCCAGACAGGGGCTTATCAGAGCGAAGGGCTTATTCAAAAGTCAAATGAAAAGGATAGAAGTAAACATGTTTTACTTTTTTTACCTCACTTTCTGCAGAAATCTATTCAAGTTCAGGCCCGTTGGAGCGTTTTTCAAATTGGAGGGACACAAGTTCACGCCGAAGGCACAAAGATCTCTGCAGCTCTGGGAGTGAAGCCCCCAAAAAATCTTTCGAGCCACTTGCCAACGCCCTACTGTGAATGCTAAAGGGTCACATTATGTTCAGAGGTCCTGGAGGTGGAATAGGAAATTTACGAATCCAAATATATTTCAAACAAGCCAGTTGCAACTAAACTACGACACAAGAACACTTTGAATGCACCTCGACTTCTCGTAGCTTAGATGACGGTAATTCAGATTGTTGAAATCTGGGTAATTTTCGTCTCGCTTGATGGAGCATTGCTAATGTCAAAAGGGCCGAAGTTGTCATAATTTAATTTTCTTGAATAAGAATTTCCAATGAATTCTTTTGAAAAGCTGAGGGACGAGTTTATCAGCTCTGTCTTTTTGCACAAAAAGCGGTTGTTGATTGTTGTTGACCTAAGATAAGCCTTCACTCACATGACACTTCAGAAGCCCGCTTAAAAGAATGGCGTTCGCCCAAACTGTTTAATTAGAAAATGGAAAGTGCACAGATCCTAATTTTAGATTCCCAATGAGAGTAGTAACTTGATGGAAGAAGGTACCCTGGGTACTAGAGCCTCAAAATCTAAATGAAAGGAAATTGGTAAGAGGAAAAGAGAGAAGGAAGAGCGGAGAAACTTTCTTTCCTTCTTTATTTTTTTACTTTTTATTATTTTTGGCTCTGGTACCCAGGGTAGGAAGAAGGGCACAAGGAAACACCTATTTGGAAAGAAATTTCATAGTTGGTTCAATCAATTATCTACGTTTATATACGATGAATGAAAAAATGTGCAACTTTTGGAAATTATTGGCGGGGCCCGCGCCTGACCGTCCCCAATAGCTGCTATGGGCCTGAAGTTGGCTGGCAAGCTTTCTAGCAATTCAAAGCTAATTCAGGCCCACTATGCCTGCTGCATCAAGGCACTTAACGTCCCTTGCAAAGGATGGAAAAATTTTGCGAACTGAATCAAACGATATATCTGACATACATTTTGACGAATCTTAGTGTGCACAATGGTGGTAGAAGCTCCAACACCATTCAGTCCAGCTTACCATATAAAAACGCATACCAGGTGACCCAGAAAGGGTGACCCAAGAAAAATCTATTATAGAACGAAAATTAGGTGGCCGATTGAAATGCTTCAAACGCTGTTCCCTCGCTAAAAGACTGGTCTACGTTATGAGTATTTCTTGCAAATTTGTCGCCACGGTAAATTTTGCTAATTACGAATTTTGTGGAAAGAACTTGCGTGATTTCTGCAAGAGACCTCATAAAACGCAGATATATTCAAAGCCATTTTAGATCCTAAAACCAACGATGAGCGTGCTTCATTTCACCTTGGGAATATTTGAGGTACCTTGCAACTATAATTTTTCTTCTATAGATACACTGAAGTAACTTTCCTATTGCCAATGTGAAATTAAGCATTTTCCTAGTTGTTTTGAACATCTGAAAAGGCCGTAAATCGATCCCATGTTTGTCATGACTCTTTGAGAAAATCAAGCAAGCCTTTTCCACAAAATCCTTAGTTCGGTAAGATACCGTGCCAGAAAAATAGCAAAAATACCCAAAGCGTAAGCCAGTCTTTTAGGGATAGGGACAGAACAGGGTTTGGAGAATTTCAATCGGCCACTAACTTTTACTTCTATAACAGGTTTCCTTGGGTCATTTTTTTCTGGGTCACCGAGTAGAAATTTCGATCGATCCAAACTCTCTTGTACAGGGTGTCTCAAAAAAATTGCTCGATGTTTGATTAAATACTAAAAAATAACAATACGCTGAATGCACCCTTGGTTAAGTCACCCTTTTCCTGGGATTTTAGATTAATTTTTGACACAAGAATCTTGCAAATCCGCTAAAAATTCATGGAGTTACAAGCATTTGAAGTTCCAATTTGTGCAAATTCTGAAACCAGAGGCCTCGAAATGGCATTTTTGGTAAAAGCTCCATAGGCCGTCGTTTCTTTTATTTCTCAATTGTTTCAGAGCGAACCAAGTTGGATTCAAACAGGTTTTCGATAACCTTACTGTCAAGCATATGGATGCTTTGAGCAAACAGATTCAGTCTCTCGCCGATTATGCTTTGAACCACTGTTTTGGACTTATGCAATGTAAGGAAATTTAGAGAATGATCGCAAGAAATAATTTACTTTAGAAGTCCTATTTGGTTTTCTCTGATATCAACGAGAGGTATGACATTGGATAAGCTTCTCTTACCTCCGTCTTCGAGCTTTTTGCAATACCAGTAATCTGGGGGGTCTCTGGTTTCAGCTATCGCATATTTTTGATCTTCAAGAGCTCGTAACTCAGAGAATTTTCAACCGATTTGCACGATTTTAGTCTCTAAGGTTGTTTCATAATCTTGGGAACAGGGTTATCTTTCCATGAGCTTGTTCACGTTGTCCTTATTTTTCAATATTTTATCAAAAGTCGAACAATTTTTTTGAGACACCCTGTAGACTGGCTCAAAGGTCTATTAAACCACAATAAGAGATGTAAAGAGATGAGTTCGACCTATCCAAAAAGTTTCAGAAGGTAAAAATTTCTGCATATATGGTAAACCTTTCAATGAAGTTTGTCCTTCTTGGAATCTTAGGTTATCAAAAAATATTTCCCTTTGTATGTTTTGTTTTCAATTTTTTTTAAGTGTCAGGATTTCTAGCTCCTGAAAAGCTAATTTATGCCCACTGTGCATGCCGCATCCAGACATGGGACGCCTAGTTTAACGTCCCTTCCGAGATGAGTTGTGAGTTCAGTCCTCAGAGGTCACCCATCCGGAGTTTGACCTCACTCAACCAAGCATAACTTTAGTCACCTGACGAAAACTGTATAAGCCACTCGGCCACTCAACCCGTAAAAAAATCATTTTCGTTAACTTCTGTTTGCATCATATATCTATTACTAAAATTTGCAAATTGCAACTGTTACTGTCATTTTAGCTTTGTTACTTTCCTAATTACTGCAAGATTTTGCTTTTTCCCACAAGGTCAATTATACAGCAATTATGTTAACTAAGCTGTATCCCTGTATAAAGCTCAAAATTAGTTTTGAAACAAAAAGATTTAATGAGAAGAAATGAAGAAACTCCTGATTTTGATACTTCTTGAGGGTATCCCAAAAATGTGCTCACAAGTGTTGCTGCTGTGGAGGCGCCATAGATTCAATCATCTCAGTTTTCTCACAGTTACATAGGTCAGGCTTCAACTTAGAGTTTCAGACATTGTATGGGTCAATCTGGAACGTGGTTGCTGATTTATGGCAGAGAAAGGTAAAATTAGTGGTTGCTTCAAAACAAGCACTTCCATGGTTCTCTTGCACTGTTAAAATAAAACATGTTGCCAAAGAAATGGTTCTGGAGTCGTATTAAAATTTTTGCTTACTATCTTAAAGGGTTAGCAGTGTTTTTTATTCATAAGAGGACAATTTCTATCTTTTAAAAATGCGATGAAATGTTAATACGATGCCAAAGTCCTCTCTTTGAAAACTTACTTTATTTTGACATTGCTGGAGAACGATAAAGTGCAGCAGGTTTTGAAGCAACCACTTATTTTGCCTTTTATCTGCCTTAAATCAGCAGACACTTGTCACATTGACTCAAACAAGGTCTCAAACTCTAAGTTGAGATCTAACCTATGCGAATGTGTAAAAATAGAGGCAACCGAATTCTACAGCTTCTCTACAGTAGCCAAACAAACGGGGCACAATCATTTTGGGACACCCCGCACACCATGCAAAATTAAAAATCAATTCATATTAGAAGAAAGTTAGGTCCTGTTTTCATCATGAATTTGTTCTACGAATCAACCAAATTAACAGGTATGCAATGGAACTTGTGTTTGGTTATTCAGCATTGCTCTTCATTGCAGCTGTTAACTTATTATCTCTCCTTTTAGGGTTTCAGGCTAATTTGTTGTTTCTCTTGCAGGATTTACCACTTTCCCCTCTGGTTAACAAGGTAATTTGCTTGCTATTCTTTTACAGGATGTCAAACTTATAACATTTAAAAACAGGCCATCGTGGGAATTGGGAAGACTCTACAATCCTGGAGAAGGCTAGCAATGATTTTGATCTATTAATCTTTAAGGGTTTGATAATTTTGCATGATGAACCGTCCATTCATGCATAAAATTCCTCTATACCCCTTGCGATCCCTGGGGAATGATCTGTCTATTTGTTTTCCATGTTATCTATCCTTCCCAGTAAAGCATGTTTCCTAATCAGTGCTATAAAACAGCAGATGCCTTTTTGATTCTTTAGCTGAGGATGGCACGAGGGCAGTGCCGAAACGATCTGATTATGTCTTTATTTATCAACTATTTATTACTAATGGATATACCATACATGGATTTCTTTCAACATTACTATTGGATTGTTCGAACATGGCTCGAACATTACTATTGGATCGAAATGAACATTGGATTTGATCTTGAGCATTCCACTGTTCGGAACGGAACGAGATGGAACCGAACGATTGTGTACCCGTGTGAACGGGGCCTAAGTTGGAGAAATATTGGGAAATGTTGATAATGACATAAATGTTCGTTTTAAACACAAACAACTCAGTTCACTGATATCAGGATTTTTACCAGGAACGCCACTTTAATAATTTTCTTTGGGCTTACAATGACGAGTCCGTTGTTTGAGGCTACTTTCAAATTCTGTTATGCAAATCATTAGTCCAAGTTGAATTAGAATGTAACAAGACTTTCTTACCAATGTCTTTATCAATATCTTTATCAAAATCTTTATCAACATCAGCTCGAACTAGCTCGTCAGAGGTTATCCATAATGTGTATTCTTTTGGAAATCCCACTGGTTGCACTTTAGCAACTGCCTCACCACTTTTGATGACTGTGCCTATGTATGAGGAACCATCGAGCCATTTCACTGTCAGCTTGTCATCTTTAGATACCTGCAATAAAAATAGACACACATGTTTCATTGATGTTTTAAATGGGCCAGGTCTTTAATGCGGACCTCGCGGACCAAGGCCAGACAGGGAAAAAGGTCCGTCAGGTCCGCGTTTTAGGATTTTGCATAGGCCAAATCCTAAAATGCGGACTTCCCGGACGATTCCTTTAGTTCCTGCTTTCATTTTCCGTTTCATTTTCATTATTCTATATCTGTAGACACATGCAGCATAATCGTAGTGATGATCAGGTTTATTTATCTACGAAGTTAATTTTCTTAGTCAAAGCCATTCAAGTTGTATACTGAAAGGATAGCGTTGTAAAGAGAGAATTATATAGTATATGCTTATATGCAATCCTCCGTCAGTTAAGATCACGTGAATATTCTCCTTAGCAATCCCAAACTTACCACTCATCGGAAATTAATAACACTAATGCGAAATAAGATCAACGTTCTTACAACAGCAGAAATTTTAGCCTGCATGAAGACCCAAAGGAATAAACAGAAGACACATTGTTTATGGTTTATCCCTTCTGAAAGCTCGGGGCCTCAATAGCCAATGAAAAGTCCATGAAAAGAATTGTCTGTGTTTTAGGAATTTGGATAGGGGCAAATCCTAAAGCACGGACCCCGCAGACCTCAATAAGTTTCACCCTAAATGCGTTTGCATTTCCAACTTTATCTGTGCATATTTTTCGAACAAAAACACTTTATTCTAAAAAGAATCGACGAACCCCACACCACACATTAGAAGCGACAAATACACAAAGTGACCATTTTCCTCAATCAATGAACTGTTGTCAGGGGAAAACGAAGCACAATTATTGCTTAGATCTGAAAAGTCCACGAAATAGGAGGTCCGCACTTTAGGATTTCGCATAGGGGCAAATTCTAAAGCACAGACCCCGCAGACCTCAATAAGTTTCACCCTAAATGCATCAATAAGTTCAATAATGAATGCGCAATAAAGTTGGATTATTTCCAATATCACAGTTCTCTACACAGCTTTGCATTTCCAACTTTGTGTGTGCATATTTTTCGAACAAAAACACTTTATTTTAAAATTAATCAACAAACCCCACAGCACACATTAGAAGCAACAAATACAGCAAACTTTTTTCAGATCTAATTTGTGCGTTGTTTTCCCCTGATGACAATTCATAGATTGAGCAAAATGGTCACATTGTGAATTTGTCGCTGCTGTATGCTGTTGGGTTTGTCGATTCATTTTAAAATTAAGTGTTTTTGTTCGAAAAATATGCACACATAAAGTTGGAAATGCAAAGCTATGCTGAGAACTGCAACCTCGGAAATAATCGAACTTTATTGTGCATTCATTATTGAATTCATTGACGCATTTAGGGTGAAACTTAGTGAGGTTCGTGAGATCCGCGCTTTAGGATTTGCCACTATGCAAAATCCTAAAACGCGGACCTTGTTTGACGGACCTTTTTCCCTGCCTTGCCTTGGTCCGCGTTATTTTCATTTTTTCATTTCATTTTGAAATTATTTACCCACTACATTTCAGTCTATATACTGTTATAGACCTGGCCGTTTTAAATGTGGGCCTTCCTTGGGCAGGGGCAGATCCAGCTAGAAGTTGAAGGAGGGCAGCCTGCAGGAGTGCACCAAAGGCCTCCTAACTGAGGAAAAATCCAGCCTCCTAATTCATAGAATGCATTTTGTTTTCTACTAAATATCATCTTGATTTGTACATTGCCCCACATTTTGATCAAAATAGTTCAGAGAATGCCAGAGTAACAACGACAAGCACAATTCTCGGCAAAAAGGGGCGTCAAGCTGAGTTGCCATCGTGAAGGAGGAGGGACAGTTGCCCCACTTCTACAGGGCAGTGGTTAAGTAAAACTTCCTAATCAGTTCAAACTACTGAAGTGGAGTCATGGTTTCCACTTTGGGTCAAATTTGATTTCAGACAGTTTGAAATGTGAATGTACCTGCAAGGAGTCCTGGGTGAAAATGACCCATAAAGAGTATATTTATGAGTTCCAGCAAATGATGAGCAAAGAATCCTTACAATGGTTTCATCAGTGACTTGTGTTCCATCCTGTACAGTAGTGCATTGCTCTGTTGCAACAAATTCATCATAAATACTTGACCAACCATCATAAGTCACCTTGAAATAAAATAATCTGGTCAGTGAATTCGTAACTGCCCACAAATAAAGTAGGGCTTCCTTTAGCATTGCATAACAGCATTGTTGTAGTTACTTTTATTACATATTATTCAATCTAAAATGCTTGCTCCCTAAGTATTTTGCAATTTTCTGATTGAATAGCCTACTGTGTAATTATTCTTAGAATCTTTGTTTGCTGGTCACTCCATTCAAATTTTACAAGTGATTTGCAAGAAAAGTCCCTTTGAGAAACATTTTTGAACATTGATAAAATCTGGGAAAATCTCCCCATAAAGTGAATCTAAAATGCTTTACTATGACCTATCCTTTTTGGATGGATGCAAGTCTTCCCCCTTGCATCAAAAATGTATTCAGGGTGATACCAGCTTCTGAAGAGGTCAAAACATTGTGCTAATACATGCAAGTGTAATGATGAAAGAAAACCATTGCAATTCTTCTCATTGTTTTCACATTGTTTTTGCAGATTTTGCAAAGGGTCTCCTGCAAAAATCTCCCATGGTAACGGGAATACAGGAAGGGATAACCATAACAAAGAGGGGGTAAATTCATTATTGGAAGCTAATTAACATATCAGAAATGAAATTGCTTTGATAACCAGGGAGCAGTAATTTTTCAAATGCAGGGAGGTTTTTACTGAACTCACACAACTCGGGATTTCAGGTAGAGATCATGGCCTCTGAAAGGTACTGTAGATAATAAGCATAACTCTTTTGGGCAGGCGGTATTGAGATTAAATTGAAGGCAAAAGTTTTTAACATTCTGCCACTGAATTTTAAATGGTACTGTATTTTGAGGAAATGTTTTAGTTGAATGCAAACAAGTGCTCCTTTCAGGTAACTGTACTTCTCTCTTCTCTACGTACAACTACAGCATGTAAGTTTATAGGTTGTAAAAGGGATCCATGTCAGAATAATTTACAATACGCACCAAATGATATGTTCGGAGAATGTTTCAAGTTTCATATTAACTTGCTTTGAGTATGATCTGGGTATGTTTGAGAGTTTGATTGGAGCAAGAATGTTGCACCACTTTCGCTAGCTTGCAGCATGTATCTTTTGAACTGGAAGGCAAACTCAATCCAGCTTGATCAAAGTATGTCGGAGAATGACTTTTAGCATATAATTAAATTGTCAAGCTTGATCAAGCTCTAATCATTATGTGCAAACTGGCCAAAATTGTGTCAACATACTGTACTCATTTCAAGCTCCAAGCCAAAATCATGCTGCTTAGCTTGCACAAGCTTATTACAACCTGAAAATTTTTGTAAGGGATACAAACTTGAACCAAGACTTCAGACTTCTGAACTATCTTAACATTTCACTAGGAAAATTCTGTCTGTTACAATGACAAATTTGTTTTAACTTACTCTAAACACCTTCTTAGGTCCCTTTTGAACAACAACAGCATTGATATTTCTGCCATTCACTTTGATGGTAACAGTAGAATCTATTTCCATGATATATCAACTGAAAGAAATATTGGGTATATAAAGCTTCTCATGGCTAATCAATTCAATGAATTATACTGTACTTCAAACCTAAAACGTCTGAATATTGCTATGGAGCATGTTTCATGCCAAAATAGGTGTAGACTGGGCTATTGTTTATCATGAATTGATATCTAGCCCTGGGCGTAAGTTTGTACAGAAGGTAAAACAAGCAATGCAGTGGCAAAAGTTGATCTTTTTTATGAGGTGATTTCCATCAAACTCATCATCACAATCTCATCAAAACATATGATAAACTTGATACTATTTGCATACTTGTTTGACTTCATTTTACTGGCTTTTACCAAGGGGCATTCACTACTAAACAATCTTGTAAACCTTTCGAAAGGTAGAAATAGCCCCAAACCCAAACTCGGATTTTTATTTACACATATTTGAAATCAAATATCAAATCACACATGATTCTACTGTACAAGACCAATGTTATTAGACATACTGTATAATCAGCAAACATTCCATTTCCTTGATTAGCTGATGCACAGACACAACCTAAAAAGTGTTACACCTTGAAAGCCAATGCTGTTCAAGAATCTTTAATCACGTGATGGGAAACGCCCCCTTTTGACCAGTTTTTACCCCTTCCCTCTAAGAAAGCTAGGTGTAAAATCTGCTACAAAATTTTCTAAATCTATTTTCTCATACGTGATCAGCAAGCCTGCGAGCTATAATCTTCTTGTTTTCAACAAAAATCATTCAAAAATCCATGATCTTTTCGCTCTGGAAAATCCTGTGCGCTTTTCAAATTGGTGAAATGCCCTTCAGCTTTGACATTTCAACTTCCAGTAAAACAAAAGCTTTCCATGGAATCCCCTTTTGTGAAATTCACTTTGGCCATCCAAAGTGAATTCCGTGAAAAAATATTTCGCGCAAGCTACAGGTACAGTATATTGTTTAGAAGAGAACAATGGTTTCCGCGTTTTCCACGGTTTCCATGACTTCCGCAGAAAGACAATTATGTGATTCAAGGGCTTGGTGCTAAAAATGAAAACTTCACCTTCACCTTTCCTAACAGTCTAGTATATCTAAAGGTTGGATTCAAACAAATAAGTGTTTGGTAACAACCATATCATTTTTGTTAGCTGATATACTGTACTGTAAGTAGCGGCTATCCATCAAGGACAAATGCACTTTGCAGCAGTACGCACAGACTGAATGTAAGAGGCTGTCCAGTGATCTACTTCATCACAGATAGCAGAACTTTGCTGTTATGGGGGGGGGGGGTGGTGGGGTTTATCAAGAATCTGCTAAGCATGACAAAATGGCACCTAATTATGTTTTCAATAATACTTGCAAAGTTTCAACGCTGGATAATGATGTGAGACTGACCTACTTGCTCCATGAATGAAAAAACAAGCAGTGGCCAAAGAATACTTTCGTTCTGGGATCAAAGGTTTGGAATGAGTTAGAACATGAGGTCAAGCGCGTGAGCCCCCTCTCTGTCTACTTTGTAGACTCGGGTAAATAGCTTTTAATTTCTCATTTATTCTAATTTAACATTGTAAATGTTCTTCTTTTTGTAAATAGGTTTTGCCACGCCTCCTGAAAAGCAGCCACTCTTGGCTGATGGGGCCATCGTGATTAAAGAAATTAAAATGAAATGACAAAAAATGAAGCAGAGAATGAAGAAACAGCCTAGAAAACTTAACCCTATCTGACGTTGGCGATTTGAAACACTCAATCCCGCCCCCCCATTTATCTCTGTTGTTGCTTGAGATATCGCCAAAAAGGTTGTTCATCATATAAACAATGAATTTTTGCAACAATGGGTTAATTAGCATTGTTGCTGTTGTTGCTAGAGTAAAATTAATATCATGATGTCATATGACAACATAAAAATGAAAGTGTGTTAAAAGGTTGCAAAACTTTGCTTTTCATAAAATGAAATATATAAATCAATATAGATGTAAATTCATAGTCTAGACTTAATTGGCCCAATTAATTATCAAAAAGGACGGATGAAGAGAGATACAATGTATGTTTTTCACAGAGTGGTGCAGCAGGACAAACTTGGTTACCATGGAGACAAAGCTAAAAACAGAACACCAAAATTGTTACAGTTTTACTGCCATTGCTGTATGATAGAAAGTTAAACTTAGCCCCCCCCCTAGGTCAAATAGGGTTAAAGAGGTTCTCATAGTTGAAGTTTTATTTGATCTCGATGACGAATAGCTAGCAAAGATAGGGTAATAGGGAAACACAAAATTTGTTTGATGGTAGATAAACTCCCTCCTCTGGCTGCCCACATAACTTGCACGGAGAATTCATTTCTGTTCACACATACACCCACCTACAAATCCTTTATCTGTCCTTCTCCAAACTTGGATGACCTCTGCATATCATCTGTGTGCGATGCGATGTTTCACTTCTGTTGTTTACATTTTGGCTTGCTGTATCCAACAACGCAAGTCACGTACCTTGTCATCAGTGGAGAATGCACGGTGTTGGGACGTCCATGATCTCGGTATGCAGCAAAATCAATCATATGCGAGTTGCTCTTGATTCGTTTGGCGTCAATCCATCAAGCTTGCGCCGTCAAAAGCAGCTTGGGGGTGGGGGTAATGGGGCGAAAAGAAAGCACCACAACAACACAACAAAGCCTTCTTTCCAAAAGGAGGCAGATTCATGATGGAGCAGCAGCATTTTCATTAAGAGGTTGATCAATGATCACAAAAGAATTTGTCAAATAGAGGCCGAAAAATAATAGTTGCTTCCTTTCATAAATAATATCAAGAACAGTCGCTTGTCATTGTCACGAGATCAAACAACATCAAGATTTTAGGAAAGTGTAGAAGATGAAAGATCTTGGCATAGTTGAAAACTGGACTTGTGAAGGTGTTGGAGCATGGCTTGAAAGCAAAGATTTAGGAGAATACGCCTACTTGCTTTGCAAAGAACATAAAATCGATGGCAAGGCACTTCTCACGCTAACTGAAGACGATCTTAGAAGTCCTCCTGTTAACATCGACGTTCTAGGTGATGTGAAGAGGCTTGTGAGGTATATCATCGAACTAAAATTTCAGAATAATGGATTTGAGGCAGCGAGCAGTGCCTCTGGGTTTTCAAGTGCAGATGCAGACGAGAGCAGCCAGAGTAAAAATGGATCTCAAATTGGGGTCAGGTCTAGCACTAGTAGGCCAAAAGACAGCCCAGGCAGAAGCTCGTCAAGCGTGCAACAACGGAGGAAACGTCGCAAAAAGGCCAAACGCAATTACGAGAGAATCGATTCTTTTACGCCTGATGAAGAAGACAACCGTGATGAAAGACGTCCAGAAGACGAAGAGCAGAATCATTTCTCAGAAATTTCCAGAACAATGATAAGCATGGCATATTTATGGTCATCATTATTGTTCACATCATTTGTGATGACTCTTGCCCACGATCGTGTCCCAGATATGAAAACCTACCCACCTCTTCCTGACATCATCTTAGATAACATTCCTTTCATCCCATGGGCATTTGAACTCTGTGAAATGTGTGCATTGCTCCTTGCTTTTATGTGGGTAACAATCTGCATATTTCATAAACACAGACTGATTTTGATTCGCAGAATGTGTGCGTTGTCTGGGACAATCTTCCTCTTGAGAGCCTTTACAATGTATGTCACATCAATGAGTGTGCCAGGTGTTCATCTAGAATGCAACTCAGCGGTAAGGAGTCATGGCTATTTTGTCAGCAACCTTTCTAATAATGTGTTTAGGGTACCAAGGACTGCCCCATTTTTCTAAGCCTTTTGTTGTGTTAGTAAAGTTAAAAGCAGATCAGTAGCCAGAAACCTACTGCCATGTGTGAAGGTGAAGGTGAAGTGAAGGTGAAGTTGCATTTTTCAGTGCCAAGCGCTGGGATCGCAGAAATAGAGCAGACCTAATCGAGTCCACGACCCCTTGTCATGACGCTCAAGTGGTGGGGCTCTACCGGGACTCGAACCCATTCCGCCTGACTATTCTGGCTGCAATGTCAGAGGATTACACCACGGCGCCACAACACCTTTGTGTGCAAATCTCTTGTGTTTCATAACAAATATTGTTCAGAATATGGCTAGATTGTCCATCCACATTCTTTCCACAAACCAAACACACCTTCTGGGCATATCATCAGTTTCGGTCATAGAAGATAACCATTTGCTTTGAACACTGATGATTTGTATTCAAAATAATGCAGGAAACATTTGAGATAATTGTTAGGACTAGATATGTTTTACTGGAAGTAAAAGCTTTGGCATTGACTTCTAGACAGGGTAGAATGGTGCAAAGCACCTAAATTTTAGCAAATTCTTTTCTCACTTTCAGAAAGAAACCAAACAGCAAAGCAAATTTTCATTCTAAAAACTGGTATAGGCTATAATGTTCGTATTATGTTTCTCACATTTATCCAGCTCCAAAATATTTCACAGCAGTAAATTTTGATGCAGGGTGCAAAAATCAAAACTTCACATGTGTATATAGGTTATTGCCACAGAATATCACAGACGCCAAAAGGTTTTTCATCTCATCTTGGACATGTCAAATTAGATGCCGAACACACCAAACACACCAAACTCACATGTGAGATGAACTCACATTTACTGTAACATAGCTTGGTGTAAATTTCCCGTTGTCATTCCCTAAATTGTTGCCGGATTGAAGCCCCATGCATTGTGGAACACCTTGCCTTGGCAGCATAGAAAGAACTGTTCAAGAGGATGAAGCTACTGTCCCTGGCCCTATTTGCATTTTGCCCAATGGGTTTCTTTCCATTTAAGGTGGCACTCTTGAAAGCCATACAGTACATTTTTAAAGTTGTAAAACATATTGTGCTTTTTTATAATTTACTTGCTGTAAACAGCATTCTCCGAGTAATATCAGAAGTATTTCAGAGGAATATTTTCCTTTCAGAAGTATGGCAACTTCAATGCACGTTTCAAAAGGGCACTAGAAATTTTCTTTGGAATGGGAATGGCACTGAGTGGTGTACGGACATGTGGAGACTATATGTTTAGTGGCCACACTTCAGTTGTCACCCTCCTCAACTTCTTGATTACAGAATGTAAGTACTGTATGTAAATTTACGTATCAGTGGTGGCGGCAGCTCTGAAAAATCCGAAAGAAGTGGGGGGGGGGGGGATTTTGAGGTAAATTTGAGGGATCTATCTGAATGCTGAAAGTAGAAAAGTCCTTTATTTGCAATTATTTAGTGGAGACTTCATAATGATGTAATGGCTATCAAAACCACAAAATCTATTCAACAGGAAATCAAGGGACCCTGAAGCCCTCAGTCATCAAAGTTTCTTCCTAATGGAAACTGCATCAAATTTTCTTCCTAAAGGAAACAGCATTTTCCTAACCACAGGGCCACCAAGAGGGGGGGCAGGAGGGGCAAATTGCCCCTAGGCCTCAGGGTCTAAGGGGTCTCATAATCGAAGATTTTAACATTTTGGCTGCAGGAAATGCTCTGAAATGCATTTTAAGCCAATCTAAAGGGTATGGCCAAAAATGTTTCTGCTCACTTTGCTTGCAAGGGGTCTCATTTCACTGTTTTGTCCCCTGCCTAAGCAATAAGAATTTTCTTTCAATTGCATACAGTATGATTGCTGAAAGATTGAGGAAAATACCTTGAAATTTTCAGAAACTAATTGCCATCCAAATGTCATGATCAATTCCATGATCATGAAATTGATTGGATAAAAAATTTAATCATCACGAAGGGATATCATATATTTAATACTCACAGATTTCTGCTTTTCTTTTGTAGACACACCACGACGTTGGTACTTTGTTCATACTTTCTGCTGGCTGCTAAATGCATTTGCAATATTCTTCATTCTTGCTGCTCATGAACATTACACGATAGATGTTGTCATTGCGTTCTACATCTCATCGCGATTATTTCTCTATTACCACACACTGGCATGTGCACCATTTTTCCATGAAAGGGATTTAAAACGGACAAGGATTTGGTTCCCACTCTTCTGGTTTTTCGAGAGGGATAGCAAAGGAAGGGTTCCAAATGAGTTTGAATGGCCATTCAAGTTTGAAGCTGTCAAAGACTTTATGAGAGGGAACGGAAAAGCTAACAAAGATAAATCTGACTGATTGTAGTTCTCCAAGTGAATTAATGTCAAGTGCTAGACTCGATTAAATGCCGTAGTTTTGCTCTTTGCCTGAACTGATAACATTACAGCTATGACTTATTTCCCCACGCTCACGTTAGCTCCGTACTGATTCTACTATATGAAACCGTTCAGCTGCTCTCCGAAAAGTTCAATTAATTAGTGTTTGACCTTCTATAACTATTGTGTACGTTCGAGCCGTCTACAAAGTGTATCAATCTATCGTTCGATTCGCATTCTTTTTTAGAATGCATCTGAAAGATCAATGGACCTTTTAGCTACTCTAAGAAAGAATCTGAATCGAACGATGTTTTGATGCACTTTGAAGAATTTTCGAATGTGCACAATAGTGATGGACGATGGACGATTTTCGAATGTGCACAATAGTAACGCCACTCGATCGAACGTCTTGTACAAAAAGTATATAAAGCTCGATCCAGGCTCTTTTCGAGAATAGTTAAAAAGTCTACTTGGCCTAATAATCTGCAAATTTTTCTCCCAACCACTGCGTCTACAATGCCTTTAAAAATCCGTTTCCTAGAGCTACTGTATTTGCGTAATCAAGCTCGCACTTGCGGATAAACGGGGGTTGAATTCCTTGATAAATTTTGTCGAACTCGGCAGGCACTGTCGAGTTCGAATTTTGGGCTTTGAGAAGCTACAGAACCTACTGAGAAATATAAACAAGGCTAACTGCATGAGCTTTAGCAGCGAAATTTGTTGAGTTTTAATGAAACATTTAAAAAGAAAGTTAACTAAGAATGTTGCCTGATAAATTAGGAACATTTTGATGACAATAGACTTTTTAGCTATTCTACAAAAGAGCCTGGATCGAGCGATGTTTTTATACAATTTTATACACGAGGTTCGATAGAGGGGCGTTAGAGCTTCTATCGCAATTGTGCACATTCGAAAATTCTAGAAATTGTGATGAAATATCGTTCGATCCACATTCGTTTTCAGAGTAGCTAAAAGGTCTATTATCTTTTTCATCCTACTCTTCTGAGCTGCACTCAAATTTATCAGCAGCTAGTTTACATCATTAACGTGCCTATCTAGTTGCTGCCACTTGTCGCGGCTCTAATGATCAATGGTCAAACTATTTCCGGTATGCTTGAGCCATTGTTACATTTTAGGCACGAAAAGCGTCCGTAGGTACCTAGCCTACCTACCTACAAGCGTGCCCACGTCATTCATTCAAGGTAAACATACTAACACTTGCTCGTGATCTTAGCTCGTTTTTAAAGTTTACTGAAGGGACTCAGATCAGAAAATCCCTTGTAAAATCTGAACGGAGTGATTGATTTCAGCTAGGAAAATGTCAAGAATAATTTAACATGTTACCTATTCAATCAAATATCGCAAGCGGCGAAATATCATTGCTTATATATTCAGGGAATAGTAATATGTCAAACCCTTGGTCCTTTTTACTCGCCTTATAAACTGAATTTGATACAGTCCCTGTAAAAAAATCAATTGAGCACCGACTAAGCTGTTTCATGAACTGCAGACAAACTAACATGTTGAAAATGAACAAGTACAGTTAGGTATATCATTTCATAAAAAACACAAGAAATAATTAAAACAGTCATTTGCTAGATATATATTTAGATTTATCAGAGGTGGGCATGTGCTGTCATGTCTATGGTCCTATGTATGTCCACGTGTCAAAATAAAACCTACCCAGCTTCTGTAGAATTGGTGCGATTTGCTGTCCAACAAAGACTAGTTTTGGCAACAGGTATTTGCATTACAAAATTTTTCCTAAATCTCGCGCGTTCAGCCCCTGATAAGCCCGCTGTCCTAACATCCATTTCTCGTGCCATCTTGGTTCCACCTATGTCTCACAACACACCTTTAGTCTATCCAATATCAGCATCTCTTCTACTACATTGGTTCCACCTTTGCACCTTTGTCGCCCGTCACACATCTAATCCACCTAGCATTTGCATTCCTTTCATTACATTGCTCCACCTTTTTCTCTCAAAACATCTCTAATCTGTGCAGTTGTAGCTTGCTGTATCCACCTTTGTCCACCCCGTTCCAAAAATGAACTAGTGCAGTCGTCATGTTTGAAAAGTAAAACATTACTTGAAAGAAAAACAGAGCATTATTCCGGAGACAAGCTTTGCCCATCATGTTGATGAAAAAAGTCTAGATTCTGCAGACATGGCAGTTCCGATGGCAGCTCTGTCCAAGATTTAGGCACTGGAATAAACCCACTTTGGGCGACAGAGATCGCAAAAAATAACAGTCCATATTTGCCGTGTAAAAGGAGCCACTTTAAAGGCACCTAAAAAACCTGGTTCTGAGGACAAACGGTGTTGAAGTAAGGACAACATAGAACTATTTCTAGGACATAAATAGGACCAATCCATACCTATATGCCCACCCTTGATTAGTCACACAAGTCTTACTGTTCACTATACAATCTATGGACATAATGATCAGACAATTAATTTATGATTCTTTGCTTACTACTATTAGCTTATAGCATTTAACTTTGTGCTTTCAATCTTTTTAATATATAGTGACATTTATTTCTTATGGTATTCCCTTCAATTTTCACAAACCTTTAATTTCTGCCTTTACATTTCAGGTCCAACATTTTTCAAACATCACACGTGTCATTATTTTGTATTCAAAACATAAAATGTCAATTTTTCAGAAAATCATGCATCATCACTTTGCAGTACATTGACAGCAACAAAACTTGAAAAACTTGCCACGAAACTTACAACCGTTTTGTTTTGAGCATTTCTAGTATCAGTTTCAATCGTCCTTCATCTTGCGCCGCTTCTATAATGTTAAAGTGACATATACCGGGTAAACCAAATAAAATTCACACGTTTGGCAAGCTGTGGCACAAACAGTAGGAAAGTAGGTGGCAGATCTTTGGAACTAAATTTTAGTCAACCGTAAAAGAACCTACTTTTTTGAGAACCAGGCTGAAATAGGTTCTTATTTCAAAGGCACTAAGACTATCTTCAAGATATAATGGATCTTATTTGAGGGATGTTTTGTGTAGGCCCTTTCAGGGTCTTACAAAAGATGTTCAGCCCTATTATTTCTGTTGCTTGGGTTCTTAATGATCTAATAGCTGCTTGAGAAGGAGAATCAAACTTTAACATCCAACTGTGACCAAAATGAGCTTTATAACAACAATCACAAATCAACTTTGCTACCCCTGCAATAAGAAACCATGTTTCATCAAACTGAAGCTGGTTCTAAAAATTACAAGGTGCGAAGTTGACGGGAAACAGCCTCTACGTTCTTATTTTGGAAGAACAATAAATCCCCGCATATAAGTATCTACCAAAATAAGAACCTAGAGGCCGTTTCTCCTAAATTATGTCATTAAGAACCTGTTTCAGTTTGATGAAACAGAGGTTTTTGTTGCAGGTGTTGCAAAGATGGTCTTTGATTGCTGTTATTAGTTCCTGTTGGCTTCAACAAATAATAGGGCTGAACATCTTTGTGAGACCCTCAGAGGGACTACATATGGCACATTTCAAATAAGAACCTCTATACCTTGAAATTAGTCTAAGTACCTTTGAAATAAGAACCAATTTCAGCCTGGCTCTCAACAAAGTAGGTTCTTGTATGCGGGGATTTACTGTATGCCGGGATTTAATGCATCATTCGAAGGCTCTCGTGGCAAAATCACTCATCTTTTAAACCCAAAAGTGGAGAAAAACCTGGAAAGCGGTTTGTATGAGAACAAGAATTCCACGCTCGATTCTTGTCCACGATTTACTTGTTCTTGACATCTAAATCCTATTTCTGCTCCCCGAATTTCAAAGTAAGGATATTGAAAACTGTCTTGTCTCATCCCCGATATGTCAAATTAGGTTCAGTAATTTACCCGGCTTTAATTGGTCATTCCTTCCCGTCGAAACAGGAGACTTTCTGCAGAAAGCCCCTTGCGAAAACCTGCAAAACCGAGTGAAAACACCAAGCAAGATTTCCCTTTGTTCTCTTTCCTAGCGATAATGACTCTTGCATGTGTTCATGTATTTTGTCCTCATGGGAGAATGAAATCCCCCTGAATAAGTTATTCACGCTAGGGGGAAGACTTTTCGACCTGTCAAAAGGAAAGCACGTGCTAAAGCATGCTGAAAGTCATCGCTGTGAGGTAAACACATAAGGGATTCTTCTTTGCAATTTTAGCATGTTTTTTAAGGTTCTCAAAGAGATTCATTCTAAAAATTGCTTACAGAATCGGAGAATCGGAACGGAGTGGCCGATTTTAGCGAGAAAAAATGCTAAAAATAATTGAACATGATAGCTATGCAATCTATTATTACAAAATATCATTGCTGCTCAGGGAGCAGTAGCCTTTCAAATAACGGCCGTTTTTTTACTCACCCGGTAAGTCCCATACATACTCTTTTCTAGCATCTTACTGATTTTTGGGTCTAAAAGCTGATTAATCTTCCGAAAAATTCTCATCACATATAAATTAGCTTCTGAGTGATAAATCAACACTTCGTTTTGAATCTAGGGGGAGGGTATCTCGACCTATCATCAGATGGTGACGTGCCATTTCGCCCGAAAGATTGGTTGCCATGATTCCGTAAATTCTGAAGGATTTTTAGAGCCATAATTTTGCAAATCAAATGAAAATCTGGGCCATGATTTGGGAAATTATGAAAACTTTCCTGAAAATGATAATCATAATTTCGTAACGGTTTGAAAAAGGTACCCCTTAAAATGGTGCGTCCCTGCACCACAAAAGTGCTAAGATACCCCTCCCTCGAGCTTTGAATATCAGCAACGTGATCTTCATTCAACAGCCTGCCAAATAAGTTACCTATTTTGACTCACCTGGTACCATTATTACATCCCTCCAATGCCACTGTAACAAAAACTAGAAATCGGAGTATTACCATCATAACATAACAAGGGACACCTGCATTATCCCCACTTATAGTCGTTCTTGTTAATTCAATGTACTGCGCTTATGCCCCATTCACACTGCAAGTTATACCAACTTAAACTAAACCAGGCTTCCAAATAAGGCCTTCTGATTGGTCAATCTAACAAATCCAATCATTCGATTGGTTGAAATTTAAACTGGTTTAGATAAAGCTGTTTTAACTGTGTCAGTGTAAATGCGGTATTAGAAGACTTTCAACTCTTACCGAAACTTTCTTAAAATTTTCATCAAAGTTTCGCAAATTCCAAACGAAATCAAACTGACAAGGACATTGAATCCAATCAACATAAATAACTTTAAATATTAACACGCCTAGTTCCGGCGCAATTAACTTTGTGTGTTCCTCACTTCTTCTTATCAAGATTTAAAGGACATCGAAAATTGAAGGGAATCATTTTAGCTGTAAACAGTACCGGGTGAGTCGAAAAAGAGCTCTGTGTATTCGATCAGTAATAAAACAAAATCTGTGATTAGACCGTATCAGATTTACGTATGAAGTGCAGAGAATGGAATGAAGTAAGCATTCGTCATCAATGCTTCTGATTGATTCCTGTGCCTGAGATACCATATTTTATTCAACATTGCTGTCTCAAGTAAACTAAAAACATCCCAAAAACCCTGGATGAAAACCTTACGTCGTTCATCCAGAACAACATCAATGCTTGAGGACATGGCCTTGCGAAGAGAAAACAACTTCCAGGCGTTTTGGTTTGCGAAAGAAGTTATGTCTACTGATTCATTCCTCTGTCTAATGAATATCCTTTAATCAGCTAGACATATGTTATCTGATCATGGGTTTTGAGAAATCGGTGGCAAAGATGAAAATTGGCATAAAAATAAGAATTACGAGCACTGGGATTTGAGCAAAACGTCCAAACAGGGTATGCATATTTAGTACATTGTTTCGGCTGGACAGAAAAGTCTGGTTAACACCAATCCAATCACAATACTTGATTTCTACTGAAACAGAATACGTGTATGTCCGTTTTCAACTCACACGTTGTTTCAAAACTAAATATTTCTACATATTCTTCGGAATACAGGAAACACTTTACATTATTCAAATAAATTCGCACATACATGCACAACCTATGCAATTGTGTAGTAACAGTAAGTTTCAGTTCTGTTCCTCAAAGGCATTTGGGAATAATACACAGTTGATCCCCTCCCATTGCCAACTCACTTAGTTTCCGATTATGACAATCGCTCCGCTTCGTGTTCATCGCGTTTCTTTGTACCTTCTGCTCTTAAGAGAACAAAACGGGGGGGGGGGGGTTGTGCTACGAAAGCTGTTAGTATTCTATGTTCAGACCAAATTTAAACCATCACCAAGTTGCTACGGTTCAAGAGCAAAACTGCTCCAGAACAAATCTGCAACTGAAATATAAATTCAATAAAATTGTCCCTTCCAGTACTAGAATTTAGATCTCAATGGCATGTACAAATCACGGACCAGAATCGAATGTGGAATTCTGGTTCCTGTACAAATCCCTTGCTAGCATTTTTCTAATCTTTGGGTCTAAAAGCCGAGTGATTTTATCAAACAAACTATCCACATCTAAGTTGGCCTATTACTGATATATCAATAGATTTAGTTTTGAATATCAGTCATTTATTCTAAAGCCTTCCAAACGTGCTAACTGTTTTTGACAACTAGGACAGACTTCGTAATATGATAGCAACAGTTGCTTTAACTGACACCTCAATTCAAGGCGATTCGTGACTGCAGACAAACGAAATTCTCTAAGCCGGTAAATCAAAACAAACACGGCCGCAAAAGATACCCTGGACTTGCTACAAGTCTCTCTCTGTTCTTAGCACATGTCGTAAGATGTACAATGTGAATGCAAGGGACAAGGCAGGAGAGAGACTTGTTAGATTGGGAAATCAAAATCGAGACCAAAGTGGATAATTAGACTTTATCATCATTATGCAGCGACACGTGTTGCTCATTTGATTGGCTTTCTACCTACATCAAAGGATTTTCCGGTCGACAGAATCTTTTCCACCGTCTGTCTGTGGACAAAAGAGTCTCGTTATCAGTTCCTAGTCCTACAAGTCTCACTCTCTTTTCTTTTCTCCTTCTTTCTGCTCTGCGTCTTGTGCCAACAAGAGGAAGACTTGTGGCAAGTCCAAAGATACTCCGAAACCATTGGGGCAAACTCTCGCCTTGTGCAAGCGAAAGGTAGGTTTTAAGAGAAGTTGTGTGTTTATAACAAAAGCAGAAAGGTAAATCTAAAGCTCTGTCTTTCGGACTTTGTTTATTTGACTCAGGCGCAGTGTGGTAATTATTTCATGTGAGCCCAACATACCTGAGAATTATAATGCCTTCTGCTCGGCTTCTGAATTAAATAAACCGCGCGAGACAAAGCACATAATCTCTCACAAAACCACATTTCGCCTCCACAAGGCGAGATCTTGCCCGGCTGGTTTCAAGACAACTCTTAACGACTGTGTTTGTTTTGGTTTACCAGTGGAGAGAATTTCCTTTGTCTTCAGCCACTAATCGCTTTGAACTGAGGTCTCAATCAAGCAACTGTTGCTATTATATTACAAAATCTACCCTTATTGTCATTGACTCACCCGGTGTTGAAAACTACAGTCTGTCTCAAATCAGATGTAATGTGAAGACTGGGTTTCAGCACTGATTTTAAGAAACGTGAAGATAATCGCGAATAACTACAATCAAAGTGAATTTCCATGACTAACTTTGCTTTAGCGCAGATCTCACTTTCCATCTAATTTGAGGCAGAATTTAGCTTTATCGTGTTCAACTGCCACATTTATAAAATTGGTTTCAAAGCCTACTGCATTCGTCTGGTTCCACTCGTTACAGCAAAAAAAGTGGCAATACGTGCAGTACCTTGAAACCTGTGCTTACTAGTAACTACTCCATGTAAATATCTTCTGTAGGTGCTCTGTAATCTAGATATTGAGTGTAGAATTTCTTGAAGCAATCGCTACAAGAAAAGAAAATTCAGTTAGTACAAAATCGCTGAGTGAAGAAAAAGCATCGGCGTTTGACAGATTTTACAGTGATGAATCTGATAGCGATACTGTCTTACAAAGGGGTGGGATTTCATAGATCATGGAAATATCGCCTTCAAACATTTGGATAAAGGCGGTATGCATCTCACCCCTGAGGGTAATCGCTTGTTTGCCAGGAATTTGCTAGCTCATACGAAGTCTGGGTGATAGTAGCTGGTCTACTGGGGAGGGAGTAGTTGATCTACCTCCACCCCTCTCTCTAGAATCTGGGCTTGAGGATGCTTCCCGGTCCAACAGTGTTGGTGGTGGCTCGTGTCAACAGCATCTAGGATTCAGGAAAGGCATGGCAATTGCCTCTCTTAATGTAAATGGCCTCCGTAGCCACCTTGATGAGGTTAAACTGCTGTTAAAGAACCTGGGTATCCATATTCTTGCCTTAAATGAAACAAAGCTTGACAGGTTAGTTCCAAAAGAACTGACAGATATCCGGGGTTACCAGCAGTTTCGCCTTGACAGAACATGCAATGGTGGAGGGGTCTCAGTCTATGTCCGGGACTCAGCCAGGGCCAAGAACAGGAGCGATGCCCCCTCTGATGGCCTTGAGCTTCTCTGTATTGAGATTGAGCCCCCAAAGAGCAAGCCATTCCTTGTCATTGCATGGTACAGACCACCCGGTGACACTGTTGGCTCATTTGATAAGCTGGAAAAAGTCCTTGCCTACTTGGATAGGGAAGGCAAGGAAATGGCATGATGGCGGATTGCAACTCGCACGTGTTTGTTAGGCACCATCATCTGCAAAGCTTCTAGTTAATCACAGAGGCTCAATTTTGTTCGTAAACACTTCAAATGGTTTTAATAAAATAGTAGATCAGTTTCAGTTACAATTTATTAATCAGTGTTCACGTTATGGATGAAAACAAGGAGGTAGGCCTAAACAAGGCCACCAACGAACCTGTTGTTGTCACGCTCGATGTTGTGAAAAGTCTCCTGTCAGTTCAGCACGAGAGCTATCGTTCGACGATCCAGCTCTTTATGACACAAATGAATGAGGAAATACGTGAGGTTAAAAAGGACATTAGTGACTTAAAGATGAGTGCAAACTTCACGGGCAAAGATGTCAAAGAACTACAAGATAAAGTTGAAGGTATCGAGAAGAATACCAGGAAGCTGATACAGGAGAGTTATGATGTTAACAATGAGTTTGAAATATTAGCAGATAAACATGAATATCTGGAGAATCAGTCTCGTCGTAATAACGTCAAGCTAATCGGAGTGCCAGAAAGTGTCAATTCAGAAAGCTGGGAAGAATCAGAAGAAATATTCAAAGAGAATGTTAATAGTGCTCTGCAAATTGATGCAAGTGTTATGGCTATTGAACGGGCACACCGTGTGGGTAAAAAAGGTGGTAAGAAGAGTCGCAATGGAGAGGTTTTGCCCAGGCCCATTGTTGCAAAATTCTTAAATTGGAAAGATCGTGAAAAAGTATTGAAGTCAGCACGAGAGAAACGCCCTGATGGCCTGTTTTTTGTTGAGGATTTAGCCCAAAGAACTCTGGAAAAAAGGGAAGCTCAAAAACCTGAATTGGCAAGGGCTAGGCACGAGGGGAAATTAGCTTATTTTGTTGCAGGAAAGTTGATCATCAAGGACAAACCACCTGACACTCGAAGAAGAAAGCTACCATCAAACCAAAGTAAGAGTGATGATGAATCTGAGGTATTTATTCGTCAGGAAGTAGCCTAAAATGGACATGAAAACATTTGCTACTAATTGTGTTGTTGCACTATCAGTTTCTTTTTTTTTCTTTTCTTCTTATTTATCCTAGGTCATTGCATCAATCATGACAAGGTCTGTTAGTTTTCCATGTGGTATTTGCCACAAAAATATATCCTATAATCAAAAAGCTATTCTCTGCAATAATTGCAATTTCTATGTTCACTTAAAATGCAATGGCATCTCTGCTTCAGAATATAAAGAGCTTGAAAAAGAACCTGATGATGTTTCTTGGTTTTGCAAAACATGTACCACAGAAATGTTTCCATTTGGCCCATTGGAAAACGATGAATTATTAGGACTGTATAATTTTGACCTACCCTCTTTTGTTGACTAAGCACCTTCATTTGAAATTATTTCTAACCTGACAAACTTGCCTAATCTTAGTGATTATGATATTGATGAACATGTGCCTCAGAATATTGATTCTCGCTACTTCACTTTACCTGAACTTTCTTCATTGCAGTTATCTTCTAGTGACTTTTCTATTCTTCACACTAATATAAGAAGTCTATCCCTTCATCATGATGAATTAGTTTCATTATCTACTGACACAAACTTGAATCTTGATGTGATCGGAGTTTCTGAAATGTGGCATTCTAAGGATAATCCAATATCTTCAAATGTTGATATTCCTGGTTATAAATTTTATGAAACTTCATCTTTAAGTCAGAATGGTGGAGTTGGTTTGTATGTTAAAACAACTCTTACTTCTAATCCTAGGATTGAATTAGACTCTAGCACAAATGATTTTGAAACTGTTTGGGTTGAAATTGAAAATAAAAAGGACAAAAATATCCTAATTTGCTGTGTTTATAGACATCCTTGTTCAAATATAGATATCCTTACTTCTCACTTTCAGAATCTACTATCAAAAATCTCCTCAAACAAACTAGTCTTCATATTGGGTGATTTCAATATCAATTTACTAAATTATGATTCCCATACACCAACTAATGACTTTGTTAATAATCTTTTTTCACACAGTCTTCTTCCTTGTATTCATCATCCAACTAGAATCTCGCAAAACTCTGGATCAGTCATTGACAACATATATACTAATGCTATGAATGCTAATATAACGAGTGGCAATATTTTAATGAATGCAAATTTCTGACCACTTTCCCCAATTTTTGGTTTTGAAAAATAGTCAGATTAGTCATCACAAGTCTGTATCATTTAAACATGATTACTCCAAATTTAAAGAAGACAAGTTTCTTGAGGATTTTCACCAGACTGACTTTACTTACATAGATAACATGGACATGGATATGAATACCAAATTTGATAGGTTTTTGGGTGAACTTAATTCTTTGTCACACAAACATGCACCAGTTAAAAAGAGGAGTAGAAAGGAATCAAAGTTTAAAGAAAAACCGTGGATAAACAGTGAAATACAAAAGATGATGAGAATCAGAGACAAAATCTTGCTGAAGTTAAAGAAGAAGCCAACTGATGATAACCTTAATCTGTATAAAAAATTTAGAAATCGAGTGTCCAATGTAATAAAAGAAAGTAAATCAAGATATTTTCACAATTATTTTTCTTCTAACAGTCAAAATATGAAACAATTATGGTCTGGTATTAAATCAATTATCTCTCATAAATCTTCTACTTCTTCCTCAATTAATAAAATCCAAGATAAGGATGGTAATGTAACTATAGACTCTAGCAAAATTTCAAATATCTTTAATGATTTCTTTGTAAATGTTGCTGATGAAATAACAAAGACAATCCCAAAGACTCCTAAATCTCCTCTTGACTATCTATCTAACAGAACTTCTAATTCTCTTTTCCTTACTCCAGTTACTTTCATAGAAGTTAATGACCTAATCAAAGTTCTAAATCCATCTAAATCTGTAGGACCCAACAGTATACCTATTAAATTGCTAAAAATCATTGGACCGTCTGTTTCTCCAATTCTTGCTCTTCTTGTTAATCAATCTTTTCAGAATGGTATTTTCCCTGATAAACTTAAAATAGCCAAGGTAATTACATTATTCAAAAAAGGTAATCCTGAGCTACCATCAAACTATAGGCCAATTTCTCTTTTGCCCATCTTTAGTAAGATATTTGAGAAGTTAATGTATAGAAGATTATATAGATTCCTAGAAATACATGATGTTCTCTTTTCTCTACAATTTGGATTTCAAGAAAACCACTCGATTGATCATGCACTAGTAAGCCTAACAGAAACTGTAAAGAATACACTTGACAATAAAAGATTTGGTTGTGGTATTTTCATAGATTTACAAAAGGCTTTTGATACTGTTAATCATAAAATTTTATTATCAAAACTGGAACACTATGGTGTTCGGGGATGTGCTCTTGAGTGGTTTAGGTCATATCTTTCTGATAGAAAGCAATATGTTTCTGTTAATGGTAGTAATTCTAATTTACTTTCAATTGCTTGTGGCGTACCACAGGGTTCTGTACTGGGTCCGTTACTTTTTCTTATTTACATTAATGATCTACCAAGCTCTTCTAAGAAATTGAACTCTTATCTCTTTGCTGATGATACCAACATCTACTGTGAATCCAGTGATTTGTCTAATTTGATTAAAATAGTAAATAGAGAGTTGAGATCAGTAAAAAAGTGGCTTGATGCAAATAAATTATCATTAAACATTGATAAGACAAACTTCATTATTTTCCATTCTTCATCATCATCTGTTCCTTCTGATGCTGTTGTTAAAATAGGTAAAAAACATATTAAAAGAGTTAAATTTGTTAAATTCTTAGGACTCCTCTTAGATGAGCACCTAAGCTGGAAATACCATCTCAGCGAACTCTCTAAAAAATTAGCCAGAACTTGTGGAATCTTTTTCAGAATTCGAAATTTACTACCGCTGGATGTTTTGCTGTGCTTATATAATGCTTTGTTCCTTTCTTTTCTGCAATATGGTCTTATTGTCTGGGGTGGAACATATGCATCATACATTGAACCAATATTCAAATTACAGAAAAAAGCAGTCAGGGCTATCTCTTTTCAGTCTCGTTTGTCACCCTCTCTTCCTATCTTCAAAGATCTTAAACTTCTCAAACTCTCTGAGATTTTTGAGCTCAGACTTTCAACTTTTGTTTTTGATTCTGTCAACAAAACTTCACCTAGTTGCTTTCATAATTTTTTCTTATTCAATTCATCTGTTCATCAATATTCCACAAGACAGGCCAGTCAAGGTGATCTATATTTACTCCGAAAAAACAGTTCTCAATATGGTCTTAAATCGATTCGTTATCTTGGTGCTAAACTCTGGAATTCTTTACCTGTGGAACTCCGCAATGCTCCATCTAAAGTATCATTTCAAACAAAAATGAAATTTTACTTATTGAGCAAGGCTAACCGATGAAGCTGATATATTTGCCATCTTGAATAATTTCACAATCATGATGCGAACATGCTGTGTGGCCTGTGTGCTGTGTTTTGGTGCACGGGTTCCATAGCCTGATCAAATGCAATTCCGTCTACTTCTCAGGATAATTTTAATTCATCCAAAGTCAACTGATAATATTCTAGGATAGGGGGGGCTCTCTCCTCGATTAGTTTACCTACTGAGAGAGCTCCTCCTTTAAGTAATTCCCTGCATACAATTTATTTTTGTTCTTTGTTTTGTATTTGTATGTTGTATTAATTTCCTATCATCTTTAATCTTTTGTAAATTGTATTAATTTTGCTTATTGATGTAGTAATTTTCTGTATTTTAGCTTTTTCATAAATTGTATGTTGTGGAATTTAAATAATGAAACTGAAACTGAAACTGAAACTGAAATGATCCTCCTTGGTGACACGAACTGTGATTTCACCAGGAGGACAGGTGATCAGCTCATCGATAACAATGCTAAACACATGGCTGGTATCTATGAGCTGTTCAGTTTCAGGCAGCTTATTGATGAGCCAACAAGAGTCACCCTTGAAACAGCAACAATCATTGACCACGTCGCCACAACATGTGCTAGAAACATTATACAGGCAGGGGTCCATGAGGTTGCTCTCAGCGATCATTTTATGATCTACTGTATTCGAAAGTTCAATGGAGCAGTCGAAAAAGACCATAAAATGATAAAAACTCGGAGTATGAAAAACTTTAAAAAGGATGGATTCCTGTCTGATGTTTCTGGTATATGTTGGGAACGAATGTTCCAACAAACTGATGATATAAACACACTTGTCAATGATTGGTCTAATTTGTTCTCTTTGGTAATAGAAAAACATGCTCCTTTAAAGGAAATGCGCGTATCTGAAAAATATTGCCCTTGGATTGATAAGGACCTCAAGGGTCTGATGATGACTAGGGATAGACTAAAAAAAGCTGCTCTCAAAAGTAAATCACTTATTCTCATGGATTCATACAGACAAGCACGAAACAGGGTCAATTCTCTTAATGTCCAGCTCAAGAAACAATATTTTTCGGCAAAAATTTCTGAATGTAAGGGGAACATGAAAGAATCCTGGAAGACAATCAATGAACTTTTGAATAAGAGATCAAAATCCTGTAACATTGATTGTCTTGAGGATTCTGGTAATGCAATTGTTAACAAAAAGGACATCTCCAACGCAATGAATAATTTCTTCTGTACAATTGGCGAGAAGTTAGCTAACAAAATTGATGCTGCCCCTAACCCTCTTCTGTCTGGCGACTTTGCTGGTAGTGATAGCAGTGTTAGGTTTCAATTTAGGGCCATTGAAGTGAAGGAAATTAGAGAAGCAATTGCCAAGATGAAAACTTCAAAGAGCTTTGGGAAGGACAACATCTCCTGCTATTTCTTAAAACTAGCCTTACCCTTCATTGAGAACTCTTTGGCATGTTTGTTTAATACATCACTTGTAACGAGCCAATTTCCAGATTCGTGGAAATTGGCTAGAGTTACACCAATTTTTAAGGAGGGAGACAAGGCTGAAAAGTCGAACTATCGCCCAATTTCAGTTTTGCCTGTCATCTCAAGGCTCTTTGAAAAACTTGTCACAAACCAATTATACCAACACATGAATGATAATGGTTACTTTTCTCCTGACCAGTCTGGGTTTTTACGCCTTCATTCTACTGTGACATGTTTGCTTCAAAACACTGATGACTGGTACCATGGGTTGGATCTCGGAAAGCTCGTGGGACTGGTGTTTATCGACTTGAAAAAGGCATTTGACACAGTTGACCATGACATTCTTTGCAAAAAGCTAGAGTACTATGGTATTCAGCAGCGGGAATTAGCATGGTTCAAATCCTACCTTTCTAACCGGAAGCAATTTTCTAGGGTCAATGGTGTTGACTCGTCAATCGAGGAAATAAATGTTGGTGTGCCGCAAGGCTCATGCCTTGGACTTCTTTTATTCCTCATTTACATCAATGACCTCCCACGAGCTGTCCGAAATTCAAATGTGTCCATGTATGCTGATGACACGAGCCTTTGCCATCAATCCAGAGATATCAATCAGCTAAATGAGGCCATCAATGACGATCTTACGCAGGTTGAAAAATGGCTAAAAGGCAACAAACTTTCACTTAATGTGATGAAAACTCATTCCATGCTTATTTCCACAAAACCAAAGCATAAAGCTCTGAAAAATAAGAGCGAATCTCTGAAGTTGAATATTCGGGATAATGAGCTTGAAGTTGTTCAAAAAACCAAATATCTTGGTTTGCAGATAGACAACTCCTTGGATTGGAAGGAACACGTTAAGACAGTTTCGTCCAAGGTCTCAAGAGCGATTGGTTATTTGAAGCATGCAAAATCCTTTCTGCCAGAAGAAACTCTTAGGACCATGTACACAGGTATCGTGGAGCCACACTTCCGCTACTGTTGTTCAGTCTGGGGTTGCTGTGGCGTGACTGAGATCAACCAGCTGCAGAAATTACAAAACCGTGCTGCCCGTATTGTGACTGGCAGCAGCTTTGATACCCCGGGCCAGCCACTTATCAAAAGGCTTGGCTGGAAGACCATAGATGAACTAATTGCTAGTGAGTCTAATATCTTGGTCTTCAAATCTCTTCATGAGCTGGCTCCACAATACATGTGTAATCTTTTCACAAAAACCTCCCAGCTGACCTCTAGGAATCTTAGGAATACGGCAACTGACCTAAGGTTACCAAAGAAAAACTCAAAAAATGGACAGAAATGTTTTTCGTTTCGAGGTGCCAAGTCTTGGAATGGCCTCTCAGCTGAAAGTAAGTTAGCATCCTCCCTCAATAGTTTTAAACAATGTATATAGGGAAAGCTAGCTTTTAAAACTGTGTTTGCCATATGGATTTTCTTTTATTGTAAATATTTATTTTAGATCATAGGGTTTTCATTATTGTATTAGAAATTGAATTGTATTAGTTTAGGTTATAATAGTATTTAATTTTGTAAGTTTTGTAATGGAGGGCCCCTTGAAAATCAGCATTGCTGAAGGGCTACCCTCCTTAAATAAGTGAAAATAAAATAAATAAATAAATAAATCATGCATTGATTTCAGCATATGTCATATCATTTCAATAACATCGAACAACTGACGTATATTAGATGCCGTTAAAGGTTCACCATACCAATGTAATAGCTACGCTAGCTACAGAATGCTTAAAGAACAAGTCCGGGGTTGGAATAATTGTTGATTACTCAAGAGATTACACTGTTGTGAATGGTGTGTAGTACTTTTTTCAACTTTTTTCTCTTTTAATCTGCGAAACTACATATATCAATCTGCTAAGAAGTGCGAAATGACGTCATTTTCTATGACGTCACTTCACCCTGACCTGACCAAGGCTGCCAAATGTGCTGATATTATACCATCCACATTGCTAGCCTCCTTGTCGTGTCTTCGCAAACTCGTACAAAATACAAAATGGCGACGATATTTGGCCTAACTTACGAAGAATAATCGTCAAATTTATGAAACTTCGAGACATGAAAACTTCGAAAGAACTCACGACTGGTGTTCAGCTCAGCAGTTGGTAAGGTTGCTTTTAACAATAATTTTGTCAACCCCGGACTTGTCCTTTAACGACACTGCAAGGATAACGTCACTGGGTACAAAATATCAAAACTTCTCCGTGGGATCACAAAAACTAGTACGGTATGAAGAATCAACGGAAAACAACAAGAAATGAAAAAGCAAACAAACAAAACACTACACAACACTATGTTTTCAATAAAAAATCATGAAAAAATGTCCTCGAATAACGACAGAAAAGATGCTTGCTGCAGTTATGAGTAAATTCACACTATTCTAGATCTCACCTGATATATGTTTTGATACAGACAGACGTTATTCAAAGCGACCAGCACCAAGTACAGGGTGTCTCAAAAAAATTGTTCGACGTTTGATTAAATACTAAAAAATAACGATACCCTGAATGCATCCTTGGTCAAGTCACCCTTTTTCTGAGATTTTTAATTAATTTTTGACACAAGAATCTTGGAAATCTGCTAAAAATCCATGGAGTTACAAGCTTTTGAAGTTCAAGTTTATGCGAAAGCTGAAACCAGAGGCCTCGAAATGGCATTTTTGGTAAAAGCCCCATAGGCCGTCGTTTCTGTTATTCCTCAATTTTTTGAAGGCGAACCAAGTGGGATTCAAACAGGTTCTCGATAACCTAACTGTCAAGCATGTGGATGCTTTGAGGAAACAGATTCAGTCTCTCGCCGATTATGCTTTGAACCACTGTTTTTGACCTACGCAATGTTAAGGAAATTTTGAGAATGATCGCAAGAAATAATTTACTTTAGAAGTCTTATTTGGTTTGCTCTGATATCAACGAGAGGTATGACCTTGGATAAGCTTCTCTTACCTCCGTTTTCGAGCTTTTTGCAATGCAAGTAATCTGGGGGGTCTCTGGTCTCAGCTATCGCGTATTTTTGATCTTCGAGAGCTCGTAATTCAATGAATTTTCAACCGATTTGCTTGATTCTGGTCTCTAAAATTATTTCATAATCTTCGGAACAGGGTTATCTTTCCATGAGCCTGTTCACTTTGTCCTTATTTTTCAATATTTTATCAAACGTCGAACAATTTTTTTGAGACACCCTGTATAAAACGCATTGTTAATTTAAGGATGCTTCTTTTCAGTTCATGTGGAAAATTTTTATCACAATATAATGATATTTGAAGCAGAACATTATTTGAAAGATTTCCATTTCAATCTGGTCGAGCTAGAGTGAGTTTACAACTGATGTCAATGACTTTAAAAGACAACATCAGCTGAGAACTGTTCGATTTCACACCTTTGGGGCCTGTTTATATCTGGAAAACATCTCACCTACCATACCCAGGGCTGACCTGATAGCATCAGGGGTGACAGGCGAAATTGAGCAAAGTCTCGCTTTCGTGACATACGAGCGATTCGAGAAATATCGATCAACACACACAGCATAATACACTGCATCAGTGGTGTGTCATTAATTGCACAGAGTGAGTGAGATTTCATCTTTGGGAAGATGAAATCTCACTACATTATATCGGCCGTGATGTGCTAAAACACACACGCGAAAAATGAAAGATAAAAGATAAAGGATTTAAAAGAAAAATGGAATCTCACTGCATCGGTTCTGTTTTCAAGCGACGTAAACCAAAAAAAGGCACAAGGATTCAGTTGGGAAGTGGAATCTCACATGATAATTCTGGATACACTTGGTGGATAGCATTCCTCAAATAGACTGACCCTTATTGTCAGTAACAGCACCAATTTCTTGAAAAAGAAACAATAGACGATTCCACAAAAGATGGCAGACCTCATTTCACGCAATGCATGATAGGAATATGCCCCCTAGTGACGCATAGCTACCAAAACTTACAACTGCAGCATAAAATCTTGACCGCAACAACGATAGATTTAGGCCGTCGCGACTTCATCGTGAAATCTATACTCTCATGAGCCTTCTCTAGCAATAACTTACAGTTTGTCTTCCAACAATATCAAGATGTAGATGGCCAGCTGTTTTCGTTGTTTCGTCAAGATTTTCATGAAGATTTTGACGTTGTTTACATAACTGATTGAAGTGGAGAATTGTTGAAGAGACCCTGGATAAAAAAGTTCTAACAACATTCGAAAAAAGAATGAAATAATGTAAATTCTTTTCTCTTGAGACTTGCATAACATAAGTATTGCAATGGCTTCAGTTCACTCGACCGAACACAACGTTCGAACTCTTTAACTTTCTTTCAGAGTTCTCATTCTTTTGAGATTTTTCTTTGCCAAGTCTGCCGACTCTTAACTCTACTGTTTTCAGAATTTGCATCCTTTGGTAGCAGAGGCTTTTATCTGCGAAGTCTACCGTTTTCAGAAGACTTCGCAGACTTCAGGTGTCCAAAAGAATATGCGTGGATTTTACGATAAAGTTGAGATGCGGCGGCCTAAGTTTATCGTAGCTGTGGTCAAGATTTTATGCAGCAGTCGTAAATTTTGGTAGCTATGCGTTGCCAGGGGGCATATTCCTATCATGCATTGCGTGAAATGAGGTCCGCCATCTTTTGCGGAATGGTCTATTGAAAAGTATCATTTGCCAGAAGGCCAGGTATGCAAAGGCAAATGATACCTGGGTGAACAATACGTTGGAAATGCTTTTCGAGAGAGGATAGTCGTTTGACGATAGGATTACCTCAAAAAATTGCGAAATGCAAAATTCAACAGTTAAATGTATAATGAATTTCTTGCAAAAGAAACAGCATCAATAGACGATTACGGAAAAGATGGCGGACCTCATTTCACGCAATGCATGATAGGAATATGCCCCCTAGCAACGCATAGCTACCAAACTTACAACTGCTGCATAAAATCTTGACCACAGCTACGATAGATTGAGGCCGTCGCAACTTCATCGTGAAGTTGACACTCTTCCAAGCCGTTGCTCGCAATAAGGTACAGTTTGTACAGTTTCCCTGAAATATCAAGATGTAGCAGCCTCCTGTTTTCGTCGTTTCATCAAGATTTCAAGAAGATTTTTGGCCTTGTTTTCATAACTTATTGGAGAATGGAGAGGTGAATAAAAAGAGAGATGAATAAAAGTTCTAGAAACATTCGAAAAAAGAACGAACATTGCAAATCATCTTCTCTTGTTGAGATTTGCATAACAACACTCATACTAACAAGAGTATTGCAATGGCTTCAGTTCACTCGACCGAACACAACATTCGAACTCTTTAACTTTCTTTCCGAATCCTCATTCTTTTGGGATTTCTCTCCGCCACGTCTGACGACTCTCGAGACTGCTGTTTTCAGAATTTGCATCCTTTGTGTAGCTGAGGTTTTATCTGCGAAGTCTACGGTCTTCAGAAGACTTCATATACTTCAGGTGCCCAAAGAATACGCGTAGATTTCACGATAAAGCTGCAACGGCCTAAGTCTATCGTAGCTGTGGTCAAGATTTTATGCTGCAGTTGTAAGTTTTGGTAGCTATGTGTTGCTAGGGGGCATATTCCTATCATGCATTGCGTGAAATGAGGTCCGCCATCTTTTCCGTAATCGTCTATTGGTATGAAACTGAGACTTCGACGAATGTCTCAGCAATTTCAGGTGCACGCAGATCCTTTTAGACGAATGAAAAAAGCGATTTCAAAACAATCTACATACGTGAGGACGGGGCCTGAGACTGATTTCAAATGACTTCATGCACTTACCCCACAGCCTGTGCGACTGGATCGGTGGAGTATTTGGACATAAACACATGACATGCAAATCTATGATCATCCGGATGTTTTGTTATGAATCCAAAGTATCTGAAAGAGAAAAGTATTTTATCAAAATATGAAAAACTGCAATGTACAGCATAATCATGATAAGATAATATAACATATATCTCGAACTTTGCGTTCATCATCATTAAAATCACAACAAGTAATTAAACAGGAACTTCTTTATACAAAATGCTATAGCAAAGAAGAGGTCCTTAGAGAATATAAAACAAAAGGCAATCCTTAAAATACAGTAAAATATTAAATTGAGATAAAATACACAAGATAAAAAGTATTTTGTGTGGATCATTCGTAAATTTGATAACATATCTGTCGCTTCGTTTAAAAATTGATTCAACTACTTGATCGTCAAAATAATATAAAATTTGCAATTTTTACAAAGTTACAAAGCAAGACTCATTTTCAGAAACAAAAAGAGGCTTCGTCGGCGATACAATGTACGAACGAATGACTTGGGATTTTGAGCTACCGATTGCCATAAGAAATACCGGGTGTCCCAAAAAAAAAGTATACGGATTTCGTCGACCCTAGCGATAAGAATATAGCGCGAATCAACCCGAAATGATTTGCGAAACATACCTCGATAGCTAACTTGGACATAGATACCTCGTTTGTTGATATCTCGAATTGATATCTTGAGAGTGAAGATATTAATCTTCAAAGGACAAATTTGCCTCCACCTCTAAGCCAGAGCTTTGACGTTTTGGCCTAAGCAAATTCTTGACGTGCAATGAATAAAATCAATAGAATTTGAAGACGGCATAACAGATGCGTTTAAAAAATACAGCCCACGTGAGACCTTTGGTCAAGGGAGCTCCGAAATCAGCCTCATTCATCTCAACATCGTATCGACAATTTAATTAAACATACTGTTCATCGGTGAAAGTACTCCCTTGAGGATCAACGCACTTTTGACATCGTCAAATAGTTCCTTGAAAAGAATCTTTATCAGGTCTCTCGAGATCAGGTTGATCATGATGTATCTTCAAATTCCCTGCCGGTGGGTCATCAACATGAGAGGATACATCTTTTGGCCCCCAAAAGATCTCCAGACCTTCCTGTTTTGACTCCCGAGAGATCTCGTAACAAATTCTTTTCAAGGAATGATTCAACGGTTCCAAGATTGTGTTGATGCTCAAGGGAGTACTTTCACCGATGAACATTATGTGTCAAATAGATTGTCGATATTTAGAGATGAATGAAGCTGATTTCGCAGCTCCCTTGACGATAAGTCTCACATAAGCTGAATTTTGTAAAACACATCTGTTATGCCGTCTTCAAATTTTGTTGATTTTATTCACTGTGATTCAAGAATTTCCTTAGGCCAAAACGTCAAAGCTCTGGTTAGGAGGTGGAGGCAAATTTGTCCTTTGAAGACTAATATCTTCACTCTCAACGCACCGATATCAACAAACGAGGTATCCATTTTCAAGTTAGCTATCGAGGTATGTTATGAAAATCATTTTGGATTGATTCACGCTTTATTCTAGTTGCTAGGGTCGACCAAATCTATATAATTTTTCGGGAGACCCGGTAATTGAGGTAACAGGGACAGATTTTCTAACACAATAGCAACAGCTGCTTTAATTGATACCTCGATTCGAGGCAAGTAGAGACTGCAGACAAAGGAAATCCTTCAAACCGATCAATCAAAACAAAAGGGCCGCAAAAGTTGTCCCGAGACCGGTAAGGCAAACTCTCACCTTGTGCAAGCGAAAGATGGCTTTTTACGAGAAATCGTGTTTATTTAATTTAGGAGCTTTGTGGTAATTGTTTCAAGTAAGCCCAAAATATTCGAGAATCATAATGCCATCAGCTTGACTTCTGAATCAAATGAACGAAATCCGTGAGACAGAACTTTAGATTTACACTTCTTTTTCGTTATAAGCACATGGCTTCTCTTAAAAACCACCTTCCGCTTGCAAAAAGCGAGAGCTTGCCCAACTGGTTTCGTGGCAACATTTGTGGCCGTGTTTGTTTTGATTTACCGGTTGGGAGAACTTCCCTTGTCTGCATTCACTGATTGCTTTGAAGATAGGTATCAGTGAAGCAAATGTTGCGATTACAATACAAAATTTGTCCTTGTTGGCTGCGCTTGGTTGATTCAGTATATTGAAAAACACGATACAATGAAGAAATTCCACGATGATATATACCGATTCCTGAGATAACTAATCAATTTTAGACATCAGAATCTTGCAAATCCACTGAGTATTTACGGCGCTACAAGCTTCTGAATTCAAGTTACTAGGAAAAATCGTCCATTGTTTGATTTCAAAGGTAATTGCATAGCATTTGAAGATCGAAAAGGTTATTCAACTTTACCTAATGCAGGCCAAACACATTATCATACAATATCAAAGTCGGAAAGGATCTCGGGAAACATAGAATCTTAGAAAACTTCACGATTAATACTGACATTACCAAACGTGCAAAATCAGCAAATTGTAATGCTGCGTTCACAATCTTTTGAAAGCGCTTAAACGCTCGCGCAGAAATCCGCCCATAATAATCCCTTACAGTGTTCAGACTGCAAAATAATTTTGCAATCTGAACACTGTAAGGAATTAGTATGGCGGATTTCTGCACGAGTGTTTACGCGCTTACAAAAGATTGTGCAACGTGAATGCAGCCTAAAGAATGCAAAATTCAAGGTAAGGCACAATGGTTGGTAAGTGAAACAGACGCCGAAATACTCAGTTTCCAACTTATTTTGTTGTGCATTCCATTAAGGGTATTTTCGTTTACAGGTGGCCTTTTCCCCTTTTTGACCCAGTTGCATAAACAGCTATAATTATGTTATTAGTCACTTCATGAAATTACAGCAACTATTTAAATATAAACAGAGCATGTAATTAAAGGAATGAACTAATAAAGAAATCAAAGTACATTAATTGTACGTGCACCTGTCTTGTTTACATTACTTCAAGCAAAGAAGCATTATTTCAATAAGGGTTGACATCAAACAAAACCATTATATTTTGAAAAAGTTCGTTTCACCTTCTCGAATTTTTTTCGATTTAACAGTGCAGTTCTGATAGTGGCTATGACAGCATAAAGTTCGTTCCCAAAGATATGACAATTATCAGCTACATTAAAGGCAGTCTGTCACGTCTCTGATTGGCCACGACAAAGTCAGCGCTAAACAAAACCGATTTTTTTGTGTACCTGTTTATTTGAAACAAAGAAGGACCAACCGCTTTGACTTTCTACGGCCATAGAAAATCAGAGGATTAGCAGCCATTGAAATTTCCTATTCTTTGTATTGTCCAAATCACCCAATCAACTGCGTGACAGACTGCCTTTAAGAGAATATCAAAAGCCCACAAACCCACTATTTCTTTAGGAAAACAATGAAGGGGTACGTGTCGCAGCTACCAAATACAACAGACCATAATTTGGAGCGGGCAATTTATGAACATGATCATTCCTTGCCGCTTTATGGCAGGTGGGGAAGCTGTCCAATTGACATTTTCATTGACATCTGGGAGGATGCGTTACTTTTCTGGAAATGATGGGTACACTACAAGAGGGAATCTTCTCCGCGATGCAAAAATGATTGCGATGCAAGCACTGGAATGAATTTGTAGTTGGCGAAGTTGAAGAAGGACATCAAAATTGCATTCAAGTCTAGCTACATACTTCCTACATGACCAGCATGCCTTCAAAGTGAAAACAAATGCCACCTATCTCCCCAGACCAATTCCATAGTAAGGTGAATGGGGAGGTCTTCTTTCTGCAACGCCCACTTGGGTTGCTGTTTTCATTAAATTCTCCGAGGGGCAAATCATTTCTTAAGATGGCGTACGTGATTTTTGTGATTTTGAAATCACATGATTTTTTCCTGTGATTTTTTGGCGATTTTCGTGCTTTTTAATGATTTTCTCGTGTGATTTTTCAGTAAGTTTTCAGTGATTTGTGATTTTTGGTGCTTTCTGTGTGTGATATTTATGTTTGAAGAATGAAAACATTATGGAGGGGCTTTTCTCCAACCGGAAGGAGGAGATCCATATACCTATAGACCTACAGACCTATATACCTATACACCTATATACCTATAGAGGAAGGAATCAGGAATGTTGCAACAATAGGCATTATTCCTGCACACAATCAAAACAATCGATGAATAATTTCAAGGAATGTGTACGAAAAAAAATCAGTGATTTGCCCCTCGAAGTGCAATGTATCTTGGTCAAATGCCCTCATCTTTTCCGGAATCGTCTATTGCAACAAGTAACATATATCTAAAGACGGTGTGCCGCCGTTTCACGAAAATGTTTGCAAAAACAGGATCTTAAAATTCCTTTCCTGAAGCTACAGCAAAAGATTGTTTGAAAAAGGCAACACATTCTAGTACATCAACGTTCGTAGATTTCCTTCGTCTTCTGCATATTCAATCTTTGTAATGTTTTTTATACATAGTAAATTAAAATGAAACTAAATTAAATACAGTAATACGGTACCGCTCTTGGTGTAAGAAGACACAGTCCTACAAATACAACTTCAAAACCAGAAAAAACCGCAATACAAGAAACAATACGAAGCAAAAATATAGAAAGAAACATTACACAAATAGTTACAGAAAGAAAGGAGTGGCAATTCCACACGAGACCCAAACCATGCTATGGGTCTAATGTTGCAATCATTGCTGGGATACAAACAGATTTAGAGGATGGGTTAAGAATAGACTCGCTCCGAGTCTATTTGACGAAATAGACTTGGGGAAGTCTAGGCTGAGAAAGGTCTTTCACCCAGTAGCGGAGAAATCACAACGTCTTTGTCTTCCAGTAACTAAACAGAAATTTTCGCATGCAGAGTGACCCAAAAAACTTCAAGAGCCTAGATCTTAACAAACTTCCTATAGCAAAGAGTTATTGGCAAATTGTTTTTGGTCCACAATTTAATTGCAAGGCTTGGCTATCTCTTTAACAGTAGCATGGTCACTTCAATTATCATTACTCAAAAATATTGCACCTTCATTAAGGTTTTGCTTTCGCTTCATCGGGAGTTCTGATGAAGCGAAAGCCAAATGTTAATGAAAGTGTTATATCTTTTCTTCAAGAAATCTTTATTGATTTTATATAGCTATCGGAAAGGCTCGTGATTTGTTGTGAAAACTCAACATGGATCTGTATTTAAGTTGCCAGGGGAAATCTAGTGTGTTCAAACTGACTGACCATTGTTACTTTTCCCAATTCTGTTCTCCTAGGCTAATTTAAAATGCGGCCTTTTCGCATTCAACAAAACATACACTGGAAAAGAACGGGAATATTTGAGAATGAAGAAATTAATGCGTTTTCAAACTGGTTTTTCAAAGGAATATCAAAAACTTAACTGATAAGGCAAATATCTTGAAGGGCTGTGGAATAAAAATATGTGACTGATATTCGAAACTGAAATGTTCATCTATCAGTTAAAGGTAAACTTAAATGAGAAAACTTTGTTTGGTAGTATCCCTCATTTTACAAGCCCAGAAATTAGGAAAATGCTGGTAAAGGGAATTTTTGGGAACAAAAATTCCACATTCCATTCTGGTCCATCATTTACCTTCTATTGAAATTCGCATCCAGCATCTCAAACTGGCAATGTTAATTTCAATGCCACATAAATCATGGACCAGAATAGAATGTGGAATTCTCGATTCCCATACAAACCCCTTACAAGCATTTTGATTATTGTTAGTTCTTAAAGATGTTTGATTTTACCAAAAAAAAATTTCATCTAAGCTAGCCTTTGAGTGATAGATTAACACTTAAATTTTGAATATCGGTCACATACTTTTTATTCCACAGTCTTCCAAACGCCTACACTCTTTTGATTCACCCGGTAGAATATGCAATTTGAAGATCTACAAAATCTTGGAGGCTAATTGTTGAAAATAACCTAATGGTAAACCTTCAAAAATCGAAAACAGAATTTGTGCTCTTCGAAAGCCATTAGCACTTAGCAAAAAACCAATACGATCGAGATCAATATGACCGACCGGACAAAAGATTGCCGAATCACACAGATACGAATACATTGGGATAACACTTGATAAAAACCTAAATTTGTTGAGCCAATTTGAAAAAATGTACAAAAAGTATCTTCAAGAATCAAATTGCTTGCAAGAGTGCGTATGAATATCAGCCCTACAACTGCTGAAACCATATATAAAGTAATGATTTTGCCTACAGGGTGTCTCAAAAAATTGTTCGACGTTTGATAAAATACTGAAAAATAAGGACAACGTGAACAAGCTCGTGGAGAGATAACCCTGTTCCTAAGATTATGAAATAATTTTAGAGACTAAAATCGTGCACATCGGTTGAAAATTCACTGAGTTACGAGCACTCGAAGATCAAAAATATGCGATAGCTAAAACCAGAGACCCCCCAGATTACTGGTATTGCAAAAAGCTCGAAAACGGAGGTAAGAGAAGCTTATCCAAGGTCATACCTCTCGTTGATATCAGAGAAAACCAAATAGGACTTCTAAAGTAAATTATTTCTTGCGATCATTCTCAAATTTCTTACACTGCATAAGTCCAAAAACAGTGCTTCAGAACATAATCGGCGAGAGACTGAATCTGTTTCCTCAAAGCATCTATATGCTTAACAGCTAGGTTATCGAAAACCTGTTTGAATCCAACTTGGTTCGCCCTGAAACAATTGAGAAATAACAGAAACGACGGCCTATGGAGCTTTTACCAAAAATGCCATTTCGAGGCCTATGGTTTCAGCATTCGCACAAATTTGAACTTCAAATGCTTGTAACTCCATGAATTTTTAACGGATTTGCAAGATTCTTGTGTCAAAAATTAATCTAAAATCTCAGGAAAAGGCTGACTTAACCAAGGGTGAATTCAGCCTAATTGGAATTTCAGACTCACAAATCTAAGTTCGAAAAACTTCAAAATCGAGCAATGAAAATCATCAAAGGACATGGTGACAAAATTAGCCTTCCATTCATTAATCATGTAAGAAATAAACGATGCGCTATTGAAGTTTTCGAGTGTTTAAACGGTCTTGCATCGAGGTGTAAAAATATGCAACAGATTGCCGCCTGTACGGAAAAATGAGAAATCAATTGTGAGATTCAAGAAAAGATGTAATGACTTTGATTCTAATTTTGAAGAAACCTTTATATTGTAAATAATATTTTCTCTTTTTTACTACATTTCGCTGGACACAGGTCCTTGATTTATAGCAGCTGTTCTTAGCTGACCAAGCAAACCTGCATAAATATTGATATATTATATTATTATTACTATTATCAATAAGACCTGATCGCTGGCAATATAAATTAATTCTATGCAATAGGCATTGGTTAAGAGCAATGTAATTAACGAATACCTTTGTTTGGCACCCAATATTTAGCATATTCAGCAAATAAGCAATAAATCTTTTCTTGAGGATACGGGTCATGGTGCTTAAGCCGATGCGTGAAGCTGTTTGAACTGCACCACACAGCTTCAAATCAAACGTATAACAGTGCTAGAAGCTCTTTATTCTCCAGAATTCCTCGTGCTTATGAAATAAAGACATAGAGTAGTCTTAATTGAGCATCACTTCCAGATGAAGCTGTTCAGTGCGGTTGTTCTTCTTTGTAGCGTAACAGCTTACGTTGTGCAATCAAAGCAAAGTGGTGCATATTTTGAAAAACATCCAGAATATGGCGAGGACGCAAAGACTTCCAGCACAAACAGTCTGTTTCACAAGGAATTCCATCAATGCAGCATTGAAGATAGCTGCAGATATGTCATCAAAGATTTAAAGACATACAAATACAGGAAAGCCTTGAGCGAACATGAATTACCAAAGAATAGAGGTGACTACAAAGTTTGGTACAGGAAGGATATCATAGGTAATTTGATTAATCAAACGATATAATTTGTTCTAAGGACGGACTTCCATATTTTTCTATTAACCCTGTGTGTAACTACTGTGTGGTTGGGCTACTTGACACGACCTATTTTAGTTGAAGCAAAAAGGCCCCGCCCTCCCCCTCTCTCTCTACTTAACTATTGACTGGTAACAGCGATAGCAACTAGAATTGGTGTACTAATAGCTCAAGGCATGTTCAATCTAAAACATAAATAAATCAACTCAAAAATAGCTATTATTGTTACGTCAGTATTTTTCTTAATATGGTCAAGAAACGCGGCAGAATTCGCCAAAATTAGGAACAAGGAAAAAGGTCTATTCCAGCTTGATATTTTAAAGATCTAACTTGCATTTTCGAAAAAGGGTGATATATATCTGTAAAATGAAATTAAGTTTTTGAAAATCGACCTTCTCGTTGAGAATTTATGGTAATATTTATTTGTATGTTTTCATCGATGCAACAAACATTGAGCCGGGAATAGTAATGAAAACAAACTTGGCATCATAGGCCAACTTTGAAAAACCATACCTCTGGACTCCGACTTTGAAATGCTTTGTATTGTTGAGTGGTATCTTCTCTCGTCCTTGTGACGCAATCATGAAATAACTTATACTCGAGTTTCCATTTTTTTGGGACTAATTCTCTGCCTGGATCATAGTGCGATGAGATATCTATAAAAATTTCATTTCTCTATCTTTTGAGCAACATCTCCTCATACTCATCAGTATCGTGGCTTCAAGCCTGTCTTTTTCCAGTGTACTTTTGCATAAGGGGCCCTTTTCAGCAAAAAAGGGGCGATTTTTGCCAAATTTGGAGGGGGCGAACAGCCAATGGCCTGGTGTCAGTTGACGTTTTTGATGGTAGTGGCCGGAGGGCCAGTCCGCCATTGCCAACTGCTGGCTGATTTCGAAAAGTGTAGCTAGCTTAATGCAGCATTGGAATAGAGTCTCTTATGTTCTCAGGGCTAAAGTGGTTCATGAATTTATACGAAAAAGTATACGGCTCGAGTCCTTGCACAAATTCAAAATCATTCATGTCAAATGTTATTGTACCTTTCTTACAACTAACTTGATTCAAGTGAACTTCATATAATTTGCCATAATCCCAAAGAACACTTTCGACGTCATCATGACTTTCAGAATTACAGCATTTATAAAATTCCCATTAGTTTTGATATTATGACTTCATCGAATTGCTACATTGTAAACCTTAAAAGCTAAAGACTTTTGTTTCTTACCCTCTTGTAGATCTTCAAAAACTTGGTATTTCTTGCTTTATGATATTTCTTGTATTGGTCAAACATATCATTTTTGTTTCAATCGGTTTAGGATTTATCTTTTGCCAATATTCGAGCCCTTCAGTAGAAACCCGCATAAAAGAACCTGTTGTTATAAGAACCTTGACGCAAAAAGTTAATCTTTGAAGCCCCCTAAACAAGAAGCCTCCAGAGGCTGAAACTGGGAGAGGTTCTAATATAACATGTTTCATGTGTTAAGAAGTTTCAAAAATTCTTACAGTCTGATCAGATTTCTCCAGAGGTACAAAAGACTGCATGATTTTTGAACCAGAATTCTTACTTAAAAGTGTTCTCATGAAGTCAAAAGAATTCTTCAGAATTCTTGAGCTGAAAAACAGCATTATTGCAAGTTGGATACTGTATAAAAGAACCTTTTTAAGAGCCTTGAAGGCTGGAATTTAGAATAACAACCATTTAATTAAGAACCTATCAGGCTGCCCAAGAAACACCTAGGAGGTTCTTTTATACGGGTTTCTACTGCATGTTACATAGATAACGAGACGTCTACTCCATTTTGTGCACAGCTTAACAACTTCCACCCTATATTACCTTCAGACCCTAGAAACATTGCGCTGGAAAAGAAAGCTTCTCAGTCCAGCCTACATGAATGCTGTAGTCCAACTCCATATTACGCTAAATATGGCAACGATGGCAACAGAAATGGAGATTACCACAAGTGTGCGATAACGAAGAACGATGCTGCTCCTTATCCTTGGTGGAAAGTAGATTTGGGAACGAGTGCTTTAGTTTTGACAGTTGCTGTAAAAAGTGGGAGTACGTGGGGAGAAACAAAAATCAATCCATTTGATATCCGCGTTGGGGATGATGAAAAAGAAGGCGGCAGAGGCAATCCTTATTGTGCAAAATACGTCACACTGCCCAAAGGTGAGATGGCGGACTTCAAGTGTCCAAAATTTACATACGGAAGATTTGTTAGTATACTTATTAACAGGGCAGAATATTTGCAAGTGTGCGAGGTAGAGGTTTATGGCATCATATAATACTGCACTGAAACAAGCAGAGAATGTAAACATGACATTGGATATACACAAACAAATATGTCTCCTGTTTGAGATACGAATGAGCATACAGTTCAATATTAGCAGGTCTGATCCCATGTTTGCATACATTTCAACATCACAGGACTTTGAGGCGAGTTTGAGAAGACAACTGATTGTCAGCTTATAATGAAGAAGAATTCACAATTAAAAAAAATGGTTTTTTTTACCCATTTCAAGTCATGTGACCATACCCTTAGGGACTTTTAGTATTATGCTGCTTTTTGCACTCGTGGCGCAACTTTGCATGACACGAAATTTGTTGGAGGAATCAAAAGATGTTTTATCAAGAGATTGATCACGTGATCCGAAATGGGTGTAAACAAACCTTAGCCGGCTTGGTCAATATTCATCCGCAGTGTAAAAATCAAGTCAACGTTACAGGAGAAGTTCCATGGCACAGTTCTGTAGAAAGTATTGACGTTACAGTTTAACACTATGCACAAAGAAACTAGACTTATAACGATGAGTCCCTTGTATCCCTGCGGTAAACCTTGCTCAAGAGGGACTCATCATGAAACAATGAAAAACCCGGCCCTACCTCATGCATTCAATCACGATTCTGATCGATCGGATCAGAATCGAACGACTGCCGTAGCTCTGTTCAACGGTCACTCCTCGGAAAGAAAATGCGATAAAAACCACGTTAAGCAGGCGTTTCATGAAAGAAACTTGGTATAAATCTGAAGAAGGAAGTTCAGTTTACCTGGTAAGTCCAAAATGAGTCTTTCAACGCTACATTTTCCATGTTTTTAAGACAAAAAAACCAGAGAAAACGTCAGTCACCTGCCGTAGCAACTTTGTTCAAAATCTAGTCAACTGCATCATTTGAATCGAGAATTCGACATCATTGTTCTCTGCCAAATCTCGCAATCTGATTGGTACGTTAGGAATTGCGAAGTTTGGGCCTAAATAGGGCCAAGTTTCTCATAGTAATACTATGAGTCTCTATTGCCTGAAGCGACATTATCAAGTCAAAGAGCACAGGGCAACAAGAGACTCATCGTCATCAGTCTAAAAAGAAACCCTTTCAAGCACTCTCTGCTAAAAAATTGCTGAAGAGTAAATCTCCAATTTAGACATTCAAAGAATCCTATGATGAAATGTGAGTGTAATACTTCGTTTCTTATTTCTACACGGGGTGGGCTATATGTAATACCAAATATTATCGATAAATATGTAACTACCATATCAGGTATTAGAATGGCAGATGCAAAAAACCAGAGGCCTGTTTTATTCAATATAAAATTTACTGGTGTAAAATTTACAACTGAACTACAGATTACCGAATTACATAACAAGGACGATAACCTGGGAAGCAAGAACCCATGACTATCCCAAGGGTCATTATCATAGAACATTAAACTTAAAAAATTCCAAATATACAACGCAACAAGCTTCATATTAACAATGTTTACAAAACAGATGCAAACAAATGAAAATTGAAACAAAAAGATACGACTTAAAAAGAAAAGTATTTTGTGGTTGTGTGGCGTGAAACAAAGATTTGATCTAACTTCATCAAATCGACCCATTTTGTGAATAAAATCTAAAGTCATTTCGAGTATACTTCTATTAACGTCATTTGAAAACTTTTTATCGCCATATAGCAAAAGTTGTACAAGAACGTTGCTGGAAAGGCTGTTGATTTAAACAAATGGTCGTAATGCAACCAAAATTCCAGCGAGAAGATCCCGTCGTTGAATATCAAATGAAGGGCAAAGCAACAAAAAGTGTTCCGTGTCCTCAATACCGTCATTCGTTGGGCACATTGGATTTACGGTGTCCCTGAAATTATGGTTGAAGTTGTGGAAATTTAATTTGCTGAGACCGACCCTTATTTGAGAAAGACCAAAGGCCTCAGAGTACCAATTACTTGGAATATTTTTCGTTTTTTGAATCTGCCATTTTGATACTGCATTTTACTGTACTACCCTTACCAAATATATCTATTTATAAATATAACTACTAGCGTTACTACCATTCCTTATCGATGCATTACTTCTGAAATATTGCATCTCTTCTCATTTCTTCCCCCTACTGCCCTCCTTTGGCAGAAGCTCCCGAAGAAGTCATTACATTATTCAAGCGCTGTAAGTACTTCCCTCAAATAACAACACCAATAAGTAAATCTCACTGCTTTTATGAAATTATTGGAAAGATAGACATTGAAAATCGAAAATCCTAGATACAACTGCCGTACCAAAAGTTTACTAAAGTTGCGGTAAATAAAGTCGAGGTAAATAAACCAAAGTTATCTTGTAAACTTTAAACGGAAGTTAGATACTGTAAATTTTATATGATAATCGCGTAGTAGCTCAGTTCTTAAATTTTTCACCTTGTTTATAAGTTTCTTTAACAGGACCCTTATTGATAGCAGTATGTTATATGTACTGAAAAGGCTTATCCTGTATAAATATGTATCATTATTATTATTATTACTATTACTATTATCATTATTATTATCATTATTATTGTTATTATCATTATTATTATTGTCAATTATGAGAATAAAAGATATTCCACTGATCATATCATTGCCCGTCAACTCGCATAGTGGAATATCATATATGATACATACAGTAAAAGTAAAGATCTATAAATTTCCAAATAGATTCTTTATTCGTTATCAAACTCGCAAAAAACTCGCACAGCAGAAGATCATATATGATTAAAAGCGTGCAGTAAAATCAAACATCTAAAACTGTCAAAGACAATCTTTGTTCCTCATCAAAAACTCATAGCTGAATACCATATTCTTATGACAAAAAGCATGTAGTAAAATCAAAGATCTAAAACCTCTCAAAGAGAATCTTTGTTTGTCAAAACTCGCAAAGAACTAACAAAGCAGAATATCGTGTATGATAAAAATCGTGCAGTGAAATTAAACATATATGAATTGTTAAAGTGAATCTTTGTTTGTCATCAAACTTGCAAAAACCTCACAAAGCAGAATATCATAAATGATAAATCCCTTGCAGTAAAATTCAACATCTTAAACTGTCAAAGAGAATCTTCGTCTGTCATCAAAATCGCAAAAAACTCGCAAAGCAGAATATCATATATCATAAAAACGTGAGGTAAAACAAAAAATATAAACATTTTCAGAGGGAATTTGTTCTTTATATGTATGTGCTTGGGGGGAGAGGGGCATTTTTAAGGCAAAAGGGGCTGCATGCCCGGCAAATGAGAGGGGGTGTAAAACTATTGAAAACCCATATTGCAAAGCCTACGAAACCAATTTGTAACTATTCAGACTTTCATCTCGATTGGGTTTCTATCTAAATTTATTTATTGGTTCTAAAAATGCTTGATGCTATATCCCCTTCCAAAGTCATTCTTTAGCAACAACATAGCCCTCCTCAAATGGCTCGAAAACAGCAAAAATACAATGCTCAATTTGACACAACTTTGGACATTTTACTCACCAAATAAAGTGTTCAAGCACTTAAACTTGATGGGAAACTAAATATTTGATTCTGCAAAAACAATTCAAAGCCAGAAAGGACGTTCAAATATCAATACTAAGTCTGATCATGAGGAATAAGCATTCTTTGAATAAACATCAAAGTATTTCATGCAGAGAGCGAATCTGATCGGCATAGAATTCACAATAAAAAATGTTGTTAATTCCAATCTTTAACTTGCCCATTGAGTCGCACTATGGAAATTGAAAGTCTTTCATGACTGTGAAGATCTAAAAGCGTGCATAGCTTTCAGCTTTAAGATTCTGTGCGCGAGCATACACTGCAAAATACATCGTCAACATACAAAAAACATAGTTTATTATGGCAAATTATCAACAAAACCAAACTTATACGCGGATAACTCTTTCAACTGACAGTTAACTAGATTAATTTGAAGAACTAAACGGCAAATGAGGAAGATTTAAGGCAACTTAAGTGAGGGACTTAGGCAATCTAAAAATAGCCCATCATATTCCGTTGTATTGCTAATCTGTAGATGATCAAAAAAACGTGACAAGTCGAGACACACGGCCTTCTTGCATTCTCCTTTTAAAAGACATCACCATATGTCCGTCAAAGCACAAGCGGCTCTTGCGCTAGGAGGATGCGAAAGGGATGTTTGATGTTGGAGAAAGCGCACTTTTAATTCATCGAAATCTGACTATGAGAACCAAATATGTAGAAACAGACATTTCAAACATCTACACAAACACCTGCAACATTCTAACAGTGTAAACAACGAATTAAAGTATTCATAGAAGTCGTAATTAAACTCTCTCTCTCTCTCTCTCTCTCTCTCTCTCTCTCTCTCTCTCTTTCACACACAAACACACACACACACACAAACACACACTGATAGCGTCATGCAAAGAACTAGTTTTGGCTACAAAGCATTCAAGACAAAAATCGCTTATCCTGATTTGATTTTGATTTGCAATTCATTCATTATGCAAAACAAAATCTGTCATGCCGTTCAAGTTCACAGGCAAAATCTGTCAGAACTATGAATATCCAAAAGCGCTCATAACAATAAACTTTATGACTCTGCGCATGCACCTAAATCATGTACTAAATCACAGACATTCATCCGATGTGTTCATAACATTCAGCAAGTTGATTTAGTAACGTCTACCATGGGCTATCTCGTCTACATACACAAAATGTTGGTTTTGTTGGCTCTGCTCAACAGCCTACTTTTCAACGTTGGAATGGCAGCCGATAGCCGCTTCTCGCTGGGAGCCTACTTCAAGAATGTTGCTGATCTGGATAATCAAGGCATTACTGTTGCAAACCTCATACAAGAAAATGTCAACCAACTGGCAAATGGTGGAAATAAGATTCAAAACAAGAAAGCTGGAGTGACGCAAGGGATAGAAGGAAAATGCTCCACCTTCTGTCATGACAAATTAATGCTGCCAAAGTTCGAGAACTTAATTGGTAAGAAAATGATGGCTTATAAAGAATGGACTGTACCATACAGTTTCGTCATTTCTCTAGGTCATCTTATCCAAAGAAACTGCTACAGTCATTGTCTAACAATGATTTACAGCAACTCATTCCGTTACTAAAAATGCAATGCTCACATTATTTTCCACATTATGAGCTCCTAAAATTGCTCTCCATTACATTTAGCAACAAAAACGTTTCTAATTCAAAAATGATACCGGGTGAGTCAATAATACGCCCAGCGTTTGAAAAATTCCTGCTCCTTTAATATCAAAGCAATGACATTAAAAATTGTCTCGTTTTGTTGCCGATATGTTCCATCAGGTTCAGTCATTTTCCCGGTTTAATTGGTCATTCCTTCCAGTTAAAATATGACATTTTCTGCGAAACCTTTTTCGAAACCTGCAAATATGAATGAAAACAGCAAGCAAGGTTTCCCTTTGTTCTCCTTCTTAACAATAATGACTTTTGGACATGTTCATGTATTTTGTCCTCATGGGAGAATGGAATCCCCTTGAATAAGTTATTCACATAAGAAGAGGGGGGGACCTTTCAACTCGCCAAGAGAAAAGCACGTGCTCAAGTGTGCTGAAAGTCATCGCTGTGAAGCGAACACATTAGGGAAACTTGCGTGTAATTTTAGCATATTTTTTTAAGGTTACCAAAGGGATGTTTCTTCAGAAATTCGCTTACAAAATCTGAATGGAGTGAATGGAGATTTCATCGTGTATTCCTGTTAGATTATTTTCCTTTATGTGTGTTAGTATGTGTAGCATGTGTATTGGTATTAGTATTAGCATCTATGTTAAGTAGTATTTATGTCAGTATGTTATTAGTGAGTAGTGTAACAACGTAGTGTGATGTTAAGTGTAATAGTTTCAGGGTTGCAATGTATTGCCATGTTCCTTGCACTATCGTCTTGTAATGTGATTTGTTCGTCAGTTAGTATATTGTAAATTTTAGATGAATATATAGAAAAAAATGGAGTGACCGATCTTAGTGTGGAAAAATTCTAAAAATCATTCTTTTCCTGACTCGTTGGGTGGAAGATAGTTTTCGTGGCTTACGGTACCGCAAGACCCTTTTATATGATTCTATGCTGCGGTATGACTTCCAGATTATGCGGCAGGATTCGCAGTCAATTATCAAAACGGTAAAGTTTGCAGCTCTGCCACTTTCAGCTTATATTGGCGTTGCCTAGACGCACCTTGCCGGGCTGAAATTTTGCCCCTTTCGTCTCGAAGGTAAAACTCTTCATGTATCCTATTGTCCTTATTGTTCTCGCTGTTCTATCTGTAGTATCTTGATTGATTATTGACGTCAGTTGCTATTGTGTAATAAATTAGCATAGAATTCTATAAGTAGGTAGGTTATCATATTTAACGTGGCTAGCCTGCGAAAGTCTGAGAGACTTATTTCCAGCAGGGGCCACGGATGTTTTACCATCAGTCCGCCGCAGCTACCCGCCACAGCTACCAGATTTCCCTCACATGGCTCTGGTCGACCCGGGCTAGTGTTACGGACAGCGACCAAACTGTCCAGCGTGGGATTTGAACCTACGGCCGTTCTGACCTTTGGCTTACGAGTCAGACGCCTTAACCACTCGGCCACACGCTCACTATATCGGCATCGAGAAGACGGGAAGGGAAAACAACGGCATTTTTCATGCCGTTTTCAAGTTCTATCGGCATCGTGTAGACTGGAGCATATTATCCAAGGCGACATAAAATCCTGCTGCTTTCAAGTTCTACCGGCATTGTGTAAACGGGCTATAAGTCCTCGATTAGAGGGAAACGGTAACCTGCTATCAGAGCCAAAATTTTATCGATAATGTTATAAATAAATGATTTAAGTACCAAATGTAGCGAAGATGTTAAAAAAACGAAGTTTCGAGGGTATACTCGTTATCAAGCCAAAACGTCGTGTATTTGAATATCTACGCTACATTGGCACTTAGATGATGAATTTATCACATCATCGTTTAATTACTATAGTATCACATGCAATGAATATATTCTTTATTGAATTACACCAACATTTTCTCCTTTATAGGAAGGTAGCTTGCCTGTTTTTCAAATTCTTTTTAAGGATGAAGTGTTAAAATCATTGTCAAATTTGCCATTGTTGAAAACTTAGCACAAGAATGATATACGATTGTCTAGATATTTCGATGCAAGATTTTCAATGTAGTCCTCGGAAAATACAGCCTGGCATAGGAACACACCTCATATGAAGAAACGTTTCTCACTAGACATATAAAGAAATCTTCCAGCCTCGTTTAATGATATCTTCTTGCACATACGAAACAACGAAGACTGCTTTAGATTTTGAGTTTCTCACCCGCTGAATAAAACAAACATTTATCCTTCTTGGTGGGGCAGGCAATAAAACGCATGTGGCTGGTATTCAAACCTGAAATGTCTATCTATCATTCAAAGGCTAACCCAAAGAAGAAATTCTGTTGGGTACAATCACTCATTTCTAAGACCAACAAATAAGAAAGAGTAAGGGGTTCGAGTGAGAAACTCGAACCCCGTAAGGGGTTCAAGTGGGAAACTAGAAATTGACATTCCATTTTTGTCCACGATAGGCATTGAAATCTAAACTCAATGCAGTCGTCAGCTTCAGGGCTTCGTCCGCACGTATCCGAATAATTTTCAAAAGACATCTTTTTGTCAGTATACAAAATATCCGTGTCCATAATAGCGTTTTCGATAACATCCCTGTCCACACGAAGACGCTGCTCCATACAAACTCGGCTGTTCCAACTTCGATAAAAGAAACAGACAATCATAATGCCCATGCATGATCCCAAAAGACCTGTGCGCATGCTCTGATACGTCGTAAGTCGATGGTGTGATTTCAGCGTTTTCGAGCAGCTCCATTCGACCCGTCCATACGACAACATAAAAATGGCGTTTTCAAAGAGATCCACTCGTGAGAGCGTTTTCGAAACGCCGCGCTTTTGGTGACAGACGATCGTTCATAAAACGAGAGACAGTGACGATCGTTTACAAATCCTTAAATGGTCTTGCACCAACATTTCTCTCAAACATCTTTTCAAAGAGAATCTCTGAAGTTGAGAAACTCTGAGACTGACTTACGCATTCCTTTTTAAAACCATTCATGGGCAGAAATTATTCTCATATCGTGCTGTACAACTGTGGAACAGCCTTGAACGTGAGGTTAAGCAAGCACCTTCTTTATTACTTTAGGCACTTTACAGCTTGAACGTGGGTGGCAGGATGCAGTCTGATTGGACTGGCGTCAATCGTTCTTTGCCTGCCAAGAGGCGCTGTAATGAAGTGCCGTGTTTCGGGGTGAGCATGGGGCCCGATTTGCTCTGATCCGGTCTAATTGTGTCCTGCCACTCATGGTATGCTAATTATGTTTTGATTTTAATTTTACTTTAGCTTTGCAATTTAAATATATATTTTCGTTTGCAGATTATTTTACTTGTAAATTATGGATTTTAATTTTTTCCAGGCCCCCTGAAAAGCGGCCTTTGCCGACGAGGTTACCGTGAATAAAAAATGAAAAATGCAATGAAATGAAAAAGAGCACGCCGTCTACGAGTGGATGGTAACACATGATATATAACATATAACATATAAAGAATATAAATAAAATGAATAAATAAATAAAAATAAATAAGATATAGCATATAATGAATGTGCGTTTTTAAAAAACATCCAGATACGTGTGGACGGGCCTTAGAAATAGCATTTAACATGAAACAGAAACAGAAACAGAAACAGAAACAGAAACAGAACAGAAACATGGGGGTTAATTGGAGTATCCTGCACATTAAGGCAATCCATAATGTTTTCCATTGATCATAACTTGATCTGATGAGTCCGTATGCCCAGTGTCAGATGAACCAGTACCACACAACGACTTTGCAATCACGATTTTCTCTTTTCAAGTCCCACAGAACATTGCACTTAATAAACCGACAACTCAATCTAGCACGCAGACTTGGAAGGAAATCAGTTTCGTCTCATCGTTTGCAAACGATGGCAACACCAACGGAGATTTTCGAGTCTGTGCCAGAACTAAGAAAGTGGAAGCTCCTCGTTGGTGGCTAGTGGACCTCAAAAATGCAGCACTTGTTCTGGCTGTAACAGTCAAGAGCGGGTCAACTTGGGGTGAAGACAAAATAAACCCCTTTGACATTCGAGTTGGCCATAACAATGCCAAAGGCATTTTTCAGAATCCTTTCTGTGCTCGAAATGTAACGCTGCCAATTAGACAGACGAAAATATTCTTATGTCCAGCTGCAATGTATGGACAGTATGTTAGCATACACATAGACAGAGAAGAGCCATTGCAGCTTTGTGAAGTAGAAGTGTATGGAATCGAGTAAAATCCCACACAGAAGAACATACCACGTGAGTTATTAAAAAGAATCACTGTTGGTGAGGCCACGGCTCCCTGGATGTCAAAATGATGATATCAGAAAACACATCTTTCAATGGTACACCGTCTAAAATCCATTTTAAATTTACCTGATTGAAATCGGTAACTTCGTTCTGAGATTATGAAGGATTTTCTCGAAAAATCCTCTTCAAGAAACCTTCAAAATGCGTTCAAAATCACGAATGAATTTCCCTGAATATTTATGTCATAGCTACGCGGGCATTGCTCCAATGATTTCTGCAAGCTTTAGCACGCGCTATCCTCGTAGAAAGATGAGCAAGTCTCCCCCCCCCCCCTCTTTGTTAAGAAGGAAAACCAACAACATTTTGCTCCTAGTTTTAACAGGGCATTGGAAGGGATTTTGTGAAGAAAATCTCCAAAAGCCACAGGAAGGAAAGGCTGATTGAAGCGGGGTAGATTACTGAGGTTATTTGAACATATTATCAATAAAACAAGACATTTCTAAATATCATTACTGTGACATTCAGGGACCAAAGTCCTTTACAACTGGGATTCCTTCCTTGACTCACTCGGTACAATACGTATTAGGGAAACGCGGATAACTCCGCATAGGCACCAAATACTTAAACAGATAACATAAATCGTTGAAGAGTCCGGCACTTTGCTGCTATTCTTTTTGTAGTATTTTCGCTATCTTCATTCGTTTCAGAATTGCAGCGTCTACCACTTTCGCGGTTGCAACGTCATCAAAACTGCTAAGTCATAAATCAGAACAGCTTAAGATCTTTGCTTGTTACCATACAGGATGCCCCAAAAATTGTGGCCCGTTTTTTGTGGCTACTGGGGGGGAGCGATAGATTCAAAAATCTCGGTTTTTACAGAGTTTCCTAGGTCAACATTCAAGTTGGAGTTCGAGATCATGTTTGAGTCAATCTGACATGTGGTTGCTGATTTATGGCAGAAAAAAGGCAAAATTCGTGGTTGGCAAAGGCTAAAACAGCGCTTCTTTTGTTTTCCAGCTATGTCAAAATAAAGTAAGTTTTCAAAGATAGGGTTCCGGCATCGTATCAAAATTTCCCCTAAATTCTTTAAAAGGTAGAAAGTGCTCTCTTATGAAAAGACAACACTGCTGACCTTTTAAAAAATTAGCAAAAGTGTAATACGACGTTAGAACCCTTTCCTTGAAAAATCACTTGATTTTGACATTGGTGGAGAACAACAGAAGTGCTGTCTTTGAAACAACCACTTGTTTTGCCTTTTCTCCGCCATAAATCAGCAACCACATGTCAGATTGACTCATGCAAATTTTCAAATTTTCAAAGTTGAAGCATGACCTATGAAGCTGCATAAAAGTCGAAATGGTTGAACATACAGCTCCTCCACAGCACCCACACAAACGGGGCACAAATTCTGGGTCACCTTGTATTACAGACATTCTTAAACTGGGGCTTTATAGGAGATTATAAGGTGTTTTCTCTATCACCGTAGTACTTTCAATGATATTAATACAGTAAAAACCGCACATAAGAACCTAAGATTTTGAACTCAGCCTGTTTAGGTTCTTATGCTATGAGTTACATCTCGCAATCAGGGTGTAGGTTCTTAACACAGAGTCCAAAACAAATGCCAGAAAGCAAAGGATATTTTAAGGTTTAACATTGAAACATAAATGGCAAAATTGCCAGCAACGCAAAGCTCTACATAAAAAATATCTAGTTCGTTAGTCCTTGGGGTTGAATTTTCTCATCTCCTGATCCATCCACAGTCATCAGACAACCAGTTTTTCAAAAAGCTTGGTAAAAAATTCCTTGTCTTCCCTTTTGTCCTGCCATTCTTTTCCAGTCCATTTAGTCATCACCACTCTTCTCATCCTAGCTGAATTTATTTCCCAAAGAATGAAAGAATGAAATTTTATACCCTTTATTAAGAACCTGGCTAAAATATCAGGCTGAAATGGTTCTTATTTATTGGGTACAAAATATACAATCTCAGGCTGTAGGTTCTTAATAAATGAAGGTTCTTATGTGTGGGTTTTTACTGTATTTCAAGATTTTCTTGAAATGAAAAGAATGCCACTGAAATCCTGAAAACAATTAAGATATAAAAACAATTTGCAGAGAGAATAACTGGAGGGTGATAAAGTTTCAGTCCATCCTCACAAATAAAGAATCTCTCCATCGACTTTGGCTATATGTACAAGCCCCCCCCCCCGGTGGGTGCAATGCAATGGTAAAGGTACACGACGCTCGTCCGAACTAAATCATGGAAACCCTTTTCTCTGACTTTCTAGTTATGGTTCTGAGAGTCTGCGAATTTGCACTTGCATTGTCATTCATTTTACTGATATGTTTTATTGGAAAACAGTAGAAGCCATAAAAGTTAGGGTATCAAATTGTTTTCAAGCCAGTTGAAATCCACTATTTGTCAGTGTCTCAACTCCAACAGCATTTAACAGTTTTTTGAGATATTTTCTTGAGTAAAATGCCCCTTATTTTTGAGATTCTAGGTCCTAGGATTTTGTTTCAAATATACCCCTTTCTCAGCGAAATTATAGATGAGCGTGGTGTAATTTGCCTGTGTTCCAGACCACTTGAAAAGAAAGGTAAGTGGTCTTTGTAACTGAACGCAAACTCGTGCTCAAAAATTTTCTTCAGAATCCGAAGAAAAATTAGGATATGTGACGAATGATTCGCATGATCGCTATTTGTTTTGTTATGAAAAGAAAGCCCACCTCATGCGAATAGCTACAGGAAATTTGAATTACGATACAAAGTAGTAGGAGATTTGAATGCCTGTTAATCTCATTGCCTTTTTACGACTGTAGAGAGTAATAAGGATCAGCCCTCAAATGCTTAAAACACACAGATTCACAAAGACATCCGTTGTGTTGAGATCAGATGTGTAAGAGCTTGCCTTTACTTATATTGTAGTTCAATTCATCGCGTGAACACGGATTTGCGCTCAGTTACACACACCACTTACCTTTCGTTTCAAGTGGTCTGGAACACTGGCTAGGTATCATATTTTCATTAACGTTGAGCCCATCGCGAAGGTCCCCAAAAGAAGTATACAGATTTGGATGCATCCAGCGATATGAATTTCAGTTTAATTTATGTCTGATAATTTTCAAAACTTTTCACGATAGTTAGCTTGAAAATAGATACCCGTTTATGGGTAGTGGTGTTTCTGAAGTATAAATTCTCATCTTGAAAGCTCAAATTTGCGTCCATTTCCAAATCAGAGCTTCAAGTATAGTTGAACCGCATTTCAGAAACTGCTGCTCGGTATGGGGTTGTTGTGGAGAAACCCTGCTTGATAAGCTGCAAAAGCTGCAAAACCGTGCCGCCGCAAGAATCGTTACCAACAGCTCTTATGATGCATCATCTCTTCCTTTGATTAGAAGCCTAGGTTTGTTAACCATAAAAGAATTGATCGAATTTGAAACTGCAACTACAGTTTACAAGTCTCTCCATGGATTAGCTCCTGAATATATGCGGCAAATGTTTACAAAATTGTCTGAAAACACCTCACGGTCTCTCCGGAATACCAATACAGATCTCCGAATACCTTGCTTTGCAACCTCTTACGGGCAACGCAGTTTCTCATATCGAGGTGTCACCGTGTGGAATAAACTAAGCAATGAAATAAAAAATGTCTCTTCACTGACTACTTTCAAAAATTTGCTGAAACAATTTTTGAAAAATCAAAGGGAGTGAAAGTTCCTGTACAGCATCAAATTTTTTCTTTCTTAACCAGAATATATTGCATATCAATTTTTCGCTTAGTTTGTTTTGAATTGCATGTAAATTAGCTTAGGTTGTTTTAGACAGGGCACATTGTAAATCAGTTTTCTTTTCTTAATTACTGAATGTATTACCCTGTATAAATAAATCAAAATCAAATCAAAATCAAATCAGTCTAGTGTTGACAAAAAATTTATTTCTTTTCTATACCGGGTGAGTCAATATAACCTCTACGCTTTTGTCAGGCCATAGAATAAAAAGTATGCAACCGATATTCAAAAATGCTATGTTAATCTATCAGTCAAAGGCTAACTTAGATGAGAAAAAATCAAAATGCTTGTAGGGGGTTTGTATGGGAATCGAGAATTCCACATTCCATTCTGGTCCATGATTTATTGATGTTGAAGTCTACATTGTCAGTATCAGAAATAGAGTTTTAGCGTTAACAGTGATTAAAATAAGGACCAGAATAGAATTTGCAATCCATGTTCCCAAAACATGCTCCTTACCTTGATTGCCCAAATTTCTGAGCCTAAATGATGCGTGATTTTACCAAACAAAGTTTTCTCATCTAAATTAGCCTTTGAATGATACATTAACATTTCAGTTTTGAATATTGGCCTCATACTTTTTATTTCATAGTTCCTGCCTAGTTGTCAAGCTGTTTTATTCTTTGTCTCCCTCTCTCGCCTTACCGGAATGTTTTTCTGCATCTCTGTTCATGTGATGTGAAGGCGGAACGCAATAAAACTTACCTAAGCACATTAAGTTACATCGACTACCATGAAAACAGATTGATCATTGGCGCATGCACATAGGCGTCTGTTTTATCTTGGCAAAGCACGCTCTCCTACCTGCTTGTGTTTTCAAGGAGAAATCAATCCCGGCTAGATGGGATATCCCTCCATGCCACAACGGAATGAAGACATCTTGGCAAGACGGGAACGGCATGAACTTCCAATGTAAATGCAAATTAAACATTAAATGTATTGCTACGGGCACCCGGCAGCCTGAGTGCTCCGGCTAGGTGGAATTTCGCAGACCCTAACTGAGGTAATGCAAAAATACACATACCGTCGATCTCTTGGATGATTTCCACAGAACGTGACGTTTTTCAGCGAGAAGAAATGTGTTGGAGTTTGCTGACTTTCTCGTTGATCCTTTAAGAGTGGAAAATATCAATCCCCAGCAAAATGGTTAAAGGGTATGGGCAATGGTAAATAAGTCTCTCGACACAAGGAAAAGACTAGCACACAGTATTGTTTCACTGGCAATCCTGTGATATGAATGGAACATTTTTTACTTTTGCTCATCATAAATGCAAGACTGTGCAAGATCCCATGACAACCTACAATTATAAAGCAAAAACCCGCGTATAAGAAGCTACAATTTTGCAAGACAGCCTGATTAGGTTCTTATATATGGAGTACTTAGTGGGAAATTAGGCCCTTCATGTTCTTAAATTTTGTCTTACTTCATTCATTCAGGAATTTCTTTGTTCAGACGGAAACTTCAAGCCGATTATTTACTTCATAACGTTTTATTCACAACAGCACTTTGTCGAAGAACGAGAAATTTTTCAGATGAAAATCTGTCAAAGCATCTTTGGGGTACTTTGCGACATGCACATATGGCAGTATCAGTCTGTATAGGTTCAATGACAAAGCAACTGGAGTTTTGATCTAATTCAATGATCTCTACGAATAAGAACAAGCATAGGTTTCAAATCTTTAAAAAGCTGGGTGTAAAATTCAATGACCTATTTCTTTGAACTGAATGGTTTCAAAGAAACTTGACCTATTTTACAGTAAATTTGCTGTTGGACTTTTCTGAAATCCTCAATATTTTCAGAATAACAGTGTTTTCCTTCTTTCTTAAGAATTCAAGAAAATTTTCGAAAAAAACTTACACAAGTATCGTAATTTCTAAACCTCGTGACGAAAGATCAAATAATTTCCAAGAAAACCATAGTTTATGGATGCCTACAATATGGTATCAAGCAAAACTCTTTCACTCTTCTGGTTTGTGAATTAGAAATTTGATGACGTCACATCATAAACTGAGCTGAAATATAAAATAGGCTTTAATCTCGACAAATATTCAAGATTTTGGAAAAGCCCAACGGTAGAATCATGGAAGAATGGCTAAAGTTTCTTTCAAGTCATTCAGGTTAAAGAAATTGGTCATTGAATTTTACACCCGCCTTTTTCGTAGATTTAAAGATTTGGAACCTATGCTATAAGAACATATTTCAAATTTCAGGCTGAATGGGTTCTTATATATAGGAATCTAATTTCAGAATTTCAGCAGCCTGTAGGTTCCTAATCACTAGGTTTTTATGTGCGGGTTTTCACTGTATCTTTTAATGTTTGGGAGAGATAAAATGTACTTTTGTACTGTTCTGTTCTGCAGACATTCTATGAAATCTGATGGCATGTGTTTGGCCCAGTTTGAGGTATTGCAACCAAATACTTTCCGTGCATTTACCTATTCCAATAAATAAATGACAAAAGAATTCTTCAGTCCCTCTACCATTCAATAAATTCATTGTATTCGAATCCATGCAGTAACCTAGGCACTATAATTTTCAAATTTCCGAATTCGAAAACGACGCATTCGCTAGAAACTATTTTCAGACAATGTGTACTTCTTTTATCAAGTAGAAAACAAGATTCGATTGAACAATTCTTCGTGGCAAATGGTGAGAAATCAAGTCTCGAACCTTGGTGACAAAAGTGATTTAGTCAAGTCACTTTTTCATTTCAGTTTTAGTTCTTCATTGGGAAATACATCTAAACACGTGTAATAACACGATATAAATAATTTCACTTAGAATAAACAATTGCTATACATACATTAGAGAAAAGATAAACTAAGGATACAATGAATGAATTAACAAAGGGAAGTATTACAAGACAAGAGATGTACAGGGTGTCCCAAAAAATTGTGCCCCATTTGTTTTGCTGCTATGGAAATAAATTCAAACATCTCGGTTTTTACACAGTAGCTTGAGTCAGGCTTCAACTTAGAGCTTGAGACCTTGTTTGAGCCAATCTGACAGATGGTTACCGATTTATTGTAGAAAAAGGGCCAAATAAGTGGCTGCTTCAAAAACAGCACTCCTATTGTTCTCCAACAATGTCAAAATCAAGCATGTTTTCAAAGAAAGGGTTCTAAAGTTGTATCAAATTTTTTGCTACTTTTAAAGGGTTGGCAATTCTTTCCGTTCATCAGAGAGCACTTCATACCTTTTAAAAAGTGTGGTTGATATTTTCATAAGAAGCCAGAGTCCTGCCTTAGCAAACATGTTTTATTTTAATAGTGCAAGAGAACCATGGAAGTGCTGTTCTTGAAGCAACCACTTATTTTGCCTTTTCTCTACCATAAATCCGCAACCAAGTGTCACATTGACTCAGACAATGTGCAAAACTCTAAGTTGAAGCCTGACCAATGCAACTGTGTAAACACCGACAAATCGAATCTACTGTTTCTCCACAGTAGCCACACAAACAGAGAGAAATTATTTTGGGAGACCCTACGCTTAAGCCTGGTTTTCATTAAATCGTAATTCATCGCCGATCATTGTCTTAGAGTATCGCCGATCATCGCCGATGCTGTAAGACAATGATCAGCGATGAATTACGATTTAATGAAAACCAGGCTTTATGGCTCCTTGTCAAAGGAGAAGCTCTCCAGCCGACAGCATAATGGAGAGAGAGCTCCCCCCCCCCCCCCCCAACTAAAAAATGGCTGAAACAAAATATTTTTGCTACTAAACACAAAAGGAATGGCATCCAAGAAACAACGTAGCATGCACCAAGAAAGAATAACAGAACAATTTTCCTCCGCACACTTACTGATCAAAGAAAATATCCGTTGGCAAGGAATTCCTTTATTTCTACTTTGAAGATATTTAAAGAAACTGATATCATCATAAAAGTTGGGACACAATCCCATGGTCTCGCAGTAAAAGGTCACAGGCGAAAACAGAGCGACTAAGGTAAGGAGTCTACCTCAGGCCCGCGCATTAACCATGCCAGTATGGTGAGTCACATACCTTTTGCTTCTCTTTCTCTTTGTCCCTCCCCTTGTTTTTTCTGGGTGCTTTTGGTGATGACTTGAGAACACCTTGTTTCTCATCAAAATCACAAACTCGAATACCTCTTGATGAAACTTGTAGTGTGCAGGCAGGAGGAGTGTTTGATGACAGCATTGCTCGCTGATTTACAATCTACGATAAATTTATCTCCAGTTAATTTGACTCTAGAAACAGAAAAACACTGAGAAACCCAATCTGATAGCGTAGGTGTGGTGTCTTGAGAAATCGGGATTCTAAGCGGGCAGTAATGACTGCAGTGATTGTTTTCGTATTTATTCTCTCGGCTGGGGTTTCTGTTGTTTATCATCACTGCAAGACCTCGCTTGACATCGAATGATAAATGGGCTTCACTATTCATCATTAAAAATTGTTGATACTAGTGTTTTATAAGAAACTAGGATCAGGCAATAGCTGATTTAACATGAAATTTTTTCAATTTTAGTACTAAAAGTTTCTTGATTGGTTTCTTATTTTATGAATACAGAATTATCAATGTGGTAACTAACACTGCCGCAGATATGTTTCTTGACATTTAAGACATCATATAGGGATAAACAGTTTTCTGTGATGTTGAAAACACAAATGATCAGTTAAAATTGCTCAAGAACAAGGGTTCAACAATATGCATACTATAATATGCACGCTTTTGAATTTCATAAGCTTCTTAATGCTTTTCAGACATAGTTCTAGAGTTTCTTTAAAATTTTGGTCATCTTAGTACTAAATTCTTATCAACCAGTTTCTTACAAAAAAGGTGTATTCAATCCACCTTTTCACGATAGGAGGTGCGAAAACGGAAGTCTTGTGTTGTTTGCGATTTCGTATTTCTGAGACCAAAATCTCCTTCTGCGTACAAAGTTTAGTATTGACGCTAATTTTAACATTCACATCTGTCTTCATTTGGAAACTATGGCGATATAAAGAATGAGAAATCATAATGCCTTTGACTGTGAAATTGAAGTTTGGAAGATTTGTTTCTATGTTAAAATTTGTAAGCAGAACAAGATCTTCCCTGAAAAATCCAAATTCTCAAATAACAATAGATTTCCATTTCGCACCTCTTATCAAAGTGGATTGTAGATGTATAACTTTAGTTGCATTTTCTCCATGCAAAGGCTATGAATTATATTGAAGAAAAAAGAAATTGGAAAGCCTTATCCGGAGCAGGGCTGTCAAGAATCAACTTGGACCCATGAGGGATTCAAATACCCCTTTGAAGACTAATTACTCTAAACTAATTATTCTAAAAAATTAAATAAACATTCTGTGTAAGAAGTATACAAAAAATTCTATTCATGAATCAAGGACATCGTTTTATGCTAGAAATGCCTTGTTCACACCAGGTCGCTGCAGTCGCTGGAGATGGAAGATGGAACGAACGACTGAAAAGGCCAAAAACAACCCTACAACAACAACGACTGACTCGCTGAGATGGAACCAGTTTCTATGAAATAGAGATATCAAAACGACGGTTTAGTTTGCAGAATTTTTACTGTCATCAAAGTCGATGGTTCTTGCAAACACTCTTTTAAAGTAGATAAATTGTCATAAAATGGACTGCTGACATAGAGTCAGTAATTTACTTGCCATTGAAATATAAATTCAACGAGATTCTCTCTTAGCTGGATGTGGAATGCGCACATGGCAGCTTTTCAAAACAGAAACGTCAAATTACCAGCTAAATGCTAACTTAGATACCACAATTTCGATTGCTAAAATCTCTCATCATTTAGACGCAGAAATTAGGAAAATGCTGGCAAGGGGCTGTATGGAACGAGAATATCACACACGTACAAACCTCTTACCAATATATTCCTAATTTCTGAACCTAAAAGATGAGAGATTTTACCAAAGAAAATTTTCACATCAAGGTTAGTCTTTAAAAGATGCAGGAGCATTTAGTTTTTAATATCGACAACCTACTTCTTATCAACCTATTCAACTTATTCAGCCTATGTTGATATCGACAATCAAACGTAGACCTCTGCAATAATCAACAACTTGGAATGTTACTTTCAAGAAATTCTATCCGAGACAGATACCACAATGATTCACTAAATAATTCACTTTTTGAAAGACCAATGTAAGTACAGGTCAACAAGAAATGCCACTTGAGCACTTACCTTGGAAATAGCATAGCACAATATCTCATCTCCTTTGTAATCAGCAACTTCGACTGATCCCAGAAACCTTAAAATCACAAAGTAAAAAGAGACTAGAAACATGGTTGTTATCATGTCTAAAGCTACTGGATAAATACCAGGTGTCCCAAAACAGTACCAGGTGTTTCAGAAATTGTTTCCCCGGTTGAAAAGTTCCGGAAAAGTATCCATCCTCTTGCTTTGAGTGCTTTCAACGGCAGTCCATCGGTAAGGTGTCAACTTGGATCCATAGAATCCTTGCAAATTTTTTTGGCTCAATAAAAGCCCTCTAAATGTGGATTTTCCGAAAACCTTTAGGTCGAGAAACCCATGAAAAGATAATATCTGGCGATAAAGATATGTTCCATTCCTTCCGCATTTTACGTTATGGTGTGAAGAGCATACAAACGCTTGTCAATTTTGGAGACTAGCATTCAAACTTGGCAATATGCAAACTACAGACCACAGGGCGTTTTCTTAGGAAGTGCATTCTTTCTTCAAATAACTGCAAAGATCGTACTTTTTATGGAAAAAACAGATAGATATTACCTTCCTTGGTTCCTTTTATGGAATTCAAGCCCCGTACTGCTGAAATTTGTTGGAAATGCTTGATTTCTGTGGATTTCGACCTGCAGATTTAGATGCTTTATTGATCAACTGTTTCGGGCTCTTTCCTGACTTTGCAAGTATTCTATCTTTCAGGAAAATATTGGCAGAACATCAACTCACCCAGATACCGAAATGAGACAATACTCAGATCAAATAGGGCATTGTATACTATGTTCCTGTTTAAATTTTTATCAAAAAACGTGTACTTTACTGAACCAACACCTCAAATCGGTAAAATCTTTTCCAGCCAACCGGTATGCATATTTTGCTGGGTCAAGAGATGAGAATTTAGCTTCAATCAATTGCTAATCGCTCTCAAATTGATTCTCGATGGTTAACTTGAACATGGATACCTCATTTGTTGATAATGGTCCTTTTAGAGCTGAAACATTGATCTTGAAGACTTAAGTTTGCTTCAATGTTACAAAGAGCCTGGTCCTTTTGGCAATCAAAGAATCTGTTGACACGTTGACACTGACATACCATTCTCTCTCTCTGCCTGTAAAAAAGATAATCTATGACAGTTTCAAGATTCTGCAACATGACCAAGATACAAAGAACATCCTCACTTCACCCTCTCGCGGCCTTTTGACGTAATACCAATCTCCGCGAATTCCTGGTTAATCCCGTTTGACAAAGGAAGGAAAGGCTCCGGGTACATCTGCTCGTGGATGTTTAAACTGCCGTACTTGTCACCACATCAACCAAGACACCATCATAGCCACAAGCCTCTCAACGTTCACGGCTCATCAGAGCTTCATAAGCACATCCACTTGCCTAGTATACTGCATTAAATGTACGAGATGCGGAAAATTACACATTGGAGAAACTTGGCGCTAGATCAACAATTGCTTTGGGGAGCATTTGGGGAATCTTGAACACAAAATCCACGAACACGGAAAACGTACTGATGATGCAGGCAGCAATGTGTCGAGACATTTTGACCTTCCTGACCACTCAAATATGGACATGTCTGTGCTTGGTTTAACGATGGCGCCCATTTGCAATAAACAGAGAAAAACATTAGGGAAACGTTCAATTTTTAAGCATACACTTTCCCCAATGGACTCAACAAACAGTTTTCTTAGTCAAAGGCATTTTACATAACCTTCATCGTTTCCTCCTTTGTAACTTCCTCGATCTAATCCCTTTTCTGCAGCGTCAGATTCTATTAGAAGTTCTATCATCCTTCATCTTTCGACTTTTCGATGTCTGCCGCTCAACGGTCCTGTGCGTTCTATGTCTCATCACTTTTACTTCAAATTCTATTAATAGCACTGGTGATATATTGGCTGTACATTCAGAATTTTCCTAAGGCCAAGATGCAACAACTCTTGTTTGGAAGTGACAACAAATGTGAACGTCAACATCAACATTTTAAGAATCAAAACATGAACATCATCGAAAAAGGTCGCCCTATTAACAGTAACTATTATGGAGCATCTTGAAATTGAATAGCTATTGATATAATACTAAATTCTCATCGCTATACTCAACCAAATCCGTATACATTACTCTCGGACACCCGGTACTTCTATTTTGATTTTGACCAAACACGCCAATCAATCATTTATCATTGCATTATTCCCAGTGACTTTGAAAAGTTTATTTATACCATAGTGGCAAGTAAAGAAACACGGTTAGCCTATGCAGGGTATCCTAAAATGATTATGCCCCGTTTGTGTGGCTTCTGTGGAGGAGCTGTAGATTCAATTATCTATAGTTGTACTGGTTTTACACAGTTAAATAGATAAGGTTTCAAATTAGAGTTTGAGACCTTGCTTGAGTCAATCTGACAGATGGTTGCTGATTTATGGCAGAGACATGGCAAAATAAGTGGTTCCTTCAAACCCAGCAATTCTGTTGTTTTCCAGCAATGTCAAAATTAATCAAGTTTTCAAAGAAAGGACTCCGGCATCGGACCAAAATGTTCACCAACTTTTTTAACAGAAAGAAAGTGCTCTATTATGAATAGAAAACGATGCCAACCCTTTAAAATAATTAATAAATTAGCAAAAAATTAAATACGACGCCAGAACCATTTCTTTGAAAACTTACTTAATTTTGACATTGCTGAAGGACTCCGGCATCGGATCAAAATGTTCACCAACTCTTTTAACAGAAAGAAAGTGCTCTATTATGTATGGAAAACGATGCCAAACCTTTAACATAATTAATAAATTAACAAAAAATTAAATACGACGCCAGAACCATTTCTTTGAAAACTTACTTAATTCTGACATTGCTGAAGGACTCCGGCATCGGATCAAAATGTTCACCAACTCTTTTAACAGAAAGAAAGTGCTCTATTATGTATGGAAAACGATGCCAAACCTTTAACATAATTAATAAATTAACAAAAAATTAAATACGACGCCAGAAGCATTTCTTTGAAAACTTACTTAATTCTGACATTGCTGAAGGACTCCGGCATCGGATCAAAATGTTCATCAACTTTTTTGACAGAAAGAAAGTGCTCTATTATGAATAGAAAAGGATGCCAACCCTTTAAAATAATTAATAAATTAGCAAAAAATTAGATACAACGCCAGAACCATTTCTTTGAAAACTTACTTAATTTTGACATTGCTGAAGAACAATAAAAGTGCTGTTTTTGAAGCAACCACTTGTTTTGCCTTTTCTCTGCCATAAATCAGCAACCACTTGTCAGATTGACTCAAACAAGACCTCAAACCCTAAGTTGAAGCCTGAACTATATAACTGTGCAAAACCGAAATAATTGAATGTAAGACTCCTCTACAACAGCAACATAAATGGGGAACAATTTTTTGGGGACAACCTTTATTCTTCTCCATACGACACGTAGAACATTATGACATTTATGACAGATGGCTAGCAGCCATTCACTCCTTCTTGCTACAGTCAACGACTACTTATAACAAAAAGCATTTGCTTCCAAGTAGGAAGAGTAGAGAACTCTCTGTTTTGATATGTTTCCTAACATTCCCCGCAAAAGGTGAGTATTGGTATAAATGATGGTATAAATGACAGTTTAAAACATAACACAACGACGAACAAATGGTGTTTCATCCACCATTGCTGGGATAAAGTACCAGTGGATCCAAAAATCCTTCACAAGCTACCCAGTGCCGAAAAAGAGAATAAGCATTTGAAGAGCCCTTGCGAGGGAGCCTTGGTTGCGAAAATTTTAATTTACATTTTGTGGTATAGATGAGATCTCAACTTAGATTGTGCGACCTCGCATTTTCATATCAGATTTGCATTCGCAGAGTAAGTCACCAAACAAGCAAAATTTCCGAGGCAGCCTAATACAGATGGTTATTGCATTCTGCTACTTCTATGGTATATGCCTAATTTGAAGAGATTTTTAGTCCCCTCAAAAATTAACATTTCTTCTCTTAAAATTTCTTGACCAATTACACTACTATATCTATTAGAAAAAATCTTAAGAAAAGGTGCATTTACACTTTAACAGTTCACACCACAACTTTATAAGATTGAAGGAACAGGGACGGTGTCAAGTTAGGTATTCTAGGACTGAAGGATCTCTCTCCGCCAAGTTTCATTACAGTAGTGATTGTTGTGATGAGTAAATTTCATTTTCGTTCCCAACAAACTTCAAAGTTAATGTATTGTGAAGCTGCCCCAAAAGCTTTTTTAAACTGCACATAGTAACTGCATAAATCAATAGCCATCTGCTGTAGGCTGCCTCAGAAATTTTACCTGTTTACGTGAATTACTCTGTGAAGTCAAATCCGATTTAGACACGCAAGGTCGCAAAATGTAAGCCGAAATCTGATCTATATGATAAACTGTAAATAAAAATTATTGAATCAAAGACTTCTTCTTTCTTACGAACTGTTCAAACGCTTATACTTTTTTGGAACACCCGGCAGATCAAACTAGCTCCCTGAAATTGATAGCTATTGACATGTGCTTTGCCTCACCAAACGCGAAAGGCTTGGCGATCTTTTGAGGTGCTGCGTGGTCATTTTAAGCCGTTTTGCTGTCCGAAAAACCGGCCTGAAAGACACTTATCGCTGATTTCTACTCTTTACTTCCATTTCGTGCTCCTACGCGCCTTTGGGTTCGGCTTGTTACATCATCCAAACATGGACAGGAAATGGAAAGAATAGTCCGAGAAGTGAATAAACAATTGTACTTTGGAAACTGACTTTTCTGGAACGTAGCTATAGCTTGAAGGACAAGTCCGGGGTTGGTATGATTGATAATGAAATATAAGATATTACATCATATTGTTCCCGCTATTTTTCACCTTCTCCACAGAGGCCGCAGGAAGTTGTATAACCCCACCCCCCCCCCCCAATGATAAAGAGGCCTTTCTTTGAGCCTCCTTTGCGATTGCGAGGCCATGACGTAATGCTGTCTCCTTTTGATTTGTTCGCGCACCTCACTTCCGATCTCTCTCTTAAAGCATTACGTCATAGCTGCGCAATCACAAAGGAGGGTCAGAGGAAGGCCTCTTTATCATGGGGGGTGGGGCTATACAACTTCCTGGGGCCCCTGTGCCTTCTCCTTGTGAAAATACGTCTTCAATTAACCGATCTTAGCGAAATTGGCGCATTATCTTTTAAACGGAAACGAGGATTTCCTATTGTTTTCTCGCACATTTCTCGTTTTTAGCCTCTTCTGCGTATGCACTTGAAAGAAAAATGAGGAAAAAAAGAAAAAATGTGGTCTAACTTTCAAAAGAGTCTTTGAAACTGGCAGCCGCTGAAATGCTCATAGTGTCAGCAGATGATAAGTTTCCTTTGTAGCATTAAAGACCCTCTGCTAACCAATAGGCTTGCGCCCAGTCTTCGTTATGGGCAGAAGATGGCACGGACAAACAACAGCAAACAACAGGAGATGGCATGTGCGAGGTATGGGAGGTTTATCCGTTGCTTAGGCCCCTTTTGAAATTGGAGAAAGAAAAACATAAAAATTTGGACTCTACACCTTTGTCTTTGATTAAGACCCATTGTAAAACGTGATCCTTTGGCAGCAAGGCAAAGAGAATTTAGGACAGAAATGACTTTCTGATAATACGCAAATCGAATTTGACGCCACAAAGGATCATGGTTAGCAGTGACTCTTTAATCATACCAACCCCGGGCTCGTCATTAAACTGACTAAGCAACATCTCAAAAGCTAGCGAAGTCTTTCAGCTACATGCTGATACTTTGTTCATTACATTTGGCATGATCTGCCTTGCCTTGTTAAGCTCTATCTTTGAGCCACCCCGCTATTTGAAAAAAACTAAATAATGAGTACCTCAGAAAGAACTGCTGGTCCTCTGCATTCATCCCAGCAGCTACAAAGAGACATGACCAAGAGTCAAATGACAAGCAATGAAATGAAATTAAAAAATTGCTAAACTCAAAGACAGCCTTGCTTCATGATTAACAAATTTCGTAAACCCTGAAAAATAACGGCCTATGTTAGGTAAATTTTTGAAATGCACAAACGCTAACTGCATGCATGCTACACAATATTTCAGTAAAAACAAATAAATAAAGTATAAAAATTGTGCCTCAGATGATCAAATAACGATGATGAAGTCATGAGAAGAATAGAGATAGCACGAGGCACTTCCAGGAGTATTTCAAACCTATTAACTTCCAGAGATCTGTCAATATGCGATGCAGAATTCAATTCAATTCAATTCAATTTTATTCGTAAAATACAAGTTGTTACAATGTACGATAAATCTGTGAAAAAAGGTATATACTTGCATTCTACGCGACCCAAGTAAAGCATTGCTTATCTAGCTTGGGCCGCTAAATAAACTTCGCAAAAGAAAAGAAAATGAGGATAACAAATAAGATGATCAGAATAAAAATTAAAATAAGTACAGTCGTATACTGTCATATGATGAGAATATGAGGTTATCTAGATTTACGAGTAAGGAGATGGATTATATGATTATTAGTAATGGATTTGCACTCTTTTAGTTAATATTTGTCAATGAAGATTTTCTTTAATTTCTTAGCGAAGGTATGAGGGTTGGAGATATCTTTAATTTGAGAGGGAAGTTCATTCCACAGGCGTGCACCTTTATTTCGCATCATTTTATCACCCCATGTTTTGTTTACTCGAAAAATTTTATTCTCTTTACTTTGACGTGTTAGATATGCATGACTACCTTCATTTTTTTCAAAGTAGCCTTCAAAGACTGAGGGTAGTTTCCCTTTATTGTAATGCACATTGTGCATAAATTTTAAGATTTTAAATTCATACAAATCAATAAGTTTCAGGATGTTACATTCCTTGTGAATTGCATTTGTCGAATATTTACGATCTTTAAATTGAAGTATCCTAAGAATCCTGTTTTGCAAGACTTGCAGATCTTTCAGCTTATTTTGCGACGCTATGCCAAAGGCTTCAAAGGCATATGATATCTTTGAAAGGACTAATGAGTCATATAGTGACATTAGACACGGTTTTGGTACGTAGTACCTCAGTTTTGAAAACATGCTAGTATATTTGATTATTTCACTTTTAACTTTATGGACATGGTTCTCCCAAGTAAGATTATTGTCTAGCTTAATGCCTAGATATTTAATGTCGTCAGACTGCTTTATTTCTTCACCCATTTTTACAATGTAAGAATCATTGACTGATTGTCTTTTTGACGGATGGAAGAAGCAATAACTTGTCTTACTAGTGTTGACCATCAACTTATTAGCTCTGAGCCAACTGTCAAGCTTTTCTAGCTCTATATTTGTGTTGTTAATCATTGCAGTAAGGTTATTTCCAAAACTGAATAAGTTCGTATCATCAGCGAACAGCCTTGGCTCTAAGGAAGTTGCGCTTGGCATATCATTTACATATAAAGTAAAGAGGATTGGACCTAGAACAGATCCTTGTGGCACTCTTTTGCAGATGTGACTGAGGGAGGAATTTTTCCCGTTTAAGGAAGTATATTGCATTCTGTTTGCTAGGTAGCTAGAGAACCAGTCTAGTATCTTACCTCTGAATCCGTAGTGTTGGAGTTTGTGGAGCAGAATTGAGTGGTCTATTGTATCAAAGGCCTTAGATAGGTCGAGGAAAATGCCTATGCAAGAATTATTGGTGTCTAGATTAGAATAGATTTTTTCAAGAAGCTCTAAGAGAGCATGTGTAGTTGAGTGTCCCTCTCGGAAGCCGAATTGAAGCTTGTAGAGAATTTTGTGCTTTTTGAGGAAAGAGGTGACTCTCTTAGCAAGTAGTCTTTCCAAGATTTTTTCGAAACAAGAGAGCAACGAAATTGGTCTGTAGTTGTCGGTTATATGTTTGTCACCAGACTTGAAAATAGGAATAACTTAAGCCACCTTCCATACGTCTGGCATTTTTCCAGTTGAGAAAGAAACATTGTAGATGTGTTTGAGAGGTTTTGCTAGATGACTACACGATAACTTTATAATGACAGGCTTTATTTCGTCATGACCGGGAGACTTTCTAACATTCAGGCTTTGGATTTCTGTTTCAATTTCCTTTTCATCTACATGAGTAAGGAAAAAGGTATTTTCTATCGGATTTTTCATGAAGTCAATGAAACTGGTATTTGGAGGTTTAATTTTGCCTGCAGTTTTCTGACCAATGTTACAAAAGTGTTTGTTCAGGGCTTCAGCAATACCAGCATCATTTTCGAATACTGATCCCTCATAGAAGATTCTCTTGATTCCATTATCATTTTTGCATCGTTTTGGATTCAAGAAACTTCCAAGCACGGACCACATTTTTGTTATCCTGGTAGACCTTTTGTTAAATAGTTCCTTGAAATAGGTATTCTTTGACGAGCGAATGCAAGAAAGTAGAATGTTTCGATAACATGAGTATTTTTTCTTATTTTCAATGGTTCTGTTCTTCATATAGTGACTAAAAAGATTATGTTTCTTAGAGATACATCTTTTTAAAATGGTCTAGATCTGATATGACAGACATGATTAGAGCGTTTGGGGTGTGCGTTTGGCGCACAAGACAGAGGATTTCATGGCAAAGCCACACTAAAATAGACATCACTAAAAGAATACAAGACTAAAGAAACATCGTCAATTTAAAAATTTCAAGGAAACGAATGCTGCCACATAAGAAGGAACAATTTTCATCGTGACACACTGAAAGGTCTAATACCATAAAAACGACCCAGATGAGGACGAAGAGCTATGTAGGTGGGTAGCATCGGGGATTGGGATGGAAAGAAAGGACCATGGACTGCTTTTAAGGACAGTCGAGGTTGGAAAGATATGGAAACAATTAATAACAGCCTACCTACAACGAGTAGATGGAGCATGAGGAGACGAATTGTGCTTCAAACAGAGCTTTCTGTGTACATAAAAAATCCTGCTCAAAGCACAATTATTTGTATTTGTCTGGCACGTGCCCTTTCTGAAATAAACAGTAAATACCTTGACCGGCTCCTGAGAGTATATCCGCAGCATATCTGCTTGGAAAGATTCCACATTTGCCAGAGACAAGATTGGTTCCCTCGAACCACAGATCTTCTCCTGATTTAGAAACATGCAATGGATCCCCTTCATCGAGCATTAATTCATCTTTATGTCTTGGAATGAATTTATACAATGCTACATGAGTTTGTTGTAATTCTTGTCCATTACTTTCTGGTGCTGGACCTCCAGTACCATTTGTCATTGACTTTAGTCCATAATTTCCAAAAAATTTTCCATTCCTTGTCAGTGATGATGTCTTGTTTTCTACTCCATTTTCCAGGGGTGTTTTCCCATTAGTTAATGCATCATCTTTATCATTACTTGAGGATTTCTCTTTTGTTTCTGCTTGTAAGGTTTCTTCGCCTTCAATATCTAAATAAAACTTGGAACGAGTTTTTGATTGGTGTCGTCTCGGTAAACTGTTATATTTTATTCCACCCAAAATCCCCCTTGACTTGGCAGCTTCAATTGGATCAGAGCTTTTTCTGTTTAAGGTTAAACCGCCCTCTTGAATTTTTGACACTCTATGGCCCTTATCACTTGAATCAGAATTCTTTCTTGAAAGAGAGGATTCTTGGGATTTAATTCCATTTTCTGGGGTTTTTCTTAAATTCTCTCCACTTTTTCTTAAATTTTCTCCAGTTCGTTTCAAAGTTTCCCCACTCCTTCTCGAGCTCTCTGGTGTCTTTCTTACACTTTCTGATTTACTTTTAAAGTTTTCGGGTGTTTTCCTAGAATTTTCTGGTGGTGTTCTAGACTTTTCCAATTGGCTTGACCTCTCTGGGGTTGACCTTCTGGAATGGTCTGGGGTTGCAATCTTCGACGTAACCTCATTACTATTCCCAGGCGTCCTTGGCCTAATAGATGATGCAACAGGTGCACTAGGTAATTTCCGTCTCGCTCTTGGGCTGCTCTTTTCGGCACCGTCTCTCTTCTGAACTTCACGATGAAGTCTTGAGCTCTGCTCAGCTTCTGGTGTTTTTGCGAAATTCCTTCTTGGAATTCCAGTTGAGTTAATTTGCTCCTGATGCTTGACATTTCCTTTCAAGCTTGATTCATTGTTATTCATTTCTTCAATCCTCAAATCATTTGCATTCACCCCTGGCTCAGTCCTAACTGCACGCTTTGCACCGTAAAATCTATCTGTTTGAACTTTCTCTGCAACTTTCATCTTCTGCTGCTCTTGCCTTGGCCTAACAAAGGCACTGCCAGCAGACTGTTCAAGAGGCATCACTTGCCCAGTTCAGGTCAATGGTTTTTAGAATACTAAAACAGAATAACAAGAATCTGTGTCACAGAATGGGAGCGAATCTTTGCAGAACTTACAAATCAAATATGTAAAATATTGTTGTCCCATGCTTTCAAATGAATTAATTGAATGGAGCCTCAAGTCGCTTACCATAACTCCAGAACGGCATTTTTGATATCACGTTATTCTTGGGATTACAGTGCTTTCATTTTCACGAGAATCGTTTACACTACGTAAGCCTAACATCAAGTGAAAGCCTAACATCACATAAATTCTGTAATGACCAATAAAAGAAATGCTCTTTTTGTGACAATCTTCAAGATGAAAGCAATGAAAAGTCTGAAGATTTTACGGTTTACAATGCAGCGTTTCATGATGAAATCACAACCTCACTCCTCGCAGAAACATCAGAAACATTTGCCGTTCCTTCAGAAAAGGGAAACTGTTTCCCCGACTGTTTCAAGATGTCAAAACATGAGAAAAGGGGAACTGTTTCAAAATTTGTGTCTTTGGGTCCCACTTCTGTGTTGTGCTAAATGACTTTACAACCTAAGTTCCCCTTTTCCCCCGCTTTCTATTCCGCTATTCAAAATATGAGCAAACAACTACGATATGAAAACAGTAAATCTCCGCATATAAAAACCTCCTTGGTTGAAGGCAAGGAACTAGGTTCTCATTTCACGGATTCCTTGATCGATTTCAAGGTATAAAGGTTCGTAAAGCCTTAAAGGCTCCAATCTTTCTCCTTTCTGTACGTTCATATCACAGGATCATGAAAAGAGCCCCCAGCCACAGATTTTACCACCTTTACAGGTATTTGTTTTGGCAATTAACTGTATATCTAATTTAAACGGAGAGAAAGTGAGGAGGTTCAAATCTTAACAGCTAATCAAAAATTGGCTTCCTTGCCTGAGATTTATGTTAGTTTATCAAATTGAAACAGGATTTTATTAGAAGGTACATAATTCTGGAAATACAGCCTGCAGGATCCTATCTTTGTTGGTTCTTATTTTGGGGGATTTATTGTAAGCAAGGACAGCAGGTGAATTTTTTCATGTATCTACTTGATCAATTCTATACCAAGTTGCTGATTTTACAAATGCTATTAGCAAGCTTTTTTTATTTTCTTGGTGACCTGTCTACAAATAAGGTCATCTGGTGGCTATGTGATACAACCAGGAACGCCGGAGAGGGGGGTGCCCCTCCTGCCCTTTTCTTAGAGGGGCAGGGGGGCAAGAGTGCCCTTTTAATGGAACAATAAATTTCTTTAACAACGTTTAATTCAATATTTTTTAAAGCAGTGAATTTAACCCTTAAGTTCAACAATCAGGCGCGCAACTAGGAATTTTACGGGGCAGGGGTCCAAATCAGAGCAAAGGCATACTATCACTTCAAAGCAGTGATGTCATCTGGGAGGTCTATGTATGTATGTGTGTATAATTTAGCCAAAGATTAATATTAACATAAAAATAGGTTTATCAAAATAAAGTCGTCTAATTACAAGCGAATGCAATTAAGTAAAAAAAGTAGCTAAAAATAATGTAAAAACACCCCTGGTTAAAATGGCAGGGATAGCATTAAAAGGTTTGTGACCTTGTTTCCATAATGGTCCCTCCAGAGGTGTCAATAAAAGTAACGTTTTCATGGAAGGAACGAAAATCTTGAGGAAGTTAAAATGTCACTAATTTGTACCTTTTATGAATTTGAATGTTAAGATACTGAATCGAGTGTAAGAGCCAGAAAATTTTCTTACATCACACTCTCGAAATCGTCGGAGAATGGTCATTGTAAGAGGTGATTAAAACTTGAAGAGATTGTAAAAACCAGCCAAGGAGAGACAAGTAAGATTGGAAAGGTGGTTCCTGCACACACTTATCATCAAAAACATGCGCTCTGAACCAACTTGTAACGGTTGGGCCAATATTTATACCGGTTGAGAAAAGAAAAGCGATGTCCATTGGAAGGTCACTGCTCCCTGAATAACAGGAGCCAGAAGGTGATATTTCTGGCGGAAAGATCTTTCAATTCCAGTTAATATCCGTACACTCGAATGCCTTTGATTTTCATGATAAAATGTGTTGGAAAGATCCGAATTTTGCTGCTAAAAGTACAGCAATGTCCGGATTTTTCAATTTTACAGACAATTTACCCCTACGTAGCCCCTATGGAAGAGTGAGTTAGCCAGAAACATGAAGATCTAGATATTTCCTAATTTTCGTCACTACCCCAGGATTTTTGCATCTCAGGAGCTGCATGCCCCTAGATTTTCGGGAATTTTCGCATGCCTCCGGATTTTCTTTTCCATGGAAATATTAACTGGAACCATACTAGACATGTTCAAGTCCTCCAAGAATTTACCTGCATACAGTCGGCTACATTCTGAAATCGTGAGGGACTTCTAAAGAAAACTCCTTTAAAATGTTCAAGGAACCTTAAAAATCGGCCTTAAATGAAGACCAAATTTTCCGATAATTTTTGCTTCATAGTTACGACTTCAATAAGTATTGGCCATAGGGATAACATGTGCTTCAGCATGTAAAGACATTGCTTGTGTGGTAGAAAATTTTCTCGCGATTTTCTTAAGCCTGTTTTGAAAGTTTCTTGAAGGGACTTTTTGAGGAATTTTCGGAACAAAGTTGCGAGTTTCAGTCAGGTAAAATGTCAACTATTAAAGGAAATATCTGGCAATATCATTGCCTTGACATCCAGGGAGCATGGTCTTTCAGACGGAGATTGTTTCTTACTCGCCCAGTAATAACAGTTTCTTGTAGCAGCTTCCCTTTAAAAGTGAGTCGTGTCTTTTAGCGTAAGTAGAAATTTTCAGCCGTAATTAATCCTCAATGTGCTGATAATTTCGGAACCAAAAGTGCAATTCAAGAACAGAGAATTCTCAAACAAACCTCAAGATCTTTGCAATTCAAGAAAGCATTCAACAAATTTTGGTAGTTGATCGCCAAGAAACCAAGAAAACACTGATAAACATTGCTTCAATTTCACAAAACTTTCCCCTGAAAAGGGCACTTTTGCCCTTTTGGAAAAAAGGGCAGGGGTCTGGACCCCCAGGACCCCCCTAGTTGCGTGCCTGACAATCGTTGCAACTTGCCTTGGTCATACCCGAATATGCAAGAGAGAACATCATTTACATGTTAGACTATTATTGATAGCATTTTAAGCTAATGAAAAGGGTGTGGTCCCAGAAACCTTTCCAGAGGAAGAACCCGGATCCACCCAGTTTTAAGTTTGCTTCCCTTGTCATCAGTCTGGAGTGCCCTTGCATTCCCCTTCAACCCCCTTGCCCTACCATTGCTCTGGCATCCCTGGATACAACAACAGACAATGTAGTTTCAAAAATTTTGTTGCCAATTCAATTTTAGTACAAGTGCCCCACCCCCCTCCCCCACATTCCAAATAGAGTTAAACATAAACACCATTTCCACCATTTCTTGCCTGCGGTTCGTACTTTGAAGAAATTAGATAAATTTTTAAAGCTCCAGTTTGCCTCCATCTCAGAGCAAAGGTATTGGTATTAATTGGCATAAGGGATTTTTTGAGCATCAAAATAAAGATTATAGCATTTACGTAAAACTTTGAAAATAGCTGCACAATGGGTGACTTCTGCCAAACAGGATATAATATTGTTCAAAGTTTATCACTGGCTGCTTTATGCTCACTTTGAGCTTCAAGAATTCATTTAGGGGCAAAACACCAAAGGTCTCCTTGGAAGGTGTACACAAATTTAAGCTCTCAAGATTAATAATTCTGCCCTCAAAGCACTATACCAACAAACACCTCATCTACATTTTTGACTTTCACTATCTAGGAATACTTTGAAAGACTAGCCATGGGTAAAAGCAAGAGTTACATCACTGCATTAAACCTAATACTGTAAGCCTGTACAGACACTTTCTGGACACGCTTGGTCATTTAGCAGCTTAACATAGAAAAAAAGTACAATGCAAACTTTATAATCTGTTTGAAATGAGCAGGCTCTTTGTCAAACAAACAGACACACACAGTAAACTGGCTCAACGCAAATTGAAACAAGTTTTGAACAAATTGGAAACTTCCCCTGTCGTCTCTTGAAAATGAATAGTCTAACAACAAATTTTGTCCATTGTCTAGCTTTCAAGAAAAAAGTTCATGGCAAATAAAATCTTCTGCTAAAAAATAAGGAAAGTGTTTGAGCAACCTTTCTCCAACAACATAGATTTGATATAACAAATAAAAAATACTTGGATCTTTCATTGAGTGGGAGGTGTTACCAATGAAAATAAAACTGGCATTAGGGCTTCCAAACAAATTCTTTGTAGAGTTTGTACTGTAACTGCAGCTCAAGAGAATTCCTTTCACAGGGGAAAGTTTAAAATTTTTATGGCCTGTTACATGTTGATTTCTTAAATTGGCGCTCTGATGTTGATATTGATTGATGGCACTGGATGGTGCCTGGATTGGCATATCCCTGCCTGAAATCTAAACAGATGGTGTTCATGAGGGTGAGGTCGAGAAGGGGGAATGTCCTGTTGCATTTAGTAAGTATCTACAGTCCTTCACAAACTTCTTTGTCACAAACTACAGGGATGTTTATTTTTCAATGAAAATCACACCACTTAAGCTGTAATGCTGTGTAAAGCCCCCCACCCCAAGCCAATACTACTGAATTTGACACTTGCTGCCAGACTGATTACATATCATTTTGTCACATTGAATTAGATGATATCTGTGGCTTCAAACTGAGGCTCGTGACTAACTGTCTGCTGTGCTTATTGTGCTTAGGCACAACCAATCAGACTACTTTTTCTAAATATGGTAAGCACATATGCACATATACCTCAAAATTGACATTTCTGAGCAAATGAATGGTCAACGTGATGTTTGAAGTAATGTTAGAAGAATTTCTTTTAGATGTTCTATTGAAAGTTCAAAAGGATAGAAGACATTTGATACCTCAGCTTTTAGAAAGACTTTCTCTGTATTTTGATACTGTTTGAGTCTTTAGGTGAGTGAGAATGAAACATCAGATTAAAATACATGGAATCAAATCATCAGTCTACCTTGCTACATGACATTTTCTAAGTAAGACACATCATCAGCAGTAACTTGGGGGTATAGAGGGTGTTTTGCCTGCACACCTTCCCAATTTGTGACAGGGTTTTGATGAGGATGGTGGCTAAATGGTTAAAGCAGCTACAACAACAAGTTCACTTTCTAGAGCTTTAAATACCTATTGTCAACTGGCATGCCTTGGGTGGACAAACGATACCACAGTCTAATTCTAGACTGTCAACTGAAAACAAATGCTTTCAAACTTTTGACTTATGAAGTCCCATGCAAGTACAGTGTCACAAAGTCTTTGAGATCAGTTGCCATGATCAAGCAAATGCAAACAAAAGCCCCAATTAAATCCTTTCCCTAAAATGATCTAAAACCATTTGCTGTGAAAAATTGCTTTCAAATGTTGCAGAAAAATTAGCTTCAAAAATAGAACTTCCTTAATATTCAACAGAATGATAAATAGAAGCATGATAAAGAAGGTGTTGTGGTGCAGTGGTGTTATTCTCTGACCTGGAAGCCAGAACAAGCAGGCGGAGTGGGTTTGAGACACGGTAGGGCATCACCACTTGAGCGTCATGACAAAGACTCAATCAGCGCTTAGCTATTTCTGCGATCCCAGCGCTTGGCACTAAGAACTGCAACTTAACCTTCACCATCACCATAAATAAACATCAGATAGTAGAATGGGTTGATTGTGTGAATCGTGAGCTCCTCTTCAAAATCTTAGGTAAGCTTGGATGTCCATCAAAATTTGTTAGTATCATCAAAAGTCTTTACTCCGACGTGCATGCTAGATTGATTATAGATGGAGAACTATCGAAGCCAATTAAATACAACAGTGGCGTAAAACAAGGTTGTAAGCTTTCTCCTACCCTTTTTGGATACTATGCAGCTGCTCTTCTCCTGCTAGCATTCAGAAATACCAATAACGTATACAGCATCAAGGTTCGCTTCAGGTGTGATGGTGATATCTTTGATCTTCGTAGATTAAAATCAAAAACGAAAACTCTCACCTTATTTATTAAAGAAGCCCAATATGCAGATGACATTGCTATCTTTTGTAACAGCGCAGAAGGTCTCCAACTTCTTCTGTCTGCTTACAATGCATTATCCACAAAAATGGGCTTAAGTATCAACATAAAGAAAACTGAAACTATGAGCATTGGCACTTGTGCGGAATTTAACATCGATGGAAAAATGCTAGCTAAAGTGGATCGCTTTAAATACCTAGGAAGCTATATCACCAGAGACTGTAAAATGGATGACGAGATTAAGGCACGTATCCAGGCTGCTTCATGTGCTGTTGGTAGGCTAAGGAACAGAGTGTTTGACTGTCGGGACCTTACAACGGAGACAAAACTTAAAGTGTACAATCAGTGTGTGATTCCGTTGTTAATGTATGGAAGTGAGACTTGGACACTTTACCGAAAACAAGTTAGACAGCTTAGAACTATCCAGCAACGTCACCTACGATTTATCTTGAAAATCAAATGGGACGACTTTGTCACAAGCGATGAAGTCCTGTGTCTCGCAAAGGCAGATGATATAGAACTTCTTCTTAACAAGAACAGATTGCGTTGGTTGGGTCATGTTGCTCATATGCCAGAGACAAGAGCAGTTAAGGCTCTTCTTTACGGTGAGCTTGCAGAAGGGAAGAGAAAAGTAGGACGACCTATGCTCAGATTCAAAGATACCATCAAAGATGTTCTCAAAAGAGGTGAAGTTCTTGATTCTTGGACAGAAAGTGTGGACAATCGACCTGAATGGCGCAAGTTGACCCATGAAGTGTGTAATGGAATAGATGAGAAGCGGAGAGCTAATAACGAACGGATGAGGGAGAAGCGACACCAAAGAAGATAGGCAAGATCCATGGTAGTCTTATCGAACTTTTTAGTTGTGTATTTTGGACTCAATTACTCGTCGTTGTTTTGTGTTATACTCGTATCGAGTCGAAGGCGTATATATATATGTGTATATATATATATATATATATATATATATATATATATATATATATATATATATATATATATATATATATATATATATATATATATATATATAGTAGAATGGGGCTTGTGTTCATCTTGGGTTGTGTTCGTATCATATACATCAAAGGCTTTGAATTCACATTTCATGGGAGCTCAACAGTCATTTGTTTTAAAGAGTTTGGTTATTTTAGATAGTCAAGGATTGCATTGTGTTATTACTGGTCCACCAAAAGCAGGCCGGTTGACAATGGGTCTTCAAAGCACAATATTTGATAAGCCGCCTTGTGTCTTGTAACAAAATACAAAGCAAAGCATGTCTTCTGCATACCATGCCGCCAACTCTCTGAACATAACTGAAGTGCGCCTTTCTGGAAATAAAGGGCTCTGCGTCCGACATGTCAGCGCACAGAGGACTTAGTTGCTATTGTTTATATTGTCTTGTCAATGCACTGTCCAGCGCACAAAAATTCAACTTTCCATACCAGCAAATTCATAGATATAGACTTGATGTAGAGAAATTGGATGGCAAAAATACTAGGATATACTTTAGCACACTATCTTCAATACAGGGTATGACAAACTTTAAAACACTACTGTTAGTATCATCTTTTCCTGTCGTCAGTCCTAATGCATATAGCCTCTCTCTACACATTAAGTTTCTTATTCTAGTTTTAAAGTAGTCTTATATCTTACAAAGACTTTTTTCACTTACTTAAATAGAGATAATCAATGACAACAAACATTGGTTCTGCTTTTATGCCCAGATCAGTGACGAATTGCCGGTGTAGTATGCAAAAGTGTCCCCTATGCGGAAGTGTACCTACCTGAAACGCATTGCGTTTCGTGACTCTGTTTTATGTGACCTCAACGCTATTGCGTTTCATGACTGTGAAGACAATCAACCAGGAACTGAAACGCATATGCGTTTCAGTCACCATGGAGCAAGAAGCCATCACTTTGGGTGGAGGGGAGGGGGATGGGGGCTCGATCCCCAGATCTGATGACACACAAGTCTCCAGTACAAATTAGAGGGGATGGTCTGGAGGTGTGATCTTAATAATCTGGGGGATGGAGTTACTATCAATCAAAAGTAAGTTCGGGCAAATGCTTCAAAATTCTACCATTATTTTTAGAAAATTGTTGATTAATCCTCTTCAAACTTCAGATTCATAAGCACTAAATACGGTTCCTGATAACGCTCGCAGGTGGGGGAAGATTCCTCAATATTCAATAAACGAAGGGTATATTGGCACTGGAGTAGGGTTCATTTTATTCGTTCATTTTAACTTATTTAGGCACGGTAGCCCCGTCAGTCCACGAGAACTGCTTTTCAGGGGGCCGTGATGCGTGTGGTGATGTAGTAAACCTTTTAAAATTATCCACGGGGCTGAAGCTTGAGGGGGCTCAGTCACTTCTTATAAATCAACCAGTTCTTGGATGCACGTTTTGATGTGGGATGGTGCATGGTGTGCTGAAATGGCTTGATTACTCCCACTCGCTACACACGTAATTATTTTCTTTAGAAACCAAGAATTTTGGCCTGTACTGAGAGCATTTTGTTTTGTGGCATTTTGTTGGCATTTTGTGACTTAGGCTTCAAATCTCTTTCAGGAGATCAAACAACACAGTTTGAAATACCAAGTCGTAAAATTTTTTACCGTACATTCGCGTACCCTTCGTAAAACAATAAGGGGACACTTTCGCATAGGCAGTTTTTGCTATGCGTTTGTGTACCCAGGCACTTTTGCATACGGAATTTTACTATGCATTTGTGTACCCTTACTAAAACAATAGGGGGACACTTACGCATAGTCAATTTTTGTTATGCGTTTGTGTACCCGGACACTTTTGCATACGAAATTTTACTATGCATTCGCGTACCCTTTGTAAAACAATAGGGGGACACTTTCGCATAGGTAGTTTCTTTTATGCGTTTGTGTACCCAGACACTTTTGCATACGGAATTTTACTATGCATTTGCGTACCCTTCCTAGAACAATAGGGGGACACTTTCGCATAGTCAATTTTTGTTATGCGTTTGTGTACCAGGACACTTTTGCATACGGAATTTTACTATGCATTTGTGTACCCTTCGTACAAAATAGGGGGACACTTTCGCATAGGCAGTTTTTGTTATGCGTTTGTGTACCAGGACACTTTTGCATACGGAATTTTACTATGCATTTGCGTACCCTTCGTAAAACAATAGGGGAACACTTTCGCATAGGCAGTTTTTGTTATGCGTTTGTGTACCAGGACACTTTTGCATACGGAATTTTACTATGCATTTGCGTACCCTTCGTAAAACAATAGGGGAACACTTTCGCATAGGCAGTTTTTGTTATGCGTTTGTGTACCAGGACACTTTTGCATACGGAATTTTACTATGCATTTGTGTACCCTTCGTAAAACAATAGGGGGACACTTTCGCATAGGCAGTTTCTGCTATGCGTTTGTGTACCCGGACACTTTTGCATAAGGGTACCGAAACGCATATTACACCGGCCTAACTAACTGCAGGAAACCAAAATAAAATTTTCTCCTCACCACACTAGCGAATGATATTGATCCAAGTATGCAAAGAATTCAAATAATTTTAATAACGCATCTGCTAAATATTGTTTCAATACTCAAAAGCATAGAACAAAAGGACAAACCTATTCTCCTCATCACCAAAACATGATTAGTCTCACAACTTTACTGTTACATTCATCTTTTGCGTAGAGTTTGATCGAGTAGGAGGGCCTAAAAGTTCCTGCTGATGGGTCGTGCGGTGGACAATATGGTGACGGTATCAGGCTTTCCCTGCTTGAAACTGTTCAAAGTGATCCATTAAACTGCTGCTGAATTCATCGCCCGTCTTTGAAATTCCCCTCACTTGCAAATTCATTATTTATTAGTTTCACATTCTCGTTCAATTTGAGGCAACTTGCACCTGCGTCTTTCGCATTCTTTCAAGCCATAATGCAATTCAATGCGATTTGCTGGATGATATGCTTTGCCTTGAGCAGTCGCCATGGGGATTGATGACGTCACTTTGTCATGACATTTTACACCTGTCTGACAGCTGACTGACAACATACAGCTAGATAGTGTCCACACACCTGGAGCACAGTCTAACTGACAACACACATCAATGATATGAACACAGGAATGTTTTACTGGAACAAAAAAAGGGTACCACATGCCCAAAATTTCGTCTTGCTAGTGTCTTGCAAGACCACTTGAGCAAGTCCGAAGGATTTTGCTTAAGGGCCTTTGCTTAAGGGGCGCTGTCTTTTAAGGGCCAGCAAAACAACATTCGAACGCTAATCCAGTAGGGTATATTCTTGAGCCTGCACGTCTCGTCTGCTACACACATGTCATAAGAGATTGTCCAAATAGTGCCATTCACCAAAGGACTAAATACAGTGAAGACTGGGGCCAGGGGCGCGCAAATACTGTAAAATATGTGACCCCATGTTTGTCCGAAGGCATTGGAAAAGATAACCGGTTCTTTCATAACACAGTACGACTTTCTTGCACAGAGCAACCAGTTTTTGGGACAAAGGTCAAGTTTTAAAATCAGTCATCATTTTCCATTAATTTCTAAAACATCAAGTTCTCTCACCTCCTGTCTAGTCAAGTCCCAAAGCTTACCTGCAAGTTGGTTCTACCTGTATCCACCAAATCTAAGCTCAAAAGACCAGTATTACAAATTTTCACATAAACGGTTCTACCGGTTTTACCTTTGTCCTCCAAATTTACAAAACAAGACCAGGAATTCCATCTTTCTACCAAAGCGGTTCTACCTTTTGTCCATCAAATCTAGCGACGAAAAAAACACTTTTGGGACAAACCACAAAAAATATCAACGAATTTTTTAGAACTTAGGGACAAATTCGGAATTGACCCTTCGAGACTAACATTTAAAGTTTTGGGACACTGCTATGTAGATATTACTACAACGTTAATGATGCCTGCACTATAATCTTTTCTTGATTCACTGCGAACGACATAGGATTTTAGGGAGCAAGGAAAACCGGTTTTGGGGTACTTATGCCATCATGGCTACGAGTACCACTGCATTCATATAAAAACCACTTGCTTTCGAAAAACGGTACTAGGCCGCAACTACCGGTTTTCGGGACAAACATCACCAGTGACAAATTGTCCATCAAATCGAAGAAAAAGAACAACGTAAATTTGTCATCAAAACCAGTTTTTGGGAGAAAGATGGTACAGAATGTTTTCATGAACTACTGGTTTTTGGACAAAGGTAGAACCATATCGTTCTTGCTAAGGCCTATTGCGTCCTAACTAATCCTCCTTGTTTCAATGTGAGTTTCAGTATTAATTTCATTCATTTTCACTTTTCAAGCAATCAAACTGGTGTACTGAACCGCGATATTTTCCCTATAAAAAGTACGTAGTGCATTATATTTTTCATAAGGACTTAGTTCTAAAATTTGAAGCAGCATTTGCAAAGTTTGAGCTCAGTTTTCACGGTAAAAGTTAAAGGTTGGGGTCGTAGTGGGCGACTGATAGCTGTTTCTAGCCTTTTTAGAACAGTTTTAGGGTCTTCGGCCGTCAAGGTGACAGTTCTAGGGTTCATTCTTTCTAAGTGGTCTCCTATGTCCAGCCTACTTCCTCATTAAATGATTTTGCCCTGGGTACCAAAGCCAAAGAATGAAATGATAAAAAGATAAAGAAGGAAAGAAAGCCTTTCCTTTTCCTTTCTTCCTTCTCTCTTTTCTTCGTCCCAATTTTCCTTTCATCCAGATTTTGAAGCTCTGGTACCCATGGTAATATAACTTTGAGTCTTCAAATTATTACAAAATTGAATGTGATGCTATAAAGAAATTGCTAAATACGATATATTTTTGGTGAAAATTTTACCAATTTTAACGTTTATCTGTGGATTAAAGGTATTGGAATTAATTTTCCGTCATTTGGTTCACAAATATGATAATGAGGCAATCGTCTGAGACACGAAATCAGACTGGAAAGCAGTTATGACGATTTTGGCGTAAGTTAAAGATAGCTTAGTGGTTATTCTGACATATCTTGACAATTTTAAGGTTTTAGATACCCCGCTACGACCCCCACGTTAAGGTTTCGTATTACAGCATAGTAAAAGTTCTGTCAAACACTCTGCAAAATTAGTAAGGCTTGCAAAACAGTCTAAAACATTTTCAATAGCTTTGTCATTGTGTGTTGTGTATGCGGTAGATATAACTTTGAACTGCAATATCGTATGTATCGTATAGCATAGTATTGTATTGCATTGCATTGTACTATCGGGTGAGTCAAAAAATACGCCCGACGTTTGAGAGGCTACTGCTCCCTGAGTATACATGCAGTGATATTTTGCAATGCCTGATTGAATAGCTAACATGTTCAATTATTTTTAGAAATTTTCCTGACTAAAATCGGTCACTGCCTTCAGATTCTATAGGCGATCTTCTAAAATGAGCCCCTTTGAGAAACCTTAAAAACATGCTAAAATTACAAGCAAAAGTTCCTAATGTGTTAACCTCACAGCGATGACTTTCAGCACGCTTTAGCACGTGCTTTCGTTTTGGCGGGTTGAAACGTCTTCCCCCTAGTGTGAATAACTCATTCTGGGGGATTCCATTCCCTCATGAGGACAAAATAAAAGTACACATTCAAGAGGCATTATTGTCAGAAAGGAGAAAAAAGGGAAATTTTGCTTGCTATTTTCGCTTGTTTTTGCAGGTTTTCGAAAGGGGCTTTCTACAGAAAATTGCATATTTCGACTGGAAGGAATGGCCGATTAAAACCGGGTAAATTACTGGACCTAATTTGACATATCGGGATAAAATAAGACAGTTTTCAATTTCATTGCTTCGATATTCAGGGACCAGGATTTTTCAAACGCCGGGCGTTTTTATTGACTCACCCGGTATATGGTATTGTTTTGTATTGTATTAAAGTATATTGTTTTGCACTGTATTGTACTGTCTTTTATTGTATTTATTTCATTCATATTGTTTCTGCATTATATCTTTTCCCTTCATCGTAAATTTGTCAAGCTGATTTCAGAGACAACCCAGTAACATGAAGCTGTTGCCACCTCCTTGGCAGTAGCTACGATGGAATAAGGTTGTCATATTTTTACTTGCATTTCAACTTTTAACTATGATGGAGAGGCCATTAATATTTTCTGTCAGTTCAGGTCATATGGTTGACACGAGGCTTGCCAATAAAGTCATTTGTTCATTCATTCATTCATTCATTCATTCATTCATTCATTCATTCATTCATTCATTCATTCATTCATTCATTCATTCACTGTTACATTCCTAAGTTCGTCATACTTGTTTTTACATGGTTAAAGTCATGCAAAATTGGCCAAAAGGAGCATTCAGGGTGAAGCTTTTTACATTCTTTCTTGCTTCCACAGCTTATCACACTTGCGATTCAATTACTGATTACGATCGTTACGATGAAATGACTCAAACTTAGTCATGAATTGTGACTGTTGATGTACCCGCATAAATCTCCATAAGTCGTAACTTACAAAACACAGTTTTTCATTTGCTTAAGATTAGAACAGATGTAGATAAGCAACACTGTTAACTTCCTTTGTCCACATATCTTACCGCCTCACCTTGTTCTATAATTTTGTAAATAATCTTAGCCCTGAGTATACAGGAGATCCAAGTTCCCCTTTTCGTCAGTCACAGGACCGTCTTCGTGACCAGGATGTCATTGGGAGATTAAAGGCAAAGACTGAAAAATTCAAGGCTAGCTGCTATCCAAACTGTTTATCCGTATGGAGTACTCTTGAACCTGAATTGAGGCTTGCACCTTCTGTTACTGTTTTCAAGAAAAAGCTTTTGTCAATAATCTGCCACCCCTCCCCCATGCAAAATCGATTTTTGGAATTCACGATCCAAAAGGATCTTCTATCTTACTCAACTTGGGGTTAGTCTCAGCAACTTAAATTTCCACAAATTCAAGCACAATTTTAGGGATACCGTAAATCCACTGTGCACGACAAGCGATGGGATTGAAGATACGGAGCACTGTATGTTGCTCTGCCCTGCCCTTCATTTGATGTTCAACTACAAGATTTTCCCACTGGAATTGTTGAGTTATTACGACCAGCTGTACAAATTGACGATCTCTCTAACCCGGGGGGGGGGGGGAGGTACTTAGTATATTTGGTCGACGGGAATGTGCCGTTTTTCAGGGTATCGTTTTCATCAATCTTTTCTAGAACAGGGTATCAAAGTAAGGACGTTTTTCTAGAGCAGGTTGTCAAAGAGGCACATTTTCCGTAGAGCAGGTTATTATTTCAGCAATGCTCGGTTTGATTTTTACGGTTTGTTAATTTGTCCGAATTTATTCAACTTTCTCGTGGACTTTGCGGCAATTTTCTAAGACCAATTAGAAACAGTTCGAACTCATTCGGCTCTGCTATGTATTGCTGCGCTGGAACCAGATATTCTTTGCAGATTTTTTCCGAGACAAGGTATCGTTTTCAGGGGAAAATTCTGGAGCAGGTTAAAATCATTTTGTGTTGGGCAGACCCCGTATAAAGAATTTCAAGTACCCCCCCCCCCAGCTCTCTAATGATACTTTGATCCAACCTTTGTTATATGGTGATCAAAGCCTTTCTAATGACTTGAAAGTATACTCGAAGTGACTTTACGTTTCATCCACGAAACTGGTCGATTTGATTGAGATCTTTGCAGCCTTAGTATTAAGCAACCACCAAGTCCCTTGAAGCAAATGTTTTTTCCTTTGTAAATTATTTTCACATAAGATGTCAAGCATTTTATCTACCACATCGAACGAGTTGCGAAATTGACATCATTCAAGTCATCACAACCCTGACCTGGCATCTGATGTGGAACTGAATCTAGTACATTGTCCATTAGCCTTTAATCGTTGTAGTGTAGTCGAAGTTAGTTGAACGTTGTGTGTCTCTTTATATTGGCCATGGGGTAGTCATTGTCTTTCGCTCCCTATGGTATCTTACCTGTAGTGTTCTACAGTAATTAGAAAGGCATAGTTGAATTTAAAATACATTGTAAATTTTCATATATGAATAACAAATTATCTTACCGATCTGAGAGTTATGTCTCTTAAAAACAGTTGCTTATGTCTTAGACTTAACCACAGGCGGTAGGAAATTCTGAGTTAAAAATAAGACCGATCTGTCGTGCAAAGAGCATTCTTAGTTTATTTCATTTCCAACATTTCAAGATATCAAGTAAGGCAACGTAAATTGTAACATCTCGATGTAGCAAACGTAGCTCTACTTCCATTGATTCAGAGTTTCCTACAGCCCGTGGTTGAACTAAAGTTTATAACTTACTTCAATAATCAGGAATAGAATTGTCTTTCCATGTGCAACTGGTTCGATAACTTTTGAAATGTATTGTATTGTATTGTAACTTTTTAGATTGAATGTATAAAAAACTTTTGAAATCACTATAACATTCTTTCATCACCTGGTGTATCGGCAAACGAAAACTTCCTTGTTTGCGCGCCGTATAATGCCGAATTTCAGTCAATACTGCAGTAAAATTGACAGGTTTTTGCATTTGCGATGAAGCAATCCATGAAACGTGTCAAGCAGGTTGTATTCATAATTTGTGATTTGATGACTTCATTGAGCAGCACTGTATCATCTCTGATTTTCACTGCCTTATGATGAATTTTGTGTGAATAAACAGAACAAGAAAGTAGCTTTAAATGACAGACTCATCGTAGTAAAACCAAGCACACAACATTAAACACTGTGCAACTCCGGTAAGAATGACGACCAAATTGACCTATATCCTGTATGAAACAGTTAAATCCCACACGGGAAACAACGAATTAACCTGAAAACCTGAAAGGAGTGAAAAGTAGCAGTCACAAAGAGCAACGCTGAATGACCAAAAACGCGTTTTGTCGCAAACTCGTCAGTTAGATTCGTTGAAGAACCAGTCATCGAGCTTAGTCAGTCATAGGCCTGGCCGTTATTGTCAAGTGGCTTTGGATTTTCTGTTCTCAATGGTTGAGTTATTCTTCGCACGACGGAACTGACTTCGCTGTTAACTTGACCGAATTTCAAAAGAAGTTTCCATTGAAAGTGACTCTGGGTATCACGCTACGAACTGATCAGTGTGTGACTAAGCGCGTGTTTCGTTATTCAGCGTTGCTCTTTACAGCAGTTCTCAACTTACTTTCTCTCCGTTCAATGTTTCAGGTTAATTCGTTGTTTGAAATTTTGCATTTTTGAGGCAAAAATCTTGCTCTTCGGTTTATTAAACAGCCAAATTTTCACATTGATATCTGTATGACAGAACAGAAACTGCGCTCGCGTGCGCAAAAACTAGTAACTTTGAGCTCCCTTTTCTCCTTGTAACAGATCCACAAATGAGGCAGAACTTAACATTGTTTCCTAGAGCCTTACATTCTTGATTTATCATTTCAAAAAGCTTACCTATTCAAGCACTTCCTCATCTCAGATGGGTCGATGACGTCATTTTACGCAGTTTCTGCTCTTTGAACGTGAAATCAAAGTTTGTTGTCCAAACTTTGACTTCACGGTCAAAACCCTCATAACTTTGAACACTTTGAATCGCCATAATTTTGAAATAAAAACAGATGTCAATGTAAAAATTTGGCCTTGTACTAAACTTTGTCCGCAGAACAAGATTTTGCCACAAAAATGGAAATCTTAATCAACAAAAGACATCTGCTTTCGCATCTCTTACCTTGAATAAGTGGATTTGGTTGTCATTCTTTTACAGGACTTAACAGTTTTCATTCCACAGATTACATTGTCCAATCTTGCGTTTGCGGGTGTTATAAGATGAGATCGCTATTACAGTAGAAACCCGCATATAAGAACCTAGGGTTTTCTTGGGCAGCCTGAATAGGTTCTTAATTAAATGGCTGTTATTCTAAATTCCCCCCTGCAAGGTTCATATATACAGTACGCACCTTGCAAACATTAATGCCGTTTTTCAGCACAAGAATTCAGAAGAATTCTTTTGGCTTCATGAGAACAGTTTTAGGTTAGAATTCTTGTTTAAAAATCATGCAGTCTTTTGTACCAGAATTCTGATCAGAATGTAAGAATTCTTCAAAGGTCTGAGGAATTCTGGACGCATGAAACCAATTATAGAAGAATCTCTGCTAGTTTTAGCCTCTAGGAGGTTCTTATTTAGGGGGTTTAAAAGATTAAATTTCATTCTCAAGGTTCTTATAAAAACAGGTTCTTTATGTGGGTTTCTACTGTAGCAGTTCTCTTGTTCTCCAGCAATGTGAAAATAAAGTAAGTTTTCAAAGAAAGGGTTCTTGCGTCGTAGTAAAACCTTTGCTAAGTCTTTTGAAAGGTAGAATGTGCTCTCTTATGTACAGACAACACTGCCAACCCTTTTGAAAGATTTCCGCAGAATCTCTAATAGTTTGGAAATAGGTAACTATTACTGCCCGGTATCATGAAGAAGTTAGCAATACAGTAGAAAGCGGCATAAAAGAAACTGCAAGGTTCTTAAAGAGGCTCTTATATACGGTATTCACCTTGCACATATTAATACTGATTTAGCACACAAAATCTGGAGACTCTTTGAGAATTCCTAGACCATTCTTCAGAACATATTTAGGTCAGAATTATTGTTAAAAATCTGACAGTCTGTTGTACCATTCGAGAATTCCGATCAGAATTTCAAGAATTCTGGAAAGTTTTGAGTGTGATCAAAAAATGATTGAACGTGTCATTGCTCATGCTCAGAGAGCAGTGGACTTCAAAATGTCCGACCTTCTTTGACTCGGCCGGTTGTAGAAACAAGATGGCTTTCTATAATGACCTCTGCGAAGTTGACAAATTCGATGTGATTTCCAGCAGGATTACCTTACCCGTATTTGAATGTAGCACAATATCATGGCAAAAATGGAGATTTTCCTAGCTTTGGCACGATTAATCAGTATTTTTCAATCCCTTGCATTCTTCAGCAGTCCCTTTCAATGCAGCGAATAGCTTTTTAAAAAGATACGAGAAGAGATGGAACAATGCAGTAACAGGTTTCAGAGAGAGAATTTCTTATTCTAGATATTTTCATCGGTGAAGTTATGCTTATGATGAAAAGCGACTTTTGCGATCATCTTTCTTCAAAAACCTCATTTCTCTGTAAGTACGACTGTAAAGGTAACTGATGTCCGATGTCCGATGTCCGATGTCCGATGTCCGATGTCCGATGTCCGATGAGCATGGATAACCAGTTTTCAAAAACTCTCCTCGCTAGAAATGCATTAATTTCTGGAAATGTACCGAGTTTCTATCAACTTGTGGTATTAACAATATTTTGGCAATTCAGCGTAATAAGCGCAATAGTTGCTTTTTATAAGTTTCAGAAGAAATTCATTATCTATATCACTGTAATCTAAAGATTTGATTGATTAAAGGTATATACCAATGACACTTAAAGCTGGATCTGCACAGGGCGGAAAAATGTCGAGACGCGAAAAGTAGAACGTATTCTTACTATTCACGGCTCGACATTCTTTCGCGGCGACAATTCAATTAGCCAATTAGATTACCGGAAATCTTTCAGCCTTGACAATTTTCCGCGTAGTGGAGATCCGGCTTAAGATTCACATTGGCTTTTTTTGCGATAAGATTCCGAAAATCTAGTAGCTACTCTACAACAAACACTAGAAGTAAAAACTTGCCACCCAAGTCCAATAATATTAAGCTTTTCTCCGCGCAAAAAAACGTGCCATACCTTTGAAATAGCTATAGTATAGGATGAGTGATAGGATGAAGATGAGATGAAAACTGGATGGGGGTGGATGAGGATGAGATGAAAACTGGCAATCTGATTGGCTAATTGAATTGTCGCCGCGGAAAAATATCGAGCCGTGAATAGTAAGAATGCGTTCTACTTTTTGCGGCTCGATATTAAAACCTGATGAGTGAACAGGGGGTTGGTCTAGTCACAGTTAAAGATGGCCAAACGACATTTTTAAAAATACCTTCAAAAAGTAGTTTTTTAACCAAACCCTCAAATGGTAGTTCACAGACCTAAAACTGGGTGATCTGGTAGCGCTTAGTAATGAAAATTTCATAATCTAAATTTCTGAGTGCTAAAATTTGTGTGTTTCAAAAGAGTGTTTCATAATTTTCCTTTGTAAAAACTGATGGAACAAGGAAAGAAAATTCAGTATTCATTTATGATTATTGCTCCGCCAAACTGTCATGCAGAGGAGAGTGCCCATTTGAAATCTTGTAACTGATAAGGAATATCAGAACACCTCCAATTGGTAGCATTCATTTGGATAATAGAACTATTTTCGTAGCCATTTGGCAAGGCCCTCAAACCGATTGTCACCCCCCCCCTGCTAGGTCATGGTGGGAGTTCCTATGGGGCCAGATCAGGACTCGACCGAGGAACCTTCTACAAAGAAGGAGAGCACGCTAACCACTAGGTTAACCTACCCGAACCTACCGTTCGAATAGTTATTTCTGGCGTGAAGGTGAAGTTCAAGTTGTTGCTTTTAGCGCCAAACGCTGCGATCGCGGAAGTAGGATACGCCTAAGTCCGGGACGCCTTGTCCATACGCTCAAGTGATGGGGCTGTACCCGAGAAAGAACTCTGTCCACCCGACTGTTCTAGCTTCGATGCCTGAGAATTACACTACTGCGCCACAATACCTTCACAATGTGACAATCAGCTTGACAATCACAATGGAGAATCTTGTAATTAGCACCGTTCTGAACATTCTTAGAACACCTCTCTCACATTTTTTCAGCATAAGTGATAAAAATGTGGCTATAAAAGACATTTTGATAGTTGGTATCTGGTACAAGCTGTCCCAGAAAGCATGTATGCCTTTCGACTGGTCGCTGTAGAGTAGCCATGAATCCAATTTCCCCGATTCTTATACATTTTTTATTTCCATCCTTTTCTTGAACAAATGAAAGCTAAGAAAGCGACTTAAACAAACAAAGCTAAAAGGACTTGTGTCTAACGAGAAAGCTCTGCATTAGCAAAGCCAACAAGACCCACACTTAACAAAAGATCCGAGTTAATCTTCCTGTGCCGAAATGAGAACAAATACTACCTAATCAATTTCAAAAGAGACCCTACGTAACGAATGCTCATAAGATTATGCCATCATGATAAAGAATATAAAAATGCGCCAAAATGGAGTAGAGCCTTTCGTTGCCTGCAGATCGCTAGAAACGTGAAACTCCGCGTAACAACAACGAATATAGTCTGGTTCATTGCTTCAGTAATGTTTCTTTTCTTGTATATTTCTTATAGCAGAGATTTCAGCTAAGACTTTGACCTTGTTCGCATAAATCCGGTAAGTAGTTGCTAATTTATGAAGAAAGTAAGTCAAAATTCTGATTGCCTTAAAATTAGAGGATTTGGTATTCTCCATCATCATCAATTTTAACATCAAAGAAATTCAGTTGAAAATTAATCTAGCACGGTCTTTTACAGGCACTATTACAATTTATGATAACAAAGAAGAAAAAAACATATCTAGGTTTGCAAGAAATGATAATGTGCAGGTCAAGTGCTCCAGGCCATTGCATACATCCATCAGTTATTTGCTTTTCTACAGTAATGAAATCTATTTAAACCAACAATACTGCATTCTAAAAACAAAATAATCTTGAGCTATTTGGACATTTGTTACTCCCAAATATGTTTCACTCATGGCACTCCTCGGCAGAGCCTTGAGGTACCCCTAATAAAGTAAATTGAAAAGAGCTACACGTATCATTGATTCTCACGGACTGTTTCCGCTGTTTCGGGTAGGACTAAATATGGACAACAGCATCCACATCAAAGCCATATGCAATTACTAGTTTGGCTCTAGTAGTAGTTTGGCTATAGGTAAATCATCTGGAATGCAATCAAAAGCTTTCTTTCCAATGCAATCAAAATCAAAAGCATAAATCAGCAACTAATCCTCGGATTTACTCGAACTTCGTACCAAACTATAAGTTGAAGTCCCTTCTATTCATAAATTTGAAAAGCGAGAAAATTGGATCAATGGCTCCTTCACAATAGCCACTCAAATGGCTCATATCATTTTTTGGGATACCCTATAGAAATTATTAAAAAATGGTGCTCTCTGAAAAGGAGCAATTGTATATTAGAAAACAACAGTGTTGATGCCAACATCACGTCCTCCATGCTGAAAATATAGGTGCTGATTCAGCTTCCGTTGAAAGTATGCCTTCATTTGGCGCTTCTGTAAGAACATCTCCATGATTAAATGCGATATATTGCTTATCAGTCAATTCTGGTCCAGTATCCATTGTGAGTTTGGCACTGGTTCTTCTTGGATGAAGACCTTGCGTTTTCATCACGTATGCAGAACCAGGTCTTGAGAAATATGCTTTTTCGTAAGACGTTCCGACCGGATCATGCCTTGAAGCCTCCGGTGCCTAAAATTCGGGTGAAAAACTATCATCAATCTTCTCTTCTTTAAATTTGTGCTCGACATTAACCTGGACTGTGCTGTCGTTGACGAATGTGCGACGAAACACATTTTTGGCTGGTCAACGCTGGCCTTTACTCTAGTAATTAGTAGGTGTAAAGTGAAGCCAGGATCAGCACTTGACAGATATAAAATAGCTCCAAACGCACCACGTTAGAGTGATGAAGGCTATATGACTATTTCAAGCCAAATAACAGGCAGAAGGTAAGAGAAATGGTGACGTTGAAAATTATCACGATAGCGTTATCACATTTTAGTGTAAATCAGCACACCAAACAAACTAATTAATTCCCTAGCAAGCTAGACTCACTCCATCAGGACCCTCAAGTTATGCTCATCTCTTTGAGTTGAATTTTTGCTGCTGTTGTCGCTCCACTGAAGGCCTTATTTCCCTGGAGCTGTACAAACGGGACAAAATTTCAATCGGCAACATCTTTCCGTCGTCCCGTCGTCTTCAAGTCAGAATGTTGCCAAGAACAAAACGATTGTTTGTTATCGCTGCAAGAATGGACTCCTACCGAGGTACTGATGCCTATTTGTATGGTAAAGCAGTTCTGGAAAAGAGATTTTTGTGGCATTTTAAACCCAATGGTTGTGAGAAAAAAGTAGCAGGTAATTTAGGCCCCAACGATCTTTCAGCTACATTCTAAAAAAGAATGCAAATCGAAAGATAGATTGATAAGTTTTGCAGAATGTGTGCAATGGTGATAGAAGCTCCAACACCACTTAATCGAACCTTTTTCAGAGCAAGTGAAAGGTTTCATATGGAATCAGTACGGAGCTAATCCGTCTCTACAAGCGTATGGAAATAAGTCGTACTTGTAGCTTCATCAGTTCAGGCAAGCGAAACGGCGACAAGTAGTCGAATCTAACAGCAAGAACTAGATGAGCGAAATTAAAATAAGCGTGAAAAAGTAAAGGAAACTGTTACCTTTTCCACAATTTTCATTCTTATCAAATCTTGCTTTTTTGTGCGTTGGCATCCTTGAGCTACAAGTAAAGTCAATGATCAAATACCAGCAATAGACCCTTTACTTGCCAGAAAAGAGGTTAGGACCTTGGACCGGGCGTCACCATTATTTGACTTAGTGAACGAGAGCAAATGTATTACCCCATTCTCAGTAAAAACACTGCTAGCTGTAGCAGGAAGTTCATTTGATCTCAGAAATATCAGCACATTTTTTAGAGGGTTGTTCAACGACAACTTTACCAAATTTAGTTATGAACATTTCATTTTACTATGACTAAACTATGACTCAGCATGCTCGTATCTCCACCGTTCACTTGAGTATTTCTAAATGTAAGATATGTCCATTCAAGTTGGGAATTAAAATACTTGGAACTTGGAAAGTCCCGATCTCTTATCTCTGTGTTCCTTTTTCAAATCAAAGATGCACTTAATTCTAGACACCCGGAACAAAACATCAAACTCTCGTGCTACTCATTATTTGTATAAATACCTGCAAAATGTGGCCATATTGAGTCCAATGCCGATGCAAAGTCCACAGCAGTCCTAGAAAGATAAAAAATTACGGTGAGCCAGCAAAATCCATCAGTTTTTTGAGAAATCGTACATGAAAAGCTGTGCAACCAATTAATAAGATCTTAACATTGAAACTGAGGCTTCAACGCAAACTTTGACATTTTTTTCTCGAAATTTTAAAAATATTACTTTGCCATCAAATCAGAATTTATCGAAAATTCCTATTTCTCAATTTGCCAAAAATACAGCCGAAAAAGGGCTGTTCACTGTCATGCACCCAAGTTTCAAACTTTTGATGGTTTTTCATAGTTTTCAAAATTTCCAATATTCCACAAACATTTTATCATAAGAATCGTCTTCCTCATTGGATTAACACATGTTGCTTTTATTACGCTTCTGTACGTTAAAGCGTTTTTGACCGTCGAGCCTTCTAGATCTAACCCACTCTGTGACAGTATAATGGAATTTTAAAGAGCCTTTAAACATTCAATTAGCTTACCTTAGTTTATTCAAGTTAACTTTAAGTTTCGTTACTTTTCTTTACTGCACCGCACTTTGGTCTACGTGTCAGTTGTTACTAGCACTGATCTTTGTACATTGAATGATAGCAAACGTTAACAGGGCCTAGCCATGATTGAATCTTTATTATCATTATCATTACAAGAACAGTTCTATAGCACCATTATCTACAATAAAATATATTCAAAGGCGCCTTAACAAACTTAGACAACGTAAGGAAAAACAGGTAAGAATAGTTATAAATCAGGTAAAAAACTTTTATAAAATTATAAGTATCCCTCGAATGCCATATTGAACGAATGAGTCACAATCTCGATTTAAACTCTGCAATGTTGTTGTTCGGAATACTGCGAATTCCCCCTTTTGTAAATCAAAAAATAAAAGACGTTAACTCTGATTGGCTCGTTGGGCAATGGGACGCGTGAAGCGTTTTGGGGCATGCGAAAATTAACAAAGGAAGGATGAAAAGGATGAAGGTGATGACCCTGAGATCGATACTGCGCAGACTTCAAAGCGCTTCGAAAGGCGTCTGGCTCTTTGGGAGAAAATCCAAAAGACTTTCGCTGATAGTATCCCGAACAAGTTAGTGCTCGTAGTTCAATTGGGAGCGAATTCCATAATCTGGGACCAGCAATGCTAAAAGCTCTGTCGCCCCAACTCCTAGAATTTCGTATTTCAAATTTAGTTAAAGTGCCGCAAAGGATCAGTGTTTTTATAAGTCTTTAAGAATTCAAAGAAAAATAACTATATCATACATATCTCAGTTCCAAACAAGATTTTCGCAAAGTGAAAATGTCAATTACTTGCCGTGTTTAGCAGTGCATATAAAACTTCATTCATCAAGAACCTTGGTAAATCTTATCTGTTTTCCTGTGCGACTGAGATCAATTACAGAGCCCTGCTGCCCGATTCTAACTGGCAACCGCTTTGATAATCTGGTCTCACCAATTTCAAAACGACTTGGCCGGCAGACCATCGATGAACTGATTCCTAGAGTCTAATATCATGCATGTCTAGCAGGGCAAATAAAATTGCTTTCATCAAGCACCCTAGTATTTCGTATCTGTTTTCTTGTGCGACAGAGATAAAATACAGAGCCCTTCTGCTCGATTCTAACTGGCAACCGCTTTGATAATTTAGTCACACCACTTTCAAAACGACTTGGCTTGCAGACCATCGATTAACTGATTCCTAGCGTCCAATAATGTGGTTTTTAAACCTTCGCATGAGCTGGCTCCACAGTAAACATGTGATCTTTTCATGAAAGCATCTCAGCTGGCCTCCAGGAACATTGGGAATACAGCAACTGACCTAGGGCCACCGAAGAAAAACTCAACAAACAGACAGAAAGTGTTTCGTTTTTAGAAGTCGTGGAATGATTGCTCTGGGCAGAGTGTAAGCAGGCATCTTCGATCATATCTAGTACCAAATCTTCATGAAATGTGCTGATTAACTGTATAATAGGTGTTAGTAAATTTTGAATTTCCCTCACTGACAATATTCATTTTAGACCATAGTGCTTTTATCAGTATTTTGTGAAGTGAAAAACCGTTGTGAGGCTAGTAAAGTTCTCTACAGTATTCCAAGCTTGCAAACTTTATTAGTTAACGGTCAGTTGCAAATACGCATTGCAAAAGGGCCACACTCTTTAAAACTTGAAGTCAAATGAAATAAATCAAATTTAAGATCATACTGAAATTCGCGTCAATTCATTGCAAGATACATCCTCCTCACCTATCTAAATCATCTTTGAGGTCAAGTTTTGGTTTGAATTCCAATAGCCGCATAATCACTTTTCCATGCCCTTGAAAGGCAGCACAGTGGCATGCAGTCCATCTCGTACTACTGTTTCTCCCATTCACATCTGCCCTAAAAGATATGTAAATTTGGTTTCATTTCCGGACATTTTTCAACATAATTGGCTAGGTGATCACATAGATTGATAACAAAGGATCTACCCTGAAAGAAAATATACAGATTTGATTGTATCCGACGATTAGAATTTTGCCTTAATCAATGCCTTGTCCATTTCCAAACTTTCCTCGATATTCAACTTGTACATAGATGCCTCATTCGTTCAAATTATTGCGTTGCAAACTAGAATATTAATCTTGAAAGTTCAAATTTGCCTCCAAGTCCAAGCCAGAGCCTTGGCCTTTTGGCAAAAGCAAATTCCCAAGGAACATCGAAATTTAAAAGTCAGTGAGGAATGTGCAACAAGACAGAGGCCTTAGAGATGTGGATGTTTCAAAAAATTCTCTAAGCTCAATACACAGCTCATGTAGCAACTAATGAAATCATCAAATGACTCCAATGAAATGACAGATCACTGAAAAAGAACTTAATATATAGGAAATTGCAACAATTTGGACATACAATGAGAGATGATAGAATGCAAAAGACACTAATAGGGAGAAAAGAAGAAAAAGAGGACAGAGAGGAAGATCACGCATAACACCGTTGAAATACATTAAGGAGTGGACAGAAACAAAGAACAGGAAATGTGTCAGCTGGGCTGCTGATCAAGATTGCTGGGGAGTGATGACTACTTATCTACCAGAGGTAGTTGTGACATCTGGGTAACTGGTACCTAATACTTTGGCCAGTGATCTATGATACCGGAACAATGTACGAAAACAATACAAAATTTAACGGTCCCGACATGTTTGCAATCTCTGCAACGTAAGAGCTGGACATGACAGCAAAGAAACATAGCTTGGCTGAAGTGATCAGTCAGCATCATTTTGAAAGTGTTGAAAATGTTCCAACTTCATAGTTTCAAGCGTTTGTACAAAGCTGCTTTCAAACTGTGCTAGTTTTAGGGATTCATCTTCAAATTCTGCCGTTTTACAGTAAGTGGTCCCAGCCAAAAATGTGACTTCTGGAGTGAACGGACGGGACGTCTACCCATAACAACATTATGCGATTTCAAATGGTGCCAGTATCATGTGATCACAGTCCACCCCTCAAAAATGATACCAGGTCTGCCAAAACAACTTCGAGTACCTAATTCTATTCGTTAAAAGATGGTAGTGCCCAGAATACTGGGCGGATTTGAATGAATCAAATTTTTGCTTGATAGCAGAAAGAATGTAGAATTTCTGTGACTTTTTTGCATTCTTATGAAAAATGACATCGCAGGAAAACTCAATTTTACCAAAATTTATTGATAGCCAAAAAGCAAAAAGGGCCTAAGAACAAACAAGTCACGTGGAAAATCTTGCACAAGACAAAGGGCATTTAATCTCACTCATGAGCCATAGCAAAGGTAAAAAAAATTGAATAGATAATAGAACTATATTCAGGGGAAATTAGATGTGCATGAAAATTCACTTTCTTGATGTGCTTTTTTTGAAGTTTCTATGCAGTTTTGGTCAAGTGTTTCAGAATATTTTGCAGGAATTCCATAAACATGGAATTTCATGAATAAAATTGCCAAATAAATGCAGTAAATATGTTTATTAATTAAGTTAAGGTTTCGTTCTGATTTTAAGCCATAATTTTAAGCTGGTTTTATATCAATTTTGATTTTGGTATGCTTCAAAAATTTGTTTAAGCCTTAGTTTGGGGTGCAAGAGTGAGTTTGAGTATCACTGGACCCAACAAAAACTTGTATACTATTGACCCCAATTGACACCCAATACTGAAAACAATTCATAACAGCTCTGCCTATCAATTCATATCATATGAAGAAGGACAATGTAATTATCGTAGATACCCTTTTTCAAGCAGCAATTTGACAATGTCACTATGTCCCCAAAATGCAGCCAAGCAAAGTGGCATGAATCCATCTGATGATTTCCTGTTTAGATCTGCACCCCTGTTTATAAATCCTTTCACAAGCTAGAATGGAAGTAAAACATTTCACTGATAATTGCACCCAAGACCATCGAGAAGAGAGAAGGAGTTGGAAGGGGTAAAAGGTCTGGAGCCCAGGATCCATAGGGGCCTGTAAAAACTTTCTCTACCAATGTTGACTATCACAATAAAAACAAACAATAGCACATTTCCATGACAAGTTTCAGCTTAAAAGTTTTTGACCATGCCCTTACTGCACAAATGACAAATGAATAATATTGCCATAGTTACCAGGTTGCATGAAACAGTTGGATAGAGAAGCTCAACAACTGTATGAAAATTACAGTTTCTTTGATGTGCTGGGATTGCAGATCTCTTCAGTACTGGGGATATGGTACAATAAATGACTTTGTAGAAATGAAAGCCTGCTAAGTGTAAAGCCTGCTAAAAGTCCAGCTAAGTGTAAAGTTTCATCAAAGATGTTTCAAAAGTTTCACCACAAGAAACTTCAGTACACTAAAGATAAATAATGATTGAGGCATCTTTTTGGTGAGCATAAATGCCATATCAACATCCAGCTTATATGGCCAATTTCATAATTTTTCTCTCTGCAATCATTAGGATGGAAACAAAGATGAACGTATCTGAAATTGCAACAAGCATCTCACTATTGCTTTCAGTTAGAAGTAATTTAGGACATCCAAATACTGTGCAATGCTCTACGTACTTGCAAACCATGGTTCTTCAAAGAGTGAAGTTTATACATCATACAATTCGCTTGCAAACATTAGCGTTAGAGAAAACAGACATGATCTCAAAGAAAGGACAACTGTTGTCCATTATAGACAGTTCCCTTCTGCAGTATCTGCTTGCAACAAAGAATTGTCATAGGTTTGATATGCACAGCATTTTGAGCACATAAACGACTCTTCGTCCACATGTTTTTGTATATTTCTTTATTCTATTTTTCTATCAACATCAAAAAGATTAAAACACAAAGTCGTTACATTCTACTGTGCCATCCAAAGCACGGATAGACACAAGGTCATCTGGTCCCCACTCTGGATGACACAATTCTAATACTTCAGTAAAAAAGGTAGAATCCTAGGTATACCAAATAATACAAAAACCCTAAAAAAATTGTTCTTTATGATTATCATCCAAGATGGAAATAGAGTTTGAAATAGGGACAACAAAGCTATTGATGACAAAGTTTCTCAAGGGTAGGCCATGGCAAGGGTGCATTCCAAGTACAACTTATGTCAAAGGTACGCAAAGCCCTGAGCTTTCATATGCCAGGTATTTTCAGGGAGAGAGAAGCTGCCAAAAAATAAAAATCCTATGTTTTTAAGAAACATTCAGTACTGGCCCAAATTCTTGAAGCAGAGGTAGGCAGAGTTTCAGGGAGTGACTCTGGAATGCCCCCTCAAGAATGAAACAATGAGATCTAAAGAATGAAGCAATAAGATTTAAGAACAAAACAATGAGATCTTCAGATGCTGTCATGCCAAAAAAAGAATGGCAAAAGAAAACAGCCAGCATAGAAAACTTGGGAACCTTGAAAGATTTCTGCCAGGCTTGGCTAAATATAAGGCCTGTTTAAGGTCAATGTATAGTGTGCTCAAGGCTGCCTTGTCAGTTCAAATGGAAGGCTCATACCAGTGTGAAACGTGGCTATGGCTGCAAGGCTGAAGTTGAGGCTGATGACCCTGCATTTTGTCAAGGCATTACATTTTAAAGGCACTATCAGTTAATAATAATCGGTTATTATGCCTATGTATAGTATAATGATTACCAAATAGTAGAAACCAGAGATAAAAAAACTTGAAGATGTAGGAGCTGTCAGAAATGTCGCAGGAAGTATCTCCTACATTTCTCAGCTCCAACCAACTTTTTATCTTGTTTGTTGGTCCCTCCACACTGGAATTGGCGTATGTTACGCCATAATTAAGTGGCGGACAGACTCACTCTAAACAATAGAAATGCCAAAAGGACAAAAGAAATTGGCGTACGTATGTGACGGACGGCGCACCCAAATTCCACGGGGTCCCCCCTGGCTCTTCGTGGTGATTCCACCCCAGACTGGAAAGTTTGCCTTGCGCGGCCGATTTCTCTGCCGCGCACTTTAAATTTCAGCCGCGGTTCCAGCCGCGAAATTTTCGTTAAACAACAAAAGGAAACAATAGAACTATTGTTTAGCGACACAAATACAGCCGCGCAAGAAATTTGGATGCAGGAGAGATCCCCCGCGCATTCTGCAAACTTTCCAATCTGGATTCCACCGTACCGTACCGTACCGTACCGTACCGAATCATAAAGGGTACCTCAATATCCCCATCGGCTGCTGCAGAACATAGAGCATCAGTCATTGCCATCCTTGCACGTTGATTGGTTTCCTGCTTAACTGGTACAACTCAATTTAAAGTCTTCCGAATCACCAGACATCCAAACTTCATTCATTTTCGGCTGCCATCATGAGTACTTTTGCGTAACCTCGATCCGAATTTGCATAGCAACGCTTCCTACGAAACCAGGAGAAAGGTTGCTGACTGTGTGTGTGTGTGCAATTATTTTAATTCGATTACCAAAACTCCAGCTAACAATATATATACATAGTATACATAATATACATATACATAATATACATAATATACATATACATATATACATGTATACAAGGCTAACTAATCTAAATCGAATAACGTTGAATAAACTAAATTAAATCTTTTTTAGAAATTTTAAGAATCAAATTAAACTAAACAGGTACAAGCACCGCATTTTCAAGAGGGTCCGTCCCAATTTTTCATCAGATTTTTAATTTTTTTTCAAATTCACTGCTGATTTTAGTTCGTTTGGTAGGCCATTCCAAATCTGTGGCCCAATAGACATCAGACTGTTGGACCCGAATGTTGTTTGATGTGGTCCGTCCCAATTTTTTATTAGATTTTTAATTTTTTTTCAAATTTACTGCTGATTTCAGATCGTTTGGTAGGCCATTCCAAATCTGTGGCGCAATAGACATCAGACTGTTGGACCCGAATGTTGTTTGATGTGGTCCGTCCCAATTTTTTATTACATTTTTAATTTTTTTTCAAATTTACTGCTGATTTCAGTTCGTTTGGTAGGCCATTCCAAATCTGTGGCGCAATAGACATCAGACTGTTAGACCCGAATGTTGTTTGATGTGGTCCGTCCCAATTTTTTATTAGATTTTTAATTTTTTTTTTCAAATTTACTGCTGATTTCAGTTCGTTTGGTAGGCCATTCCAAATCTGTGGCCCAATAGACATCAGACTGTTGGACCCGAATGTTGTTTGATGTGGTCCGTCCCAATTTTTATTAGATTTTTAATTTTTTTTTCAAATTTACTGCTGATTTCAGATCGTTTGGTAGGCCATTCCAAATCTGTGGCGCAATAGACATCAGACTGTTGGACCCGAATGTTGTTTGATGTGGTCCGTCCCAATTTTTTATTAGATATTTAATTTTTTTTCAAATTTACTGCTGATTTCAGATCGTTTGGTAGGCCATTCCAAATCTGTGGCGCAATAGACATCAGACTGTTGGACCCGAATGTTGTTTGATGTGGTCCGTCCCAATTTTTTATTAGATTTTTATTTTTTTTTCAAATTTACTGCTGATTTCAGTTCGTTTGGTAGGCCATTCCAAATCTGTGGCGCAATAGACATCAGACTGTTGGACCCGAATGTTGTTTGATGTGGTCCGTCCCAATTTTTATTAGATTTTTAATTTTTTTTTCAAATTTACTGCTGATTTCAGTTCGTTTGGTAGGCCATTCCAAATCTGTGGCCCAATAGACATCAGACTGTGGGACCGGAATGTTGTTTGATGTGGTCCGTCCCAATTTTTATTAGATTTTTAATTTTTTTTTCAAATTTATTGCTGATTTCAGTTCGTTTGGTAGGCCATTCCAAATCTGTGGCGCAATAGACATCAGACTGTTGGACCAGAATGTTGTTTGATGTGGTCCGTCCCAATTTTTTATTAGATTTTTAATTTTTTTTCAAATTTACTGCTGATTTCAGTTCGTTTGGTAGGCCATTCCAAATAGACATCAGACTGTTGGTCCCGAATGTTGTTTGATGTGGTCCGTCCCAATCTTTTATTAAATTTTTAATTTTTTTTCAAATTTACTGCTGATTTCAGTTCGTTTGGTAGGCCATTCCAAATCTGTGGCCCAATAGACATCAGACTGTTGGACCCGAATGTTGTTTGATGTGGTCCGTCCCAATTTTTTATTAGATTTTTATTTTTTTTCAAATTTACTGCTGATTTCAGTTCGTTTGGTAGGCCATTCCAAATCTGTGGCGCAATAGACATCAGACTGTTGGTCCCGAATGTTGTTTGATGTGGTCCGTCCCAATCTTTTATTAAATTTTTAATTTTTTTTCAAATTTACTGCTGATTTCAGTTCGTTTGGTAGGCCATTCCAAATCTGTGGCCCAATAGACATCAGACTGTTGGACCCGAACGTTGTTTGATGTGGTCCGTCCCAATTTTTTATTAGATTTTTATTTTTTTTCAAATTTACTGCTGATTTCAGTTCGTTTGGTAGGCCATTCCAAATCTGTGGCGCAATAGACATCAGACTGTTGGACCCGAATGTTGTTTGATGTGGTCTGTCCCAATTTTTTATTAGATTTTTAATTTTTTTTCAAATTTACTGCTGATTTCAGTTCGTTTGGTAGGCCATTCCAAATCTGTGGCGCAATAGACGTCAGACTGTTGGACCCGAATGTTGTTTGATGTGGTCCGTCCCAATCTTTTATTAGATTTTTAATTTTTTTTTCAAATTTACTGCTAATTTCAGTTCGTTTGGTAGGCCATTCCAAATCTGTGGCCCAATGGACATCAGACTGTGGGACCGGAATGTTGTTTGATGTGGTCCGTCCCAATTTTTATTAGATTTTTAATTTTTTTTTCAAATTTACTGCTGATTTCAGTTCGTTTGGTAGGCCATTCCAAATCTGTGGCCCAATAGACATCAGACTGTGGGACCGGAATGTTGTTTGATGTGGTCCGTCCCAATTTTTATTAGATTTTTAATTTTTTTCAAATTTACTGCTGATTTCAGTTCGTTTGGTAGGCCATTCCAAATCTGTGGCCCAATAGACATCAGACTGTTGGACCCAAATGTTGTTTGATTAGGCCTTAGGTGGGCTAAGTAAGTCATTTGGATTTCGTAAAGAATAACGTGAAGTCCGTAATTTAAAAATGTTCTGCATGAACGGTGAGTTTAACTGTTTCACTGTTTTGAAAATTTCAATGCAAAGGGTTCTTTGGCGAGAAATAAGCAGACAGAGGTGGATGGTAGAGGTGTGGGGCAAGGAGATCTTGTACGATTTTTGCAAAAAGTAGAATTGAAAAATTGTACCTCGAAATTCTCTTTTTAATTTGTTGCTAAAAATACCGCTATATTAAGTGTCAGCTCAAGAGGGCAGTCTCCGTATTCAAGCAAACATTGGTATCGTAGCAGAACCAGCAGTGGGGTCAGTCTCAACCTCTTGCCTCGATTCGAATTTCAAAACCTAAAAAGTTGTAAGGTTAAAGTTGAGTTTTAAACGCTAGAATGGGTCTTAGCCCTCGAAATTACCTGTCCTATTAAAAACTGGCAGGTTTCTATGCTGTAAATCTACAGCAAATCCCCGCATGTGTATAAAAACATGCTTTTTCGAGAGTCAGGCTGAAACTTCAAAGGCACTGAAATTTCAAGGCATTCTGGCTCTTATTTGAAGGGTAGCTTGTGCAAGCCCTTTCAGAGTCTTGCAAAAGATTTTCAGCCCTATTGTTCGCTTTGGAGGGGCTCTTAGGGGCTTAATAGATCAGGAGGAATCAAAATTTAATAGCTAACTGGGACCAACATGGAAGTAATAACAATAATCAAAATCAGCTTTGCCATCCCTGGAATAAGACCCTATGTTTCATCAAACTGCATCAGATTCTTAATTACAAGGTGCATGATTTAGGAATAACAGCCTCAAGGTAAGAATTCACAGTGTATGCGGGGATTTACTGTTTTGCGGCACAGGAGTTTAATCATCCGACATTGCAGTCCGAGGCGGCCAGGGTTTTGACTTTCCTAAGCATGGCAGTTGCCATTCAGTGAATATCATTCAGAGTCTTCATCAATTTCAACGTCTAGTAAATTTCTATTGTATGGAATAAGCCTGGTTTCCATATGATAGCAAGGATCACTGGTGTATTTCGTCATCTGAATCATCTGTAATAAGTTTGTCAGAAAGTGATGCCAGGGCTCGATCCCAGGAGCCACCATCACTTGAGCGTCATAACGAGGGGTCACGGATAAAACGCTTGACGCTGAAAGCGCAACTTGACATCTGCAGATCGCCAGAAAGCGCGAAACTCTGAGTAACAACTAAGAATGTACAGTCTGTTTCATTGCTTCAGTCCCGTCATAATTAGCTCTGCCTTCAAGGCATTGAGCACTGTTTTAACCAGTAAGGACAGATACAACTTTTTGTGTTTTGGAAATTAGAAATGATTCCATTAATGTTGTCATTAATGTATGTAAACTAAGCCGCCATCTTTGAAAAACAGAAAATAAATTAAAATAGAACGCAACTGTTTAGGTAAAACGTTTCGATGTTAAAATCTTCGTCAGTTAACTTTACAAGAGGACAGCCGAGTATTTATACAATTAAAAATTATATTTACATAACAATGTATTTTCACAACCTAAACTAAAATCTCAAAACAATGGAATTAGCTTTTTCAAAATATTAAAAAGAAAGTTTGTGAAAACTTGAAGATGACTCCCAGTAAACAGCTATTGAAAACTATGTCATTAATGTTTACATGGTGTTACGATATTGGGAATTGCCACTCAAAGCTGAAGTTCAACTACGGTGTAGCAAGATTATGTCAAAAAGCAAACAACAAGATCAGCAAGCGCATTCTCTAGAGTTTCGAATTACTTAAACGAAAAACAGTCTTCTGTACTGTGCAACTCATTCCAAACGTAACAGTTTAATAACTGCACATTGGTATGGATGTTTTGTGGAAAGGCTGCTAATAAAGGTTTGAATCACAACCACAAACAAGATCAAAGAAAAAGAGTTGGGCATGACATATGGGTATGACATGAGTATGACACAGTTAATCAAGAAGCCTAACGGATACTCTGGATTCTTCAACTTTGATTGATCATTGCCACTACCAATTGCAAGAACAGCGCGGAGAGCGGGGAACTAGAGATAAATCTCAGCGACGATTATCTTGTTTACTGTATAAGAAAGTTACATGGTGGGGTCAAGGTTACTGTAACCCTTCAGGCAGTGATTAAGAAACTCTGCTCGCTACGGCCGCTCGTCAAGATATACCAAACGAGATTATATATCATTCGATGCAGAATTAGATGCAGAATATCATAAAAATATATGCGATTGTGTAAGTAAAAGCACAAATGAATTATTTCAGATCTTAGACAAAATGGACCACTCTTGCGAAAAAATCTTTGTGTACCCCAGCGAGCGCTGTAGGACCATAACCATTTCTTTACCAATGACTAAAGGTCCTGAACTGCAAAACCGTGTCACGAATTTTTATGAAATGTACTGTCTAGAAATAATGACGTTTTAAATTCGTGTCAATGTCTGAAATGTCTTTTTTAAGCTTCAAGCCTTTGTAAAAATCAGACTAGCGGATCTATTGAAAATCGCTGACAAGGTTTCATAGTTACATGCCTTGTGACCCTATTGGCCAAGTTTCAAGCGATTTGGTTGGCCCGTTGGGTACACAAAGATTTTTTAGTACCCACCAGTACCCCAGAATCCTGTTTCGAGAAATCAGGCTTTTATCAAAATGAAGCAAAAAATGCGGGAGAAACGATTATGCATGAAAGTTTACACAAAAACCCGCAAAGGTCAAGCAATAAAGCTTATGCGCGGTCTTGTAAAGAGCTATGCCATCACATCACAGCACGGGATATTATGGATGCAGCTGCAAGGTCAAGCAAGGTTACTTTAATCCCCTGATGTCTTTTCCCGCAATTTTCAAGAAACAGGACTGCTTCTTTTAAAATGCTCATATTTCCAAATAATGTGGCTATTTCTGGAAGTGAGCTGGTTTGAATGGTACGCAAATGCCTATACCATCAGATTATGTTGAAAACGAAAAATCGAGAATTTTTTGTCTGAAGGGTTACAGTAACCTTAAACGCCAACATAAAGCAAATTCGAAGCAGGGTAAAAAACTTGAATACGCAACTTAAGCGCAAATATTTTCCGAAAAACTTACGAAGTTTAAAGGAGATCTCAAGAAAACTTGGAAAACCATCAACCAAGTTATTAACAAGAAGTCTCGCACCACAGTTGTGCCTTGTCTTACTGTAGACGGCCAAACAGTCAGAGGTCACAAAGAAATTGCGTCTTCAATGAACGAGTACTTCTGCAGCATTGGGAATAAACTCAGCCAGAAAATTCCCAGAAAAGCAAATCCACTCTTGTCAGGTGAATACGCTATCGAAACTCCTTCTTTGAGCTTCTCTTTTTCAGCCATCATGACCGATAAATTATCATCAACCTTGAATAAGATGAAGAAATTGCATGGTACAGGCCACGATGGCATTGCAAGCTTTCATTTGAGGATTGCTTTGCCATTTTTCGGCGGGTCCTTGTGTGATCTCTTCAACAAATCAATTTTTGTAGGAAAATTTCAGGAGGACTGGAAAATAGCGCGTATTGCACCCATCTTCAAGAGTGGAGCAAGGGATCACAGGTCCAACTATCGGCCAATATCCGTTCTTCCTTTCATATCTAGACTATTTGAGAAAATGATTTTTAATCAGTTTTATGGATACCTGGACGCAAATAAATCACTATACGAGCATCAGTCTGGGTTTAGACTGCTACACTCGGTCACTACAGCACTTATGGCTAGCAACAATGATTGGCACCTGAATATTGATCAAGGAAACTACACTGGCCTAATTTTTATTTACATCGTACTTGGATAATCGTAAAAAATCTTGCAGGATAGATGGTTCTTCCTCTAATATGGAGGGAATAAATTGCGGAGTTCCTCAAGGCTCTTGTCTTGGTCCACTGTTGTTCCTGATCTACATCAATGACCTACCCTTTTCCCTGCAAAAGCCTCATGTCAGCATGCATGCTTATGATACGACAATTTCAATCTCTTTAAAAAGCATTGTTGACCTGCAAAATGACTTAAATCCAGATATTCTGAAGCTACAGGATTGGCTGCATGCAAACAAATTTTCTTTGAACGTTGTGAAAACGCAGTCGCTTATCATAGGTTCTGGACCAAACATCCGTAAGATAATGAGCCAACCTGATGCTCAACCATCTTTTTCGATAGGTGATCAGGAAATTGAAATGATTGCCAATACAAAATACTTAGGTGCTCAAGTAGATAGTCAAAGTCACCTAAACTGGGACATGTCGATACTATCAAGACCAAGGCTAATCGAGCCCTTGAACTTATTAAGTATTCTAAGAAATATCTTCCATCTGATGTGCTCAACAGAATTTACAGAGGAATTTTCGAGCCCGAGGCTGCTGTAGTAATTTAAAAATCAATATCTTGCAAAAAATTCATAACAGAGCTGCTAGAATCGTAACAAATACCCCATCTTTGACGATGACGCGTCGTTAATATTTGTTGGTCTGATGTAATTCAAGAGTTGTGCAAAATTGGATACACTACATGATGCTGAGGTCAGTCAGCAGCGCAATAGAACAATAATTAGAGCGCATTGTGTAAGGCACAGTGGCTGCTAATCATCAATTTCTTCGACCTTTCCTTGCATTGCGGACCTTATCTAAGTTCAACAATTATTTATATACATTCTACTAAAGATTTATATTACATGCAGTATTGTTAAATACAAGCTACTCTACACTACTACGAGGAAAGAGCCACGAGAGCAAAACCTATGTCTGTCTACCTAATAGTCATTAAATAAGATACATAAAAAGCACACAATGCTTACAAAAAAACAAGAAAGAAAATTTACTTAAATGGGACAAGTTGGTTGTACGACTTATAACCGGAGTTGTAAAACCTCCAATCAAACCGACGAAGTTTTAGCTGATGGATAAAGTAAAGGGTTAACAGAAGTATAACTCCGTTGAGACCATCGAGAAAATCTTTGTCAGCAAGCAATAAAATCAGCATTAGAACCTCGTTTGAAAGTCAACCAGGTCCAAGTGTTTGTAATAAAGTAGACACTCCAGTGAGAATATCTCTACGTAGCCCATAAAAAGAAAGGCAGCGAAAAATAAATGTTCCGTATTCTCAACACCATCATTTGTCGGGCACATTGCGTTCATAGCATCTCTGAAATTGTGTTCAAAGTTGTGTAAATTTGATTTACTGACACCAGCCCTAAGCTGGGTGAGATACGATAGTCCTGTTGGGTCATGTATCCGAAAAAGTAGCTTTGTCTTAAAAGCAGCAATAGAGGGTGCAAATCTAATTTCTGGATGGAGCTTATTACATTCAGATAAGTAGTGAGGATAGAAAGTGGATTAAATTTTTTTTGTCCTTGTCCTTATTTACCTGATGGAATTCTGCTTTTTATGGACAGGCCGCCACAACAGCGTACGCTCAACGCGTACGTTTCTTTTCAAACTTGTGCTCAAATAGCAATACCATTCATGCCATAAGAAAAATGTCTCTCTTATTTCTAGGACAAACAGGTCAAAAGATATTTGAATTTCAAAACTGGTAAGTTGTTTTGACACACCTTAGGGATGCCAAGGTGACACTTTACTTTGTACATTGGCTTGATGGGAATAAGCCACTTTTTCGGGGAATAAGCCGCTTATTGTTTTCGCTCTCTTTCCAAGCGCCGGGTATCAAAAAAAGGCAGTTTTTCAAAAGCCGGTCCTCAGTAGGGTCATTTTATTAGAGTTAATCCACCGGACTAACATTGAAGTTATTTTGGTCTAAATTCTTCCGTCAAATTTTGGTCCAATCCGATATCGTTTGGCAGAAAAATTCTAGAGCAGGGTTAAAAACTATTTCTTTGGTGCACACATTCCCATTCAAATGAAAGTCAAGTACACAACGCGAGGACAGATGATACAGATCTGTTTCACCATGACATATGTGCTCTACAAGCGATGTACAATATTCTTATTGAGCTGCGCTCCAGATACTGCTGTCCTGTATGGGGAGCTGCAGGCATTACAGCTCTAAGCTCCCCAGAAGCTACAAAAATTACAAAACTGGGAAGCGAGAATAGTAGTCCTTATGGCGCCCTTTCCGAACCATTGGCAATAAAACACGTTTTAGCAATGAGGCTAAACGGGCAAGCACAATTTTGGCTTTGTAGCACATATCATGAAAATCAGTCCTTACAATGACCCCACTATGGCAGCACGTATCAGTTTAAAATTTCAATTTTCTTTATCATTGACGTATTTTGAAAATGGTCTATTCATCTATTTCATTATCTATTTAGTAACTATTGCAATTAGGTTATTAAGAGGACAGTTTGTAAATCAATTTTGTTACTGTAAACTTTGCCCTGTAAAAAGAAATTAAAACAAAATTAAATGAAACGACATGAATTTAGCATCTCGTGTAAATTTCTATTGTGTCTGTTATAGTGGCACAAACCATTGAAAGAACGATGGCGCTTAATGCTTTGTTTATAAAATCGATTCAATTGATTTAAGTTTCATTTCTTTCCTTTTATGGGTGCAGCTCCAATGAATTGAATCAATTTCACAGCAATGGCATTCAATCTAGAACATTTCTATCACATATTGGACCCTTGTTGATGAGCTAGTCTTGCTGCTGATCGAATTGCACTTTCTGTTGGTGAATTGTTCCTTTTATGAAACTGATGCAACTGTGAATATGTTTTCTCATCAAGACTGCATTTTTCAAAATCCACTAATCCTCTTTTACAAACATCAACCCCTGAATTATCATCATGTGTAAAAACCACAATGGTTTGCCAAATCTTTCGGCAGCTTCTCTTCCTCTTTTCGACATCTTCTTCCAATTCCTTCCCCTAAATTCCTCAAATAATCTGTCGAATTTCTTCATAATTTCGCATCTATCATTCATGATTCCTTTTATCGACAATAATGGATCTTCCACATAGTCCTGTCCACTCTTTTTGCTAACCAATGATAAGACATTGGCCAACGTCTCTAAACTCTCTTTGAACAAATTACTTCAATGCCAACCATTCCATCTAGAATTTTTGCAGCACTCCTTCAAGCCAGTGAGCAGCTATGACAAAATTTTCATCTTCAAATTTTTGAAAAAACTGGAGCATTTCGCTGTATCTGTCTTTCAGGTCAAAATGAAGACCAGACATCTTCAGTTTCAATAAGCAAATTGGACAAAGAAACATTGGCCTCTTTGTGGCTTCCTCAAGGTGATTGCTTCCATTCATGGCACATGAATAATATACACAATGGCTCAAACAGAATAAGTGACAAGTCTCATGCACCATTACCTGCAAGATAAAGCAATCATCATCTTATGTCTGGACCAAACAAGTAACCTACAAATTGAAAAACGTTTCTTGAAGAGCCTTCAAATTGTAAGAAAGAGCTTGGCATAAGCGTACGGGAAGAAAAAATCTAGAGGGGGTGTCCGACGCAAAGCCCATTGTTTGCCAACAACTTTGCCTGACTAAGGACAAAAATTTCCCCAAAGTTAGGGGGCTACCCTCCCCCAGTCCCCATGCCTTGTACGCTAATGGAGTTTGATGAAACACGTTGCACTGTTTGTTGCACAATGTGAAACATCATGAAAAGTTGCCAATTAACTTATTCACGGGTGCAAATTAAGGGGGTTGGTAGTGAAAAACGTCCACCACAATAGCAAGACAGGCAAAGTCAAATCAAAAAAGCTTCAAGAAAATATGCAAGAAACGCTGCTCTTTCACTCTAATATCGATCTTAGTTTTGCTTGTGATTTATTTTCTTGCGAAAAAATTCTGCTTTCTAAGCCAAAGAGAGTGGTTCCAGAATGGATGAAGCAAATAAGTGCTTTTTTCTATTTATGCTAAATCGAAATAAAAAACTAACCTAAATGCATTAATGCTGTGCCACTCTTGGTGAAAGAAGACACAAGGTCATCTTGCCTACACAAAGAACGACACTAACAATTTTCCAGCTCTCCAATCACAGAACAAGTAATCGCAGGGACAAAGAAAGGATTTCACTATTCAGCTCTAAGGCTTGGAACGATATTCCCAATGAAATCAGAGAGCTTCCTACTGTATATAGTCTGTAGATTCAAAGCGACTACTGTAGAAGGTTTTCTAAGACCTAAAAGAAAACACAAACACAACTCCCTGGAAGAGCAGTTACTTTTTAGATAGGTGACTGGAATAATGCATTGACTTCTTTGAACTTTTAGGGTACCATCACTTTAGTCAGACCACTTTTCAGGCCATTGTCAGTTCATCAAAGTATTTTTCCTTTCCTAAGATCAGAAAGTTACATGAAAATCTGATTCAATTGAAAATTATTTCAAAATATTGTTAATGCCACACCCTGCTTTAACTCTCTTATCCTTGACTTCAGTCACCTCTAACAATATGATGTGTAAACAGTCTACAGAACTGAAGGGTTTCACATGGTAGACACACCTTGTGACATTACAGTATGTCTGTCATAGTGTATGAGCTGTATCCATAAGAAAAAGTTCAGCTTGCAACAAGCTAGCACAAGCTTGAAAGGAGCATGATTTTGGCTTGAAGAAGCTTGAAATGAGTGTACTGACACAATTTTGGCCAGTTTGCATGTATGATTAGAGCTTGATCAAGCTTGACAATAATCACATGCTAAGGTCATGCTCAAACATACTACAATCAAGCTTGACTGAGTTTGCCTTCTAGTTCAAAAGATACTCGCTGCAAGCTAGCGCAACGGTGCAAAATTCTTACTTGAATCAAACTCTCAAACATACCCAAATCAGTGGCGTAGCCAGGTCCCTGCTTTTTGGGGGGGGGCTTACCCCTGGAAAAATGTAATCTTTAATTTTCATTGTTTTTCCTTTGTATGTAGATTTTGATTTTCATGTATTTAGAATTATTTATTGTATTTGTAGCATTTGTATTGTATTTAGGATGATTTTCGAATGAAATGAAACTGAAACTTCTTGCTTTTCCTTGCTTTCCTTAGCAGCTCTACTTCAGCTCAAATTGTTGATTCAAATTTGCAAGGGCTGAAATTAAGCTTTGGGGTAAAAGTGAGGCTGTCCTCGTTTGAAGCTTTATGAATCACAAACCACAAATGAGGAGAGCCTTGATTATATATCAAAACAGAAATTATGACATTGCAAACTTGAATCAACTAGCTGAGCTGAGGTAGAGCTGATAAGGACAGCAAGGAAAAGCAAAATGAAACAAAGATGAAGACACAGGGATGATTTGCGCATACATTTTATCAAAGAATAGACAGTTTGTTTCCTTTCACCCATGGTCTGACCAGGGAGATGGTAGTCAAATGTAATCAAATCAAATGTAATCAAAGTAATTAAATGTAATTAAAGAAAAACACATTGCTCCATCCCCAGCCCCATCTTACCTTTTTTTGTATTCAATATAAAATTTTACAAAACGAGCCTACTTAAGACACTACATACGACCTACTTTACTAAACTACGAGGAGGATACCACGGAGTGCAGGAATCCATGACAACTCCGCAGTCATTAACATAGAGAACATGTAACTAAACTAAAATTAAATATACGGCTACGAAAAATACACATGAACTTTGCTGATAATTACTAAGGTTCGTTTTGCATTGCAAGTCGGGCTAACTTAGGGCAGGCGGGTCGTTTGCAATATGGCTAAAACTGGAGATTCGATCACGGATTTGGATAATGGATTACCATCTTACCTTGCAACTTCTCCACAAAATAAGACTGTTTGTCACATCATTTGGTTGGCTTAAGCACTTTGCACCAAGAACACCACCATTATCATCATAGCCATCATCATCAAACTTTGGATCATATCTTGCAAAACTAAATACTCCCACACCTGTCCTTGCAAAGGCTTGGCCAAACACAAAATTCCATGATTCACTTGGATATAAATCAACCATTGTAATTCCAACCATGCAGTAAGCATCCCTTGGGAATGTTGCTTCTAGAAATTTGTAAATATCTGATACCAACAATTGCTTTCTTCCTGATTCTTCATTGATCCTTGATGTGAATTTTGTCTTTGGTTGGCTGTCTAAAACATGAACAGTGAACCCTTTGAAGAATATCTGGGCATATTCTTGCAGCAAGTCCAGAAATTTCAACTTTTCTGCTTTACAACTGATGGTTACTTCGGCTTTCAATAACTCTTTATCTAAGGGCACCAAGTAAATTTTGGTTTTTAAACGGCGTTGGTTCAGAATCGTACTTTCAAATCGTCTTCTCCATCCCTTTACACTTTGATTATACTCTTTGTGTTCTGATAACCAGTCCCCTGACTTTGGAGGACGTAGGATGGCAAAGTTTTTCTTGTCCTCTAAGCAATTATTCAGAAAATTCTGCTCGGGTTCTGGAAGATTGCTCAGGTCTCCAAGAGCATATTCCCTCTCTCTTCTCTTAGAAATTTTAGCAACAGATGTCGGCTTTTTAGGCCTGCTGGGCCTAGATTTAGCACCACCACTTGCATTTTGAGCAGCATGTGCCATCTGTTATCCAAACTGACTACAGCTCAGCCTCAGCTTCTAGCAAAATAAATATCACTGACTGCTTAACAAATTGACTTACTGAGCTCCCTTGCGTTTCATACCGATGTCTACCGCTTTCATAATTCCATTAACTTTCCATCACAACTTGCTTGCCATGTTGTTTAGGCGACCAAACCACAGATCAGTGGACCAAACATTTGGAGCAACAGCAACCACACAAGCCGAGATTCCTCATGCATCAGGCATCGGACGCTTCTCCTTGCTCATTTTTTAAAAATTTCTTTTTAAAGTTAAAATGTATTTCAAATTACATCTAACTTCTAAAGAAGCGAGACACCACCGCTGCAATTAGGCCCATAGTGCTTCATTAGTCTCTGAAACCAAAGTCCATAGAAAAGGAACTATTGTTTTGACAGAAGCAAGCCCTCAAAAGATAATCCTCCACTTCCTCCATGAGCAAACGGGATGCGCGAGACTGTACCTGCATACAACAATCACTCTCGATAGCAAAACAAAGAGATGGCAATACTTTGTGGCGAGGACAAACTTTTGAAGGAGATTTCGACATTCTTACAGTGCTCTTCGGCTTTAATTCTTCCCAGCACACTCTTTGAGTCACTTCATAACTTACTCATTTAGGCTCAATTTTTTTAAACGTGACGGACAGGCCCTGCATCGGTGTTGGTCGGATTTAATAAAGATGGTTTTGAAGGAAAAGTCTTGTAATTTGTAATGTTTATTTACCCTGTCACTCAAATATTTTCAGCTTTTGAAAACTACTATTCTAGCGTTCTCAATACCTTTTCTAAGATATACGAGAAGGTCTTGAAACAGCAACTAATCAAGCATTTAGACAATACGCTTTCTGTTTTCATTGCGGCCTATCGAAGAGCATATGGAACTCAACATGTCTTGATACGTCTTGTAGAAGATTGGAGGTCTAAACTAGATAACGACTATCTCGTAGGTGCTATCCTTATGGATCTTTCCAAAGCATTCGATTGTATCCCTCATGATTTGCTTATTGCCAAATTACATGCATATGGACTTGATGAGGATGCACTGGTCCTTGTCTATTCTTATCTCAAAAGACGAAAACAATGTGTCAGGATAAATAACACATATAGTACTTTTCAAGAAGTTATATTTGGTGTACCCCAGGGCTCTGTACTGGGACCTATCCTTTTCAACTTTTACATAAATGATTTATTTCTTTTCATAAAGGAGGCAACTCTCCATAATTGCGCTGATGACAATACACTAGCTTATTTTTCTAAAAGCATGCCCGATCTTGTAAATACTTTGGAAAAAGAAACAGGAGTGGCCTTATCATGGTTGGAAAACAACGAAATGATTGCAAACCCTGAAAAATTTCATGCAATACTGCTCGAATACTAGTGGAGAATAAATTAACATAAATGGTAAAATGATCAAATCTGAGGAGACCGTAAAACTTCTGGGGGTTTCGTTGGATTACAGACTTGATTTCGACCCACATGTTTCAAATATTTGCAAAAAAGCAGCAGCACAATTAAATGTTCCTAAAAGATTAAAGGCATTTATTGGCTTTAAGGAAAAACAGATTCTTATTCAGAGCTTTGTTTATTCAAATTTTAATTACTGTCCCTTGGTGTGGTATTTTTCATCTTCAAAATCACTACAGAAAATTGAAAAGATACAAGAACGCGCTCTAAGATTTCTCTATAATGATCATACCAGTTCGTATGACGACTTGCTTTTGAAGTCAAATAAATGCACGATGCTTGTTGCTCGCCAGAGAATCCTTTGCATTGAAATTTTCAAAACAGTAAAACAATTAAACCCACCTTTCATGCAGAACATATTCAGATTGCGGTCTTCACATTATTCACTAAGAAATCCAAATAGCTTAGCCCATGTTAGGCCCAACCAAACAACATTTGGGTCAAATAGTCTGTCGTGTATTGGGCCACAGATTTGGAACGGCCTACCAAACGAAATAAAGTCAGCAGAAAATCTAAAAAGTTTCAAGACTTTGATAAAGCAATGGAATGGTCCCATATGCAAATGTAGTGCCTGTAAATCCCTACCACCTTAGTTGATATGTATTTTAGGAAATATTTAGTTTCTTTATTGTTATTTATTTGTAAATTCGATTTGGATTAGTTAACTTGTATATATTTAAATAATGTATATATTGTTAGCTATTGTAAATAATCCTCTAGATATGCCGACTGCGTTAATTTGCAGTAGACGACACACTCAAAATAGTTTCCATTTACAGATTTGGTTAACTGCAACGTCGGAAAGGGACTTACAGTATTACTGGATCTTGATTGTAATAAAGGTCATTATCCAGAGGGAGACTCTAGCTTGTCCAACTAGACACCTTCGAAGCCGTAAACATTCGTCATTCATAAATGGTTTATTTGGGAACGCAGGAAACCCCCAGAATTTCATTATTTCTAGTGCTACAATTTTCAGAATGTCCCCGGCCTAAGCTTTTATGATAAGCTGACAGCGTACAGGGTGTCTCAGAAACATTGTTCGACGTTTGATAAAATATTGAAAAATAAGGACAACATGAACAGGCTCATGGATGGATAACCCCATTTCTAAGATTATGAAATAATTTTAGAGACTAAAATCGTGCAAATCGGTTGAAAATTCACTGACTTAACGAGCTCTCGAAGATCAAAAATATGTGATAGCTGAAACCAGAGACCACCAAGATTACTGGTATTGCAAAAAGCTCGAAGACAGAGGTGAGAGAAGCTTATCCAATGTCATACCTCTCGTTGATAACAGAGCAAGCCAAATTTTTCTGAAAGCATCCATATGCTTGACAGTTAGGTTATCGAAAACCTGTTTGAATCCCACTTTGGTCGTCTGAAACAATTGAAAAAAAAAACAGAAACGACGGCCTATGGGGCTTTTACCAAAAATGCCATTTCAAGGCCTCTGGTTTCAGCCTTTGCACAAACTTGAACTTCAAATGCTTGTAACTCCATGAATTTTTAGCGGATTTGCAAGATTCTTGTGTCAAAAATTAATTTAAAGTCTCAGAAAAAGGGCGACTTGACCAAGGGTGCATTCAGCGTATCGTTATTTCTTAGTATTTAATCAAACGTTGAATAATTTTTTTGAGACACCCTGTAGAAAATATTTATGCCAACTTGGACTTCTCTTCATCAAGACAACACCTATCAATCTCATGTTGAATCATTTGGAAAAGTGCTAAAAGTTGTTCAGAATCTTTATGTAAAATTGAGCCGGTAAATGTTAGTTAGTTTGATCATCTTGCAAAGTGGGGTAATTTGGGTCCACTGGGATTTGTTACTGCCTTGTTCAAGAAAAATTTGCGATCATAAAATTTCGCAAATTTCAAATTTTCCGTTCACGGAATAAGCTTTCACAAATTGAAGCAAAGAAAAACGAAAGCTGCTTACTTAAAGATGTCATTGGTTATTTATGAGTACCGGGTGAGCCAGAAAAAGGCTTCCACTTTTGTAAAATCATAGCATTAGAAATATGTATGTTACATATATGTACTTGCCATATTTGAATGATTCAATTTGGAGTTAAAAGCCTAGAGATCAAAGTATTTGTTTGATTTTTCTCGCTGTCTCATGAGCACTAGAAATATAGGTAAATAACTTTAACTGAAATTTCGTGTTTGGAAAATGACTGAAAAATGGCCTAAAACATTGATCAAATCGTAAAGGCTTCCTCCCACAGATCAATCAAGAAAATGTAATTCTTCATGGGTAAGAGATATCCACTGCACATTTTCTGTCATAGGACTGAAAATCTTTAGCATTTGTTTGAAAATTAATGTCTAATAAGAGAGGGGTAAAAGCCAGTTGCGTATTGTTCAGCGTACGGGGAGTCTTTATGATTTGATCAATGTATTAGGCCCTTTTTCAGTCATTTTGCAACAATGAAATGTTTATAAAGTTGAATTTACCGATACTTCTAGTGTTGGCAAGACAGCGAGAAAAATCACAAAAAATACTTCAGCCCTTCGGCTTAATCTTTGCAGTACTCTTGGTGCTATGAATTTTCAAAGTGGGAACTTTTTTCTGGCTCACACGGTAGTTGTCACTTTTGTATACATTCGATCATTCTAATACTCGCATCGGGCGTCATATGTCTTCAAATTCCGTAGACCGCCAGCAATGACATACATAATTTGCCTTTTCTCTTTTTCACAACAATAACAAAACAACAGCAATAACAACAACAATAACAAAACAGGCTATATACCTATATACATCTCTACTGATAAGCATTTTCCTTGTTATAATAACGAGAACATGAACAGGCAATTAAGATACACCGGATGAGTCAAAGAAATTTACAGTATGTGTTTGACAGGCTGTGAAATAGAAAGTATGAGGCCGATATTAAAAACTGAAATGTTAATCTATCAGTCTAAGGTTATTTTAGCTGAGCAAACTTTTTTGGTAAAATCACTCATCATTTTGACCCAGAAATTAGGAGAATGTTAGTAAAGGCATATTAGGAACGAGAACTCCACATTCTATTCCGGTCTTTAATTTACTTACTATTGAAATCAAAATTCCATTGCTGGAACTGACAACATAAACTTCACAGCAACATAAATCATGGACCAGAATGGAAAGTGGATCTCTCGATTGCTATACAAACCCTTTACAAGTATTTCTCTAATTGTTGGGCCTTAAAGACGTGTGATTTTACCAAAACAAAATTTCTCATCCAAGTAAGCCTTTTACTGATGAATTAGCATGTTAGTTTTGAACATCGGCCAAAGACGTTTTGTTCTGCAGTCCAGCAAACGCGTCAACTTTTTGACTCGCTCGGTACATCGCCCCCTTTTCCTTCTAATAGTACGGGTATAAAATCAGCACGACCAACTCGTATATCTAATGTACTTGGTACGTGGTGACAACCCTATTCCTGTGATGGAAATACCCACATCGAGAAAGAGTGACTCCGATAGGGGGATTGGTACATATGTATCTGTGAGAATTGAAAGGGGGACCAATCAAAAAGGCAAAAATGTAAAGCCATAGAGCTAGGGCAGAATTTGAAAGTATATCTTATAACCTGGGTCCTGGGAAGGGGGGTACAAAGCATGTTGGGGATACGAGTATGTACCGACCATAAGGATTGGTTTTTGGGCCCTAAATCTTTCTTTGGCGTGAGTAGGTTTGGCTGAAATTGGCAAAGCATTTAAAATGGGCAGTTTTCCGCGAAAATCCTTCATTAAAGGACAAGTCCGGGGTTCTTATAATTGTTGATTATTCAAGAGAGTACACTATTGTGAATGGTGTGTAGTACTTTTTTCAATTTTGCACCTTTTAATCTGCGAAACTACATATTTCAATCTGCTAAGAAGTGCGAAATGATGTCATTTTATAAGACGTCACTTCACGTTGACCTGAACGAGGCAGCCAAATGTGTTGATATTATACATTGATCAACGATATTATACTGCTCACATTGCTAGCCTCCTTATCGCGCGCTAGCAAAAAATACAAAATGGCAACGATATTTGGCCTAACTTAAGAAGATTCATTAACCAATTTTTGAAAGTTGGAGGCATTAAAACTTGGAAAAAACTCACGATTGGTATTCAGCAGTTGGTAAGGTTGCTGTTTAACAATAATTTTATCAACTCCAGACTTGTTCTTTAAGGTCGGCACCAAAGGCAAGGTTTGGCCATTAAAAGAGGGTACCTTTCTAAAAATTGGATAGTGTCTCCTAGGTAGTACGAAAGGATCTTTCTCACCCAAGTTTCATTACTGTAGTTATTGTTCAGTCATATCGGGCTTCATTACTGTTGTCATTGACATTATTGAATCAATGAAGAGTAAACTACAACTTCATAGCTCAGCAGACTTCCAAAAATAAAGTATCCAAAAGCTATTTCAAAATCACGCATTGATAGTAACTGCATAAGTCAATAAACTGCACATGTCTCGAACTGTCTTCGGCCAGGGATGGCACTGAGAAGGTTCTCACAAGGGGGTTATTGCTCCCGATGGAGGGGGTGGCTAGCCTCCTCCGACGGAGAGCGCTAGCCCCCTGGCCCTCCCCTGGCGCCATCTCTGTCTTCGGCTACCTTAGAAATATTGCGTCTCTTAAGTGAATTACTCTGCGAATACAAACCTGATGTGAACATGGGAAGTCGCAAAATACCATCAACTGAAAATAAAAATTTTTGAATGCAAGGCTCCTTCGCAGACACTGTTCAAACGCTTCTACTTCTTTGCGGGACACTCGGTATCTATTATACTATCTTTTAAGAAGTGTCATCGTTTACGAAACACTGCTGCACAAAATATGGGTTTGCAAACTATGACTCTAACTTTTGGTTCGCAGTGGGACTAAAATGACAATCACATCTGGAATTCATCCGATGCTTGACTCAAATGGACAGAGAGCTTTTTCGATATAGCAGTCACATTATCACACTCAAAATATTGGGAACTTTGTAACAAGTTTCAACCTTTCATTAGGTCTCATGGAAAAACATGAGAATTCTGCAAATCTGTTACTTTTGGTGGGACCATGCAACCCTCAATTTCAGGAGGTACTCTCATTGAGGCCTAAAAGGGGTCCAGTCGATTCGAGGGTCTTCCAAGTGGCTACCAAATGGCCCTAACTGCAAAACACGTCCTACCAACAGACCTTTTTGCAGTTTGAGGAAAGGGCTGGCGAGAGCGCGGCCGATTCTGGCAGCCTTGGCAACAATAGGAATTGGGGAATCCTCTCCGCTTCGGTGAAAAACGTCTGGCTTGCGTCTCGGTCGCATTTCCCTGCAAACTCGAGTTATTTTCGACTCACTTGCACCTTTCAAGAGCTGGATGATACTTGCTTGGGATGGTATGTGTTTCCTCTTCCATCCATTTGTGAGTTTGAATGATTTTCCATTTGTGATTTTACTTTGAGGCACTTTCTTGCTTCTGCTCACTCAACTTTGAAGTTGCAGCTCTTGACCGTTTAGGCCTAAGCTGAGCCGCTTCAAAGGCGAGGTCATATACCCGCAATAAAATGGCTCAATTAACTCACCAATGGGTAAAGAGATGGCCAGATGGATAAATAATCCAGAGAAAACACTTACCGGTCCAAACAACTATCGTGTGACTATTGAAGGGTGTAATGAAATAAATCGGAAACAACTCAACTTTGGAGGAAAGGCAACCGAGCCGCAAGGAGGCGACTCCCTTTATCTCCTGCTGTTGCTAAGGCTGTCAGAATGGGCCACGCTCTCCCTAGTCCCTTTCTCCAAACTGTGAAAGGTTTATTCAGGGCAGTCTAAAAATTCATAGCAATTAAGAGATCACAACTCAGTATACTCTTCACCAAGGAATATTATCAAATTTTCACGAAGGCGAATAGTTGCAGTGATGTTCGTCTATGAATTTGAAGCTTTTCTCTCGCGTTTATACCTTTTTACATTTAGACAGTATCACACTTTGCAGAAATGGCAATTCCTGCATTAAATCAATCCTAGTTCAAATCAATTAAATAAAATCAATTTTAATCGAACTAGACTAGCTATTTTCTTAGCTAGCATTTATTTCGATTCGAAATAAGATGACACACACTATCGTTGAGGGGGGGGGGAGGTTGTAAAGACATGCCACCATTGGAGGCAAGACTCAACACATTTACCTTGGCTCTGTTTGACCCTGACCGTACACCTTGTTAGGCCATAATGGGAGTAAACCCCGTAGGCCTTGAGTCAGTAAGTATACATTTGTAGACAAATCCTGCATTGAAGAAATTCTGGTTCCAAACTATCATTTTTTGGGGGGAAGAGAATTGTAAATACATGCCACAATTGAAAGTAACATTAAAAAAATTTTCCTTGGTTCTGTTTGACCCTGACAGCACCCTTTGTTACGTAGGCCATAATGGGAATAAACCCCCGTTAGCCCTAAATCCGAAAGTACATATTTCTGGAAATTTTCTCAAAACTTTTCTTACTTAACTTTCTTGGCCTTTATTGTCTCCCTATCATCTGCCTTTTCTCTTTCATAGTGTTTGCTCCTTTTTTCTCTGTTCTTAAGCCATCTCTTCCTCTTCACATTTCTTCTTGATTTTTTTGGATTTTCTAATTTCTCTAACACTTCTAGCTCTTTGTGTTCCTGGTCTACACATAAATCCCTGCTCCTTTCTTCGTTTTCAAGACTTCTCGTCCTCTTCTCTTTCTTTCTTGATTTTGTAGACTCTTTCAGTCTCTCTGCCTTTTCCTCTGATATTCTTCGCTCGTGGTCATCTCTTACACCTTTGCTACTTTCTTGTTCCTCGAGACATCTTTTCGCCTTGTCTTTCTTCTTTGACTTTTTTGACTTTCTTAGTCTCTGTGCCTCTTCCTCTGATTCTCTTCGTTCCTGTACAGCTCTGCTCCTTCCTTCGGTCTCATGAGATATCATACTCTTCCCTTTCTTCTTTGATTTCTTTGACTTCCTTACCACAGTTACTCCTCCTTCTACTTGTATTTGCTTCTTGTTTCTCATCGGTTCTTTGTCTCGCTTCCTTCTTCGTGAAACGTTCCTTTCTTGATTATAATCATAAAAACCACAAAAATCATCTGCATTTTCTTCTACCTTTAATCTTTTCCTTTCTTCTCTTTCTCCCTCGCTTCTATCCTCGCTTTCGCATCTTTTTCTTTTCTGGACTCTTGTCTCGTCCTCATCTGCTTGCGCGTTTTCTGGCACGCCAAGCTGAGCCAAAAGGTGGGCAATATTATCGGAAATGCTCTCATTTCCAATTTCCAGGTAGCTGGTACCTGGATAGGCAATCAGTGGCAGAAAGTCGATTAAATTTCTGCTCATTTTGAATTTTGTAGCTAAATGGCCAGGCACATCCATTTTCGCTGCAAAATCAGCCGGATTACCCATCAAGGTACGAGCAACAAACCAGTGTGTTGCCATAGTATAGAGGGCATTTCCCATAAGGAATGCCCGAGAGAAAAATTTGTCCAGCTGCTCATTTGGCTGTAACAAATGCTGGACAAGCTTTTTTGCCTCGGGCATCCCACCTTTTGGCTCAGCAAATCTGTGGAACATGGCCCCATACTTTAGAAGGTCCAACATTTCTTGGCTCTCTGCCACAATTTCCACTTCCTCCTTTCTGATACAATTTTCATCCTCCAGAAGAAGGACGAGATTTTCACTGATTGAGCTGTACAGCTCTGAAGCAGCCGTTTTGGGCCTCTTCAGCCACTCACAGTTGAAATGCCTCAGTCTCCGAAGGACTGTCTCTTGATCAGGCACAGGCTTTGCCCGCCCATATGGCTGCAAGTAATTTTTTGGGAATTGCATGAAATATGCAACTCCATCACCATTATATGAATACTTACTATTGGGTATATAATCCTGAAAAAGAAAGAAACGATGAGAATTTCAGAAATAAGCATTCAATACTTACATGTCTGCAATCCAAGTCTTAACCGTGAAAGATAAGACTTCGTTGAACATTCTTTAAAATTTTATCAGAATTGATGGTAACCCCACTTTCCACGCTGATGATCACGGAAAGCCAGCTTTCAGAAATCCTCCTCACAAGGAATTTATTCGTCACTGCAGAACCAATCTGGAAGTCAACAAGGGGCTGTTGGATTTAGGGGGCAAATGGGGGCAATTGCTCTCCCCTTCACGATGAAAACTCAGCTTTGGCGCCACCGTTTTGGCAAGAACAGCGCCCCGTATCCTGCCCAAATGCACTCTTTTTCAGCCCTTCGTACTGAATGTGGGGAGACATTTTGTAAACTAAGGCACTATTCAGTAGCAAAACTTGTGAGAAATTTTCATTGAAATAATGGCCCAAAAATTTTCCCATGCCTTTGGCGTGCTTGCCTTTCCTTATACTGGTACAAATTCCCCCCTCCCCCTTCACGTTCAGGCTGGATCCGCCCACATGCAACAACACTCTTGACAAAGTATGATAATCAAGTTCCATTGAAAATTAATAGATTTCTGGGAGGAAATTGCTGAAAGTCAGCTTTTGGTGCTCATTGGGACGGAAAGCAAGAGTTACCATAATAGGCTTGGCTGCAGAATTATCAACTTTTCACCCCCTAATGTTGCTTTGTGTGACCTCTAACTCAGTGGCAGAGCCAGAGGAGGGTATGAGGAGGATAAATAAACTGGCAATTTGGAAAGTCTGAGTAAAACTGCAATTTAAAAATGCAATAAAGATGTCTGGGTATACCCTTTTACCCCCCTCTGCAGTTGAACAATTTTGGACTCTTACCCCCCACTATTTTTCGTCTGGCTCTGCCACTGCTCTACATACCTTTCTTTGTAGACCAATCACGAAGAAGCCCATGTCCACAGGGGCAAAAAGTATGACATTATTCATACTACATAAGACACTGCATCACATATACAAGGGGCACTGTCAAGTTGAGAAACTCCGAGACTGACTTTACACGTCCATCTTTTTGAAATGAGCAATGGGTAAAAGTCATTCTCATATCTTAGAGTGCATCTGTGAGATTTTTCAGTTGCTGAGATTTTTCCTACAAATATGACCACAACATTTCACAGGTAGCTTTAAATAGCATATAAATGACAGCTGAATCACCTTGAAACTGTCTGAAAAAAGGGAAAGGAAATGCCATGTGTCAAAATGGCATTTCCTTGCGCAATAACAGTTTGGTAACTGCAGATATGGGAGCAGCATGATTGATATTGTAAAATTCCATCAAAAAATTTATGGAAGTTTACAAAATTGTAAGGAAATGTCAATAGACCAATTTCACAATTGACTCAATTCAAAGCAGAGGCAATTCCCTGTACAGCAAGAAATCTACACCATATCTATTATGTTGCAACTACACATTCAAACAATTTCATGCGCTGCTGTGAGCAATGCACACTGATGACGATTTAGGTCCTTACTAAATCGAAGATGATTTAGGTCCACATCCCAGGGGGGGGGGTACATGACTTGCGGATGGATGGGGCCCATACGGGTGGCACATACAAGATGTTACTATATGTTACCCATCAAGATGTTATGTTACCCACCCCCCCCCCCCACTGGGGTCCATATTAAATCGAAGCAAGTGATTTTCCTGAAAGGAAAGACATCTTTTTCTTTCTGAAAGTCCTGGTGTCTGATACTTTTTCCAAACCCTCCTGGTATGTTTCCTCCACCTCTCTAGATGATGCTAGGTAGGCCAAAAAAAAGCTGATGCCAAACCAAACGTAACAGTTACAGAATCATATGCAAGTTTCCAACACAAGTGACATTATTCTGCAGGGCCTCTTTTAACAGGGCTGGTGTAAAATGCAGGTCATGCAGGTCAACGCAGGTCAACAAAACGCAGGTAAATCGTGAAGGGCATGGGCCTACAGGTTGTAGGCTTACAGCTGTTCACGCAAAACGTGAAGAAGGTAGAAGTGCTATGGTGCATGTTGCAATGTTCACTTGCTACAGATTAACTCTATTAACCAATCAATTGACGTCAAAGACTGTGTTGGTGCCTTTCATTGAGGCAATCATGGAGTTGTATTTTGTTTCTCACTTAACTTTGTATGCTTGATTTGCAAAGGGTTTCTCTTTCCTATTGTGGGGAAAGTTTTTCAGAATAGGCTGCTTCCTCCTCAGTGTCCAAAAATTTTTACCTTCAGTATCTGAGTATTAAGTTTCCTAAAAGATTATTCACACCGAGGGGCAAATCACTCCTGAAAATGGCGTACGAGATTAATAATCACAAGTGATTATTTTGTGATTAATTTGATTTTATGGTGATTTAAGTGATTAATTTTTGATTATTCTAGAATAAATCACACATTTCAAAATGTTCTCAAATGAGCTCCTGTACTATAAAAATTGTATGAATAAGGCAAGACAGAGCAAGATTGATAAACCAAATAATGAAATAAGACAGTAAACTCTTGACCATTAATCAAGTCAGAGACTATCATGCCAATTTGATTTGGCAAAGTTGTTTGTAACACAAGAACGAGGCTTTCCTTTTTGCTCCATCATAGGGGATCCAGAATCTTGCACTTTTGTGCTGTTCATGCTTTGGCACTTGTTTTTTGCATATCTAATAGTGTGTTCACATTAATTCGGAAAATGGTGAAAGGAACAATCTAATCTTTTCACTTCTTATAAAAGTAAACACATAAACTTGGTTAAACATTCAAAATTTGTGATTAATATGACTGGTGCTTTTGGTGATTGATGTGATTTTTGTGTGATTAACGTGATTAATTTGTGATTAAAATGTGATTATCTCTGAGGGCGTACGAGATTTTAAGCAGTGATCTGCCCCTCGATTCACACACTAACCTCCAAAGTTGATACTCGAGTGATATACAAAGGGTGAAACAATGCCTTTGACAATATGCACATATTTCTGTACAAAGCTAAGAATTTTGGTCAGAACTTAAAGTTTCTTCAGGTTGTCAGATCTTGTGAAAGTTGCAAAACAAGGTGTTTTAAAATTTTTCCAACGCTTAAACATAACTATTTCGGAGTAATTTGCAAGTAATGTGATATAGGAAACTAGTGAAAATAAAGATAAAACATGCGGAGAATCTAAATTTTTGGTGATCTGAGAGAAGTTTCTTTTAAGCGATTTGTTATAGAAAATACACCCATACAGTAGTTCTTTGCCCAAAATTTGCCGTAGGTTTGCACATGATTTACAACGGAAACTGCTCTTTAGTCGGAGCTTTAGCAAAATAAGAAACATTACAAAATTCCATGATGATAGTGTTCTTCCAGCTTTCAAAGCTTTCGAAAAAGCAGTGCATTTCACAATACACAACATTGATTGGCATCTTTGTAATTGAGCACGAATTTGAGATTGTGAACTTTGCACTGACACACTGACAACGTCATTAGGATGTAAGCCTACAACTCATAGGCACATGGCCACTAGTTTTGACCTGCGTTTTGTTGACCTGTGTTGACCTGCCGTTTTACACCAGCCACTTTTAACATACAAACTAGGGAGCAAAAGCTATTAGTCCTATCACTTGCCCCCACCCAGTTACAGCTTTTTACAGTGTTTTGCCTCCTAGTATATGGTCCCTTTTTTCTTTTTGCTGTTCTTAGGCTCCCCTTCAGGCATTTCCCGACATATTTGTGAAGTTGAATTTCCTTATCTTTCCAGTGCAGTGCTCATAAAAATGGAAGAAAATTACATGCTTCAATTTCTTGGCTATCAAGCAAAAATTGATTCATGAGACACTCTTGGTGATATAAACTTTCAAACGTGGGGAATCTTTTCTGGCTTACCCAGTTCGCTGGTCCATGTTTCTATTCAAAGTTCTTCCTTGGCCTATACAGTACAGTATGTGACAATAGATTGACTGTTACTACACTTAATGATTCTTGGGCATAATGGCTATCCACTTTGATGATATCTTTGATGATATAAAATATAGTAACTGGTTTGGAGGCAAAAAGTGGTTACCATGAGAGTGAAGCAACAAAGATTTAAAAAATTTTCCTGGGGGAACATGCCCCCAGACCAGGTGCGCCTTTGGCGAAGCTTTTGAAATTCATTATGGGAAGGGCCCACCCATGTTTTACTGATCCTAGGCCATCAATAAATTCTCTCCTCATCCCGTTCACAGAGATGAACGGCATTATAGTAGTGATAGGCCTTTCCTAAGAGAACTGTCACTTTAAATGCTGCACACAGGGGTGGAAGACATTCTTATACAAATAGCAAAATATTCTTACCCAATTCATTAAGTTGAATGAAATTTGCCCTAAACGTGTCATGGAAACAGCACATGACAAATGATGAGCTCTACGGAAAATTGCCTAGAGTAACAGCAAAGATCGCTAAACGTCGCCTCCAACTTGCGGGTCACTGTGTGCGCCATCAAGATGAAATAGCCTCAAAATTTGTGCTCTGGGAACCCATGCATGGATATGTGAATAGAGGAAGGAAGCCAGTCAATTACATCGACCTATTGAAATGTGATACAGGACTCTCAAACACTAGCGAGATATGCGCAGTCATGCGAGACAGAGACGTCTGGAAGGGTTACGTCAAAGCTGCTCGTCCGGGAGGTCGACCAAAGTAAGTAAGTAAGTACGAAATTTGACACCCTATTTCAACATAGCAAAAAATTTTATCGAGTTAGTTAGCCCCAGGGGGATTACTTGACTAGGGAAGTGATGGGGTCTGCAGCAAATCTCTCCACTCTCTGTACCCTGTCACATAAAAAATGGCCCAAAAGTATACCCTATCGCAAAAAAATTATGCCAAAATCCATTGTTTCAAGAGAACTCTAAAAGTCATCCTTCCACATGATACCCTGTCGCATGATTTTCTTATCAATTGTAATAGCCTGTCGCATAATTTTTATCAGAAAAGCACACCCTGTTGCGTAATTTTTACCGAAAAAGGACACCCTGTTGAGCGGCGCACATCCCATCAAGTCAAGTATGGGAGTACCCCGCCCCCTGGGTATTTAGCTAGGATATATTACAAAAACTTGCACACTAAGAAACACAATCAAGACATAAAATGAATCAAATTGGAACAATTGGAAGAATCATCGAAACATAGAGTCATGATCAATATTCGAAATAACTTCTTTCTTGCCTAATGAACATAACAGAATCATATGAAACTTTTGTTTGTTGTGAAAGAATGCATAATTCTTACTTCGGTTTGAAATATATTCCAAACATTTCACAGCCCATCAGATATTTCAAAGTTTTTTCCGAAATATTTGATACACCAGTAAAAGGCCGCTAAAAATTTGGTAACCCTCCGAAAATTCTCCATCCCTGTATCCAGCTTAAAAATTACAGCTCTCTAAGGTGTAAAAAGAAATATTTCTTGTGTATCAAAATGAGGTCCCCTTTTTGAAACTTGCCCCCCCCCAAGTTATGATTCCTTAAAAGAGGCCCTGTTATTCTGTCAACGACAACAAACATGAAACGTACCCACGGTGAATAGGACATTTTTTGGCAGAAGATATTTGGCCTTTGTGATCCTTTGTTGATGCTTTTGGCTCTTGACCTTGTCCTTTGGGGCGTTGGCTCCGTCCTGCCAGACAGTCGAACTTGAACCGTGTGATTCCTCGAAACTCAGCTTAGCGAAGACGAAATGAGCAAGCATACGATAAAACAATCTAACGTTGAGAAACGAACTAAAATCTTGTTGTGATGTGAACGGGTCGTGAGAGTCTTCCGCTTCCGATCGATATCTTCTATCACGTGCAATTAGGCCGTTTTGCAAGTAAGACGAATATTTGGATGGAGGCGCTTCAGATTCTCAGATAAATCAGGGAAGGGACTCGATATATCAGAGAATGAAAAGTCGTTACTCAAGAAAGTGTGTTCTATCTAAGCAGAATTTTCCCAACGGACTGGAAATCTTTTGTTTAAAAATAGCTAAAACACTAAAATGTAAAGCTAATTAACGCCTAATAAGGTAGCCTGCGTGCAGCCCTTACTGTTTCCTTTCAGTTTTCTCGTTGAATTGAATTAATTTTCTGACCGTCAGAAAATGAATTCAATTCAACGGCAAATTTCAACTGAAAGGAAACAGTAGGGGCGCACGCAGGCTACTAATAAGTCTGATTTCCACCAAGTAGACTTTTCCTTTCTTTGAGGATCCTTCATCGTTGTCTTGTAAACATAAGTTGTGGTCACATCTTTCCACAAGAATGTTGACTGCCACTCTCCTCTTCTTTCCACCTTTGGCTGAACATTTCAAACAATACTAATTCAACGATCATTTTAATAACGAAGTGGCGGGACGCGAAACTTTGGTTAAAAGTTACCGGAACGGGGGATTTTAACTGAAAATCGAGCGGAACGGCGGATTTCTACCTTCCCCCATTGATGACCCCTACTTTACGTGTGAAAATGTTGCTTTGAATTTGAATAGGCTAAGATGGGGGGGGGGGGTAATTTGTGTCTAAAATGGAAACTTTTCGAAATAAATAGAGCACCCTCACAAACTTGTTGGAAATATTGAAGGTCTTTTTTTCAATTTACCAAAATTTAATCTTTAGTCGTTCCTGGAAACTTGCTCCCGTTCTTAATTAAATACGAAGTTTGAATATCTTTTTATGACAACATGGCAATTTTTTCAAGTAAGAACAAAACCCCGTTGTCAGTTAAGAAAATTTTTGCAGGAACACTTCTAGATGACAAAAGACTTAAAACTCATAGCTAGTCCCAAAATTTCTTAATTTGCGAAAAACTTTCAACGCATTTCAAAGAATGTAGTAGGACTACAAGTACGTCACAGACAGCCTCTCATTCATTTTAATTCTAATGTATGGACTTTTCTCCTTCATTCTGTTGTATTGTATGTAATCACTTCCTGCAATGAATCTGTATTTAAGTTGTAGTCATATGTAAATTCTTCAGTCAGTCTCATGATCATCGTCACACAACAACGTCTTGTTTCTGGCTCCTTGTCTGCGCACGTAAAATCGCTATATATGTATACATATTGTAACTTTGGTTCCGGTTACAAGAATTTGGGGGGGGGGTGCTTTAGCCCCCGCTAGCTAAATGGCTGTGCGGTCCATGGACAGAGCTTTGCAATGTGCAACGTATCCAATTCAATGGAAAAACAGTGCCAAGAAAGGAAGTAGACCAGTCTCGAAAGAGGTAATTCCAGAACTCTTTCGCTTAAAGAGAAAAGCGCTTAACCGATAGAGATTTGGCAAGCAAGAATTGATTGGGTTTTGTAAAAAGAAGATCAAACGAATTATTGAAGTATGGAGATAGGTATTGTTTAAAAGCATTGCAACAAAGCAGTCCCTTCAATCTGCATCAAGACAATAGCTCTAAAACTCCAGGCTTTTGGAACGCATGGGAACCTGCATAACTTGATATATATCATCAAACAGAAATGGTACGGTGAGATTGCAGATCAGGTTAGAGATCTAGCTGAAAAAGAAATGAGGTTGCGGTACTTTACACCAAGCGCTGGCATAGCAGCCTAGGAGCAGTGTAAAGATGGTAGAAAGCCAATCATTACTGAATGCTTCTCGATTGCGAAAACGAAAACATTGGAAATACGAAAACATTGTATTGAATACGAAAATAAGAGATTATATTTCAAACAGTACAGGGTGTCTCAAAAGAATTGCTCAACGTTTACTACTAAACGACGTTTGCGATGTTTGCGACGAAATACTACAAAGAAAGTTACGCTGAATTGAAACTTGGCCAAGTTACCCTTTTTCTGAGGTTTCAAAACAATTATTGACACAAGAATCTTGCAAATCTGCTAAAAATTCATGGAGTTACAATTGAAGTTCAAGTTTGTGCGAAAACTGAAACTAGAGAACTCAAAGTGGCATCTTTGGTAAAAATCTCATCGACCATCGCTTCTGCTACTTCTCGATTGTTTCAGGGCAAACCAAATGGGATTTGCACAGGTTTTCGACAACATAAATTTGAAGTAAATGGATGCTTTGAGGATACAGATTAAGTCTCGTTGATTATGTTTTGAACCACTGCTTTTGGAAACATGCAATGCATAGAAAACTTTGACAATGATCACAACGATTAAGTTACTTTGGAAGCTCCATTTGGTCTACTATGATATCAAAGGGAGGTATGACATTAGACGAGCTTCTTTTACCTCTGTCTTGGAGGTCTTCTGCATTAAAAGTAATCCGGGGTCTCTGGTTTCAGCTATCCTGATAGTTGATCTTTCAAAGCTCACAACTAAGTGAAGTTTCAAATGATTTGCAAGATTCTGGTCTCTTAAACTATTTCATAACCTTAGGGAAATTGCTATCTTTCTATGAGTCTGTTCATGTTATCGTTTTTCTTTGATATTCAATCAAACGTCGAACTGTACACTCTGTACATCGATGTTAATCGCTCGTAAAGCGTTTCTAGAGCGACAACGAGGGACATGGAATCGTAAATTATTCAAACTCTGAAACGTAACCCCGATTTTTTTATTATACATTGTGGAACAAGTGACTTGAACATGGAAGATCCTGGGAAAATTGGCGCAAAAACTACCAGAGTTGCGATACGGGCGAGGGGGACGGTTCCTAAGTGGCTGTTACTCGAACGAGGTGCCTCCTATTTTTTTGGAAAGAATAAGTGTAAATATGATAAGGTAAATAAGATGCTACAACGATGATTGTATTTTTGATACAGTTGCTTTCAGTTGCAACGCAGATAATGCAAAGAAGGTTTTTGGTGCCCAATTTTTCTTTTTTGATAGTGGGTACTACTTTTAACCAACTGAATAATATTGCCTGTTGCCTATACTATACTAGTATATATTAGTAGGTAGTATATATTATATTACAATATATCATATGATATCATATCATATTATATTATATCATGTTATATTATATTATATTATATCATATCCTATTATATTATACTATACTGTGATGGTATTGCATATATCATACGAGATACAGTTGCTCTCAGCTAAAACACAGATAATACAAAGGTTTTTTGTGCTCAATTTTTCTTTTTTGATAGTGGTTGCTAACTCTAATCAACCGAATAATATTGCCTATATCATACTGACACTGATGTTGCCTATACTATACTAGTATATATTAGTAGATAGTATATATTATATTACATTATATCATATTATATTATATTATATCATATCATATTATATCATATCATATTATATCATATCATATTATATCATATCATATTATATTATATTATACTATACTGTGATGGTATTGCCTATATCATACGTGATACAGTTGCTCTCAGCTAAAACACAGATAATACAAAGTTTTTTGGTGCTCAATTTTTCTTCTTGATAGTGGTTGCTAACTCTAATCAACTGAATAATATTGCCTATATCATACTGACAATGATGTTGCCTATACTGTACTGGCAAATACTAATAGATATCATAGATTATATTAAATTATATTATATCATATTATGATGACATTGTCTATATTATTTCAGAAAATGATCCTATCCATGATACGGTTGTATTCAGCTATAACACAGATAATACAAAGAAGCATTTTGGTGTCCACGGCTGTTTTTAACGGTAGGTAATTAGATTTACTAACTTGACAAAATAGCAAAATGATCTTAGTTAAGATTTGCAAGTGATCGTTATACAGCGTGAGTCAACAAAGAGGTCGGGCTTTAAAATAGTGCTGCTCCCTAAATTTGAAAGCAATGATGCAATGATAAACTTCAGTAATCTACCTGGCTTTAATCGGCCCTTCCTTCCAGTTGAAATGGGACATTTTCTGCAGATAGAAAGCGCCTTTCGAAAATCTGCGGAAACTAGCGAAAAATCACGCAAGCTTTCCCCTTGTTCTCCTTCCTACCAATAATGACACCAGTATGTACTCATGCAATTTGTCCTCTTGAGAGAATGAAATCCCCCTGATTAAGTTATTCACATCAGGAGAAGATATTTCAATTCCCCCAAGAGGGAAGAATGTGCTACTGCGTACTGAAGTCATCGCTATAAGGTAAACAGGCTACAGAAAATTGCTTGTAATTTTAGCACGATTTTAAGATTTCTCGAAGGGTAATATTTTTAGAAAATCCCTTGCAAAGTCTGAAAGGAGTGACCAATTGAAGAATTGAAATAATTCTAGAAATAATTGAATATGTTGCAAAATATACTCGGGGAGCAGTTGCTTTTCAAACACCGGGCCATTCTTAACTCATACGGTACACTTGACACAGCTGTGTAACTATGAATAAGATACAGGGAGTCCCAAAGAAATTGTTCGACGTTTGGTTAAAATTTTGAAGATAACAATGAAATGGACAGGTCACGTCCATGGAAAGATGACGCTACCCTAAGATTTTAAAATGATTTTAGAGACCAGAATCTTGCAAATCAGTCACGAATTCACTGAGATGCGAGCGTTTAGAGTAAAAATATGCACTTGCTGAAAACAGAGATCCCTAGGTTGCCTCTAATGCAAACAAGTTCGACGATCGAGGTAAATAGCTGTTAAGTTCAATTTAGCAAACCAAAAACGACATTGAATGTATCTTAATTCAAAGCCATTGTCAAAATTTGCTTTGTATTGCATGTGTTCAAAAACAGTAGTTTCAAATGTAGTCGACATGAGAATGAATCGTTTTCCTCAAAACGCGTGAGCGTCATGTTATCGAAAATCTTTTCAAATCCCTATTGATTTGCTCTGAAACAAATGAGAAACGAGAAATGAGAAATAATAGAAACAAGGGCATCACATAACTCCATAAGCGTCTGATTTACAAGATTGTTGCTCCTTGTGGTTCCGTCCCTGCTAAATCATTGTATAATAATTAGAAAGTGTAGTAGAATGTAGATATGGCATAAATTGTAATTTTCCATATGGATATCGAGAAAGTTTCTGTTGTCTAGAATTGGTTAAAAATTCAAGGCACTACTTTATTTCATCTCGAAGCCATTCATCGTATCGTTATCTTCTAACAGTCAATCAAGTGTGGAGCAATTTCTTGGGATACCTTGAACCGTAGCGTGCAGTGTACTGAAAAGCGCCCCGAGAAACGCAATCCACATATCGCTGAACATTTTCAGCAGACAATTTGTTTGAGCAGACGTGACAATGCAAATGGACAATACTTTGTTTCAATGACACACTGGTTCCATTCTTTAATTGAATTATTTATCAATAAGTATTGCATAGCATTGTATCAAGTATGCCATATCTCAGCCTAAGCTTGCTGTTACAGGTAACAAACTTGCCATTGCGAAGAACTGCAAAGCACATTTGGTGACTGCGTCCTAGAGATAGAGATGCATTCACTGCCTTCTAAGCACAATGTCTTTAAAAATATCTTGGTAAAATGATCTTGGTCGCCATCGTTGTTTTTTATTTTTTGGCGAAACTCTGGCTGCACAGCAACGCTTCAACTTGCAATGAAAGACAGATCATGCTTTCAGGTAGTATTTGATTTCGTAATTTTGCACAATCTCAACGATGCGTGGATTGCGCTTCAGGAGACCTTGTGATGCAGAAGGAAGAAAGAAAAAGCAATGCATGCAAAAGACAAAGTATCTCTTTATTTCATGAAAAAGATGCCAACCAAAGCAACCAGAACATAAATCTGCATGATATGTGATGAGATCATTACTGCATCGTTTGGACGACGTGGTGGAGGTCCTCTTGACGTTACAGGGCAGTTGCAAGCTAAACGATAAGAAAGAATGCATGGATTAAATGAAAAGTACTGTTTTGATTTCTTTCATTTTCACTGTTTGGAAAGTTCAAATGTGAGTCAGCAAAACATTACGCAGCTTCTTTGAACACATCAAGAAGTAAATTTATAAAGTAAACTACCGTTCTTCCTGTTTTATGATCATCAGACACATATGACCCAAAAAAGTGACCCGACGCAATCTGTCACAGAAAACTAAACAAGAAGCCGACTGAAGTGCTTCAAATTTTGTTATGTCGCCAAAAGGCTCCCTACAATATCAGTATCATTTGCAAATATTTTGTCACAGAAAATTTCCCAAAATTAAGGAGTTCTGGGCAAAAAGCATGCTTGAAATCCGTTAAAAATCGTTAAAAACAGGGGCTCGATTTACAGCCATTTCAGATCTTCAAAACAACGAGAAGCGCGTTTTACTTCAAGCTAGGAATAAGCAACTCAGTCGAAAATTTTCAGAGCCAGTTTGTACTCCCTAGGTACCTAAGATATTCCTGCCTCAAAGGACAAAAGGAACTCCTGTTTTTCTGTGAGCAATTCTTGAAGATTTCGATTGGCGTGGATAGTTAAATTAATTCAAAATTCCACGAGTTTAGAAGGAACGTTATTCCCAATTGTTAAGTACCTGGGGAGTTAAATATTTCTTGGGAAGTTTTAACTGAGTTGCCTATTCCCAGCCTGAAATAAATCAAGCTGCTCATTGTTTTGAAGTTCTGCAATGGCTGTACGTCGGACCCTTGATTTTGACGACTTTTTGATGATTTCAGACTTGCCCTTTCCCTCTAAATCCTTAATTCGTGAAATTTACCGTGGCTAAAGAATTGCAAAGAGTACTCATATTGTTGAGTAATTTTTAGCCATAGTTTGATGAAGGTACCACGTTTGATGAAACCTACCAGTGGCATTTGCAGAGCAAACAATAGATGTGTTATACGAGCTCATGTCACTGGTCGGTACAATATCTCCACGGAAGCAACCCATGATGTAAGGGTACTCTGAATTGATGTAGTATCTGTACGCAGTAACCCCATTGATCGTCGAAGTAAGGCCATGGCACTCATCCAGATCAGAGTTCCTTATGTTTCTGCCAAATTCTGATACGTTTGGTCCATAAACAGAGAAGCCATCAAGAGCTACACCAATGAATTCATCTGCCGTGCCGTTGTAGGTGCAATTTGGAAGTTGATGGTAATGGTATTCGCCAATATTTGTCGGGTGACCATTGCAGCTGAGAAATAGGGAAGCAAACATTTGTAGTAAGTGTATGAAACAGAGGCAAACATGCATTCTTTTGATAAGAAGTTACTTATAGGAGAGTTAACTATCAGATTGAAAAAGTAATAAAGAAACTCCAGTACTAGGAAGGCATGTCTTTAGAAACATTCATTTCGCTACGCGGAAATCCTTTGCATATATTTACTTTATTTTCACTTGGTGCCCGTCTCATATTTGAACTTTTACATTTTTGGTACCCTTGGTATATATATGCCCTACATATTAGCGATCTACGCCCACCTTCACACGCTGATGATGGATCTGGGAACGGATCCGAAACGTTGATCCTACGCGATTGCCCTGAGCTTCATGCACAATTGTCTCATGTCATTCCGACTTGAGTAAAGTCTGACATTAAAGGCTGCGAAATACTTTGTTTTGAAAATTCACGAGGGAAAAGGTAGTAAGATTGAAAAATTGTTATGAAACCATCAATGAACTCGCAAGAATCTTTGGATACTGAAAGTCTCATGATTTCAAGAAACTTTTAGTATTGGCCCCAGTCCTTAGTTTCGTATACGTGCAGTTCAGAACAAAAATATATGCTGGTGTAGTTACTGCTACAAGTTGGAGAGAATCGTGTCTGTAATCAAAGACGATCAACAATTTAAAAAAAGCTGATCAAGCAGCTTTGATCGTAGTAACACTCCAGTGGTGGCGCAAAGGGGGGGGGGGACTAGGGAATTGTCCCTCCAATTCCAAAAGTCGGCAAAAATTTTCAAAGAAAATAACATAGAAATAGTTGGGTATAATTTTGGCGACTTGTGATCCTGCAGTTGGTTCTGTTTCTTTTCGAAATGTTTTGAATCCAAGACTATGGACAGGAGAGTCTGCTGCCAGCATACTTTCTCGTTCTCTTACTTCATCATTGAAAGGTATCTAGCGGGTGTCTAATTGTGTAATTTAACTACTTTGGTCATACAATTAACAACGTCTTGGGGTATATTTACCTGTCAAAGATTTCCTTATTTGCTCCATTCACTGCATCATATCCTTCAACTGTTAATGGATTGAACAAGCTCACACCTTTAATAGTAACGCCGATTTGTCCCAAGGGAAGACAAGTTTTTCTGGTGAATGTTGGATTTTTTGCGATCGTTACTTCATGGCTTTGATGGGAGGCAGTATTCGGGTTGACTTTTTGTGTATCATGATCTGGAAGACCAGTTGCTGTTATTCTGTAATGCGTGGCATTGAAACTGCTCACAGTGGCTCCATTTCCGAAGGCTGAAATCTCCGTTGGTGTTAGAGCATAAGCCAACTGGAAGCTGAACAGTAGGAACAATGGCACTCCACAATGTCTAGACATTGTGGGATATAACTGCTAACGGAGGAAAATGATAATTCTAATCAGTTGCTAAGGAGCATTTTAGAGCTTGGAAGGAGAGCGAAAGAGTCCTGTTCACATCCTGCTAATAATTTTGCTTTCTTAAGCACAAAATTTCCGTCAGTCCATGCTGTTCAGGGGAACCAGGGCAAATATCAATGATATTGATTGGCTACTCATTTGGTACCATTGAATGCAAAACGAAAGATTTATCATACTTGTGTGATTTTCTTTCCACTCCCCTACAAAGGGCCATCACCCACATTTTGATATGTAAGGACCTTTTACAAATTGGCCCAAAGTTCGTAGATTCAGTGTCCGTTTATGATATCAAACTTTGGTGCCATAACAAAGACAGCTTTGTTTCATTTGTAATTCGTGAAATTATGTTGTATGTAACTGAATTTGATTTTAGATTTTGTCAAGAAAGCTGTTTTCAATGATGTCTCTACGTTTTCTGTTTTTAAGCTACCACGGCAAAATCCCTACTAAATACCTGGTAAAAACCAGGGTAAAGGGTTCTTTCTCAAGGCAGCAAATGTTGAAGATTTAATCCAGCAGGCTCTTAGTCGAGGAAGATATTTAGATGCAGCCTTTACTGTACATTAAACGAATACAAGAACTGGTGTCCTCCAGGGCTCTATGCTAGGGCCTCTACTTTTTAACATTTTTCTCAACGATTTTATCTATATCGTCGATCATTCGCTTTTTTGCAATATGACAAAAGAACCCGTGATTCTCCGTAAGGCTTATTTGGTTCATAAATGTAAGATGCATACATCAAAGGAAAAGAAGGTTCACTAGATTCTCAAATCAAATTACCATGATTGTATGTACTAGATGGAACAAGGAATTTTATCATTGCCTTTTCAAAGCTGGGTTTTGAATGCTTTACTTATTACTCTTCCAGCCCGTCGGAACGAAATTCATATTGGGGGGCTGACATAAGTAGCGAGCGAAGCAAGCAAAAATGGGGGTCCGGGGGCTTGCCCCCGGGAAAATTTTTCATGACTACGCCCTTTAGATCGTTGGAAAACGCCCCACTTTTGGAAAACGCCCAATCTGATATGAAAGGCAATCCGCTATCGTGTATTTCAGGCTCAAAGCATTTGATATTAGTTTTCAATTGATCTCTCTCGAAGTTTAAGAAAATAGGAGATACCCTTAACTAGACTTGTTCTAACAAAAATGCGCCCATTCATAAATTCTCTTGGAGAATAATTTGACTGAGCTTCGAAAATAGTTCTATGTTTTGTGGAAGTTATAGCAACTTGAGATGGTTTCAGAAACTTTGTATTAAAATTCTGCTCCCCGCCACGCTTCCTATGAAAAAATGCCTGTACTTGAGCGGGCAGAGGGATATTGTTTAGCTTTGCATGATTTCAAATTGTTTCAATACAATAAATCCCTGCAAATAAGAACCTACCAAAATAAGAGCCTAAAGGCTGTTGTTCCTAAATTATGCACCTTGTAATCAAAAACCTGTTTCAGTTTGATGAAACATAGGTTCTTACTGCAGGGGTAGCAAAGTTGATCTTTTACTATTGTTACCCGGTTAATCCTGGTCACGCAGTTGGCTGCTAAATGTTGATTCTCTTCTCTAATTAGTTGTTAGGTCCATACGAACCCTTCTGAAACAAGTAACTGGGCTGAAAACCTTTTTTAGACTCTGAAGGGCCTGCATGAGTCACTCTTCAAATAAGAACTTCTATCCCCTGATATCAGTAACATTGTATTTGAAATAAGAACCTTTTTCAGCCTGGCTCTCAAAGCAGCTGGTTCTATTATGCGGGGATTTACTATAATACATTAACCATACCGGGTGAGCCAGAGAAAAGTTCTCATTTATGACGATTCATTGGATCAAGAAAGAGTACTTCACAGATCTGAATGATTCAAATTCTATCTAAAAGCAAAAAGATCGAAGTATCTTTGTGATTTTTCTGACTATCTTACCAGCGCTAGAAACATAGGTAAATTTAACTTTTAAAAAATTTCATGGTTGCAAAATGATTGAAAATGGGCCTAAAACATTGATCAAATCATACAGGACTCCTCATACAAAACAATGAAGGAAATGCAATTTCTCATGGTTCAGAGCTATCCTCGGTACATTTATTGCCATGGGATTGAAAATCCATAGTATTTGTTTGAAAACCTACGTCTTGTAACTCTTGAGAGTGGTGAAAGGCCTAGGCCCATTGCCTTTTGTTCATAGTGGTGTGATGTGAATAGAGTCCTTACGAATTGATCGATGTTTTAGGTCCCTTTTAAGTAATTTTGCAACCATGAAATTTTGATAAAGCTGAACTTACCTATATTTCTAGTGCTGGTAAGACAGCCAGAAAAATCATAAAAATGCTTCCATATTTATTCTTTTAACTGAAATTTGAATCATTCAAATCTGTGATGTACCCTTCTTGGTGCTGCGAATTTGTAAAATTGAGAACTTTTTACTTGCTCACCCGACACATAATAAGTTTCCCGGAGATCTGTATAAAAAAGCTTGGAGAAACAAAGCATACTACACTGGCAAAATGCTAGAAAAATAAGCTTACTACGCCACTCTGTAGACAAGTTCAGTTGACTTACCTAATGATCAGAACGTAACTCTCAAGCCAACAGAATTAAGTACAGTCCCTCGAATTTCTGAAAATACTTTGAATGAATATGGAAACCGCTACTCTGTTATTACTTGCTGTTTCCTTATTGACTTTAAAAGGTACCATGGTTACTGTGGTTTATGAATTAAACAGTATTGCTCAATTCAGCATAGCACAATGCATTATTAAACAACAGGCTCATCGAAATCTCTTTGAGATCACGTATAAGTAATAGATTTGAAAACCAATCAGCGGGTTTTGAACTAAAATTCAAATTGCTGCTTCATCTTCCTTATTTACAACAGTAAAAAAAGCAATATGACATAGCTAATAACAGGCGAAGGGGGAAGGAATCTTATCCGAATTCGTGACTACCTTGCAATACAAGATATTTCGGTCTTTTTATGAGGTTTAAACCTCTATTCAACCGATGCTTGCGTTGAAATCTATGTGGTCTATCTCCCGCAAAGTTTGATGAATAAAGGACAAAGAGACATCCCAGTGCAGATAAACAGATGAAATAAAACATCAATGTTTCCCATCATTCAGTTGCAAGGTCAGTCGAATAGTCACCTGGCCAAATGATAACATGTCTGAAAGAGCCACTAAATCCTTACAAATTTGCGAAAAACGGACATAAGTCACATTTTATGTCGTTTTGAAGCCTGGTTCACAATAAGAATTTCATTCAGGTCCTTCAGAAAGGCTCAAAAGGCAAGGATTCAGAGTTTGACTGTTCCTTTGAGGTCCTTCTGAGAAACAGTAACGACCTAAACCATTGAGTGTGAACCAAATTTTCAGTGGCGGCGCCATGGAGAGGGGGATGCCTCAAAATCCCAAAAGTCAGCAAAACTGTCAAAGAAAAATGGCATAAAATTAGTTGGGTATACCTTTACACTTCCTTGGGATTTTTCAGAGCGTGTGTAGAAAATTTCTCCACTCCCTTAGAAATGTAATTGTATGTATGGAAATGAAGACGAGATTGGAAACCTTTTCTGCAGACTTGTTTAGGATACTGGGATAAGCACAAGATCTACTTCAAGATTTGGAGAAATAGCAGCATGTTGAGCTCAAGAGGAATTTCTGAAAACTTTCTGGTAAATAAACACCAACAACTTCGGCATGGAAACATGCTCGACTTAGAGCACTATCCATCTGGACCCTGAAGCTAATACCTACGGAGACGCTGAAGTTTTCTAACGATGTGCATTGTCCGCCATGCGAAATTATCACATCGAAGAAAATGGGCGCAAAAAATCAAGAATCAGATACGTGGCATTGTCAAATGACATACAATTCTGATCACCTGTAATGTACATTGACAATGAATATTATGCGAACTTGCCATGCTAAAGACTGGAAGGGAGCTGTATCATCAAACCTGGTTAGAACGAATGTCATCAATAAAGCATGCTCCTCAATTTCTGAGGGTGCACTAAACATATTTTGGGTACGGGAACGTGCCATTTGGAAGGGTATCGACTTTCTACATATTGGTATAAGCAACGGCATCGATTTCTACAATTTTGGCATAAGGAACGGTACCAATTTTAAAGATTCTGGAATAAGATTTAAAGTGCCTATCTGGTCATTTCAAAAAAATTTAGTTTAAACTTTAAAATAATAGAAAGATGTATATCATTGCGTTTTGTCTTCAAAAAAGTGTTCCCTCGTTTGAAATACGCCGATGGCGAGTGTTTTTATATACCCCAGCAGCACCAAATGAACGAACTGTTGCGTAGCATGAAAAGGCATGGGGCGAGCGGCTTGTGACGTATACTCCGGAAGGAAACTTTGTTTTGATAAGGCCATGTGGTTGAATGTAAAAGAATTTTGCAAATGAAGCGAAACCCAACTTCGAAGATGCCGGATAGATGTGTCGTCTTTGGCTGTAATAACTCTAACAGTAAAGAATGTCGAGAGAAGGGAGTTTCACTTCGTACGAAAAACTGGTAAAAGGTCGGGTATCCTTTTTCCAAAAATTAGTATTAGGAACGGGTATGTTTTGAAGCCTCGATGGCACGTTCCCGACCAAAATCTGGTCAAGTGCACCCCCGGGATGCGTCTTAATGTAGAGCCTGCCATCCCTGAGAGTTTATGAGAATAAAGAGGGTGAAAATCGGCAATGACATTGAGCCAAACGTCGTATAGATTCATGGATTGTAAAATAAATATTGTTATCATAGGAGATCCCAGAGATCCTTGTATGATTGCACATGGATTTTCAGCTCAATTTTCTCCCCACATGCTAAACACTCGTTCTGCATTGAACACCGGTTGCCTTTCAGAGCATGCCGCTTTCTAAGGAATGCAGTTGCATCATGCTTTCAAATTGCGTTGAAAGGGCCGCGATGGTAGTGTTACTGTGGCTTATAAAAAGAAAGGTATTGTTAAGTCAGCAAAATACAGTTAAACAGCATGTACACCGGCATCCTTTAGGGATCTTGAAATGCTGGACCTGCATTGCAAACGACAGAGATTGGAATATGACAGGGGGCTCTAACTTTTCCATCCTTACTACCCATACCTTATCTATGACGAAAAACATCTTGCCGGCCAGAACCGGGGCTGACAGGCGAGGTAAATTTCAGTCACTGCTTTTGAGATTTTCACGTCACCTTTCAGCCCTGGGGCTGAGAGGCGAGTTCTGACCAATAAGAATCAGCGAGTAATTTAGATTCACTTCACCATACTGGTGGTGTTTCGTTTATAATGAAAATTTCACCTTACCCAGGCGAGATCCAACCTCTAGTGAGGTGGGATTTCACTATACCGGCGCTGTTGCGTTCGTCATGAAAACGCGAAATATGAAAATTCAAAGGATCCTATGGGACGGTGGAATCTCACCTTTTAGCCCCGGGTCTGGCATGTGAGATACTTTTTTAAATTTTAATGCCGGTTTGACGACAGTAATGAAATTTAGAAGGCTTTTATGTGAGGGAAACAGAAACTGAAACACGAACTCGAAACTACCGCGAAGTCGAGGAAGAGTGGAGTGAAATGTCGAGAGTGTTTGGCCACTCTTTGCTCAACAACACTAGACTAACTAACTCAGTCCCAGTTTCCGCAGCTTATCAAGGAGCGAAACTACGACGATTTTCATCAGTCTACAACAACAATCGACATGGCACGATTTTGGTCGAGCAGCGTCCACGGAAAAGTCGAGAGCTTTTGGTAGGAGCTTTACATCAAAAATTCTGAAAATTCCTTGATAATTCACAAAAAATTCTTTTGAAATCAAGATATTCAATAAAAACCGTGCTGAATGAAGCCATTCAACCATTTTTCATCCAAGCAAGTTGATTTTTTTATAATTTTCAGGTCTCCTCCATTTGGTACTACTCAAAACAACAACACAACTTTGAACCCCTAATCTCAAAATCCATAAAATGTCTCTTAGAAACTTTTTCTTGCTATTTGATTAGCAGAAGGCAAAATGATAAATATTTTCCCGCCTTTGGCGCATAGATAGAGGCCTTGGTTGGATAGGAAGTCTATGTTTTGTTGCGAGGAACATAGGGCTTAGGCCAATTTTGCTGCCATGTTATAGGCCATCGTTTCTAGACTTTTGTACCCTAGTGAAGAACTACTTTCATGTAATCTTATAGAATCAGCTCCCAGGGCCAAAGCGCTATAACTATGTTGTACGTGAAACCAATATGAAATCACATATCGCAGCGTAATAGCTCCTTGATTTAAAAAGCTGAAACAAAGGAAAAATGCTAGTGTGACCGGAGCTAACGTGCAATTCACTTATAGGAAGCACTAAATGGGAAAAGGAGAAAACAGCCTTTTCTCAATGATCTACTGCAGAAACTTCTTCACTACACTGAAGCTTCTTCATTACATTACAGTTAGGGCTCTTAAACGATGAATAAAATGGCTTGGTTCTTATAAAACAGTTGAAACTTAGAATTTTTAGCAGGTAGCTTTTTATAAGCGGGTTATTAAAATTCTAATTTCTGAAGATGAATTTTTTTCGGCATAAAACTCCAGAAACATTGAACCAATATTTGCAAAATGTTCCAAGTATCTTCGTCTTTCATGCACCTCAGTTATCAGAAAGCAGTCAGTTTGGTTTCAGGCGAAAATCGAATAGTAGTTTAGAATTTGCATTTAATAACAGCATCTTTTCTTACTTAGTGATAACCTTCATCTCCAGAAAGTTAGTATTCATTAGCAAGCGATAACGAAATGAATAAATCATTGAGCAAGCAATACAAGTAAATGGTCATAAAAACTCACAAAAATGCAATCATTTGTCAGAAAGCAACATACAACAGTCAGTGCCGGGATAGGATGGCAAGTTCAACTGGTATTTACTGGCAAGTGATTTAGGAACGAACCGACCTCCAAGAAAATGATATCGTCCTTTGAAATATTTTGCACACATCTTTGGAGCAGTGAGCGATATCAATAAGTCCGGTTGCAGGCCATCTGGGTTTCCATTCTCAACATCCCAACCTTGGGTTAAAACAGAAAAATACGTGAACCTCATCGAAAGAAACAGTCGTCATATGGTTTATTATCCTGTCGACAAGGCTTCTTTAAGACCTTTCCCAAAGTAAAGGGATAATCTTCAAGGGGCTCAGAAGCAAAGCTTGGGTAACAGATTCTGCGTGGAAGGGCCCCAAAATATAAACGTACAGTTTTCTCACAAGAAACTTACTGAAAGCTTCTTAAATTATCAGATTGCGAGTATCCACAGTTTCGCAGAAGTTACCTAAAGGTTTCTAATAATTTTCATGTTCACTATCACCTGTGCCCAAGTGAACGTTTCGAAGTAATGCTTCTTGAACCTTTCCAATGTTTAGATATAAAGCACCTCTCGTGTAATATGATGCGCGATAAAAATAAAATGAAGTAATAATCTGTGACAGATGTCCTTTGTAAGAACAACAAACCCAGTATTGTCTGAGCAGGCTCAATTCACTTTTAAAATTTGCAAAGAACCCTAAATCTGATTCAAAAACAGTATTCTACGCAAGTATCCTATTAGCTTTAAATTTCCAACATTTTCCTTGCTGCTTCAACATTGCTCAGGAAAAATGATCGCTCAAGGGTTTGCGCCACGCTTGTGCATTTGCAAATCCTAAAAATCCCATTCAAATCAATGTTATACATGCGCTGTAAGACAATGAACGGTCAAAGTACAATAAAGCAGGGTCTAAATGGTATCTTTGTTCTATTTACAGAGATGTCTGCTTACCACATCATGCTACTTTTAACAATTTCCAGAACTTTCGCGGCAAATGGATGAAATTAAGATATTGGGTGACCCAATCAAAACGAAAAAAACCAACTTGATTGTGCTATGAATCTTGAAGTTTCTTTTCCTTGTGCATTTGTATCAAGGACCAATTGAAATTAACAGACAATTGCAAGTTTATTCTACTGGAAGAGGGATGGTGAAATAAGGGCACTGCAAAACAAGTTTTGGGCAAAAGCGTTTCACAAAATATTGCATTTTTAGCTAAGGGAGCTATTCAATGCGATTTTCATGATCTTTCGTGTGGCATGATAGAAGAGCTTTGACGTGGACGCCAGGAAAAACTCTGAATGGAATTGGAGAGTAAAGCTAAAATTGATAATCATTTCCTGGGATTACGGGGTATGCGTCAAAACCAGGCGACTTCTAACAAACAAATTCCTACAAATTTTTGACAATTTCAAGACTTAAAGACGAATTAAATTCTTAACATGAGTGCAGAAAAGAAAATCCCTTAGATCTGTTTCATCATCAGCCATCAATGACTTTCAAAGAGTCTCACAGTTTTGGCCTAACCGGTAGATCAGCAAAATTCTTCACCTGCATCCGTAAGTGTATGGAAAACAACTTCGATGCAAAGAGATGAAAAAATGTTATCATCTTTTCTAAAATCTCTACCGACGAGTCGATGACTAGCAAAGCATTTTCATTTGTGATGCACAGCTCACTGTCAAGTCCTACTGCCTCCTGAAAATACACCAATGCAGACATGAATTCTTCCATACGGTTCGTGCTCCAATCTCGGTAGCAAAGACCTAATATCCTATCATTACGTCATCTTGCCTCACTGTCATGAGCATAAATGGAATGAAAATAAAGAAAAATCAATGGACTCCACTAAGAAAACGATCCTTTTTTCTTCCTCCCCCTCTTCTCTTCATTTCCTTTCCCTTCTTTCCATTAGCCTTTAGCACACAGGGTAACTGAAGAGACATAACTTGAAACTTCAAAATGCTCACATATCAGTCAACTACAAACGGGCTTTGCAGCAATATCGTGTAATCAGGCAATCAAAAATAAGATAAAATTTCTTGACTTTCCTTTACCAGTGCACTCAGATCATCGTGAATGGACTGATCGTCCTTACGATGACGCCCGGGAAGATAAATTGTAGGAGACCGTCCAATGAGAATTTTTTATGATTTTCGCCTGACTAAGGTTGGACTTTTGCCCGAAAAAAAGATTTTTTAGAACATTTTTAAGGTTGGGAGGCTACCGCCCTCTCCAACGTCCCTGGGTCATATGCAAAGGGTCTTGAATTCCAATTCACTAACGCCCTTCTCTCATAAAATTCTGGAAAAGCCTAAATGTCAAATAACCCTGAAGTGCATAGTGTTAGTCCATGAACAGTATGGCGCTTCATCCCGTGGTGCATATGTGATCTGAACATACTGTTCAAAACAAGGGTAATTTGCAAAATTTGTTTTGCTTCTCGTTTGGTTGTTCTTCATTGAGAAAGAGCGCCCACTAATTCAGTGTAAACCTTAAACAACATATGGCCGTTTCTCACAACGATATTCCAACAACTACGCGAACGTATCAACATTTTCTTTGCTGCCCGTAGACTTCTTATTTATCTTTGGTGGCACTGGTTTGCTTCTCTTCAATTCTTCCGTAAGCCTATCTTCCATCTTGGCTCGTTGTATTCGATCTTTGCTTGCACTTTGCCTTACCCTACATGGTACTAGGGTCTCATGTTGTGATTTGATGCTTCATTTACCCTAAGTTTTCGTGCCTTTTGAACAGTGACTATAGAACAACACAACAATGAAATTTTACGGCCGCTACCGGTTATAATTTTTGTTGCTTGCTTGGGCGTGTCGAGAAGTAGGGTGAATCATTTCCAAACAGAAGCATGCAACGTATCCTATACGCGTTATCACCTGCTTTGATACATGCTATGATGTGTACTGTTATTGACAGGATGCATGGGTTTGAGAACACGACATCGGCATGGTTTCACACCGCTACAATCTTTCACCGGCAACTTATTGACATCGTTTCAACCAGGTCTAAAATTATTGCCACTTGAGTTAAAATAAATATTACAAGGAACACTACTCCAAATCTACTTTACGAGACTACAAGAACAATACGTTAGAGCATAGTCTCTAGACTATGGTTAGATACAGAGACGAAGTCTAAAATTACACTATATCGGATTGCTGGAGCGGAGCAGAGCGGAGTGATTTTCACTTTGCGGTGATATTTGGGGTAGCAGTTACTAAAACGCTTCTCTTGCTCCCACGCCATATTCCTCCGCAGTTCCGCCCTACATTGCAGGGTGCTTTTGCAGTCTGGCGCCAAAGTTTATTGTTTGCTAATCTGAAACTTCATTGTTTCGAAGCGGAGTATATCGGATTCGTGCGATTACACTACAACGCTCCACTACGGAGTGACTCTGGAGTAATTTTCATATTACCCCCAGAGCGGAGTGATTTTCATTTCGCTTGGAGCGTTGTGTATCGGATTGGTATGAAACAACTGAAGAGTTACTTATTGAACACTGTTAATGAATAATTCTAAGCTACCCTTGCTATTTGCGTGATTTCTATTTAGCTGTTTGGAATCATTTAAAGGTTAGTTATTTGTTAGTATAGTTAGTTACAAATAAATTGTTTGAAGTGGAATTTAAACAAATGAAACTGAAACTGAAAAAAAGCTGAACTGATTGGTGCGGAGTAGTGTAACTCAAGCCCCTATCCGATACGAAAGTCCCTCCGCTCCGATAGCAATCCGGCATAGTGTAACTGGGGCCGAATTCTATGACATATTACCTTGGTAGTTGATCATCACAAAGGGCATTTCAATTATGGTTTAAGAGAAAATCATAAAAAATTCTTGAACACTTGCCTGATGGGACATCCACAGCACACAATGGAATCTTTACATCTTTCAGTATATCTAATACATTATGAAATGGTGCTCGTACATTTCCTTTGAAACTAAAACCAAAGATGGCATCTAATATAAGATTGTATTGTCCATTGATCTGAGGTGATTCAGGCATCTCTTGGAGAAATGGAATGTCCATGCCTTGACACTGCGTTGTTAGATTTGTGAAGAGCTCTTTTGATGATCGTTTTGGATAGAAAATAGAAGGACTATAGCCCTAAAATGAAAAGAGATCCAGAGTTAGGTATCACTTAAAGAAATAAAACAATTTCAAGCGAAGCGTGCCAAAAAGTCTACCTGCTTAATGGGTTCTATTTTCATTCGTCAGTTAATGCAAACACAACTTTCCAGAGAGAAACAATGTTATGGCAATATCGGGAATAGCCCGCCATTCCTCGTCTTCGTACATCTTTCCCTCCATCACCTTTAAAGGACCCTCTTCGAAGGAAAGTGTTATTACGATAAAACCAGATGGTAAATCAATGGTAAATCAAGGGAAGGCTTTTCAAAAACAGAGGCAAAGATGGTTCTTGCTAGATTTGGAACGATTATGTAGTTGATAATCTTCTCTGAAGGAAATTCCAAAAGCGACTCTGCATATCAAAATAACAAACTTTAGTCTTTTAGCGTGAATGGTTGCTGTTAGATATGTAAAGAGCATTGCAGACTGTCTCATTCGCGAAACTGGTCGCTTTGACTAAGATCCTTCAAACTTCAGCTATTCACAAAGCAACCACCACGTCCGTTAACGTAAATGTTCATTCGCTTTGTAAATTCTGTCTCACATCAGATGACAGGCATTTAAAATTACTTTAAATCACAACTCATAACGCTCCTTACAACGTAATGAGTTGTGCACTTAAACTTACCGCAACCCTGACCTTACATCTGATGCGGGACCGAATCTAGTATAGTATAGTATCCATTAGATATTAATTGTCCGTAGTGTTTGTTGTATTTAGGTTATCATTGCGTGTCTTTTGATATTGGTCATGGGGTAGTCATTGTCTTTCGCTCCCCATGGTATCTTCCTTGTAGTATTGTATAGTAATTAGAACTGTATAGTAGAATGTGAGATTTGTTGTAATATCTTCATGAATATAAAAAAAACTGTCTCATCTGACGATGGAAAATCTAAGGCTTGCATAACTGCATAGCAAACGAATTATTTTCTGACTGAATAATATGCCAACGGTAAAGGGTAGTTGTCCCACCTCATTCTTGCTTATACAACGTCAAAGCCTTCTCGAACTGGCTAACGTCCGAATGTAAACACTCAGTTTTCTCCTATTTCTCAACTATTTTCCTTTGCTTTCAACTTACTTTCATCACTGCAAAGTTTTTGGAATTCAATCATTTCTTGCAAAAAGTTCTCGATATTTGTCAAATTTTCAAATTCATCTGTTTTACGTTTTCGTCTCGTTTCGATGTGGATTTATCACTTCACAGTTCTATTGCGCATTCCATATGCGCATAACAATATTGAGTCGACTGATGAGGACCAGAAGGTCGAAATGTATTTTACAACTGTTTTATAACTGTTTAGTTGACTTTAAGTGTGTCGAAAGAGTATGAATATTTTATATATCTTATGATCATGCATCAATTCACCTGCATTAACTGAAAAGAATTATTCAATTTTATTACTTACAAATAGTTTCAAATGTCTCGCAGCGACTAAACCATCTCCTCCATTGTTTCCAGGACCACAGCAAACCAATACATTTTTATGTAGACTTCCACCTTCGGTTGATGCATTCAATGGGTAAACTTTTGCAATTGCGGTAGCAACACTAAGACCTAACGCGAAAAAACGTGAATTGCCATTACGATCAGCAGCAAGAGGCAACATTAAATGTGGGCTGATGGTGGAATTTTCTCAGAGCGTACATTCCACAAGTTAATGTAAGGCTGAGACCTTAACTTGAACGACTGCACTATGGAAATTGATTTTTGCACTTGGGTTGGCAAAAATTGCTTTTCATCAAAAGCTCCGCCACACCTTTAGTCTCTATCACATAGCAGCAATAGATGTTGCATTCAAGGCTTTAAAGACAACTGACGGATGTATAGTGCCTAGCTTATAAATAGAGCAAAAGATGGCGGCCAGCCATCACTTGTTCCAGTATTTTGACACTCTACTGAGATCATCAGACACGATGGAATACAATGGGCTATATCTAAATTGCCCAGGCCCATGATTTAAGTTGCCTTATGCCTCAGTCATTTGTCTTTAAAAATATAAAATGAAAAACAAAACCCAGAAATAATAACCCTTGCAGGGAAACAAGAACTACTCATGCAGAACTAATACAGCAGTGTCCCGCATATAAGAAACAGCATTTTCAAATTGACGTCTGATATGTTTCTTATGAAATGAGATATAAACTTCCACAAGTCTCAGCTATTCCAACTATTCCAGGAACTTGGAAAAAAGCCCGACCATCTGCAATCCTAACCCTATTTGGACCGAGTTGAAATTTCGGCATATTTCACTGGGAGGGGGCTCCCTTTCCCTTTCCATCTTTCTTCAGAAACTATGAGATTTGCCTCGTAGCACAGAAGAACTGTCAAGGTTGACAGATAGAGCAAATCAAACAGGGGTCGAGTGTGCCTCACGTTTAATGCTAGGTAAAGTTAGATGATGGTTAGAAGCAAGAGGGTAGGGCCTATGTGGCCAGTTGAAGCATAAAACTCCTATGTGATACAGTGACATGCAAACAGAACAAGATTCATCTTGAATGCGTATCAACGTACCAATGTATCAGCAAAATGTAAAGCTTCACAGCATATAGTTTCGTTCATAGAGTGACCAAAAAGAATTGCTATATAAGTATAACGATGAACGAAATACAATTGTTTTCTTGACTGCATATCAACATATCAGCATACTGTATTGTATTAGCAAAATGTTAGAGGGTGTGGACAAGTGGTTAGGGCGCAGCATTCCAAATCTTGTGGGATCTACCTTTGAATCCCGTTGCTGACACTACAAACCACAACCCTACAGCCAATTCAGCTGTGCATCGTCCCGACGTTGGTTAATCAGAGTACTCAGAGGGAACTCTGAGGGAACAAGCCGTAACAAGTCCTAGTGCCGCAGACCCACATTTGCTGCATAGCTGCCCATAAAACAAGGCTGAATTAGCAATGCTTGCTTGCTTCAAATCAGATTGCTTCTTTTTTTAGAATGACCAAAAGCAATAAATGTGGCGATATAAAAACATGAGAAAATGTGGCAGCTTTCAAGAAAAAAATAAAAACATGGAAGGGGGCAAACTGCAGCTGCAAATTATGTTGTTAATAGGACCTTGTAATTTTTTGTATTATAATGTAATTATTTTAGTTTTTAGTTGGTTGGTTTGAATTATTTGATGTATATAAATGTATACTGTTGACTAGTGGATATTACCAACATTAAATAATGATGAAATACAAATTGTTCCATAAGAATTTAATCAATAAAACAAATACCTATGTTTTCTTGACTGTAATTTGACGTGTCAGTGCAAAATGCAAAAGCTTAAACTTAGAATATGACAAACCATGTTAAAGATTCTTATTCAAGTAGGTCAGTAGTAAGGATACCACGAAAGTCCCCAAAAGTTAAAAAGGAACGGCTTCCAAATTGGGGGGCTATTCTAGGATTGCTCCCATACCTCCAGGCCTTTCGTTTTACGTGAGCGATCGCTCACGATCGCGTCAGCACTCGCACAAACAAGATCATGCGCGCTTTTTATCGCTCTTGCAAAATTGTCAATTTCAGGGGAAATCACTCTCAACCACTTCTTGTGAATTGTAAAGGATAAAATCCTCCATGATCAATGAACAAATCTTCTGTTAAGTTGTGAAAAACAGAATTAATGGATTTGCCATCATAGGTGGAAATGATCATACTTCAAGGGAACATCTTTTTCGGGAAAACAAAATATAAACATGCGATAGAAACCTGATATTAGGAGAAATACATTATGAGCCCAAAATTAAAGCTGGAGAGTATCTTACTGGGAGTGGCAGGGGAGATGATTCAATTAAACTTTGGTTCTAAGCGCAACGAAAATAAGATCTAGAGAACTTCAACATCGTGAATAGGGCCTGAAACGCTAAAAGAAGGGAACAAAATCTCGAAGATTTTGATTGGAGTAAAGTTCAAGGTACTTTCAAGAAGACATGGAATCATTTTCATAGAAACCACGAGTGGAGATTCAGCATTATAGCAAAAGGTTCATCGATATTACAAATATGATTGCTAGACATCAGATTCATCATTTCATCAATCAACAAGCATCAATCCTTTACTTTTATCATTGAATGCAAAACCTTTCTTCCCATTTAAAGTCTTTCGATATGAGAGCATAGAAAGAAAGTAAAGATTCATCGGTTTTAATGAGACAAGACAAAAAACGATGGTATATATATATGTGCTTGCCATATGACTGAAGCTGACTAACATTTAGTTTTCCAACAATTCATTCTCATTTGACAATGATAATATCGAGATTCATTGTAACTTGCTTTTCCAAAGAATAAAAGGTGCTTGTGAATCTGTACCTAAGCGATCGCTCCTATAAACGAAATTACATGAGCATCTTGGCACTCTTGTTCTACTTTCCTCAAGAAAAGGCCTGTACATCCCATACCTTGCTGTCACACATGCCATCCCTAGTTTTTTTAGCAAAGAATGAGTGTAAAGCCTAGCCCACAGTATATGCTAGAATTAGCAGAGGGTCCATAAGAGTTCTTGATGGAAAGTATGAGAAGTATGGCACTTTTCGATGAGATCTTGGGTGTGCACAAAGAAAATTTGTGCTGCGTGCATGGTTAGCAAGTGTCCACTTCAAGTGTGCACATCTTGAAACTTTTCAAATGACAAGTGCTTCAAGGTCTTTGGTAAATTCCTTATTCCATGTCAGTATTCATAACTGCACTCTTAGTCTTCTCTTTCTTGCTCAAATTTTTGATCTATCTTTGCATCTACCCCATTTATATGCATCCCATGATCATGATCAGTAGAGCAAGGGGGCTAAAAATTACAAATATTCATACTTGTGCATGCAGTTTTTGCTAAATCACTCTAGGGTGTGCAGCCAAGATTTTGTTTGTCAACTTATTTTACATCGAATATATACATCTAGCTTACTATGTACAAATATGCAAAGTAAACTAATCTAAATCGATGAATATATAATAAATAAACAAATATTTTTACAGTATTTTAATAAACTAATCAAATTAAATAAAAAAGACTAATCTCCAGACACATATTGACAAGCGCTACATTTACAATTCGGGCCATTCCACTTTTTAATCATAATTTTAAAGCTATTTAGATTTTCTGCAGATTTATTTCATTTGACAACCCATTCCAGATTTGAGGTCCCAATGATCGAAGGCTATTGGAACCAAACGTGACTTGATTTGGTCTATAATGCTGTAAGCCATTGGAGTTTCGTAATGGGTAATGAGAGGGTTTTATTTTGAAAATGTCATGCATGAAGGAGGGGTTTAAATTTTTCAAAGTCTTAAAAATTTCTACACAGAGAGCTCTTAGACGGGAAACATGCAAAGTACACTTCTCTGACTTCGAAAGTAAATCGATATACGAGCTAATATGATCATTGTGTAAGAATCTAAGGGCGCGTTCTTGAATCTTTTCAATCTTTTGCAAAGATTTAGCTGACGAGAAGTACCATACAAGAGGGCAATAATCAGAATTTGAATATACAAAGCTTTGGACAAGAATCTTCTTTTCAGTAAAGCCAATAAATTTTTTGAGCCTTTTTAAAACATTGAGTTGCGATGCAGCTTTTCTGCAAAGTTCGGAGATATGCTGTTCAAAGTTCAATTTATAATCTAGTTGAATGCCTAGCAATTTGACCGTTTCTTCCGATTTGACCATTTTTCCATGGATGTTGAAATTTTCTCCACTTGTATTTGTTTGATCCTTTCTAATAAGGAGAGCATGGAATTTTTCTGGGTTAGCTATCATTTGATTTTGTTTTAGCCAGGTCAAAGCAACTCCAGCTTCTTTTTCCAACACCTCTACCAAATTCGATAGAGTCTTGGAAAAATAAGCTAAAGTATTGTCATCAGCATAGTTATGTAATGTTGCTTGTTTGATGAATAAAAATAGATCGTTTATGTAAAAGTTGAATAGAATTGGCCTAAAACAGAGCCTTGGGGTACCCCTGATAAAATAGTTTGGAAAGAACTATGCGTATTATTAATTCTAACGGACTGCTTACGCCGTTTCAGGTAAGAATATATGAGGACCAGAGCATTTTCATCCAGGCCATAAGCATGTAGTTTGGCTATAAGTAAGTCATGTGGAATACAATCAAAAGCTTTCGACAAATCCATTACGACAGCTCCTACAATATTATCATTATCGAGTTTAACCCTCCATTCTTCAATCATTCTTATCAATGAATGTTGTGTGCCATATGATTTTCTATAGGCAGCGATGAAGAGCGAAAGGGTTTCATCTAAGTATGGGATAAGTTGGTTTTTCAATATATTTTCATAGATTTTTCCTATTTAATTTAATTAATAGCTTTTTTCCTTTTATGTTATATATTGTAATTAATGTTTTTATCGGAGGGCCCCTTGAAAATCAACTAGTTGAAGGGCAACCCTCCTTAAAAGAATTAAATATGAAATATAAATATAAATATAAATTTTGGAGAAAATATTGAGTATACTGACTGGACGAAAGTTTCGCTCGACTGTACGATTTGCCTCTCCCTTATCTAAAGGACATACAGCGGCGCGCTTCCCATTATTTGGAAACCTATGGTTTCGTATACTGCTATTAATGGCATCTGTCAAGGGGAGTGCAAGCTCAGCTGCAGCTAACAGCACCAGTTTTGGTGGTATTTGATCTTCACCCGTGGATTTCCTACCGTCCAAAGACTTTAGTTGTTCCCTAACTTTACAAGTTTTTACCTCGTGAAAAGAAAATGACTTGAAACTATTTTCAGGATTTTGAATGCTAGCTAAAATACTCGGATGATTTTCGTATTTTTCAAGAATCAACCTAATGATTTGCCGATCATCATCAGTTGCAACCGTATCTGCAGTGCTGCAAGGTTTTACACCGCTAGATTTTTCTACAATGTTGATGTAGTGATCGTTAAAGATCTCGGTTAGCTCTTTATCTTCAGTTACAATTGCATTATTTTTAACTAAGGAAATATCACTACCACCTAAGCCTCCTTTGTTAGAGAGGAAAGGTTTGACAAGATTCCAGAAAGCACGATTTGATACTAGTCCATTTTCTGTTGCTTGTTTGAAATGCTGTTTAATTGCCTTTTCTCTCATGGAAACACATTTATTTCTTTGTCTTTTAAAATTTAGTTCATTTTGTTTTGTAGGATTTTTGTTCTACTTTTTCTTTAGCCTAATTCTGGTATAAATTCCCTTTTTTAACTCCCGATTCATGAAAGGAGCGCTATTTCCCCGCAGCACTTTCGTTTTTAGAGAGGCATGTTTATCGACCAATTTTCGAAAAGTGCAGACTAGATTATCGTAAGCTTGGTCAGGATCCTTAGGAACATTAAAATTTGTCAACTTTACATCTGACAAAAAATTATCAGCAACAAACGATTTGTAGCTGCGATACTTTACTACCTTAGGCTTAAGTCTTGGAATATGAGACTTCATAACAGTCATGACAAGACCATGATAGTCACTTATGCCAGTTTCATAAACCGAAGTTTTTTGAAAGCATCTCGGCCGATTTGTGAGGATGATATCAATGGAGGAACTGCTGTTTTTGGTGAAACATGTTTTGGCAGTCACTAAGCTTGACAACCCAAAGACGTCACAAAAGGAAGCCAGTTTACTGTGCCCAGTATCTTGCCTGTTTAGGGTATCGATATTGACATCTCCCATAACAATTACGTTGTCATATTTATCTAAGGCAGAGTTTAAAGTTGTTGAAAGATCGCTAAAGAACGCATCAATATTGCTAGATTCAGGGGGCCGGTAAATACTGTAGACCACAATCCATTTCTTTTTGCTTACTATCAGTTCAGAGCAAAGGAGTTCAAGAGAAGGAGTCTCTAATGCTGGGACTCGGTTACAAACTACACCTTTCCTGACATACAGCATAATACCCCCACCAAATTCGTTCCTATCACGACGCATAGGTTTTTGGTAATTATTCACAAGAAATGTGTCAGTTTTAAAATCAGAACTTAGTTTGGTTTCCTCTATGACCAAAAGGTCCGGTAAGCATCTTTCCATCAGTATTCTCAAATCAATAATCTTATTTCTAAGACTATTGATATTTAAGAAACCAATGATTGGGTGGTTATTGTACTCCGTCCTAAGGCTAAAGAGTTTGTCGATGTCGCATGAACCACTAGATTCTAAGGAAATATCTGTTTGAGTAGGTGATGGGGATGATGATTCCACAAGGGCTATGCTACTGTTTACCGGGGACAAAGAGCTAACAGATTGCCGGTGGATGCTAGGGGCCGACTCTTCAGCACGGGAAAAAGAACATTGACCTGTTTGAAAAGCAATTTGAGAAGAATTTGCCTGATCTAGTAAGATAAGATAAGAGTCAAATGCCCCAGCTAAAATTTGCTCATGGCCCATGGCTGGAAACCTTCACACCTCATTTCTACATAAGTAAAGTAGACAGAAGAAACATGTGAAGATTCTTCTAACTTTTACCTACCTTCCCAAAACGCAACCAGGACAAAAAGCTGCAGGAAAATTCATGGCTGGAAACCTTCACACCTCATTTCTACATAAGTAAAGTAGACAGAAGAAACATGTGAAGATTCTTCGAACTTTTACCTACCTTCCCAAAACGCAACCAGGACAAAAAGCTGCAGGAAATTTCATGCATTTTGTGAAGATACTTACCCCTCAGATGATTGGGTATCCATGATTTGATCCTGGATTGAATACCTCACAGTTTGATGGAGATATAGCGTTTCTGATAGGCAAAATCAGCTGAGGCTTCCCAAGCCTTGTTATGCCAGTCAGGTGATAAAACCTCATGATAAAACCTCCCATTCAATTTGATAACTCATTTTGTATGTATGTATGTATGTATGTATGTATGTATGTATGTATGTATGTATGTATGTATGTATGTATGTATGTATGTATGTATGTATGTATGTATGTATGTATGTATGTATGTATGTATGTATGTATGTATGTATGTATGTATGTATGTATGTATGTATGTATGTATGTATGTATGTATGTATGTATGTATGTATGTATGTATGTATGTATGTATGTATGTATGTATGTATGTATGTATGTATGTATGTATGTATGTATGTAATATTTTGCCACAAATTGAAATTAAATTACAATACAAATTAATACAAAAAAGTTTTCTAAATTAAAGCAATATAATATTTACAAGTAAAAGAGTTAAAAATGAAGTTTAAAAAACACCCCAGGCTAAAATGGCAGGGATAGCATTAAAAAGGTCGATATGACCTTGTTTCCATAATGGTCCCTCCGGAGGTGTTATCAAAAAATAAATTTGTTCCGGAAAAATGGATCTTGGTTCAAAAAAAGAAATGTTGGCTAAAAATCTTTTCATAGGCTGATTTTAGGTTGTCAATAATATATGTAGGGGCTATCATCTTGACTTTGGAGATCATCAAAAAATTTATCTTTAATCTTGTGTTTGAAACTGTTGATGTTTGTTGCAGATTTTAGTTCTGATGGTAGATTGTTCCATATTTTAGGCCCGAGATACGAGAGACAATTTTGCCCTATGTTAGTCTTTCGGAAAGGTTGATTCAATTTGTTTTTAGACCTTCGAGTTATTCGGCTCTGGCCAACTGGTAAGAACATCTCGGACATGTAGGACGGGGCTGAACCATCAAAAAAATTTTTTTTTTATATAATCTCATAAAAATACAACAACTACACAATTACACAACTACACAACTACATAACTACGAAAGATTACAAAAAACGATGCCACAAGGAGAACGGAAATACATATCAACCCTGTGGCCATTTAACATATAATTATAAATCTAAACATAAGGAAATTATCTAATATGAATCTAAGGCTACATATAAACAAGGGAAAGATGTGTCCATGTGTTGGGGTTTGCAGCAGAGATTTAAAAGCGCTTAGTCGTGTGAATAAATTTCAGGGTAGCCTCTATGAGTCGTTTATTAACATCAAATGGTAACCTTTCATTGCCATACAGAATGAGTTCAATTAACAATTCATTTGAGAGGTTAGAAATGTCACAAGGAGGCAAAATTGCGTTGAGACCATTGAGAAGCTCGCGTCTAGGTTCTTCATAAGATTGGCAAAGCAGCAGGTAATGTTCCGTGTCCTCAACACCATCGTTTGCAGGACACATCGGGTCTATTGTGTCTCTAAAATTATGCCTAAATTTGTGAAAATTTAATTTGCTGAGACCGACTCTTAACTGTGTAAGAATAGCTAAACCTTTGGGGTCATGAATCCCATATACTAGTTTTGAAAAAATCTGAAAACCTTTGCAGTTGTACATTGTTCAAATCTCTCTTTAGTGGGGAGCCAATTTATATTTTTGAACTCTTTGATTCCTACATGTGCTCTGTTTTTCAGATTCAAACAAAACCTGATACATTTATTTTGTGCAGTCTGAATTCTTTTGGTTAATCTTTTATTTAAAAATGGAAACCAATCACTGCTTGCATAATCGAAGTGGGGCTGAATTAGCGCGTTTGCTAGCAATCTGCGAAGGGAGGAGTCGAGAAAATTTTGCTTTCTGTAAAGAAATCTGAGCCTGCCGTTAATTTTACCAAGGATCCTGGTAGCCATTGACTCGCCAGACAGGTTCTCATCCAGAATACAGCCTAAATACGTGACTGAAGTGTGCTGCTTAATCTTGATGTCATCTCTTCTGATATCCAATTTTATTTTGTCGGTATGTTTATTTTTTCTACCAAAAAGTATCGATTTTGTTTTGTCCTCTCCGAAATTATTATTACTATTATTATTATTATTATTATTATTATTATTATTATTATTATTATTATTATCTATTTATTTAAAGTAGGCGTATAATGGCTAGCTATAAAATAAAAGCTAATTCAAGCCTACTACAAAGTAAAATTGTTTCAAAATAAAAGAAAAATACATATATATCTAACATAAGGATTAATTCAATACAATACGTGTATACAGATTTTTACAATGTTTTTACAGAAATTTTTAGTATTTACAATGCAACGCATTTATCCTTTTAAGAACCCAACCTGAACCACGAAAGGTCTACACAGTCTACAGCTACATTCCTCTCCTTTCCAGGTTTTTATTCTCCTTTTAAAGGTGGAGAGGTATCTGATTGTTTCATGTCATTGGGAAGTGCCTGCCATAATCTACTTCCTAGAAACGAGATCGTCTCTAAGCCATGGCAAGTAGTGCGCGCATGTGGCAGCAGTAGATTATGGCAGCTTCTTAACCCGTAAGTACTGTGCTTTTCAACAAAGATCTCCTTCATGAAAGTAGGATTGAGTTCCCATTTTGTTTTATAAATTTCAGTCATCAGCAACTGTAAATTTCTTGTGTGGATTGTGACCGCATTGTCTCTGAGTAACATTGTGTCAAAATCTGATCTCATATCTTTGTAAGTTATCTGCAATGCCCGTTCGTGAATACGATTGACTTTGTTGTCAAGTGTTCTATTGCAGAACATCCAAACAAGAGGACAGTAGTTGAACTGGGACAAGATGAATGCCCTCATTATTCTCTTTAGTTGTTCAGTGTCAAGAAAATGAGAGATTCTCGAGAGAGCATGTAGCTTTTGCCCAGCCTTTTTGCAAATGGACTTTACTTGCTGTTTAAAGCATAATGTTTTGTCCAGAATCACTCCAAGCAACTTTTCTTCCTTGCTCTCTTTAATCCTCACTCTTCCGATATTTAAAGAAATATCATTACTTTTATCTCCAAAGATCATCAGATGGCATTTGTCCTCATTCAACTTCATACAGTTGTTTGGAAACCATTCTGCAATTTTAAGGGCATCACTCTCTAATGTTTCAATGATACCTTCAATATTGTTGTCACAAGCATAGATAGTCGTATCATCTGCATAGTTACATATTTCAGCATCATTCACAAACATGAAGAGATCATTGAGGTATATGTTAAACAGAAGAGGTCCCAAGACCGAACCCTGCGGCACACCTATCGTTGTTTCTCTCCATGTGCTGAAGGACCCATTCATCTTTACCCTCTGCTTCCTCTCATTGAGATAGCTATGGATCAACCGCAATGCACTTATACTGAAACCGTAAGCACTTAATTTTGCAATCAAAAGCTCATGATTTAAGCAATCAAAAGCCTTTGAGAGATCCATGAGCAGTGCTCCAGCGACACCCCCTTTATCTAAGGTCTTTTTGCAGGTTTCTACGAGTCGTAAAAGTGCATGTTGGGTTCCATAGCCCTCTCGAAATCCGAAATGAATACTTAGTTTGTTATCAACAAACCAATCGCAAAGAGAATTGAAATTTCTATTCAATTGTTTTTCTATTTCATTCACTTTAGTTTCTCCAAAAACGAGGCAGGAGTCATCTGCATACAGAAGTAAGTCACAGTCTACTGCTTGTGGCATGTCATTTACATATAGGAGAAAAATGAGCGGGCCAAGAATAGAGCCTTGTGGAACACCACACGATAATTCACCAGATGAAGAGAAATCTTTTCCTATGTTTACAGAGAAAGTTCGGTTTGTTAGGTATGATAGAAACCAAAAAAGTCCGCAAAGCCAAGGCGCTTCATTTTTTCAAGGAAAATTTCATGGTCGATTGTGTCAAATGCTTTTTGTAAATCTATTAATATCATGCCCGTAAACATACTATTTTCAAACCCTTGTACGATTTTGTCACTTAGATACGATAAACAAGTGTCAGTTGAGTGGTAAGGACGAAAGCCGGATTGGTAGCGATAGAGAATTTTGTTTTCATCCAGGTATTCTAGTATCTGTTCGTGGACAATTTTTTCAATCACTTTAGAAATCTGCGGCAAAAGAGAAATTGGTCGATAATTTTTTGGTTCATCTTTGTTTCCCTTTTTAAAGAGAGGCTTCAATTTCACTTGTTTGGAATCGTCGGGAAAGCGAGCAAGGGAAATTGAAAGATTGCATAGCTCCGTCATTGGTGTTGCTAATATTGATGCACCATCCTTGAGGAATTTCCCTGCAAGATTATCAGGTCCTGCCGCTTTTGAAGGATTTATTCCTTCCAGGAGCTTCAAAACGTTACCATGATTGGTGTGGTGAAGTTTGAATTTTTCATTGCCAAGATTGAGCTTCTTGTAGTATTCTTTAACACTTTAATCTACGAATCTACGAGGTGGGTTTGATAGCTTCTTAACAAGCTCTGTAGCCAAATTTGAGAAGAATTCCTTAAAAACGTTGTTGGAGTTGATTTCATCATCGAAACAGTGTTCGCCATCTGTTTTTAGGCAAATCTTTGAGGGTTTATCTTTGCAGACCAAGTGATTTTAGGCTTTTCCATAATTCTTTTGGCTTGCCAATATTTTCATTTAGTTTGCCGATGACGCAATTCTTCTTCTTCTTTTTTATAAGGGACAAAACGTGATTCCGGGCTTTTCTGAAATTAACATGGTCCGTATGAGTTTTAGTCCTTTTAAATTTGGAAAGCAGCTTGTCTCGAATCCTGATCCCTTCAAGGACTTCCTCATCCATCCATTCCTGAGTGTTGTTTCTCACGCGAATCTCTTTCAATGGAGCTAGCTTATCAATGACGGAAATAATCAATTGTAAGAAGTGAGAATAAGCAGCATTGATATCAAGAAACTCAGAGTATTTTGGGAATTTAAGTAATTTGAGTTTAAACCATGAAAATTTGAGTTTTTGCACCATGAAAACTTGTGTCATGCAGGAAAGAAGTAGTTTAAGTGGTAAAAGTATTAGTATGAGTAGTAAAAAATAATAGAATATGACTTGAGTGAGATGTGTGAACTAGCCATAGCAGATTTTTTCAGTTCACATTCAAAGGGGCATCAAATCTTGAACCAAAGAAACTGTGGTAGAAGGGCAATGGCAAGAACAATTGAAAACATAGGTATATATTTGGCATTCTGGGATCATTCATATAATAATCACTATTTTTATTACCATTGTCACTCACCTAGAATTTCTATTGTATAAGGTATTTTTGCCTGATCTGTTTTGGAAAGGCAATAATTCCAAGAAAACATGGGATATTAAAACTGGAATCCAAATATGGACATCCAAGCATCTTGTGAGAAGATTTCTTCAAAAAAATTTGGAACTTTCAAAGACCATTTTTGTCCTGGTTTTGTTACATGAAGGCAGATAAAATTTGGAAGAATCTTCATCACACATTCTTCTTTCTTCTTCACTTATTCGCCATCTGATTGTTCTGTGAAAATGAGACTGTTAAAAGGTTTTCGGCCATGGGCCACAAGCAAACCTCGGCTAAAGCATTTCATTCCTATCTATGTGCAGCCAGCAACTCAAACAAAAATCTCAGGTGAGCATCTGCCATGCAGTTTCCATACCGCTGAAAGAGTGTTTGATTTGTGCAAGAAGAAGGCCTGTACTGTAGCTGAACATTTGTTCTGCAAATTGGGTGTCTTTAACTTACAATTTCCTCACTCAAAAAAGAATCCCCATTGATTCCCGCACGGAGAAAACATGGTGCTAGCCTTGAATCGCACACCCCTGTAGCCTAAAATCACACATCCCTTTGACGTCAAAAACACTACAGTCTGATGAAATCATTAATATATATTTTAAAAAACTCCGAGATAAGTTTTTCTCCCCCAGCTACGTTTCCTCACCATCGATTTGCCCCAGGTTGGAAAGTTTGTCAACTGCGCACCGAATGCAAAGAGACTGATAACATTTTGTGCACCAAAAATGAAATTAATGTGCGCAAAATAGAAATAGCAAGGGATGGCCCAATTCCGATTTTTTATGATAGTGTTTTATAATCTTATTATCCTCAGCGAGTTCTCGTTCAGTTGGACAAATTTTAATTTCTGGCTCATCTCAACTTTAGGTAAAATGCCAATTACAACTCAGAGCCCCTCTTGTTCAGACTCATTGTGGCAAGAATCCCCGTAATTTATGCGCCCTGCGCACCAATTTTTTTACATTAGCGCACCAAAGTTTTGAAGTGTGCCCCGAAGTTCTTCAGCGCACAGGCCGAACTTTCCAACCTGGGATTTGCCCTTACATCTAATATGCAGCAGACTTGGGTATCAAATTGTTCTTTTTAGCAGAGTCATTTTAAGTTTCAGTTGTATTTCTTTCTTTTTATCTATGTTTATTCCCATCGGGTAGTCACAGCCTTAAGTAATTTCTTGTAAGTAGTGCAGACCGCATTATGTATTTGTAACATTTATTGAATTATACAAAAAAATATTTATGTAGGCCTAGCTAGGCCCATATATGCTTTGGATTACCTGCCAATTCCATAAGCTGCTCGACACTGAATTTGTATTCATTGAAAAGTTCATTATCAATATTTTGTGCCTCTGTTTGATTCAGATACTTTAGAGCCATCGTGTAAGCTGGATAACTTGTCGACAAGCCGCACTGACAGTTGCTTTTAAACAATCTCTTTAAAACTTCCCACCTTGTTGTGTGTCGTGAAATGGAACTCATCTTCTTCTCCTGTAGTTATTGTTGTTGTTGTTGTTGTTGTTGTTGTAATTGTTGTCCTCTTACCAAAGATAATGGAATTTTGATCTTACTTCAGGGAAGGAAGAACCTTAATTTTCGAATTCATCGTGATTATTACTTTGGCTTGCCAAAAATCAGAAGCATCGTATTTGATATACTGCAGTGGTATCATACAACAACGGAGGCATGGCCTTGAGATAGAGCAGGATAGAGCAAAGCAAAACTGGAGTACACCATAGGTTTCCATGGATTTTTGAACAGAAGATCAGGATCACTTTGATTTGAGTAGGAGTGGACGAGGAGTGGTTTGAAAAAAATTTTGAAGTGGGATATACCTATGCACCATCCATTTCCGGTATTAGGCTACGTGTTATCATCGCGTGTCAAAATAAGATTGATTGATTGATTCAGTAAAATTTACATGACGTCATAATGACACGAAGATGACATTTTTGAAACTACGACATCGATTTTCGGATTCCTCGTAAAATTTTACATAGAGCAGCATTAATGAGACTAGCTTTACCAAAGAGTTGAACGGGCTAACAATACAATCTGACTTTGTCAGTATTTACCCATTTTATGTTTCTATGTACATTCCTCTTTTCTCTTAATGTGGCCTGACTTTTCAGGGTTCCTGCGTCTTGAGAGGAAATGGACAACGAAACCAAATCAAAGTGAATTCTAACATAGATTCAAAGCCATCAAGTCGATGTGCTACTATCTGCTACTTTTGCCGCTCACTATCTCCATCAGTTTATCAGGAAAGTTTCCAGTCGCCTCAAATGCTAAAATTGACAATTCATTGCAAAAAGCGTCAAATTCTTTCAATACATAATCACTTAGAATCCTACCCTAAAAACTCATCCATGCATCCACAAGGGATAAGGCAAGACTTACAAGAAGTCGAAGTACACATCTTAGATGACAAAACTCAATCTTTAGGTAAGGTCCTATTGAAACTTTTTGCGTTTAAACTGTTTGATGGTGAACAAATAACGGCAATTAAAATGGTTTCTCTTATCAAATTTTTTCACAGCAGAGTATTTTAACTTGTTTGCCAGTCGACTATAATGAGCGACACTTGAAGAAAATGTACTTTTTACCCCACCTTCAAATCGTCTAAAATTAGCATGTAGAGTTCATGCGGAAACTTAACCTCCACTGACGTTTCTCCACTGGTTGTTCATTTAGCCTAGCTACTCGATTTCTTTATCAATATTTGCTTGAGGAAAGGATTAAAAAGTTTGCAACGGCCTGGGCATAACGCGTAACACCACTCTACGCCTCAGTTTTCTCATTTGAAAATTTCAAAACTGCATGAACCATTTAAATACATGATTGCGCTAAAGATCGCAGCAAGAAACTTCTTACCAAGATGCATTGCGTGCTATAATCGAATCCCTATAGGTTCATTAACGATTCCTAATTCGAGCGCAATGCATCTTGCTAAGAGGTTCCTCGGCACCATCTTTTGCGAAATCGTCTGATGAAGCTGCTTATAATGAGCTCTCTTCTTCTAGCTTTCACTCTTTTTAAAACTCATTAGATTTTTTCTTTAATATGATAACACAACAAATTTCTAAGGATACTACTTTTAGACACGGAAAAATGTGCTCTGTAATATGTTTTAGCTCTGTATCCTACGACGGTGTTACATGCTGAAATGGCATTGCCGTGGATACGAAAAGATTACTTCTGCTATTAGTTTTCATCGCAGACTCAAAGAAAATGATATGGGGGTGGAAGTTATTTCATCGATATCTTTATCAATTAAACTGCTTGATCTGCAAGATCGGCATTCTGGCACGATCAATAAGCTAATTATCGGATGCTTTTGACAAATCCCCTTTGGTCTGGTCTCCATCTCAGCCATTATGAAGCAGATCGTAGCAAAATGAGGTACACAAATTTAAGATCAGGCCTCTTCTATTAAACAGAAATTAGAGAATCCAAAAAATAAGCTCCTGCACAACACTTCTGCCAAGGAGACAAGGTTTTCCTGCCACAATCGGTATTTGACGAATTCGATAAAATTCCCAGCCTTATCGAGAACATGTAACAGAGCGAGAACACTCAACGGAAATAATCATAACTACTCGATAATAATTCTCATCAAATACATTATACCTTACACAGCGGGAGCACACATTATTTACATGAAAAAGCTGCAACATTATGTTCGGCACAGTCGCATGAAATTCACATTAATAATCATCATCATCATAATTTTCAAAAGGATCTCGCCGAGTCGGTCGGTATGTGTTTTTGAAGCCATCATCGAACATATTCAAGTCGTGGTCATCACGAAGCACACCCTAAAAAAGAACATCGAACCGTCACAAGAGCTCCACTTCAGCTTAGTATGAGCTACTAGACTCGTGCCTTTCGTCCCTTGTTTTCCATGTGTTGTTTGATTTGCTGATATCATTTGGTCAACAGGGACTTATGAAAAAATGGGCCCACTTTAGGCTCGCGTAGAGTGATTCCGTCTTCACCAGTCAAATTGCTGGAATTTAGTTTTTAACCAATCAGGGCCCCTTATTTGGACAGTTGTTGTTGTGGCATACCGAAAATGGTTGATATGGCCTGGAGCTCTTGCAGCTATAATGGATCTAATTTTATTCTACGCAGGAAGATTACTGCTTGAAGGTGATCTTGTGATTAGCAGGTCAAGAAAGCATCTTTCTTCTACGAAAATTTTGCTTTTCAATGTTCAAGCCCTTGAAACCAAACTTTGGGGGCGATTTTGTGGAATTTATGAGAACTCCCGCTTGTTTAGGCCATTTGGTAAACAGTGGGCCCACTATTTCAGAGTAATATTATGAATTCCTTTTGACTAAGTGATATCAGCAAATCAAAGAATGCGGGGAAACATGGGATGAAAGGTGATAAGTCTAATGAGGTACAAGGTGTCTCAAAAAAATCGATCCACATTTAACTAAAAATCAACAAAGAACGAAAATATGAACAGGCTCATTCCTGAGATTTAATAGTAATTTTAGACACACGAAGCTTACAAATCCGCTGAAACTGCACTATTTAGCAACGAATTTTCAAAGATGAAATACATGCATCGGCGTAAATCATAGACCCCAAGAAAATTTGCAATGAAAAGGCTAAAAAAACATGATAGAGATAGAACTTTGAATGTCATACATCCAAAAAATATCCGAGGAAACAAACAGAGCTTTGAAAGTAACCAATGTCAAAATTTGCTTAAGAAAGCACGAATGAAACAATGAAATGGCATCGATGAGAAACTGAATCATTTTCAACATTGCTTAATAGAATCCCTCATAGAATCCAGAAGATTGAAAGTTGAAAGTGGAGTCAATCTTCTGAATCAATCTTTTGACGATTGCTAATTGCTTCAAAGCCTATTTGGTTTGCTCTGGAATAAAGGAGAAACAAAGGAAGCAATGGACCATAGCAATGGACTACTTCTACCACAAATACAACACCTTTGTTTTAAGCTTCTACACAAACTCGAACTTCAAAAACTTGTAGCTCCCACATTATATAGCAGATATGCAAGATTCTGGCATGTAAAACCAATCTAAGATCTCAGAAACAGAGTTACCTAATCACAGAGCCCTTTCATTACATCGTTATCTTTTTATATTTAATTGAACATCGAATAAATTCTTCGAGACACACTATATATCTAATGAAATGCATCAGGCAACTTCCCTTCTATCATGTCGTGTTAAAAAGCCAGTGAAAATATGCTAACTACAAAGGTAAAGCTGAATAGTCAAAGAATAGTCAAAATTCCTTCAATTTTAAACTCAACCAGTTCTACTGTGTAACTTGCACTATCAGTAATTTTCTGTTTTGAAAACTAAACCAAAATGAAGATGGGAGGAATCAATAAAGAAGAGAGAGATGGGCATGACATGCCTTGTTACTTTTTGTTTCCTCGTCTACCAAGGATTGTCACCCAGCCGCTACCATACATAGAGGCGCGTCTAGACACCTTGCGATTTTGATTTGTAGTTGTATTGTTGCGCACGCTTTTCAAAATTCAACAAGGTAATGAGATTTACATCGTTAAATGACACGCTTATAGCTTCCTGACTGACCAAGAAACAGTGTATGTATGGTAAACCAATCTCTCCCTCATCTTTCACGAATTCGCACAGTCTCACGTTAGTGCTAATTTGGCTGTGATCGTTTTGTAGGCATGCATAATCATCTAACTTTAAGACTAAGCATCATTACCTCAAATTTCTCTGTCTATCCTATCTACAACCTCATCAGTGAGTTAATTATGAGGTTGCCAATGGGCAGCAAAATATCTGAGGCAACACTTTTTAGTTTTAAAGTAAGATAACTGCATGTGTTTTAAAACAATGGTCACTAAAGCAAATTTGCCAAACTACAACTTGCCGTGCAAGACATGGGATCGACTGAAAGATTTAGGAAACAAGTCCCTCAAGGTAACCACTTCCGTTTGGTTTTCAACAAAGAAAATGACTGTAAATGCAAGCCAAGCTGTTGAAATGGCAGAATCTCAACTTGAGAAAACGAGGGATCTTCTCAAGTTGAAAAGCAAAGCCAAGAGAATAATCAAAAAAGAAACATCGAAGGAACATTGTGGTATAGCTTTTTATTTTCAAATGCAAATAGAAATTCTTCGTAGGGTCCCTGGTCTAACTGCCGTAAAACCTCTAAGCCCTTAGTCCTAATGAACTTCGAAAACTCCAGTGGGGGCTTGAGAGAGAAAGAAATCATTGAAAAGCGGGCTTATTCAAAAAAGTAGATGGCATCTTAGACATGTCTACGATGACCAATACATTAAGATTCGGCTAATTTCGTGTTTTTGATCGGATTATCGAAAAGTGAACAGAAAAAAATTGTTTGTTCCAGGCTCCACTAATTTTCAATTTTCTAGTACCTTGGTATTTGTCTGATTTCGCGTTCTGATGAGCTATCAATCACCTTTCTACCATTTTTAGGATATGCGTGAAATTTCTTACTTCGGGGTCCTGGATCCACTGTAGAGCCGTTTGTTTAAGATCTATCAAAATTGAAGGCACTAACCTTTGGCAAGTAGCCAACCAATTTAGCAGCATGCTCTTGTAGAAGCCGTTGCCTTTCTTCCTCAATAATTTGTTTCCTGAAGGCTTCCATTCTTTCCAGTTCCTCCTGCTCTTGCATTTCACGCTCCTAAAATCGAAGTCACGAGATAGTGAGTGAAATGAATCGGATTTTTATAAAGAAAAAGGTCCATTTTGTGCCTATATCCTCGCATGAACTGTAATTGCCGTAACGAACAGATCATATGGTTTCATAAGAACAATACACAGCCTTAAGCTACAAGGAAACTAAATCCAACTTACAGCACAGGAAGCCCAGGGAGTTAACAGAACAATTATCAGTTTACAATCTCAAATTGTTAATTGTATAATACCTTTGTGTGTTATTTGTTGCACTTCTCAATGCCTGTGTTGTATATGTGAAATAGCTTGGTGGTATTCTAATATTGGCTACCTACATTGATGTTGTCTAAAAATCAAACAGTCATACCTTATCCATTTCGTATTGCATTCTACGTTCCTCGATAAGTTTTTCGACAGCTCTCTTGTGTTCCAGCTGCTTCATTCTTCGTCGCTGTGCATTCATTTGTTCAATGCGATCATCCTCTGCGAACTTCGCCAACATCTGCAAGGAATGGATCTTTTTAATGCAGTGGTAACAAATAAATGCATTGTTCTCTCTATTTCTATACAGTTTTGTAGGCCAAGCTTCAACTCTGAGTCTGAGACCATGTTTTGGACAATCTGACAAGTGCATACTGATTTATGGCCAAGGAAAGTTAAAATAAGTGGTTGCTTCAAAAACAGCACTTGGGTTATTCTTCAGCAAGTTCAATAGGACGTAAATTTTCGAAAAATGGGTTCTAATGTTATATTTAAATTTGTTCTGCATTTTAAAAGAGCTAGGAGTGTTATTCATCTGCAGGAAAACACTTTCAACCCTTTTGAGCATGTAGAAGAAGCAGCGCACTGGACCTACAATTTTGCAAATCAGCGTGGCAAAGTTCTTAGGAAATTAGGTATTCAGTAAGCAATTAGGCTGTTCAGGTTCTTAAATTGGCCCCTATTTCATTCAGGGCTTTCAGGTATTTCTTTTGTTCAGACTGAAACTGTGCCGCCTACTCTGTCAGTTCACAGCACCTGAGTTCAGGAAGTCTTATTCACAAGAGACGTTTGTGGAAGAATCAGAAATTTTATAGAATACATTTAAAAGCTTTCAAAGCATCTTTAGAGTTATTTGCAACATGAACCACACATCGTATTTTCAGTCTGCATAGGTTCAACCACAAAGCAACAGGGGTTTTCATCTAATTTGATGATCTCTACAAATAAGAACCTCTTCCAATTTTAGGCTGAATGGGTATGACGCTATATCGTCTTCTTTCAAACACTACTTGACATTGAGGTTGCTGCGGAGCAATAAAGTGCTGGTCTGGAAGCGAAAACTCATTTGTCTTTCCTCTGCCATAAATGGTTACAGAGCTGCAAAAAGGTTGTTGACCTTCCTCCAAACATGAAATTCATACTCTCAACCTTCCTCATTTTAACACAATATATTATTACTGGAAAACAGTGCGGCGGTGTTTTGTGAACCAGGCAAAAGCATGTAATTAAGGATCTTTCCGTATCATTTGTCCGTTAGAGTGAAATTATCAGGGCTCTAACCAGGTTTAAATACAAGGGAGGCCATAGTCATAAGGAAGCGATTCATTAATTGAAAGGTATTGGGGCAATGAAGTGGGAACAAAGAGTTCAAGGTGAGAACATCTAGAAGCTACTGGGTGTCCAAAAATTTACTCCCGTTTGCAAAATTTCTAAAATTTGATTACGAAAGTTATCATAAAATATTTTTCACCTGTTGTATCAATAACTCAAATATATTCAATGATGGTAAACTCTTTGTTCTCTTTACTTAACGGGTATGAAATAATGCATCAAAAACCTCATTCTATGCAACACTCTTTATGCAACATCGCTAATCTTGCCTCTAGGAGCCGTTACATTGAGAATTTTTCAGTATTCTTCAAGTCTACAATAACATTTCACGTTTCATCCTGATATTCATGACCAAACAAGAGACTCAATATAACAAAAGAAATTACTCGAATAAACATAACTGTTTACTTGCAGAAGACTTCAAAACAAGACAGACTAAAAAGAGCTTGATTCACATGATCTAAAAACAAATCCAAAGATCGGCTTGCAAAAATAATTTGTTTTGATCTACTGGTAAGAAAAAGAAATTTGAAGACCTACCTTACAACAAAATTTTGGTGATTTTGCAAATAGAAGTACTTTTCTGGGACACCCGGAAAATATCTGTTTCTTGATTATTACGCCGTTAAAGCAGTGAAGTTTTTGCTGCATTTGCTGTGAAGCTTTTGCTGCACTTCAAATGAAAGCTTTTCAAAGATCATTTTTTCCTGACACATTTGCATATTTCCTCATAGACTTTCTCTCTTTCATCACATTGATTGATCAAACTTGATTTTTCTTCTTTGATATAGTTTTGAAATATAAACTCGCCATCTGCATACAGTTGACATGATTTTAAATGATTCTATATATTTATTGATGATTTATTTTCAACACTTATAAGAACTATGCTAACAAAGTAAAATCTTATTTTTGACAACAAAGCCTTCCTCAATTTTGGCCAATACCTTCCTCCAAACCAGGTTTGTAGGTTTGCAGTGTTTTTGCGTCTCTGAATGGTTAGCTGACAAAATGGTTGCGCCAGCAAAAAGTGTTACCCAGATGAAATTTAGAAACAGACATGTATAATTAATCAAAATTATTTCTTTACCAAATATCACAAGTCGCCAAACTATAGATTTAGGCAAAACGTAGAGGATGGATTTGAGTTAATTAGTCTTGGTCATAAGCAGGAAGACATCCCCAAGTATTCGTGGACTGACTACTTTAGTCCATTGTTCCCTGTGCTATTGGATGTGGAATCGTCTTTGCGGTCAACAGAGTGTTAACCGCACACAAAAACGAAGTCCCGTGTGGAAACAACATTGCAGGATCTCTGACGGTTTTTTGAACATTGATTCCATAGATGCAATTGACTAGATTTGGAAGAATTGTGCGGAAGCAAGCTGGAGATTCTTTTGGTAACTTTTGGCATTATAAGATTGATGCTAAACAGGCTAAATAAACTTTCTTCTTCAGACCCATAATGGGTTTTTTATCATCAAATGTTTGCTTTTCAGTTCTGCAGGACGACAGTTAAAAAGTGCCAGGGTCGTGTTTCGATAAATGAGTTCTGAAATAGGGTCAGCTTCTTTTCTACTTTACCATGAGTCCATCAAGCAAGATTTACCGCAGTTATACCAGGGACTTAGGTAATTGATCTAGGAGTATGTCCAGTTGCTTTATTGACGCAGGTATTGAATCAAAATTCAATTTGAAACTTTCAATGTTCGATGATTCGCAAAAAATAAAGTCGTTGACTATTACAGTGAAAGTGAAAGAAGCGCATCATCCATGTTGTTAATATTCAAGATAGAATCGAATGTTCATTGGATTTTGTTGTCGGCATAAAAAGTCATAGAAAATTCTTATTTATTGTGGTTTCCAACGAAAGGAACTCTGATTTTATTCCTTCATACGCTCCCAACGGAAGCAACATTCGAATCGGACGGAAGCAAATAACAAAGCAGTGTTCGAAAAGTCGTCCAGTCATAACAATCTATTTTCAAATAATCTTCGAATTTACATGGTACGCTTCTTCCCCTTTCAGTGTAAGTCTGGCTGTGGACTCATCTGGCACTCATCTGGCACAGAATAGACCATTAAGCTACTCTACAAAAAAGAGTCTGGATTGAGCGACATTTCAAACATTTTTACATGCAAGGTTCGATTGAGTGGCGTTAGGGCTTCCATCCCTTTACGAAATGGATCAAAATACCATTCATTTCAGACTCGTTTTTGAACTCGTTTTTGAAAAGCTAAGAGGTCAATTAGCAGTAGCCTGCGTGCAGACTTTGGTTACTGGGGAGGAGAGAAAAGAACGAAACTACAAAGTCTGCGCAACGGCGTTTGTTTTCTTGTTTTAGATCACATGACCGCCATGTCATATTTGCCACAATATTGCGTAATTTTGAGAGAGAGCGTCGCCAAAGAAACTTTCAACAAAATCGAGACTGATAAGAATCTCGTCGATGATGTTGGTTCATCCAGTTGTAAAATCGTTATAAAGGTTTGTTTTCGTTGTTACATTAATTTGTCCAAGAAGAGAAGAAAGTTACTCGATTCATTGCACAGCGAGAACAATGACTTGTCAAACAGGCAACAGGAAAAACCAAGGCTCATTAGCTGTCAAAACGAGGGTAGACTCTGCAAATTCAGTAGAAAACAGTTGAGTTGCTGCAAAGAATTCGATCAGAACAAACCTTGTCAGGACCTGTTTCTTGCTCAACACCAAGAAAAACCGGTCGGAGCTCTGCAGTACATGCAGGTTTCCTTGAAAAATTTCTTCATGACAGTATTGTGCTCAACAAGGATCCTGTTTATGTTGAAAATGAGCTGGACGAGATCTAGGCTTCTCTGAATATTGCAATTCTTCCTCTTTCATTCACATATTTACACGACGATCATCTCAGCTCCCCTTCATAATTCGCTAATTTGTTCAACGACTGAGCACTTTGACTACAATAAACCCTTTGTCTCGCTTTTAAAACAGACAATATCGATTGTAATCCGCTAAATCTATTGGGTCCGGGGTTTTGAGGACTCGATATTGATTGACTTTCATAACAAGAGAAAACAAAAAGGCTTCTCGCTTGCGCAATCACATTGAAAATTTCAAAACAAGAAAACTCACGCCGTTGCGCAGACTTTGTAGTTTCTTTCTTTTCTCTCCTCCCCAGTAACCAAAGTCTGCACGCAGGCTAATTAGCAGCTACTTGGAAATCTATCATCGGCACGCCAAACATAAAATCTGAATATACACGAAGTATTTACCTGCCGTCTAAATTCTTCTTCTTCCTCTTTCTCTGCCTCCTTCTTTTTTAATTTCATTTCCATTTGTTGCTTGCTTATTTCTTGTAAGTCCAACCTTTGTTGAATACGTTTCCGCAAAAGGGCCTAAAAGGCAAATATTGGTTACCAATAATGGAGTGATAATGAAACTGATTATGAACAGAAAGAAATAATCGATTTTATTAGTAAGGTTGATATATCCAGCAAGGTATGCAAGAAATACAACAGAAGAAAAATGTAACAGAAGTTTGAATAAGAAATCTAAGTAATGGAGATTTTTAGATACCAAAACAGTAGAGACTTTTTAGGCTTTATTCAGACGACTAGGATATGTCAACCTTTGAAACACAAGACAGATATTATCGGATGTTGATTTAGTATGACACAGGCTCTCTTTACTTCTAAATTCAATAGTCTATCATGTAACAGACAAAATAGGCTAAGGTTTGTTTACACCCATCTCATACCTTGTGATCAATCTCTTGATAAAACATCTTTTGATTTCTCTAACACATTTCGTGCCATACTAAACTTTGCCATGAATGCAAAAAGTATAATAAAACGGAAAGCTCCCAAGAGTATGGTCACATGACTTGAAATGGGTAAAACAAGCCTTAACCGATTAGGTCTATTATGGAAGCTATGCGGCTAGAACTGTTCATAGTGTACCCTAATTGTGACAGCAATTTTGATACAAGGTGTACAGCAAATAATTTGACAAATAAAATATTATTCTGCCAAAAAAGCCATCACAATGTCAATTCGGTGTAAAATGGAGAAGGTTTCAAGTCAGACTATAATGAAAAGTATTTCTTTACTCGTTCACAGAAAAATCAATTCAAAATAGTAAATTACGAAACTAAATATCTCCCCACCCTAACCCTATCTCCCTTTTGCAAGCGTGAGGTATTTTGAACGACGAAACAATTTTTCGATGTAGCAGAAACGTTTATTCATTCTATTTGATGGTTAATTGTTAATTTAAATGAAAAAGGTTATTCACCTGTGCTGGGAAAAATGCGTCACATTTCAATGCTATCGAGCTCTTTAGCCTGATTCACACTTGGTCGTATAGGTTGTTAGGTTATGCAAAAAGACCTAAAAGATAAAGACTCGGGGTCTGATTCCTTTATCTTCTGGGCCTTTCTGCACGACCTTAACTACCGAAACGACCTAGTTTGAATCACACTACTGACGAAGGGAACGGGCCGATACATTTAGTTCTTTTATTCTATGGCGTTAAAGTATATTGTGATAAGGATTATCGATAATTTTGCTATTAAAACGTCGCCAAAAGCTGCACTGTTATTTGACCTAGTGTGAACCAGGCCTTACAATCCACAAAAAGCAGTTGCTGGGAAATAGGCTAATTTTCCAAGATATTTTTTTTAAATTTCGAAATGAAAACAGACATTTAGAGCCTTCTGATGGCCCTCATCACCCCTAATTCTATTTTCCAAAGTCGAATAGTGTTCAATTCAAGCAACATGGAAACAGGGGCAGCGACGGGGGACGTAATCAAAGGATAAAGTGTGCAATTTTCTGAAACGATACTGAGACTTTAACTATACGACAAGTATTTACGTCTGCCTGTCGCCTTTAATACGAATGAGTTTGTTATTAAAGTCTACTTCTCTTCGTCTCATTTAGTTATTCATTACTGCTGCTATATTTCAACAAACAAGAAGGCTCTTACTCTATCAGCGAAGTTATTGTTTTATGCATATGCATCTATCTGCAACCGGAAGTTGGACAAGTATTCACTGCTGCTACAGATATCACGTAAAACCATCAAACAGGTTGTGTAACCTAAGTGATCACCTTATAAGCACATGAACGGCCGAGAAATTGCAATGGGATCACCAAACATATAATGTCAGAAGAAATAACTACCGATATGTAACTCCTGTTTCCTTCAAACCAACATCAGATTATTGCAAAATCATAACGTTTAGTAGAAAGCCGCACAAAAGAACCTGTTTTTATAAGTACCTTGAGGCCAAAATTCAATCTTTTTAAACCCTTCTTTTCAGAATTCTTCAGTGGTACACAAAAGTACATCATATCTTTAAACGTGAATTCTGACCTAGAGAGATCTCTAGAATTCTAATGCTGAAAACCAGTATTAATGTGACAAGGCATGTACTGTATCATAAGAGCCTTTGAAAGAGCCTTGAAGGCTGGAATTTGAAATGACAGCCATTCAATGAGGCACCTATCCAGGCTGCCAAAGAAAGAACCAATGTTCTTTTATGCGGGTTTCCACTGCATGTGTAGCTTTACTGCATTTTATTGCCTCATCTCAAAATCTTTAAAAACAGGCCGACAATCCTTGATAAATCTACTTGCAATCCAAACTCATGACAACAGAAAGTAGACGAAACAGGCAATGAAAGTTTGAATGAGCCTGCACCATCAAACCAGAGCTTTTGGTTTTGGTCTAAACTGCAAAAGTATTTATTAGGGTAATCTCCTCAGCCATAGAAATAGTGCCGTAACCGTAAATATGACTCATGTTTAGGCACAAATTTCCATGCATGTCGGAACGCTGAAAATTGACATGCATCTCATTACACCTAGTCAAAAAGGAATATCTTTCTTCCATCAAACTGCCCCTACAAAAACAGAGATCCATGCGCAAGTGAACTCCGATCTAATATTTTCCCTAAGCGTAAAGCTTCTTAAGCCAGTTCCACGAGATTCCTCAAAATGGCACATTTGTCTATCACCCTGTCTAAATAGGTTAAACATATTTCTAGCTATTTAGAGTTAGAGTAAATCCCCGCATATAAGAACCAACTTGTTTATGGCTCTTATTTCAAAGGCACTAACACTAACTTCAAGGTACAAAGTTCTTATTTGAAGGGTGCCACGCCTTTTCAGAGTATTCACAAAAGATGTTCAGTCCTGTTATTTGTTTAGTCTTATGGACCTAACAACTACCTCGGGAGGTAAATCAAACTTTATCAGCCACATGAGACAAACATGAACTTAATAACAACAATCAGAACTTGAGTTTGCTACCTTTGCCATAAGAAGTTATGTTTAATCAAACTGAAGCAGGTTCTTAACTACAGGGTGAATAATTTAGGAAAAACAGCCTCTAGATTCTTATTTTTGTAGGTTCATATATGCGGGGAATTACTGCGTTGGATGCCATATCTAAACATGTGACCTCTAATGTAGCGTCCCTTCGGCAGGACGTCTTTAGTTAACGCCAAAACACAACAGTACTGATTAAGTGACGGAGGCAAATGTCGACGTGCATGATTTCAACTAAAAACACATCGGTTCGAACTAAAATCTTGTCGCCAGCCATGGAGAATTCTGAAGTGCTTTCAGGGACTCCCTATGTAAAAACAAAAACCGAGAGCCGCTTTTGACCAGAAGTTTACACAAGAAAGTTGCATCGCATTAGGCCCTACAATTTATTCATTACATTTGAGGATACTTACAGCCTCTCTTTTTCGTTCCATTTCCTCTTGCTCCTCAATGTACAATTCTGTTCTGATCCTATGAAAAAAATTTTGTTACAATAGGTGCGATTTGCAAAAGAGGGGGGATCTGCAACACTGCTGTCATTCAACGGGGACGTGTGATGTTGAAAAAATTATATGACAAGGACATCCGGTTAGTTTTGAGCGAAAAGTAAACTAACATTTGCACTTGTCCCGTTTTATACACAAACATGTGTTCATTTGCTTTCTACCTGTGTTAATTTGCGTTTTACTTTTGCTCATTTGAGTTCATTGGTGTTCTACTTGCGTTCATTTGTATTCTATTTGTGCTCATTCGTGTTCACTTGTGTTCACCTGTGTTTCACCCGTGTGGTGCTTCAGACTAGATCTTCGTCGCAAAGGCCCGGTTGAAATTGGAGGATGAGAGATATCGAATTACGGAATCGACGCATTGCCTACGCTAAAGACCCATTGTAAAACATGATCCTTAGTGTGCCGACTGAAAAGCAAGCAAAGAGACATTAGGCCAGCAACAACGTTCATATAACACGAAAGTCGACATTGGCGCCACAAAGGATCATGGTTAGCAGTGACTGTTTAAGGCATACTGTCACGGATGTGATTCGTTAGATCGTCAGACAAAATCAATAACAAAAGATCTGGCGACTTCGTATTCATTAAAACATTTACTGTGTGGAGTCACACATTCTTTCCGGTATCAAGGAAGGAGTCAGATCGTTATTATGGAATCTAATGCTCAAGTAACTAAAATAACTAGAGTTTGCGTAATCCTTCTTCTGGATTGCTGAAAGTCACTTAAAGGGTCTGCAAAATGCAGCATTCCTTGCACGTGTCTTCCCTCCATTGGCCTTTGTTGCTGGCATTTTCAAGGAATGTTAACGTTGTATGAGGAACCCTCTCTGATACCAGACTAAACACTCTGCAAAAATATCAAAATAGAGCATTCCATCTGACAGAATCTTCGAAGCAAAGGGATTTTTGGAATAAGAGTCTCGTGAGCATAAATAAATTGACTACACTTGAACAAGCAGTTATGATTTATAAAATTGTCAATCAGCTCTGTCCTGAAGGCCTACAAAATAAGTTCATCGAAAGGTCCGCTATATCAAAATACAACAAAAGGAATAGGAAGGATCCAAGGATACAAAAACTTTCATTAGAGCATACCAAAGAGGTTCTTTGTACACTGGTTCAATAAAATGTAATAATATCCCACAATCCATTAGGGATACCAAGTCCATCGTACAATTAAAAAAGAAATAAGATCTCACTTTTTGTGCTAGCAGAAATCAGTTCTTCACGAATCCATGGAGGATCAAGCAATGCATTTTTGATCTTTAAAAGTAACCTTAGCGAATTTTTATTGCAATTTACATTTTCTTTTCTGAATCATAAATGAATGGATATAGTGCATAAATGAGATCAAATGAAATGAAATGAGCAAATGAAAAAACCAATCAGTGCCATAACAGTTTGCCATTAATAAATCAATAGTTGAAATGAAGCAATATGTCTCTCGTAATTGTGTTCATATTTCTTTTGTCTCATATGTCTTGTATTTGCCTATCATAATCGTTTTCATATTTGTGCTCTCTTGTATATAAAAATTCATAATTATTGTAAGCATACGTCATAGTGAAAACTTGATGACCTTCTGCCTTTTTGCGCTGTGATTGGCTTATTTGAACTGCATTTTTCATACTTTGAGATTCGGTTAAAAAACCTTTCTTATTTTGGGAGTCTTATCAACGGAATGTTATCATGAGCGGGACAATTTATTGCTCTGAAGTTGAATAGCCAACAAAGGCTAATCAAATTTTGATGGTGTAAGATCTGCTGGTGTAAAGATGATGGTGCCAGTTCGGAAATTGCTCCGACTGAAAAGTAGCGTAACAAATGAATGGCTAATCATTCCAAGCTGGCAACATACCTGTCCATCTCATCAATGGCTGCTTGTTTTGCAGTGAGTTCTTCTGATAACTGAAAAAAATAAAAACGATCAATATGTGTTATGTTAGGGTTAAAAGCAATGTCTAGACCTCCGAGAACCTACACCGGTTTAATCATAAAAGCGCTTTCCGCAATAAGAGTTTTTACACATGGGCACGTAACTAAACCAGAAACAAAACCAGTCATTAATGAAAGCGTTTTTAGTTCCACTAACATTGAAAAACTACCGTGTTCAGCAAATGGTTTTAATTCACAGGAAGATAGGTGAGTGGGAGGAACCATATCACCAACCAATATCTATTTCTGTTGTCAAAAATCTCTGATTTTGTTTCAAAGAGCGAGCAAGCTCGTATATGATGGATGCTTACGCCAATCATGCATCAATGTGCAACTAAAAAATGCGGGAAAATATTATAATGCCAATCCTGCAGTTCAATGAAACCACCCTCAGGTAAGTGAATGGCGAGTGCCCTTTAAGATGATAACATCAAAGCTGGCGACAGGGAGCTTTTTACCAAGACGCATTGCACTCTTAGATCAAATTTCTTTGGAATCACGAAAGACCCGAAATAAGAATGTAACGTTGGCAAAAAGCCCACTGTCACCATAATCAGTGCTATTTTCTACCATGGCAGTCGATGGGTAAAACACAGAGTCAATACATCCTATGCACTAGGCTTGGATTCTAACCAATAACTAAAGGGAGTGGTTGACTACCTTGTTCAACTGAGAATGTATTTAGACCTCCACCTTCATTGAAGAAGCATAGGTTTCCAAATCTTTAACTCGGTGTAAAAAGGCGAGTGTAATATTCAATGACTTATTTCTTTAAACTGAATGCCTTGCAGGAAACTTTAGCCACTCTTTTATAATTCTACCGTTGGACTTTTCAGAAATACTGAATACTTGTCGAAATTACAGCCTATTTTATATTTCAGCTCATTTTATCATGTGACATCATCAAATTTCTAAATCACATACCAGAAGAGTAAAAGATTTTTGCTTGATACCATATTGTAGGCATCCAGAAACTATTCCTTGAAACTTATTTGATCTTTCCTCAAATGGTTTAGAAATGATGATAGTTTTAAATAATTTTCGAAAATTTTCTTGAATTGTTAAAAAGGAGGAAAATAAGGTAATCCTGAACACATTGCAGATTTCAAAACAGTCCAACAGCAAATCTCCTGTTAAAATAATTCAACTTTCTTTAAAGCCATTCAGTTCAAAACAATAGGTCATACAATTTACACCCGGCTCTTTAAAAATTTGAAACCTATGCTCATTGAAGAATACTTAATTCACCATCATTGTTTGCGAATTATAATAAGAAATGAACAGCTTCCCCGAAAAACTTTTATTCATGTTTGCTGGTAGATGGTGGTCATAGCAAAAAGGCCGATTAAACAGAAGCTCAAAATACCTTTTGCTGTACAGCCGACATAGCTTCATCTTTTTGTCTTTTTTCAGCCATTCTCTCTTGTTCTCGTCGTTGTTGTTGCTGTGCAAATTCGAGGATCTTCTCGTTCTCCTCTTCCATCAACCGTCGTTCTCGCTCTTTCCACTGGAAGGTGGGCAAGAAACATTATCTTCAACAATATCTCTAACCAAGATAGGTTATTTCAGTATAATCTTACGACAGATATTTTACGAAAACTAATAACCAACGATACCAACTAAAACGATATTTCCAAGCCAAAGCATATTTGCTATAAACCTATTACAGTTAATGACGTAAAAGAAGTGGAATATGGTCAGGAAATCGCAGCCAGAATATAAATTTTATCGCAAGTGTCAAGACGAACAGTTTCATTTTATTAACCCTCAGGATGACATAATGTTTTCTACTCTGGGAAAAAACTTGCCCAGTCTTTCCTATCATGTCATCTGGAAGGTTAATGAAATGCAACTGTTCGTCGTGACACTTGCAGTAAAAGAAGTGATTGATAAACTTGCCATTGATCGTCTCTTAGCAGTTACAGGTTGATCTTCTAAGATCTTAGAACAGAAAGAATTGTGATAAACTGCAGTATATCATTTTCTAATACTGGCAGTAGCAAACGTGGAATCCTTTCCATGCTAAATATGACTTTCTGGTTGCAATGTAAAAAGGAGACTATACCTCTTCGCGTTTCCTCATAAAGTCTTCAACATACTCTTTGGTTGCCTTTTGCTTCTCTAATCTTGCTTCAAGCTCCCTGCAAGGTACAATGCGATCATTTGCTATTATAGAAAGATGCTACCGCGATGAAGCAATCACGTACATTAACATCACAAAATTCACATGCGAAGCATACAGCCTCAATTCCAGAGAACACTTTCAAACTGACAGGTCTTTTCCAGGCAGAAAGGATACCGCTGAAATCAATTGTTACACTCAAAGGGAGGGGGGTAATTTGATGTTGTTTCTTTGAGATCACGAACAGAATAACAAACCGCAATATGAGATGCAAAGAAAAAGTTTTCTGATATTTTGAAAATCGGAACACTTTTTCATTCTTTCAGATCACTGATACAATTTTAAGACCAAAATGAGTTACATTTGCACAGACTGAACCTAATTTTATCTGACGATCAGCCCTTAAATCAAAGCGTCATGAATAAAACTATACAATAAATTTTGGACTGTTCGACAACTTGAAACTAGAGCAAAAATTTTTCAGGAAAACTATTCTACTAAACGTCAACCACCAAGCAGTACGAAGCAGTATTGCACCTGCCCATGTAAAAAAGTGGATTATTTGATTTCAGTTATCCATGAAGATGTTGTTCAAAATATCCATGTTGCAACAAGTTACTACTGCCTGAGAATAACGCTTGAAATGACTACCTTCTTGGTTTAAAACATAGTTAAAAATTAGATATCCAATGAGTTGTCCAGCACAATAAGTTATTCATGCATTTGAGTTTTTACTCTCAACGATGTTTCTGTTGTACCACTTTGAGTTCTTCCGGAATTTATCAATTATTCGATAAAACAACGGAAATAAATCACTGCATAGAGTTTCAGGAATAAGAAAACAATCCAGATGTATGTTGGGCTTTTGCCCTACGGTCTCAAGTTAAATTTATTTTTTTAGAAACTTGTAGTAGCGCCGTAACACGTGCTCAACCCGGCTTTGTCTGGGGCAACTCTTTCTTATTCGCTTACTTAGAAGCTATTACTCTCGTATCATAAAATGTGAACTCACTTTTGATCTTCTGCATATATCTTGCGAACAATTTCATCGATCATCAACTTTTCTTTCAAGAATTCTTCATATTGGTCCTGCTTGGCTTTCTCTTGTTCCATTAGTTGTTTCTCTAATTCTTCTTGATACCTTACAGATTCTTCCCATCGCTGCCTCTCTTTTTCTCTCTCCATTTCAAGGGCTCTTTTATACTCTCTTTCCGTTTGTCTGGCAATTTCAGCCTCAGCTTTCTGAAATAAAATAACACAATAGCCAACTGGATGCACTTATAAGATATCAACTGGGTCCATGAACTGTCAAAGATTTCTACAATAAAGAGCATAAAGACCCTTCGGACAGATATTTCTCAGATCTGTTATGTAAGGACGATTCACATTGAGTATTGACGAGAGAAAATAATAAATATTCTTGACTCTCACTGTTCCACTATTTCACACCTTCTGTTTATTGCAGGGAAGGAATGAAGGTGAAGTGTGAAGTTGCGCTTTTAGCGCCAAGCGCTGGAATCGCAGAAGTAGCTAAAAGCTAATTGAATCCGCGACCCTTGTCATGATGCTCAAGAGCTGGGGCCCTACCGGGTTTCAAACCCACTCCGTCTGCCCGTTCTGGCTGCACAGTCAGAGGATAACAGTACTGTGCCACGGCACCTTCAATGAATGCAAGCTTAAATGCTCTTTATCAACCAACATACCTGGCACGTGCCATCTCTTGGCTGACCAGAACGAAAGCCAACCAGAAGACAGCACGCGCAAGGTATAATGGTTGAAAAAGAGCCTCTTAAACCAACTTTCATGTGTAATATATTTAATAAACCACTGTTCACTGAAACATTGCCGGAGCACCGCAAGATTCAATGTACTGAGCAAACGATGACCGATCGAACCAAAGGGAAAAATCTGTTCTTTCAAATTTGTTTGAGAAACTGATTTACAGTCATTTTTAAGAATGAATGGATACAAACAAATCAGTATACCGAGCCTTTAGTCAAGCTTTAGATTCTAAAACTCGCTCGGATGTCACGGCACTTACTGGTGAAACCACAGCCTTATTTCTGCAAATCATTTGTGTTGTCGGTGTTAAAAAGACTTATTCTTGGTCTCATGTGTATTGCTTGTGCTAATAGCAGAGCCATTCCTGGAAATCACGTGTCCTGTTTGGTGTTATCGAAAAACCTGTTCCTAAAAATCACTAATGCTATTGGTGCAAACAACATACCCTTCCTTCACATTCACGCTCCATTTTCTCAGCCAGCTGAGCTGCTCTTTCTCTATTCATGTAGCCAGCTCTAAGTTTTGCTTCAAGCTCCCGCAATTCCACGCTGCAAAATAATCATTGCTTCAAAAGATACACTTGATTTACACGACAAGAGAAAATGTATTTGAAAATCCCAAATACCCGAAAAAACTTTTAAATTATATACTGATCTAAAGAACTCATTTGAATCCTGATCACAATCTTGTGAAATTTCAACTGTAAAGATTGTAGGTGTGCTTGTTAACTACACAGTAGAGGAATCAACTATTCTGGCCGTTGCGAACTGAGTTACCCGCATCCTACTTCATCTTTACTAACCAGTATGTCACGCATTTCCCAGCAAATCTCGATGGAAAGCGTAAAAGACTATCGAACTTTTGTTCAAGTTTACTATTATTCATAAAACACAACAAGAACAGGTTGTTTCAATTCTCCAAACTGTTTTCGAATAGACCTATTCCTGAGATGCAATATTTCTGTGTTCATGGGAAAGCAAAAATAACTTAGATGTTTTGAACATGTAAGCTATCCAATCAGGTATTGCAAAATATAATTACTTATATACCCCGGGAGCAAAAGCCTTTCAAACATCGGGCATTTTTTTGACTCACCCGGTAGAAGGAATGAGCTTGGGCCATTGCTCAGGTCATACCTAATTAATGCAATCCTTACTTCATATCTCATTCACAGCGATTTCTGTAGCTATTTCAGTCAAAATTCTTCGACCAGCAAATGAACGCAACTAAAATACGACCAAAAACTATGCAAATTAGGGTAAAAACGTTTTCTTCGATGTCATTTCGGCTCTATTTGCTTCATGGTAACAGCTAAGCTCTCTTTCGAAAGCGGGAGAGAAGGGTAATATTTTCCTCCAAGACTTTAGAAATTTCTACTTACAGAAGGGGGTTAAGATCAAGACTCAAAGAAGGCAAGTCTTTGCCTACGAAGCTGCTAAGGTTGAAAAGTAAACGGTTAAAAAGGATACTCTAGCCGCATCCATATCTTTCCCCCGTTCATTCCTTAACTCAACAGCTTTTGTCTATATACGAAGAAATGGCCACGAGTTAGAAGCTTTGGAAAAAGCTGGTTTTCTCAACGTGACGATTTTGTTGCTAGGTGAGAAAGCGACAATGTCATTCGCTGAATGGTGCAAAATTTTATGATTTCTACATGCTCTGGCAATCAGTAAGAATTTGAGCCTTATCTTGATTTTTGAATTACATGAATGCGTAATTGACATATTGACTAATTGAAGCATTCAGAATTTGAATGGTCGGACTTCTCTTCCAGAAACATTAAGAGGAATTCACACCAACAAAGGAAGGAAAGGAGGTATAAGGAGTAGCTCCCTACTCAAAATGTAAGGTAACATGTGGCCGTCTACTCAGTCAATAATTCGAAATTTAAAGCGAATCTAGAAACATCGCATGTTTTGATTCTTAAAAAATCAGAAAATTCATGGTTAAGATCTAGCACGTTAATGTTGCAAATGAAAAGAGAAGCAAATGACTGACAAGTCGACACGCTGTAAATACATCTACGCTACATTCGGCACTTAGATCATTTATTTATATCATCGTTTAGCTTCTATAGTACCAAACGCAGCAAACATATTTTTATTAAATTACGCTGTAAATAAGACTGAGATGAAAATGCCAAAATATTGCTTGTCACTGAAATCGAAAATCTTGAAACAACTTTTTACTGTATGCCATAAACACTGCTGAACACGTCGAACTGGCGTTCCATCGTCTACGCTTTGGCGGTCAGACCGACATCATATGAGACTCAAAATCCTTGCTTGCTCCCTCATCTCACTAGTCCGGTTTCTTGCAGAATTCATTTGGCATAAGACTGTCCTCGGGAGTAAGAGTAATGTTTCTCAAAGACCTTTTGGCTTCAAAATACCTAACAGCCAGTAAGATCGGCGTAAATATTTCTGTTAGAGGTTCACTCTTTGATGCGCTAATACCTACACTATTGTTTGGACACAAATTTATGCTAGAGAACTTGAAACTTGCTGGTGATTGAAATAGGTTTGACATTCCAAAAGCCCTAACCAAACTTTAGACATGATTCTCCTGGTGTATTGCCACCGAATTTTGGGGCTATCATTGCGTGAGTGACTAAAAAGTAAATTCGAATGCGGAAATCTGTGAGATTCATTACGATTATAACTTTTTCAATAACCTTTTTTTATCAAGATTAAAAAACTACAATATATAGCTTTATACTACACTATACCATCCATAATGAAGAAAGACATAACGTCGCTGGGTCTTCACTATGGATGACACTTACAAATCAAATTAATTTTCTATACACAAAGCAAACAACAAAACCACAAAATCAAGATACAATACGCAAAGCTGACAATAAAACATCAAAGCCATGGCAGATTACCGGTCAAGGAAATTAAAGCTTTTCAACTCGTAGCTCTAAAACGAGAGAAAAACATTGCAGTGCATGGTTTAACTAGAAATATATTTCAGTAACCTTATATCCTTGATGCGTTTTATTAAAGGTACAGAAAACTTAGCAAAATGTTGCAACTGCTATGGTTTCTTTTCAAATTTGTGCAGTTGTAAAGTCCATCAAAATGAGATTTAATGCAAAATTGTACAGATGAAGTACGCAAACAGTTAGGGGTTTATATGACACATACCTGTTTTCTCGAATCTGTTGTCTCAATTTCTCATCCCTCATACTGTCTAGCTGCATGCGTTCAAGCTCCTTCAATTCAATAACAAATCAGTAAATTTATTTTCGTAAAAACACTCAAACCTGTCAATATGACATGCAATTAAAATCTTATTGCATTTTTCACCATTATATTGACATTTAAAGTAACTTACTGACTAGCCCATGTTACCAGTTTGAACGTGTTATGACATTCCAACTGAGCAAGACACAAATCAGGCCAAAAGTTAGGCTAATGATTCATAAGATGCTTTTATTTTCCAACCTAAAGCATCAAGCTTGGTTCACATGAATGTTGCATAGAGTAAAGCAAATAACGTAAAGCAGTAAAGCAAAGCAGTAAAATAAAGTAAAGCAGTGTAAACATATGTGACTTACATTTGCAGCACGCAGGGAGTCCCATGGCTAATAAACAACCTTACTTACATTTCCAGCATGCACGGAGCCCCATGACTAAGCCACATTCTTATACATATAGAATGATTAAAGAAGAAGCACAGGACCAAGTTACTGCTGCAAATCAATACCACATTTAAACTGCATCGATACAGTTCTGATCTGTTGCAAAGTTGCTCCGGCTTAAGCATTGCTCCAGAAAAAATTTCATGAAGAAGCAAAAGTATTACGGGTAAGCAGAAGCCGTGCAAACGGGTAAAATACATTACTGTTTCTCACGGATCCATAGCTGTCTCGATACAGTGTAACCTGGGCCTTAGTTATGGTCTGTCCCGTAAATCAAAGGGCAAGAATGAGCAAATCAAACTATTGTTAACTCTGCCCAAAACGGAAAGACCTTAAAATGAATTGCTGTGTCCAGACTGGTTAATGTGGTCATGGATGGGAGAAGAACTCCCTGTTACTCACAATTTACAATTGTTGGCGTTGCTGGTGATGTTTACAAGATTGTTGACAAACAAGCAAGTTATCGCGGCTTGGGTTAAAATGATAGATTGTTTTCAAGATCAGCTCATTCATGCGATCATCTCATTGGTTTAGGCCTGAATGGCGATTTCTCCCGATCCTTTCCCTACTAACTTTCACAAGTTAGAATATACGAGAGATTAATGCAATTTTTTGTAAATTCCATAGGAGCCTGTACAGTTTTCTGCAAAAGCACCCAAAACAAGACTGAACTCATTCTCCTTGTAGGGAAATGTTGCAAGGTTGTAACACCAAAGCGTTTGTAGCCCTTAATTACAAACACGTAAGATTTATTGTAAAATTTTATATGAATATATATAGAAAAAAAATAATGACAAACAGGCGATACCACTATAGAATTTATCTAAGAAACAAGAGCTTTGAGGAGGCTCAATAAGAAAACAAGAAAAGTGCGCTTGAAAAGTTGTAATGCATACCTTAGCAAGGCGCTCTTCCTGCTCCCTTTGCCTCTCAGTAGCAATTCTTCTTTCTTCGGCCTATAAAACAATTAGGCTTCATTAAAATTGCTCTGCCTTCGTTTCTTTCCGTTATTTGTTGATGAAAACGCTTCCCGTTAACAGTTTTGCTCCGTTTTTAGGGTAATGCGCTGTCAAAACAGTAGGTGGTCACATTGCTCCAGCAAAAGGGTGTTGGTGATCGCCTTTCAAAACAAAGTATATTCTTAATAGCTGTCAAAAGATGCCAATCGGGACTGTAAACAACAGCCTATTAACAAAGGAATGCAAAGTGTTTTCAAATGTCTCAGTTTTTGGCGTTCACACTAAACACGAATCATTTTCAAACCACACAGTTTTCAAATTCATGCATTTTTATTTGCGTTTTCAAAAAGCACCCTACAGCAGAGCAATGTCAACCCAAGGTAAAAACAGGTAAGTTTTGCGCCGTTTTCATATGAAAACGCAGCTGTGTGGGCGGGGCCTTATTGTCATCAACTGATTAATTGATTGATTGATTGATTGATTGATTTATTGATTGCTTGATTGATCGGTTAACTGGTTGCCTTATTGCTTGACTGATCGATAACTGAATGTTGGATTTTCAAATATTGTTGCCTTGATTTCCGGGAAAAGTCACAAACAGGGATTACTCTTTGACTACCTTCAGCACAACACATGTCGACAAACCTTTGGACACAGCCTTGTCTGAAAATTTATCTGTACAAAATGTGGATTTGTGGATTTATCTGAAAATTAGTCACAAAAAATTTATTTGCATGCAATTTAGCATGCGCGATGTGAATTGAATGACAACACTGGGAGCAAAGACAAGAAATCTGAAACCAAACCTCAAGTATGATACAAAAAGATTATGTAAACATACAAATGTGTTGAAAACTATTTCAGGAGAGTTATTGAAGTTTGTATTTCGGTAATTTCATACCTTCGTATTGAAAACCACTATCGTAAACACAATTACAAGTTTCATGTTTTGCCTCAAGCCTTTCACCATGGTTCGGAGGCCTCTTCTGTAAGCATAGAATATTTCATTCTCTCCAACGTTGCACTCTTGCACAGTTCGTAGAATTTAAATTTCAAAAGTTGATAAGATCAAATCCGTCGTGTCGCTCTCTTGATTTGTTTGTGTTTCCCCATTCTTCTTTTGTATTGAACGTTGGGTTCAATTCAATAATAAAAACTGCTTCAGAAAAACTTGCCTGAGCATCGTTTGGATGACATTAATATAACGCGCAAAAAAGATATCACAAGAACCAGGATGGCTACTGTTCCAAGAAACAATCATAAAAAGCATTCAAGGAACTGCCAATGGCATTCAAAACAGCATAAAAGTCATTATCGACTATCCAAGAGATCACAACAATGTAAGGATGCCCATGTTAGACCTGGAACAATAGATTGGACAAGTAGAAATAAATCATGTTGGGCGTAAACCAATTCTCCATTCACATTACATGAAGAAAATTGCAAATAAAATTGTCATCAATAAAAACTCTGCAATTTCCCAAGATGCCAAGATTAATATTCTTGTTGCAGACCTGGTCAGAATAATGAGAATTTTTTCGCAGCATTGCGAAAAGAACGAGAGAACAAAGCACGTACAACACTTTCAACACCGAATGCAATTCTCAAGTTATTTACAAGAGGACAGAACTAGGCATACAAAAGGTCAAAAGAAAGTTTGAAAAGATTGCTGAAGAGAATGTGAGAATGTCCAATGTATGGAGGGGGAGGGGGAATATTAGCAGCATGAAAGGAGGGAAACAGGAAATGTGGATAAAAGGAACAAAAGGCATGAGAAAAGATGATATGGAATAGTTGCTGATTGTGCGGAATGAAACCAATGGAAGAGCTAGCGGTCAGAGTGCAAGAAAACACTAAAAGGTTCCGAGGTAAAGATACGAGTTGTTGAATAATCGGAACAATCATTAAGGGACGTCATAAGTAAATCGGATCCATTTCAAAATGATTCCTATAGAAGAGATGCGTGCAAAGTCTGCAAAGTGAACACGAAACAAACAGCCAAATGAAACATATCATGCAAAAAATGAAATGTTTCAACTGTGCAGAAAATAGCGAAAGAGAAGGAACATATCGAGTTCCCGAAAAAGTTTCCCGATATGACCTGCAATTTCTAAAAATGCGAGTACTATTTGATAAAATTTGTAAAGGAGAGCTATATTTTGCAATGCCCACGAGAGTATGTGTTGCATTTTTGCATCTGCGCGCATGGATTTGCAATAATTATTTTCTCCAAAAACAGAATACCTGAAGTGCTCCAAACAGAGCTGAAAACGGTACATCAATGAGATCATTAAACCAACACCTTAAAATCTATACAAATTCTATATTTTTTTCAAATAAATTCAAACAGTACGGGGCTTGAACTCCATAAAAGGACCCAAGAAAGATCATAATTGTTTCTTTTGTCTGTAAAAAGCACGATTTTGCTGCATTGTTCGAAGAAGAGTATACTATGCAAGACAAGGTCCCGTGGTCCACACTATAGCGTATTGCCCACCGTGAAGACCAATTTACGAAGTCGAAAAGCGGCTGTATGCCTTCGTACAAGTGATGTAAAACATGGAAGAAATAGAAATATCTCTATCGCAAGACATTTCAGCTTTTCTATGGCTTTTCGAGCAGCAGATTTTCGGAAATTCATATTTTGGAAGTCTCTTGATGCGGAAAAAATTGGGAAAAATATATAGATCTAAGTCAGCTTTTGAGCAACAGATATCTGCGTACGTCGTTCAAAACAAGATAAAGGTTATTTTGGGACTGTTGAAATAGGGAAATATTTTTTGGGACACCGGTATATTGGAAAAACGGCAAAAAGCATCGGAAGGAGAGCAAGTGAACACTTGGTTAAACAGAACAAATGAAAATAGTGTTTTACAAACACATGTCAGAACGGTTGATTCCGTTTCACAATTGGTAAATGTCGATATATTGGCTATGTGCTCAGGTGATGCGATGCTCAGGCAAATGTAGAAGCAGTTTTAATTAATGAATTAAACCCAATGCTAAATACAAAAGAAGAACGGGGAACAACGAAAAATTAAGAGAATGACGTAACAGATTTGAACTCGTCGATTTCTCGAATTTAAATTCTATGAACAGTGCAAGTATGCAACGATCATGAGATTCAAACATTCTCACTGACGAGGCCGCTGAAGGGCGGTGAAACTTCGGAGACAAAACGTAAAAGTATACGTGTGTTTAGAATAATTGTTTTCAACGAGAAGGTATGAAGTTACCAAAATATAACTTAGGATACAACACATGGGATCAATTAAAATCGGCAGCGATAAGTGCTAATGGAAGAAAACTTATTGAAGTGCGCAGTTCATCTTTAGAAACTCTGATGGGAAAAGGGACTTTGGGGCAAGACATGACTCTATTTCAAGTGTCTAGTTTTAGTAAATCTTAAAGAGCTAAATGTAAACAAGCCAAACTGTTGTCCAAAAACTGATTTGTCCGATATATCAAAAGTGTATCCAAAAACATGTTCACCAAAGGTTATTGTCTGAAATGTTAATCCGCGGAAAATATTTGAACTTGATGCAACCAGGCATTTGATCCTCTAAACATTGTCATGAAAATTGCAAGGTCGGTAAAACTCACTGATTTGAGTGCTTCTGCCATTTCTCTCTCCTTTTTTTCCAGTTGAAGTCTCCGCAAGAACCTTCTAGTTTCAACCCTCTCCTCACTATCCATATTTGCTTCAAGAAGCTTTTCCTGCAAACAAACAGCTAGATTAAAGTGCGAAATGATTCAAATGTAGTTTCTACTTCTATGTATCTTCTATCCCAACTATCTCCACAAACAAGGACAGATTTTGTAATGCAATAGGAACAGCTGCTTTAAGTGACACCCTATTACAAAGCGATTAGTGACTGCAGACAACGGAAATTCTCTCATCCGGAAAATCAAAACAAACCCGGCCTCGATGATTGCCCAGAAACCAGTAGGGCAAACTGTCGCTTTGTGCAAGTGAAAGGCGATATCTAAAAGAAGTTATGTGTTTGCAACGAAAGAAGAAGGGCAACTGTAAACTTTGGTCTCGCCGACTTTGTTTACTTGATTCAGTAGCCGAGCAGCAGGTATCATAGTTCTGGAGAATTTTGGGTTAAAAACTAAATGAAACAATTTCCACACAGCTCCTGAATCAAATAAACAAAATCCGCAAGACAGAGCTCTGAATTTACCCTGCATCTTTTGTTGTAAGCACATAATCTCTTCTCTTAAAAAACATCTTTTTCTTGCACATTATGAGAGTTTACCCTACTGGTTTCGAGGCAACCTTTGCGATCGTGTTTGTTTTGATTTACCAGTTGAGAGAATTTACTTTGTCTGCAGGTACTAATCAATTTGAATTGGCAAGTCAATTAAAGCAACTGTTGCTATTGTGTTACAAAATCTGTCCTTGCTGTCTCAAGTATAATAGCGTTGACTGGCAGATTTGAAAACACGGTCATTTGTAGAAAGAAAACTGTTAATCATTATAAAAGCACAACACAACAAACCTGGAACCAGAGAGAAAACTCTTGAATCCCGTAAGACAAAAGCTTAGTCTTAGCCCTTAAAGGAAGAAATGAGCTAGTAACTACAATGGTACAATGTTGCAAGCAATTTTAAATCAATGAAGCTGAACTGAAATGAATCTGAATAACAAAAACCATGCTTTTGGTTATTCAATGTTGTTCTTTATGGCAGTCACCAACTTATTTCTTTCCTGTCAGGGCTTAAGATTCATTAGTTTTTAATTTCTTGCAAGATTCAACAGTTTGGTCTCTTGCAGGCCTATTTTGGTTGTTGTTCTTTTACAAGAGTTAACAGTTGTTTTCCGCAGATTAAAAGGCTATTTCAAACTTTGTACCTGAAACCAATTGCTTGCTAGCAACATATTCATTAAGAGATTGAAAAGCAAGTGAGCAAGCAATATTTACTTAATAACGGAGACTACAATCCTTGCCAAGACAACTAGACAAAAAACTTCATTGCCGCTTTGTCGTCTGATCAACTATCGTGATACATAGCAGGAAACCTTAATTCACCCCTTTCTTCCATTTCCTCCTCCCTCCCTGAACAATCTTGGTTCTAAAAAATGATCACCAGGTACAAAGAATAGCAATTCAGCTGCCTCAAAGAAAGCACTGCAATCACAGGACCAATGTTGTAAGGAGGGCGGGGGAGAGGAGGTGAAAGTGTGTGAGTTTTTTAAGAATTGTGGCAGAGATTGTAGGTTTTTGGCAGCTATGCAGCTTGTGTAGGCCTACAGCACCTCAGCTTGTGCCTTCAGACTTGCCTCTGAGTACTAATATGCAAACCTATGAAGAATGGGCAGCTGAATTGGCTACTGGCTTATAGTTTGTAGTGTCAGCGATGGACCCCACAGGATTTGAAACATTGCGCATGAACCCTTTGGCACACCACCAGTGGCCAGCACCCATTAGATGTTGCCTTTTGGAATCATCACATCTCAGCTGAACCTGGTGTGCCTAGGCAGATCAAGAGGGAGTCGTTTAATGAGTCAGCACAATACAGCTTCCATACCAACCAATGGCAAAACTAAACACTCATAGTCTATAACAAGTCTAACAAATTAACAAAACAATTTACAACTGGACAAAAAGAACGGAATACCAAAACCAAAAAGGATAGAAATCCTGGGAGCTTAGGGATTATTGAGATGTGCTGTCTGTATCCTTGAGTGATTTATGTTATACTTTACCCTTTGAAGTGATTTGAGATTTGCTTCTCTTTCAACTTCCTTTCTTCTAAATTCATTAATCGCTGCCTCTTGATTCCGCCTTGTTGTAGTCTGAAACATAAAGGAATCTATTGGAGAATACCGAAATAATCTAGCTTTACAAACCGCACTCTAATTTATAACCTATTGCAAATAAAAAAATGTGATGTTTACTTTGTCCTAAGCTTTACCAGGCCTTTCCGTAAGGAAATTTCCACCAGGGCGTCTTATCGCTCACATAGATAAGACGGTGATGGCCGTCGCCCCCATAAAATATCCTTGTGTTTACGCTTTGATTTGTGTACCGACTGGCAATGAAACCTTTAAAAGCCTTGTTCTTGCAACAAGGACTGCCTTCCTTTACCAGACTTTTTGGGAAAGGAGTCAGTCCACTCAAACAAGCTATAAAATTTTCGTTACAAAGCTGTGAAAGATTTTATTCCATCCGTTTGTAATATTCTTCTTCCTTGCTGTTATTTTGTGAAAGTTAAGAAAGGGTCACATCAGTTAGGTCAACCAATTTCTTGTTGTCCCATTTAATTGACTATGAAGCTTCCACAAAAGAAAGAGATCAGAGTAGCAGATGTGGCCCCTGAAACGAAGCAACTGAGTCTCTTTTAAAATTCTATGGGAACGGTTTACTTGAACTCGAAGCAGTCCTGTCCTACTCTAAAAACCAAAGCAGGGCTTCAGAAAGCTACATTGGAGAAATGTTTCGCAACAAAGTTAGGTTAATACAGCATTCTTCCTCTTGTTGTTGCACCCTGATCTTCAAAAAGTACGCAGTCAAGCTGGAAACCTCCACAGAGAACAAGGTACATGTGCGCCCATAATGAAGGAACTCTGTTGCAAACCATCCCAAAATACTGCAAAGAAAATGTGGAAGGATTGTCGAGGACCAGTATTTCCTCTGCATTATGTAGCTCTTTAAAAGTTTCTTGTCAAAATTATTTTGCCTAGATAAGTCGTAAAATATAATATCTAGACATTCGTTTCGCTTCTCTAAATCTTGTTTGCTTCGCCGTAGTCGGCTTTCACAATGGTTAATTCATTCATAAAGAACTTGAAACGCTTCTTGGTAAAATTGTATGTACACCGAGTCATGACTGAATGAACAATACAAATGAAGAGGGCTTCGTTTTGAGAGTCTATTTACAAAAATTTTTTTGAGCATCGGGCGAAATACATTTTTGAGAGGGCGATTAATAGCTCATGTAAACAATTTTGCGAGGGTGGTGGTGAGGGCAATTGCCCACATTAAACGAAAAGGCCTGGCTTTACTGTAGTTTTGAAATTTGTGTTTCTGGCTCTATTCGACGCCAAAACTGATTGATTCCCACTGCCTGATAAATTCAACCCCGTAACAACTTTTAATAACGGAGGAACTCTTCACATGCAATTAATTTTCTCAGCAATTTTAAATCGCACAGTCACAATAAAAGTATATGACACGTTGGAAAATTTCATAACAGGTTTGGTTTAAAATATCTAAGACCTGTAATGGGTGGTGGTGTCAGGGAAGGGCATTAGATGGGTTGATACCCCCCAACCCAATACTATTTCAAAAAAATTAGCTAATATTGCCATGATTGAAAAATGTAACAAAAATGTCTGCATATGGTGCTTGCTGGAAAACAATATATTTTCACAATTAAAATTACTCACAGAGGGAAGCCAAAATTACAAGATGAATGGACAGGTACTAGGCATGTCTTCCAGAAGTGTCTTGGATGTTTATTTTGCTTGGTTTAGGTGCTTTTGGGGCTGACCCTGAGATGGTTTTCAGGGAGTGGGGCAAAGTGCCAAATGATAACACATATTTTGTTACAGATACTTCTGAAAGAAATATGAAATACAAATCACACTCCTTTGTCACTCTCCCAAACAACTAAGTTACTGTAGGAGCCAATAATGTGAAATGAAGTGAAGGTGAAATGAAATTGCGTTTTTCAGCGCCAAGTGCAGGGATCGCAGAAATTGAGCAGACCTAATCAAGTCCACAACCCCTTATCATGACACTCAAGTGGTTGGGCCCTGCCAGGATTCAAACCCATTCAGCCTGACTGTTCTTGCTGCAATGTCAGAGGATTACACCACGGAGCCACAACATCTTCAACATGGTGTAGCCTAGCCAGATAAATCGAGATGAAAGGTTTTCACCTGGGACCTCAGGGTCAATACAAGTTACTAATATGTTTTATATACTTTCAATTTTATGGCAAGCAGACAGGCCCATAGCCAAGATCTTGTCTGTTGCCTATCAGGCTAGCCCTGCAGAGCGGGATGAAGGTTACACATTTTTTATTACAAAGTCCAACATTGTAATCTAAGAGGGGGCTCCAGGTCAGTAAGAAAGAAAGTAAGTCAGTCACGCCCATTAATGCAACTGATTGTCGTTTTATCTCTGCCAATTGGTAATGAAATAAAGAAAGGTCAGGAAAAGCACATACGAGACAGAAGTTTCCCGTGATCCTATAGCAAAATTTGACGCTGGCTTGTTTCATGTTGGACAGATTTGACACCAAAAGGTTGACATATGGCTATGTTGTTTTCATTGACTAAAAAACAACTCAACCTGACTTGGCATGAACTTGACCTAATTAGCAATTGAATTAGGCTTAAAGCATGTTGAAAATTGAGCGATCTCTCTCATTAGCGTTTCTTTTGGCAAGGTCTTTGTCAGTATTGTTTCTCAATGTCCTATTATGAGCAAAAAGAAACGAAAGATTTGCTCTCATCAATGGTGTGCTTTGTGCAAATGTGCTGCTTTGACTGCCCCAAGGGACTGCCCCTTCAACTGACTGCGCTTTTCTCTCCTTCCCAGTAACCAAAGTCTGCATAGGAGGGGCTGGATTGGGACAAAGAAAGTATTTTTGGGAAATTTTTTCCATGGGAGAAAACATACACAGGGGTCAAAGAAATTGAAAATAATGCTTCCCCTGAATATCGTGCTAAGATGCAGTGGTAGGAAATTCAGCTGAAAAAATTGTTTTCTAGAATGATCGCATCATTAGCCAGCCATTAATGGCACTCATTATGAATAAGTCAACTTTAGAGGATGATGTAACTGGCCTGCACTGAGGTTAGCATTCGCAGCATCACCGAAGGTAAAAGGACCCCTTCAATAGAGCTACAGATGCAAACATCGCAGCTGAAGTTGCAGCATCTCTGCAAACAATGGCACTTGGGGAAGGTACGTACCACATAGATTGAAGCAAAATGTACGCAACAAGACTAAAATATGTTTTTCAGGTGATTCTTTTCTTATAAAACGCTTCTAACTTTTTATTGAAGGCAACTTTGGCAGTGACACTCATATTCCACTGATTTTCAGCTACAACAGCATCAACGATCATTTGGGGTTATGAAGGAATTAATGTTCATAAGCTCTTGCTTGCTTAGCCCAAGGCAGACTTTGTAATCATCAACAAGGATCTTATGTTTCTTTGAAGCACACTTGGCACACAAAATCGTTGTGCTCCAAAATATTTGGCACAGAGCAAAGAGAAGCACGGAGATTCATCCGATTTGATGGCCATGCTGACCGATTGTGGTACTTTTGCACCCCCAGTTTGATCATTTAAAATGCCCATCTTCCCCCGCTACTTCTTGAATGGCTCCACCACTGGCTGAGACGTCCAAAGCTAAGGGCTGTCTAACTTTTCCCGCCGGACAGCTAGGTTCTGATGTGTCTGTGGCCTATCTCCGCATAATAGGTAGACTGCCTGCACTTGACCGACTGAGCATGAAAGATGGCAATTGAAAAATACTTACCATGATTGAAGAAGCAAGTTGATGAGCACTTAAGATGTTATAAGTATGCTATCAGAATGTCTAGAGAATCAAATTTGTTGAAATAAAGTGCATGAAAACTTTCCTTTGGATGTTACAGTTCATTCCGTAATTCTCTTGGAAGCAAATCAAGTTGACTGCGAGGCCTGGTGCAGAGTTTCGTCGCTAAGTATGTTGCCATGGAGATCGATAAAGATGTTGCTGTTGCGCTCCTGGCATGGCAGCCAACGATATCGATTGATGGATATTCCATTTCAGATTATTAGAAAAATATTTTGTTGAAAACAAATTAGCCCACCCCACTTTTAGAAATTCTTTGAAAACTGAAAAAATGGTAAGCATAATTTTTCTGAATAAATGCAAGAAAAAGTCTCAAAAGTGCATTCAACGGAACAGAGTGCGAAGGTACATGTATCAGTAACATCACTGTTCACATCTGTATATAAGTAAAAGTTATGTGTTTATCTAAGAAAACGACTATTTTCAAGCACTCCAATCATCCCCCTTGTTTCAACTCGATTATTGATATATCGAACCATTTCTAACTCTCCAATTATTCTCATCCCCCCCCCGTTTAATCGTACTCGAGAGTAGCCTGTGTTCCGGAACACAGGCTAACTCGAGAGCAAATCTAAAAATATTGTCCAGTCAATAGCTGATTTGACCCACAACTAATTGCAACACAAACCAAATATCGTGCATTTGGTAGCTTGACACCTAGAGTCTTTCCAAAAAAAAGTCCCCGAAAATCCCAATTGCGGAACATTGTATAATTGTCACCAAAAGTTTTGCCATTAAGGTGGTAGAACACTACATCATTTTCAAAAGGGAACCAATTATGGCTGAAAAAGAAAGTGATGTTTTAGTAGCTATTTTTCTTTTGATACTTAAAGTGAAACTGAAAATCTAGCATATATCGGTGCCTGTCATTTAACCAAGCAAGGCAGATACTTCAGAGATGGGCGTGGCAATCAAATGCTATATATTTCACAACATACTATATTCATCTGAAAAGAACATGATATTAGTCACAGTCATCGTCAACTTCTGGGTGCATTGAATTATCACAGCTAACCCCACGGCATTCTCCACATGCAAATGAACATGCAAGGCCATTCTTCTTGCAGGAACATCTCATGTTTGTGCATCCTTTCTTGCATTGGCAGCATGTCAGCTTCAATAGCTCTTCTGGTGCACAAGCAAGATCAGTGTGACGAGGAATCATTGCATCATTGATAACCCTCCATCCCCATTTTCTTGAATCTATTTCTCTGCCTTTCCACATCATTACTTGACAGTAAACACGCATGCTGTGATATTTTGCTGCCGCTGATGTTGGTGGGAGCGCTTCTGGTCTAATTTGAGTCTTGGCTGAGACGAGTTTCTCACAGAAAATGTTGTACCACACTTCGTATAGAGCAACCTCTTCTTTACCGTTGTACATGGTAATCAATGCCTTCTCGCCAGCTTCACAAACCTGCTCCTTCGAAGAAGATTCATCGCAGAAAATACTTGCACATTGCTGAAACTGCTCGGATTTATTGAAAGCTTTTATTGACAAACCCTTGCCAATGCCGAAGATACTGGACGTGGCATCACACCCTAGAAAGGCATGAAGAAACATGATGCATTGACATATCTTTGATCCGAGAAGGCGCTGGCACAACTGAATATCCCATACTTTACTCTTCTTCTTGGCATTTTGCTTTTGCTCAGGACAGAAGAAGATTTGATTTGTGTTCTCCTTTGCATGATACAGAAGAAGAATCAGCAGATCGGTGTCTTCTCCTACAACGACTGTGTTGACATCGGCTGATACTTCAACGGCCTTCTTTACGATATCAAAATCAGCATCACCCTCTGAATATTGGACTTCACATCCTTCTTCTTCCAGCTTTTGCCCAAGCGTGTTTATGAATCGCTGCTTGTTCCCTTTGTTTGCCAGAAACATTTCTTTCTTTATTGCAAGGAGCATATCTTCCTTGAACTTTACTTCCACTCCAGCTGATTGGCCTGTTCTTCTTTGATGAGTCACATCCTTTGGTGCTGGACCGGACTCATATCCATCAAAAACTATAACTGCTTTTCCGTATCTTCTCTTCACGTGACATATGCATGAATCTAGAATTGAGGAAAATTGAGCTCCTCGCTTCCATGGTAAACGCTGCAAAAGAGACCCTCCATCGATGACGTACTGGAATGGTTGACTGGGGTAGGGTACATCTGCATCAACAGCATTCTAAATCACATCTGCAAGGGCAGGCTTGTTTGCTTTTCTTGGGAGGCCATTTGCCTCGAACAAAGAGGCTGGAACAGTGCACAGTTCATACTTGAACAGGATATGACCATCTTGTCCAGCAAAGTTCCTGACTGTGATCAGCCTCTGGAAAAGCAGCAGGGGATCTACTTTCATCTCTTCATTTATAGCTTTAGGATGATTATGCGTGTTGATTACCACTGCTGGTTAACTTTCCGGAAGACATACTCCTCTGAGCTTTTACCAGTCATGCCTGTTAGAATTTCTTTCCCAATTTCTTTCGCTCTGTCAGCATTTGTTCGCTCATCTGCAGTAACACCTGTTACAATGTATTGTAAAGTTACAACACGAAGATGTGGAGAAGAATGAGACGACTTGTTTCCATTTTCTGCTATATGTAATAAACCCAAATATGTACAAAACTGTTAGTAAAAATGCTGCTGATAAGGTTTGACGTTTGAATGACTCTACGCTTTACGGTTGGCCCGACGCCATACCGTTCTGATTATGACTATTTCCGTGAGCCCATGATTCGAACTAAAATGATCTTGCGTTACATGATATTTATATGAAAGAAGTCTGGGTACGAGTAATTGACCACGTGCAGATCACCCCGGGCAAGAGGTCTGGGCTAGCCCATCCAACACACTCCCCCGGGTTGAGCTACAATGTAGTCAACAAAACGAACTCCAAGACGATTACAATGATTACAATATCAACCTCAAAATATGTCTAAATGAAGTACTACAATATGATAAAGTCTTTGAATTATGTCTTAATTGTCCTTTCTTCTCAGTTCACCAATGACTGCCGCATTGCGGCGTGGCCTACCTCTACAATTACTGTTGTCGACTACGGTTTCTTGAACCTTAACTGGTTCTTCAGGTTCTTGCTGCACCTTGATAGGATTAGCTACGCGAATTTTATTTTGTACTTCTAACGGCACTAGATGTTTTAAGTGACGTGTCAATAACGAAGTTCCCCTTTCGTTAGGAACTCTAACCTTGGCTGCACGAATGTTGCCATCTCGACCGATGATTAATTCTTCTACACGAGCTAATTTCCAAAACTGACGTTTAGTCTGGTCGTCCTTTAATACTACTACGTCTGCAACTTCTATGTTAGGTTTCTCGGATGTAATAGTCGAACTTAACGCTTCTCGAATTCCCAACAAATATTCATTTTTCCAACGTTTCGTGAAGTTATGCAACAATTTGCGATGATAGTTTGCTCGTTTGGTTAACGTTTCATTTGTACTGACGATTTCGAAATGTTTACCGTTAGGCGTGCGTGTTGTGCTACGACCGTATAATAATTCTGCTGGGGTCAACGGATACGACACAGCCTCTGTATCATCGTAGACATACGTGATGGGCCTAGAGTTGATGATACCTTCGATTTCGACGAGAAGAGTGACGAGTTCTTCATAATTTAATGCTGCCCTTCCAATGACCTTTCTCAAGCAACGTTTGACGGACCTGACAAGCCGTTCCCAAATTCCACCGTTCCAGGCCGCCTTCTGCACGATAAAACGCCAAGAGACACTTCTTTCTGCGAGATAAGACCGGACCTCTGCAGAAAGAATTATTTTCTTGACCTCTTTTGCTGCAGATTTGAAAGTTTTGGCGTTGTCGCTGAGAAATGTCCTTGGGAGGCCCCTGCGTGCAGTGAAACGTCTGAGTGCACGCAAAAACGATGTTACGTCTAATTTATCTACCAGCTCTAAGTGCACGGCTCTAGTAGATGCACATGTAAACAAGCAAATATATGCTTTCCTATTTGCATTGTTTCGATCTGAAATGAAGAGAGGTCCGGCAAAATCTATACCTGTGTTGATAAAAGGCGGACCATCATCTACACGAGATTCAGGCAAATCATGACCTGATACGGGTTTAAAGAAGATTCCTTCTAATTTTCTACAGATAACGCATCTTCTAACGAGTTTCTTGACCGACTCTCTACCACGCAATACCCAATACCTTTGTCTAATGGCGTTTAAAGTGTCGCGAACACCATTGTGAAATACCTTCAAATGATAATCCTGAATAACGAGTTCCGAATAATAATGACGAGATGGTAATAAGATTGGCTCTTTACACCCGGATTCTACATTTGCATTCTTAATACGTGATTTTGCTCGAAGAATTCCCTTTTCATCTACGAAAAGATTGAACTGAGACACCAATAATGGGGGCTTACGATCACTTGATGATGTTGCACCAGCTAAAAACGATAATTCCCTTTCGAAATGTTCCGACTGTATCTTACCAATGACGAAGTTTTCTGCGGTATCCAATTCTGAGGCAGTTAGGCTGATGTCCGTATGTTTCTTCTTTGATCTAACATTTTCAATGAATCTGAACATCCATCCGAGAACCCTTAGCAATTTACCTTTGCTGCTAAACCTGTTGATATCTAAGATGTCAGACAACTTACCACCCTTTTCTTCTGATGTATTTTGCATTTCTATTTTTGGACGCCTCGCATTCGCTTGTGAGCACCCTGTGGCCCTTCGTCACATGGGTAGATCAAAGCTCATTGCTTGTCAACATAAGAGAGACGCACAACAGATCAGATGCAAAAACAGACGAGGTATGACAACAGTAAGAACTTCAAGCAAAACGCACACTCACGAATATGAACGAAATCAAACTCACGCAACACTAACAAATTGAGAAGCGCATACGCTAGGAACAATTGGGATAGAAGCACATGTATTTGGAAGTCGAATGTATTGGATTAGTGATTATATCAAGAGTTCGTCATTGTATATAAGCTTAATTTCTTCGATTAACTCTAAGGCCTCCGGTTATCTTGTAGTAAAAGAACGCAGGAAACTGCCAAGCGCTTTGCTCCAGGCAAATATGGGAGCAAAGCAAATGCTTGCGACAAAAATACTTCATGGTGCTGTGACCCGGGAAAAGAGATAAACGATGGCTGAAGAGTTAAAGAAGAATTTAAGAACGCGAAGTGGACACAGACTCGTTGTAAAAAACGCTTTCGCGAAGCATAAAGAATTCCTACCGCCTGCGGGAGCTTCTGTTCCTAATGAAATCAAACCAAGACTTATCTCGTTCAAGAACACACTCATTAGAAAACGAAAAGACTTAGAGAAGATCGATGCTGAAATACTGGAAGCTATCACCAAAGACGAAGAAATCGAGAAAGAAATCTTAGAGCGCGAAGAATTTGAACAAGAAATCGAAGATTACTTATCGTTGATTGAAATCGCTCTCGCTGATGTTGAACGATCAAATGAGCAACCGCAAACGCAATCAACCCCGAGGTTTGAAGACAAAGTTAAGTTGCCCAAACTTTCACTTGCATCGTTCAATGGTGACGTTACAAAATGGACTAGTTTTTGGGACAGTTTTCAGTCAACAATTGGAGATCACGGAGGACTCTCGAAAATCGATAAACTGAAATATCTCGTGAATTCACTAACCGGACCTGCCGCTCAAACGCTCGCGGGATTGCAAATTTCTAATGATAGCTACGACGAAGCAATAGAATTACTCGAAAAACGTTTTGGCAACAAGCAAGTCATAATTACAAGCTTTATGGACAGCTTAAGAGAATTACCAAAAATTTCGACCAGCGATGACATCCGAAGACTTCGAATCCTTTATGACAAGACCGAAGCCGCGGTACGAAGCTTAAAGAGCGTTGGGGTATCATGCGAAAGTTATGGTACAGTATTGTCGCGGGATATCATGGCAAAATTGCCACAGGATATCCGTTTAACGATTTCAAGGAATTTGGAAGACGAGTGGGATTTACAAGGTTTAATCAAGAATTTGGGAGATGAGTTGAGTCTACGAGAAAGATGCACGTTAACTTCTGTTACGCCCACGACGTTATCACGTCAAATGCCGCAAAGAGATTCCAGAGGATATCTGGCACAAAATTCAACCACCCCCAAGACATCGACAACATCAACCCTCTTCCTGGGAAATGAAGGATCTTCAAAAAGCAGCCAATTCATTCCAAGTTGCCTTTTTTGTGGAAACAAGCACTTCTCTGCAAGTTGCAGAACCGTTTCCGACCCGAACGCACGGAAGAAGATCCTACGCGACAAACGCAGATGTTTTGTTTGCTTAAAGGGAAATCACACAAGTCGAGAATGTGTATCAAGATCAAATTGTTACCATTGTAATGAACGACATCATGCTGCAATCTGTGGTGCAAATGGAGAAAATCGGAGACCGACAAGAAATTTGCCCGCCCAAGATCCGCCCGCAGCCACATCTACCCCTAACGCGCGTCAGCCGCCGCCAGTCGCGGCTCAAACTGTGAGTACAAATTACACTTCAAATGATTCATTGAGCAATGTTACCTTGTTACAAACAGCTAAAACTGAGGTACATAGCATTGATAACCCAAGAAATAGATGTAACGTGAGAGTAATTTTGGACTCTTGTTCGCAAAAAAACTTACGTTACCACAAGATTGAAGGATGAGCTAAACATCCCTTCATTTTCGACAAAAGAAATTCTAATCAAAGAGTTTGACAACGAGCAAGGTACACTTAAAACTTGCGAAACGATTCAACTAGCCGTACATTGTGCCGATAACTTAACTGTTTACATCAATGCTTTTGTAGTGGATTTGATTTGTAGTCCGCTTTCTCATCAGGCCATAGATTTCGCACAAGCGAATTATTCTCACCTCCGCAACTTGCCGCTAGCGGACAGCGGGGACGGATCTCAGGATTTAGAAATCGATATTTTGATTGGTGCAGACTTTGTGCACCTTTTTATGCTCGATCAAGTGATACGGGGGGAACACCCCATGAGCCCCGTTGCAATGTCAACACGCTTTGGCTATGTGTTGAGTGGCCCGCTGCAAATTCTTTCACAGAACGAATGTTCAGCAAATATTACAGTTGCTCATGTCTGAAAAACTGACACGATTTTAGCAGAAAGGAAAAACGATTTAGAAGACGAAATTAAGAGATTCTGGAATTACGAAAGTTTCGGTGTAAAACCCAACGAAAACCTGGACGATTTCGAGTCTCAAAATCTCATGCAAGACAAAATCAAATTCGATGGTAAACGATATGAAATTTCCTTGCCTCTAAAAGATGACCATCCGATCGTTCCTGATAATTACAGCGTAGCAAAAAGTCGACTTAATTCGCAGTTAGATCGTTTAAAGTTGAAACCTGAAGTATTTGATCAGTACAATTCTGTAATCAAGGATCAATTAAAGTCAGGAATTATCGAAAGAGTTATTGAAAATGAGGAAATTCTAAAGCCAGGCATGACGCATTATATTCCGCATATTGGTGTTGTAAAACAAGAAAGACAAACAACGAAACTTAGAATTGTGTACGATGCAAGTTCAAAGGTCGAAGGAGAAGTTAGTTTAAATGATTGTTTACACCCAGGCCCAAATCTTGCCCCTCTGATTTTCGATGTGTTATTAAAATTCAGAGTGCACAAAATCGCTCTTATCGGAGATTTGGAAAAGGCTTTCTTGCAGATTTCGATTGATCCAAGTCAAAGAGACCTGTTAAGATTTCTTTGGATAGACGAATCTGACCCCGAGAATCCAAAAATTGTAAAGCTACGCTTTGCCAGACTAGCATTTGGCCTCTCTTGTTCGCCGTTTATTTTAAATTCGACGATACGACACCATCTCGAAAATTACGAGGAAAGTGATCCCGAATTTGTACGTAAGGTGATTAGTTCTCTTTATGTCGACGACTTTGCGTCTTCTTTTGCCTCAGAAGATGAAAGTTTCGCCTTTTACGAAAAACTGAAACAACGATTTTCCGAAGCAGGTTGGAATATGCGCAAGTTTAACAGTAACGACAAAAAATTACGAGAGCGCATCGAAGATGCAGAAAATGCACGCATTTCAAATGATCATTCAAAAGCCAAAGAGAATCAAAACATTCTCACCCAAACAGAAAATCGAAATATTTCTCACGCTGTTCAAAAAGAAGACGAAATTAAAGTTTTAGGAATGACATGGAATGCTAAAACTGACAAGTTAAAGTTCGATCTTGCTTCTTTTCACGAAACCGCTGCGCAAGAGAAAATTACGAAACGTTTGATTCTCAGTTCGATCGCGCGGATTTATGATCCGCTTGGTTTGTTATCACCGCTCCTCGTTCCGTTGAAGCGGTTGTTTCAAGACGTTTGTAGATTGAAAGTGAATTGGGACGCCTGTTTACCAGATGAATTCTGTCAAAGATGGCACAATATTGTAGATGACATCCCGCAAGATTTCAACGTAGAAATAGACAGATCGTTTCTAGGAGATCTTTCGAGTGATGAAATTCGCTCCATTCAAATCCATGGGTTCTCTGACGCAAGCCAAACTGCCTATGGTGCAGTGGTTTACTTGAGGATTAAAACTGACAAAGGAATCGTTACTAAATTGGTATCCGCAAAAACTCGAATAAGCCCATTGAAAAACGAAACAATGCCGCGTTTAGAGTTAATGGCATCATTAATTCTTGCAAGATTAATTACTTCAGTTAAAAATAACTTAAGGGAATGCTGTAAAATCGAATCCATTCACTGCTGGTGTGATTCACAAATCGTTTTGTATTGGATTTTAAATGAGAACAAAATTCAAAAACAGTTTGTTCAAAATCGCTTGGTTCAAATCCGAAATTTAGTTGCGAACGAGAGCTGGGGGTATTGCCCTTCAGCACACAATCCAGCGGATTTGACTTCTCGTGGAGTTTCCTTTTCAAAAATCGTTGCGAAAAAGTTATGGTGGGAAGGTCCAGAGTTTCTGTGCCAAGAGGAGGAATTTTGGCCTAAATTTGAAGGCACTCAACCTAGCGAAGAAAACATTGAACGTTCGATTGTTCATGAAAACTCTAACACGCTTATGACAACCAACTTGCCTATTCAGAATTTGAATGCTATTATTTCGTGCGAAAAATTCAGCAGTTTCGACAAGCTAATTCGAATTACCGCACTCGTTTTAAGGTTCGTAAATCGTCTGAAGAGAAAAGTTTCGACTGAGGATTCACAAGAATTGATTTCATCTCAGGATATTTCAGGAGCAAAAACATATTGGCACAAAGAGGCACAAAAGGCCTTCGTTAACGACAACAAATTCGAAGAAACTAAGAAAGTATTACGTGTTTTTACTGACGAAAAGGGAGTGATTCGAGTTAAAGGAAGGATTGATGAAGCCCCCTTACCATATGAAACCAAATATCCGGTTTTACTTCCAAAACGACATCATTTCACGCACTTAGTCGTTTACAAAAGTCACAGCGTAGTGAAACACAACGGAGTTAGGGAAACGTTAATGCAGGTTCGATCTGAATATTGGATTTGCAAAGGTCGACAGGTAGTCAAAACTCTCGTGTCAAAATGCGTTACATGTAAGCGTATCATGGGAAAACCCTACGATACACCTTTATCGCCACCGTTACCCAAGTTTAGAGTGTCGGAAGATACCGCATTTTCGAACATCGGTATTGATTTCGCTGGACCATTGTTTGTAAAGGATGTTTATTCGAAAACTGGAGAAATGTATAAATGTTATATTGCCTTATTTACGTGTGCAAGCACTCGAGCTTTACATCTCGAATTAGTACCAGACTTACACGCAAACTCATTTATTCGCGCCTTTACACGTTTTATCGGTCGAAGAGGCTTACCGTCAAGAATCGTATCGGACAATGGCAAGACCTTTTTGGATAGAAACGTTTGTACATTTGTAAATAGTCTCGGGATTGTTTGGTCATTCAATATACCCACTGCTAGCTGGTGGGGTGGCTTCTTTGAGTCGATGGTTAAGTTGACGAAACGATGTTTGCGAAAAACTCTCGGTAACGCGCATTTGACGTACGAGGAATTAGAAACGGTATTGTTAGAGACGGAAGGAGTTCTAAATTCAAGACCATTGACATTTCTATACAATGATATCACAGAACCTCCTATTACGCCCTCGTGTCTGGTTTCGGGACGAAGATTATTGGATAGACCTTCATTTACGCAAAGGATCGACGATTCGAACTACGAAAGTTTAACGAAACGAGCGAAATATTTGAAAACATTATTGTCTCGATTTTTTAGTAGATGGAAGAACGAATATTTACCCTCACTTCGAGAACATGAGAACAAACAAAACAAGGTCATAAAACGAGTTCCAGAAGTCGGTGACATTGTCACAATTCACAAGGACCTTATTCCTAGGCAACGTTGGGTTCTAGGAAAAATAACTCGCCTCTTCCAAGGAGCAGAGGGAATAGTACGTGCAGCAGAAGTTTTGACTTTTGACAAATCGGGCAAAAAACTACGCGTTAAACGCCCGATCCAAAAACTTTATCCACTCGAAGTACGATGTCCTCAAAACGAGGTGGAAAAGCGACAAGAACTTTCAAACGAAGTATCAATTACGACTGTGAGGGATGAAGACGTGATAGAGAACATTCGAGAACTTTAAGTGATTTTATTGATTGTAATATTTTTTCGCTGTAAATAGGAATCAATGATTGACCCTGGTCAATCATGGGGGGAAGATGATGTATTTTGCATTTCTATTTTTGGACGCCTCGCATTCGCTTGTGAGCACCCTGTGGCCCTTCGTCACATGGGTAGATCAAAGCTCATTGCTTGTCAACATAAGAGAGACGCACAACAGATCAGATGCAAAAACAGACGAGGTATGACAACAGTAAGAACTTCAAGCAAAACGCACACTCACGAATATGAACGAAATCAAACTCACGCAACACTAACAAATTGAGAAGCGCATACGCTAGGAACAATTGGGATAGAAGCACATGTATTTGGAAGTCGAATGTATTGGATTAGTGATTATATCAAGAGTTCGTCATTGTATATAAGCTTAATTTCTTCGATTAACTCTAAGGCCTCCGGTTATCTTGTAGTAAAAGAACGCAGGAAACTGCCAAGCGCTTTGCTCCAGGCAAATATGGGAGCAAAGCAAATGCTTGCGACAAAAATACTTCATCTTCTTTGGCTGAAAGAGCAAATGTTAATTTCGGTGGGTTTACGACAATTTCTTTGAACGCTTCATTATACTTACCATCACCAGTGAAGATTTCACCTGGCCACTCTGAGGGGGGGAGGGAAAGGAAGTTGGGGCCCTCCCACCAAACCCCGTGCTGGGAAAGAGTGCTCCCCCGGATTCCCCTTGATGGTATGTCTGCTGGATTCAAATTACCGGGACAAAATCTCCACTGGTCCCTAGAAGAGATACTCAAAATCTGTTGAATACGGTGTCTGACAAACTGTTTCCAGGGTTTACTGTTTCGAACCCAACACAGAACGGTAGAAGAATCTACCCAGAAACATGTTTCGATGTTGCCTTCATACCCTTCGATGCTAAGAGCATTCTTAACCGTTTCCATGTGTTTTGCTACGAGGAGTGCACCCATCAGCTCTAATCTCGGAATGCTTTGAGATTTTATTGGTGAAACCCTGGCCCTTGACGATACGAATTTTACACCGATTTCACCATCTTCGTACTCTACCCTAACGTAGATGACCGATGCGAAGGCGCTTTCACTTGCGTCCGAGAACCCGTGCAATTGAACACTTAAAATTTTCTTGTTCTTGAAATAACACCTGGGGAGAGAAATACGTTGTAAATCCTGTAATTCAGAAATCATGTTAAAATATTTCAAGCGAAATTCTCCTTGAAGTTCCTCGTCCCAGTCTACCTTCTCGACGCACATTTGCTGAAACAAAGATTTCAATTTAATCACAAAGGGACTCAGGGCACCAAGAGGGTCAAATATCTTAGCGGTAAACTTTAACAAAGAACGCTTGGTCACAGGCAAAGCTTTTGCATACTCTACGATTTCAATGACGTCAAATAAGATTTCGTCAGTGTCAGTGTTCCAATGCACTCCTAAGACCTTTGTCTTGTCATCCTGTGTGGGTGAGCCAGTTATGGCTTTGGCGTATGATTGGTTGTCTTCATCTGGAAGGGAATCTCTGAAAATATTAGTTTCACCTGAAAGGGAATCACCTTTGACGTTAGCGTGAGCTGAAAGAGAATCCATGGTAACATTAGACTCGACTTTTCCTTCTAATTGTTCGATATTTTTAACGAGTTCTTTGGAATTAGAATTCCATTTGCGTAAGTTAAAACCACAGGGAGCCCAGGAATAATTGGCAAACTAAAAACATAAATTGTCTAGAATAGGAGCTCCGTAGGAAACTGCGAAGGATTTGCGAAGCCTTGAAATGAATGCTGCGAAGGACTCGTAGCGCGTTGAGCTGCGAAGGAACTATGAAAAACGGAACTGCGAAGGAGAGAAAAGCGAGAAGGAGAGAAGATTTTTCTTCTCTCCTTCTCGCTTTTCTCTCCTTCGCAGTTCCGTTTTTCACAGTTCCTTCGCAGCTCAACGCGCTACGAGTCCTTCGCAGCATTCATTTCAAGGCTTCGCAAATCCTTCGCAGTTTCCTACGGAGCTCCTATTCTCGACAATTTATGTTTTGAGTTTGCCAATTATTCCTGGGCTCCCTGTGTTAAAACCTGCAGAATTTGTGATTTCCTTCGCGGCTCTATAGATGTCCAGACCGCTTTGAATATCTTGACAACCGCCTGTCAGGTCGTCAACATAGAACCGATTTAGTACCTTCATGACATCCGGATATTTGTCTCGATATTTGTTTATGTGAGCGTGAAGGGTTGCCCCTAAAACAGCAGGTGATGACGTCAAACCAAACGGAAGTCTACAGTAGCGAAACTGTACAATAGTCGGATTATCTACAGTTATGTCATCAAACCAATGAAACCTCAAGTAATCACGGTCGGTTTCCTGTATGCTGATCTGGAGAAATGCCTTCTCGATATCAGCTGTCAAAGCGATGTTATGACTCCTGAAATCAATCATAAGATCAAATAGTTGCGGCACGAAGTTTGGACCAATTTCAAGGTGATCATTCAATGAAAGAGAATGAGGGGCGGACCTTGCGCTTCCATCAAAAACAATACGCAACTTACTCGTCTGTCGGTCTTTTCTTACCACACCATGATGAGGCATAAAGTGAACGTTACCTTTGTTTTCCGTTTCCTTGGGTACCCTTTCTATTATACCTGCTTTTAACTGTTCTTGGAAAATACCGTCATACGAATCAAAAAGTTCCTGATCTTTTTTCAACCTGCAATGTAAAGATTTCAAACGATTGAGGCATAAAGTGCGATTATCGGAAAGCGGTTCTTCTAAGTCCGGTTTCCAAGGAAGGCCGGTTTCGTAGCGGTCTCCCACTTTACGAATGTTACAAGTTTCTATGAACTTGTTCTTCTCTATTTCGATATCCTCAGGGGATTCTAGTGATTCTACTTCGAAAACTTGTTTAAAAGACGCAGTAAGTTCGTCGTTTTCTGACGAAACATCTGTATAATCGTTGATACCCTCAACTACAACATTTGAAACGACATAAGTATCAACTGAACCGTCAATGACAGAACCTGAGGGTCCTGATACGAGCCAACCCAATTTACTACTGACGGCTACTGGGCCTGAGGACCCTCGAATAGTTTCTCCTAATACGAATTCATGATAGAAATTAGCACCGATTAAAATGTCGACATTTTCGTGATCGTTTTCAACATTTTCCGAGTTGTCTGCTAATTCTAGGCCTAACAAATGTACGTACGAATTTATGTTCACCGGCGATTTTATGGGCGAACAAATGACGGGGTGACTAAGCGCTGTTATTTCGATAAACTGACGATCTGACGTTTCAATTTTTACCTTAACGCGAGTGCAGCTTTGTTTGCGATATTTATTGCTACCAAACGTGTTTAAATTCAAAATTTCCTTCCCTTCTACCTTTAAACCTAACTTATCGCGTAATTCGTCAGTTATGTAGCTACGCTGACTACCTGAATCAAAAAGGATTCTTACTGGTACCTTTTCATCTTGATTGTCCTTGAATGCGAATGTTCTGGCAGTTTGAAGCAAAATACTTTCAGTTTTCTTTGACTGGCTGGTTGCTGTAACCGTCGGTTCGGGCTTTTCTTCCTTTGGACCATTCTCTTCACTTTCCCCCTGACAAATCGAATGATGATGTCTCTTCTTGCAATTTCTGCATTTACGATCCCCACCACAATTCTTCGCCATGTGTCCCATGTTCAAGCAGATAAAGCATCGTCCTGATTTCTTTAGTTTTTCTCTTTGATCGGCGATACTTGACACGTTTCTGCATTCGGCAGAGTAATGTCGTTTTTCGCAAAATGCACAGATTGGTAATCGAGAAGTTCCTTCATCCTTCGTGTGTAGGGAAGAAGATGTGCCGATGAATTTTCTGGTGCTGTGTTGCGACGTTTTCGATTTTTCCTTTTCAGTTATTGCCACTTGTGCATTGAGCTCACGTGCTTCAACCTCCTTTTTAAAAATGTTCATCAATCCTTCTAATGTCCAGATCTCTGTCGTTGTATTTCGAGCAATTTGCAATGAAATCTGATTCGGAAGAATTGCCATTACCATTGGCACCAACAAACAACCATATTTTTCGTGATTGATTCCAAGGGCTTCCAGACCGCGAACTTGGATATTAATTTGATCGTAGATTGAACGTAAGGCGACGATGTTTTCTGTTTCACACGATTTCAACTTTACTAACCGATCCATGTGAGTGCTGATGATTTTTTGTGTGTTTCCGAAACGTTCCTTTAATAATTCTACCGCTGCTTCATAAGTTCTCTCTCTGATTGGAAGTCCTTCGAGAGCTGTTTGAGCTTCTCCTCTAAGACAACGTTGTAAATAATTGAACTTGTCGATGGAAGTTAGATCTTCGTTTGTTCCTATCATACTCTCGAAGCTGTCCCAAAAACTGAAAAACTTAGTGATCTCTCCACTAAATTTCGGTAATTCAAGTTTTGGCAACTTGACATTATTGAATGAATTTCTCTGGCTATTACTGGAGCTACCATGTTCCGAAGCGGGTGACGTGTTTGCCTGATGGGCTTGCAAATGTTCATTTTGATTTGGTACTCCATGTTCCTGAGAACGTACTGATACTGATGCTCTACGAGATGATCTACGGGAAGAAAACAATGATTCGAGTTCGATTTGTTCATCCAGGAACTGCTGGCATCTGGCAATGTTTTCTTGTAACTTCAGTTCGATTTCTAACGCTACTTCGATATCATTTTCGATTTCTGCAGCATCGATGAGTCCTAAAATCCTTTCGTCTAATGTTTTCAAAACGACGAGTTTGTCTTCCAAAGTCTTTTGAAGAACCTTCAAACGATTAATGTTTTCTTTTGATGTATCATCCGCTGTTGTTATCACGAGAACTTCTCTTCCAATACGTGTAACAGCAGCGCGATGTCCGGCTCTGACGTTTTTCGTACGATCCAATTCCTCTCCACTCATGATTTGTTTCTAATCGCCCTCCACGTTTTGCGCCATTGTATTGTAAAGTTACAACACGAAGATGTGGAGAAGAATGAGACGACTTGTTTCCATTTTCTGCTATATGTAATAAACCCAAATATGTACAAAACTGTTAGTAAAAATGCTGCTGATAAGGTTTGACGTTTGAATGACTCTACGCTTTACGATTGGCCCGACGCCATACCGTTCTGATTATGACTATTTCCGTGAGCCCATGATTCGAACTAAAATGATCTTGCGTTACATGATATTTATATGAAAGAAGTCTGGGTACGAGTAATTGACCACGTGCAGATCACCCCGGGCAAGAGGTCTGGGCTAGCCCATCCAACACAATGCATCTCAAGGAAGGATCTTCGATGAAAGGGTTTCTTGCATCCATGAATGCTAGGATCTTCTTTGTATCATTCATATCTCGTTTGATTCTTGAGGCAAAAGTATCTTTATGTTGCTCACTTGAAGTGTAATTTACCCCAGTAAATTCCTGTAACGCACCGTTTATTTCGGCTGTTACTGGCACTGACAGCAGCCACACAGGTCGCTGAATTTCTGACATTCCTGTTCCGTGAATCAGTCCACCGGTGGTTTTCAAGCTTCTCATCAAAACTTGCTCAATAACAAGATCTGACGATAGGCCTGCCCAGTAGCGATCGGAACGACGTATGACATGAAAGCCATTGACAAATGCAGAGTAAACTGCAGATTCTTCTTCTTTGAGCCTCTTCATTTCCTGTACATAGATTCTCGCACTTTTTGTGTACAAATTGTGACCAGAGGCCGCAAAATATGGCAACATACCTTCAACACATTGCAAGTGTAATTCCCATTTTCCAGTTCGTTCTGCTTTGATGAATGTTCTAAGGATGTCAATCATCTCCATGTACTGTAACCAGAGCTTTCCGGTGCGAGACTTTATGACAGTAGATTTCACCTCATTTATCCTCTTCTTCACAGTTTGGTACGTATCTACCGGTACGATGAACTTATATCATTTTCGCAATGAGATCAGTTGGGAATTTTTAAATCGCACACTTGTGACGTCATCAATCGGGCTTCCGACTTTTGGCTCGATCTTAGGGCTCTTCCGCAAGTGCGATTTTTGGGGACTTTTTTTCTGCTGTAGGAAGGCCTTTGACCAGCACATTATCGTATCGGGAGCTTGTGTTGCAATTAGTTTAGGGTTATGGCATATTTGGACTATCTCTACTGGACTAATAATTACGGTGTTAAAAATGCGTCCAGAGGAACTTTGGCAAATGACCTAAAGTTGCCTTGGATCATAAATTCAATGAAGGAAGGGGCAATAATATTTTACACTTCCAATCTCAAAGTTTTGTGCGGATTTTCTGCCTATTGGTGGTGTGAAGGCATTTTCTCATAGCCCAGGGGGCTACTTGACTACGGAAATGACGGGGGTGTGTGACAAATCTCTCCGCACCCTGTACCCTGTGCATAAAAAATACCCCAAAAGTTTACCCTGTCGCATTTAAATTTTGCCAAAGTATATAATATCCATTGTTTCAAGAGACCTCTAAAAAATGTCAATCCTCATTATACCCTGTTGCATAATTTTCTCACCGATTGTAGTTCCCTGTCGCATAATTTTCATCAGAAAAGGACACCCTGTCGCATAAATTTTACCGTAAAAGGACACCCTGCTGAGCGGCACATCCCATCTGGTCAACGACGGGGTACCCGAGAAAAACGTATAGTCCGCGTAAAGCCGCTCATTTTGTGTATTTGTAGTGCGTGCTTCGATCTTTTCTGAAACACCACACGAAAGAACACGAGGGGAATACGAATGACCACCAATGATCACAAATGATCGCTAATAAACACCCCGATGAATACGGATGAACACGAATGAACATGGATACCGCTGGCCAAATCAGTAGTCCAGCTGCCACATCGGTGTTGCTTTGCTTTGTTGCTGATGAATGAAACGAGATGAGGAGAGATTTGAAACTTTTGAGTTGTACAGTACGACATCAAAAGACAGTGGATTTTTGTTAGATACTGCTAGCTTCTTCCAACACACTTGACTTCTTCGACTGAGTGGAAATCAGCCATCAAACCGTTTCCTCCGAAGGAAAATCAGTCGACTCAAAAAAGGGATGCAAAAGTGCTGGTATAGTTGAAAATAGAGTTATCTTTCTAATATTTATGAATACAACGACGAAATAATCTACAAGAGAAACTTAATCATGAGTATAATTAACTGCAAATGAAATCAACAGCAACAACTGACACCACATTAACGATTCATGATTTACAACTTGCCTTCTAAAGTCCGGTTGTTAGGCAGCCAATATGAGATCTAAGAATCCAAATAAAAGGCAGTCAACAAGGGTGCAGCCTAGCCAATTAGTAAATAGAGTGCCATCACCCTGAATCGCTACCTTTCAGCTAAAAAACATCTATCATTAGTGGTATGATAGGGACTTAAAACAGTTACTTGCCATCAGAAGATTCTTCAGTTCATAGTGTTTACTGTATGACTTATGCAACTTAATCGTCCCTACAGCCGCAACTCAAAGGAGCAATGTTAAAATCGGCCTGAATAGATTACATCACCCTGAACTGCCATCCCTCATTTTAGCGCATCAGCTATCCCTAAAGAGGTTTAACGTTATAGTAGAGGGTAGACGTTTTCTGGGTAAAAATATCCATCTTTCGATTTCGTCATATTCTGTTAGCCGAACTTTGAAGGCACACAATGATACCTTGTTTGAAGCCAACAGAAGTTTTGAAATTGGAAGAAACTTCATGTAAACGAAGGTTTCCGTAATTTTTTGATCAAAGTTTTTGTTTGTGGTCTTCAAAATCCAAACCTCAAACCCAATCACTTGATCTGCTAAGCCGATGATCCCTAAGTGCTTGTGGTTTGTCTGAAACAGCATTGTGTTGCTGTGTTTATTGGGTAATTATTTGAAGACTTTAATTGATTTTAGGCCTAAATGGCTTGATCCCGATTAGTGTGGCTTATGCGATCTCGACGTGTACTTTGCAAGTGCCTATAAGTAAAATCCCTTTCTCTTAGGACTCACAAATCCACGAGGTACAGGTACGAAAAAGCTATTTTGTACCCTTTGAGCCAATCGAATTGTGCACGTGGTTAGAGCAGACTTGGAGCTTAAAAGGATTGTCCCAAATTCTTTGTATGTGTACTGGTCCGTCTTTTATAGCCAAATAAAACCGTTGGCAGGCAGAAAAATCAATTGATAATTGCTGACAGTATATAGTTTCTAAGGGAGAAGGAATTTGAAAGTCCCAGACACACTTTAAAAGTTTAGGATCTGCAGTTCCTGCTGATGTAAGTCAGATTCTGTTACCTCACACGCGAGGGTACAAAATAGCTTTTGAATGTGGTACATTCTTTTAAGCAATAAATTTTCCTGGAAAATATCATTTTACAATATTTGCCAATAGTTTTAATATGGTCAGAATCCCCACATTCCTGTGCATCGTTATTCGTGGTATCGAATTTTAAGAAATTCTAAAAGAGGCCAAAGTAAGAAGGGCACAAAATTAAAACGCCAAGTTTGACGATTTGAGAAATTTAGGGGAAATTAGCGATTTCGAGGCGCTTTTTCCTGTGATATCTTGCCTTCTTGACTTTTTTCATGTTTTGATACAAAGCAGCAAGATTCTCATGTCCAGTAGCAATGTCTTTAGTGCTTTCCATGTCTTCTGAAATCCTTAAAGCTTCTTTGTAATGATGCAATGCATCGTCGTAATTTTGCATCATCAGATAGGTACTTGCAATTTGATTATTCATCTTGTGTAGCATTGTCATGTTATCTTTTTCAATATCAAGATATCGTTGCTGATGTTTCAACGCCTTTTCGTAGTTTTTCATCTTGTAATACATTTTTGCTAGCCTTTCATGAGAGAGTCTCATTTCATTGATATTCTGTCTCTCTGTGGCAATTTCCAGCGCTTTTAAAAGACGATCTTCTGCCTTCTCGTAGTTTTTCATACTGCAGTATGCTTTTCCCAAGTCATTGTAAGTTATCTCAATGTCCTTAAGGTCTGCAGTTTCATAGCAAACTTCAATTTTCTTTTCATAATGCTCAATAACTCTCTCAGTCACCCCAAGGGGCTCGGATACAGCTGCTAAATTATGATGTGCAGCTGCCAGCCCAAGTTTGTCATCAATGTTTGTCGACAGTTGCAACATGTCTTCGAAATAAATTAAAGCCTTTTCGTAATCTTTGATTTCGTAATAATTGACTCCCAGCTCTGACAGAGCCATGATTTTAAATTTTCTGTCTTCCATCGTCTCAGATTCTCTCAAACATTCTTCAAAAGTTTTTAAGGAATCATTATACTGTCCAGCATCTCTTTGATTTCTTCCAGATTTAATTTTATTTCTAAAATTGATGCTACAGAAGTTGCTTTCCCCTCCAGTAGGCTTTGAGTCTTTTCTCTTTGCATCTGGAGCAACTTTGTTTTTCAAAAACTTCCTCCCAATCATGCAGTTTCCCATTGAGATTTTCCCGATTCTACAAAGTAACGATAAGATAATGAGTTTCACATATTCAAAGAGTGCGATTGCCTGGAGCATGGGATCCCGCTGGTAAATTCGAGTTATAGTACTTCACATACTATCGATTACATTGCAAGCAGACTGGCCCCGTCAGCCAAGATGCTGCTGCTGTCAACCCAGTTCCAGTGGCGAAATGGGATGCAATTTGTGAAGGTGAGGTTGCGGTTTTCAACGCCAAGCGCTGGAATCGCAGAAATAGCTAAAGCGCTAATCGAGTCCGCGACCCCTTATCATGACGCTCAAAGGTGCAGGTGGGATTCGAACCCCGTCCCCCTGACTGTTCTGGCAGCAAAGTCAGTGGATTATAACACGGCGCCCACAACACCTTTATTGTTAGATAGTCTTCTCTTGTAATCTGTAATCAGCAAAGCAGGCTGATTGGTCAACAATGATGCGCTTGTAAGCAGATTATACTACTATAGCATCAAAATATTTCACAGCCTGAGCTGAATTCTCTGAGAAAGCCCCCTGAGAAAATTGATTCAGTTTAATTCAGTTCAAATCAACATGATATCTCGGGAGTCAATTTATTCAATCAATTAAATCGGGCAGCCCGATAAATAAAAGACCAAAAGTATACTTTCATTCAGTCATTATGGCAGAGAACATTAATTGCTGGGATGAATGGCAATGGTAAAGTGAAGTGAAGATGAAGTTGCTATTTCAGCGCAACCGGGGGGAGGGGGGTACCACGCATATTTTGGGTACGGGGACGTGCCATCAGGAAGGGTATCGACTTAAACGAGTTTGGTATCAGGAACGGTATCGATTTTCGCAATTTTGGTATAACGAACGGTATCGATGCATTTTCGGAAAAATTGGTATACTGTCGGGTATCTATTCTTGGAAAATTGATATGAGGGCTGGTATGTATCTTTGAAGAAATGGTATGATTTCGGGTATACATTTCCGAAAAATTGGTATAAGGAACGGGTATGTCTTTGAAGCTTCGATGGCATGTCCCCGTCGAACATCTGCTCGCGTATCCCCCTCCCATCTCCGGGTTCAGCGCCAAGCACTGGGATCGCAAAATTAGGGTAGGGTGGGGGTAATGTGGGTCTAAATCGAGCAAAATCTCACAAAAACTTAGCTGGCAAAGAATAATAAAGCACAAACACTTTCAAACTTTTCGTTTAATTGATATTCAATGCTTCTTGTATCCTGCCAAAAGATCTCAACTCTGATAAAGGCAGTTAATTATTATTAATTGTATTCAAAAGAATTTCGAAATTGATCAGTAAAATAGCCCCACTTTTCCCGACTAGTGGGACAAGTGGGTCTATTTTCAAAACTTGAATGATATGAGACTGTGAGAAGATAAATAAATAAAAGGAGTAATGTTTCCCAGCCATTTTCCATTGAATAAAATACCAATGTGGGGATCCACCATCATTTCGACTTCGAAGACAGTGATTGAAGTTGGCAGTAACGATCAAATAAAAATTTTACATTTTGTTTACTCCCATTTACTGGTTTTCAGACAGCAAACACGGTGCCACGTTTTAGACACAAAACAACGCGGCAGGATTTAGTGCGAAAATTGTAAGCAATTCAAACCTTCGCATTGCGATCCTTTAGGCCCTTATTATCAAATTAATGCCAAAAAATGACGTCCCCAATCCTAACAAAATTTGAGACTTGTGACATGAACCATAAACTAAGGGGTTCAAGCGCTGCCGAAATTTTCGAGATCAATCAACTGAAGGCGAAGATACTGATTTTTGAAGTTGGACCTAAATCAGATCTTTGTTTACATGGTCGGAAGAGGCATGGCACTGTTTTGACAGCAAATTACAATTCCTTGTATCTAGACTCAGACTTCACCGATCCTTTTCATTTTAGTCTCACTCTGATCCTCTAAATGTGTCCTTTGAGGCAATGTAAAGCATGTCAAAGTATTTTGCCTTTTTATGGCTATTTTTAGACCATTTCACAATGGTACTGTTCAAAAAAGGTTTATCTTCAAATATCAATTGTAAAATTAAAAGCTAAAGATAAAAAAGTATGTTTCGCTATGCTTTTAAAAATAATTTCAACGATTAGATCAACCTTTCTAAAAAGTTTCTACCAAAGGGCTGTGCCAAATCACCTCCAAAAATTTAAACAACAATCTTAATTCTAGAAGTTTTGCACATGATTCTAACATTGTTGCACATTTCGTGATGAAAGATTAAATAAAGTCAAACGGAAAGCCTTCCAATTGTTTGAAACCGATGCAATGTCAAAGGTATGCCATTTATTTGCCCTTTAAGCCTGCTAAAAACTGGAGTCAAACAACTTTAAGCCCGAAATGGTATTTTGCAGCCATTTGTCTCCAAAAGAATTCACAGTATTTACATTTTGCAAGAATTTTAACAAGTAAAGCCTTGCAAAGTGTGTCAAATGTTAGTCATTATATTGTTCAAACATGAAGGTAAGGCTTGGTTACCTTTAGTCCTTTCACTGGATGTCTCTTAAAGTTTAGCGGTTATTATGTTATTATGTGCAAAAATTTTAGAAATGAATTAAATACTTCAATATAAACTCTAAAAATCAGTTAAAGCTATTGAAGAATACTTAAGATATTTTATGAGTATGAATGATTTGAATAATCTGTGGCTGCGGATAGAAGGGAGCAACGAAAATGCAGCCACATTAAAATTGGTCCTCAAATAGATCGATGCAAAATACTCTGAATTTGCTTTGGATGTGCATAATTTCTGGCTCAGCTGTATCTATGTTAGAATGAAATGTTCACTGTCGCTCATGTCCATTGGCAGAAAGGAGAAGTCAAGATAAAGAGATTTGATTTACGAGAGCGCTACTTTGGTTAATTTCGAAGTGCTGGATCCGAGTTTTAATCTCCATTGGTAAGACAATGGGTCATTTACAACTTATTAGGGCATTTGCCACAAGAATTGGGTAAAATATCACATGTCACAACGAGATTGCTATCGACATAAATTACTATCTTATCATCCCCCTTTCGTTTCCCTCTTTACTCAGCCTCGCTCGTTAAGGGTCTTTGTCGTCCTTGCATGTCTCCCTGCACCTCTGAGATAAATCTTACCGATTATTAAACATTTTAAAACTTAAAGATATACCACTTCGACAAACTCCTGATGAGCTTAAAGAAACAAAGCCTTTTCATCAAAGCTCAAAGTGAAACATAACAAGGAAGGGTACTGTGTCAGTATTCTGTGCCAGGAAACGTCACCTGATGAGCGGCACCCAACAGTTTCTTTGAGAAATTTCTTGCAGAAGAGGGGAAAATTAACTTAGAATTTAAACACTCCGTGTGTCATGGCACTATCCCATTTTGACGAGCAAAAGCTTGCATCACCTTAGGGTCGGTGAAATGATGTGGACAATTCTGCACTGGTAAGAAAGACTAAGATGGTTGAGATCTGATTTACTGACAGGTATGCCATGGTTCGCGGACGGCTTAAACCTCATCTCAGTTTGAAAATGACAGAGATCACTAAATTGTGAGATCTCAAATGATCCGAAATTCCCGCAATCCAAAAATGCTCCTTGCCACAGACTCATCACTTCGCCACCTAATACCACCACCGGAACGTGACCGAGCGAGGGTGATGCACATACACAAACGATATTTAATTGGACTGCAATCATGATAAAAAGGAAACATCTTGCAAGACTTGGCCACAAAAAATGATAGAAAAAATCCGGAAAAATCTGTTTCGTCAATCCCTCACTCAGGCAAAATAACACTGATTTCAGAAAATGTGGATGCTTTTCCGGAGAATAAAATTGTAGGCTTTGCAGAGTGCATGCGTTTACTTCCTCGTTGCATGTAGATAATATCTCATCTATGCTACAACACCTCGGTAGCACCTGGTAGCACCTAGCATGATCTAAAAATAGGATATCATCATCCTGGTTGCTATGCCTTCATCTGGAAACACTAACAAACAAATGAATATGTCCTTAGAGACCATTTTCTGAGTCTAAAGTCACTCTAAAAATTGATCTTATTGTGTAATCACGATGTAATGTTTTGCCAATCGTCAATCAGCATCATGGAAGGAAGTGCAAGAAAACTGCTCAGCAATCAAAATTACGGGGTCCAGATCAATTTTTGATCATTTGTAACGGCCTTTTCACAACTCAACATGCCTCTCCTTATCAAATCCAGTCTGAACTAGAGTCAATTTGGTATAGAGGAATAGAGTGCAAAATAATTGTCAAAATTTCTGCAGTTTGAATTACTCTGGTGTAATTCAGAAGTTCTACTCAAAGCGATAACTTCAGACGACCCTTCATCACTTATAGTTGCCTTCGTCTTCGAGGCGAAAGACACAAAATAACAAAACAGCAGAATAGTTTCTTCTGGTCTCCTAAGAGCAGTTGATTTCCAGAGACCAGTCTTTAGCAATGTGAAAACAATAGATAGTGGCATGAATTTGATGCAATTACAATGACAGCTTTTTGAGCGTCACAAACAACTTACCAATAAGCTTTGCCTTACAAGTCTCTGAGCTTCCAGGCGACCATTAACAGGTGGCCTACCAGTTATGCCAGGTTGTCAGATCATCACCTCACGAAGAAACTAAGATAATTCACCACTCCGCTCCTCTCCACAAACAAGTCTTGACAAGTAGTACCCTTTGTTTGCTTAGATCAATGTGTATTATGGGCCTTATATGATATCATCAATTGTTTATTTGGAATAAAGAAGGAATGAATCTTCACAAAATCACAGACGTACCAGCAGCTTCGATTTCACCAGTCCATCACGGAAGTAAATAAACCAACTTTCACTTTGCATAATACGCTCCTTCACAGCAAATTTGAAAACCAAAGGAAAGAATTCGGGGAGTCCCCTTATCTATACATTGAGTGAACTCACCTTTCGGAGCCGTTCCAGGAAACTGTCAAGGATTTGTGGTATGTGCTGCGGAGAAAGGCAATACCTACCTACTAGCTTTCCCATTTTCCCATTTTCTAGCTTTCCCATTTTCCCATTTTCTAGCTTTCCCATTGTGCTTTGCTAGTTTGCTTGGGCAGAAAACTTGGCCCAAGTTATGCCTGTCTCTTCGTTGGCCATCAAGAACAGCTGATCTATGATTCATATGATGGTCCTTTGCCTTGCCTCATTAAAAGATACATCGACGACATTGTCGGTGCAACCTCTCTTCCTTTGGCCGATCTCCAAAGATTCATTAACTACACAAACAGCTTCCATCCAGCCTTGCAGTTCACCCATTCTATCACCGAAGAAAGCTTGCCATTTCTGGACATCCTCCTTAGCATCTCAAACAATCGAATCTCAACGTCTATCTTCTACAAACCTACAGATGCCCACTGCCTCCTCAACTACGAATCATCACATCCGAAGAAATGCAAAGACTCCATTCCCTACTCTCAACTCCGCCGTCTCCGCCGCATTTGTTCAAATGATGACGATTTCCATTTAAAAGCAGAGGAAATGTCTTCCTTCTTCAAACAAAACAACTATCCGAAGCACGTCACTCAAGCAGCATTGAATAAAGTTAAGGATCTTTCTCAAGATGACGCCCTTCTTCCATCGAACAACGCAACCAGCAATGACCGCACTCCTTTCATACTGACCTATCACCCTTTCAACAACAACGTTAAGGACATAATTTATAGCAACTTCAACATTCTCACCAACGACACAAATACAAAGAGCATCTTCGATACACCTCCACTAATGGCTTTCCGCAGAGACAAGAACTTGAAGGATCACCTAGTCAGAACCAGCCTTACTACTTCACAACAGCCCGGTACTTCTCCCTGCCAACATCGCCTCTGTCAGACCTGCACCCACATCAACCAATCGACCACCATCACCAACCAAAACCGTTCCTTCAACATCAGATAACATTTTACCTGTTCTTCATCCTGTGTAATCTATTGTATCATCTGCACCAAATGTCAATCTTTCTACATCGGCGAAACTTCCCGACAAATCAACAACCGTTTTGGAGAACACAAACGAAATGTAAGAAATAAGATCCATCTCGAAGAAAACCATGAAAACGGTCCTGACAGCAACATATCCAAACATTTTAATTCCTAATCATTCAACTGACGATATGTCAATTCTTGGCTTGTTATATGCACCTGTGGATACCACCAAACGCAAAACCTTGGAGAAACGCTTAATTTTTAATTTAAAAACTCTTTATCCTAGTGGACTTAATAAGCAATTTACTTATCTGCAATAGGCCCCTTTCCCGCTCTCTATTCTTTCCCTTTCCTTATTCATGTTACGCCACGTCGCATCTCGCATTCTTTCCTATCTGTCGAATCTCGTTCTCTTTGCTCGGCTCGACTAATTTCGAGTCACTTGATAACGAGTATACGCTCGAAACGTCGTGTTTTTACATCTACGCTACATTTGGTACTTAAATCTTTAATTTACAGTATTATCGGTTAATTTGCATACTAGTACCACACGCCACAAACATATTTTTATTGGATTCTACTAGCTTTTAGTCTCTTTATATAACTCATCAGTTTCTTCATTGTCTGTGCTCTATGGTCTTACATATGAAGTGCAAAAAGCAAAAGCAACACAACACAGGGCAAAATGGTCTCTCATATTTAGGACCTAAAATATGGAACAGCCTATCCTCAGAACTGAAATCTGCAACAAACATCAACAGTTTCAAACACAAGATCAAAGACCAATTCTTTAAAAATCTCCACAGTGTTAATGATAGCCCCTATTTATATTATTAGAAATCCAAAAACAACCAATAACAATACTTATTCGTCATTGAAATCATCGATTCTACTTCCGGTCTAGTCAAAACTTTATTTACCATGAAAACTTTTTATTTTCTTTTCTCGAAAACGTTTTTCTTTCTTTTTCCTTTTAAATAGCACTCCTGGAGGGACCATTATGGAAACAAGGTTGCATTGACCTTTTAATGCTATCCCTGCCATCGTTTACCATGGGGTGTTTTTAAATTAGATTATTAATAAGATATGTAATTTTTGCCTGTAATTATTTTAAATTGTAGATATTGTAATTAGATTTCTTTTCTTTTTAAATAGTTGTATTTTACTTTGATGGCAAAATCATACATACATACATACATACATACATACATACATACATACATACATACATACATACATACATACATACATACATACATACATACATACATACATACATACATACATACATACATACATACATACATACATACATACATACATACATACATACATACATACATAAACAGCCAGTTCTTTTCTACAAAAGAAAGTAGGGTCAGGGTTGCCTTCAAGAGTCAAGAGTTTCACCATCATAGTTTCACATCTCCATCTACGACAACCTTCTCTGAAAAACCTTAAACTGGTGAAAACTCTTAAATTATATGATTTTTTGAGTTGAGGCAGCTTACATTTGTTTATGAATCTGTCCAAATGATTTCGCCTGTCACTTTCCACACAAATTATGTTGCGATATGGTTTAAGATCTGTCGGTATGCTGTTGCCAAGTCTCGCCATCAAACAATCAGCCAAACGTATCTTTTGATAAGAAACTAAGAACTTGGGCCAGTACTGAAAGTTTCTTAAAATGATCAGATTTTTAGCACTTAAGAGTCTCTTACGAGTTCCTTAAAGGATCCACAACGTTCTCTTTTTTCACTATCTGTTCCCTCCTGTACATTCAAAAACATAGTTTTTGAAGCCTTACCAATGCTAGACTTTATTCAAGTACCTTCGAAGTAACATGATAAGGGAAAGAAGAAAAAAGAGAGTAAAATATGCCAAGGATTTCCATTGTGGAAACAAACAGTTTCTTAAGTTATATTCTCCCAGCACTGGAGTTTTCCTAATTCTTTGGCGATCTGGGAGTTGAGTTTCTTACCCGTGGGGGGGGGGTACTTGACCTAAGTTTGTACGGGGATGTGCCCACGAAAAAAAATTTTTTCACCCTGCTCCAGAATTTTTGCCTTCAATGATCCCCTTTTCTAGAAAAAATCTGTGAAAAGTATACTCAAAAACACAAAAATTTGGCTAAATAATAACCCTTTGTAACAAAATTTCCTCTTTTTACATGTTTCGACAACCTGCTCCAGAAAATTTGCCTTCTTTTGATACCCTGTTCTAGAAAAAATGGGCGAAAACGATGCCATGAAAAACGGCACATCCCCGTCGGACAAATATACTAAGTACCACCCCGGGGTTTCTTATAATCTTATAAGCAGTTTCTTATAAAAATACGTGTACATTTACAAATTTCGTCGAAACTCTAATTTAATCTGTTCTTCGCAGGCTTTCTATGATGTCATTTCAGAGTTATAAAGATGTCAATAAATGGCTGTTTTGTGTGGTATTATTGGGTGTACATGTGCTGGGTGTCCAAGTCAGATCCAAGGCACTTTCAAGTAGGGTCTACCATTGCTTTTTGGGTCTAAAGTAAAATTTTTTGTGTTTGTTACTATTAAGGTTCTTTGCTTTTGGGTCTACCGCCAGACCAAGTTTTGGTCTTCTTGAATAGTGGGGCTTTATTAAGTTTTAAAAGGTGTAGGGAAATGTGTGCGCTGGCTCCCTTTTATCTTTTGTTTTTTTGCTCTTAATATCATTATTGCTGTTGTTGTTGTTGTTGTTGTTGTTTGGACTCTTGCGAAGGAAGTTATCTTCTACGAGTTGGCTAGTACACTCTTAAGGACTTGGAATAGAAGGACGAAGCATAATCCGAAGAACACATTGTGTCGTTACTTGAACAATCGCGTTTTAATATCTTATCTGTATCGTGAAGCTGTGAAGAGGCAAAGAGACTTCCAGGTGACTTCGTTTCATATTTTTTGCGCGTATGTGGAAACGATTATCGATTATTGATATGCTTCTATCGTGTTTAGTTTTCCTATTGGATAAGTGAGCCACGAATTTATACAGTCCTCTTCTTATTTGTTTGAATTGATTCTTGGAGTCTACAACTTTTCGAATCTATTGGTATTCTAACCTGACTAAGTTTGGGAGGGAAAATATCCTTATATCATTCTCTGTACCCAACCCCGAAGTGAATTCATGTCAGGATGTTCTATAACGGGTCCAAGATTACAAACCGATAAAGAAAACACTATGTTGTTCTGTTCTTGATTAACTGAAAATGCCTGGATTTAGGGACACGTTTAAGCCTGGTTTTCATTAAATCGTAATTCATGGCCGATCTTTGTCTTGCAGCATCGGCGATGATCGGCGATGCTCTGAGACACTGATCGGCAATGAATTACGATTTAATGAAAACCAGGCTTTAAGCATGCGTGAATCTAGTCATTGTCGTCAAAATGAAATCCATGGAGAGGAATTGAAACTTCGTGCAAGTGCAGGAAGGAAAAACTGGGCGTCTTGGGGCTTGCCCCAGAGATAATCTTTCATGACCACGCCCTTCAGGGCAACTTGGATCATCACAAAATCAATTGTGCCAACTGAAAGTCACCACTGTAACAGGCAACTTTTGACTAATACATATCTGACTGAGAAAATACTACAGTAAATCCCCGCATATAAGAACCTACTTTTTTGAGAGCCAGGCTGAGGTAGGTTCTTATTTCGAAGGTGCTAAGACTAATTTTAAGGTATGAGGGTTCTTGTTGGATGGGTGCCTCATGTATGCCCTTTCAGAGTATTTGAAAGATGTTCGGCCCTATTATTTGATTTGAGAGTGTCAATATGGACCTAATAACTAATTCATGAACTTAGTAACAGCAATCACAGATTAAGTTTGCTAGCCCTGTAATAAGAAGCCATATTTCATCAAACTGAAACAGGTTCTTAATTACAAGGTGCATAACTTGGGCTAAAAAGGGTCCAGGTTCTTATTTTGGTAGGTTCTTATATGTCGGGATTTACTGTGTGTTAGTCTGTTTGACATTTTTGGTCTATGAATAATGAATAGTATGTAAAATCACGGGTCTCTCACAAAACTGCCTTCAATATTCTGAGTCTACAATCCTCGCCAAAACCCTTGACTAAAAACGGAAAAATGTAGATCTGAAGAGCAAATGCCCCCCTTTGCCCCCCCCCAAGTCAATGTTGTTGATATCTGTAACGTAGACAAAATCATGCAGCAACTGTCCTGAGTCGAGACAATCAACATTGACTTGGGGGGAAGGGGGGTTTGCAAAAATATTTCAGCTGAATTAGAAGGAGCTGTGATTTTTTCGAAAAATGCCGAAAATCTTATTTTGTGTCAAGAGGTTTTGGCGAGGATTGTACGTCAAACTTAATAATTTTGGTCAGGGTCCATGCAAATTTCTTTTGGGTCTACATGTTTAAGGTCTAACTTGGACACCCAGTACATGTTGTGCGATCCTCTTTCTGTTATTTTTGCAGCGGGGGTTGTGTGTTGATGGTTTTTGCTCGTCCTGTGGCGTTATGCTGAGAAGCCCGTGGTAAAAAATCACTAAACTAATATATTTTTACAACAGAGGGAGCACCTGCTTCTCTGAACTGAACAGCTTCAAAGAAACTTCAACTATTTTACTGAAAACCTGTCGTAGGACCATTCTGAAATCTGCAATATTTTCACAATGACAGAATTCAAGAATATTTTCTAAAAAACTCGAACGTATCATAGTTTCTAAACCTGTTGACGAAAGATCAAGAGTTATGAAAAGTCCAACGGTAGAATTATAACGAATGGGCTAAAGTTCCTTTCAAGTTGAAGGAAATAGGTCATAGGTTTTTACACACTCTTTTTACACCGACCAAAAGAGTTGGAACCTATGATAACAGGGATGCACTATCTATCTATCCTTTGAGAGGGCTCCTCATTTATGAAGTTCCTACGTGCAAGTCTGCTTGGAATTTTACGATTATAATAATGCATTTTTTCTTTGCTTTATCCTCTATTTTTCGCATTGTGTGTAATCAATACCATATGTGACCTTTTGTTGTTTAGATGTAGCTTGGGGGAGAGGTTGGGATTTTAAGATGAAATGAACTTAACTTAACCCTATTTTGGCTGGGGGGCACGTTTGCCCCCTAGTAGATTTTTTTTAATAACTCTGTTAGGAAGATATCTATAGCCATGAAACTTCTTGACTTTTTGCAACTACTTATTGTGCAACTTCTCAAAAAGCTTCATGGAAATATTCTGAAAATGAGGGAGCGGGAGACAATTTTCCGGGACTGGCCCGGGAAGAATCGCAAATTCTCAAATCTCAATTATCGCGAAAAAAGGAACATAAGTTGAATATTTTGCAAATTTCTTTTGTATTGTAATGTTATTTGATGCATTCTATCACAATTATTATGTTTGGATGGAAAATGTGCTCCAAATTTAATTTTATCGCGATTTTCCGATTTTAGTCAATTTTGCCGCTTTTCTTGACCACACAAAGGAAAATGCTGACGTGAGCAAAAATGAGGGCCAATCTTAGGTTAATTTTTATATTTTCAGAAAGTACATGCCTGAGGCTATTAGCACACAAGATTTGGTCACTCTACCTGTTACCAGTCAAAAGTTAGGTTGGGGGGAGGGGGCTTTTTTGCCCCCCCCCAACCAAAATAGGACTATCAAATAGCCCAACCACTATAGGGTTAACTGAATAGGCGATCACGCTAAAAATAGCGGCGAGGAACTTTTTACCAAGATGCATACTGTTTTTTATCAAAAACTCCTATATAATCGTTAAGGATTCGTAATTGGAACGAAATACATCCTGGTAAAAAGGTCCTTGTCAGCATCTTTACCGTAATCGTCTATTAAACTGATGTTCTCTGAATTGTCTGGGAAATCCGGGGCAAATCCAGTCTGAAGTTAAAAAAGGAGCATTTCCCATAGAGGGCGCCCAAGAATAGATTAACTTAAGCGCACCGATGGCACGGGAAAATTTTGGACTCCTGATTGAAAAAATTCACTGGTTTGTTACTAAATAAAGTCTCTATTTGTATGTTTGCCCCGCATTCTGATCAAAACAATTAGGAAAGGGTCAAAGAGTCATGAAGAGGAGCTTAATTCTTGTCAAAAGAGGGGCGCTAAGCTTATGAGTTTTCATCTTTAAGGAAAGGCAGTGGTCCCTTTTTTCTCCCCCCTCAAGTCATTCACTATAGAATTCGAAAGATGCATAAGTCGAAATGCTTTCGCCGCACTGCCTTCGCAAATCCTAGCTTAAATCACTTTGTTGATTTCAGGAGTTCTCATTGTACATTTAACAAAACGACGTTTGTGTTAATTGCAGCCATGTTGGCGATGCAAAATATGATTAAAGCTATACTCCCATAAATCTGTCCAAGGCAGCTGGGGCTTGGCTGCCCTTCAGATATTTTCAACCTTTTCGTAAATCTTTCCTCATAAGCATCAGGCAAACGTAAGGTTGCATTTCCTCATCATTAGGGCAATTTGGGCTTTGAGGGAACTAACCAATCTCCCGAAAAAAGCAAATAACCCTCCCAAGGTGGGGTTGGAAGGAATACCTGCATTTTTACCGGCAAAACTAATCCCCTCGTCCATGTTGGACAAAACTTTCCAGATGCATCTGCAAGAGAAAGAAGATCCAACATGAAAATGTGAAGAGGAGGGTGGGTGGGAGATTTTGACTTGCAACCACTCAGCACGAGTGTGCAAAATTTACTAAATTCTCATTCCAAAATCTGTTTTATACTGCATTGGAACCATGCCGCATGCACGTCTGTCAATGAACACGCAGATGATGAAAAACGCTGCATCTCTAGAGGGTTACAACAAAGGTAGTCTAAATTGCCAGATTTGTAAATCTGTAACAAGAACAACACAAAGCATGTTCGTTGCTTTAACTGCGATTAGAATTTCATTCTAATCGTCATATGAAATGGGCGTTTCCCTCATTTTCCGATCGTCTGAAGGGCGTCACTGTGATCCAGAGCATCAAATTTAACCAAAATTCGAAGTTTTCGATTCCTGTTTGATTTTTGCGCTTGAGACATGCATTATAACCTAGGGGCTCATGTGCTGCAAAAAGTTTTGAGATCAGTCAACCAAAGGCGAAGATATTGATTTTTGAAGTTGGGCCTAAATCAGATGTTTGTTTACATGACCGGGAGAGGCATGGCACTGTTTTGACAGCAAATTACAATTCCTTGTATCTAGCCCGTATCTAGGCGCAGACTTCACGGATCTTGTTCACTTTAGTCTCATCCTGATCCTCTAAATGTGTGCTTTGAGGTAATGTAAAACATGCTAAAATGCTTTGCCTTTTTAGGACCATTTTTAGACCATTTCACAATGGTACTTTTCTAAAAATTTCTTGTTTTAAAAAATCCATTGTAAAATTAAAAGCTGAAAACAAAAAAGTTTGTTTCGCTATGCTGTTAAAAATAATTTCAACAATTAGAAACACCTTTCTAACAAGTTTCTACCAAAGGGCTGGTGCCAATTCGCACCAAAAAAATTTTTAAAATTATTTTCATTTCACAAGTCTTTAATTTGATTTCTAAGATTTTTGCATATGATACCATTAAACTTTAACAGACATCCAGTGAAAGGACTAAAGGTAACCAAGCCTTACCTTCATGTTTAAACAATATAATGACTAACATTTGACACACTTTGCAAGACTTTATTTGTTAAAATTCTTGCAAAACTTAAAAATTGTGAATTCTTTTAGGGAAAAATGGCTGCAAAATACCATTTTGGTCTTCAAAGTGTTTGACTCGAGGGTCTTGCAGGCTTAAAGGACGAATAAATGGCATACCTTTGACTCGGCATCGGTTTCAAACAATTGGAAAGCTTTCTGTTTGACTTTATCGTATTTTTTCATCACGAAATGTGCCAAAAAGTTAAAATCGTGTACAAAACTTGTAAAATCAAGATCGTCGTTAGAATTTTTTGGAGGTGACTTGGAACCAGCCCTTTGGTAGAAACTTGTTAGAAAGGTGTTTCTAATTGTTGAAATTATTTTGAAGAGCATAGCAAAGCATACTTTTTTGTCTTCACCTTTTAATTTTACAATAGATTTTTTAAAACTAGAAATTTTTAGAAAAGTACCGTTGTGAAATGGTCTAAAAATGGTCCTAAAAAGGCAAAATATTTTAGCATGTTTTACATTGCCTTAAGGCACACATTTAGAGGATCAGGATGAGACTAAAGTGAACAAGATCCGTGAAGTCTGAGCCTAGATACAAGCAATTGTAATTTGCTGTCAAAACAGTGCCATGCTTCTTCCGGTCATGTAAACAAAACATCTGATTTAGGCCCAATTTCAAAAATCAATATCTTCGCCTTCGGTTGATTGATCTTGAAAATATTTGCAGCGCATGAACAACCCCTACGTTATGGTTCATGACACAAGTCTAAAATTTTATCTGGATTAGGAACTTTATTTTTTGGCATTAATTTGATAAAAAGGGTCTAATGGATACACCCCTGTCTAAGTGCCCCGGCAGATCCTGCCCCGGCGAATTCCCCGGTGAAAAAAATTAAGCAAAAACCTACCCCGGACCAGGCGAGAATCTCCCCGGTATGAAAACACTCTCCCCGGAATAGATCGGCTCGCTGTAAATTCCTCGGTCATAAATCTTGCAAACCCCGGTGTGAAAAAGTCTTCCAAAGCTTCCCCGGCAGTCCAACTCGTAGCAAATTTCGGAATTCGGAACTAATTTGCTCAGTTTCGTGCCTTGTGGTCAAAAGCTGGACAGAGGTTCTGTGGTCAATATAAGACAGAAGCCAACATGACACCATATGGCATATGTCCTGTTTTGCAGCGGAACTAGATTCATTCAACACAATAAGCAAAATTGATGTCCATGACATCAAGCTGTGATCAGCTGTGCGATCTGTTATGCTACATACTGATCAAATGCGGATGTAACTGGAACTTTGTAGAGGACTCAAAATGTCGGACGCAAAGAAGAAAAAGAAGAGCAAAAAGCGAAAGCATGCAGATCTTGTTGGAGATGATTATGAAAGTTCACTTTATTTGGAAGAAGCCAATGACACGACGCACACAGAACGTCAGAGAAAGAAGAAGAAAAAGAGCAAGCGCCAAGAACAAGGGCCTAGTCACAAGCTGTTGATATCAGAAGATGGCGATTCAACGAAATACCCGCTTATTTTCTGTCCTGGCACCCTTACATGGATGGAATTTTCTATGGAAGTCAAAGAAATTTGTGACATCCAAGCAAGCAATCTCGATGACTTTTGAGCAAAAGTTTGGGGAAAGGACTTTCAACGCCCATTTGAAAGAGAAGTCATACAAAATATTCGAAGAGTACGTACAGAAGTCTGCTGCTGACGAGCCATGCATGCTTCATATCCACAGGGGAATAAGGCATGTCACAGCGCTAAAAAAGAATGCTGTACCAGCCGTATCTTCAACGACAAATGATGAATCTCAAGCTTCCGACAAAAAGGCTAAGACACCGGAAGAATTATTAGCGGCGTTTCAGGAAAAAGGTTGAGCTGCAGATTACGTCCAGAATTTCTCCTTGAATATAAAAGAGGGTGTCCTGCGAACAATGGTCACCAGAGCAGCCTGTAATACTGAATATGGGAAAAAAGTGCAAAGGAAAAAACATACTGTGAAAACAGTTGCCTTGGAAAAAATGGAATCAGGCATTCAGAAAAAGTCACGCCGACTTTTTCGGAGATCGGAAATAAGATCGTTCTTCGAGAAAAGAAAGTCCTTTAAGGTGGTTTATGGCAACGAATGTCTGATCTCGAACCCACTGCATGCACAATGTCCAATATGTGGCTCTCTGGTGTCATTAGGTCATTTCAATGACGTCATGCAAAAGAGAAAACAGGCGAATGGGAAGAGGTTAGGGAGCGTGTGAAAGAAGTTCTTCTGTATGTTAATTCTTGCACTAATTGTCTGGTACATGCAGCTGCGTCAGGAAATCCACCGAATTGTAATGTGACGTGTAAAGATTGCATGAAGAGTAAATCAGTGTGTGGCATTCACAAGGACATCTATGATACTTGGAAACCAGATTCAAGACCGTGCGAAAGATGTGCCGAGGAATTATTAGCAAGCAGGAAAATATCACCTGTTGCCGATTTAAAACAATGATTTCTTGTTCAGACATGGATCCTTCGTACGAAAAGTATGGTAAAAGTGTCTCAACAGATTTCACAGAGTCATTAAATAGCAATCATGATGATTCAGATGTCATTCACATCCATGGTATAAGACATAATATCAAGAATGCAGAAGCCTCCCTAGAAAGAGGGTCCCATTTCGATGGAGAAACTGTTTACGACAGCTCCGACATCGCTGTATTGATGGCAAATCTTAATGGAGAACATTATCAAACGCTAAATGGTGGTATTTCACATCGTGCAAATCTTCACTTTGACAAACAAAGTGACGAGCTGTCTTTGCAAAGGATAAGTTCTCAAGTGATCGACTCTTGCAAAGAAGTTGGCCAGCAAATAAAAACGGAGGTCCCCGAGATAAGAAAACCATGGATTGCTGATTTTCATGAGAGCATTGGTAAGCCATTATTCATAGCAGTCAGTAGCAGAGGCATTACTTTTGTTACTGATGATTACAGCCAATGTCTTTTCTTTTACCGTCAATCAACTCTGCCAAGAAAGCTGACATATGTTGGTAAGGGAACCAAAAGTACGGAGAACGATCCAATTCCTCAGCAATATGTTGGATCCGACAAGTCGCTCTGGCACTCCATTGCTGGGGTAACCTTCTTCAAGAACGACGAGTATCTGCTTGTTGCTGATCTTGGATTCAAGTCAATTCGAGTGTTCCAGGGAAGCAAGATGCTAAGAAATCAAAGAAAACTATTTCCAATAAGTAAACTATGTTCTTTGCCAAATATGGGTCTTTTTGTGAGGACATTGAAAGCCAAGCCTAGTGCCATGAGGAATAAGTGAGGTCGTTTCAAGCAATCTCTTGATTGTAACTGATCCCTGAAACAAAACAGTTGAAGTTCTCGATATGCCAACTGATTGCTCCACCGCCATGTGCATTTCCACAATCAATTCAAATTTGTTTGAGTGTCCATTCGACTGTGTATCAGTTGCACCTGACACAATTGCAATAACCGATCTGTCTAAAGATGATGGGAAAGTCCACATGATTGATGCCAACAAAAATTGCATTGCTTATTCTTTGAATGAGCTTACGATTCCTGCTGGTTTGTGCATGCTTGGAAATAGATTGATGATATCAGATAGAGAGCAACACAGTCTCTAAATCAAGATTTTCAGGCCCTGTAGGGCTGTGCAGTCGGGGTCAAGTACTGTATATTGCAGAAAATCCCAAAGAATATCAAGGGGCTGTCAGGGTAGCTTCGCCACTTTCAAGAATGATAAAATTCAAATCCATCCGGAGAAACGGCAGAGTGCTTTGGAATGATTTCAAGAAGAGAGAAATTGGCCCTCCTGAAAGAAGATCAATCATTTCTGCCAAGGATCCGCAATGTTAAGGAGGGCCTAGAAAAGCTGCTTCAACCGACAGAGCAGCTTTCAGAATTGATTTCAAAGGTCAGGGACCTGACGAAAAGAGATCGGCTAGACATGACAGATGGATAGATGGCCTCCCAGACAGCCGAAGCAGTGTACATTACCCTGCTGCGTGCACAGCGTTACATTCAAGATTACTTCACATACATTGAACAGGGGGACCTTGTCGAGAAGATACAATTAAAGTGTCTCACCACAAGGTTAGTCGAGTGCTTCTTTGGCCACATCACAGAAAACGCTCAAGGCAACAACATCAGGTCCCTTGAAATGTCGCGTCATCTTACAAACGATGCTTTCACATTTCTGCTTCCTAATGTCAATTCAAGAGAAACAGGCGTCTCAGTTAGAAGTGAAAAGGACCGAGGAGTTGCAGAAACATATTCATATTCACAAGATGGACTTGAAATTGGCCATACTGCATTACTTTGGAGATTTCTTTCCGTAAAGAAAGAGGACTTATTTACTGTTAAAGACTTTTGCAACTGCAGGAATTCAAATTTTGGAGGAGTGGAGACAAGAAAGTCACGTTTTTGTATCGGGACTACGAACGGTGTAATGGACTATATGGACGTGACATCAAAAGATAATATTGACAACGAAGCGAGAGCGGCACTGCGAGAGATTGCGACTGCATTAAAGTCAAGGCCGATGAGAAGTCTTTGAGGCTTTAGCAAACGAAAATTTGGTACAGCTCCAACGATCTTGGGCACGCATGGTTCAAGAAAGAATCTCGAAAGTGTCAATGGAACAATTCACTCACTGCAAAGCGAAGGAGATCTGGCAGTTGAAGGAACATTGCATGACAATGAAGAATTTGCTCTTGAGTTGGAAGAGTTTATCATCTTTAGAGGCTCAGACGGGTGTCCATTTAACATAATGCAGCTAGTAAAGAGCTATCGAGCAGATGAATTGAATCCGCGTAAAAGATTAAAGGCAATTTTTTGACACAAGACGAAGGCAAAGAAAGCAATCCAAAAGTGTTGTACAAGGTGGATCCCCAATGGAAAGGGGGCTCTATGTCCTTTTCACATGTATTGCGGGACGAGGAAGATCAAATCATCTCAGTAGAGCTGTCTCTTTACCTCCCTACATCGAATGAAAATGCAGATACACTAAGGTACAGGATAGAAGGAGAGATTTACAATGCAATTCAATCCCTTGCTGAAAAATTTGAACAGTCATTGCAGCAAGATATGGACCTAGCAGATGGGGATGTTCTTGAAGGCGTCGAAGTGCCTGAAAGTGTTGCAACAGAAACGCACGTCGCCTACACAAATAGAAGGGAAAGGAGAGGTCGCGATAACCGCTATGCAGCAGTGATGAATGCCCTTTTAAACTGACATTAATGTAAAACAGGAGCTATGATGCAAAAAGGAGATGTAAGTTTCAATTTTCAGTTGTGTAGGTTAAGAAAGTCTGCCATCTGTTGGACTAGCCATCCAGGAGTGCAACAACAAGTGCCCCTATTTGTGCACCATCTTATATGGGTAAGACGTTTCACGTTCAGATAAAAGTATCAACAAAAACATCACGTTATCAAAAGAATTCGACTTTGTAGGAAGAACAAAAGTCAATTACAACGTTTCGAGCTTAACTTTTCATCTGGTTGGATGAAGAGGTAAACTCAAAACGTCTTAATTAGCTTCTGTTCTTCGTACAAAGTCGAAATTTTTAATAACTTGATGTTTTTTTGATACAATCGACGCACAACACGCTCAATTTCTAGATAAAAGTAACCCAAAACTGTTGGCTTGTCAACGTTTCTGTTAAAGGATCCTGAAAATTTGAAGAGTGCTGCTTTTGTTAACTTACTATTCACCGTTTGCCAAGTCTTGTATGATTGTGAGTCCATTACACGCCTGCGCGCACTTTCACAAGAGGAAGACAGACTAGACGCAGTCAACTTACAATTATCATGTTCATGTGGTTATATGTCCCCGCCATAAATTATACTGTCCTCGGTACAAATTTAGGGCTCCCCGGTTAAAAAGTTGACCACCATCTTCCCCGCCGAAAAATCACCGCAACCCCGGCAAATATCTCACCTCTCACCGGGGCACTTAGACAGGGGTGTATGGATCACAGTGGGCGTGATCATAAAAATATTCTGGTACTACGCCACTACGCCTCAGAGCCCTTCAAACTTCCAGTGATGTTGCGTACCCCCTGCTCGAGAGATTACCAAAGCATGGCTGTGTGAAGTTGCTGGTAACAGTAAGTAACTTTTAATCAATAGATGAAAATAATTCACGAGTACGCAAAGGATGTCTATTGAGACGGTGGTATAGTATTCCCTACAGATCATGTTCAATGTTTTCCAATGGAAATATTTCTGAAAGTAGTTTCAAGCCTTCCGCGAACGTGCCTCACAACAAGGTTCTCTGTTGACCAAGGGTTTGTTCCTTTCACTTTCGAAAAGTACACAGAACAGTAATACCGGATGAGTCAATTAAAACGCCCGGCGTTTTGAAAAATCTTGCTCCTAGAATGTCAAAGCAATAATATTGAAAACTGCCTTGTTCTATCCCCGATATGTCAAATTAGGTTCAGTAATTTACCTGGCTTTAATCAGTCATTTCTTCCCGTCGAAATATGAGATTTTCTGCAGAAAGCCCCTTTCGAAAACCTGCAAAAACGAGCGAAAACAGCAATCAAAATTTCCCTTTGTCCTCCTCCTTCCTGGCGATAATGACTTTTTGATGTGCTCATGTATTTTGTCCTCATGAGAGAAGGGAATCCCCCTGAATAAGTTATCCACACTAGGGGGGAGACTTTTCAACCCGCCAAAACGAAGGCACATGCTAAAGCATGCTGAAAGTCATCCCTGTGAAGTAAACACATTAGGGAATTTTGCTTGTAATTTTAGCACGTTTTTTGAGGTTTTTCAAAAGGATTCATTTTAGAAAATCGCTTGCAGAATCTGAACGGAGTGGCCAATTTTAGCCAGAAAAATTTCTAAATAATTAAACATGTTAGCAATATAATCAGATGTTGCAAAAAGTTATTGCTTATATATTCAGGGAGCAGTAGCCTTTCAAACGCTGGGCGTTTTTTATGACTGATCCGGTATAAAATTCTATTGAACGACGTCTACCCTAGCCTTATCTATCAGACTTGGAAAATGATAAATTAAGATGAACTAGGGTGTCGGCGGTGATAATCGGACGGCAGTGGTAATTGACGACTAAACCTAAAAACTGAGGGGTAAATCATATTCGCCATTACTTTTGATAGGTGGAAGATGTTGTTTGCATTATATTCATGCCCGACAGCATAGCTCTCATTCGATTCAACCGCTGACCCGAGGGCCTGCATACAGTTCGAGCATCGTATGCATGCACCCACGAGGGGAATTTTTAATATAGGGGAAATTTGCATTTTCCATTCCCTTCCTTCGAATTTCGTCTTGCACCCCTGTGGGATTCCCGCGCATGTGCAATGCAAATTCCCCCTATCTTGGAATTTTTGCATTTTTGTGATTCCCGCCTTCGCCGGTTGGTTTCCAAAGTTTTTATTAGTAACTCAAGGATGCCTATGACGATTTAATGACTAGTCAACCATTTCAATATCAAGATTACACACCAAGAAGCGACACTACGACGAGGATGCTTTTATTTCGACCTTCACACAGATAATTACAAGATATTACTCAGCACCTGTGGCACAAGACTTTCAGGGGAAACATTACGATCAGTCTGGCAAAAAGTTATCTTTAAAGAAATCGCCTGGCTCATACTGAACAAATTTTTTACAATAAGTAGACAAAGAGCTGCAACACGCCACTGTGAAAACCGCTTTTCAAAAACTCTGTTTTTAGAAATGAGGCAATGTTTTAAACATTTCGATAAGATAGGCATGGGGCGTGAAGTCGCTTCGTTGAGAAGTAAAACAATCAGCCTGGAAAAACTCCTTTTGCAAAGGGATTGCTTCGCTCATACTGGCAAATTTTCTCTACGGTTAAAAGACAACGCGTTGAAAAACACAACAGCGAAAACAGCTTTTCAAAAACTCTGGTTTTAGAAATGTGGCGATCTTTGAAAAAAACTTGATGGAATAGGCATGAAGCGAAAGATGGCCTCGAAAGGAAACATTCAAAGGTAATAACAACCAGTCTGGAAAAAGTTACTTTTGAAGGAAATTGTCTGGCTCATACTTGACGAATTTTTTACGGTAAATAGACAAAAGATTACACAATGTAACTGCGAAAACCGCTTTTCAAAAACTCCCAGTATGGAATGTAGGATTTTGATGCACAGCACAGCACAACCGAAGGTTGTGGTTGTGCACCTGGCGAGCAGAGTGAGCCACTAATATAATGGAGAATCTTATGTGCACCTAAACCAAAAATTAGAGGTTGTGCACCAACTTCTGCACTTGAGGAAGCCTTTGTGCACGGCACATGTGCAGTGCACATAGCCTACATTCCATACTGGAAAAACTTTGGTTTTAGAGATGTGGCGATATTTAAAAAAACCTTAATAGAATTGACCAAAATCGGAAAATTTATTGGAAGGGAAACTTTCGAAGGCAATAACAATTAGTCCGACAAACGTTACTTTTGATGAAGATCGCCTGGCTCATCTTGACGAATTTGTACCGTAAATAGAAAAACGATTACACAATGTAACTGCGACAACCGCTTTGCAAAAACTCTGGTTTTAGAGAAGTGGCGACATTTAAAAAATCTTGATGGATTAGGCATGAAGCGGACAGTTTCTTCGAAGGGAAACATTCAAAGGTAATAACAAACAGTCTGGAAAAAGTTAATTTTGAAGGAAATTGTCTGGCTCATACTTGACGAATTTTTTACGGTAAATAGACAAAAGATTGCACAATGCAACTGAGAATACCGCTTTCAAAAACTCTGGTTTTAGAGATGTGGCGACATTTAAAAAAATCTTGATAGACTAGGCATGAAGCGGAAGATGGCTTCGAAGGGAAACATTCGAAGGTAATAACAACCAGTATGGAAAAAGTTACTTTTTCTGGTTTTAGAAATGTGGCATGATCTTAAAAACCTTGACAGAATGGCATACACGTATATTTCATAAGAAACAAAGAATTTAGGCCGACAATTAAAGTTTCTTAAAATTATCAGATTTTGAATACACTTTTTTTGAGAAATTGGTTTATAAGAGACCAGTACTAAGATGGCTACCCAGGGTATAAGATGGCCAATATTGTAAGAAACTTTGCCACTGTGATTGAGAAGTATTAAGAAACTTTTAAAAGTTAAAAGCAAGGATATTACAGCAAATATTGAACCTTTACCTTTGAGCAATATTAACGAACCATGTTTTCAACAGAATAGAACACTGTTTATTCCTATATATATGATGCTTTAAATGTCAAGAAACATATCTGCAGCAGTGTTAGCAACCACATTGATAATTCTGCATTCAAAAAATAATAAACCATTTAAAGAAGTTGAAAGAGCGAAGATACAGCTATTGTGTTGTATCTCGATATTTTGCTTTGCGACACTTGCGACGCCTGCTGACGCCATTTATCACAAAACTTTACGTTCGCGCCACAGCTTTCTTGCAAAAGAGGCCGGAAGTGACGTCAGATTTTAGGCTTGGTGGGGGCGTGATGTTCTACCAGTTTACATACTGTAGGAACCCCCAGGGAAAGGACTCTTGAATGCGAAACGCGATCAAACCAGTCACTAATCATACCTTCTCGGCATGATTGCGGAGCATTGCGGACAAATCTTTTCTTTTGTCCAAAGATCCAGTGGGGTTCTCGGCCACGCTCTGATCAGATCACATTTTCTCCTAAGATTGACCAATCAGGTGCTGTCGTTGTGTTTACGTCAGCGTTTGCGGCAAAGCTTAGGCCATTTTTGACCGTTTTGACCACCATCCCGAATAAAGCATTGCACACTCGGCTAAGTCAATTTTCATCACAATTCCAACGGGAGAAGAATCTCTAGGCACATTTCCACGATAAAGAGCCTGCAGAAGAACAACAACAAGAAGTCTCCCCATCCCCTGATGTCAACATCATTGATAATCTCTTTCCCAAGAAATCAACATGAACCCCACGACCAGGAGAGTATTCTGCCCTTGATTTATATATAGATAAATGCCGATACGAGATTTCTAAAATTGATTTTAAGAAGAAAAAAAGTAAATCAAACCTTTCCAAAGCTGAATGGAAAGCACTGAAATCCTTAAAATCCCGTCCAGACATCGTCATTAAACCAGCTGACAAAGGAGGCCGCATTATAAGAAACTAGACAAGGACCCCACCAAATCTCTCAACAACCAGATCATCAACACTGTCAACGAAGAAATCAATTCCTATAACCTACCATCTAATGCTTATAAACTCTATTCTCAACATCCCAGAACTTCCCTCTTCTACATGCTTCCAAAGATCCACAAAGCCAACAACCCAGGACGTCCAATTGTCTCTGCCGTATCATGCCCCACATCTCAAATAGCAACGTATCTCGATCACCTTCTCACAACTATCGTCAAGCAGTTGCCTACCTATGTTAAGGATTCATCGGCTGCACTCCGTGTTTTCAACAATTTTAGATTCACTGGAGCACACCGTTATCTCTTCGCCATGGATGTAAAATCCCTGTACACAGTCATTCCACACAAAGATGGCCTGCTTGCTCTCAAACACTTCCTCGACAAACGTGAAATACAAGTCCCTCCAACTGCCACTCTCGTTCGCCTGGCTGAACTAGTTCTGACTACTAATGCTTTCCTTTTCAACGACGAAGCCTTTATACAGACGTCTGGTGTCGCAATGGGAAGCAAAATTGGGCCCAGCCTATGCTTGCCTTTTCGTGGGACATCAAGAAGAACTCATCGCACAAAGTTATGATGGCCCCCTGCCTTGTCTTTTGATGAGGTACATTGACGACATCGTTGGCGCTACATCACTTCCACTCAACCAACTGCAAGATTTCATCACCTTTGTTAATAATTTTCATCCAACCCTTGAATTCACCCACACAATCACAGAAAATAGCCTGCCATTCCTGGATATCCTGCTTTCAATCTCCGATGACAAAATCACCACTTCCATTCACTGATGAAACTGACGCCCATTGCTATTTTGATTACAATTCTTCACATCCGCATTGTTGCAAAAATTCCATCCCATATTCACAATTCCGCCGTTTACGCCGCCTCTGCTCCGAACAAGACGATTTTGAATCCAAAACCCAAGAGATGTCCACCTTCTTCAACAACAGCAACTACCCTACAACAGTCACCAATTCTGCCATGGAAAAAGTTTCACCCCTAACACAAGAGGACGCCTTACTGCCTGCCGACAAACAAAATACCAACGAACGCATTCCAATAACTCTCACCTTCCACCCACTCAGCCAACAAGTCAAACACATATTATACAACAACTTCAACCTTCTTACTGATGATGTTGAAACTGCTGACATTTTCCAATCTCTGCCTCTGATGGCATACAGACGCGAGAAAAATATCAATGATATCCTCATCCGCACTAAATTGCCATCAACAACTGAAATATCTGGTACAACACCCTGCAAGCACCCGAAATGCCGTACATGTACACACATTAATCACTCAACAACAATTCCCAACAACAACAATTCCTTCCACATCAATGCTAATTTCACGTGCTCATCTACTTGTTTAGTGTAATGCATCAGCTGCAAACAATGTGACATGATATACATTGGCGAGACATCGCGTCAGTTAAACGGCCGTTTTGGAGAACAACTTCGTAACGTAGAAAAGAAGGTTCTCCTCCAGGAATCACGCAAAGATGACCCTGATTCCAGCGTATCACAGCATTTCAACACTGACAGCCATTCCATCACAGACATGATAATAACCGGCCTTTGCTATGCACCTTTGGACTCAATCAAACGCAAAACTTTGGAGAAACGTATCATTTTTAAGCTTGGAACTCTCATGCCTACAGGACTCAATAAGCAATTTTCATATCTCTCCTAATATTACACCAGTGCTCCTTCTTTCCGTTGCTTCTTCCTTCACATGTGTTTTTTTTTTCTTCTTCTTCTTCTTCCTTTATTATCCTATTTATTTTGTTCTCTTCACCGTCACGGTGTTTCCACGTAACATTCTATGCCTTATTCTGCTGGCATTCTCCTAATCACTTTTCTATCCTTCGATATTACCCTTCGAATCTATTGATCTACGCTCGATTCTGCTGTTTCCTTTAACCTGATGACGAGTTAAGCTCGAAACGTTGTAACTAAATTATTATCTTCGTACAATGTCGAATATTTGATGACAAATTTATACTTTTATTGATACAATCGACGTACAACACGCTCAACAACTTTGTTTTCTATTGAAGAATCTCTATACCCCGGACCATAAGTGTTTTCGGTATCGCTATGTGATCGCTAAGATTAGCCGATTGGTGGCATTTTGAAAATTATTGGAGCTATTTTTGCGCAAAAAATCCTACGAAACTTAGCAAAAGGAAAGCACAAGCTGATAATAGTCTACAAATCTACCTCAACTGTTTTGAAGACAAATATCCACTTCTCTGCTACAATCCACTCCCAGTTTCACCACCAAATCGCTCCCATTACTATGGGCCTATTTCGATAAACAGTGCCCCAATCCTTCTTCCAAATCCTGCAATAATTAAAAGTCTGAAGGAATGGAAACCGGCAATGTAAACCAAAATTTCGGAAATTTATGAATCACCTCTTGGATAGAAGCACAAGTGAAAATAGTTTCGTGTTAAAGTAGAGCAGGTATTTGAAATAGAAATGAACTAAAGCTGTGTTTAAACGGAGGAAATGTACGTTTTATTTTCATCCCGAAAAACGAATTAGCAGTTAAAATATTATTTTTCAAAGCTCCTCAAAATTTCACATTTTGTGCTGGTATTATAAGAGATATCTTTTGTCCTCCAGTACGTAATAGTACATCACCCTTGGGCAGTAGAACAACAAAGCAGCATCAGAGAAAATATAGATATCGTTGTTACGTTCTGTAAACTCATAGAGGTGCACATGTATTTTTTGAGATACCAAAACTTTGATCCAGTATCGAAAGCTCCTCATAATTCTTATGATTATCATCTGAGCACAGAGAGTTTGTAATGGTTTCTTATAAGTACATTCAGATATCCGTTCATAGGGTGGGTAGGTAGGTTATCATATTTAACGTGGCTAGCCTGCGAAAATCTGAGAGACTGATTTCCAGCAGGGGCCACGGATGTTTTACCATCAACCCGCAGCTCGCCGCAGCTACCAGATTTCCCTCACAAGGCTCTGGTCGACCCAGCATAGCTTCCAAATCTTTCAATCCACGAAAAAAGGCGGTTGTAAAATTCAATAACCTATTTCTTTGATCTGAATGACTTGAAGGAAATTTTAGCCATTTTTCTGTGATTGTACCCTTGGACTTTTCAGAAATCTTCATTACTTGTCGTAATTACAGCCTATTTTATATTTCAGCTCATTTTATGATGTGACGTCATCAAATCTCTAAATCGCAAACCAGAAGAGTGACAAAGTCTTGCTTGATACCACATTGCAGGCATCCAAAAACTATGGTTTTCTTCAAAATTATTTGATCTTTCGTCAAGGGGCTTAGAAATAACGATAGTTTAAAGTTTTTTCGAAAATTTTCTTGAATTCTTAACAAAGAAGAAAAACATTGTAATTCTGAAAATATTGAAGATTTCAGAAAAGTTCAACGGCAGATTTACTGTGAAATAGTTCAAGTTTCTTTGAAGCCGTTGAGTTCAAAGAAATAGGTCACTGAATTTTATACTCTGCATTTTAAAGATTTGAAACCTATGCTGGTCGACCCGGGCTAGAGTAACGGACAGCGACCAAACTGTCCAGGGCGGGATTTGAGCCTCGACTGTTCTGACCTTTGGTTTACGAGTCAGTCGCCTTAACCACTCGGTAATGCGCTCTCTTTTTCTATGAGAAACTGCCTGTAAGAAACTCTGTATCATAAGACTCAGAAGGTTGAGTAATTTTCAAACACTGAAGATGCCTCGAAAACTTTTGTTTTCAACAGTTCACAGCAGAGCACAAGAAGTGAACCCTTAAGAATCCTTCTTTACTCGGATAATAACAAGAATTTTGAGAAGCTATCGATACCATATCACAGTTTCAGTACCTCAAAAAATAAATGTGTACTTCCATGAGTTTACAAATTGTAGCACTGACGTCTATGTTTGCTTTGATGCTCTTGTCCCTGAATTTGATTTAAAAACCAACGCATCTCAGTGAAAAGTAATGGTGAACTCACTCCACTGAACCTCCTTTTGTTCATGCAGTTCCCTTTTTATAATATTAGTGAAGAGCTTTGCAAGTGATACTAGTATCTCATTTTGGAAAATCCAAGAGTTATTGTCTATTAAATTGTGTTGCTTTGTGTGTCCTGTATGTTTTGTTATAAACAAAAGAAGAGACAAAAGGTTGCAGTTTTTCAGAGTACATATATCTACAGAATGAATAATTACATAGTATAAATCAAAAGGAACGATTTCTTGGCATACTCTACAATTTTAGCTTACCGTCCGAAGACCACCACCACTGTCCGAAAACCACCGCCGAGCTCAGCAGGAAAAAATCGACCCAAAGGCGAATCAGGAAAAGTCGAAACCAAAAGTCTTAGAGTAAATATGCTAAAAGAGCTGTCCTATTACTGGATGAGTTTAGTTTTGTCTGCGATGTATCTTTTTTGTCTAAAAACTCAGTTTCCCTTAAGTGTCCGATTACCACCGCCGGCACCCTACCTTAAAAGACATTGAGCAGCAAAAATTAAAATTTTTTCCAGTAGTTTTGGAGATAAATCCAGCTTGTTGAAATCGACGAAAAGATTTGGACTGGAATTTGAAAAGCCAGTGTTGAAGGAAACATTGCGATTTATACATCTTTCGATTGCACAACACAAAACAACATCCTTTTTTACCTCTCTTCTATGGGCCGAAAGATATTAGTGCTTTTCTGAAAAGAATCTCGCTGTTCATTATTGGAGCGGAATGCAGGGTTAAATTAAAATGAAACGAATGCTCAGAAAAAAATCAATGCTCGCAAGATTCTTACATTTTCGTAAAATTGGTGAAATTCCATTTTCTTTTTCAAGAACGAAAATAGAGATTTGCTCTGCAGAGGACAATTTGAGGAAGGAGTGATAACACAATGACAGGGACCTAGATCCAGGGTCCTTCAAAGTTCGTTTGGCTTTCATATGCAAGAAAGGGCTTCATTGGTCTCATCTACTTTCGTAACCATTGCATGGTATCATTAAGGGGTGCAGTAGTTATGAAAGAAATAGAAATTACACTGCAAGGTCTAACTTTCATTAATTACAAGGTACGTTAATAGCATCGATGTGAAACCAAACATCGAAATTATCTACATGGTGTCTTCAAACACACAAGTGCCGTTTGAGTGGCTACTGTAAGCCACAGTATGCGTCCGCCAACCATTATTCAACTTTTTTAAAGTCATGAAATCAACTTCAGATCAACAGTGTTGCTGTCCAAAGGCTTCATGGTACGTATCCTTGAGCTCTTTGCTAATTTCAACACTCGCAAGTGCTTTTTTTGGTAAAGGTTTAAAGCTGATCCATTTAGTGCTAAAATTCAGCCTACAGGTTAAGTATCTTGATCAAATCCTGGAGTTTTGAAGTAGCCAGAGATAGACCTTTCTGCTCTTCTGCAAAAGAGCCTGGATCGAGCGTTATCTTTATACATTTTATACATAAAGTTCGATCGAGTGGCGTTAGAGCTTTAATTACTATTTTGCACATTCGAAAAATTTACAGAATATCAAATACCGAATATCGAATACCGAATTTACAGAATTTCACAGAGATTTTACGATAATGTACAAAATATCGTCGATTCTGAATCTTTTCAGAATAGCTGAAATATCTGTTTTGAATCTCTTGCTCCATAAATACTGGGTGAGTCAGAAAATAGTTCCCACTTTTGAGAATTCATAACACCAAGACTACTTTCACGGATTCGAATCATGCAAAATCTAGTTAAAAGCCGAAAGATCTAAGTATTTTTGTAATTTTCCTCGCTGTCTTACCCACACTACAAACATACATAGGCTAATTCAACTTTACGAAAATTTCATGGTTGTAAAATGACTGAAAAATGGCCCAAAACATTCATCAATGCATAAATGACTTCTTGCACAGAATAATGAAGGGAATGCAACCTCTCATGGATGAGAGATATCATCTAGTCATTGTTTGCTTTGAAATCGAAAATCTTTTCTATTTCTTTGAAAGTCGATATCTCATAACTCTTGAGGGAGGTGAAACACCCATGGCCTATTGTTTGATGTGAATAGCGTCCATACGATTTGATCAATTTTTTAGGCCCTTTTTGTAGGCCCGTCATTTTGCAACCATGAAATTTTTATAAAGTTGAATTTACCAATACTTCTAGTGCTGGTAGGATAGCGAGAAAAATCAAAAAAATACTTTGATCTTTCTTCTTTCAACTAGAATTTGAATGATTCAAATCTGTGAAGTAGTCTTGGCGTTATGAATTTTCAAAAGTGGGAACTTTTTTGGCTCACCCGGTAGTTTGTAGTGATCTTGAATAGGCTGTTGCTTCGCAAAGGATCTCGAAAGGCTTAATCGCAGATGAAAATTGACGAACCAAATGCTTTCCAAGAAGTATTAGGCCTCAGAGTTACTAGGAGAAAATGCGAACGTCTTTTAGAGCATTCATTGCGTTAGAAAATGATGTCCAAATCTTCCAAACAGTGAATTCAGAGACAGAGCTGGTAAGAGAGTAAAAGATCACTTCAAACTGGGCGGATCAAAGTGAGTGATAGCAAAAACCGTAGGCAGTACCACTGTATCCGTCTATTCATAACATTCTTTCCACCTAAAGAGCTTGCAAATGAAGACAACAGTAATGATTGCTCTACAACAACGAATTCGTGCTTCCTTTCAGTAACTATGAGTCCTCCTACATCTAATTTCGTTTGCGATTCAGCTTTCTGTGATCTTTGGTGAAACAACGGCCGATTTCTACATAACTGCTGTCTTTGCGTGGCCTTGTAGGTTTTAAGAACGCCATACTTGTCAGAAACTGTCCAAACAGTGTTCCTGCGACAATAAACTTCGCAAGAACTGAATGAACAAAGATCGAAAAAGATATATAATGATCTATGTGTAGTAGCTATCACAAAGAACAGAATACTCCATGCACACTCAGCACAGTTCAAACAAAAACACTAGAACGCAATGAATCATGATGAAGAGCCTTCTCTCACCAATTTTTAGCGTTGTTCTCTCTTCTTAGATAGCATTCTCTTTCATAAAGAATGCAGTACGAAAGTTCCTTCACAGTACCATAAAGCTCTATTATGGAAATGTCCCTGTTACTTCTACTTCACAGACTGTCAAGTGAGTCTGCTTCCTCCTGGACTCGATGAAAACATAGCGACCTTTGATTGGAAGTTTGCACTTGAACGAGAGCATACCAGTTTTGTAATGTTTGGCCTTCTCTCTGCACATGGTGTTTCGATGTTGTCTACCTTCTGTGCCTACTTTGATGTTAAAATCATGCAACACTGCATGAGCTGTATCCCTATTGACAATTCTAACTGCGTGAACAGTGATATACCTTTCGAGGTCGACTCTCCACCATGGGTAATCTTGCTTATTAGTATGTGTGCATGAACTATGTTCCCATTTAGGATCACGGTTCCCATCAACCGCTCGTTCGCTATTTCCGCCATGATCTGTTGTCGACTGCTTGGTGCCCATTCTCAGTGCCCAATTCCCTAAAGTCAGATTGAATGTTAAGTAAAATCTCATTATTTATATATTCTTTTGCAAGGATAATACTCGTTTTGTGATCAATATGCAATCAATTATGCAATGCTTTATTCATAGTATCAGATATTGGATTGAAAACTACAACAACATGCAAAAATAAGGAGCGTTAGAGAAATGGAAATGCATATTCACCGGCGTTTTTCAGTACTCGAGTCATGCTGCCCTATAATGTTTCTCAAAATACCCTTTGCCACTCTTTCCAATCTTTCAACCAGGCACATTTTTGACGATTTTCTAACGCTTGAAGGGTGCCCGTTTCTCCTTAATCATCTTCGCAAGTACAACTGCTATGAAAGCAAAATTTGCACTCTGTCATAGTTGAACAAAGCCCAGGAGGGGGCACTCAGCACATGCACATACTGGTAGGTAAGTCCAATATTGAGTTTCAATGTTGCTAAAACAGAAATTTTTTGGTTCAAACTAATTGAAATTATGACCATGAAATTTGTGTGCATAAAACCTTGTCAAACTGATATTCATGGGTTCTGAAGAAGCAATCCTGGCCTCAATTTGCATTGTTTATGGAGTTTTAAGTTCGTTCATAGGTATCGACGTATAAGATTAGGTGATATTTTTGAGTTGCAGAAAAGCTGAACTGATATCTTTGGGCTGCCAGAAAATTCCTGAATTGACCTCACCGCATGCGTATGTGGTTAGTGCCCCTCCCTCCCTGGAGACCAAATAAGAATCTAAAAGGAACATCAAAAGACCTTTTAGCTATTCTACGAGAGTCTGGATCGAGTGATGTCATTGTATACTTCATAGTTAAGCTTTAGCTTACGATGTTGGGTGGCGTTGGAGCATCTATCACCTCTGTGCACAATGGAAACTTCTACAAGATGTATCAAAATTTGGTTTGATGCACATTCTTTGCTGAATAGATAAAGGGTCTGTCAGTGTCTAATCACGTGACTGGTTATCGGGAGTCAGTTCTTCTTTAAACATGATATAAATAACCCAAATGTTCTCGACAATTTGAATGACATGATAGACGATAAGTAGATAAATTATATACATATAAAATGAAATATCATAAATATATACCATAGATAGTAAGCATAGTAAATTTCATCCAGTGATACATCGAGGAGTACCCCTGATTGGGCTACCTTTTTTGCCTTGCGTCCTTTTACAGGATTTAACTCTGGGGACGTACATAATATTCTGAGGGTACAGGAATGCCGCCGATATGGGTGGGTTTTTGACACTAAGTTCTCTAAAAAAGGATTATTTTTCGGCAGCTTTTCGTTATAATGGGTGGGTTTGGGTAAGATTCGCAAGAAAATAGTTGGAAATGGGCAGTTTTCTTCCAAAATTTGTCATAAAATTTGGCATGAAGCCAAGTTTTGCTAATTAGGAGAGAATATATTCTGCAGAATCAAGTGGCACACCCCATTCATCCCCAAGTCATGTACTTTCAGGATTCTACGTAAATATGCAATTGCTATAGCTTTTGTATACTTTTAGTATCTACATTGTGTGTTCCTTAGGACCTATTCCAGGTGAATCATTAGAAAGTTCCCATATTTGAAATTCGTGGCATCAAGAATACTTCACACATTTGAATGATTCAAATCCTGCCTAGAAGTTGAAAGATCAAAGTAGTTTTGTGACTTCCTAGCTGTCTCACGAGCGCTAGAAATGTAGGTAAGTTCAACTTCAAACAAAATTTCATTGTCACAAAATAACTGAAAAATGGCTGAAACATTGATCCAATTATACAGGACTCACCGCCCATAAAAACAAGGAAAATGAAATTTCCCATGGTTGAGAGCCATACTCAGCAAATTTATTGCCATGGGATATTAGTATTGCACATGGATATGGATCTTTTATAAAGATAAAACAAAGCTAGAAGCAAAAGGTACCAAGAAACTTAGTAGAAGACTCATGAAATAGTCCCAGTTATTGCAGCAAAAACAACAACAACAACAACAACAACAACGACGACGACGACGACAACAATCATTTTTGCTTAAACCGGCTCTCATCGACCTCCATACAAAGAATTGAGATGGTTAGTCACCGATTTATGTGTGCTCAAAACAAGGGCAGATTTTGTTTTGAAGCAATCAGAACGTTTGTTTACATCTGGCCGATTAACCAATCACACTACGCAATCTAACGTCACGTGACGCACTGTGATTTCACGCAAAATTGGAAGCTGTGGGGAAAAATACCAAAATACCCTCTCCTCAAAACGTGAGGCGTGCAAGTGGATTTTAGACCAATCATAAATATTTCTCGATTTTCTGAGAGAATACAAGCTCTTCTAAACTTCTGTCACTTAAATTTTTGATATTCAACTTTGGTCGAGAAAAACTTGGGTTTGAAAATCACCTTGAAACTACGAAAATGACTAGCGCTCTAGGTCCAGCAGAAAGATATTTCCTTGACCGACTCCTCAGGCTGATGCAAAAAGGCAAAGAATATTGGTTCGTAGACGACTCCATACATATCTGTATGAAATTTTTGGTGCTGTACAATCATCAAAAGGGACTGTATCTCTCACGACACTGAGAGGGTTATCTGAAGCACTACAGTCATACGAAGAGCCAAATTCCTGAAGTAAACTCAACAAGAAACCCCTACCAATAATGTCACAAACACGCACAAACAAAATGTCGAGTCACAAGATACTCACAAATTATTCAGTTTCTATGATGATCCAAAACTGGATAAGTCCAAAATTTGATAGGCTGCATGTGCACAAACGAATTTAGCAAGAATGCAGTGATTATTTCCACAAGTTTGAACAGCAAAATCTTGAACGCACCACAGTGGCGATGAAATGTCTACTCCACTCACATTCTGATCTGTAACAGCTTAAAACTGGTTATTATGTCTGAAAAATAGCATATTTTGCACAAATAAGTCAATCTCTTGTCCTTAGATAATTCTTTTTTGGTTGATTGAGAGAAAGTCGGGAAATAGACAACAGCATAGATTTTGATGTTGGGTTCAGGTCAAGTGAAAGGAAAGAGAATAAATGAGTTGCACATTTCAGTTGACCTGACCCCTTCATCAAAATCCATGCTGTTTTCCCAACTTTCCTTCAATCAACTGAAAAAGAATTATCTAAGGACAAGAAATCGACTTGTTTGTGCAGAAAAGTCCTATTTTTCAGACATAACCAGTTTTGACCCATAACAGATGAGAATGTGAGTGGAGTGGACATTTCATCGCCGCTGTGGCGCGTTCAAGATTTTGCTGCTCAAATTTGTGGAAATAAACAATTCATTCTTGCTACGTTCATTTGTTCACATACAGCCTATCGAATCTTGGACTTTTCCAGTTTTGGATCATCATAGAAACTGAAGAATTTGTGAGTATCTTGTGACTCGACATTTTGTTTGTGCGTGTTTGTGACATTATTGGTAGGGGTTTCTTGTTGAGTTTACTTCAGGAATTTGGCTCTTCGTATGACTGTGGTGCTTCAGATAACCCTCTCAGTGTCGTAAGAGATACTGCCCCTTTTGATGATTGTTCAGCACCAAAAATTTCATACAGATATTTATGGAGTTGTCTACGAACCAATATTCTTTGCCTTTTTGCATCAGCCTGAAGAGTCGGTCAAGGAAATATCTTTCTGCTGGACCTAGAGCGCTGGTCATTACCGTAATTTTAAGGCGTTTTCAAACTCAAATTTCTCTCGATCAAAGTTGAATATCAAAAATTTAAGTGACAGAAGTTTAGAAGAGCTTGTATTCTCTCAGAAAATCGAAAAATATTTATGATTTGTCTAAAATCCACTTGCACGCCACACGTTTTGGGGAGAGGGTATTTCGGTATCTATCGCACAGCTTCCAATTTTGGGTGAAATCACAGTGCGTCACGTGACGTTAGATTGCGTAGTGTGATTGGTTAATCGACCAGATGTAAACAAACGTTCTGATTCGTTCAAAACAAAATCTGCCCTTGTTTGTGTGCCCTCTGAAACCAGCCTAATGAGCTGTCAAGGGTTAATCTAAGGTGCAGTGATAACAAATTTGTGCAGTGATGAACTCAATATTGTGCAGTGCATCACACTTTAGTTTGAAATATTTCAATACTGCTGTTCTTAATATTCGGAATGAAGGCAAATAATGAATGCTCCTTTTTGATGAAAGTCTGCTTTGCAGCTCCTGTTAATTTAACAGGAAATTTGCCTCATAATTCATTGAAGCTAATTCACATCTTGATACGTTCTTCAAACATAATATTTTTTGAAAAATATACAATCCAGGCAATTTTTAGTATAATAAAATATGATAATAATAATAACAAAATATAATTTTAGTATAATAAAAATAATGGAAACTTTTCATTGAATATATATCCTAGTACATATGTTTCTAAAATGCTATAAAAAAAGTAAAAAGACTCTACTTATGCCTATTCAATACAACCACTCTCTATATAACTAGGCATGGCTGAATTGCATACACAGTATGAAATCTAGAGTTAATACGTGTAGAAAGGAAAGTTTGTTTCAAAATTCCATAAGTTCAGGTGAGGACCAGTCCTTATCTCTCATACAGAATATGTAGTACGATGTTCTGATGCAGATACATGTCACTTTAACTGCTGTGTATTTGATCAAAGAACTGTCTATTTGAGAGTGTTCAGCATTGTGAAAAATGATCTCGTGTCTTTACAGAAGACCCCTCCGGTTGTCATTACCAGGTTAATGAACTCAATGCTCCTATACGACCTACATAATGCTTCATCATGAAGTAATTGACTGTATTTCTCTGCTTTACGCTTTGCGTTTGATTCAACGTTCGATTCGTGACCAACAGTTAGTTCTATGATGTACATCCTATTACTTTTATCAATTACAATCATGTCAGGTCTTAGACTAGGTCCAGTGATGATGTCTGGAGTTGAGAATCTTCCAGGTAAGTCAACGAAAATCTTCTTGACGAATGGTTGTAACACGTTTGCCAGGTTTAAGAGAACTGAGTTGTGACGCCATGTGTATCTGTCTAAGCAAAATGAGCAGCCAGAGAGAATGTGCTTCGTTGTTTGGACGTGTCAACAGTGACTGCAATAATAATAATAATAATAATAATAATAATAATAATAATAATAATAATAATAATAATAATAATAATAATAATAATAATAATAATTATTATTATTATTATTATTATTATTATATATAACAATAATAATAATAATAATTATAATAATAATATACTTAATAATAATAATTAATTAATATATTATTAATTATTAATTATTAATTAATTAATAATAATTAATAATGATAATAATAATAATAATAATAATGATAATAATAATAATAATAATAATAATAAGAAAAAATAGAAGTGTACACAGACCTAAAATATGAGATCTTGAAGTGCTGGAGGAACGAAGTGAAGACAGTCATAATTATCCCGGTCGTTATTGGTGCTCTTGGCATTGTGACAAAAAATCTTGAGAATTACCTATCAAAGATAGACTTTGCACCAGGTATCGAACCACTTCAGAAAACTTGCCTACTTGGAACAGCCCGTGTACTGAGAAAGGTTTTGGACTACCAGCAGTAGTTAAAAGACACAGAAGACATCGACAAACAGACAGTTGTTACCCTAGGCTACTGGTTGTGGCCCGGTAGCAATTGAAAATAACCGGCTCAAAGCAAGATCAAACATTAGCCGTGAGAAACAGTCAAATAATAATAATAATAATGATAGTAATAATAATAATAATAATAATAATAATAATAATAATAATAATAATAATAATAATAATAATAATAATAATAATAATAATAATAATAATAATAATAATAATAATAATAATAATAATAATAAAATATGATAAAATACTTTCGTAGCCAGCTTGGAAGAGAGCTTGTGATGAAGAGAGCAGTCACAGATTGGAATCAAAAGGCATGATAAAATTTTGGGGAATTAGCTGCAAGTCAAATAGCATTAGAAAAAGAAGACCCAAGTGCATTCTAGCCATCCTAGAGGTGATACTTACAAAAAACTTCCAGGGGAGCATACCCATGGCCCCTATTGATTTATGCATCTCTCATCTCTGGCATCTTGCTGCATAACCTCCACACGGACAAATAATGGTGCTACGCAATTAGTGAATACTTATGCTGTCCATTGCATGAAAATTTTACATTTCATACAGTCTCTGTCCTCAAGGCCTTGGCAAAACCAATTACCTTGGCAAAACCATTTACCACACCTTTTTGCCACACCCCGTTAAACCAAAAACTGCAGTTTACCCTGTTTTGTGCAGTGACAAAGAATATTCCTTAGTAGATTTGGCAGATTTCGAGGAAGCTCGTGGAAGCTAATTGGCTTTTAAAAGGAGGAGCTCCTGAATCGTAGTGAAAATTTTGCAGATTCTTGGATCGAGGAAACATTCAAATGTGACTTCTGTTCTTTGCTAACATCATTGAAACCTTGAATTTCAAATTTCAAGGCATTTTAGCATCTTCCATAGGCCCTTCATCCATTTCCTCAAGAACTCAGCTTTTCGTCTATTGCTGCGATGGCTTCCATTTCTTGACATGAGATCGAGGGAAACTTTTTTGTCCCAATTTCAATGTGAAAGTCCATGAGTCATGATTTAAGCGTCCATCATCCTATCAATTGCGATAACCTCCAATATGTATGTAATCAATCTAATTTGAAACAAAGTATCTTCCGTGCAACAATAAAAGATATACAAATTCAATTTCGGAAAGCTGGACTCTTGCGAAAACCTTAGAAACAAAGCTGAAACAAAAAATACTCAAGGAAGGTCCAGGCTTCATTACACTACACTCAACTTACATTTTTGCAGCAGCAAGAAAACAGTTCAAGTGCTGATGCATTAATTGAATATAAATGAAGATGAAGAAACATCTTCTATGGTTTACAAATATCTCAACTCTCGTGCACCTCAGTATCCCAGTGATCTTCTATGAGACTGTTTGTCTTGGTTACAACCAGGAAAATATAGAAACATCAAGATACATCTTGCAATACTCCTGTCTTTCGTGGAGTCAGTTTTTTGGAACAGTATTGATTTGGATGAAAAATTTTTCATTCAATTAATGCATTTAAATTCAAACTCAAGAAAAGAAAAAATCATGAATATCTTGCATCTATATATGCAAATCTGTCAATAAATCTTTTACTTATTCCGTTCCGTGTCATCGTAAATTTGTTTGTATGTAATATCATTCATTCAGTAAATAGATCTTTTGCGAGTCTGTTTTCTATTTTCTAAATCAGTTTTCTATTCAGTTTGCTATACTATTCAGCATATATACTGAATAGCATATATGCCCTAGAATAGTTTATAAACTGAATTAGTATTAAAACCATAACCACAGTTTTGGGTAAAACATCAAGAACCACTTCTGTTGCCATGGTAGAATTTGAAAACAAGCAGCTAACAGACAAAAAAGAAATGACGTCTGCTTTCAATAGACACTTCACCAGTGTGGGCCCTTCATTAGCAGGTAAAATTTAATGATGACACAGCCCGCTTTATACCAAGCAATGGAGAGTCTGTTAAGTCTAAATTCAAGCCCGTTGCTAAGCAGTATGTACTTACTGCACTAAGAGGACTGAAGGAGTCTAAATCACCAGGACCTGATAGAATTCTGGCAAAGATACTAAAGGACGCAGCGGAACTAATCTGTGACACGCTCAAGGTAATCTTCAATGAGTCGCTGAAGGAGGGCGTCTTTCCTGACATATGGAAACAGCAAGAGTGACACCTATTTTTAAAACAGGGCGGCAATCAGATTTGAATAACTATAGACCGATTTCTGATTTGTCAGCTATATCGAGAATATTTGAAAAAAGTTGCTCAAGATCAACTTTTTGAGTTTTCAACAGCAAACAATCTGCTATCCAAGAACCAATTTGCCTACCGCAAACTTCATTCAACAATAACATCACTGTTGAATGTAACAGATTCTTAGTATAGCAATGTTGATCGAAAAAATGCCAACATTATCTTTTTCCTTGATTTGAAGAAGGCATTCGATACCATTGACCATGATATTCTCTTAGCAAAACTACAAAGATATGGCATTGTCAGAAGGAGCTTGCATGGTTCGCTTCCTATCTAACAGAACGCCAGCAGTATTGCTACTTTAACGGCCAGAATTCCGAGAAACGTCTGGTTTCTTGTGGAATTCCTCAAGGGTCATGTTTAGGGCCTCTTCTATTTATATTGTATACCAACGATTTTGAGGAGTCCCTTAAAAAGGCGCATCCAATATGTATGCCGATGACACAAGTATTACTCTTGGTGGATTGGACGCTTACCAACTTTTGGAAGACTTAAGGAATGAGTTGCAAGATGTCATAGATTGGCTAAGACAAAACAAGCATAACCCAGCTCAAATCGATACATGATCTCAAAAGCTTAAGAACACTAGCGCAAGAGAGACAAACTTGGACAGCACTAGTTAACGACATATATGTTGCTGCTAAAGCAGAAAAGAACTAATTATAGTTTTTCTTATGCGGATATAGCTATTATATATATATATATATATATATATATATATATATATATATATATATATATATATATATATATATATATATATATATATATATATATATATATATATATATATATATATATATATATATATATATATATATATATAAAGCAAGTTAAGCCCAAATGTAAATGCGAATTCATGTTCTTAGGAAACAGTAAGCAATTAGCCAAGATCTCCGAAATCGGTGATCTTAAGGTTGGAGAAGATGAAATCAAGCGAGTTAGAAAGACGAAGTATTTAGGACTAGCTATTGATGAAACACTGTCATGGAATCAACAGTATAAGATAGTAAAAGGAAAATTGAAGGGAGGTCTTGATTCCATCAGAACGCTTTGACAGTTGCTCCCTCAATCACAACTTTTTCAAGTATACCTGGCATTTGTGGAAGTCACCTCAGATATGGTAATCTGCTATAGGGTCACCTCTCTGCAACTAAAGTCAAAAACTTGCAAAAGTTACAGGATAGGGTAATGACTCTGATCCAATCTATGCCTATTAAAGACAGAATACCATCTGCATCACTAAGTGTAAATGAACTAATTAAGCATGACCAAGCAATGATGGTGCATAAAATTCTAAGTGAATAATGTCCAGAAATCCTTAAGCAAGAGTTCACAAAAAATCTCATGCTTCAAAATATGAAACAAGGAGAGCGAATAACCTGCAACCACGACTTAGGCTAGAGATAACTAAAAAGAGTTTTTCGTACAAAGATGCCAAGGTGTGGAATGATATCCCAAACGATATTAGAAATGTGGAATCTGCTACACTTTTCAAAAAGCAGGTTAGAAACTATTTTTTGGGCCAATAAGGCATCGAAGACCCCTTGAAACATGACCTCCTGGAAGAACAGTGTGATTAGATATACATTCATCTTTATCTTTATCTTTTTTGATACATATTTTTAGCCGAAGGAGTATCATGTATAAAAAAGATCAAATGAAAAAATGAAATGAAAAATGAAGGTATACGTAACCCTAAATAAAGAATTTGTACTAGAGAATATCATCTTGAGCTATGAAACTACCACAAAGGACAATGTCGTATTGACACATTTAGAAGTTTAAAGAGAAGATATTGTTTACTTACCAGGGTAGATACAAGGAAGGCTTTGCTCAATTCCTTCGCAGAGGAAGCATTCATATCCTGGGCAGTTACATGAATCAACACAAAGCTCATCTTCTTGACATGGATTCAATACTTTGCAGGTTTTGCCAACCTTTCAGACACAAGTTTCATGAATAAATGGGATAAAAATTGAATATCTATATTCTATTCTATATTCTATTTGTATAGTCTATCCATCTTTGCCTTACTTCATTTGATCTTTGAAATCCTAAATCATACTAAACGATGATTACTAACTTGCTGTTGTGTCTACACACGCGCTGCCAAAGATCCGAAGCGACCTTACGCTAGACAGATAGAGCACACGAAGGAAGACACTATATTTCCACTCCGAGCCTCTACCGAACTCCTCTACATCAGTACGAGGCTAGCATTTATTTTTTCGATACAATATCAACAGATACATGGTCTAATCTAACTAAGACTAAAAGAGCTAATAATCTTTTGTATTTTTGTATTTTTACTTTTTTAAGCACGGTAGCCCCGTCAGTCCTAAAGGACTGCTTTTCAGGGGGCCGTGGCAAAAAATGATTTTTTTATTTACAAATGAGGATGAAAAATACCTGCAAATATTTGCCGAATATTGGATACCATTTACAAAAACGCTTCGATAATACATGATCTAATGCAATAAAATTGATTATTGAGTTCATAAGTAATACTAGCGGTAAGTTGATCCATTCTAACCAAAGAAAAAGAAAGAGTTATTATCCAAGCGTTTTTGTAAATGGTATCCAGATATTCGGCAAATATTTGCAGGTATTGTTCATCCTCATTTGTAAATAAAAAAAAACATTTTTTTGCATTTCTGTTGCAACCTTAATAAAGTTCGGGTAAATTCTGTTGATTTGGCTCAAGAAGATTGTACAGAATGTACAGGAAGAATGTACAGAATCTTTCATCTCTTATCATTGGAGGTTTGCTATGTCTCCCTGTTTCAATAGCCACGCAGTGGTCACTAAGCCGTAGTTTTGTCAGTGTTCGTCTATGTCTTCTGTTTCTAATAAGAGAAAGGTATTTCTCTTATTTTGGTTTAACTTTCTTAACTTAGGTTACAGAAAGTTACAGAAAGGTTTACTTTTGTTTTATTAGTTTTGTAGGTTATTGCTTTAGAGCATGTACTAATCCTGTCATTCCAAATTTTTTCGAATTTTGCTCTAAGGAGTTTGTTTATGGTATATTTTGAAAGGGAGGCAAAAGTGTCGTTTGTAGGGTTTTTTGGAGCGGAGTTGATAATGCTTTGTGTAATATCAGATGTGATGGTTGGACGATTAGTGATACGACTTTCACATTTTTTGCTTTGGGGACGAGCGAGTTTGGTTTACATTCTTTGTCGACGTGTTTAAGAAAGTTACAGATCCTTGATTCAACCATGATTGGTAATGGGAAACATCCTGATTCACTTCGTACAAGGCTTGTCTAATGGCTTGCCTAATACACTATACTTGCGATACCTTAGGAGCTACAGGGCGTTCCAAAAAGAGTAGTCTTGTTTGAAGAATTACCAGAATAATACAACATGTTTGATGTTTACACATGAATTTGGGAAGTAAATCTAGGACCAGATGCAGCTGATTTTGCGACTTTCTCTAGAATTAAAATTAGCTCTTTTTTATAAATAATCTCGTAGAAATACAATGACTACACAACAGCAAAAATGATTGCAAGTAACTATTACAAAAATGATTACGAAAAACGATGCCACAAGGAGAAAAGAATACATCTCAACCCTGTGGCGATTAAAAATATAATTATGAATCTACACATAAAGATATTAACTAATATAAAACTAAGGTTACATTGACAAAGGAAAGGTGTAGTCTCTTCCAGGGCTACCTGGCTTTGAAGTATACTGCCAAATGGACTGATTGTAGGTCTATTTCTTTTTGTATTCTAGGGCTCAAACCTTGGTCGAGAATGTCAGAAAGAAACGCAAAATATCATTTCAGACTTGAAACATAATGAACAAAAAAGTTAATGTCGTGGTTCTCTGGCAAGATTACAATGTTGCTTAAAGGGTGAAATATCTCTCAAGGTAACAATTTAGACACTCAAAACTAAGAAGAAAAAAACAGTCTATTATCTTTAGACTTATTTCAGGCCCGTCGGAAGCGGGGGGGGGGCTGGGGGGGCTTCAGCCCCCAAATAATTTGCTGAAGTTTACTGATTTTGAAAGTGAAAAAGGCTGTAAGAGCCAAGGTCGTAAGAACGAAGATTCAAATTTATATATTCGAGGAAGCTACCAAAATCTATCAAAAATGCGATGTCTTTTGATGTCATACAAGTGGAAAAATTGAAAATTTTCATGGAAAGACTCTCATTAGTCGTGATCTCTTGCTTCCGTCAATAGCACATTCTCCAAAAATGGGACGTTTTCCAACGATGTAAAGGGCGTGGTAATGAAAAATCTTCCCTGGGGCAAGCCCCAGGATCCCCATTTTTTGATTTTTTTGTTCATGAATTTCGTTCCGACGGGCCTGTATTGGTATCATTACAAAAAAGATGAAGAAGCGAACTATTCTGATCGGTTATATAATCAAACGTTTTAGATTTTTGAAAGCGGATTACATTTGTTCGTACACATGGCAGCAATTGAAATGTTATTGAAATAATTTTGCATCAAAATTATTAAGGTCTCAGGAATGTTGGACCTTTCACTGTTTTAGCGACTCTTCCAATGCAATCATGTGCAATTTAATTGTAAACCAAGAAGTATGAGATACTTCCCTAAAATAATGTAAGGACTGGAAATAAGCTTTTCTTTTTGCTTCAAAGCATTTATCTTCGCCGCAGTTTTACTGCAATTACACATAAAGTTCTTTGCAACTAGCGAAAGCTTGGATCTAAAAAAATCTTTGAGGCATCGAAAGTTAACGGAACAGGAGAAATTTTCTCAAATCTGGGAAATTATCATTTTATCATCTCACCTTTCTGTCGTTATAGGGCGTTGATTTGAAAGTCCAACCAAGCATCTCAGTCCAGCTGACGCCGTCAGATGCATCTGATAATGACTTGCTATTTAGCTGACACTTTTTGCTGCCAGCATTTTCAGAATTGATCGATTTGCAGTCATGGTTGTCAATGCATTCTTGCTCGCATTCTTTAGGGCTTAGGTTGAGAAATGTTGCAATTATAGAGCCAAGGAGGACCTTTCCTTCAAGCACGTAGGTGAAGTCTGCGTACTGCAGACAACCCAGTCTCAGGATTCTTGTAGAGGCTCCCACAATGACAAACGCAATGACAGTTCTAGGAGTCATAAAATGGTGCCTTAAGAAATGAATTCATTTTCTAATATAAGTGAAATCAGGGTTGAAGTATGAAATCTACCTTCTTATGCTTTAGTTTTCAGTCTAGTTTTCCGCTGTTTTATGTAATTCGCATATGACGAATTTTTTCTGCGCAAACTGAAACAGCATACTTTGTCAACTATGATTCACAATCTAAAAATTCATTGTTGCACAGGGTCTCCCAGGGGGGGGGTGGTTGATTGCTAAGTAATGCTGGACGTGCCGCTGTTATGGGTGAGTTTTTTAAGTGAAATTTCGTACATATGAGTCAAATCGATAAAATTCATAGACATGGTTACGAAACTCCTGAAATTCATGCCAAAGGGTTCGGAGCTCTTGAAAGCTTCTACCATACAAATGGGTCCTTTTGTCAAAGTCCACATTCACGTCGAATCACGGTCACGATCAAGTAGCCCCCTCCCCCATTTCCCGCGGAGACTCCGGCCCAAAGCTTCTCCATTACTGAAACATGTAACTCTCTGAACTGTAGTTCATGAGTTCAGCACGGCAGATCCAGAATTAGGAATATGGAATGGCCAGTTGAAAAAGTTTCGGACGAAAAACTGCACGTGCAGACACTTAAATTGCTTCTACCGCTAACTCGTGGCACTAAATTTGAGACAGAAATTAGTTTTAATCTCTATGTTCATTGGCTTTGGGTAGCCATAGTCTTTGCTCCTCGGGGTGTCGTTCCAGTAGTAATCTTGTGAAGTAGTGTAGCTAGTGAAATACATTGTAATCTTTTAATGCATAAAAACGAAAAATTGGGGTCTAGAGGCAGAGCATGCAGGCAAAGGTATCGTAAATGCGATCCTTGCTTGATAACTTTAAGACCTGGCTGACTTGAATAAAATCTTAAATATTTTGATTACCTAAAGAGCGCAAGGGATGCCAATCACACTTCCAAGTTCAAGGTTAAAAATCCCTGTGCGTTGTGACAAACAGAATTCGGGAATCCTAAAAATCTTTTGAAACGTCATGTCGAAACGAAATGAAATTTTTTCTCCTCACATGAAAATTTCAGGTCAATCTGAAAGCTCAGACCGACCCGAAAATCCGAAACGAATCTCAGGCCGACTTGGACTTCATTTCGCCTGGACCATGTGAGCGCTCCAAGGGCTTCAACCGCACACCGAAAGGAGTTCCAAACCAATTTGAAACTCAGACCAGTCTGAGTTTGCTCATGTAAGGGAACTCTTAATTGCAAGCCTTGCAAAGAGGTTAAACATGTTTGCATGTTGCCCAAAGTTTGCACAATATATAGCCTGTGGTGTGTATTTTGGAATTAAGAAATCTTCTGTCATCAAAATTTACCTTCATTTACAATGATTTGTAAAATAGAAGAAAATTCAGAAAGGAAGACATTCGGCTGTCAATCAAACTTTGATTCATCATTCTATTCCAATGGTCTAAGAATTCCCCTTAAACAAGGGTTGAAAGTTCTTTAAAGTCTTCATAAAATTTGGACACAAAGAGGAGTAGACCAATGCCGAATTCACGGGAGGGGGGAGGTTCTTCCATAGTAAAGGTAACTGGGGATGTGCCGCCCACAAGGATGTACTTCTTGGATCTCTAGTCTAGCCAACCAAGGGTATACCTTTTGGCAATTTTAGTCGAGTTTAGTCTAGGCAAGGGTATGCTTTTTGGCAATTTTTGCCAAAGAAATGTAAAAGTTCGGTAATTTCTGTAAAGGAACCAAATGTAAAAAAATTTCTGTCCTGAGAATGCGAAAATTTGGCTCTAGAAAACGCCCCTCCAGGGCACTTTTAATGGAGAAATTAGTGTAGCCAAGGGTATCATTTTCACAAGATTGGTCTAGCCAACGGTTCCATCTTGAAACTGTGGGGGCGCTCCCTTACCCGAAAAAAAGCTGAGAACCCCCTCCCCCCCCCCCGTGGCCGAATTCCCCAAGAGAGATCAGCAGGAGGGCGTTTAAAGATTCTTCCTGCAGCTCGGTAATATTGATGCTACAATGCATTGATAATGTGTACCATACATCTTGAACGAATGAGATAAACAGCACTAACTTTTTAATAAAAGCAAGAACACTTACAGTGATAAGAAATGTTTCATGATGTCTCTGGATCTTCTCTTGCGCAAGAAGGTTCACAAGATAGAGGTATCTGAAGCAAGAATATGAAATTTTCACTTTTTTATGCAAACTGCTTGGTTAATCTATTGTGTTAACGCAAATCTAACCTACATCCGATCTCATTTTTTTATATACACAAGCTAAAAATTTACAATCTAACGAAACATATTTACAAAAACCAGATCATTGGGAGCATGACAGGCATGGTTGCCCTAAATGATCTTTAACAACAAATAATATAGATAATAAATGTTATACCAAAGTTCTTGTCCCTTCATAGGGAGAAGCAGCTGATCACAGAGATCAGGTAACACTTCTGTTTTTTAAGGTTTCTCAAAGTTACTCATTTTAGAAAATGGCCCAAAGAATCTGAACGGAGTGACCGATTATAGCTAGAAAATTTCTAAAAATAATTGAACATGTTAGCTATTTAATCAAATATTGCAAAATATCTTTGCTTATATATTCAGCCTCTCAAACCTTGGGCGTTTTTTCTGACTCACCTGGTAGCTTGCGAAAATTCAGACAATTGTCAGACAATTCTCTTAGGTATATGATAAATAGAAGAGGTCGTAAGCAGGAACCTTGAGGTATACCACATGTTACCTATTGATCTCAGTCCAGTTGCGGCACAAAATTGCTTCCTATGAGCTAAGTAGGACTGAAACCAGCAGTTGTGTTTTGTTGAAACCAATCTAATGCTTTCTTCAGGTCAAAAACTTTGGTTAGGTTCAATTTTTTCTTGTCGATGTTTTCATACCAGTGATCGGTACTGCATGTCAAAGACATTACCGTGGAGGATAGTTTTACAAAACTTGACTGACTCTTGGTAAATGCATTATTCTCAAGAAGAGAGTTGAATATCTGATCGTGTACTATCCACTCCAGCATACTAGAAAAAATTGAAATAACCGAATGAGGTTTTTAATTGTTTACATCTTTTTTGGCACCTGATTTGAATATAGGAGTTACTCTTGCAAGTTTCCAAATATCTGGGAACACTCCATTTTCTAGCGATGAGTTGAATATCATCAACAAAGGCTTTGATGCAAGGTCACAAATGTCTTTGAAATTCATCGTTGGCACTTTATCTGGACCTGCTGCCTTTCAATTTTTAGCTGTTTGATTGCATTCGATACAAGACTGTTGTCAACAGTTTTATTGTTCTGGCTTGATGTTCTGGAGACAGTCATCACCTGGCCTAGAAACAATTTTTTTGGCCAAGTTTGAGCCAACTGAAACGTAATGTTTGAGCCAACATTTTTCGGACTTGGAATCCATTCTCTGTTCTACCGTCAGAAAAGCTATTCACTGGCTTTTTTTATCCATTTATCTATCGCTGGATTATGAAAGATAGCTACAATAGAAAGCTAATTTGCTCTAACACTAGAAATATGAAATATAAAATAAGCTTTTAAAATACAAATATTGCTCATTAAATACGTGGATGAAAAATTTACATGCCATCACAAATATACAATGTAAAATCAGAAATCTAAAATAGAATATCATTGAGTGCCCAAATTTGGAACAAAAGTTCGGCATAATCTGCATTGACAATTTTCCTCGTACCAATTTTTGATTTTTGTTTTAAACTTACAAAGTAATTCCGAATTTCGCATCGTTGGTGGTAACATTTGCCACAACTGCGGGTCTTTAGATCGGACGTTTTCTGTCCCATTGCTAACAGATTTCACCATGAGCTGTACAAACTCGTTATCATTGCGTAAATTGTAGTGAGTTACATTTTCTCCTGCATAAATGAAGGATTAAGCCCGTTTTTAGTTTAAACATCTCGGTCATAAGTAATTGCAAGTTCTTTGTGTGAATAGTAACGGATCAGATCACTATTCGGCATCCTTATAGGTATTCTCACAGCCCTTTCCTGTATTTTTGCATCTATTTATTGAGCTGCCTGCTATGAAACATCCAGATTAAAGGGCAATATTGAAATGCATGTCACGTCCCCTATGTTATCAAAATTCATTGCTTTTTGATATGATGGAAAGTTAAAGCTATTCTCTTCTCCCCAATTTCAACCTCTCATAAACTAGCATATCTGTATAATCTCTCCATTTAACCTCTCTCTATGAGTATATCCGTATTCTAAAGATAATCCTCTCCCAACCCCACGAAAGGCCACCAGTGTCACAAACGTATTCCTTGAATCAAAACATTTTTTACCATCTGTTTTATCCATAAAGTCATCCAGCAGAAAAAAGGGAGGCACCATTCACAAGAGGAGACCATTTTCTTACGATGTGCTGTTTCAGAGCGATTTTTAGCCGATCGACTCGCTTTGGAATGGATATCCCCTGAAAAAGTCGGAAATTGGGCACTAGACAAACTTCTCGAATATTTCATTGAGAGAGGTTTAGTGGAGGCTGGAGACCAAGTCATTCGACCTTTGCCAGTATTTTACGTTGCAAATCAATCAAAACAAAAAAGCTGCTAGATAAAATAAATCGTAAAACGTTTGAAAACTTAACAGAACATTTCAAGTGCGCCGGAAAAGCTCTTCTCGGCATAAGAAAAAATGACAGGAAACAAGTTAATGAGAATTTAAGCCAAGAAAAATGCGTTAGCAATCCATTTTCGCACTTCATTTCTATTTGTTAGTCAAGGACTTGATTATTTCTGTAAGTTGGTAAAAAGGCCTAAAATTTGGAGGATGTGGTGCCAGTTCAGGACGATGGCACTCACTTTACACTAGATATGTTTATAACAGGAATATTTCTCTTCAGGTTTATGGTTTTGAGGCTTGACAGTTGTAAGAGAGTTTACCAATAAAATTTACAGATAAACGTACCTTTTCTTCGATATAGACCAACTAGTGAACCGTAAATAAACCCTCTTTGGCAGTAATTTTGAATGCAGGTCGATGTAGTCAGTGAGACTGCTGCACTGTCTCCTTTAGTAAGCTTGTCATTTGCTGCTTGGTAAAATAACAAACTTGACTGTCGATGTAGCAACGTATGATTATGCATGAATATTTATTGTTTAATTTTTTATTTCTTTCACATTTCTCAGCAACATGTTCATTCCAGATATCATTTCAATTAACATTGATGTATTGATTCCATGAGACCTGCTACTGGTTAGATAGCATTTCACCAAAGCCCCATATAAAATTTTAATGAAACTAGCAATTTCATTTTTGCCATTTACATCAGACTTACACTAAATTGACATTTTCGATGTCTAATTAGGATCAACATATTGGGTGTCTTAGAAAGTTATCTTGATTTTGTTACTGCACAGTAAATCTAATAGCAAACAAAATGCAATAGAGTCGAGTAGTACTGTCCCTGAGCATCAAAGCACTGATATTGAAAAATGCTTCGCTTCACAGCACAGCCGATATCTTCAATCATACATTTGCTAGGATTCAATCTATCACTCCGTCCCATGGCTATAAGCTTTTTTCTTGCAGTGAGCCCCTTTCATAAGTCTGCAAGAATGGCAACTTTTTGTCGGTTTTCCTTTCTAAGGATGTGTCAGCTACTGTCTTATCCCTTTCCCGGGAAACAAAAGCTCCTGAATCAATGTTAGTACTAGCAAGAAAATTGTTATTTCCCTCAAAGAGAAACATTTGTCGATGCATGTTTAGAGACAGAAACTTTTTACTTCATTGTTAATGTAAATTTTGAACACCATGGTACATAAGTTTGAAAATATTGTGAATAAGGTTTTATAGTTTGATTTAATAAATAGCTTTTTTCCTTCGCATTTTTATTATAATTAATGTTTGTATCAGAGAGCCCCTTGAAAAATCAACTAGTTGAAGGGCAGCCCTCCTTGAAAGAATTGAATGTATGAAGTATAGAATATCTCTAAATATCTCTATCCCTCTGGAGAATATCTCTAATGAGCATAGGTTTCAGATCTTTAAACCTGACCTGATTCAGTTTCTCTGACCTGAATTGCTTCAAAGTAACTTTAGCTATTTTGCTGTAAGTCTTCTGTTGGACTTTTCCAAAATCTTCAATATTTCAGAATTACAGTGTTAAGAATTCAAGAAAATTTTCAAAAAACTTTAAAACTATGGTAATTTCTAAATTGTTTGACGCAACATGAAATAATGTCTAAGAAAGCCATAGTTTATAAATGTCTACAATATGGTATCAGGCAAAACTCTCTCATTATTCTGGTGCATTATTTATATATTGGATGACCTTACATCCTAAAATGAGCAGAAATATAGAATAGGCTGTGATGTCGACAAATATTCAAAATTTCTGAGAGTTCTAATAATGGTAGAATTATGGAAAAGTGGCTAAAATGTGTTTCAAGCCATTCAGTTAACAGAAATGTGCCAAATAATTTTACATCCGTTTTTTACACGGATTTAAAGATTTGGAGCCTATGCTTCTCTGATACCTTCGGTCGAGTGTGGACAATGCATGCCAAAAAATTCCCCCGGCCAAGTCAACTTGCCATGTCAAATATTCGACAAGAAAACACCTAATGGCATTTTTGTGAAATTCAGGGGACAGAAGCTTTGCAAATGTCATTTCCAGACTCACTCATTATATCATCATCAATGTTGAACAACATACAATTCACAGATTACAGTTTGATGCAAGTGATATTACCATTTGAGCTCAGAACTTAAGAGGAGCAGGCATTTCACTGACACTGTAGCACAGTGAAGACTGTCGAGCTCAAACTTGTAGAAATAATCATTTTTTTCTCTCTTAATTTGTTTATTCGCATGAAACCTATGACTTCTTTACTTTTCCGGTGTTGGCTCATAATAGAAAATGAAGAATTGGTGAGGAGTACCTAGTGACTGAAATTTCATTTCTGACATTATTGGTAGCGGTAATCTCGTTCAGTTTGCCTCAGGACTTCTGTAAAATCTGTGAAATAGTCTGTGAAGAAACATCTTTCTGCTAAGCCCGAAACATTAAGCTTTAACCTGATTTCAAGGCGTTATTCAAGCAGACATTTTTCTCGATCTAAGTCGAATATCGAAGTCTGAGGAGGTAGAATTTTTGGCCAGTTCGTAGTCTGACAGCAAATTTAAAAACGTATATGGTTGATTAAAAACCAGTTGCACGTCGCAAATTTTGGGGGGACGGTATTTTTGTATTCATCTCCACAGCCTCTGATTTTCTGCAAAATTACAGTAAATTAAGTGATGCTAGAGGCAGCGTGATTGGTTAATCTCACAGATGTAAACAAATGCGCTGATAGGCTTAAGGCGAAATCTGTCCTTGCTTCTCGACTCCCTGGAAAGAACGGTGCGAGTTATTAGCGATCTTTGCCCGCTCCAAGGTAGTCCTAGCAAGCCCTTGTGATACAGCTTTGTCTTCAAAGCCTGGTTTCCATTAAATCGTAGAGTAATGAGAATACCCTCATCGAATACCTTAGCTTAGCCTGGTCTATATATCGAGATATGCGGGCAAGCGCATAAAGGCTATTGCTACCATTTGGTAAATTTCTTAATCGTGATGGTCAATGGAAAGTTTGCCATGAATATGAGCTCCAAATAGCTTCTCTTCAGAGCCATTAACCACGTTGGCATTTCCAGTCATAATAGCAACTAGAAAAACAAGAGAGAAACAAATGAAAAGGGTCTGAAAGTGGCATGAAACCAATCCAATCTAATTCGGAGTCAACTTGATGTGGAACCCCATTATCAATCCTACAAGCCTCCAATTCAATTTGGGCGCTATGCAGAATGCGTGAATGCGTAGTAAATGCAAAGAGGCTATTGCAGTGCAAGCCGAAATGGCGTCGTGTATATAACCTTAGTCCGATGTAAAATGAAGTCGGTATCGTGTAAACAGAAGGCCAATCCGATATGAATCCAATCTGATGTGAAAAAGATTGGGCCTGAGGGGTTTGCAAACAAATATAACCCATCTTTCTCCTGGTTTGTGTGCACAAGTATGTTCCCAATGTCTTTGTTCCTTGAAGTGCCAGAAATAGCTGGTTTGGCCATTTTTTTTCCAATACTTTGTTCTCATGGATTATTCTCCAATGTTTTTGAATATTTTGTTGATTTCTGAGGTGTTATTGTCAAAACATTTTATGAAGGGGAGTATTCTCCCTTCTTTCTGTTGGTACCTTTTTGGACCGTTGATTTATTTCCCGAATCGAGTAACCTTAAGTAACTCATTTGACAAGAATATTGCCTTCGCTTTGAGAGAGCAGTAACCATTTCAATAAGGATTGCTTTTCCAATCATCTGGTAGAATAGTCGAATATTCTTTCTTTCAAATTCTTTGATTTACGTCCAAGGAAGTATTGTTTTGAATGAAAACCACAACGACAAATCTGTTTTCATTATCATTGAAAATTTGAATGTCGTAATGTTACATTGAGATTATAGTTAGCAACTACAAATAACAATAGTCAGGGAATTGTGGGAGCTGGTCTTGCTCAGAAAACTCGTTAACATTGTGCCTATGATTGTGGTCAACAGCAATGTGTATAGGCAAAGCAGGCAAGTATCCTCTGAAGTCCTGCAATCATGAACTTAACAATGGTAACAGTTGCCTGGCTGGTTGTCAAATTGACATTTTACTAAGTCGATTTACCATGCAAATAATGCAAGTTTTTTGTGGAAAACTGAGATATTATGTTGTGGAAAGCTAAGATCTTATTATCATCACGCTTTCCATACTGCGCGTGCGCAATTGTCTTTGCAAGAGCCGACTGCAATGCTACCATGATGACAGTCACCTTATGGAACAGAACGGAATTAGATCCGTCGCCCATATTGGCCCATCCATCCATCCATCCATCCATCCATCCATCCATCCATCCATCCATCCATCCATCCATCCATCCATCCATCCATCCATCCATCCATCCATCCATCCATCCATCCATCCATCCATCCATCCATCCATCCATCCATCCATCCATCCATCCATCCATCCATCCATCCATCCATCCATCCATCCATCCATCCATCCATCCATCCATCCATCCATCCATCCATCACATCCCATCCCATCCCATCCCATCCATCCATCCATCCATCCATCCATCCATCCATCCATCCATCCATCCATCCATCCATCCCATCCATCCATCCATCACATCCCATCCCATCCCATCCATCCATCCATCCATCCATCCCATCCATCCATCCATCCATCCATCCATCCATCCCATCCCATCCCATCCCATCCCATCCCATCCATCCATCCATCCCATCCATCCATCCATCCATCCATCCCATCCATCCATCCCATCCCATCCCATCCCATCCCATCCCATCCCATCCCATCCCATCCATCCATCCATCCCATCCATCCATCCATCCATCCATCCATCACATCCCATCCCATCCCATCCCATCCCATCCATCCATCCATCCCATCCATCCATCCATCCATCCATCCATCCATCCATCCATCCATCCATCCATCCATCCATCCATCCATCCATCCATCCATCCATCCATCCATCCATCCATCCATCCATCCATCCATCCATCCATCCATCCCATCCCATCCCATCCATCCCATCCCATCCCATCCCATCCCATCCCATCCATCCATCCATCCCATCCATCCATCCATCCATCCATCCATCCCATCCCATCCCATCCCATCCCATCCCATCCCATCCATCCCATCCCATCCATCCCATCCCATCCATCCCATCCATCCCATCCCATCCCATCCCATCCCATCCCATCCCATCCATCCATCCATCCATCCCATCCATCCATCCATCCATCCATCCATCCATCCATCCATCCATCCATCCATCCATCCATCCATCCATCCATCCATCACATCCCATCCCATCCCATCCCATCCCATCCATCCATCCATCCCATCCATCCATCCCATCCATCCCATCCATCCATCCATCCATCCATCCATCCATCCATCCATCCATCCATCCATCCATCCATCCATCCATCCATCCATCCATCCATCCATCCATCCATCCATCCATCCATCCATCCATCCATCCATCCATCCATCCATCCATCCATCCATCCATCCATCCATCCATCCATCCATCCATCCATCCATCCATCCATCCATCCATCCATCCATCCATCCCATCCCATCCCATCCCATCCATCCCATCCATCCCATCCATCCCATCCATCCCATCCATCCCATCCATCCCATCCATCCCATCCATCCCATCCCATCCCATCCATCCATCCATCCATCCATCCATCCATCCATCCATCCATCCATCCCATCCCATCCCATCCCATCCCATCCCATCCATCCCATCCATCCCATCCCATCCCATCCCATCCCATCCATCCATCCATCCATCCATCCATCCCATCCATCCATCCATCCATCCATCCATCCATCCCATCCCATCCCATCCCATCCATCCATCCCATCCCATCCCATCCCATCCCATCCCATCCCATCCCATCCCATCCCATCCCATCCATCCATCCATCCATCCATCCATCCATCCATCCATCCATCCATCCATCCATCCATCCACTCAATGACATCCATCAAGATGGAGAGATTGTTCAAGAATATTAATGCTGCGCTGCACACCGCAATGAAGATTTGTGCATTTGACAATTCGTAGCAGTTACTTTACTTCATTTTTGCGACTCCTTACTAGCCTGACTACAGATGATCCTAACATTGATGACATAAAAGCGGAAAGTGAGTTCTTCTATTTTTCACAAACCTGTAGATTTAGTAAACAACGATTCAACTGGGCCTCCTGTTTAGGTGTCATGCCAACTATTTTGCCGCAAAGCTTAAACCTGCAATACAAATCGAAACCAAGATAGCGGACTAAAGAAATTCACTTCCGAGACTTAATTGAATACGGCAAGGCGGAAAACCAGACCCAGGTCCAGTAGGACCGACCCTAGGAATAGGATCGAAAATGAGTATCATCGTCGCAGTTTTACTTTTACAATTTATTCTGAAACTGAGGTTTCCTGCCAACACATCTATAACAAGGACCGACCCTAATGGATCACACCAATGGAAAATACCTATTTATTCCATGTTTCCAGATAACAAATGAGAAACATTAATAACGAGCTGCTTGCTTTTGTACATATTAGAGCAACGTTCCCTGGTTCCTGGAAAGCTCCCTGGGGTTTCCAATACATAATCCTAAAAGGTAGCCGGTATAGTGCTTTTAATTAGTACGTTGGCATTTGTAGATTTTGTTTGTATCATGTTTTGGCATTTTGTTTTATCGGAGTCTGGCTCCAGATATCAATGTAAATCTTGCTCTGGGGAAGCTAAAGTGAGTTACAAGTCGCTGCATCTTTGCATTTGCTGTAGTATCCAGAGGTTAGTTACTCTTTCCAGCTATGACTGTGTTGGTCGTTTTTCTTTTGGATTGAATCTTGTGCGCCGCGCTGCCATCACGAACTCGTTCCCTTCAAGGTGTTCCCTTCAAGGGTCTGATCCGTTAGGGCCCGATCCAACTTTTCGTGGACCTGGTTTGCCATTCAAGGCAAAATTGCACAACAGTAGTCTGACTGTGCAAAGACCCTCAACTGGTGCATTGAATACTCCAGACAATACTTGATGGTGGTAAATCAACAGGTGTTGATCAAATCCCTCCGAAGATCGTTTCTCTGGCTAGCGAAGATTTGGCTATGCCTCATACTAATGCCATCAATTGCAGCATTAGCAAGCGCCTCGCCTCGCATTCATTTCATTTATTCATTCATTCCCTGAAGAGCTAATCTCTGCAGAGGATCAGAATGAATGAACAAAGCCTTACAACAAGCAAAGTGTGCTGTTAAAGATTTTCAGTCCCTAGTAAACAAGGATTGTTACGGGTATAAATTCACTTAATTCAGCAACTAAAGTTGATACAATAAAAGTAATGTAAACCTTTACAACAAGCAATTTGTATTGCTAATGATGTTCAGTCCCTAGTAAACCAGGGTTGTTATGGGTATCAAATCATTTAATTCAGCAACTTAATTTAATGCAATAAAATTGATATAAACCTTTACAACAAGCAATGTGTGTTGTGAATGATTTTCAGTCCCTCGTTAATGTAATGAAATTAACGTAAACCTTTGCAAGAAGCAATTTGTGGTGTTAATGATGTTCAGTCCCTAGTAAACGAGGGTTGATATGGGTATAAAGTTACTTAATTTAGCAACCAAAGTTAATGCGATAAGGTCAATGCAAACCTTTACAACAAGCAAAGTTTGCTGTTAAAGATTTTCAGTCTCTAGTAAACAAGGGTTGTTATTGGTATAAAGTCACTTAATTTAGCAACCAAAGTTAATGCGATAAGGACAATGCAAACCTTTACAACAAGCAAAGTTTGCTGTTAAAGATTTTCAGTCTCTAGTAAACAAGGGTTGTCACGGGCATAAAATCACTTCATTAAGCAACTTAAATTTATGTAATAAAATTAATGTAAACCTTTGCAAGAAGCAATTTGTGCCTAGTAAACGAGGGTCGTTATGGGTATAAAGTCACTTAATTCAGCAACCAAAGTTGATGCGATAAAATCAAAAGCAAAGAACGGTTTTGTATGGACAGTGTTCCTCCTGGGGAGATATTTCAGCTGGAGTACCCCAGGGCTCTATTTTAGGACCTCTATTTTTCCTCGTGTACATAAACGACCTTACTGAAGATTTAAGGTGCAATGTTAAGCTCTTTTGCTGACGATACTTTGTTGTTCACAGTAGTTGAAGATTCCAATGCCGCAGCAAATGACATGAATTATGACTTAAAATTGATAAATCAATGGGCTCATAGCTGGAGGATGTCTTTTAATCCTGATCCACAGAAACAAGCTGTTGAACTAATATTTTCAAGGAAGAAAACTGAAATTGATCATCTTGTCGTTCTCTTTAATAACACACCTGTGAAGAAAGTAATTGAACACAAACATCTGGGGATTGTTCTTGATTCAAAGTTGTCTTTTTACGCGCACATCAAAGCAGCTATCTCTAAAACAAGAATGGGTATTGGTATGCTGAAGTTTCTCAAGGAAACTCTTGACCAGAAAAAGAAGTTGCCCTGAAATACCACATCGCTCTAGCTTATACAGGAGGCCATCATGCCACACTCTGTCAAATGCTTTGGAAATATCTAAATACACAGATCGAACATCACAAGGAGGATTGCAGTCGAAGGCTTTGAAGATTGTGTGCGTTATCGAAAGTAACTGATTGATTTTCGAATCGCCATGTCGAAAACCTTATTGGCATGGATTAAGAACAAGGGTTGTTTTGGGTATAAAATCATTTCATTCAGCAAGTTAAGTTAATGCAATAAAATTAATGTAAACTTTTACAACAAGCAATGTGTGTTGTTAATGATTTTCAGTTTCTAGTAAACAAAGGTTATTACGGGTATAAATTCAATGGGATTGAGGATACGGAAGACTTTTTGTTGCTCTGCCGTTCCTTTGATCTTCAACGAAGAGATCTTCTCGCTGGAATTGTAGAGTTACTACGAACATTTGTACAAATCGCTAATCTTTCAAATGACGCTCTTAACGCAGCTTTTGGTATATGGCGATCAAGAACTTTCTAATGATTTGAACGAAAATATTCTCGAATTGACTTTACGTTTCATCCACGAAACTTGTCGGTTTGATTGATATCTTTTGAAACCTCAGCAATGTGTCAGGACCCAACAAGCAAGTCCCTTTATATATGGTGTATCATCTATTAGTTTTTTTTTGTTTTCGTTTTATTTGTTCGTAGCGGACAGTAGTTGCATGCAATGTACCGTTGCTTGTCTTCACGTTTTGGCCATGGGGTAGTCATTGTCTTTCGCTCCCCTTGGTATCGTCCCTGTGGTGTTGTAAAGTAATTAGATGTGTAGCGTAGCATGTAAGATTTTTGTTGTAAATTTTCTTTAGAATTGTAAAAAAAAGAATGAATGAACGGACAGTGAAGAGAAAGACTTCGAAGCCTTTGATCAGATATTATCGTGCAAATTTGTTTTTATTGTTTTATGATTTGCATAGAGGGAGAGGAAAAGTTTTTTTTCGGATTAGGGCTTTGGCGAGAAGGTGCTCTGGATTTTGGAAGTATCTGAAAGAGATATTTTTCGAATTTTAACATCCTTGTTGTAGTGAGAGATCGTTACAGAGATTTTGCTGTAACATACACTATCTTGGAAACCTATCGTTCAGTTTATTAGCATCGTGTTGGAAAGAACTTAGCTTTTCATTCGTGTTGTTAATTTTTGTTATACTTGGAGTACACATACGGGGTTTATTGCCATAGATTTGAGCTATCTCGGATGTTATTTTTAGGCAGTGATTCCCAACATGGCGCATATCCCTCGTCTTACCCCATAATGAATTAGCTACCCCTTCCCGGGGGAAGGGTCGTAAAGCGAAGATCAGAGTTGCCTTTAATTCAAAGAGAAAAAGATAGCCATTTACGACACATCTTTTAACAAAAGGGAGCAATATTTAGTCAGACTGAGCGCCTTGCCTGAAAATCTTCACATCAGACGTATTCTTCATTGACCCTATCAAGCCTATAATCCTTCACAAAATATAGTGAGACCAACATAACAATCCCAAAACTTTAATGCCTCCTTGTCTCCGTTACAGAAAACATGTTTTTTTTCTTGCCCCTGTAACTTCCCGTCCCCCCTCAGTCAATGTTGTGATTCTAATCTTTCTTATTTACGCAGATCTGATGGTAGTAAACCTGTATCAACTGTGATTGTTCCCACTATTAACTTTGTATGATGACTGATTTCGATTTCAATTCATGTCTTTTTCCTTCCTCAGAAATAGTTACATGTATTATATAGTTACATTATTTCCCTAACCCTAACCCTAACCCTAACCTTAACCCTAATGGTGTTGTACTTCACTATTCGATTTTCGTTTCGTGCGAAAATGACCACTGTTACGAAAAATGTTGCTTGACAAAGCTGCTTTTCCAAAATTTTCTTAATAGTTCAGAAATGCTAACAAGGGCGTTTCTCACATTTTCTGAAAGTCTGAAGGGCGTGGCAGCAAAAAAATTTTTCTGGGGCCCAAGCCCCTAGACCCCCCTCATTCACTCCAGTTTTTTCGGGTTGGCGACGCCCCTGTAGCTTACAACTTCTAAGCACGCTAATCTTTTAGGATAGAACTGAAAGCATGACTTAGAAATTGTATCTAAGAATATGAGAGTCTGAAATCTATAACCATACTAAAAGGCCTAACACAGCAAGGCCTGTGCTCAGGCCTATAAATTAGTGTGTCACGGTATAAGGTAAGACTATATTATCATCCTACATATAAAACTAAGATATAAATTCTATTGAAGATGATCTACATAAGGTAAATTATCAGTAGTTGCTTGCAGAAAACGTAAAAAGTTTCTCACATGTACTGTATGAGTGGCACTGCAATTTTCTTTGATTAAGTATGTAACCATCATTGAACAGCTGCTTAACGTGACCCATTGTGTTACCACTCGTTACTAACGTGTTACTAACGTGCAACTATTCGTGTTACTATGAAATGCACAGGGATCATATAGACTTCAACGTGATACCATGTGTTACGATCAAAATTTAAAACAATATATAGATATTCTATAGTTTTCTGTTTTTGATGGTAGCACGTGGTATCACATTGAAGTCTATATGATCCCTATGCACTTTATAGTAACACGTATAGTAATAAGTTAGTAACAAGTGTTATCACGTCGAAACTTTTCACTAATATGAAATTTTGAACTTTGAAAGACTGTAAAAGTATCCAGCAGAAAAGATAGAACGATAAAGGAAAAGACAGCCAATATTAAAAAGGTTTATTTCGCACAAATGTCAAGATAGGCCAGACCTAGAATTGCTGAGCCATGTTTAACTTGATGCTACTTGGTTTGGTGTTGGTTGTAATGAGACCAAATTCAGTAATCTCCAAAAGACCCGGAAAATGAGCCAGAATAGAACAGAATACCTAAAAATATTCACAACGATGTATATCAGAAAGTTCTATTGTTATTGTGATATCTGATAATTTTGTAATATTGTTATCTTTATTGTATCATTATTTGTATTATTAAGAAATCACAACTGTAATTTCGTAAATACGTTTCCATTAAAATGTTCCTCAGTAAAATCTTCGTAATTGAAATTGAAATTCTGTTTCTGAACCCACAATTGTATTGGATGTATACTGTATTACTGTATACTGTATTCAAGGAAGTCATGGTCTAGGAAGGAACATGGAATTCTTTTCTTCATTCATGCTCCTTTCAAACATCTTTCCAATTTTTGGACCCTAAAGATGAGTGATTTTCCCAAACAACATTTCACATCCTATTAGGCCTTTCACTGATAGGTTAACATCTTACTTTCGAATATTGATCACATAGCTTTTCTTCGACAGGCCACAAAACGGGTAAGTTTTTTTTACTCACCCGGCATATACGAGCTTGCATTTTCGCTTCGACATACGGGGTTTCTTCAAAACTAAACACTGAAGAAGCTCTGAAGAAGACTCGCATATCAAGAAGAAACTTCAGCTCCTAAATATTATCCACATTTAATCAGCAGCGTTCCTATCTTTGAAAATTTATTGCTAGACTTCTCCACAAGCATCTTCATTCAAACAAGATCCGACACACAGCTGGTCATGATGGCTTTTTCAATTCAATTCGTTTTACATCTGCTGAGAGCAAATTCTAAAACAGGAACCACAGCAGCGCATCGGAAACCATGGAATAGAATGATCAAGGAAAATAAATTGGCACCTTACCTAGCTACCTTCAAGAAATCCTTTTAATAGCTTTGTAATATTTCCTTTGCCTTTAATTCGAAAAATTTATAACCAGATTGTGTGCACGTAAGGTTCCTAATCAAGAGGTCAAGCTTTGTTGGCTAATCAAGAGGTCAGCTTTGTAGAATTGCTGGTTCCAGCAAAAATCGGCAACCTGTTTAAATACAAATTGCAAAGGTTGCAAAGTTAAACAATTGTTAAACCGTTACAGACCTGAGCTCGTGCAAATTAAGGAACACCGCCTTAGCGTACATTGAGCTCTAGAGACGGATTACATCTTCAGAGATATACATATATGTGATATGGTATGAAGAGATTCGCAGACCCATCAAGGGTGCTTCTAAAATCTATGATAAACAATAGGTTGCAGGCTAATTGCTTTTACTCCGATCAAAATTTCATTCAAGTCGCCATTCAAAAGGCATCTTTCCTTTCACGCTTCCTCTTCTACTAATAATTCTTTCACGTATGAGTTGCAAGCATGCAATCTGTGCTCTGTGCTTGCAAAGACTGCATAATGTTGAAGTTGCAAAAGAACGGTCTCGAGCCGTAGATTTGCAACGTTTTTGTCAACTTCCCGACTCATACAACTTTTCCCCTTCCGACTTAACCTCAACAAAAAGAATGATAAACTTCCAAATATATGCAAATTCACAAGTCGTTCCATTTTGTAGTAATAAAAAGGATTTGTGTCATGTTGACGTCTTAGTTTTTTGCTCCGGCAAGTTTCCAGGGCAGATCTGCTGCGCTTACTTCATTTCCGTCTCAAGATTCGTAGTAAACAGCATTTCTTCCATGGTGTGATAATATCATTCAACTTCCAATTACAAGGGGGTATAGTCAGTTTTGTTTTTTTAATTTCAACTTTCAATGCATTTTATGTAGAAGCTTAGAAGCTTCGTTTTCTACGCAGGCGAGGAGTTTTGGTATGCCACTAGAAACTATTTGTTAAGCTATTTGTTAATGTGTTGTTATCTCGATAAACGCTCACCACGTAGCTCATAGAACACAGAGTCAACACATATATGTTAGATATCAAAAGTTCTTGAGAAGTACGAAGTTTTGTATACGCAGCAAGTCGAGGAATTTTTCCAGCATGTGGTGATCATTGTCTTTTTGAAAATCAATTTAGCTTCTTGTTTTATGACTTTATATAGTCTGATGAAGAAGCACAACATCCTTCGAAACGTTAATGAGTTACTTATAGCCATGGCCAGTCAACGTGAAATTTTCACAATGATATGAACTTGTCTTTTACATGTAGCAGATGTTGTGGCACTGTGTTGTAATCCACTGACTTTACAGCCAGAACAGTCAGGCGGACGGGGTTCAAATCCCACCAGCACCTCTTGAGCGCCATGACAAGAGATCGTGGACTCTATTAGCGCTTAGCTATTTCTGTGATCTCAGCGCTTGGCGCTGAAAACCGCAACTTCACCTTCACCTTCACTTATTTTTCAAACGAAATATCGATTGATGGTATACCTGGTGTCCCCAAAAAAAAGGTAACAGATTCTATCGAGGCTAGCGTAAAATATTGAGCTCGAATCAATCGGAAATTGTGCTTGAACAATTCCTTGATAGTTAACTTGAAGATAGAGACCTTGTTTGTTAATATTAGAACATTGAGTGTAGACATTTATATCTTGAAAGTTCAGATTTGCCTCCATCTCAAAACCAGAGCTTTTTTAGGTTTTGGCCTAAACTTCAAACGCATTGTTTTGGGGAATCTCCTCAAGGAAAGACATAGCGTTGAAATTCTAAACAAGGACCAGTGTGCTTAGGTACACATCTGAATGGAAATGTAAAAACTAAAAACCGACAAACTAAGTTATCAATGAACTTTATCTCCAAGGAATATCTTTCTTCAGTTAAGATGAATCTACAAGGTAGAAACAATTTAAGCACGATTGAGCACTGTCAAGGATCTTATCCTTGTGAATTTTTATCTTTTGGGTAGAGGTGATTGTTTGTCTTCATCGACCTGTATTTAAAATATTTTACTGTCTGAACTCTTTTTATAGGTTTCTCGTCAACCTTTAGCTGCAAGGGTTCTTGGATACCGCTCAATTGTCTTTTATGACCAACAATCAAGAATTCAGATCTGTTAACATTAAGACTAAGCTTGTTTTGTCTCATCCTCCGTGGTATATTTGTTAGTTCGGTTCTCAAGTCATCGCAAAGTGTGTCTTTATCTTTTGCCGAACATGTTACACTGGTATGATCAGCATACATGTTTGGCGGCGAAGACTTAACCAAACATGTATATCTAACTGTTACAACATTGCAATGCCAAACTAATCTGGCAGAATTTGAATCTTGGAGGGCTCAAAACTGCCTATTGATATGTAAAGTGATAAATAAATTGAAACTTTCCGTATATCTTCCACCAGGCATCCCAAATGTCGCATGTCGCTCCAGCTTTTGGTTTCTGGTGATGTACAAACAAACCCAGGACCAGTGAAAAACCCATGCTCGGTTTGTGGGAAATCTGCTTCAGTCAATCACAGGAAATTAATCTGTAGTGGATGCAAGCTTCAGTGTCATATCGGTCCAAAGTGTGGAAACATCTCACAACATCAATATACGCAATTTCAAAGTCAGGTCAGTTATATTTGGCATTGCCCAAAGTGTTTACACCAGGGTGATCTTAATATATTTCAGACTCAAGAACACCATGTTCAACATTTCGAAGAAATCGATGACTCGTTGATAGATCTCGCTCCAGATATGTTTGAGGAGCTAAGAAATTCACTTGGTAGTAAAGGGAGAGGAATTCGTATCGCCCATTTGAACGTCAGGGGACTACTGAGCAAATTTAATGAAATTATATTGCTGATCAAAGAGTCAAATATGGATATCTTAGTGATAACAGAGTCACATCTATACAGGACAGTGCCGGATGAGCAAATAGCAATTGATGGGTTTGGTCTGAAACGCTGCGACAGAAATAAACATGGTAGCGGTGTTTAGTTTATTTCAATAACAGTCTAGATATAACTCCCTTTCACAACATTGACAGATTAGGCACAGAATCGATATGGATGGACCTTACCTTTCACTCACAACGCTACTTAATAGCAGGGATCTACAGACCACCTGACAAGCCGGAATTCTATGAAAATCTCTCATCAATACTGGAAGGTATCTGGGTCAAACGTAAAAATATCTTGTTACTGGGAGATTTCAACTCTGATGTTCTCTTCAAAGGAAAGTCAAAGGATCAAACACGGCAAGGAAGACGGCTGCTTCAAGTCACTAACCGTTATAATCTGAAAAATGTTATAACCTCACCGACAAGGATTTGTGAAAGCACAGAGTCTACTCTTGATTTGATTTTCGTTAGTAATGTGACAAAGATAGCAACGTCAGGAACATTTGAACCTGCCATTTCTGATCATAAACTGGTGTATGTTGTAATTGCTCATAAAAGGAATAAAGCCCAACCAGTATTAAAAGTCATAAGAGATTTCAAGAATGCAAATATAGAAAACCTCAAAAATTCGATGGAGAAGGTACCGTGGTGGATATGTAATGTTTTCGAAGATGTTAATGATTCATTATATATCTTTGAGAAGCTATACAAGGATGTCGTAAATGAGCATATAAAGTTAAGAACAGCGAAAGTAAGAGCAAAGGGACTACCTTGGGTGACTAGGGACATCAAGAAAGCTATGAATAAGAGGTACAAAGCCTTGATGAAATGGCAACGAAGCAAGGAAGATCTTCTACTCAAACAAAATACAAAGAATTAAGAAATAATGTGACAAGAATGATGCGAGAAGCAGAAACTAATTATTGGAAAGAACAATTCAACGCTGCAGCTACAAGTGCTGATTTTTGGAAAGTAGTGAAGAAACTAAAAAGGAAACAAAAGGAAAGAAAGATTGGCCCTTTGAAAAATGAGGAAGGCAGTATAATCACGGATGATACAGAAAAGGCAGAGCTCATGAATTCCTATTTTACAAACATAGGTAAAGAACTATCTGATAATCTTAACTGTACCTTTGATGAAAGTGACATGAGTTATATAAGCAGGGTAACTCCAACTTGCAATGACATTGTTTACAATGAGAAGAAACTAGATGATCAGTTACGAGATTTGAATCCTAGAAAGGCTGCCGGGCATGATGATATAGGGTCACGGGAATTGAAAGTTATAGGGGATCCTGTGAAACCAGGAATTAGGTGTATAGTGCAAAAGAGTATTGCAGAGAAGAAGTTCTCTGATACATGGAAACTCGCTAAGCTAAAATCCATCTTCAAAAAGGGAGAAGAATGGAATAGAGAAAATTATCGACCAATTTCTTTACTTTGCATACTTAGCAAACTTATGGAGGGTCAAATGTGTCATCAAATGGATAGTCATTTGACAATATCGGGGATAAGTCATCCAAATCAATGGGGGTTCAAACATGGCTGTAGTACAGAAGGGCTACTTCTTTATCTTACTGAAGAGTGGAAAGCCGCACTTGATGATGGGAATTATGTGGGAATATTGTTTGTTGACTTTAAGAAAGCTTTTGACAGTGTGAATAGAGACATCCAGAAAAAGAAGCTCCAAGCTGTTGGCATCTGTGGAGACATGTTTCACTGGATCTGTGATTACCTTGATGAAAGGAAGCAATACGCAGAAGTGAATGGGAAGTTCTCATCAGTAGATGGAATCGACTTTGGAGTCCCACAAGGGTCTCTCCTTGGCCCGCGCCTATTCTCGATTCTTGTCAATGATCTCCCAGATGCCATATCGGCGGGACATCTCTTTATGTATGCTGATGACACCACAATTTACTGTGTCTCCAAAACCATCGAGGATGTAATTGAGAAATTAAACGTTGCAGCAAAGGAACTTCATGCATGGTGTACAAAGAACCATCTTACTGTACACACGGGAAAAACAGAGGCAATGATTTTATCAAACGCCAGTTTCGTAGGGCCTCTACAGCCCGTTATGTTTGGGAATAATATGATAAAATATGTTACAGAGAGCACTTCATTGGGAGTCAAGATAGACAACAAACTAAACTGGAAGAGTCATCTTACAAAAGTTACAAATAGTTTTAATACCAAATTTAAAGAGATGAGGAGACTGAGGTATTTACCTATCAAGATTCAAGAGGAGATATATTTCAAAACTGTGGTTAGTTCTATGACATACTGTATTTCTGTCTGGGGCACAAGTTCTAATGTCATCTTGGATGCTATTGAAAATCTACATAGCAGGGCGGCAAAACTCATACACAAGATCAAAGATAGAACCCTCACAAATGAAGAGATAATAGACAAAGTAAATTGGCAGCCAATAAGTTATATATATAAGAAAAGGCTGCTAACCTACATGCACAAAATCTTTTATGGAAACTGCCCTACTCTACTCTCAACACCTTTTGAAAAACGAGAGAGTAGAACTCGGAATAAGTTTCAATTGGACATAAAGCGATTTAAAAGAGAGATTGGCAGAAATAGTCTTAGATATAGAGGATCTCTTCTGTGGAATGCAATTGACAACAGTTTAAAAGAGAAAGAGGACACACAAGAATTCAAGAACAACATCAAATTGCATATTGATTTTATAAATAAATTTTCCTTTAAATCTGAAACGTGCATTTTAAAAACTAGGCTTAGGGATTATTATTATTGAACAGTTTAACATTTTTGTACATTTTCAGGTAAACTTCCTTTGTATTAGTATGCAGGTCCACATCAGCATAAGCTGACCTTAGCTTAACCTGCAATAACAAATATCGCATGTATGTATGTATGTATGTATGTATGTATGTATGTATGTATGTATGTAAAGAAACGTAACAGATCTTACCACGTGTTGCTTAATCCGCAATGATATCTAAAATGTTCCTTGACAGTTCACTTGAACAAAGATACCTTGCTCGTTTACATGGCGAACTTATAGTTGAAATATTAACGCTGAAAGATCGATTTTTTTTCACCTCTAAGCCTGAGATCTTTGGTTTTCATTTCAGCTGAATCTGAAATTAAATTTTTTGACTCTACAAGAAAAAGGGAAAAAGGGAAATAAAAGATAAGGGTGAGTCATTCGCCATCTTCACATTGTTCCAACGCAGGCGAAGCAAGCCCTTGTCATGTTGCATTTGAGCTGTGTGGGACTCGAGGCAAACGTGTTTTGGCACTTTATTGCGCTTCGGAGATACAGGGACCACCAACTTTACCAGAAGTGAGAGCATTTCGGGATTTAAGATCAATACGCTCTATCGCTCATGGCTTATTCCCAGCCAACCTTGACCAAAAGTCATCTCAACTTTCCTGCCAAGGCCAAAACTCTGGCTTTGAGGAAAAGGCAAATTTGGAAATCAAAAGTTAATGCTCCAAATTTCTGCGCATCACGACATTTATCTTCAGGTTAACTATTGTTGGATACTTAAAAGTCGTCAAGGATCGATTCAAGTTAAATTCTTTTCAATAGCCCTCGTCAATCTCTTCCCTCTTTGGGATATTTGGCATACTGGCTTTGTCTTATACCCATTACCTATTATATCTATATATTCAATGACAGTAACTTTGAACAGATTTTTATGTAGAAGTTTCCTTTTGGTCCTACTACTGACAATTTGTAATGTTGTTAAACGGAGGTCAAATATCCGCAAGGAAGGCAGGTTTTAATTAGTGTGAGATTTCACCTGTTTGTCGATGACTAGAATGTGTGATTAGAAGAACAGCTTTGTCTTCATGATCAACTACCTTGGCACATAAAGCATTTTGATTACACCAAATTGTCAGCAAAATGTAAAATCAATATTCTTGTTGTAGTATATGATCATTTCACTGTCATGAATTACCTTCTGTTTGTCTTCGTGACAATGATTTGCAGTGTAGTCATGGTCAAAAATGAAAGCTTCTTTTTTAAGCTTGTTCATGGTAGCGAGGAGGAAAATGCTACGCGCGAACATGTCATCAGAAAGGAGTTTTTCGCATGCAGTTTGAAGAGGCGTTGCACAAATGTTGTCAGATACAAAGCATTGGGTAAATATGAAACAGTTAATGGGAAAGAAGAGCTCACGGAGGTCAAAGAGGGTGATTTTGTTTGGGAAAAAGTACAATTGCCGAAGGCTCCTGGTAAATATAGCTGTTACTTGTCATATACTTCATCTTCATTACTGTATCTTAAAAAGAGGAATATTTCAAACGTCAGAAACTGGGCATGCCAGTAAAATTATTCAATGCAGCACATAAGTTATGTTGGTTTAATGATAAGCAATAAGATCAAATGGTGCCTCCTATGTTCAGATGATAATGAGTGATTTATGCTGTGGTGTGAAGTGATATGAAATGTGAAGACAATGAACGATTTAAGATGTGAAGCATAGTGGAAATTCAGATATATAAAGAAGCCTAGTTTTCACATAAGAGTTAGAAAAAACCAGAATAAATTTCCATCCAATTTTACCTTGTAAGCCCTTAAACTTGGCTCGTTGGTTAGAAACGAAATAAAAGGTTTTTCTTTGTTGACATAATACTCGCTATCCTCAACCTTACACTGAGTCAATAGGAATCCTGCTTGCTTTCAGCAAATCTGTATCCTCTGCTATTAAAAGCCACGCAAGAAGTGTTTTCAAAAATTTTAATACCAAATATCCCAAAAACAGCCAACGAGAGTCTTGTGCACTCGATCTAACTGGTGCACCTCACCTACTCAGAACCTACTCTTCTAGTTGTGAATCTCACCATTGTCAAACCTCACGCAAAGTTGATCGAAACAAGTTCTTAATCAAAACGTTGCTTTCCCATCCACATGCATATGTATTTACCCCCCCCCCCCCCATTTGGGTTCTCGTCTACAAGAAGACACTGTTGAAGATAGTATTTATTAAATCCTATGCAGAGTGAATCTTTGACAGCGCTATTTTCCATCGTTTTTTTAACTAACAAAGGAGAACGATTTACTCAGATTCGCATTTTCTCAAATTGCCAATGCTGAGAAGATGATTTGTGCACTTAAATCATTGATCCTCTTGGAAAGTTTGTTGATCAATGCGCGTGTCACAATCTGAAAGTCTAAGCAAATGAGCATTCTGCCGCAGTTCCCATCAGCAATTTCTTGCTATGCTTTGTTTTTCTTAAAAGGACCACCGTACACGTCGAAGAACGAAGATAACAGGAAAAAAGGTAAATTTTTTCCGTAATCTTATCAAACTGAAACGATTTTAGAATTTAAAACGAAGTGCAATGTCTCTGAAAGACATCATGCCACCATTGGCAGTTCAGAATCTGATGCACAACAACCCAAATGGTGTAAAACAAACTTTGAATTTGAAACTTGGCCCTTGTTTGGTCCATGAATTGCAGCTTTGTTAGTTGTCTGTGACAGAGCTTCATCCACCTTTTTTGTATATATTTTGTCTTCACGTGCCTACTTTTTCAGTTGCCAACTCTAAGACGCTCAAGCTAGATAGAAATAATGGATTAAAGAAATTATACAGACCAAAGAAAGTGACTTGATTATGGAGGTTATATTTCTAATGAATTTATTTCTAAGGGATTCTAGGTTGCGTTGTAAGTGTGAATTGAACATCATGAAATCAAAATGCTGAATTTATGATTCCGTACAGCTGATCATGTTTAACTCAAACTTAAAGGATAGCTCCACGAACGAACATGGTAAATTGAATTATTCTTTGATTGCACTCTAAAAAAATATTGCAACATATTTCAATTTCATCCAAATAAGATCGGGAGAAGGCTCTTTATGCCGTGACTGCCAAAAGTGATTCTTTTATGATGATATTATCAATAAACTCACTTGATTGGCTAGTGATGGGCAGCGAAATATTTGAGGTAACAGTTTGTAGTTTAATAGTTAAATAAACAGTGTCTGTCTTAGAAGAAATTGTCACCAGAACAAACAACCACATCTCAAGGGCCTTTTTCGTAGTGGACCAGACATGGTAAATCTTTATATATATATTAGGCACGAAGCCAATTACCTTATGAAATCCATTAGCCAATTATTTTGTCCTCCATTGTCATTCAACGATGAAACGATAAATCATTGGATGTATCCTAGAAAATCGAAGGCAAAGGGTTGTCCTTAACGGATGTAAATCAGATTGGGTAAAAGTTACTAGCGGGGTTCCTCAAGGTAGCGTCCTTGGACCTTTGTTATTCTTGATTTTCGTCAATGACCTACCAGGTAATATTAAGTTTTGCAAAGTGAAAATGTTTGCAGATGACGTTAAACTATACTCCAAGGCAAAAGATAATCATGCTCGTATCCAATTTGATATATCAAAAGTATGTGACTGGTCCAAGAAGTGGCAGCTACCGTTAAATCACAAAAGTGTAAAGAATTACGACTTGGCATTAGCAAAGACAGTGCAGAGGCTTATATCTTGTCTTCTCATGACAATAAAGAGACAAGTATATCGAGAGTTGAAGAGATGAAAGACCTTGGAGTGGTAATGGATAGCAAAGTAAAATTTGATAAACATATAGCTGAAATATCGAGAAAAGCCACTGGAGTGCTCGCATCCATCAAGAGAACAATGACTTATATAGACAGAAATGTGTTCATTGGTCTTTATAAGAGTCTTGTCAGACCTTTGCTAGAAACATCTGTTTCCGTATGGAACCCGTATATGGTTAAGCACGTAAAACAATTAGAGGCAGTTCAAAGAAGAGCGACAAAACTCGTTCGTGGCATCAGCCAGTTATCATACAATGAAAGATTAAAAGCTTTAAAGCTGCCAACCCTTCAGCATAGGAGAAAGCGTGGTGACATGATCACAACTTACAAAATATTTCATGGCCTTGTTGATACTGATCCTTCTAATTTCTTCAAGATCAATCAAAATAAGACAAGAGGTCATAGATACAAAATAGTATTGAATAAATGCAGACTAGATGCAAGAAAGAACTTCTATTCTCAACGAATCGTCAAAGAGTGGAACTGCTTGCCAGCGAACATCGTCGAAGCGAAGGATGTAATAACTTTTGAAAAACTCTTTGACCGCCTACACGGAGACTCAAAATTCGAGTTCAAACTAAACTAGATTATAAGTCATGACAATCAGGGTTTTATAGGCCTTGGCCTTCCAGCCCCTTTATCAACATTTATTATTATTATTACTATTATTATTATTATTATTATTATTATTATTATTATTATTATTATTATTATTATTATTATTATTATTATTATTATAGCCGGACTTCAGGACTTATCCTGTTCTTTTGTGCTATTTTTGTAATTAATGTTAACAAGTTGTTGATGCCAACGAAGCTGCAACAAACTTTCCATTGCCTTGATATTTCATAAAAGCTAGGTGAATTGAGCTCCAACCTGCAATTTGCTCCTCATTTGAAAATTAACTGTCCATTTGCAAAAGCTCTGCTCAGCCCCAACTTCAAGTTGCCATGGGCCAGGGGCGGCGTGGCCCACCGGGACACCGGGAAATTGTCCCAGTGTGGCCCCTGAAAATCGTGCAGATATGGGCCCCCTAAAGCTAAGCTAGAAGAAATTATAAGTGCAGGTATTTCTTGTAAGTAACGTAAGATAAGGCAAGTTTAACATATGTACAATAGAAGCATTTGCCCCAATAGGCTGTCTTGCTGTCCCACACTTGAGGAGAAATAGCCCCACCAGTGACTGGGCCCATTTCCCCATTTGAACACTTTGAATTTTACGACCATTGGGCAAGACCCAGAAATTCACTTGATACACAAAGCAAAGATCATTGACTTGCACAAACTTCCATACTTCCAACCCTCCTCTCGAAGGCGCCGTTTGAGCGAAGTCTTTGGTGTCAGTTCAGAGACTTTTGAGCCCCTTTTGAGCTCTGTGTTAAATCTTCAGTTTTTGTCTGATCTTCACTGATTCAGCTACTGAAGTGAGACGGAAGACCCCAGTAGCTGCGGAGTTGAGGCTTGCGATACTTGATTTTTCATAATGGTAAATGGTGCAATGGGGACTCTTGTGCCTTTTAACGGGAGACTATGTATTTAATTGAAGTTGAGTGAAATTGCGTGTATGTCTCAAATCGAAAACACTTGCCTTCCATGACATATGCCCCTCTACTTCTGTTAAAAGATGGGTCTCGAGATTCTTTCAATACCAGGAAAATGTAGTCAAAGTTCGGTGAAGATAAAGTAAGATAAGAATACTGCCAAAATATAATAGGAGGTGACGAGGATAGTCGTCCTGAGCCAAAGTAAAGGTTGGCTTCTTTGAAGATTTTCCTTGGCATTACAGTGGCGTCGCCACGAGGTCCACTGGGGTGGACATGTCATCCCCAGTTTTCTCAGAGGTCGATTTTCTAATTTCTCTAAATCCGTTGAAAAAAGTTTGGGGGGGGGGTGATTTCATTCACGCAAAACATCTTGGTGTGCAGCTTTGGTTGCTGAGAAGGAGAATAGATGTGATATGACTATGGAGTTTTATCAGGTTGTTTCCGTTTCTATGACTTTCACGAGCGTATTGATTTTAATGCTTGTAAGTAGTTGAGATTAGTTTGCAATTCAAAGGAATCTATGACCACAAATTTCTCCGATGAGGATGACTCCATGTTTTTACGTCCTTTGTAAAGCATCACATATCATGTTTCAATTATGCAAAGGATTTCGTGAGATTTCATTGGTGGATAATTAGAGAAGTTCCTCGTCCTAAACCACTTAATCTGGTTTCTGGTGAAGCAAAATTGCTTCTGAACGTCTACTGATCACATCGCTATCGTTACAAAAATTAAGGATTTTTGAGGAATAAAATAAAACTCATAATAAAACTCATACTAACCGGTTGTGTCGTTGTACAGGAAAAGATAAAGCTCTCGTTCTTAATCTTCAAGCACAGACCTCACAAGGTCAGTCTGAACTTTTAAGACCTCGGGCTTTATATTTTCCTGCACAACACAATAACCGGTTATCATGCACATAGTACTTCACAGGTCGATTTTTGTTCTTGCAAAAATGACCACTGTTACGAAAAGTTCTGCTTGACAGAGCTGCTTTTCCAAAATTTTCTAAATAATTCAAAAATGCTACCAGGGCGCTTCCCACGTTTTCCGGGAGTCTGAAGGGCGTGGTCGTAAAAAATTTTCCTGGGGGCTTCGCCCCCAGATCCCCTCATGTTTGTCCACCCCAGTTTTCTCGGGTTGGCGACGCCCCTGCTTGGCAAACTTCTTAAAAGATTGCAAAGAAAGTGATTCATGGGTAACTGTTACAGAACCTTCCAGGCTACCGATAAAGAATGGACAGTGCCACCGAGAGGGGGAGACAGAAGGGGCAACTTGCCCCAGGGCCTCATAATTGAACATTTTTAACATTTTGATTTCTGGAAATGCTCCTAAATGCATTTTCAGCCAAATTAAAGGGCATGATCGAAAAAATTTTCCGCTCGCTTCGCTCGCAGGGTCTCTTATTTCTCAGCTATGTCTCTCGGCCTCCAAAAGCTCTCGGTGGCCCTGGGAAGGGATAGAGAAAAGCATTCTAAGCCAAAGAAATGATGTTAGCTCAAAAATTCTCTTGCATATGCTTATTCTGAAAAAAACATTGCTAGAATGGTCAATAATTCTTTTCAGGACTAGCGAACGTGGTAAGAGAAGCATTCTAGGCCAAAGTAGAGGGTGTGTGTGATTTGCGAATTTTCTGAAGTGTCCTTGTTAGTTTTTTTCGTTAACGCGTTCTTTCAGCTTGTTGCGTCCAGTGGCGCTGCCACCTCTGAAAGATCCGAAAGAAGTTGGGGGGGGGGGATTTTGACGTATTTTTCACTCTAAAGGTATACCCAACTAATTTTATTCAATTTTCTTGACAATTTTGGCCGACATTTGAGATTTAGGGGGAAAGGTCCCCCTAGTACCCCCTCGTGGCACCGCCACTGGTTGTGTCAATCATTACTGTGGAACCATAAATAGTGGAAGGGGGACAGGATTCTTATCTTTTGAAAAGGACTTGAGACCATCATGGGCCCCTTTTCGATGACCTTTTCCCGGGCCATAAATTTTTGCCACGCCGCCACTGTGCCATGCAATGCCATGTATCAACCATAAAGTTAATCGTATCCATGAGCGGGAATTGCAAGCAACTCACAGAGATCTGAGATCCAATTTTGAAGCAGTGTTACTCAGAATTGATGTGATCACAATCCAAATTATGAATTTACAGTTGTTGATGACTGATATCTATGAAACAAAATGGGAGCTTAATCCTAGGTTCATAAAGGAGATTTTTGTAGAAAAATGCAGTCTTTATAGGTTAAGAAGCTGCCACTATTGCCTCAAGCGATTACAGCATGAAATGGCTTGGATACGACATCGCTTCTTCGGGGTAGGTTATGGCAGGAACATCCCAATGATATAGAGCACTCAGTACCCTCTCCTGCTTTACGAGGAGAATCAAGATGTGGAAAGGTGACCAGTGCGACTGTAGACCATATAGTAATTTCGTGACTCGCGTTGGGCTCTTGAGCTCACATAAATATGCTGCTTTGTAAACATCGAAAAGAGAAAACATTTCGAACATTAGAGTGCCGTAAAAATCTGTAAACTTATGTAGTTGTAAAGATAGGAATCAAATGTTTTAGCCGATTTTTGCTCGTGGCCCATGGCCGGAAACCTTCAAATCCTCATTTTCACGGACCAATCAGACGGCGAATAAGTGAGGAAGACAGTAGAAATGTGTGAAAATTTTTCTCAACTTTACCTACCTTCATAAAACGCAACCAGGACAAAAAACTGCTGGAAATTTCCATGATTTTTTTGAAGGAATCAATTCGACAGATGTTTGGGTTTCCAGATTTGGATGCCGATTTGAATATCGCATGGTTTCTCGAAGTTATGGCCTTTCCAAAACCGATGAGGCACTCAACCTTAAACAATTGAGATTCTGAGTTAGAAACAATTGCAATAACAAGAGTGATTGTTTTAGGAACGATCCCAGAGCGGCAAAATTTACTTTTCCAATCGTCTTGCTATTGTCTTACTACTACTACTACTACTACTACTACTACTACTACTACTACTACTACTACTACTACTACTACTACTACTACTACTTCTACTACTACTACTACTACTACTACTACTAGTACTACTACTACTACTACTGCTACTACCAAAACTACTACTACTACTACTTCTACTACTACTACTACTACTACTACTACTACCACTACTACTACTACTACTACTACTACTACTTCTACTACTACTACTACTACTACTACCACTATTACTACTACTACTACTACTACTACTACTACTTCTACTACTACTATTTCTACTACTACTGCTACTCCTACTACTACCACTATAATAATAATAATAATAATAATAAGAGCAATATTTATACAGGGTAACCTTGTCAATACTATGAGTATTGTTATCAATAAGGGCCCTGTTTGAACATAAAGAAAAATAAGCTATCAATTTACAATATAAGAACCTAAAATATCCTTCAATATTTATTGTTAAAAAACAAAAATCCTGTCCTTAAGTTCATGATTATAATCCTTCCAGATGTTCTTTTAGTCGATGCTTGAAAACAACAATAGAATCTAAACTTCGAATGTCAATGGGTAGTTCGTTAAAGCAAGATGGGCCTTGGAACCAGAAAGACTTTTTTGCTGCTTCTGTTTTGACTCTTGGAACGCGTAATGTAGCTTTATTGCCTCTTGTACCATAATTGTGGCTAACTCTTTCACCATATGACTCAAAATTTGGAATGGTAGTTCCTTGCAAACACTTGAAGATCAAAAGATCTGCTTTAAACTTTTTCTGGTTTAATATCGTCATATACCGACGTTCTTGATCAAACTCTGGATGATGATGAATGATTTTAATGGCCCTTGCTTGAAGGCTTTCGAATTTTTTGCCCATGGTGTCTGAGACCTTTAGAGTCGGTGTAGAACAATAAAGCATTTTGGGCAATACAATTGCTTTGTATATTGATTCAGCTGCATGACTCGTTAGTGATTGTCTCATTCTTTTCAACAGCTTAATTCGTGCTGCAGCACTTTTTAAAATCTTCTGTAAATGCTCTTTCATATATAGGCAAGGGTCCAAAAGCACACCAAGATACTTGAAACTATTCACAAAGTGTATCAAATGCTCATTGATCCAGATCTTTAAGTCATTTTTAGAGTGCAGTCTTTTAGCAGTACCAAAAAGCATTGTTTCCGTTTTTCCTTTTTTTAGATTTATGATAAGCCTGTTGTTCTCTAGCCATTGCGCAATATTTGCCATATCACCTGTCAGAGCTTCCTCCACCTCGCTGATGCTTTTATGAGACACGTATATGACAGTGTCATCAGCATACATTTGGATGTTACATACTTTTACAACTTTCGTTAGATCATTAATTTGCATAAGGAACAATAGAGGCCCCAGAATTGAGCCCTGAGGTACTCCATATTTGACTAACTGGCATGAAGATTTCGAATTGCCGCATTGAACAAATTGGTATCGATCCTTCAGATAGCTTTTTACCCAGGAAAGTTCTGCACCATTGATACCATAATAGGGAAGTTTTTCCAGTATTACCGAATGTTCAACAGTGTCGAAAGCTTTTTGCAAATCAACAAACACAGCACCTGTTAATTTCCCATGATCCATTGCTCGTCGAATATTGTCTGTGAACAGTGTGACAGCAAGTTCTGTGTTATATCTCTTCCTGAAGCCGAATTGACATGATGTTAACATTTTATTATTTTCTAGATAGTCAGCTATTTGTTCGTAGACAACTCTTTCTAATATTTTGGACAAAACAGGTAACACTGATATTGGACGATAATTGTCAGGCAATGCTTTATTTCCAGACTTATGAAGATATTTCCAGACTACTACTTCTACTACTACTACTACTACTACTTCTACTACTACTACTTCTACTACTACTACTACTAATACTACTGCTACTACCACTACTACTTCTACTACTACTACTACTACTACTACTACTACTACTACTACCACTACTACTACTACTACTACTACTACTACTACTACTATTACTACTACTACTACTGCTACTACTTCTACTACTACTACTTCTACTACTACTACTACTACTACCACTATTACTACAACAACTACTACTACTACTACTTCTACCACTATTACTACTACTACCACTATTACTACAACTACTATTATTACTACTACTACTTCTACTACTACTACTTCTACTACTACTACTACTACTGCTACTACTACTACTACTACTACTACTACCACTATTACTACTACTACTACTACTACTACTACTGCTGCTACTACTACTACTACTACTACTACTACTACTACTACTACTACTACTACTACTACTACTACTATCACTATTACTACTACTACTACTACTTCTACTACTACTACTACTGCTACTACTACTACTACTACTACTACTACTACCACTACTACTACTATTACTACTACTACTTCTACTACTACTACTACTACTACCACTACTACTACTACTACTACTACTGCTGCTACCGCTACTACTACTACTACTACTAATACTGCTACTACTACTACTACTTCTACTACTACTACTACTACTTCTACTACTACTACTACCACTACTACTACTACTACTATTACTACTACTTCTACTACTACTACTACTACTACTACTGCTACTACTACTACTACTACTACTACTTCTACTACTACTACTACTACTACTGCTACTACTACCACTACTACTACTACTACTACTACTACTACTACTACTACTACTACCACCACTTACATTTTCAAAAATATCCGGATACGTGTAGACAGAGCCTCAGTAACTTTTAATCAATAGGAGCAAATGATGACTTCACAAGCGAAGGTGAAGGTGAAGGTGAAGTTGCGTTTTTCAGCGCCAAGCCGTGGGATCGCAGAAATAGAGCAGACCTAATCGAGTCCGCGACCCCTTGTCATGATGCTCAAGTGGTGGGGCTCTACCGGGACTCGAACCCACTCCGCCTGACTATTCTGGCTGCAATGTCAGAGGATTACACCACGGCGCCACAACACCTTCATGCGGGCCAAGGATGTCTATTGAGACTTATACAGAATTCCCAAAAGATCACGTTCACTTGTTTGTAAGTGGGAACACTCCTGAGAGTTGTTTCAAGCCTGAGCTTTTGTAGGTGTGCCTCGTAGCATGGTATATTGTTGGCTAAGGTTTCTACCCTTCATTGTCAAAAGTAATAAACAGAAATATTAACTTCGAGTACAGGAAGACTTTTTCAATCAGACTTTGCAAAGTTGTAGACGAGCTATCCACCTAAATATGAAGCTAAAAATATCAAAATGTTTCTAGTACTTTTCGAGATAAGTTCATTTTTCTGAAGTCATTAAACATTTGGGATAGGATTTTGGGTTCATGGGAACATTGCGAATTATTCGTCTTCCGATTGCACAGACCTTCCATCATCCCTCTACGGCATCCTTCCATGAGGCTTTTCGTTAGGTCGAATGGTGTTAGAGAAGTTAACCTATATCTGATGGGTGTGAATCTCGCTGCCCACTGAAACGGAAAAAGAGTTACTTTAAGCAAAAGTTTTCATAGGTAAACTTGTTACTAACCCTTTTGATTGGCTATAAAGATACTCCAAGTTCAAGCACAGTAAAGTACCCTTAACTGGCCAAGAGGCACAGCGATTCACCGTGCTTTTTAAGGTCATGCAGATGCTTTTATCTGTGCAGCCCTCCTCTCCTCTACCTTTAGAGGTGTCTGTAAGGTACATCTTGTCCCAAAGCCTGCTTCCCAGACTTCAGTTTCAAAAGGAATGGGATCGTATGACCGTCGTAGATTCTTTGTTCAGGAGTTTTGCTAAGTTTCAAGAGATAGAACTCAACAGATTATGTGATAATGATCGCATTGAAGAGTAGACATTTCTTTTTATTTGAAAGAGTTTGTTTTTGTTTAATATTTGAAAGTTCATCTTTAGCTGTTACAAACTCTGAATTATCATGCAAACAATCCATCTCAACTACTGAACAAGAAATCTGCGAAGTTTGCACAGGTCATTTCATTTCATTTCATTTTAACTTATATATCCACGGTTAGCCCGTCAATCGAAGACTGCTTTTCAGGGGGCCGTGCTTAAAATCTAAAAAGAATTTTTTTTATTGTTTAAAAACCCTATCCTAATTACAATAATGCATAAAATAGATAAGTAAATAAATGAATAATGAAAAGAAACAGCAAGACAAATCATCTTTTTATGAATAATCATCTAAAGCGTCTTTAAATGCTTTGAAAGAGGATGCCTGCTTGACTTCCAAATCTAAGTGGTTCCAGAATCTAGCACCATGATATGAGAAAGCTCGTTGACCATTGCACGATTTCATTAGAGGGACTTGGAGATCAGTTGCCGTGTTTCTCAAATTTTTCCTACTGCATGCCGAGTTTTTGGTAAAAATTTCTGACAAATAGTCTGGAGCAAGGTCAAGGATTAATTGATTTATAAACAATGCAAGGTGTCTCGACTTTTATCATATCCGCTACCGTAGGCCAATTTAGAGTTTTTCTCAAGGCACTAGCAGAAGAATCATAACTACTGTTGGTCACAATTCTAGCAGCACAGTTTTGAAGTTTTTGCAGCACCTGCAACCTAGTCCCCCACATGCCCCCCAGACTGAACAGCAGTAGCGGAGGCTTCAAAGCTATTACCTTCGTAATTCAAAAAGGATGCAGGAGGAAGGATAGCCAGTGTCCTAGAACCCGATTCCAGAAAGGGAATAGGACCTTCTTATAGTCTATATCAATGATCTTTCGTTTTGCCTGGAGAGCTGCCAGCTGACCATGTATGCTGATGATACCAGCATCTTCTTTACTGCAAAAAGTGTCAACGATCTGAATATGACGCTGAACAAAGAGCTTGATTTTTTACGGAAATTGCTCCAAGGCAATAAACTGTCACTGAATGTCCTCAAGACACAGGCGATGGTTATTGGATCTCGCCCCAACCTTAAGAAGATTTCGACAAAGCTAGTAGAACCTCCCTCTTTTACCATTGGGGGGCTCCGATGGCGAAATGGTAGGTAACGTCAAATAGTTAAGGGTACAGATTGATAGACATCTGGCTTGGGATGAACATATCCATTTTGTACGATCTAAGGTCTCTCGTGCAATTGGATTCCTTAAATATGCCAAGAAGTTACTGCCAAAGGACACTCTCTGTAAAATGTATCGTGGTATCGTTGAGCCGCATACGGATGCCTTCCTTCCTTATCGAATCTCACTCGCTACGGGAAAATAATTGTTTTTAATCCAGCAGAAGGAAAGAAGTATCAAATTCCAGTAAATGGTGGTGTCACTTTGAAGAGAAGTTGGTCAGATGCACGAAGACATTGCATTTCTCTGGGAGGTGATCTTGTGAGCATTTTGGACGAGAAAGAAAACGAAGCCGTTAAAGAGTTCATCAGTGCTAGAGGATACATTGAATTCTTCTGGATTGGTGGCAAGCGCAATGTCAGTGGAGGTAAAATCTTTTTTCCTTTGTTAATCTCTCCCAGAGGTACATGTATTTTAAATGAATGTACCTCAAAGTCTTGATCGTCAGCTAGTCGATATGATTGATACCGTATTACCTAGGAAATTCAGACGTTTCTCTTTCCAAAACTATGCCCTACTTTAGAGCTTGCTTTGCAAAACCATGCTAATGCGGGGCTCCTAGCTGTCAAAGCGGGGATGCAGTAAAGTGTCCCATTCCTGTCTTTCGTGTGGAAAGCACAATGGAATCGAACGTGCTCAAAATTTGTGTGACATTTCATGAAGAGCAAAAAAGTACTTTCTTGACAAAAACCCTCATAACATATTTGTGTCTTAACCCTAATCCGCATGGGGGTGTTTTCCATCCCCCCTCGTGGTTTTTCTTGCCGTGTTTTTAAAAGACATCAACTATGTCCTCCAAACCCCTCTGACTTTTACTAATTATCTATTCGCCACATTTTAATCAATAAATTTTCAAACAATAGAGCTCAAAGGTTACGTAACATGCCCATATTTGGAAGCAGGTAGCAGGAAAATCATCGTTTTTGATGATTTCAATGGAAAGATTTGATCAAATTATGAAGTATTATACACCAAATGAATCAGTAAACGAAGAGCCTTAATTTGATAAAAGAATTTTTGGAATTTGATAATGTCAGCATTTTTGATGATGACGTCATTTTGGCCGCCAATTTGGGCTAATTATCAAACTTTTTGAATATTTTCAAAATCTTTCGATTGATAGCACTCCAATGACACGTTTGTAATGGAGTATTACTACTTTCCATCTTCTTTTTGTCCATTTCTACAGAGAACAAATTCAATGCATTAATGACGTCATTCAGACTTGCTAATTTCTGCCAAAATAAATGATATCTTCACATCAAATTTGTGGCTAAATTGAGCCAAAAACTACTAAATTTTCATGGAAACCTCCTTTGAATTCAAATTTAACTTGGAAACCCGATTTTCACTGATTTTCAACTTCATGACGTCACTGTGACGTCATAAGGTATGGTAGCCAAACCCAAATTATGCTACTTGCTAGAATCTACCTGATCTATAATGGTGCCAAGTTGCATTGAATTCTGAAGAGGCTAAGGCAGATTTCAGAGGAGGGGGGTGGAAAGAGCCCACCCATAAATGGTAGCTCGAAAAAAGCCCACATGGATTAGGGTTAAGTTAACATACACAAAAGTTAACAGTGTAATGGCATACTTCTGGCATACTTCACTAGATGAAAATTTTTTTCTCAAACAAGAGTCAAGAATATGGTTACTATGATCAAATAGGCCACGATGGGAAAATGTGTGCAGATTAACCAAAAATAATCCTTTGGTACAAATTTTTTTATGAATGTAAACAAGTTGTGTTATTATAGGATAGAAATGCAAAAAAGAGTCAAAAAATTCTATCACGAGCAGGTTTTTGTCGTTACTTTGAGTGCATGATATATATTTTTTTGACCAATCAAGGAAGCATTGGATCCTATCGACAAAATCCATCGTTTTTATTTCAAAATGTTGAGTAAAAATAACAGAACAGGAATCCGAAGTGTGAAAGAGCCAGTAAAGTAATTACCTCCCATTAGTTGTCGCTACATATGCTTTCCTGGAATCGCTATTTACAATGGATGTAACCACACAAATTTCTCAACATATTGATCCTGCCACATAGTCAGCTCCTTATTGTAAAATAATTCAAGCTGCCATTTCATGTTTGAAAATTTGTATACACACAGCACTTGTTAACGATAAAATGTTTTCATTAGCATGGCAACTATCAAATTATCTCAAATTATCATGCATAATGTATATGTAGTTCTTTAATCTTGGTAACGACAAAATGGCTCTGTTTGCGACATGCAAACATATTGTACTTCAGCATACCTTATCTAGAAATATTTCAAACATTTAAAGGTGAGCAGTATTCCTAATAAACAGTACGCACAACAGTGTCCAAAGTAACCACATTATTGACTCTTGAATCACTGGAAGCCACAAAAAATGCTCAAATTCTTAAATAGCAACCTTCCTTATGTTTCCTTCAAGCTTTATGCAAAATTTGGTAGCCTTAGCTCGTGTCAGTCAACTGCTATAGGCCACTGAAATTACACTGCTGTGGTAACCACATTTCCTTGCTCGTAAAATAAAGCCTTTAAACTCTTGATACAGAGAACCACTGAAAAAATATCAGAAAATTCATGATCTGTGAGCAATGATTCTTTGTTTCAGGTAACCACTCAAAATGCTCCTTCATTAATACTTTAAAGTGAATAACCCGAGTTAAACAAGGATATATCTAAATGTCACAAAACAGGGTTAATTTTTGACCATGTTCAATCCACGATCACTGGCCACATTCCTCTACGTGACATTACCTTCTCTAACCAGTGTTGAATATGTTTCCAGTTGTTTGATGTTGTTGGTCTTGTTGTTGTTGTTGTTGTTGTTGGAAATTGAACTTTGGACTTTATGACACCATAGGATGACTTGACCTTGAACTTTGACCTTACTAAAGTAAGATTGTGCTTAGTATACCCTGGAGACTCGTGGCTATAAAAGCGTTGGGCGCGTTTCTTTGCGCAGTGTTTTTAGTTCATCAAGCTTCAAGTCAGAGAGCAGCTCAAGATACGAAGTTCTTGGCCTAGTTTCTTAGCTTTGGTTAGGCCCGTAGGCCCACACAGATAAGATGCGTTTATAGCTATGAGGACAAATAGATAGTAAGTTTTGTTGTTCAATTTTTGAACTTGCTTGTTTACTTTATTCGTTTTTCAGAGTTAATTTAGCAGTTATTCATCTCACATTTTTTCTAAGGTTTTTTGGACTTTGCACGTGTACGATTCGTAGGCCTAATCTTTTGTTATTATATCCATGGACAATTTCAAGAACTATTATGATGTTCAGATTTATTTAACTTATTTTCGTTTATGTTTATTTATAGCGAACAATCAATTAATCAATCATTGTGAATGCCAGCACTTTGTGTATTTGCTTGGTGTCTGCTGGGTTCCTTGTTGGATTCGTTCGTACCCCTCTGTAGTGAGTTATTGCTGGGAAGCTACATCAGTTCGTATCTAAGGAGACAGATCAATCAAGAGTTATGGCGTCGTGCGGAGACGATGGTGTTGACATTGAACACATCCGACATTTGAAGCAAAGCAGAGCAAATGCAAAACGGGAGTTGACGAAAGCTGTGAACCGTGTTGCAGATGTTCTTGTTGTTGGACAAACTCTGGATGACGTGAGAGCTGCAGATGGCAGGCTCGTGGAAACATTCAACAATTTCAAAATGGCATGTGAAAGGTACAAGTCTGTGATCGTAGATGAAATTGACATTGAAGAATGCCTTACGTACATGCACGAAGCTGAGACAAGATTTCACGATATCAAAGAAAGAGTTTCTCTGTTGATTCATTCCCTTGAGAAAGGATCACCGCTGCGGGAAAATGATATTGGACCCGAAGATTCGGTAAGTGAAACCAAATCACGCTTTTCCAACTCTCATGTTTCTTCAAGGAGCTCTAAGAATTCAAGGAAGTCAGGGAAGTCTGCACTTCAGGACATGATGTTGAAGAATGCTGCAACAAAAGCATCCTTGCTTGCAGAGGCTTCGATGTTAGAGGAGTGTCAAGATATTGCCAATGAAGAGTTGCGACTGAGTCAAAGGAAGAAGAGGCTGACACTGGACACCAAACTTGCGAAGCTTGAAGCTGAGGAAAGAGTCTGCACTGAATTTGCCATGGCAACAAGGTCACGAGGTGAGATATGTGATGAACCCCTGAGAAAGCCAGCGTTTGAAACTACATTTCAGCAGAAGACAACACATTCCAGAATACACCACAGGACAGAGGATGAAAGGAGATTACATGACTCACACCGGCCACCAGTGTCATTTGCATCAAGTCGGCGTGTAGACAACAGTTGGAGTGTATTCAGCGAACAAGCACGAAAGAAGCCAATGGTGATCAATGGTGAGCAATCCATTCAATCTTCTTCAGAATTTGTCAATCCCCTTCAAAGGCAACGTCCTTTGAATCCCTTTGCTCCCCCTTGGAAGTCCCCTGCTCAAGTAAACCCTGTTGATGAATCATGCAACCCCAAACCCCCTCCTGGATCTTTTGCTGACCCTTATATGTTCCCCCCTCAACGAAACCCTGCTGATGAAACACGTATAAATACGACCGTAAATGGCGAAGAGTACCTTGAGACGATGAAGAAACTGACAATTGCTGCACTACTACCAAAGTCAGAATTGAGTGTGTTTGATGGTAACCCATTAAAGTATTTTCTATTCATTCGTTCCTTTGAGAATAATGTTGAAAAAGACACTTGTGATTTCAGTAGACGTTTGCAACTTCTGGTACAGTTTTGTTCAGGCAAGGCAAGAAGAGCAATAGAAGGATGCATTCTCCTCGAACCTCAGGAAGGCTACATGAAGGCGAAACAAATCCTGGCTGAACGTTTTGGTGATGCATACACCGTATCAAACTCATGGCTGAAGAAAGTCTCTTGTGGCCCTGTGATAAAGCCTGGTGACAGAGAAAGTTTGCAAGAGTTAGCCGATGACCTCGAGAATTGTGAACTGACCTTGAAGGCTGCTGGCAGAATTACACAACTGAATAATGAAGACCGGCTGGTGAAAATTCTAGAGCGATGCCCAAACTTTGTGAAGTCTCGTTGGCAATCTCGAGTGCAGGAAATCAGATCAAGTCTCAGGGAACCCACTGTTGAAGATGTGCGGCGTTTGATCAGGATGATATCAAAAGAGAAGAACGATCCTGTGTTTGGCGCCATCATGGACAATGTGAACAGGGAGCAGTTATCACGGAATGACAAGATCAGAAGACCGAATGCAGTGAGTACGCAGCGAAAATTGAATTTCAGTATCCAGACCAATGACGGGAAGCCAAATGTCACTTCATCAAACGTACAATGTTATTTCTGCGAACAGAATCACAAGTTGGCAGACTGTGAAGAATTCAAGAAGAAAACCGGTGAGGAAAAGTTTAATTTCATTCGTTCAAAGAAGCTCTGCGACAACTGTCTGTCATCTTTTCATTTTTCCGCTGGATGCAAACAGAGGAAAGCTTGCATAGTTCCAGGCTGTGATCTTCGTCGCAAACATCTAACATCGATACATGAATCTGTGGTGGCCCATGAGAAGAGGCGCAAGGATGACTGGAGAAAACATATGCAAACTGATTCGACTCAGCACAATGAAAAATTTGTTGGAGTAACAAGATGTGATGACCAGGGAGGAGCCAACAATGGATTGCCAATAGTGCCGCTGAAGGTTAAAGGGACAGGAAGCGACAAGGTATTTAACACTTATGCTCTTCTCGACAGTGGATCTACTGCCTCTTTTTGTAGTGAGACCCTCCTGGACAAACTTGGTGTGACTGGAAGAAAGTGTCAGATGTCACTTGCTACAATCAGTGGTGTTGATACTAATTGTCAGACATCAGTTGTCAGCTTAGAAGTGATGAACCTAGAAGAGACGATACACATTCCAATGCACAATGTGTTTTCTACAAAAACCATGAACATCTCGACATCAGCATTGGCCTATCAAGAGGATGTGAAAAGATGGCCGCATTTGGATGGAATCACGTTGCCAGACACAATTTGTGACGGTGAAGTCAATTTGCTGATCGGCGTGGATGTACCAGAGGCTTTGCAACCGGAAGAAGTGCGAAGGAGTGAAGATGGTGGTCCGTACGCTATAAAGACAGTTTTTGGTTGGACGGTCAATGGCCCAATTGGTGTTTCCTACAATCAAGGTAATCATTGCTTCTTTTCCAATCCTGTTTCATCAGATGACCAACTCTATGATCAATTGAAGAAGTACTTCAACCACGAATTTGAAGAGTCAAATGTTGATAACCAGAAAATGATGTCAGTAGAAGATGGCAGAGCACTTGCTGTGTTTCAAAGGTCCATACAACTACAACAAGGCCATTATTATGTTTCAATTCCGTGGAAGTGCAACCCTCCTGATCTACCGAATAATCGGCAAATGGCACAAAAAAGGTTGGAATACTTGAAATGCCGACTGCAAAGGGATTCAAATTTGAAACAGCGATATAGCACATTCATTGACGACTTGCTAGAAAAGGACTATGCAAGACAGGTTCCAGAAGAGGAGATGGAAATGGACAACGGCAAATTATGGTACCTGCCACATCATAGCGTGACACACCCGAAGAAGCCAGACAAGGTCAGGATTGTGTTTGACTGCGCTGCAAAGTACAAGAATGTCTCCCTCAATGACAAGGTTCTCCAGGGTCCTGACTTGACAAATTCCCTCATTGGTGTATTGTGCCGATTAAGAAAGGAGCCAATCGCCCTAATGGCACACGTCGAAGCAATGTTTCACCAGGTGCGTGTGACTACTGAAGATGTAAATGCCTTGAGATTTTTATGGTACCCGCATGGCGATTTAACACTGACTCCTGTTGAATATCAGATGATGGTACACCTGTTTGGAGGTATATGGTCTCCGAGCTGTGCAACATTTGCCTTGCGAAGAGTCGCAGAAGACAATGCCAGTTTGTTCGACAATGAAGTGATTCAAGCCGTGCGACGAAACTTCTATGTGGACGATCTTCTGAAAGCTGTGAAGGATGCAGACGAAGCAATTATGATGCAGAAGCAACTCACTGATTTGTTGGCTCGAGGTGGCTTTCATCTGACCAAATGGGTAAGCAATTCTCGATATGTTTTAGATGCAATACCAGAAGATGAAAGATCAAAGGAACTGAAGAATGTTCATCTTGAAGACGACAAACTCCCGACTGAAAGAGCTCTTGGGTTGCAATGGGATGTGGAAACTGACAGATTCACCTTCAATATCAATTTAAAAGATATGCCATCAACCAGAAGAGGACTGTTGAGTACAATTTCATCTGTTTATGACCCGCTTGGATTCATTTCGCCATACATTTTGAAAGCCAAGATTATTCTCCAGCGATTGTGCAAGGACAATGTAGGCTGGGATGAGCAAGTAACTGGTCTCAATCTCAAGGAATGGGAAAGCTGGCGGGATGATCTTACAAAATTGGAGCAAATTGAAGTCAAAAGATGCTATACGGAAACAGGAACTGGCAGTGCTGTAATCAACCAGCTACATCATTTTAGTGACGCATCCGAAGTGGGATATGGAGCTGTAACGTACCTGCGATCAGTAAACAAAAATGATGATGTGTCATGTTCATTCGTGCTTGCAAAGTCTAGACTAACTCCCCTAAAACGAGTGACAATCCCAAGACTGGAGTTGGCTGCTGCAACTCTTGCTGTCAAGTTGGATTCAATGCTGGTTAGAGAATTGGACATGAAACTAGGTGAGTCAGTTTTTTGGACAGATAGCACAGCTGTACTACGTTACATAAGGAATGAAAGCCGGAGATATCATACATATGTTGGGAACAGAATCGCAGTGATACACGACGGATCCAGTCCAACTCAATGGCGATATGTTGATACAAGTTCAAATGCAGCAGATGATGCATCCAGAGGGCTCAGTGCAGACAGCTTGATAAACAGTGATAGATGGCTGCATGGCCCAGAATTTCTACGGAAAGAAGAGCACGATTGGCCCAAAAGTGTGTTTATTGAAGATTTGTCCGAAGATGATGTCGAAGTCAAGAAGATTGTGCAAACACATTCAGTGCAAATCAATTCATCAAATGGTATGACCAAACATGTATTCTCGAAGTTCTCAGATTGGACCGTTCTGAAGAAATCTGTGGCATGGCTGTTGAGGTATAAAAGTTGGCTGCGGAGAAACATCACGAGTAGCAACGAGACACAAGAAATCAAATGTGGCAGATTGACTACAGAAGAGATGCGTGAAGCCGAATGTGCAATTGTGAAATGCGTGCAAAGCGAATGTTTTGGCGAAGAATTGAAACTACTGCAGTCACCTCAGAAGTCAGTCAGAAGATCAAGTTCCTTATGCAGATTAGATCCAGTTATCCTTAACGGCGTGATCAGTGTTGGTGGTCGACTCAACAATGCTCCGTATCAGAGTCATGAAGCAACACACCAGATTATTCTTCCGAAGCAGCATCATGTAAGTGACCTCATAATTCGATATATGCACATGCGATCTGCACACTTTGGACAAGAGTATGTTCTGGCACGCATTCGAGAAAGATTTTGGATCATAAAGGCAAGGCCGTCAGTGCGCCGAATTATCAGAAGTTGTTTCGATTGCAAGCGTCGATGTGGAAAGCTTGGAAAGCAAAAAATGGCAGACTTGCCCGAAGACAGGGTGACAGCAGACAAACCACCATTTTCCTTCGTTGGAATCGACTGTTTTGGCCCGTTTTTGGTCAAGAGAGGAAGATGTATTGTGAAAAGGTATGGAGTCATATTTACTTGCCTTACAATAAGAGCGATTCATCTCGAGATTGTTCACAGTATGGACACAGATTCATTTATAAATGCCCTAAGAAGATTTATTTCCAGACGTGGAAATCCAGAAGAAATACGATGTGACAACGGCTCAAACTTCAGAAGTGGCGAAAAGGAACTCCGACTTGCAATACAGCAATGGAATCAAGATCAAGTACATCAGTTTCTACTTCAAAGAGACATAAAATGGATATTCAACCCACCGACAGCTTCGCATATGGGTGGTGCATGGGAGCGTGCAATAAGATCTGTAAGGCGAGCTCTGAATGCAATTTTGAGAAATCAGACGATCGATGATGAAGGTTTACAAACCCTCTTCTGTGAAGTTGAAGCAATTCTCAACGCGAGACCGCTCACCAAAGTGTCAGACGATCCTCAAGATTTGAATGCAATAACACCAAATCATTTGCTGCTTCTAAGATCTGACAAGAATTTCCCGCCTGGTGTTTTCAAGAGCAAAGATTCGTACAGTAAGAGAAGATGGAAGCAGGTCCAATATATGGCTGACATATTCTGGAAAAGATGGACCAAAGAATACCTCCCAACTCTTCAAGTCAGGCAAAAGTGGCACTCAATCGAGCGTAACCTAAAAGAGAATGACTTGGTACTCGTTGTGGAACAAACGCAGCACAGAAATCAGTGGCCTTTGGGAAGAGTATTGGAAGTGTATGCAGGTAGAGATGGCCTTGTCCGCTCAGCAAAGGTGAAGACGATGAATTCTGAGTATCGAAGACCTGTAACAAAGCTATGTTTGCTGGAAGCAGCTGTGGAAGAAGATTCAACATAGAAATTATTAGAAAAGAAACAGTCTCCTATTAATCGCCTGTTTAGGGGCGGGTATGTTGTTTCCAGTTGTTTGATGTTGTTGGTCTTGTTGTTGTTGTTGTTGTTGTTGTTGTTGGAAATTGAACTTTGGACTTTATGACACCATAGGATGACTTGACCTTGAACTTTGACCTTACTAAAGTAAGATTGTGCTTAGTATACCCTGGAGACTCGTGGCTATAAAAGCGTTGGGCGCGTTTCTTTGCGCAGTGTTTTTAGTTCATCAAGCTTCAAGTCAGAGAGCAGCTCAAGATACGAAGTTCTTGGCCTAGTTTCTTAGCTTTGGTTAGGCCCGTAGGCCCACACAGATAAGATGCGTTTATAGCTATGAGGACAAATAGATAGTAAGTTTTGTTGTTCAATTTTTGAACTTGCTTGTTTACTTTATTCGTTTTTCAGAGTTAATTTAGCAGTTATTCATCTCACATTTTTTCTAAGGTTTTTTGGACTTTGCACGTGTACGATTCGTAGGCCTAATCTTTTGTTATTATATCCATGGACAATTTCAAGAACTATTATGATGTTCAGATTTATTTAACTTATTTTCGTTTATGTTTATTTATAGCGAACAATCAATTAATCAATCATTGTGAATGCCAGCACTTTGTGTATTTGCTTGGTGTCTGCTGGGTTCCTTGTTGGATTCGTTCGTACCCCTCTGTAGTGAGTTATTGCTGGGAAGCTGTCAAGCTTTTAAGTGATAAATTTTCCTGGAAAATATCATTTTACAACATTTGCCGCTTAGAGTCCCCACATTGTTGTGCATCGAATGATGTATATTTTAGCTAGATTCCGTCAATGGCTCTGCTTTTAGGGAGCAAAAGCAAATTTCGTGTCTCAAGCGTTTACCGTAAAATAAGAGCAATTTTCTTCAAGGAGCAACAAAAGCAACGCCGTAATTTTATGCAACGCAGCCCAAGCGATCTCAAACAAATCCCATTGACTGACTGGACATATTAATCATGTGTTCACACACCACTATTTTGATGAGTATAAACCGGCATACTTGTATGCTAAAGTAGAAGTTGATATCGAGGTCTTCCAGGAAGGTTTGCCCCGCTGATTAAAGGTACTCAATTTCTTCATTTATCATTTAGCATTTCCTTAGAATCTTAAGTTTCCTTCATTTCAGTAGAGACATGATGATTTCTGCCTTCTTCAATGGTAATGTTTTATGCTTGCAATGCTTATGCTTGAAATCTTTCTGATAAACTGTGTTTGTACTTCGTAGCTTCGGAATTGCAGGCATTTAAACTTCACAAGGCATTGAAACGGAACTCTGTGGCAAAGCAAAAGAATGCTCATTGCCAAACTGCCGTCGTGCCACAAGGCGGTGGTGCCATGGTGCCGTGCATTAGATTAGTATTGCCGTTTAGTTGCTACATTTGGCTGGTAATGCTAATTAGAAAACATAATGACACTGTCATTTGAATATCCTACATTTTCAATGAGCCGTCGCTAAAAGAAATCATTCATTGGTCCATTTTCACCAATGGCTCTATTTTAGAGATCTGAATTTCGGACGTACTTTGAAAACATGAGCTATCATTTATTGGTTTCACTGTCCTAACCATACCTATCTACTCATCCCTGATAACAGACCAGAGGAAATGTCCCATGACAAAACGTAACGTAAGCAGTACGTATAGCTGTTCCATGGGTAAAAATGCACCACTGATGTGACCTATATCAGATAAAAGTATGTTCTTGTTTCTTTCCACGGGATTGCAAAATGTTTTTTGTTTGTTTTCAATTTGTTTTGAGTGGGCTTGTCAGGATTTCTAGCTACTGAAAGCTAATTTAAGCCCACTGTGCATGCCGCATCCAGGCATGGGGCCCCTAGTTTAACGTCCCTTCCGAAGGACGACGAGGTGAGTTGCAAGGTAAGGCATCAGAGGTCACCCATCCAAAATCTGACCTCACTCGACCAAGCTTAACTTCAGTCACCTGACGAAGACTGCATAAGCCACTCGGCCACTCACCCGCTAAAATGTTCCTATTCCTTCGTTCTTCCCTCATCTAAGCATTTGGCTCCCACTAAACGATGAGTTTCATTTCAAATGCTAAGTTAGAATCAGAATCTTGAGAATCGGCTTAAAATTATCCAGATATTTACTTGATATAGCCTTACTTTGTCGTTTCACATAGTTTGAGCATTTTTAGGCTCAAAAACAGTGGAAAAGATAAGAATTTCGTCTTTTATAGTGAAAACTAAAAATCTAACTAAATCTAACTTTTAGCAAAAAATACTACAATTAAATTTGACGTGTTGGGAACATCTTTGCCAAAGGATTCGTTCAGATTCGTGCAGAAAAACTTTTTTAGGCCACTTTGAAGATTCTAGGCCCTATTCGGGTTTAATGCTGATTTCTTTACATAGCTGAAAATGTTAGGAATATCGATGTCACTTTTTACGAGAAAGTCTTTTTTCCAGTCCCAATAAATTACTTGGCAGGGCATGATGAAAGCGGGAAATCTACTTCGTTGCATCCACTTATCATGTAATCGCTTTTGGAAGCATGGCTGACTTTTTATCGTGTGAAGACTGCTTTCAACAATAGGTACATCCAACTTTCACTTCACATCAATAGCCTTGATAGGAGAAAGTTTTCATTTGGCGTTGCAGATGGATCCATAATGTGAAATATCTCCTTGTTTCATTCACAAACTTCTTTACTTCATTTGCTGGGAGCTCTTGAAAGGAACATTTCAGCTTCTAATTTTCTCCACGATCCACTTAGGAGTAAATCCATTACGGGAGGAAAAGAAAACTCCTCACGAGCTGAGGTGCAACTGAAGGAAATGAACAAGGTTTGCCCCTCCTAATTCTGACTGTCTCAAATTGTTTCACATGCCTCATTGAGCAGTGAAAATGTTAGAGACAATTTCGTTGACAGTTTCCACCACGAAAGGAAAGAAATTTTAAGCATTGGCATATGCCAATAGTAATTGAATCTGAAAAGAAGAAATTTCGTAGGAGACGATGGTGAAGACGTGTATTTCAGAAAGCTGGGACATGTCGGAGCTTCCAAAGCTTGCATATTTGTTCTATTCCTCTTAGTAGACTAGCAGCCCTTGCGTTCATTGGAAGCCTCTCACAGAGCTCTTAGAGAGTCAGTAACTGTTGTGTTGCAACTTGTTGAAATATGGGGTGAATTTGGGGTGAATTTGTATAGACCAAGGAACAAAATTGGTTGGTACAGGATTTCCTTGCACTCCTCAGTCACTGTAGAAACTCGGGAGGGTCATTGTCAAACTCGGGTAGCTTTCAAGAGCCTTTCTGAGACCACACTGCATGGGTTCCTTGGAATGAGGTCTTGGAAGACAAACTTCATCTGTTAAAGGGCGATGAATATTGACACTGACAACCAGAGAGACAGACGTTTTAATTGCTAGAAGCTCAAATGCCATCCGAATATAGTTAAAAATAGTTTAAGTCAACATTTGTCGCATTGGGAACTGTCCTGTTTTGCTGAGAAACAATTATTGCTGTAAAACCTACTTTAAACCTTGATAGACCCGAATAGGGGCTAGAATCTTCAAAGTGCCCTGAAAATTTTGCCTGCACGAATCTGTACGAATCCTTTGGCAAAGATGTTCCCAACACATCAAATTTAATTGAAGTATTTTTTACTAAGAGTTAGATTTAGTTAGATTTTTTTTTCCACTATAAAAGACGAAATTCTGATGTTTTCACCGTTTTTGAGCCTAGAAATGCCGTACTAAAGTTTGAAAAAAGTCCATTCTAGCTTGAGATTTTAAAGATGTAATTTGTATTTTAGCAAAGAGTAGATATGTATTTGTAAAATAAAAATGTTTTGCAAATCGGCCTTACTAGTATGTTTAGTAATTTCAATTTGTATGTTTTAATCGATGCCACAAACATTAGGCCAGAAATGGTAATGTAAACAAAACTTGGCATCATAGGCCTACTTCAAAAGATCATAACTCTGGACTCACAACTCTAATTTGAAAAATTTTTGTTTTGTTCAATAGTATCTGTCTCTTCCATATGATAAAATTATCAAATAGCTCATACTTGGATTTTCATTTTTGTGCATTAATTCCATGATTTCTAAAGAACTGGATCACAGTGCATTCCTTGAAAAGAATTTGTTATGATATCTCCTGGGAGTCAAGACAGGAAGATCTGGAGATCTTTTTGGGGCCAAAAGATGTCTCCTCTCTTGTTGATGATCCACCCGCCGGGAATTTAAAGATATGTCATGATCAACCTGATCTCGAAAGATCTGATAAAAAGTTCTTTCAAGGAATGCTTTCGACGATGTCAAAAGTGCGTTGATCCTCAAGGGAGTGCTTTAACGGATGAATAGTATGTTTAAATTAAATTGTTGATATTGAGATGAATAAAGCTGATTTCGGAGCTCCCTTGACGATAGATCTCACATCATAAACTGTATTTTGATAAACACATCTGTTGTGCTGTCTTCAAATTTTCTTGACTTTATTCACTGTACATCAAGAATTTGCTTAGGCCAAAACGTCAAAGCTCTGGTTCTCTGGTATGGAGGTGGAGGCAATTTGTTTGAAGAGTAATATCTTCACTCTCAACGTACCGATATCAACAAACGAGGTATCTATGTTCAAATGAGCTATCGAGGTGTGTTTTGAAAATCATTTCGGGTTCATTCGCGCTATATTCTTTCGCTAGGGTCGATGAAATCCGTATACTTTTTTCCGGGACACCCGGTACAAACAAAGCATACAATTTAACCATTTGCTATAAAAGGGTCATTCTACAGAAATTTGGAACTGCTTATTTTTCTTTTCATTTCTGTATATTTTTTAGGCTTTCCCCTCAAAATCTTCCATGATCCTCAAAATCGCAAATAATCCAATAAATTTGAAGCTCACTCGATAGCAAACAAAAAACTGTGGATATGCGAGCGAAGCGAGCAGTAAAACCTTAGTTTACTTACTAAGATAAGCTTAAAATAGGTTAAAAAGAGATTTGAATTGGTTATTGCCCAACCGCTGTTTCCCATGTAGGATCCTGCAAGATTCTGGGCAATTTAGAAGTAAAGCCCTTTGCCCATTCTCAAATTTCCATCAGACTGTGTTAAGTTCCGTTATCATCGTGCTATCAGTTTAGAGAAACAAATTTGGTTCAAGGAAATTTTCTGAAACATGCATTGCAGAACACTGAATTTTCAAGCATGGGTTTTCAAATCTTTAAAAATCTGGGTGTAAAATTCAATGATCTATTTCTTTGAACTGAACGGCTTCGAAGAAACTTGAACTATTTCAAAGTAAATCTGCCTTTGGACTTTTCTGAAATCTTCAATATTTTCAGAATTACAGTGTTTTTCTTCTCTGTTAAGAATTCAAGAAAATTTCGAAAAAAACTTTAAACTATCGTAATTTCTAAACCCCTTGACGAAAAATCAAATAATTTTGAAGAAAACCATAGTTTTTGATGCCTACGATATGGTATCAAGCAAAACTCTCTCACTCTTCTGGTTTATGACTTAGAAATTTGATGACGTCACATCATAAAATGAGCTGAAATATAAAATAAGCTGTAATTTCGACAAATAATGAAGATTTCTGTAAAGTCCAACGGTAGAATCATAGAAAAGTGGCTAAAGTTTCCTTTAAGTCATTCAGATCAAAGAAATAGGTGAATGAATTTTACACCCGCCTTTTTTCGTACATTTAAAGATTTGGAACCTATGCTGAATTTTCAAGGTCTCGAAGGGAAGGAACTGAATTGATTTAAGTCTTACCTCGAATACAGGCGTCAATACTGCAAGGTAAATAGTTAGCTTTCTAAAACAGAGGTCGCGAATTTTGGGGTACCACAAGGGTCATGGCTAAGGCCACTTGTCTTCTTAGTGTACATCAACAATCTCCTAAATTGTCTCGAAAAATCAAATATGTCAATGTCAGCTGATGGCACTTGTTTATATCATTCTTTTGATTCCGGCAATGAATCAGACCATTAACGCTGATTTGAAGCTTTGAAGTGTTGGCTAGAAGGCAACAAATTGTCATTAAACGTTACAAAACAGAAGCAATGGGTTCTTGTAAACTGTGGAACGACCTAACGACTAATAACGACCTAACGACTAATAACGAGTTATCAAATTTCAGTATCGAGTTGTCTGTGCAAATGGGTGTATCAACAGGACCACCATGAGTACAGAATTGACTGATCAGTGGATCTTCTTGTTCAGTGGAAAACAAAGCAAGAAACAAGGCGGTTAAGAATTAGACTTAAGTTTTAATTCCTAACAGAAACTCCATACTCGTTCGTGATTTATGTAACAAACTGAGTGGAATTTATGACGACAGCTGTACGCGTAATTTGTGACATGTTGCTGGACGGGACTGTTGCCATTTGTTTTTTCCATTTTGGGATGGTCCTTCGCATTGATGAATGAAGCTTGAAAAAGGCTCTCGAACATCAAACCTGTTCGGACTTTTTCTATGCCTGCCTTCCCCAATTATTTCGTGATGAATGCCCTGAAACTTGAAAATAACGGAATGAAATGGCCTCCATACCTTCATTCTCAGTCACTCTTTGTGTTATGTTGTGTCATGTCATGTCATATGTCATGTCATGTCATGTCATGTCATGTCATGTCATGTCATGTCATGTCATGTCATGTCATGTCATGTCATGTCATGTCATGTCATGTCATGTCATGTTATGTTATGTTATGTTATGTTATGTTATGTTATGTTATGTTATGTTATGTTATGTTATGTTATGTTATGTTATGTTATGTTATGTTATGTTATGTTATGTTATGTTATGTTATGTTATGTTATGTTATGTTATGTTATGTTATGTTATGTTATGTTATGTTATGTTATGTTATGTTATGTTATGTTATGTTATGTTATGTTATGTTATGTTATGTTATGTTATGTTATGTTATGTTATGTTATGTTATGTTATGTTATGTTATGTTATGTTATGTTATGTTATGTTAGAATAGGTTGTGAAGATGTCACAGTTTTGTAAGTGTTGTCAAATGCTTCGGATCCGGGGGGTAACTTGAGTTTCCAAGATACGGGGTTGTGCCATTCAAATCGTAAAAGTACCACCCATAAATCCGCAAAACTTTCTCAAAAGTATACCCATAAATCCGGAGAATTTCTGAAAATCATACCCATAAATCCGGGAATGCCAAAAAAGCTCACCAATGACTGAATTCTGATAGAAAACTATACACATAAATGCGGAAATTATCATGAAAAGGTACCCTAAAAAATGGCACAACCCCGTACCATAGACAAGTTAAGTTACCCCCCCCCCCCCCCGGGGGCTTCGGAGTTCAAGTGGATCAAGAACTCAAAGGGCATCGGTTTACTGAAATATCTCTCCAAATATCTGCCCAGGCATACTTTAAGCGAATTATATAAGCTTTACGTTCGACCCCATCTGGACTATGGTGATGTCATTTATCATATCCCTGCTAAAGTATGTGAATTCAGTCAAAATATCATTTTATCAAATTTAATGGAAAAGCTGGAGTCTGTTCAGTATTCTGCTGCTTTGGCTGTAACAGGAACATGGAGGGGAACATCTCGAGAGAAGCTGTACACAGAACTTGGCTGGGAGTCACTAAGTTCCCGAAGATGGAGCAGACGGCTTACCTTATTCTATAAGATTATAAATAATCTTAGCCCTGCGTATACAAAGGATCCAATCCCACCACTTCATCAATCGCAGTACTCACTTCGCTGTCAGGATGTCATTGGGCGATTGAGGGCAAGGACAGAAAAATTCAAGAGTAGCTTTTATCCTAACTGTTTGTCAGAATGGAATAAGCTTCAGCCTGAATTGAGACTTGCACCTTCTGTTGCTATTTTCAAAAAAAAGTTCTTATCAATAATCCGCCCTCCAGCGAAATCTGTTTTTGGAATTCACGACCCAAAAGGATTATCCTATCTTACGCAGCTAAGAGTTGGTCTCAGCATGTTGAACTTCCACAAGTTCAAGCATAATTTTAGGGATACAATAAACCCAATGTGCCCAACAAGTGATGGCATTGAGGACACGGAGCATTTTTTGTTGCTCTGTTCTTCTTTTGATCTTCAGCGTCGAGACCTTCTCACTGGAATTGTTGAATTATTATGACCATTTGTGCAAATCACCAATCTTTCAAATGATGCTTTGATGCAACTTTTACTATATGGTGATCAATACCTTTCTTATGACTTGAATAGAAACATTCTCGAATTGACCTTACAGTTCATTCACGAAACTGGTCGGTTTGACTAAGATCTGTTGACTCTTCAGTTACGTACAAAGCAGCCACTAAGTCCTCTTATGTAATGTTATTTTTCTTTGTAAATTCTGTTTCACATTAAGTGTCAGGTCTTTCCACTCCAAACAACCCACGACTTACGCTCGTGACATTTCAAAATTATCGCAACCTGTCACCTAATGTAGAACAGAATCGTTCGTATTTTGTTGTGTTGTAGGTAGATTAACTTGCTCGTCTTTATATATTGGCCATGGGATAGTCATTGTCTTTCGCTCCCCATGGTGTCGTCCCTGTAGTGTTGTAAGGTAATTAAGGAAGTTTTGTATTGTAGAATGTAAGATTTGTTGTAAAATTTTTATATGAATAAAAAAAAACTCAAATGGACTAATCATTTAACCACTGTCACGAATAAGATCTCCAGGGGGTATTGGCATTCTTCGTTATGGAAAGTAATATCTTCCACCCGCTACGATTGAAACAATGTATCGAAGTTTGGTAGAGCCCTATTTTAGATACTGCTGCTCGGTTTGGGGTCATTCTGGTGTAGCAATTGTCGGAAAATTGCAAAAACTGCAAAATCGAACGGCAAAATTGATCACTAACAGCCAATTCGATGCCTCGCCACTCCCAGTCATTTGTGCACTTAAATGGTCCACAGTAAGTGAAATAATTGATCTTGAATCTGCTAGAATTGTTTACAAATCCCTAAATGGTGATGCACCTTCCTATATGAGTGACATGTTTGCGAAGGTCGACGTCTCTACAACACGGTCTCTCAGGAATTCGGATTATGACCTAGGAGTCCCTTTTCTAAGAACGACCACAGGACAAAGACGCTTCTCTTACCAGGGTGAAAAACTTTGGAATAGTGTTTCTAAATTGACTAAGAATGCGTCAACGTTATAAGATTTTATGAAAGCCATAGAATGATCATCAGTTCACGAAGAATCAATGACACTTCCTTTTTTGTTTTTTAAATAAATTTTTTTTATATTTCTTTTAGCGATTGTAATTATGTTATCGATCAGCTTTATTTTGTGATGTTAATTTAAATGAATTTTTTTGCATATTTTAGCATTAGCATTTTAGCATTGTAAATCAGTCCTCGAACGAGGGGATTCCAGGGCTAGAGAAGATAAACAAGAAAGATCTGAAATTGAAATATCAGCTTTCCTAATGATTCTGTTTTTTATTTTAGGAAATTTTCTGAGGATGGTAACCTTCGAGTGGAAGATCCTAAAAACTGAGCTTTTTAAAACTGCCAGTTGTGTCTCATTTCCAACTGCCCATAACTGAGTAGATTGTGCGCGCTATTTTATACTGAACTACTGTGCATAGCATAACTATGCCTACTCACTTAAAGCTGATAGTGGTTTGAGTAGTGGCAAGGCAACATGTCTTAAACATCCAGTGCGATCATCAAATTGACACTGTGGTGCAAGATCATTCATGTAGCAGTGCCTTGGGATTCTCTAGTTCGGGATACTATACTACTAGAAGTAGCTATCGCTAACTAATGCTCACGCTTCATCGCTTCAGTGCAAGCCTGAATCACATAAGGAAAAAATTGGAACGGCTGCCAAAAAGTTTGTTTTGAAATGTTTACGAGATCACAGACAGCGAAAAATACTCTAGCACTGTTGGAGGCCAAGATCCTCGTTTGGTTCAACAGGGCAATAATTCGAACTTTGGCCTAATTTAACCTTCCTGCTCAATTTGCAGCGAGAATACTGGCTCTGCCATTGCATACCTAGGCTGACTGCCTGCGAGGGCTCTCTCATACAAGCCTGCATGGTAAACAAATCCCCAATCAAACTGTCAAAGCCATCTACACATCAATAATTTCCACACAACGAAATCTTGAAGGCTGTCTGGCAATTCAAGAAAAAGGAAGTTTTGTGAAGACCCAGACAAATGCTTGTTTTTTGACCAACCAGTACAATATCGATTGTCATGAAATCGATGGTCATTGAGCTCTGGATATCATGAAAACAAAAGAACAAAGCCTTGAATTGTTTTATGTCATAATACCGAGTGGTGGAAAATTTTGCTGACCCAGCTTCATGGTGATCATTCAAACAACCTTACTTTCATGCGGCAGACTACAAACCAACACGGAATTGCTATCGCGATTCCGCGTTAGCCTTTGTTCCAGACCCACTTGAAAAGAAAGGTAAGTGGTGTGGGTAACTGAGCGCAAATTCGTGTTCAGAGATTTTCTTCAGATTCCTAAGAAAAATTAGGATATGTGACGAATAATTCACATAATCACTATTTGTTTTGTTATGGAAAGAAAAGCCCGTCTCATGCGAATAACTACAAGAAATTTAAATTACGATACAAAGAATAGGAGATTTGAATGCCTGCTAATCCTATTGACTTTTTACGACTGTAGTGAGTAATAGAATAACAACTGGGCAACAATGGGAACGAGTAACAAAACAGAATTTTTAAGATCAGCAGAAGAACGGGAGCCTTGGAGGCGCATGACCGCCGATGCCTGCAACAGGCCTGACACCTGAAGAAGAAGAAGAAGAAGAAGAAGAAGTGAGTAATAACGATCAGCTCTCATTGTTTCAAACACATAGATTCACAAAGACATGCGTTGTGTTGAGATCAGATGTGTAAGAGCTTGCCTTTAATTATGTTGCAATTCAATTCATCGTCTGAACACGGATTTGCGCTTAGTTACACAGACCACTTATCTTTCGTTTCAAGTGGTCTGGAGCACAGGCTATTCCGCTTGGGCTTTAGTGAAAGTCTTTGGATATAGGGTATGGTGGCGGTAATTTTGGGACTGAATTGGGCATTTTTCGAAACAAATAGAGTATCCTCACAAATTCGTTGGAAATATTGAAGATATTTTTTCATTTTACCTACATTGAATCTTTTTTCGTTCTTGGAAACCTGTTCCCGTTCTTTAATTGAAGTCTGAATATTTTTTTAGAATTTTTTTACTTTCCTCACTTTTGCACGTAATTTCAATCTGTCGGCGGGAAATTTGGGTCTATTTGAGAAAAACAGTATCTGTTTCGTCAAGAGTATTGTAAATTCACAAAAAAACAATTTTAGAATACTTTTATGGATAACTGTGATTAAATTTTCAGAGTTTCGCAGCCAAAGACTTAAAAACTTGCCCAGAGAAAATTGTAAATAAATCGTACCACCATCAGCGCATACTTAGGCCCATTCTCGAAGATGGAAATGTGAACAAAGTTTCTTTCGAAATGACATTTAAAAGAAATGAATCCTTGTGTCTTGTTCTGAAACCACTAAAACATGAACAAAAACGTGTAGCTTATGCTGTTTTCGATGTATCATCCATTTGTTTGCAGCATTATCTCAATTTTTTGTTTTGATTTGGAAGCATTGCCAATTCTTGCACAACGCGACTCGTATCAAAATCCTATGAAATCCCAGTAGACCCAAATTATCCCACCTTGCAAAGTAATCGAAATAAAATTTACCGAATCGCAAAAAAATTCCCAAAAGCTTTTAGCACCTTCCCAAATGATTGAACATGCGATCAATAATGATTTGTTGATGAAAAGAAGTTGCAAGTTGGCATAAATCGAAAGTTTTCTACGCTGTCAGATCATGATAAAAGCTCAGGCCGGTGAAAATCAGGAAACTGAAGCACTAGAAATTGTCAAATAATTCTTCCTTCGACACCACTTAAACAACTCCTGAAAGTATAGATTTCAACACCTACGGAGTCATGAATCGAAATTTTCAACTTACGATCGCTGTAAAAGCGAAAAAGCAAATAGACCCAAATTACCCCGTAGACCTAAATTGGCCCACCAGAAGAGCCAGACGCCCGTCCAAGCACTTTTGGAGTCTGCGCAATGTCGATCTCAGGGTCATCGACCGTCATCATTATTTTGTGAATTTGCGCATGCCCAAAAACGCTTGGTTTGTCCCATTGATGAGCGGGCAAATCGGCGTTAATGTCTTTTCCTTTGTGATTTACAAAAGGAGGAATTTGCCATATCCTTAACAAATAAGGACGACAGAGCAAAAGAGCAAGAAAAACTGAATTTTATAGGAACTTGAAGAGAAAAGTAGCAACCATGCGGGTCATGAAGGAAGTGATTGTCCTACCTGTTGCTGGTGGTGCAACTAGGGGCAGTATCGAAAGAATTTGATAAATGGATAGGGAAAATTCGGATTAATTTTAAAGTAAGACATATGCTAAAAGCAGCATTGTTCGGAACAGGAAGAATATCGAGGAAAGTGTTACAAACCTGAAGACGAAACCATTAGTTGCTCGTTGGAACTTGCTTTCAAAGCATGAAGTGGAACACATCTAAACCGAGAATGTTCAGCTGAATAATGATAATCATCATCACCATCTTGGAAAAAAATAAATTGCATGATCAGTTTGCAAATGATACTAATGAAATCAAAACAAATAAATCATTCAGTTGGCTTTTTTACGGTGAAGTAAAGCGTGAAACAGAATCGCTAATAAACCTTTGCACAAGGAAAAGTTCAATTCGAGGTGAAGCCTGCATTCCCAAGAGGAAGTAAATTTCATTGCTCCAAATTAGGCACTCTGCTTCCAAAACTAGCCAACTGCTAATAAATTTTGTGGGCTGCTGTTAGAGATGCACGCCGTTTGGTGACTCCAAAGCGAGGCGAAACCGGCAAGTCAGTATTTCAATAGATTGCTGCGATTTGCGAAAAGATCTATACTGACAGCTCAGGAACAATCGCTGATCGCTGAATAGTTTCAAATTCCATAAAGGCAAAAATCTACTACTTGTGGAAAAATGGTAAATGTAGATTGTGCGGTGATGCATTGAAAATGTTGCGCACGTTGTTAGTGGCTGCAAAAACATGCTCAAATGGAGTATAAGGGCTTACAAAGACGGACAGACAAGTTGTATTCTGTTATCTTTTCTCCGTTTGAAAATTGGTCGAGAAACCTCCAAGAACCAAATTCAAACGCAACCTCGGGGTCGGGAAACCGAAGCTTTTTATTTCCCATGATCATACACATACAAAGTAAATCTTTGATAGTGTCTCGTTCAGTATTTCAATGCTCCAACTCAAAATTTGTCTTACTACAGCCACACTGTGACGAAACTTCTTGATAAGGAATTCTTTATAGTCGTCTCATCCTTTGAATGAAATATGAACCTGCCATCTTTAACGCAATTGTCTTTTCAAATTATAATTGCTTTTGCCATTTTAGGTTCATTTGAATGGAGTGATGGTGCAGATTTCAGCTACACAGATTGGTACTGCGGTGAACCAAACAATAACGATGGTGATGAGGACTGCATTCACTTGTACCTACCCGGACATGGCTTTAAGTGGAATGACAGTAAATGTCCTTATTACTGGGCTTTTATTTGCAGGATAACTACGTAGCAGAAGTTAATGTTTTGTCGCTTAATACTTATGTTGTACCTATGGATTGATTGCAGCTTTCAGAATCTTGATTGCTGAGAAGACAGCACTTCATTTGAAATTAAGTATTTTAACCCTTTCTGACCTCTCCCTAGTACGGTTTTACTTACACTCTGTTTGATACATGCAGAAGGCCACTAACGTTTAGTAACTTTCTATCATTTTGCAATGAGACAGTAGCATTCCATTTTAGCCTTTTTTCATGGTAGCCAAGTTGTCATGCTGCATGTAAAACTTATACTTTGTATCTCTTTAAATCCTTCTAAATTGGTACAATTTAGATTAAAGTTTCGCAATAGACAAATTTTAATGTATAATTTTCATTTTGCGTGAAAGGTCAGTTTGATCAGCGTTTAACATGCTCTAACATGCTGAACAGAATACTGGTTACAATCTGTGGCACGGTAACGACTCGCAACTTCCAAAAGTGCACACAACAACATATGGAATTGAGACTATATCCTTCCTTGGAAATAGGCTTTGGTCAACTTTACCAAATATATTCAAACAAGCAAGCACACTTCTTATTTTCAACTACCATATTAAATGTTGGAAGGGCGAGAGCTGCAACTGTAGACTTTGCAAAATATCTATACCACAGGTTGGATACCTAACATGATGTATCAATCTTTATTTCTAAACGGCTGTAATACATTCTCCAATGAATTTTTAAGATAGTAGGCCTTAATAGCAGTAATTTTGCTATTTTGAAATTCTTTTGCTACTGTAAATAAATTGTTGATTGATTGATTGATTGATTGATTTATTGATTGATTGATGGCAGGACGAAATATTGGTATCTAATATGTATTTCTTAATTTCTCACATATTTGCTGTTGTTCTTCGTGGCATTGTGGTGTTCCTGCTCCCAAACTTATTCACGTATTATCACTGCAAGCATCCTCGGATCCAACGATACGATACATTGGTCTCGAATCCTTTTCTTTTTCGATTTATTTTGCCAAGTCTTGTCTACACCACTTCAAGTCAGGTGATAAGATCTCTTGATAGAACCCCCTACCAATTTTAAAACTTATTTCCCACCATGGAAACTTGTGCCATGAATGTCAAGTAAGTAAGTAAGTAAGTAAGTGAGTAAGTAAGAAAGTAAGAAAGTAAGTAAGTAAGTATGTAACTAAGAATTTGCCATTAAAATGATAAAAAAGGGCAAAAAGTCATAAAAATTTAAAGGAAAAGAAAAAGAACCTAATTACAAGTGTACACTATAATACAAATTTTAAATGCAAAATATAGACTAGAAACACCCCCAGTTTAGAAATGGCAGGGATGGCATTAAAAAATCAATAAAACCATGTTTCCATAATGGTCCCCCCAGAGGTGTCTATGAAAGAAAAGTTTTCACAAAAGAAAACAAAAAAAAGCATTGTTTATTGCTGAAAAGTTGACAGTAATGCTGCATTTTAGATTTGTTGATGGATGGTTTCTGTGAAGCTTTTAGAAATTTAATGATATATATAAGGGCTATTTTCTCGATTCTGAAGATCGTTAAAGAATTTATCCTTGATCTTATGCTTGAAGCTGCTGACATTATTAGAAGATTTTAGGCCCGACTGTAGTGTTCCAAATTTTGGGTCCTATAGAGGAGAGACTATTTTGCCCCGTGTTAGTCTTTCGAAAGGGTAGATTTAGTTTGTTTTTAGATCTTCGAGTGATCCGGCCCTGGCCAACTGGCGAGAAAATCTCCGACATATAGGGAGGGGCTGAATTACCAAGAAACTTGAAAACATTTGTAGCAGTGCATTGTTCAAATCTCTCTTTTGTGGGGAGCCAATTCATATCTTTGAATTCTTTGATTCCTGCATGTGCTCGATTATTCAGATTCAAACAGAACCTGATACATTTATTTTGAGCTGTTTGAATCTTTTTGGTTAACTTTTTCTTTAGCATTGGAAACCAAGCACTGCATGCATAGTCAAAGTGGGGCTGAATCAGTGCATTTGCAAGTAACCTTCTGAGGGAGAAGTCAAGAAAGTTTTGTTTTCTATAGAGGAAACTTAGTCTGCCATTGATTTTACTCAGGGTCCTGGTTGCCATCGACTCGCCACACAGGCTCTCATCAAAGACACAACCCAGATACGTCACTAAGGAGTATTGTTTGATCTTGACGTGACCTATACTGATATCAAGTTTCTTGCTGCTTGATCGTTTATTTTTCCTGCCAAAGAGTATAGACTTTGTCTTGTCCTCTCCGAAGTGAATGCTTAGTTTGTTATCAACAAACCAGTCACAAAGGGAGTTAAAACTTCTATTTAGTTGCTTTTATATTTCATTGAAGTTATTATCTCTGAAAAATACAGGAGTCATCTGCATATAAAAGTAGGTCACAGTCAACTGCCTAATGCATATCGTTGACATATGAGTGGAAAATGAGTGGGCCAAGAATAGAGCCTTGGGGAACTTCACATGATAATTCCCCAGGTGATGAGGTCTCTTTCCCTATACTTACAAAAGTTCGGCTTGTTGAACCAAGCCAATATATGGCTGAATCGGAAAAGGCAAGGTGTTTATTTCTTAAAGGAAAATTTCGTGGTCGATCGTGTCAAACGCTTTCTGTAGATCAATTAAAATCATGCCAGTAGATATCTCTTTTTCGAAGGCTTGTATGATTTTGTCACTTAGGTATGATAAACATGAATCTGTTGAGTGGCGAGGGCGAAAGCCAGACGGTATCGATAAAGAATTTATTTTGTATCGAGGTATTCTAGGACCTGCCCATGGACAACTTTTTCAATTACCTTAGAAATCTGCCGCAAGAGTGAGATTGGCCTATAATATTTTGGTTCATCTCTGCTACATTTTTTAAAGAGTGGCTTCAGTTTAGCTTGTTTGCAATTCTCTGCAAAAACCGAAAGGGAGATGGAAAGATTCCATAGCTCTGAAACATTTGATTCCTATCTTAGCGTTGTCCCCTTGATAAATAAAAGAGTCAATGTAAAATATTCCACAAAGCTAGTGTGAATAACTTTGTTTTCTTTGCTTAAAACAAGTTCTCAAAAGGAGGAACAAGCTTTAAAGTAACTGTTGCGAGTCTTTGTGCTTCTTTCCTTTGTGTTTGATCGTAGAAAAATAATATCTTTAGAGCAAATGAACCTGGATAGGATTAATATACAAAGAAGGTAACTGAAGAAGAAGACACTCGCAATCCATCGACTTTCCTGGCGAAACTAGATAGTTTAATTACTGTAACCTATTTGGAGGAATATTCCCGCCATGTTGTTGATGTGAGGTCCTTCTTTATATGGTTACCTAAGTCGAAGCCCGTAGGGTACATGACTCGCGGATGGACGGGGGTCTGCCGCCCGGTTTTCAGAAAGGTACCCTCTTCTAATTACCGAAACTTGCTTTGATACCCACTTTTATGATGAATTTTGGCGGAAAACGGCCCATTTTTGGCTATTTTTCGCCAATTTCTGGATAACCCAACCATGTTTATGGAAAATCTGCAGAAAAAGGGACCCTTCTTTGGAGAATTTGGACCCAAAAATCCACCCATATAGGCGGCACATACCCGTACCCTCAACATGTTATGTTGCCCCCCCCCCCGGGAGTCGAAGGTGTCCAACATTGCCGTACCTTCGCCACGAGCATGGTCAGGGGCGCACATCATGGGGGTGAAAGGGGTGAGACAACCCCCAATAATTTTGGATATTCGGTCCCAAAACATTGAAATATTGAATTTCAAGCCACCTACGGGACCCCAGTTATCAAAACAGCCTTACAGCAAAGGCAATTAATTTTTCTGGCCGAAATGTTGATCGAAGCAATTTCTGCTAGGAGATTCTGATTGAAGCAAGGTAAACTTTAATTCATTAGTCAAAAACATTTTCTCGTCAAGGACTGGTCCTTACACTTGAAGCGCAGAGATGGATGGACAAACCATTCGTTCCATGGGGCTAAGGCCCGAATGGGTCCGTCGGCATTGGTTTCTTGCCTTCTTGGCTTCTTGGCCCCTTTTTGTACAGATAGCAGTTTTTAGGCTGCACTTTGGAAGGGCCTTGTAACACAATAATGAATTTCAAAGTTCAAATGTTGATTGGCATTAGAACATTTTGAAAAAATGCAACTTGGCCACAATGGTTTAATAAGGGTGAGGCGAAATGTTAGTTATCTCTGTCTCGTGTGTTGAATTAATTCAACCAATGGACGTAAAAGTCCTGGGGAATTTACAAATGTAGATACTGACGAGATTAGGGCAACTCAGTTCCTGGGTTTCTTGATATATTTTCTAGTGTAAAAGCTCAGCAATCAGATCGCTAAAAATTAAGAGAATTAATCGCAAGGGGCCCTTAGAACCAAGGTGCCGTTAACTGCGTTATGTCACTAGGCGGGGAGCAAGCAATCATTGAGTTGTGATTTGAGTTCTAAAACAATGCAAAAGCAATTTTTTGTGCAAAGATTGTCCTTATAGTATAAAGCTATGTCATGCAAATACTAAAGTTTCCAATCTGACACTAGCCTGTCGGTGGTAGTAATTGGGTTGCTTTTTTAGAGTACTTTTCGCCTCGCCCCGTCAGTTCCTTTTGCTCTCTCGTAAAAATTGATAAGTAACTGCTACAGGCTAAAAAAGAAAGGCTAAAGAGCAGAAAACATTCATTCTCGATAAATAGAGGGAAGGGGTTTCGAAATATTTTTTGTTGCAACAATGTTTTGAACAAAATATCTTTTTTATCATGGTAATGTTGACTTCCTGTGATCACCATGTTGAAATTCAACACTGCACTGGTGTCAGTGAGTGATTACGCATGCGTAGGTAATGGGTTGTGTACACGGAAAAGAAAGGAAATGGCGACAGATTTACGAGTGGAATTGCGGTGACAGAAATATTCGTACAGGACGGAAGAATTCCAGCGCAATTATCGATTACTAAGAAAAAAGATAACTTACAAATTATCACTGAAATCGTTGCAATCTCTTAAAGTCGAGCAGAGGAAGCCCATGGCTTGAAGAAAAGAGCAAGAATTGTTTATTGTTATCCCTCTGACTTAGGCCCATCAAATCATCAATCAGTTTCGCAGTATGGATCGTCCGACCACAATGGAGGAAAAGGGATAACCGACATATCATTATCTAGAAAACATCTGCATAGTCCGTAATTTCAGAGCCCCAGCAGTTTAGGATTCAGAAAGAAGGCATCACATTTCCCAAGATGAGTAACTTCGATGGTAAGATGATGTTTGTTCATGCAAATATGCAAAAATCAAAATGTTACCCTGGACCTATGCAGCAGCAGAGCAGAGCTTTCCCAGATTTATGTATTGGCCATTAGCTAACTCTTGGGCTACCTAACTGTTTCCTTCTTTCATCTTCTTGCCTTCTGTCCCAGGGTGCATTCCATGTAAAACCTACGCTGAAGGCCAGATTAGAATGTTTGAAAACTGCGTGGGGGATTTTCAAGCAGGGATGAAGATGGCGCAGATAGTATTCCAATTTCAGTTGAAAAAGTGCATATCAGCATACTACTTTCCAATTTCAATTGAAAAGGGCACATGAACATACACATTTTTTTTGTAAGAAACTTGGATCAGGCCATAGTACCAAAATTTTCTTAATTTCACATGAAATTGTGTCCATTTTAGGGGCGATCAACTTTCGATTTTCGTACTTTTTAACGTCATTTGGCTGTTAAGATCAGAACCCTCCCTGTTAACCGCCTTCTTCCAAACTGCCTCTGATCGGCCTAAATTTTTTTGCCTCAGTAAGACATGGGGAGCAGCAAATAGATGTCTTGTGGAACACGCCAGACTTCAACCAAAGATACACGATACCGGGAAGCATAGTAAAACTGTTTTGTTCTATTCTTTATATGTTATTTGTAAGGATTTTATCTACGCTTTTCAAAAAATTCCCTTACGGAGATTTCCGTACAATTTTACATTTTCTTAACGGCCTAAGAAGACCCCCTCCCCCCATAACGGCCAATTGCCATTAAAAAATTCGAAAATCGAAAGTCAATGGCCCCTTAGTACTAAATGTCTCTTAATTGGTTTCTTATTTTGTGAATGCAGAATTATCAATGGGTCGCTAACACTGCGGCAGATATGTTTCTTGACATTTAAAGCATCATAAAGGAATAAACAGTGTTCAGTTATATTGAAAACACAAATGGTTAGATATATAATATTGCTCAAGAATAAAGGTTCAATGATCTATTTGCTACCATATCATGGCTTTCAGTGGTGGGCGCGCGATAGCTCGCGCATGCAGGCACACACCCAAACCTTTGCTTGGGAGCGATTGATCGCACACCCAGCAAGAGGATATTTCCCTTGAAGAGAGCAATGTGCCATTTGGGAGTTCACACTGGAAAACTTTTTAGACAAAATTATCTTGTAACATACCTTCTAACTCCCTAATGCTGATTTTATTTGTTGGATGCAGCTAACTTACTTTGTTTGTTCATTCCACTCAAATTTAATCAGCCTCACTTTTAGGCCATCTTCTTCCGAGATTCATGCTATCTTAAATGTCAGACTTCTCAAGCAGCTTTTGTTTGCTCATTTGTGTCTGTCCGTGTCCCAATCACTGGGTCTCAGGAAGCATGACATACCTTTGGTACCATTTGTATTGCTTTCGCGCACCCCATAAAATTCCCGCGAGTTTTTGGTTGCATGCCTTAATTTCTGAACATGAAAGCCCTGCAATATCCATGCTTTTAACTTTGAAAAGTTTCTTAGTACTTCTCAGACATAGTACTAGAGTTTCTTAAATTTTGGCCATCTTAGTACTAGTTTCTTATAAACCAATTTCTTATAACAAATGTGTACCACTTTCACATGCAATACAAGCAAATATGTGGTCCTGTTAGTACAAATTTTCAAAATGTGCGGATGGCTGTGCGGATAACGTAAAAGTGCGCGGGGGATCCCCCGCACATGTCAAACTTTCCAATCTGGGCTGAAGGTAAGCCAAGCCCTAAGCTTTTGTATGCAAAGTATATATATTCAGGGAGAGAGAAGCTGCTAAAAACCGAGTACTCAAAGTCTGATGATTTTAAGAAAGTTTCAGTACTGGCCCAAATTCTTAGTTTCTTATGAAAGAAATACAGTATTGTATTATGAAAGAGGGAGGTTAACTTCACATTCATACCTAGGTGGGTAGATTTTCAACTGCTGTCAATCCAAGAACCAATTTTAGTGAAGAAATGACGCCGCTATGCCAACAAAGAATACGCCGTCAATCTTAGGGCCTGCATGAAATGCACCCTGGCCTCTGTCATTGTTATCTCATCTGCCTATAGATGGGGGAAATAGTCTAACCATCTAACCAAGTGCGTAACTTCAGTTTTTAAGGATTTCTTGTTGCTAGGTTTTTTCTTAAGAGACCATTATGATTGATTTAAGACGATGTGCCTCTTTCAAAAATTTTCAAATGTCACATGATCAATGACGTCAGGGAAGGGCTAAATGTCCCTAATACTTCAATAACTTTCAACAGGTGAGTTATATTGGCATGAAATTTTCATAGTTCAAAACAGCGTTACTTTCAAATGATGTATAACTTTTTCCATTCTGATGAAGTTCAAGGAAAATGTATGACATCATTGATGGCATGGCATCATAATTGACAATTTTTGAAAACCATTTTAGCAAAAATATTTTCATTTAATCTTTACTAAAGTGACCATGTAGATGCCGTTTCTGTAGTCAAAATGCAACTGTCATTCACAGGATCGTCAGTTTGGGCATGACCACTTTTAGGAGCAAAAAATTTATGTTATTGGAAATAGCATGGTTGGCATTCTGCTGCAACTATGATAGAACTTTGCAAACAACGTATTTGTTGAAACTGCTTATGCCAAAGTTTACACTATTCAGCTTACATCCTACAACAAAAAAATTACTGTTTGTCAATTCATGCAGAGCCTGTAGGAAACTTGATGTTTTTTTAGACGTTTTTTTATGATTTTCAGTGTCTTTGAAAATAGACATTTTAAGGAACTTGTGCATATACGCCTGTAAAACAACAAAATCTTCAAAATCAGTTCAATGTACAATTTTGCTAGTGCATATTTATTTTGGTGCACCTGGTATGGTTATCAATTTGTTGGTCAGGCCCTGAAATGAACCAATTTTGTTAGTTGGTTGATCGATCAAGCTCCTCAATTCACTTCTAGGTGCTTGATCAAGCTTCTAGGTTATCATTGTTCTTTGTGAGAAACCAAATGGTTAGGTCTGGAAAATGAGCTTATTGTTTTGCCCAAAACATTTCAGCTTAAATCAAGTAATTAATCTCATTGAAAAAGAATGAAACAGAAATGAAGGCCAGCCTTGCCTTTCAAGCTGAGCCTTTGCAAGTTAAATAAGGTAGAGCAGCCCTGGCATGCCTCCTGCAAAGTTTGCACCAAACTTTTTAACTTGCTGCTTTCCGTCTATAATTTAAACTTCATTGCCAATCCCACAGCCCTTTCCCCAAGCTTTGAAGAGATCTCAGCTGAATTTTTTATGCCAAATACATTCACAAGTCCTAATCATGGATCATCAAATGGAAAACCTTGATCAGCAAGGCTCTGCGACAATTGAGCTGGCAGAATTTGTTATGTAAGTGTGGAGGTGCTAGCGCTCAATCAAACAATTTTTCTCATTTCAGGGCCTGTTGTCAAATTCACTGTAATGAACAACTGTTTCCAAAGAAAACAGAGCTTGAAATTCACTTTGCTGCTAAAATGGATTCCTTATTGAATTTCTGTTAGATTAGTGTTGGTATTAATAATGACAAGAAGAGCTCAGTTTTTGCAAAGATGTGGTGCCTTGCTCCAGTTAATTGTAGATGAGACGGAATTCTGCTCACCTTTTCTTGATATACTGAACTGACCCCCTCTTATGCAGTTTCCATGCAAGCTTGTTGCCAAAAGCAAAAAACAGATGAACAGAGTCCAGTATCAAACCAGAGTCAAAGAACCAAATTCAGAGTTTGCTGGCATACCCTTATACCACCTCTCATTTTAGCAGTGGCAGATATGAGGGTAGCAGAAATGATATTCAACTATAATTCACAGACAAGCACATTTAGACCATCCTAGGATTACATGTAATGCAGAAACTGAGACCTTTCTCTCATGTGGTCAATTCTTTGTTTCCCATAAAGTTAGCCACATCCTCATATTTGTGAAAGATATGGTGTAAGTGTGATGAAAGATGATTTGATGTAGGCTGGAGGAGATTTTGAGTTCTGAAGTATATCCTATAATGCTGGCTTATTATATTCAACGAAACGAAATGAAACCGAACGAAACCAAGACAATTTAACAATTGGATCTTTAAAGGTCGATTGAAATTGCAAGTTCATTACTTCTTATCGTCCGGATGGATGTAAGCAATTAATAATGATCACTTTAGTAGTAAAAAACCAGCGATTTGGCTACGATGCATTCTCTTAGGAACGAAAAGCCGCCATTTCGTTCCCCATGGAACAAAACCAATTGTTTTCAAATCACGAGATAAAAGATTGCAGAGTGCCAATCCTTAGAACTAAGACAATAAGGCCATCAGCTGTTCAACACACTCAAGCTGTGAAACTACTTTTGTGTCAAACGTCTAGAGGTTTCTAGCACGCTAAACACGTTGGTTGACAAATTTTGGTGGAATGTGGTAGGTGATCTGGAGAGAGACACTGATTCTTTGTAAATCCTTTACGTCCCATGTGTCTACACCAATTTCAATTGAAATCCCCTCCTAAAGGGCCCTAAAGTGGATCTTTGGTGTTTTTTAAATTGTAGTGAGTTGTTTGCGCGCTTGTATTTCACTCTTGCTCTAAGAGAGATACTGGTTAGAGTTCCAACTTGCTGCGATTTTTCGACATCATTTTCGAGTGCCATTTGCAATTCCAAACTTACCACCAGCGAAAGCTCCAGTGGATCCATCTCTTCTAAGTTTTGACACTGATTCCTTTTGTTCCAAGGGGAGCGGCGCCTCGTTATCTTGTATCTTGTATGTGAAATTCTAGGACAGGGTATCGTTTTCAGGGGAAAATTCTGGAGCAGGTTAAATTTTTTTTGTGGTGGGCACACCCCCTTATATAAAAAGTCAAGTACCCCCCCCCCCAGATGTGAAATGGGGTGAAATGAAGTCTCTGAATCGTGAGTTTTTCTTCTAAACTTTTCACTATTAATGGAAAATGATTCATGTTGAAAAAGCTTTGAATTAACAATCACTGCAAATCGGAACTCTATCTCTCTAGCAGCAAGAGTGAAATACACATGTGCAAACAACTCACTGCAATTTAATAAACACATTTAGGGCCCTTTAGGGGGGATTTCAGTTGAAACTGGTGTAGACACATGGGACGTAAAGGATTTAAGAAGTATCAAATGTCTCTCTCGAGATCACCTACCCCATTTAACCAAAAATTTAGCAACCAACGTGTTTAGCGCGTTAGAAACCTCTAGATGTTTGACACAAAAGCAGTTCACAGCTTAGGTGTGTTTAACAGCTGGTGGCCTTATTGTTTTAGTTCTAAGGATTGGCACTCTGTAATTTTTTGTCCCGTGATTTGAAAACAATTGGTTTCGTTCTATGGGGAATGAAACGGCGGCATTTCGTTCCTAAGGGAATGCATTGTAGCCAAATCACTGGTTTTTTACTACTAAAGTGATCATTATTAATAGTTTATATCCATCTGCACGATAAGAAATAATGAATTTGCAATTCCAATCGACCTTTGAAGATTTAATTGTTAAATTGTCTTGGTTTCGTTCGGTTTCGCTGGGTTTTGTTTTGTTTTGTTTTGTTGAATATAGTAAGCCATAATGCATGCAAGAAAATATACAGGAATTAAATGGGAAATAAGTAGAGGTTAACTTCTGGATTACAAATTGATTTAAGCTTAAGAACTCGCCATCCAGTTTCTTTTTGGCCTTGCCAAGATAGCGATGAGATACTGTATGTTGTGTAGGAGTCACTTCTTTGGCCCTTGTTTACACAAAAATGACATAAAGCAGGTTTTTATTACATTTCATGTTCACACAAACCTGGTTTATGTAACATAAATCTGCAGGGTGTCCCAGAAAATTTGTGCCCTATTTGCCTGCAGGTTACGGCAAACCAGAAAAAGGTCCTCACCATAGTTTTACTTGATGTTTCTCTCCATATGTTCAATTAAAGTTTGCTACCATCCCCATAAAAATCTGTTGAGAAATGGTGGAGCTATGACATCCAGAATACCGAATCTACCTGATGACTGAAACCAGCAGTAGACCATTTTGTATTACCATTTTGCAATGATAAATAGCTTCATGGATGAGCTGAAAAAGTGACGTCCAATTTGATGGCTCTCACAAAAGTTTCAATAATCATTTCAGCTATTTCTTAACCTTTGACCCTTGATTGAATGTCAAAATGAAGGCAAGGGCCCCAAGATAATAAATAACCAGAGGGTATATACAGTAATGACCAATCTTAAAGTTACTTTTTGTGTGCAGGTGTGGTGAGTGAACCAACCATTCAGTTTATTCATCATTTCAAAATGAGAAAATCTGCTCCAAAAGTCGAGCTCCAAAAGTCGTTTGCCGTTCCCATTTCTTTTAGTTCATTGTCTTTGGTAGTAAGTCAAGATGCTTGTAGCAAATGCAGAAAAATCTATGGAAGGAAGGCAACAAATTAGATATGAAATATATTTTTGTTGCAACTTTTGATTTTTTATTACTTTGGCAATTCTTATCTAAATTTTTGCATTCCATCAGAGATCATGGGGGTACAAAATAGTTGAACTAACTTTCTGCTGACCATTTGGCAACCTGGACATTTGATCATGCTAGCGATACCAGCTCATCAAAATTTCCAAGGGGGCTCAAGATAAGATATCCATTTCTTTGCAATAGCTACCAACTGTGATGGCTGGACAGTAATTTTTTAACTGATATATATTATAAGAAACTCATGCTGGCAAAGTCTTTCTCTGAAAAAAGGCGCACACCTACAGTATCATTGTGAATAAGATAAGCCCTGCATCACTACCAAACATGTCTCTTGTACTGGAATCATTATGATGCCCCCTATAATGATGATTACTGTGCTGTTTGCACAAAAATGAGCATAAACTAGGTTTATGGACATAAAGCCAGTTACAAGCACATAAAGCTAGTTTACAGTGTGCACATGAATAGACATAAACTGGGTTTATGAACATAAGCCTAGTTTATGTCATTTTGTGCAAGCGGTGTTCCAAACACTTTAGCTTGATAAATCAAACAGAATAATCCCTTTCCATTATGTTGCTCATTGGAAAACTCATTGATAAGAGTGATTTTTTTTATGAATAATGCCTATTGTAATCATGTCTAAAGAGTACAACCTGGGTAACACAAGAAACTGTCCATGTGTTTGAAAAATCAGTGTAGCAAAGATAGTTGCATCATCATTTTAGAGATCAATTTTTGTAATAGCAAGAAGATGGAAGTACTTTTGTATCTTTTGGTTTCAATGTTGAAGTCTCCTTGAAATTTTAAGAAGACCTAAGATATCAGCTAGAGCATAGCCTAAATGCCCAATCAAATCTTCCATGTAATTTGAAGTCTATTTGAAATCTTTGTGAGCATCAGCATGACTAATGAAATGAAGAATTGGCACAGAGTTTGAAAATGAAATTTCTTTCTCATTTGTTGTTCTGGAAAGGGATTATTGAAAACAGCAAAACTGACAGGTTATCTTTTATTTTGAGATGCATTTGATCTTGCATTTTTAGACGATTTTCTGGATGTTATGTGACACTAATTTCTTTAATCTTTTGCATCTACTATAGTACTACTGCCTTGAAAATTGCCAAAAAGTTTTAAAAATACTTTGATATTGTATATAGCTGTTAAAAAAGTTTATTTTTGTGATTGTAGTGCCAGTAGGTTCTCTATCATGGTGTTACAAACAGGGTGACTTTATTCAGTCATCCATTACGTTGTATTTTTTCCTGGCTGGCTTACATCAAATGTGGTTCTTTTCTTTAGGTGAAGGCAATGACTTGATTGATGAGGATGCAGATAAAGCAAGAGCCTATATTGTTGGCAGATATGACAGGGTAAGTCCCTTTTGGTTGTCACATCTCTATTGAGTAGGCCAGAAATGGAAACAGCCCTTTTTATGTTATACAAGAAAAATGTGTGAAAACTTTTCAGGATTGAGGAAGCAGTCAATTTGATGGCAGCATTCACTTTAAGATTACTGGAATGGGATTGAAGCAAGGTTCATGGAGAAGACGGCACACCCAAATAACTCAAACTAAACAGTGTTGACATACATAGTTCATAGACATTGATTAGAGTCATGCATGTCATGTTAGCTGAAACCAGATATCCAACTTGATTTGCGGTCTCTTTGACAGATTTCCAAGATGGAAACTGGATTCATGGCTCCTACAAAGTAGCCATGCGAAGAGCAGCATTCCTTAGTGGGACAGCCTTTATAAAAATGTACTACTGTGCACAGAAGGGCCTTTGTAGCTGCATTGCAATCAATATCTTCTTTTGCGCATAGGAACAAGCCATTTTCAGGGTATTATTTTCACCTAGTTTTTTCTAGAGCAGGGTATCTAAAGAAGACAATTTTCTGGAGCTAGTTGTCAAGGCATATCAACAGGGGAAACCATGTCAGATTAGGGTTATTATTTAGTCTAATTTTTGTGTCATACTATACTATTAACTGATTTTTTCTATCTGTTGTCCCAAAACAGTAAATAGATTTGGTTGACACTAATGATAGAAATAAAGCTTGAATCACTCCAACATAAGTGATAAAACATACCTCAATTGATAACTCGAACATAGATAATCGTTTCTTGACATTGGTGTGTTGAGAGGTCATATTTTGGTGACTTGATTCACTGTGCTTCAAGAATTTGCTCAGGTCAAATCATCAAAGCTCTGGTCTGGAGATGGAGGCAAGTTTGCCATTTGAAGATTATTACCTTCACTCTGAATGCACCAATATCAATGTTCAACTAAGCTATCAACGTATGTTTTAAACTCAACTTATTTGGATTGATTCACACTACATTCTTATCACTTTAAGGTTAACCAAATCTGTATAGAAACTGTTTTTGGGATACCCTGTAGCATCAAATATCATTTGAAGGGAAAAATTTACGAACCATGTATAAAAATTTTCTTTCATGGGCACACCCCTGTGCCAATTTAGGTAAAGAACCCCCCCCCCTCCCTTAGGGCATGAAGACTAAAAGTTGTGTGTTGTTCAAATAACAAGGACAGGTAATCTTACTGTAAGATCTGTTAGTTTTCAACAGCTTGAGTGCTGCTCGCAGGCACAAAATGTTACATTCTGATTTTGTGGAAGGCACTTTCTGAATCAATTTTTCACTAATCTTTGTCACTTCACAGTTATGATTTTGGTCAACATTTGTTTTAAAGATTGAAAGGTCGAATGGATTAAGCAATGTAAAGGTTTATGCTAGTGAATCATCTTTATTACCCAAATGACAAGAATTATTATCTTTCATGGGTTGAGTTGTGAATGACATCGAAAATGTTCTTGACAGTGAGCTGAGAATTCACCTTAGAGATTTAGTGAGGAAACTGGAGCGCATTATTGCACTTCTCAACAAAATGAGATTGGTAACCTTGTACTGATAAAGACATCCCAGAGTATTACTTTCAAACATTATCTAAATGCAGAAATGATTATTCACAGGATGTGTCTAGCTGCTATGAGCGTCCCGGTCGAAGCAGTCATAGAATCCATCTTCTCAATTTATGAAGGCACCAATAAAAAAGAGATCATTTTAAGAACAAAGAGGAGAACTCAAGATAATGATTTGTGCAAATGACCCTAAATTGCAACATGCAGACAGGGTTCCTGAAGCGAGCATGTCAAAATATTGCAATAGCATGAAAGGTCCTTCTGGTACTTGTGCGAAGATCACAAAACATAAAATGCTTTTACTGCGTCAAAAAGTTAACATGTTCTTGCAACCAAAACTAACTGCCATTCCTGTCATGTCGATCATTTAATCTTTAGAATACTAATATTAAAGGTGATAATTTAAAGGACAAAATGAAATAGTAAAATTTAAGTGATGTGGAATTGATGTTCAGCTTGTTTCATTTTCAAAAAACGTTAAAGCATATATTGTGAGAGGAAGGCTGTATCTAAATATCTGTCATGGGCATTTTATGTGCTTAGTGCTTTAATTACACCAAAAAATATCGGTTTTACTAAACTATGGAACCAGCCAAAACGAGCCAAAATGACCCAAAACGAGCCAAAACGATCCATAACAAGCTAAAACGATCCATAACAGGCCAAAAACGATCCATAATGACCCAAGGCGACGCAGACCGACCCAAGATGACCCAGAACAACCCAAAAGGGAGCCAAAATAACCCAGACCTAACCAAAAAGAGACAAAATGATTCAAGATGACCTTGACCAATGACCAATAAATTCGCTAGCAGAGACTGGTTTTTAAGGCCATTGCATTTCAACCTTCTCTACCTCTTCCTGTTCTGCACATCGCTTTGTTCTGTGTCGTTTTGGTGATCAAAGGAAGCTATATCATTGGCTATGACTATGAATAGGCCTTGGCCAGCGTAATTTTTGACACTAAAGCCCACCTGAACCCGGCTGAACCTAACTGAACCTGTGGACCATTCAAATCGTGAGATGATCCCTCGATAGAAGTCATTGTTTTCAAGGTTGATCCGCAAATAACCTTTTGACACATCTTGTCAATTGGGGAAAGCACGTCTCACACGTTATAACAATTGGGTAGATTTAAAAACCTCAGACTGGAATGATTCCTGCTATACGAGGATAGGCCTTCTTAAGCCATAGTTGATGTAAAATCATGTCTCCATATGACCATTCCCCGACCGTTTCTGTCTTTCCCGTCTCCTATACATTTTCTGGCGACACCAACGACGCGAACAATAAGAGTGCTTGAGTTGTTTCTATATAATCACTGCTGTCTTCCCAGTCGCTGAAATTTATGCAGACGCGATACTCCTGTTCACTGATTGTATCAGTTTGGGTTGTTTTGGGGTTTTTCTGGGTCATTTTGGCTCGTTTTTGGGTCGTCATGGTTCGTTTTGGGTAGTCATGGCTCGTTTTAGGTCGTTTCGTTTTGGCTGATTCCATAGTTTAGTAAAACAAAAAAGTTTGAAGAATTGATTCAATCTTCTCCCAGTCAGTTTCTGAATTAGACAAATTGAATACCCAAGGTCTTTGTTTTTATGACTGGACCAAACAGGCATATAATTCTCTTTTTCTGTGATTGCTAATCGTTTTCTGCTTGGGTGTCAGTCAAATTAATTGATCCTATTGTAATATTATCTATCCTTGTTTGTTTACTTAGTACTTATATTAAAACAGTGTATGAGAATTTGACTCTTTCCTATGTTGTATAGACGGTTCTTCTGATTAATTAACTTTTTAGGGTGTAGAAGGTCCAATTGAGCCATGGGAAGATGCCAGTTTTATTGTGTACCAAGTTACGGACAGATTTGGGTTCTTGCAGTAAGTATTCCAGACATCTAATTTCATTTTAATCTCATTTCCTTCTTGTGAAACGCAAGAGCCTAATCATATGGCTGGATTTCCTTCATCACAAGGCTAACTAAAGAATTCTCTCAGATTTAACGACAGATATACTAGGTGAGTCGCAAGGAACTGTTATTCTAAGAAAGAGGAGTGAAAAATGTCTGTGAACTTTATGCTGCTTGCAGAGAAGAGGTGCCTCGTTTAATTATGAATGCTACGAATCATCTCCATTGGACAGCCCTCTTGAAAAAAGAGTGATTAAGAATTTGAGCCTTAAAGGTAAAGTCGGGTCAAAATTAAAATTACCCCATGGGGCATTTTTAACAATGCTGTGTTAGCGGAACTGATCTTTATCTGTGATTTTTTGGTCATATATTTTACCCCATCTGCACTGAGGCAGTTAAGCCAGCTTTATCCAAACCAGGTTATATTTCAACCAGTCAAATGAATTTGATTTGTTGGATTGACTAGCTAGAATGCAACATTTGATAACTTCCCTTAGTTTAAGCTGGTTTAACGTGCTAGTATGAATAGGGTATGTCACAGACGCTTCTGTGAAAAAGTTGTGGAAGTAGAAAAATTGATGTGCTGAAGGGGATATGGATATGGACTCAGCCAAAAAATGATTCCTGGTGCAATTATTTGACTGTCATCCTGCACCAACATGAAGCTTCCCCCTAAGCATTGATGTCGTAATTCCTTGTGAGAAAGAATGCTAATTAAAATTCTTAGCCGCAAAGGTAGGCAGATAATAGGAGTGTCTCATTTTGACTTGTGAAACCACACCCTAAGTTTATACATTTCTAGAAGCTATATCCCAATATTTATTTGGTCATTCCAAATATACTGGGTGTTCCAAAACATTATGCCCTATTTGCATGAAGATTGCAGCAAAACGGCAAAAGATTCTCGCCAAATTTTTGTACGATGTTCCTCTTGAGATTTTTAATTTAACTTTGTAACGATCTTTGTAAAGATTGTCATCCCTATGAAAAATGATGGAACTATGAGCTTTAGGAGATCAAATTAGCCTAATGGCTCAAACCATCGGTCGGCCATTTTACTTTACTTGTTTTTGCAGCGTTAAAAAATTCCATGGATCGGCTGAAACCGAGATTGATAGGTTCCAGTGCTATAGCTCTTACGAAAATTCCCATAATCAGCAAGGAGTTCAACTGCGTCTTACGCAGCGATCTTTGGTGGAATGTCAACATGAAGGAGGGATTCTCAAGATAAAGATAGTCAAAAATTGCATAATGACAAAAATTATTTCTCGCTTCTTTTCGACAATTGTCGACAGTTGTATATAAATTTCTTCCTTCATTGTTACAATCCACTGTAAAAAACTATCAAAGATCTATCAAACGTGACTATTAGACTATCAAAGATCTAAAATTGTGAAGTTACTAAAAACCCTTTCGGTGTTTTTCTGTAGTTCTCTGTCATTCTAAGGAGATTTCTTGATGTGGAGGAGGAACCCTTGTAAAATTGCAGATAATGATATACTTGAGATGTATTTTTTGTGAGTTTCTGTCCCTCATTTGATTGTCCTTGATTATCAAGCAGCAATAGTTTGTAACACTGAGGGAAGAAATTCATGTTCAATCGTCGGCAAGTTGTCAAAGCACAACGTGAACTTTGTTTTTGTCATTTTCATTCCATTTAACTGTGGGGGAGGGAAGCCCTTTAGCGTAAGTGCCGATCTTCAAGCGAGCATCAAATAAATGAAACTAAGGGCGTATTCTTTTGGACATCTTCTGAAAACTGTAGATTTGGTAGAAGATAAAATCCCATTCTTTTGGTTTTAAGGTCACACTGCCACAGTAAGTGCTTTGATTGCACCCAAAAAATACGAGAATTGAATCGCCTCCAAATCTGTTCCTATACTAAACAAGTAAAATGCCCGTGGTAGATATCTAGATATATCCTTCTTCTTTCAATATGCGCTCATGTTTGCTCTTAAAAGCCATTTCTGGAATGCACAACAAGCGAGATAGGTACCTGGGTTTCAGAGAAACTTTGCGTCTTCGTTTGTTTTGAATTTCCGCTTGAGAGAATTTCCTTTGTCTGCAATTGCAAATCTCTTTGAATTTAGGTGTCAATAAAAGCAACTGATGCTATTGTCTTACAAATTCTGTCCTTGTTGTATTGCAACGGCTTCGATTCGCTCCGTTATACAACAGCATTCGAACTCTCATTTTTTCAGCATTCCCATTCTTTTGGCATTCTTCTCTGTGAAGTCTGCCAACCCTACCGTTTTCAGAAAGTGTATTCTTTTGCCATTTTTCTCTGCGAAGTCTGTCAATTCCACCGTTTTTAGAATTCCCATTCTTTTGTTGACTGAAATGTTCTCTGCGAAGCCTACTGTTTTCAGAAGACTTCGCAGACTTCAGATACCCAAAAGAATACGTCCTAAAGTAGCAAGAACATTAGTCAGTGAGTGCAGCGTTTTGGGAAATGGGAAAAAACTGCACCAATAAAAGGAATGGACTAAAAGTAATAGGACTTTCTCATTCTGTTGACATTGCAAGATGCTTTTGCCCCCCCCCCCACCTGTCTGCAAAACGTCTCATTCTTGCAGTTTGCTCAGTTCTTTTGTCTCGCCGCTCAATATCCCAGGACCATAACGAAGTCAGACAAACACGCATTCATTCCATGGAATAAGAGACAATTAAGAAGGCTTTAAGGAAACTTCGTCTGACATTTTCGTCATTGTGTGATAAAATTAGGTTTTATAGAGCAAAGCGAATTGCAGAATTGCAATGTTTTCACAAACTCACAGAAAGAGAAAGAGAGATCGCAGCTTGCTGATTTTTTTGAAATATACTTTGCTACTGTCGCCGCAACTAAATTGGAAATAATGGCTGAAAATAAAGTATAATCAAACCTATTGTCAATAATAAAAGCCTATTTACAAAGACGCTTGTTTGGAAAACATTTTTGAAAACAGAGTTTTTTTTAAATGGCGTTCACATGGCTTTTGTCCTCTGCGTATTTGTGCCTGATATTTTTGGTAAATAGCTCTTGTTTTATGAAGTTCTGGTGGCCAAAAATGATGGGAGATGTCAATGATGAAAATCCCATTGGCTTCACATCGCATCGTAATATCTCTGAAGGAAAATTCCGTGGTAGAGCAGTAGTTTCGGAAGGAATCTCAAAGAGCCTATTCTAAGCGCATGGCAGAGCAGTGAGTCGCAAGAAGACGAGTTCATTCCATAGCCAATGTGGTGGCAGTATATTATTGGTGGATTGGAAAGCTGGTGAAATCTCATCTCTTTTCAAAGGTCTTGATGCTTTTATCAAAAAGAACTATAGACCTATAACGGTTTTATCGTCAGTGTCCAAAATTTACGAAAGGGTCTTAGAGAAGCAAACAAAATCGCATGCCCTCAGCTTTCTTTCTCCCCTTCTGTGTGAATTTCGAGAGGGCTATGGAACCCAACATGCACTGTTGCGACTCACAGAAACCTGTACGAAAACCTTAGATAAAGGGGGTTTTGCTGGAGCACTACTCATGGATCTTTCAAAGGCTTTTGATTGTTTAAATCACGAGCTTTTGATTGCAATATTAAGTGCTTATGGTTTCAGTTCAAATCCATTGCGGTTGATTCATAGCTATCTCAGTGAGAGAAAGCAGAGGGTAAAGATAAATGGGTCATTCAGTACTTGGAGAGAAACAATGATAGGTGTACCACAATGTTCAGTCTTGGGGCCCCTCTTGTTTAACATATACCTCAATGATCTCTTCATGTTTGTGAAAGACGCTCAAATATGTAACTATGCAGATGACTCAACGATCTACGCTTGCGATGGCAATTTTGAAGGTGTTATCGCAACACTAGGGAGCGATGCCCTTAAAATTACAGAATGGTTTCCAAACAATTGTATGAAGCTGAATGAGAACAAGTGCCACCTAATGGTATTCGGAGACAAAAGTAATGATGTGTCATTAAATATCGGAAGGATAACGATAAAAGAGAGTACAGAAGAAAAGTTGCTAAGAGTTATTCTTGACAAAATATTATGCTTCAAACAGCAAATAAAGTCCATCTGCAAAAAGGCTAGTCAAAAGCTACATGCCCTCTCAAGAATTTCGTACTTTCTTGATATTGATCAACTAAAACGAATAATGAAGGCATTTATCTTGTCCCAGTTCAACTAATGTCCTCTTGTTTGGATGTTCTGTGACAGAACACTGAACAATAAAATTAACCGTATTCACGAGGAGGCATTACGGATAACCTACAAAGATATGACATCAGATTTTGATACAATGTTACTCAAAGACAATGCGGTCCCAATCCACATAAGGAATTTACAGTTGCTGATGACTGAGGTCTATAAAACAAAATGGGAGCTTAATCCTAGTTTCATGAAGGAGATCTTCGTTGAAAAACGCAGTCCTTATGGGTTAAGAAGCTGCCATGATCTACTATTGCCTCAAGTGCGCACTACGTGCAATGGCTTGGATACGATATCGTTTCGCGGGTGTAGATTATGGCAGGCACTTCCCAATGACATAAAGCAGTCAGAAACCCTTTCCAGCTTTAAAAGGAGAATCAAAGTCTGGAAAGGGGTAGAATGCAATTGTAGACTATGTGGACCTTTCGTGGCGCAGGTTGGGTTCTTGAACTGATCTAAATTTACTGCTTTGTAAATACCGGGGAAAAGAACAGTTTAAATATGGAAGCATTGTAAATATCTGTAAACTTATGTATTCTTTTTTTTAATTTTTCTTTTTTAGATATTAGGCATGAATTAGCTCGTATTTTATAGCTATTTTTGTATGTTGCCTACTTTAAATAAATCAATAGTAATAATAATAATATTTTCATTATGATAATCCTTCTCCGTGGTGATGTTTCTCTGAATCCTGGCCCGGAAAGTTTCGATAACACTGCCACTGTTACTTGATAGAAATACGGAGAATTTCTGAAGACACGAAGGTTGAAAGTACTTCATAAAAACATGCGTGGTCTAGTATGCCACAAGGCGCGTTTGGATGAGTTTCTCCGCGATCTAATTTTGGACAAGGTCACATTATTGGACTTATTGAGACACACTTGCACAAAGGTATTCATGACAGTAAAATTGAAATACGATGTTTTCATTTGAACAGAAATGACCGTAAAAATGGAGCAGGGATGGGTCGCGGTTTATGTAGATGAATTACGAACCTACCACTGCCTTGAATTGTTCCTTGCAGTCCAAATTGCAATCAATTTGGACACCAACGTATTTGATTTTTGAACCACTTGCAGTTCTTATTCACGAAGTTCCAATTTCGATTCCTGATTCCTATTTTTGAGAGTGGTATGTTTCCATTTGGTGGAGACAGGCATGGGCATGGATTTTCGTACGTTCAATGAAAGTTTGTTGCCTTTAGCACTTGGTCTAGTTGCATTTGGTCTCTGCTGACAGCCCCACTCAGCTTAGTCAGCTCGTTGAACTGGTGGTTTGGACTGGTCTAATCAACAAGTTTGGGCACAGTGGAACCTTGAACAGCTTGTGTGAGATCATTGATAGAGATCAATAGCAGTGAGGGACAAAGACATGAGCCTTGTGGTATGCCACTTTCTGTATCCGCAGTCTCTGAGTCAACTCAATTAACCCCATGAAGCTGTTTGCGATTGGTGAGATAGGATTGAAACCAAGAAAGTTCCCAGCATTGGACACCATTTTGGTCACGTTCTTTCAAAGAATTTTATGATCAACAGTGGCAAGTGCCTTTTTGAGTTCAATGAACACTAGTCCCACAACCTTACCAACCCATTGTACCAATCATCAATTTTTTTGAGGAAACACTTTACTGTAGACCGAAGACGCAAAAAACCTGATGGGTCGGCGGAAAATTGTCCACTTTTGTCCATATATTGGTTCAAGTGGTTGGTCACAAATTTTTCATGTTCTTTTGATTGTTTATTGTCTTAGGGAGTCTTGTCTTCATTTTGACATTCAATCAGAGATCATCGGGGTAAGAAATAGTCGAACTCCCAGATGTTTATGGGAATTTGCATTTTATTGTTTTGCATCCTGGGAATTTGCATCAGAATTTGCAATGGGACATTGAAGACTGCAGTTTAAGACGATCCACGTCCACTTTTTATCGCTGCAAAAACGTAAGACGTAATGGCCGACCGATGGTTTCAGTCATCAGGAAAATTTGTACCCCTAAAGGTCATAGCTCGATCATTTTTGACGAAGTTTGAAAAGGATGGTCTAAATCTTTAATTCGACATCTGAAAAACAACGTCATGCACTTATCTGAAGTGTAGCAACATGTCTCTTGTCATTGTATTTATAATTCTTTTATTTATGTCTTGTACTTGTCCGTCGTGTCGTAACTGTTTTTCATATTTGTGTTTTCTTGTAAATTGATCAATTCAAAATGTAAGCACCATTTGTGTGAAATACATACATGAAATTCGATTTATATTGTAATTGCCATTCATAGCGGAAAATCGGTGACCTTGTGTCTTTTTCCGCTATGAAATGGCATAGTTTAATCAAATTATACCAGTTGTGGTTTCTAAGATTTGATAGGAAAAAAACATCATGCAAAAACTTTGCGATAATCTTTTGTCATTTGGTCACAATTTTCACACATTTGGGGCACGATTTCTTTAGAACATCCTGTATGCCCTCAAATTGTGACATACTTCAAAATTCTACCCAGATATGCCACAGAGAAACCAGATTTAATGTTAACTGTTGTATTTATTGTTTGATAATCTATATTATTTTTCATTAACTTTGTTATTTGGTAATTTTCTCTATTTTCTATGTAGCTCCATTTCTTTTTCATTTTCCGTGACCTCTAATGTGCCACGCAGCTAAATTTACTGTGAGGGAGCGTGAAGCGAGGGAGGAAATGCGAAGGAACGCACAGTGTAGAAGAGAAAGAAAAGACCTTTTCCTTTTCCTCTCCCGTCCGCTCTCTTTCGCAGTTTCTTTCCCTTTTACTCCTTCCCAGAGGAAATTAGCTGCGCGGCGCATTATAAGGTCACGGAAAATGAAAAAGAAATGGAGCTGCATAGAAAATGGAAGAAATTACCAAATAACAAAGTTAATGAAAACTGATATAGATTATCAAACAATAAATGCAACGGTCAACATTTAATCTGTTTTCCCTGTGAATATACCGGGTGACCCAAAAGAAACTTCACGAGCTAGATTATAACCAGCTCCCTGAATTCAAACGCTATTGCCAAATGCTTTCTATCACAGTTAAGTTGAAAGGCTTAGCAATGTTTCGAGATGCTGCATGATCATTTTAAGCAATGGATACCATCCGAAAACCAGATTCAGTGAAAATTTCGAATCCAGGATTCCTCTTTTTGAGTGCAGTAATCGCCATCATTTTCCAGTCAACATCTTGTGAAATCTCGACATTGCGATGGATTAGAAGTCGTCTGGGGGAATTTTTTGTTTGTAAAATGATTGACCTCTGTTCCTTATTCAAATTTCTTGCTCCGAAGCAAATTTGAAATTCAGCTTTTTCGCACTTCCTAAAAAATAGACTGGAAAGCGAGGGAAAGGTCCGAGAAAGAAGGAATTTCCATATTTTTTGAAACTGTTTTCTCGGATAGTATGCATATCTTAAAATGATGAAGCAACATCTCAAAAGATAGTGGAGCGTTTCAGCTACGTGCTGATACCTTCTTTGTCTTCATAACATTTACTTTCAAGAAAATACACGCGATCTAGCTCGTGAAGATTTGTTGGGTCACCCGGTATATGAAATGAAATCAAAATTAATGCCCTGGAGAGTTTTTCTTTAGAAAAAACATCCTAAATTAATGTCTACATAAATTACGTTAAATATGGTATATTAGCCTATACCTTACAAACAAACACTTCATATCCAAATTAATGTCTATTTGTGATTTTAATAGAAATGACATCCTCCAAAATATGCCACATCCCGCAGCGAATTATATGCTAGTCCCCCCCGGAAAGAAACATAAGTTTCAATTCATTTTTGTTTCTTTTCGTTTCTTTTCTTTCCTTATCGTTTTTGTAGCTAGTATGTCTTCTATATTTATGATTTTACTGTTCTTTTCAGTTTTAAGTAAGGTTTACTTAGACAGAGAATTGCGTAAAATATAAGGGTGATGTTTAAGATCTTGTTTCAGGGCACAGAAAGTTTCATAGAAATACTTTACAGTCTATCAGATGAAATCTTACCAGACCTAGGACCTAGACAAGTTTGGATTAGAAGACGTGGGTAATCAACCAAAAGGGGGGAATCATTTTGATGGAAAGGGAGACTGGCTTATCTACGATAACCATTTCTTTGCATTGAATAAAACTCTTGTTGTATGGAAAGTTTTCTGTTTCCAATCTTTTAGTAATCCATATAGCTTTCATCACATACGTTTGAATCTAAAAATGGCGTATAATGACTGATTTCCTAATTAAAAGGTAGTGAACCTGCATCAATTTATGTTTTGCAGCAAAAATCCATTGCCTCATCTTGACAGAGATCAACGGGTAAGGATGTTTTCCAGTAAGTTCTTTCAGGAACTGATTTCTCATTTCCACTTAACCCTATCTGACCGTGGCGTATGAAAAAGTGTTGCAAGGTTGTGAAACTTAACTTTTCGTAAGGAAATAAAATATGTAGATCAAAATGCATGTAAATTCAAGTAGTCAGGATTAAGAAGGATACAAAGTATATTTTTCACAGAGAGTGGCAGGACAGCCTTGTTATTAGAAAGTTGAACTTACTAAATCTTAGAGGCATTCAGCAAACACGGAAAACGTATAAATGGAAATGTACAAGGGGGAGGTCAGATAGGGTTTAGCACAATCTGTGTCATTTGTAATTTGTTTTCAGTTTAGAAGAGGAATTGATATTCATGTTGTACGAATACCGCAAAGAATTAGAATAGGATCGTTAGCAGTTTTTATAGTGTGATAAATTCAAGTAGTGTGTCTTCTAAATTGTTTTCTTTGTTAATGCTCTTCCCTTTAAACTTTAAACCTATAGACGTAGCTCCTTTGAGTTGGTTACCCCTCCATGGGCATTGGTAATACTTTGTTCTTTGTTATACCCTTTTATAGATATTTTGCTTTATGCCTGGTTTCTTGACGATCACTCGTATTGCTCACGTAACTGGGATCTAAGCCAGTAGCGGACTAATGTGCCTCAAGATTCACTTATTTTACTGCTATCCGCTATCCGCGAGTAAACACTATGGAAGGCTGAGCTGACCTGGTCTGCGCTGTTAGCTCATACATAGTTTGGTTTTCTTTGCCTCAGTATTGACCTACATTCTAAAAGGAGCTTCGGTCACTGTCGTCAGTCCATTACCAGCCATATCCTTTGGTCAAAATAATTTTTGTGTCCACGCTCCTTTACAGATGCTTGAATTGGAAAGAGAAAGGGCAAGCAAATGGATCAAAATGTTTGAAAATTGGGATAAATATACCAATAGTGAAAAGGTACTACGTGATCAGACCACAATAACAGAACTCTTCTGAAAGGTCTTTTAGGCTGATTTCCACAGGTCGATCTTTTCTATTGTCGTCCAAAAAATGTACAACGAAAAACCTGTTTTAATCTCTACTTGTGTCGCAAGTGCATTCTTAAGTGTGAGCAAAGCTGTAGCGATCCTGCAATTCCATCAGCCACAAACTACAGTCATGATCAAAGTTGTCAGACAAAAATAGAAACCACTTCTACTTTTCTTTCAATGAATTTTTCAATGTGACGATCAGATATGTTCTACTGCGCATGTTATTCATGAATTTTTTCATGATAATTGCCTAGAAAATCGTCTGGTGGAGATTAGCCTTAAAGAATTTTTTAACAAATAGCCTTTTCTTCATTGTTGATAAGTCTTTTTCAGTCAGTGGCTAAGTGCTGGCAACTTATGTATTAATGTATATCAATTTGCCACAATAAATATTTACAAGTTTATGATATAAAAATAGATATGATATATTTTTAAAATGTAAAGATAAACACTCCTATTTACAGTAGCAGGGACAGTAGCAGCAATTACAGGAACACTTCTTCACAATTTATGCATTTGTTCACCTGTTTATGTGCAGATTTGGTGATGCAGTAAAATTATCTCCTATGTCTATGTAGCAAAGGCTGCTAAGGCAAAGCAGACCTCCAACCAGTTTGATCAACTTCGCCAACTATTTTGATTTAGTAGTATCTTTGCAACTGCCGTTTTAGCAAGAGTTTACATTCATTAGATCGTTTCTCGTAGAACAAGACCGGCTTTCGTTTTTAATACTTTTTTCCCTCCAGCTCAAGCGTCGAGTTTTTAAAGGAATTCCAGACAGTGTTCGTGGTGAGGCTTGGAAGAAGCTTTTGGGTGTAGACAGAGCTATGATTGAAAGAGTTGGAGTTTATGAGGTAATTTTGTTCTGCCAGTCATCTGTCCATGCCAGTTGTCTCGATGAATCGCTGGAAGCCACCTTCCCAACGTCGGATCAAAGAGGTGGCGTAAAGGGCTTTAATCCCCGAGCCTACAAGCAAGGACCATCCTTTTGATACGAAAAGCAAACAAATGTATGCATAAGCTATGTAAGATTAATCAGGTGCTCCAATTCATAGCAAGAAATAGAAAATATAGAAGACGTTGTTAACGGGCTGGGTCACGTAACAGTAAACAAACCTGTCATCTCTATAATCTGTATTATTGACCACACATGGCCATTGTATTCCGCACAGATTTGGTGGATGAGGTGAATCCACAAGAAATTTACTTCCAAAAATCCATTAATATCTCTGCAATCGCACAACATATGATTGTTTTGTTCGTTTCTCTACGAAGCTCAAGAGTCCATCTTCAAAATAACACCTTCATTTTGAGAATAATGATAGAAAATCTCTTTGGTGTGGCCTATTAAAAATACTGCAAAATCGTTATTTCGAAAGAAGTTTGTTTACAATTCGTGACCCAGTCCTTTTGCGCGAGTCATAAAGTTTATATATCAGAGATACATATCCAGATCAAAGTATATATTTGTTGAAGAATAAAGCTATTTTTGGAACGTTTTCGTTCCATTTGCAATGTCACGTGGGACCATAGATTCCAACTACTTGACAATGTGCCTGTTGAAGATCAAATTAGAGTTGATTTTAAAGCTTACGTCCACGAAAGGATATTACCCTTTGCCCATTTGTAGTTTTCTGCAGTGTTAGCAAGTTTTAGTTTTCTGCAGTGTTTGTGATCAGTTTCAGTATTTCTCAGTTCTCTTACATTTCGAGTCAAATTTTTGACAAACAAGTGGTAAGGTACTCAGACACGAGGCCATTTAGAGGCATCCTTGGATTGCTTGTAAAAGTATCATTTCTTGAATGTTACATGCAATTTCACAGCCTCCGTTTTGTGTCCCTTGAAACTTTCATTAGCATTCACAAGACATCAATTTCTATCAGAGTCCACAACGAGCGGGGATCTAAAACTAAACTTTTTTTACAAAAGGGATTAACCCTATCCAGACTGGGGGGGGGGTCATTCAGCCCCTCTACCTACATACTGCTCCAAGCTGGTATTTTGAACCAGCCTGTTGTTTTTCTACTTTTAGTTTCTATCTATGCAAAGTTTGATTTTGCATGAAATATTGAAAAACAATTTATTTTGGGTGGGTGGTTGCTGTTTTTTTAAGGTGGTCAGGGCTAACTTTTTTTTAGTTAAGCCGTTTTTGGATATAATTCCAATTCACATCAAAATCCTTTGATAGTATCCTTGTTACTTCTTGCATTTGTGATTAGTAAGGCCTCATTGAATTTTCCATGGACAATAGACCAATTACATGTCACGTGACTTTATCTGTGACGTTATCTTTAAGAAAATGGCTTCATTTTGTTAGGTAGCCTTTCTGCCAGAATTTTTGGACCAAAATTTTTCCAGCACAAATGAATCGATGAAAGCTAATCAGTAGGGTTGATTTTGCCTAATTTTAGTAATTTTGTTTGAATTTTGTGCACCATTGGGGTTTTTTGTGTTTACGAATGCTAAGCGCTATGAAAATTCTCAAGTGTGGCTGTAGTAACAATCAATTTTTCATGAATGTCCTGTGAAACTATTTCAGTATGTCAATATATTCTCAAGTTGACACCAAACTACTATCCTCAATCCTCTAGCTCCCAATCCTCCTTTTGTCCCTATTTCTTCGTCAATAGAATCATCAAAAAGTCAAAAAACCGGAAAAAATTGCTAGCATCAGCATTTTTTAGACAAATATTGCAAAAAAATTTGTTAAAAGAAAAATAATGCACACATTCACTCATCATTGAACACATTGTCATCGTAATATATGGAGGCATTTTCTATTTTGGCTACATTCGTCAGTTAGAAAATACAAGATTTTTAATCGCTTTGTCTGCCATTTTGGATTTGTTGAAATTGAAAGTTTTTAAAATTTTAATAGATTTTCACCCTCGACCAATGCTTTGATCAACATAGTTTGGCTGCATGAATGCATCTTATAAAATTACGTAGATTGTGAAAAAGGTAGTTTTTTCTCATTTTTTGCGAAGTTGTGTCATTTTGTGACGTCATTATTATGACGCCATAAGCTATTTTTAGAATTCTTTATACGTAACATGATACATCATACTTACTGCTACTAGTAGGGTGATTTTACCATAAGAAAGAAAGAAATGGTGATTTTAGAGTGGGGGGCCGAATCAGCCCCCCCCCCTTAGTCTTAGTTTTCTAGTAGCTCAAAAAGCCCAGTCTGGATAGGGTTAAGTCTTTCTTATGTGCTAATTAGTTGACGTAGTGTACTACCTTTCGCTTTCGAAAAGTACACAGAAATGTAAAATTCGATTGCGAGAAATGTAGACTAGCTTTTTCAATCAGACTTGTTCAGGTTGTAAAGATATAGCGAAAGAAAACCAAAAATTTTTCAAGTAGTTTTGGAGATGAATCTCAACCTCAAGAGAAACATTCGATCTGCATATCTTTCAATTGCCAAGACTATGTAGAACAGCAACTTTTTTACCGCTTTTCGATAAACCGAATAGTATTGGAGAAATGAACCGTTTTCTGAGGAGAGTGGTTATGCGAAATTGCTACCCACTACTCACTGCAGCAGAAAGCAGAGTTACCTTGACCATTGAAGAAATTGGCAAAATTATGCGGATTCAAGTTAACCCTTTAAGCTACGGATTCTTATCTGAGTAAACTACTATTTGAATTACTCGAAACGAGGCAGTCGCCGCTCTCCTGGAACTTCTCAAACGGGCAAATTCTTTAGGACACCTGCTATGAACGAGTCACAGTGCTTTGGAGAAATAAACAACGATAATCATAATAATACTATATTCATACAGGTCACCAGATTCAGCTTAAAAAGCTGCCATCACTCTGGAACCTGTTAACGTAAAAATAATGTAAATATACAGAAATCAAGTTTGAAGGCTTAACAAGTTTAAAAACTTAACAAGTTGAAGTTATGTTTTTACGTGGTTCATCAGTTAAAATATGCTCTTAATTTGTTTTTAAAATGTCAAAATGAGTTTTCCGTTTTCAGTTCGCTCGTCAGTTTGTTGAATAGCAATGCCTCTTAGAACTGAATCCTTTTCCTAAATGCTTCAAGTTTTGTCTTCGGAAGTTTCAGGTTAACTGCATCATCTCTGGTTCTTTTTCCATGATTAACTCTTTCAAAATTATCTTTGAATACATCTAGTGTTAACCTATTTATACATTTGTTTGCGAACAGTGCTGCTTTTCTGTTTGTTTCTGACAGTAATTATGATCATTGACCTGAAGAAGTTTTCCCAGATACACAAGTTTCTGCACGATCTTGGAGTCTTTCAAGCTTGTTTACATTTGACGTTGATAAACATAGCATTATTAGGTCGGAATATGTAATCACAGATCGTATCATACCCTTCTAGATTGATTCTGCTGCTTGAGTTGTCAGTTTTTGTCTTACACGCTCCCGGATATGCACTCTTATCACCGCTTTGCTATAAGCGTTGTCAAATTGATCCGAGAAAGACAGCGATTTGTCCGCACTTACGACTGGATATTCATAAACCTCGGCGTTCGTGACTTCTTTGCCATTTATTATAACCTTTACTCCTGTCTCAAGTGACTTACAAATCCCTTTGTACCCAAGTGTTGATTTCGATATATGAATTCATTCCACTAAATTGGGTCATTCCTTTAAAGAGTAAGTTGGCTTTGATGGGGCCCTCCGATGAAACCATTAATTACAATATAATATGCAAAGAAAAAACTATTAGCCAAATTATAATCTATAAAACCTTATTTACAATTGAAGTTTATGTACAATGATGCTCAAAATTTGCAATTAAATCGAAAGGAAAAGGTTTCTGTTTCTAAATTCTTTTCTTGAAGTTATGCAGAGGGATTGTTTGCTTTGACTCTATTCGTATAACCACAGTTGCTTTCAATGCTTAAAAGTAAATCTTCACAATATGCTTGAAATTGCTGGTTCATTTTTAAATCTTATATAAAAACAAGTCTCAAGCAAATGATCAACAACACTAAAACAATGTGCTTGATCTTCACAACATTTATCTCTGCTTCTATGTTACATTTTCTGCTGCAGAATAGTGGGCTTCAGTTGAAATTGGTAGACAAGTGCATGGTAACATGCTTCGGCAACGCTGATACATCATTTTGAGACAGTAGGTCATCGCCTGATGGAGAGTATCGACGAAACTGTTGACACCTCAAATTTTTTCATTATATATAACCCCTGAAATAAGAGCGTGAATAATATCAAAACTTGTTTCCTTACAAAGGTTTTTGAAGAACTTTAAGAGTCGTGAAATTGATTATATTTATGAACATTTATTCATCATCCGTATTTTGCAGAAATTCAAGAATATGGCACGAGAATCAAGTCCAGATATTCGACAGATTGATTTAGATGTGAATAGAACATATCGTGATCATATCATGTTTCGAGAAAGGTTCAGTGTAAAGTAAGTCTTCCATTGATGTCGCCCTTCTCATTGTTCCTTTTTAAGTACCTCCTTATAGTGCAATTTTTCATGCATCGAGGATCCCTTGCACAAAGTGCGGTCTCATATCAAATACACTTGCGACGGTCTTCAGTATAAGAATCATTTGGCGAAAGATTTAACAAACGCTTTCTTTTGAAAGTATGTCCTTATCCACCTTTTCAAGGTAAGAGGCGCAAAAGCGGAAGTTTCCAGTTGTTTGAGATGTTGCATTTTTTATTCTAAAGTTTTCTGTGTATAAAACTTAGCATGGAAGCACATTTTCACGTTTATATCTACCTTCGTTGGGAATTTATGGCGATTTGAAGACAAAGAATTGGAATTCACAAGAAATTTGACCGTGAAATGAGATTTTTGGACAAATTTCTGTCCAAAAATGTGATTTTTCACCGTCAAAGTCCTTATGAAGTTAAATTATTCATGTCGCCAAAATTTCGAAATGAAAACAGATATGAAAGTAAAAATTTTGCTTCGACACAAGACTTTGTACTTAGAACAGGACTTTGGACTGAAAAATGCAATATCTCTAACAGCAACAGACTTCAGTAGACTGATTACGATTGAGTCCCAAGAATCGCTATCCAAAACGAGACTACTACACCAAACCGAGACCGCTCATCTCGGGACTCATAATATCACGGCAATTTTTTTGAACTGACTTTGTTGCACTTTTATGCGCCCTTTGGAACGAGGCTATTCGCAGTGCATTTGTAAACAGTCTGTAAAAATCAAATAAAGGCTTGGCAACGTGAGAAATTGTAAATTCTGCAGCTGCTGTTTGACAAAGATGGTTTGATTCCTAAACATGTTTGCAGCGCCGTGACTTTTCTTGCTGCGTACGGTTTCATCGTTTTTCAAATATTGGAAATCTCTTTCTCCGTCTGTCAGTGAAATATCGGGATTTTGATATCAGGCATAGCAAAAACTCAAGGCCTGTCCATGTGGGAATGCGAAACTGGCATGTACAATTTTTTGGCATTTTCTCGGTATAGAAGTGCTGTATTTGAAGCAACTACCTGCCAGATGGACCCAAAGAAAGTATCAAAGTCTAAGTTGAATCTTAACCTATGGAATTCTTAACAACAAAGACAATAAGATTTGCAGCTGAAGTGAAGGTGAAGATGAAGTTGTGTTTTTCAGTGCCAAGCGTTGGGATCGCAGAAATAGAGCAGACCTAATCGAGTCCGCGACCCCTTGTCATGACGCTCAAGCGATTGGGCCCTACTGGGACTCGAACCCACTCCGCCTGACTGTTCTGGCTGCAATGTCAGAGGATTACACCGCGGCGCCACAATACCTCCTCAGCAGCTACACAAATGGGCCACAATTTCTGGGACGCCCTGCATACAGTGGTCTCTGAATGGTATGGCAAGACATGATGATGTGAGCAATTTGAAAACGATTTGCAGAGGAAGGAAGCTGAAAATTTGAGCTTTTTTATGGTATCCAAAGTTTGTGATACTAAATCGCAATACAGATTTCTTATTCATGTCGATTTACCTGAAAAACGGGACTTTTTCTTGGGGGATGACAGTGTAAGGCATTTGTCAAGGGGTGGGAAAATTTGCTACCTAAATGATCAAGGGTCTGCCGCATGAGGCAATTGGAAAGCAAGTAGAAATTTTAAGCTCTATGGCTTACAATGTTTCTGGTGTAAAATCGCCGTTCTTAAGTTTATGTCTACTCATCTGGAAAACGGGAATTTAGCTTTCGTGAATGGGTGTTGCAAAAGTTTCTTTATCCTAGGCCTTGGGAAAGAGAAATTGGAGAGTTGAAGTTTACTTTTTATCGAAGCCTCGCCATAGGAAAATGGTTTACACATAGCATAAGAATAGGAAACTTGAGCTTTATAGTATTGTACAACTTTTCTCCTGGCAGGATCTTGTAAAGGCTCAACTGTTAATGGAAATGCAGATTAGAGGGATTTGAAGTTAGTTTTTAATTATCATCGAATGCTTGCTGCATGAAAAATTACACATACGACGAAGGAGAGGAGAGAGGAAAGAGAGGAGCTAAGCTTTAATGATTTGAGATATTTCTCTGGAAAAGTTACAGTGTGGCTTCCCTATTTATCTGAGAAGTTGTACATAGTTCTTTTGCCCAGTTTGACCGTTGTAGATGCTTAAAAGCTGAGCAGTTTGATTGTGATGGTGTCTTTGCTTTGGATCTCAAAAGCAGCGGTACTGACGAACATGACCTTACAAAACTCATAAGCATGTGCAATGTAAATTATTTAAACACTATTAAAACGCAACGAAGAAATGCAAAACGAGGCTGGGGAATGAACCTTTCGTGTGTGAAGGAAACAATATGCCTAGCTGGAATAGAGCCGTAGGGTGCCAGTCTTTGGTTTTGTCACCCGATCGCTGCTTGCGCGGCAAAATTGACACCTTATTAAAATCAAAACAGTCTCGTAGGAAGTTTAAGCTTTCAGAGCAGAAGATCTCGGAAGATTGATCGGAAAAGCTTTAGGAAATGCATCAGTTGTTGTTGACAAAGAGGTGCAATTTCGTTCAATAACAGGGATTTACTCACAGTGAAATGAAAAGGAAACTGGTCCTGGCCATACGATCTAACTTGTCGGAAGACAACTTCAGGATACAACAAACATGGTGGGCAATGTAGGATATCGTTGAAAATTTGCATAATATTTGTTAATTCCTGTCACTTTGCTTAAATCGCGGCATCTCAATTTTTCTACTTCAGTACAACTCCCTCATTAAATCTGCATTACTCGGCCAGTTTTTCTTTTTAAATCAAGAGTTGAGAATATTTTCAGAAAACAGTGCAAAGGCTCTCAATTTGATTTATTTCTGGATTGAATAGTTTCAGTCGCGTTCGGAATAATTGTAAAAAAGTAATAGAGAAACATTGTTATGCCGGAAATTCTCTAGCTTCCTTAACTTTTGCCGGGAAAATTGTTGTAAAACCAGTTCACTCCTGGCCATTTGGAGAAACTCCCTAATTTTTTAAGTTAACATGTTGGTAGCGTATACTGCAATTGTCCGGGAATATTTGCAAAATGTGTCATTTTTGCTTTTGACAAACTACATCTCTGACTGTAATCTCTGCAACAAAAATGACGTGGGCACTGCTGTGTTTTGACTTTAACAATGCAAGTAGGCATCTACTATAATGCTTAGCATTTTTTAGATTAAAGTAACAAACCATTAGTTTTAGTTATCGACAATCTTTTCTGATGGTAGATATAGTTGCACTAATCGACGTTATTTTGTCAATGAATTTACTGGACGAAGCAATTGATGTATAACATACAGATGGTGTAAGAATATTTCGATCTATCAGGCTATTAGCTGAGGATGGCGCGAGTTTTAGTGCCAAGACGTCACTTCTCTCTTTCTTCCAAGTTGTCTTGACTGACAAGTTCAACCGGTTTCATAATCAGTGCTAGATAAACGACACGTGTATTTTGATCTATTAGCTAGGATGGTACGAGTTTGAGTGCCAAAGCGTTACCACTCACTTGTTTCCTTCCAAGTTGTCTTGTCTGACTTGTTAAACCAGTTTCATAATCAGGGAGTAGTAACGTTTTGGCACTCAAATTCGTGCCATCCTCAGCTAATAGATCAAAGTACGCGTGCTGTTTACATATCACTGATAATGAAACCGGTTTTACTGGTCAGTCAAGACAACTTGGATACTCACTTGTTTTTTCCAAGAATATTTGATTAAGCATGATGCATTTCGCCTTCATTTCTTGAGAAGTATGTTTCATATTCCACAACAGTGTTGTAAATCCTGATACTTTCTACACTGCTCAAAACCTTTTGCAAAGCCGTCTGGCTGACTCGAAGTGCGCCCAAATGTTACGTTAACATTGTTGCAATACAACAAAGAAAGGAAACCATTTGTCGGAGGGAAATTGGTTTGTAATCATATGAAACTGCACATGCTCTTGCGTCGGGCATTTCCATCTCTAGAAACGCGGAACCGTTATATTATTGCTTATGTAATTAGAGTACTTTTGTTTGCATTCAAATGTTATGTCATGCAGGAATTGCTCTCTGGTGTCACGCTTGACGACCAATTCGACGTTCAGTGGTTTGATTCCCCGCATTTTGAGACCTACTACATGGAGGAAGTAGAGTCGTTAGCTCAGGAATTACGAGATGTGGTCATAATTAGAGAAGAGACCAGGACAAAAACCACCGATGTATGCTAGGGAGAGTTATACAAAATACTTAATAGCTGTGACCTTTCTTATTGCAGACAACAAGCATTGTTTCACATACTTGCAGCCTACTCAATGTACAATGTGGTAAGATTTGTTTTATTTCAACAGTTGTACAGGAATCGATAAAGGTAGATAAAAACTGAATTCGATCCGTAGACCACTGCACTGGAAATTTTTATTGGTTTTTTATTGGAAATTTTTATTTAATGAAGTTAAACTGTTTTGATAGCAAATCGTTACCCTTGATAACTGAGAGATCTTTGTAGTGTAAAATTGTTATTGAAATCTGCAGTGGAGCCAATCCAAGGTACAGAGAAACAAGAGACAAAGAAAAGGCCCGAATGGCTTCTTCGAATTCTAACTAAAATTTCAGCCGCTAATAGTTTTCCATAGAGCGTCAAGCCTTGGTCAGTGCCCACCAAGTTGTCAGGTGCTAGTTTCTGAACCCTCGTGAAACGGACAATGTTCATGCAAATTTTTGTAGCGAACTTCAAATGTATGTTTGGTCATTTGAAATTGCGAATATTTTTACAGGAAGTTGGTTATTGTCAAGGCATGAGTGGAATCGCTGCTCTACTGTTAATGTATATGAATGAGGAGGTACTTTTAATTCAAGATTTTCTATTTATTCATTTATTTATTTCCAGCTAAAGTCTTCGTAAATGATGATTTGGCAGTTTGCAACACACTGTTCGGTTACAATTTTTCTGTTTGATCAAAACGTAATTATGTGTGGTGCAGAAAAATGAACTTTCTGCGTAACTTTCTGCAATGAGTCTATGAAACGATTCAAAACAATGCTTAGAGACAGTTTAATTCACTGAGACTTGAAATTAAACATACTACAAGTGAATGTAACTTCATAGTAACTTGATAATTTAACTTCATACTGCAAGTTCTGTTACGTTCACTTGTAGTATGTTTGAGTTCAAGTCCAAGTGAATAATGAAACCGTCTCTAAGCATTATTTTGAATCGGTTCATGAAGCAGCTTTTCCTTACTTACTTTACATGGTAAGACAGATCTGAAAAGTTTAAGAAGTCGAATTTTTACTTATCCAAGTAGGATTCTAGAATATTCAGAAGAAATTTAGCTCTTCTGCATACTCAGGATCAGAATGGTACACAAGTGGTTTGAAAAGTCTGGATTTAATTAAAAGATACAGACTTTCCGGTGGAATATCTAGGTTTCTCGGAAAATGCAGAGATTCTGAACTCCGACTGGAAATTTGGGATTCCTTACTTTAAAGATGGCCCTTGAAAACGTGTTGTATTGTATGAGTGAAGTATTTTTATTGAACTTGTGATAGAGTTAAGAAGTTTTTTGAAAGAATAAGTACTTGCTTGATTAGATTCAGTGACAGTGTTGCATTTCTCGTTACAGGATGCGTTTTGGGCATTGTCGGCATTACTCACTGATAAGATCCACCATATGCATGGTAAGTAACTCGGCATTAGAGATGACGATCAGAAGACTCTTGGAAACAATTTAGGAAGTTAAACAAGGAATCGTAAAGAAAGACTGCACTAGCTTGCAAAGGAATTGTTTGTGCTACTTGTCACCCGGTGGTTATTTTACGAAGACAGTTGTATAGCTCTTCCTTCATTTTGATTGGCTAGAACGGTAATTTCTCGCGGACTATACTGGGCAGCTGTATACAGTGATATAAATGGTTCCTAAGAATACAACTGCTTGGAGTCATAGTTGAACAAAGGGACCGTGTATTTCGGTGTTGAAATCAGCCAAAATCACTTCTCTTAGGCAATAAACCTGATATGGACTGGCTTTCAAGCGTACCCTTTTCGAGCGGGAGCAGCGAGTGGGCAAATATATGCAACAACTGACATAAAAATCAACGCTGTATCATAATTGTCTGGTAGAGTGGAAGAATAGTTATCCAGAAACACCAAACGCACCCTCATCAGGTATCTTCAAGGCAAAATTGGATAAGATTATTCGCCCTACTCCAAAAAAAGCATTTGGTATTCATAATCCTAAAGCAGTAGTCACTCTCACTGGGTGAAGTACACTTGATTTTCGCAGAGGAATTAGTTTCAATAATCGTGTATGATGATGAAAGGTTACCTTTTGAATCGAATAAAGTGATCATTAAAGCAACACTTGAGTTCATCGAATCGTCAATAAGCTTTTCTTAAATCACTTCAATGAAGTGTCCTCTCTTTGTCCCACCTTCGTCGCATTTCATTTGTTTTCGTAGCTTGTTTTATGTTAATTGTTTAAGTCACAGGGATGCAATGTATTCTCATTCTAGTTGTGTTATCATTTTATGACTATGGTCTGTTATTGTAAAATTTTAGATGTAAAAAATGCAAACGGTTAGAATTCACATAATATCAATATGACCGTGTTTATCATTAAGTCTCAAGTTGGTGCGCAAAATTGTACTCACTTATGAAAAATCCTGCTACAAAAACTGTATAACTGATCTGAACAGTTGTAACCGCATTGCCTGAGTGAGGGATGAGCATTATTGCGAGATTTTAGATGAAATGCACGATTTACTAAATAGATTCATTGTAGTAAAAACGAATAAAAGAGCCTGTGACTCCCTGCAACAGTATAAAATTGCTCATATACATTTATAGAGTGAGTCTTAGATAGAATGTGCTTAACTGGTCAAAAGTCAACCTTGAAGTTCTTGATCTACCGTTTCTTTTGTGTGGGTATTTATTATATACCGGGTGAGTGAAAAAACATTTGAGCATTTGAGAGCCTACTGCTCCCGGGGTATATAAGCAGTGATATTTTGCAATACCTGATTGAATAGCCACATCTTTCAATTTTTTTTAGAAATTTTCTAGACTAAAATCGGTCACTCCGTTCAGATTCTGTAATCGATTTTCTAAAATGAACCCCTTGGACAAGCCTAAAAAACATGCTAAAATTACAAGCAAAAGTCCCTAATGTGTTAACCTGACAGCGATGACTTTCAGCACGCTTTAGCACGTGCTTTCTTTTTTGACAAGTTGAAAGTCTTGCCGCTAGTGTGAATAACTCATTCGACTCATTCAGGGGGATTCCATGCTCTCATGAGGACAAAATACATGTACAAATTCCAGAGTCATTATTGTTAGGAAGGGGAACAAAGGGAAATTTCGCTTGCTGTTTTCGCTCGTTTTTACAGGTTTTCGAACGGGGCTTTCTATAGATAATCTCCTATTTTGACGGGAAGGAATGGCCGATTAAAACCGGGTAAATTACTGGACCTAATTCGACATATCGGGGATAAAATTAGACAGTTTTCAATTTCATTGCTTCGATATTCAGGGACCAGGACTTTTTCAAACGCCGGGCGTTTTTGTTGACTCACCCGGTATGTACTGAATAGGTATTAAATCCATCTTCATGGAAAGTTAAAAATTGCCGAAAACTGGCTTCCATTGGCCTTGGCTATTACTAACTGTGAAATTACATTTTTGATGTAATTGGTGTCTCAATAAAAGTTGTTGTTTTACTTTTGTCTTTCAGTCTCAGTCTTTAAAACATTGGATGGACGTCGTTAGTTGAGAATTGCTTGGACCCAAAAATTTGCTCACTGAGAACTAAATATGCTAAATATAGTGTTGACCAATACAGTTAGATTTTACAGGTCAAAGCTGCTCCTGAAAAGTATGAGTCACTAATTGATTTTCATTCGTGACGAGAAAATGACCAATTTTGATAGATCACCTGGCAAAGAAACCAGAATGTTATTGAAAATCATGATCGGCTATTCCATTGTTCTGGCCATTCTGTTCTATTTGTATCATTGTTTGTTCCTGTCTATTATGTAATTTTACATTTAGGCCTTCCATTAATCAATCAATCAATCGGTGGTTTTGCATACAACTAATCGAGTAGTAAAATCGTGGTCGATGGACAGGCTTAGAGATGAATGAAAAAATATCGGCTGGCATTACCGCATAGCCAATCACACATGTTGATATTGCAAATGTTGCTTCAAAATGATGAAAAATTGATTCAGATTTGACATCTACCCGATTTTGTTTCAGTTGCTGCTGGATTTTATCAACTGCATGTAGCAACTGCATTACTACACTTTCAGCAAATGCTTCTATTGTGTTGCTGGGATAAGCAGATCGAGAGATTTTTTAGTTTAAAGCTTTTCATGAGACTTCCTCTTTTTCATTCCGCTATGTTTTAATGATTTTTCTGATGTGTGAATTGCCTCATTTGCTTACTTCACGGTTTGATATTTATTTTTATTTTATTTCAGGGTTCTTTGTTCCTGGATTTCCCAAGCTGATGCGATTCCAAAGCCATCATGACAAAATACTTCATAAAACAATGCCGAAGTTGCAGAAGCATTTGGTAAGTACTTATTGCCAAGGGAGACCACTCAAGTCAGCATGTTTGTTTGACTTGAGCTGAAGGATAATCAGTTTGGATCATCGTTTTATTTTACCAGGGCCCGGTTGTTCAAAACTCCGATTAAGTTAACGCAGGATTAGAGTCAAATCTAGGTTTTTACAACTTATTCCCTGATTTGCTAATCGGCGTATTAAGAAGCGTTGTCAAAAGATATATTACAGCTGCGATTAGCTAATCTCCGATTAAGCCTTCCTAATCCCCGGTTAACGTGTGTTGATGATTTGGAAAATGGCGGCAAACCAAAACAGTGAAGCTGCGAAGAAACGAAAAGCGAGGAAAGCAAATGTTACATCGTCGGAGCTCGCCATGCTGACAGAGCAAGTCGACGAAAATGTTCATGTCTTAAAGTCCAAATTCACAGATAGTTTGACAAACGCCAAGAAAAATGAAATTTTGGTCTGAAATAACAGCAGCAGTGAATGCAGTTGCAGTGGAAAAAAGGACGGCCTCAGAAGTCAGGGATAAATGGATAGTTTCAAAAAAACTAATTAGAAACAGATGTCATTAGACACTTTTTCCTTTCACTCTTATTGTAAATTTTGAACATTATTGTATATAAGTTTTAGATAGTGTAAATAAGGTTTTATAGTTTAATTTAATTAATGTCTTTTTCCTTTTATATTATATATATATTGTAATTAATGTTTTTATCGGAGGGCCCCTTGAAAATCAACGTTTTGAAGGGCAATCCTCTTTAAAAGAATCAAATATGAAATAGATATATGAAATATGGAAAAATCTAACTTCGGCTACAAAAAGAGAGGTCACTAGAAGGAAATCGACATGATCGACATTCAAGAACACTCCTTCCCTCCTTCCTCGGATTGAATCAAATCCAGCAGCAGATCAGGTAAGGAACAACACAAACATGTCCGTAATTTAGCGCTGTTATGCAAAAAATTTTAGATTCACTCATCAAAATGCTTTCAAAGTAAATACATTGCACTCTAAAACTGCCAAAGAAAATGCATAACGTTCCAAAATCGTCCAGCACACAATTTTAGGTCCATTACCATCGCTTTTCGCAAGAGTTTGTTATCTGAATGATTCTTCCCTCGTCAACTCTTCAAAAAAAGCATTTTTGAAGCCATTGCAGTGTTCAGAAATAACTCAAGTTTAGTAGCAATTCTATTCCTGTAGGTACTGGAGTTTCTTAATTTTCTCGGCGATTTGAGTCTTCAGTTTCTATGGTTTAAGAAATAGGTGTAATTTCTAGACATTGTAAAGACTAAAAAACCTTGTTTTGAAACCTTCATGTGAGTATCAGTAAAAAGCATGAAGATTGTTATGGAGCCTAGATAACACTGGTAAGAAGCTCCGAGCACTCGTAGTTATTTAGCATTTCATGGAGAACTAAGAATTGGGGCCAGTATTTGAATACTTGGCGAAAAATAACTATATAAAGATAGTACTTACTGCGCTTCTGCTGTCCCTATGCCCCCTAGCCTTGCCTGGCTAGCCGGTGTTTAGTTTTTACTCTATAGACAACGAAGAATTTGGGCCAGCATTTGAGTGCTCGGAGTTTCTTAAGAGTTTCGTAGAAATTTCACAACAGTCTTCATGTTTACCACCTGTGCATCGTGAAAATTTCAAAAAAAAGTTTTGAAGCCTTTCCAATGTTTACATATTCTTTACGTGCCTTCTTTGAAATATGATACAGGAAACAAGGAAAAATGCAGCAAAAGTATGCTAAAGATTCCTTTACCAAAATAAGTGGCGTCTTAACTCGAGTTTTTAATGGAGTTTCTTATTTTTGGCGATCTGAGAGTTGAGTTTCTTATAAGCGATTCTTACAAAGCAGTGTACGTAGACGCTCAATTTCTAGACTTTGTGAAGGCTTCAAATACTATGGCACGCCATTCGTGTCAAAAGTTATTCTACTAACTGTAAAGATTTTAGAATAGTAAGTCCGCCATTTTGTTCTGATTTAATACCAGGATTTGAAGTTAATACGCCTACCGAGCTATATTAAATTTAATCCACTGTTTTACCCCCGATTAGACTTAATCGGGCTTCGAGCAACGCTCTGTAATCGGAGTTTAAATTTAAATCGCGGATTAAGCATTTTTTCCTCAGATTAGCCCTAATCGGAGTTTTGAACAACCGGGCCCAGGAGTTTATTTTACCAGGAGTTTCAAGAAAGTATACAGATTTGTTTCGGTCTAGTGATGTGAATTTTATTGTAATCAGTGGCTAATCACTATCAAAATGTTCCTTGATCGTTAATTTGATCTTACAAGGGGGGGGGGTCAAAATTTCAGCTTTTGAGATTAACATTTCTGCTCTCAAATAACAAATATCAATGACCGAGGTATCTTTGTTCAAGTTAATTTTTGAAGAACATTTTGAGACTGATTAGCATTGGACTAAAGTTAAATTCTTGTTGCTGGAGGCAACCAATTCTTTACACTTTCTGGGACACCCCTTAGATTTTATTTTATCACAGAATTTTGTAGCAACAAAGCAAAGCAATATTTCTTGTGGCGAGCAGTGCCATTCTTATTCAAAAATTTCGTTTTAATTCGTCGAAAGCAAACGTTGTCTCATGACCCAAAGCATCGCGTAGGTGCAATGCACCAAAGTCAGTTTCAATGCATGATCACAGTCGTTTCGTCACATGTAGTCACTAAATATCTTTCGATTATTAACATTATTAACCTACTATGGTTGGATTGTGATCATATATGAGGCTCCAACAGTTATTGGTTTTACGCTTCACTAAACTTAATTTTGTTGGTTTAAAATTCCTTGTTCTCGTAACAATCTACCAAGAAAGAGAGAAGATAATTCATATTCTTTTTACAGGAAAAAGAAGGATGTTTTACCTCACTATATACCCTCAAGTGGTTCATGCAATGTTTTCTCGATAGAGTAAGTTTTCTAGTTATATTTCCTAATTTTTATTCCCTTGACACAAATTGATTTTTGAGACCAAAGTGCTTACAGAGATACCTGCTCCTGCTAAGTCGAAAGAAAATATTCAGATACTTGAAAGCCTGTGACTTTCAAAACAATTTTCAGATTCGTATAGATTCTTAATGCCTATACAGCTGAAATGTCAACATGGATTGGCTGAAACTAGTGCTGTCGTTGTTAAGTTGCAGCCCATCATTTTAACCAAATTTGCTATAAATAAAGCTGCATTATGATAAATGAACGAAACAAAAGAGAGCGTAATGGTTCTCCCAGGTGCATGATATTATGCAGCAGCTTCTTTTGTTCACCTAACAATGTATGAGCAATAAGGTAGCCAGATAGAGCTTTGACTATGATACTTCTTTTTATTAATTAAAACGATTACAAACAATCCTTCATTCAACTATACGCTTCTAATTACTATACAACACTACTGGGGCGATACCATGGGCAGCGAAAGACAAGCACTACCCCATGGCTAATATGAAAAGCCACGCAATGTAATACTAAATAAACAGCATTACGAACACTTTAATATCTAATGGATACTATACTATCCTATGTTATGCTATACTATAATTTACTATGCTATACTATATTATACTATACTAGATTCAGTCCCACATCAGATGTAAGGTCAGGGTTGCGATAAATTTATGAGCACAACTCATTACCATGATACTTGTAGGGTCAAACTGCTAGCCAACCTGATCAAGGATTTTATGGCGTTTGTTTTTCAATCATTCTATTCATTTTCTATTCTATTGTATTCATTAGAAATTGTATACCGGATGAGCCAGCAAAATGTTCCCACTTTTGAAAATTAATAACACCAAGACTACTTCACGGATTTGAATCATTCAAATTTTAAAAGACGAAAGATCAATGTATTTTTCTGATTTTTCTCGCTGTCCTACCAGCGCTACAAATATAGGTTAATTCAACTTTACAAAAATTTCATGGTTGCAAAATGACTGAAAAATGGCCTAAAACATTGATCAATGCATAAGTGACTTCTCGCACAGAATAATGAAGGAGGGAGGTGAAACGCCCATGGCCTATTGTTCGATTTGAATAGAGTCCTTACGATTTGATCAATGTTTTAGGCCCCTTTTCCGTCATTTGCAACCATGAAATTTTTATTACCAATACTCCAAGTGCTGGTAGGACATCGAGAAAAATCCCTAAAATTCTTTGATCTTTAGACTTTTAACTAGAAGTTGAATGATTCAAATCTGTGAAGTAGTCTTGGTGTTATGAATTTTCCAAAGTGGGAACTTTTTTCTGGCTCACCCGGTATTCATTTTATACACGGTAACCCTGCTAGCTAAGGCTGCTATGCAGGAACTGTGGCAAAAATTTACAATTCTCATTTTGATATATTTAATCGAAATGAATAATCTAATTTCAAAACTAAAATGTAATGAAAATAAGTACATGATAGTCCTCAGGACACAGTTGGACTTAACGATAACAAATCAGACCCCTCGCCTGCTCCGAAAGGCTGCAATTCCTGGCAGCACGCAATGGCGAGCAAAGAATCTGACCTACCCCAATCCGATCCAACTGCAGTCTGCCACCCATGGTCATACTTCATTGTCAATGTTTCAAAGTTGATGTTTCAAAGCGTAAGAGGGCCCTTGCTTAACTTCGACTTCAAGGCTTTTCTACAGATACATCACGATGTGAGAGTGATGATTTCTGCACATTAGTTTTTATTTTTAATTAGGGGCGGGTAAGCCAGTCTCAATACTTCCTCACCTAGACATTGTCCCGTATTCAGTTATTTGAAGTGATTTTGAGAGAAGTGCCGGTGCGAGACCATTTAAAGATTCTTAAACGATCGTCGCTGTCTCTTGTTTGATGATTTAGCCGTAGTTGATCTTATGTATAAGAGCATCAGCAGGTGCATCACAGCTACTATTTGTCACAATTCTGGCACCAAATTTTGTAAATCCTCCAGTGAAAGTCGCCTGGATTCGCTGCAGATGCCCCACACAGAGCAACTTTACACAACACAGAGCTTCGAATTTTTTAATGATGCTTCGGATTTAGGCAAGAAAAAGGTTTTTAGATAGGGAACTATGCTGCCTTGACAAAAGATATAAGATAAAAGAGACCTACCTTATACTTTAAAAGTAAAAGCTACACTACAGGCCTTAAGACAACTTTAGATGTCACAGCAGTTTATATGCTTTAAGAATCAAATTTTGAAAAAGCTGAAGCCAGAGAGATCGCAGTGCTATAGTTTACAGTGAAACATCACGGTATGAGTAATATGAAGTAATCAATAGAATCATATTGTTGCGTAGGTTTTTCGCCTCGGATGATATACCTAATGATTTCGTGAGCTGAATTCTCTCAAAGACAAACTTAATTCGGGTAATAAGCATACGTTCCTTTTTTACTTTAAGTAAGAAGCCGCAAGTAAGAAACCACTTTTTACAAAGGCTCAGGCTTATTTTTGTGAGAAGCGGTACCCTCATACAACAAACTTCTATCAGTTTTAATGGAAAACGATACAGGCTCTTGTTTAGAATGTGATTTTTACCTCTGCGGGTTCTTGCCTAAGAAAAGTTGAATATCGTGGTAATCATTTCGTACTCCCAATTACTGTAAGCAAAGTTGATCTTGCAAAAAAAATCTGTGGTTCATTTTCTTTTTCTGATTCAGACAGCTGGTTAACTGTAACCGTTGCGCTTTTACTCATGGAGATGGGTACCTGACATAGATACCGGCGTGTGATGTGCCATGTTGGGAATGGCTCTTTTCTGTTCGAGTTCACCAATCTTTGGCTTTTAGGACAATTGGAGACTAGAATTGTATCACAACTTTTCAAGGAATGAAAAAGCCTGAACAGTAGAAACAGAAAGACTTCGCAAGCCAACAACTTCCTGGTAATGACAACAGCAATAACGCTTTAATCCTCCAGTCATAGCTCACCTGTGAGTCTTGTTGACCAAGAAGATGCGGTGGCCAGACTCGGCACCATCCAGCCAGACAACATACTAACTGATCGAAATATGTATCCAGAATTGTGCTTGATCAGATTTATAAGCTTTGCGTGGGGCCTCATTTAGATTATGGTGACATAATATATCATCGATGCGATCCTGATATGCAATCTCATTTACAAAAGCCCTTGAGCAAACTCAATATCCAGCGGCTCTAGCTGTGACTGGTGCATGGAGAGGTACAAGTAGGCAGAGACTTTACAACAAATTAAGTTTGGAAAGTCTTTATGATAGGAGATGGTATCGACGCTTGTGCCACTTTTTATCCTGTAGAAATAGCGCTCACCTCAATGTCTGGTCACTGAGATTCCAGATGGACGCCAACTAACATATAATCTTAGAAATCCACGCGTGTATGACCAAAATATTGGACGGACCAATCATTTTGCTGATACCTATTTCCAAAAAATATTTATGAAATGGAATAAGCTTCACACTGAGGTTAAACATTCCGTATCCATTGCTCATTTTCAGAACTAACTGCTTTCCACTATAAGACCAGTGGGAAACTATATATAACGCTCACGACATTCTAGGTATTAGATATTTAACTAAACTACGCTTGAATTTAGCGCACTAAAAGAGCACAAGCTCAGGCATAACTTTGATTGTTTAAGCCTGTTTGTATTTGTGAAACAGCAAGAGAAGATGATTAACATTTCATCGTGCACTGCCCATTGTACGACATAATGCATTGCGATCTCCTTGGTCAACTCTCAGGAATTCCTGGTTTATACATTTCACATTGTGATTCAAAATCCTTATGCACACTGCTTCTATATGGATCTCCATGGTTGAAGTACGATATCTTTTATTAGAGAAACAAATCGATTTGACTGAATGTAGCTACCCCCATATTTAGTTTTCGTTCTGTTAGTTCTTGTTATTCGTTTATTTGTTTTCGTCATTTGTTTCTTCGTTGTTTTTTCCCTTTTGCTTTGTTGTTGTTTTTCTTTTCTTAGTATGTTCCTTGCCCATTTCTTTCGCTAGAGTCAAATAGTAGTAAAATATATTGTAAGTGCCATTGATAGAGGGAGCTCGATGACTTTGTGTCCTTTTCCCTTTATGAATGGCACCGTATGAAGTAGTGTTGCCTAGCCTCAATGTTTTATTTACATAAAAACAGTTCACATTTGTTACTGTATCCGATCAGAGTTACTCATAACTTTTCTATTGCCTCTGAGTGCGGGGAGGGGGGTAACACAGAATGTTATAACTTTAACGTTATTATCATATTTCTAACACTTTTACGCAGAAAATAGATTTTTGGGTCTCTTTTTTGGTAAGATCGAAAAGAGACATAAATTTGAGCGTGTCCTTTAAGAAGTATAACTCTTCAAGGCATTGAATTTGATCTAATTTTGTATACTTAATCAGAATTTTGAATTGTTGTCATCATTTCAGGGTATGCGTTTTGAATGGCCTGTAAATTTTAGCGGGGTTTTTGCAAAATTTGTAAACTTTAGGATGGGGTTTCACAAGTCAAAATGGCACCACCCTGCCATCTACTTTTTGAAGTTACTCCTGGGTGCTTTACCGAATATTTTGAGTGAAGCGCCATAGCAGATATCATTGGCTGTCAAATTTGCAAATCGTTTTGATAATGCGCCATCTAACGATGAATTGGAGCGTAAGGATGATGACAGTAAGATTATGTCTTCGTCGTATGTAACTGTGAGTGAAATATGGTGCACCTGATAAAGTCCATGAATACCCGGTAATCCTATGACCCTTTTTATGACTGTTATTCATTTCCATTTTAGCTACCATTTTCCTTGGTCCTTCGCCTTTATGATTGTTTTATGACTGAGGGAGACAGAGTTCTTTATGGAATGGCATATGGTATTATGAAACTACATAAAAGTAAGTACATCATGCTTTCAATTCAAAATAAAATCTTGCCTAATTTGAAATGGTGTATCGCACTTTGGTTAGCAGCCTATTTGATGACTTTGACGAGTAGCTGTGGCAACGTGTTATTTATTCTGTGCAGAGCTTGTTCGCAAACCAGTCGAAAAATTAGTAAAAAGATCTTTTCCTCCTTACGAATAGATATTTAGGAGGGTGGACCTGTTCTGGTGGTATGGTTGGAAGATTACTTTTGAAGCCATCCTATACTGTAAAATTACTAAAAGATACCTGCTTGCAGCTTTCTTCTCTGGTAAAAACCTTTTAATGTTTCACCAAATTACCAAAACTAGTAGGAATTTGTTTGATTCAAATATGGTTCGATAGGCCAGGTACTCTTTTTGTGTATATTTCCTGTTATTTAGCTGTGGACGGGCAACATTTCTCGTATTTATGCTATCTCCAACTGACTTGCACTTGGGGCAGCTGAACAAGTGGCATAAGTGAATGAATCATGTCTGGACCAGGGGTGCCCTTCTCTCAGTATTTCCTCGGCAATGTCTTGTAGTCAAATTCTCTGCTTTTCCAACGTTCGTAACTTTTCCGCAATATACATTTAGCATCTGTCTCCTTTATTTGATGAAAATACCTCATTTCTTTTCGGAAATATAGCTGTTTTTTTCAAAATGCAGTTTTTAGATTTTGTTTCAGGGTCAAACCCTGTTTACTCCAGACTTACATAAATGTTGATAGAAGATGATAGAACCTAATTGACGGCATAACTAGAGCTCGATAAGATAATATGCAAAATTAATAGAACTTTTCATTCCTTAAAAGAAGTTTGGATCGGATGTCCAAGTCTGGTGTACTCATGTAAGGAAGAAAAACAAGACCCCTGCTCTCGGTATAACAGAGATTCCAGAAAATTTTTCAACAAGCTAGCAAACGACAAGTTCACTCTCAAACCGAGTAAGGAATGATTTGAGTTCCCCAAGAAGCTTTATCTGCCTTCTGGCCTTGTTTCTAGCTGTTTTCATTTATTTTTAGTTGATTTTGTGGTGTAACAGTTACAACGCAAAAGCGCAAGCATGCAAGAGTTCCATTTTGCCAGGTGCAGATCGAAGTTTGTTATGCTCAACAGTTGTTATTCAATTGAAAATCAAATCAGCTAACAATGAATGATGATAAAGAGAAACAAAGCAAAAGACCAATACTACTTGCCTCTGTATAAACTGAGTCATTACTAGCTCACCTTGCGCAAATTATTTGAAAATAAACTCAATGAAAAGTGCTCTGAAATCCGAAGAAACTCCTTGCAATAGCTAGCTGCGATTATACTGAGCACGGGGATCATGCTTTTGTTTTCCTTCAAAAGTTTACCAGATTTGAACGCCCGATCCAAACCTTTCTTTTAAGAATTCAAAGTTCAATCACTTGCTTTTTAGTTCAAGTGCATAATTTAACCACAAATAGAAATGATGGCGTCATCATGTGTTTAACAGTTAAAGTAAACAAACTACATATTCGAATGCCTTTATAAGAGAATATCGAGACGGCCAAGTGTCAATTTCTGAATCAGCCCCAGAGATGTGAAAAATCTCCCATTCGAGGTAGGATTCGGTAAAGTTCTGTGGGCTTTCCTTTCTTATCATTGCTTCTTTGTAAATTTGTTGCATATTGTAGCCATAGCATATATTAGATGTCTTCCTCGACACTTGAAGAAATCCTACGGTAAATTGCCACAAATGGAATACAATCATATCTTTTTAATGAAACGCCGTTCTGGGAATTTTGCAACCGGTTATGATTCATTCAATAGAAATTTCCTTCAGAGTTTTCTCAGTTTCCAGACTTTTAATTTCATAACTTACTTGTAGTTCTTTTAGACCTGTAGTAAGCATTTTACTCCAAAATCTGAACATAGTAATTCCAGTTCTAGCTTCATGGATTTTATGGGTCCACTCTATTGTCCTTCAAGTTGAACTGTTGTGACACCTTGCAAGACATCTTTGTTTTTTATATTCAATTAAAAAATTCTACAAACATATTACTAATTACAATAACTACAAATTACGTTACAATACTACAAAGACGATGCCACGGGGAGCGAAATACTTTGTCTACCCTGCGGCCGTTCTAGAAGTAATAAAAAAAATATACATAAAACTACATATAACTATTACAGAAAAGGAATTGTAAAATACAAACTGAAAATACGGATACAAGCAAAGGTAGCCTGCAACCAAATAAAGTAATTGCATAGGTAAATTTGTAGGTTGAGAACCAAACAGGTTAATCTGCAAATTTAATTATTTGGTTGCAAGCTTCCTTGAGACATTACGTGATTACAAAACAAAGAACTAATAAAACAAACAAATACGGAAGGGGTTTGGGTGTTCTTTTTAGGGATATACGTAGTATTCAGTCAAAGCGTTCTGTTTCGAAGATATAACTTATTGTTGCATTCAAGATTAATCTGTTGGCTTCCAAGGGCAAATTCTTATTTCCATACAGAAGAAGTTGCAAAATGTTGTTGTCTGGAGCCTCAGAGTATCCGTAGGCTTCGAGCACATCATTGACACTAACATCTAACATCCAAGGGCAAGACATCTAACCAGGTCAGGACAGCGAAAGTTGTCTAGTAATGGCTGTGTAAGTGACGACTTCAGTGGATTACATCCCTTTTTGGATAATTTCCATATGTACGAGATCAAATAGTTTCCCTGTAGTTAAGAAAAGTTAGACCAAGTCTGATGGAAAATGAATACATCTGTTGGCAAACTAGTTGTTTTTCGAGTCAGAAAGTGTGGTAAAAATAGGTTTTTATGATGTGCTTTGTGAAGTGCGTCTGACCAATGCTTCAAGACGTTGACGAGAATTCAAAGAACCAAAACGAGATTAGAATGTGCCATCAAAGACTACGTCTGTTCTCTAACAACTGAGCTATCTGGCCCTAGGTGGTAGGTCGTAGTCACAGCCTATGCTATAAATTTACCGTCTGGTAAATTCAAGTATCGAGGCAAATATTCGTTGCAGGTGTTGTGGCGCAGTGGTGAAACCCTCCGACTTTACAGCGATGACGACACTGGAGCGTCATGACAAGGAGTGTCGGACTCGATTAGGTCTGCTCAATTTGCCTCCGCATTCACCAACTGAGCTCCTGCAAACAGAGTACTTTGAGTACAATTGACCTCAATGATTGATCTTAGTCACTAAGCTATTACAGTAAAAACCCACGTATGAGAGCCTACAATTTTGCAAGTCGGCCTGGTTAGGTTCTTATATATTGAATATTTAGTGGGAAATTAGGCTGTTCAGGTTCTTAGATTGGTTCTTATTTCATTCAGGACTTTCTGGTATTTCTTTTGTTCAGATTGAATCTTCAAGCTCATTCTTTACTACCACTTCCGAGGAACCTGAGTTCATGAGGCTTTATGCACAACAGCAGTGCGTGAAAGAATCAGAAATTTTGTAGAATACAATGAAAAGCCCTCAAACATCTTGATATTTCTTTGCAAGATACACATATCGCTGTATCAGTCTGTATAGGTTCAATGACAAAGCAACTGGAGTTTTGATCTGATTTGATGAACTCAATGAATAAGAACCTCTTTCAAATTTCAGGCTGAATGGGTTCTTATATATTTAGGGGTCTAATTTCAGAATTTCAGCCTATAGGTTCTTAATCACTAGGTTCTTATAGTCGGGTTTTTACTGTATTAAATGTGACCAACTTTGTTTTCATCGCCATATCATTTCTTGGTACATTCTTATCTTTACAGAGCAATTTCTGCGAATGGATCTTGAGCAACTTGCCCCATATTTGCAGGAGACTCTCGCAAATGACTTGGTTTACAGTGACGATGAGATGATAGATATTTTACAAGAAGCTATGGTAGAACTTAAGAAAGCCAAGTTAGACCCTCCAGCCCCTGCTACGAAAGAAGAATATCCAAAAATCATACCAGGCACCGTTTTTACAAGGGGAAGCAGCATGACTGCTTCAAAGCGAGGGAAATCGAAAGATGCGGACAGGAAAAATACAATCGAGGTACCTATTGGAAGGCCACCTTCACCACCGTTTAATGAAGAGAACCCAGAACGCAGAAGTGAAAGTAGGGCTGGCGAACAGAATGATGGTGTGGTCTCACAAGAAGGACGTTCACCTCGCCAACAGAGAGATGGTGACAAGCATATTAGATCTCATGAGAATACTGCACAAAGGGGACAACAGCAATTGCATTACGACCATGCTCATAGCCAAGCCAGATCAGTGTCACCAGAGCCGTTTCAAGTGCAGGATACAAAGCGTCACTCGGATTATGATAACACAACTGGCGTCAATGTGAAAGCGCATTACATTGAAGTACAGCCGCATGGTGATGCCAGAAGGCAGCAGGTTGGTGTTGTAAGACAGCAAGAACGGGTGCACAATTTGTCTAATGATAGTAATACTCGAGAGAAATCGAAAAAGGGCAAATCTGGAGGAACGAAATTCTACGTGGACGAGAGCAGCAATCCAGTACCGGCTGAAAACCATAGCGAAATACCTCCTCAAGAATTGCGCAATCGACGACGGGATCCAAAGCTTGAACTGGCTTACCGTAGAGCCCAGAACAATTCTTCAGTTTGGATTCGAAAGTCGCAAGTCAATGAAAGTAGTGAGATGTCCCCAAGAAGTCCAACTGAGGAGACAACCAACGACCATGACAACCAAGGTGTCGATCATCGCCGTGGAAACCCACCACCGTATCGATCAAGGCAATCGTCTACGCTGCAAACTGATCAGAGCAATCACATGACAGAAAACCGTGGAATGAGTGGCCATGTTGGAGGAGACGCATATAGAGATCCTAGAAAGAAGCAGCCTCCTCCATATCCAGGAGAGCGGTTGAGTCCAAATCACATGGAAAATTCGAATAATTACCAGGTAAGTGGCTCGCCAATCAGAAGAGAGAAACAAAGGACATTACCCAAGGGAGTACCCGTGACAACTGAAGTGAGATATGATGTAATAGAGCTGTAAGTAGTTCGCTAGGTAAATCGGGTGATTTATCATGGCTGTGAAATGTAATCACTGCTTCAGATACATGACCCTGATTTCGAATTATCAACTCAATTGTAAGGCTAAAGTTGAATTCATACTCGAAACAATGTAACGTGGAAATCCCGATGAGGTCTCGGTTTGTCCAAATCAACCATTGAAATACCTGTGAAAGCCGGTTATGTTTATAAAATTCGAATTTCACATATGTAAAAGTAGCAAAATGCTTTGACTCTGAATTCTTTCAATGAAGTGATAACTTTCAACACAGCTCGGTGCATACGGAATCTGAGAGCATCTTGCTTGGGCAAAATTTCATTCATGAAACTGTTCATATATTCTATATGTCATATTCATACTTAATTCATTTAAGGAGGGTTGCCCTTCAACAAGTTGATATTCAAGGGGCCCCGATAAAAACTTTAATTACAGGATACAAAGTAAATAGCTATTAATTAAATTAAAATTCATGGCGTTTTGCTTGGCCATTTTCTGAGACACCCAGAATTCGAATTCCATTCCGAAAACATTTGCTGAGCAAAAGTCTTCAAGAAATGCTTTCATTTGTGCACTTCTAAAACTCAACCATGTTTAGTGATATGAAAAGCAAACGATATTAACCAATCAGTTGAAGCTTGGTTGGAGTTCTTCTTTGTCATTAATAGGAGTGGGGGAATCACTTAAGAAGCTTTGGCGTTGTAGTCTATTATCGAACATTTCTTGATTGGTGCACGATTTAAAGGGCCCTGGTCAACATTGATGCTTTGCGCGCAAAGGTCTTTCTCGATACCCTGAGGAAAAGCTTTCAATTTTCGGAACACATGAGGAAAAGGCAGACACAATGCATGAAGAATGAAACTGTGCGTTATTTTTTAGTAAGATGCTCTCGTGTGCGCATAACTTAGCACTTAGGTTGCAAAATGAAATATTTGAAGTAATCTCGAACCACTGTGAAGCTGTAGAGCTTGTAGTAAGTGATCAATGATATATACCACCTGTGACCCTCAAAAATCAATATATTGATGACAAGGTTGGGACCTTTCTGATAATTTTTTTTAGCAAAGGACTCAGTTGAGAGAAGGATAACTCATTTTTCACTAACCGGAGTGATTGCTTCACATTACGCATCGTGATTGTCGTTTCATGATAAGCATAAAGGAGCAATGGAATTCGGAGTGGAAGCATTTTCTCAGCTGCTCAGATAACGCTATTGTTTTCCAAATTCTGGGTGTCTCAGAAAATATACAAGTATTTGAACAATTCCTGGAAAGCAGCCGTGGTTTCAAAAATATTTGTTTTCTGTTTACGGCATAGAAGACATCACAACTTAGATTTTTGCGACGTTGCATGTTCAAACGGGTTTGTATTCGCCCAGTAATTCATAACAAGCAAATGTTTGAAGCAGCCTAAGAAAGATGGTTCTTGAATTATGCAGTTGATATCTATGTTTAATCTGGAGAAGCTTTTGGGGCAGCTAAACAGTACACTATTTTGGCAAATTTCTTGAGCTATGATAGTGAATCCACACTTTGGTAAATCAAAAAGCTTAGCGTGGCTGAAAAACCACTACTGGATGAAATTGAAGGTGAGGATAAAGCTAATTCCATACCGCCAAGCGCTATTATTGCATAAGTAGAGGAGACCTACTCGATTCCGCGACCCCTTATAATGGCGCTCAAATGGTGCAGCTCTGCCGGGTATTAAACTTTGTCCGCTTGACTGTTCTTCCTATAAAGTCATAGGATTACACCACAACGCCACATCTGAAACAAAACTTGGGTTGGAAAATTCCCTTAGTAACAGAAGACACCGCTAGGACACTAACAGTACTTTTCGTGAAATTTTCTGTAATTAGCATAACAGTTTGGTTGATTGAAAACTTCTAGAGAATAGAAATTTTATAGTTGATTTGACTCAAAACTACCTTCAAATTACGCGCACCAGCATAATTCAATAAACATCTGTCCTACGCTGCCTCAGAAAGTTTGCCTGCTTGAGTGGATTTTCGAGTGCAAGCCCGATTTGGATATGCGAGGTCGCAAAATCTAAGTTTGGATATCGTCTATACCGTAGGCTGAAGGAACAATTTTTCAAACCAAGACAAGGCTTTTTTAAACCTTCGCAGGAACTGTTCAATCAATTATACATTTTAGGACACCCAGTATATTTCGTAGCTTATGAAGGCGTGGCTTGCTTTGGCAGCTGCCAACATCTTTCAAGTTTGAATTCAGCTGAATTAATATACATGTTGCAGCGAAAATAGAATTTTTAGGATAGCACTGAAAAACAAAAGCTTTTGGGGCCAAATACAAGTTCTTCACCTCTTAATGACATGACCTTTCTATAGGGTAGGCTGAAGTTTGTGGCCACGATGAATGTTGACTACATTTGTCGGTAAATTTTCCCCCTTACGGGAATATTACGACCATTTGTTTGACCCTTGAATTACGCCTAGATGGTATGGCTCACTCAGATTGATATTAGCACTCTATTTGATTGCTTATTGGTATGCTAGTACTCAATGCCCACCTTACAGTTCATGATTTTTGTCGAAATAAGTTTTCATTTATCATTCTACTGTAGCGATAGACCATTTTGACATTTAGAAACGTAGTTGGTGAAATCACTATTTTCTGATAAATGCAAAATACAATTTTGGCAAATGGCTACATGAAGGGGCTTTTCAAGTGATAGACTGAGCTATGCGAATTCTACTCGTTTTTGATTTACTGTTAAAAAATAACAATTTTCCAAGATGTAACCAAAAATGTGACTCCATACTCTCTCCTAAATACAGACCACGAAACATACAACCGTAGCAGGAAAGCATTTGTCATTTTTTTCGTTCATTAGACCTCGTTTACACGAGAGAAACAGAAGTGATGCTGAAGGGGATCGATCCAGTTTGGGACCTTTCCCGAAATTTGTAGCTGTTTACACGTGATCGATCCCAAACTAGTTTGTGTTTAGACTGGATCGGACCCGGATAGATCTGCCTTGATTTCCACCTGCGCATTACAATGAGAAATATGCCCTTTGTTTTCTCTTGATTGTTTAAAAACAAAGAGCGCAGAAATCAAAGAATTGCTGAAGCCAAACAAATGATGACAGTCAAGGGATTAGCATCATTTCCTATCCATACCAAGTTTGGATCGACCCAGCCGTTTACACGAGGCTCTGACGGGATCCATTCCAAACTGAATCCCTCTGGTAAACGATCCCAAACTGGTACGGATAGCGGAGGTGCCAATGCTTAACTGCCCTTAACCATCGTAAATCCTTCCTGAGAAAGACCACATCATTTGAGTCTCAAAATACCACATCTTTTTCGAATCTAAAAAGGCTAAACACAAATAGATCTACACAATGGACAGAGAGCTATGTACCTTTGAATTTGGCCACCTTGAATCGGCTTGCGTTATAATTTTTATATCTGTAGCATTTTGTCCGGGGCAAATGTTATATCCACCCAATTCAAAGAGGCATCATTTCCAAGACTTCGTTGTGAAACTGTGTCTTGCTTCTCCAGATAAAACAGCATCGATCCAGAAAGCGATCCGCCCCGAACTGGTACGAATCGGGCTATCGTTCACACGGAATCCGTACCGTATTTACACAAGAAGCAAACACAATAGTCAAATACTATCAAGTGTTTCTGACCACAAACTAGCAGCAAATTGGGGGGAGGGGGTACACCCACTGTCTATCAACAAGAAGATTTTTCTTCCATAGGTATTTGCTTTGGCATGAGAATCAATGTTCCTTTTTTTTCGATTTTGAGGAAGACATTTTCAGAGCTTTGACTCTCCCATGCTACTATTTCAGCATGCAGTTGGCAACGGCTATCACAGCTGTCCTTCATTTTTAGCATTCGCTATCTTGAACGGCTCTTCAGTTCCTTTGTGGATTTATGTGGAAGAACTGTCTTCTATTTCAAACAAAATTCCATACCCTATCAGAGGCCAAGATGGTAGTCATCATCTGTATTTGTTTGCATTCGTATGAATTTGCGCAAAATTTGGCATTTTTATGCGTTATTTAGTATCAATAATTCGTTTGTGTTTATTTCCTCATTTCAGATATAGTCTCTTTATTAGCGAGGGACAGATTCAATCAATTGTTTCCCAAACTACAGGGTGTCTCAACAAAATTGTTCGACGTTTGATTAAATACTAAAAAATAACGATACGCTGAATTCACCCTTGGTTAAGTCACCCTTTTCCTGAGATTTTAGATTAATTTTTGACACACGAATCTTGCGAATCCGCTACAAATTCATGGAGTTACAAGCATTTGAAGTTCAAATTGTGCGAATGCTGAAACCAGAGGCCTCGAAATGGCATTTTTGGTAAAAGCTCCATAGGCCGTCGTTTCTGTTATTTCTCAATTTTTCAGGGCGAACCAAGTTGGATTCAGACAGGTTTTCGATAAACTAGCTGTCAAGCATATAGATGCTTTGAGGAAACAGGTTCAGTCTCTCGCCGATTATGTTCTGAACCACTGTTTTTGGACTTATGAAATGTAATGAAATTTAGAGAATGATCGCAAGAAATAATTTACTTTAGAGGTCCTATTTGGTTTGCTCTGATATCAATGAGAGGTATGACATTGGATAAGCGTCTCTTACCTCCGTCTTCGAGCTTTTTGCAATACCAGTAATCTGGGAGGTCTCTGGTTTCAGCTATGGCATATTTTTGATCTTCGAGAGCTCGTAACTCCGTGAATTTTCAACCGATTTGCACGAATTTAGTCTCTAAAATTATTTCATAATCTTAGGAACAGGGTTATCTTTCCATGAGCTTGTTCACGTTGTCCTTATTTTTCAATATTTTATCAAACGTCGAACAATTTTTTTGAGACACCCTGTATACCTACATATTACCGTAGTCAATCCAGGCATAAGCAGATGTGAACCTTTGTAAAAAGATTAATTGTCAAATGTATACAATAAGGTAGCTACTTGGAAATTTCGGACCCAAAAAATTATGTGTTTCTAAACAGGATAAAGATGATTTTACTTTCGAAGCGTTTCGCTTGGTGCATTCCCAATTTGGCAGAAGTACCATGGCGTCGGGCTATTCCGCCATACATTGATTAGGTTTGCTGCCTGAAGAAGTTAAATCATAATCATAGTACGACTGCCGCGTCTTCAAATAAAGCGAAACAGTTTCTAGTAAGTGATACCCCATTGGCAATAGTTGAGAATGCCCCAAGCCGAATACACAACATATTCATTGTTGCATTTTTGTTGTGCCGGGGGGGGGGGGTTGGGGAGCATTTAACAAAGGTGCATTGCGTTTGATAGCTGAATTTCTACAGGATGACTGCTGTTTCCATTACAGAATGCTGAATCATCCATGTTAGCTTCTTTGTCAAATGCCCCGGGCCATCTTTTCCATAATCATCTGTTGCCGCTGTCGGCAAAGTTGAAGATTAAGTAGGTCTGCCATTGTGCAGCTCTTGAATCACAAAATGCATGATTCATTTGAATAGCCCGAAGAAAGAATCGTCAAATGTTTTCATCTTTCAACTTCATACTCAATTGTTCCATTTTTATTGGCGCTAGATTGCCGCTGTCCAATTTAGATTTGAGTCTATCCAGATATGCTTGTAAAACGCGAACCTAATCCACGTAGCACAAAAAGACCCTTCTGTCTCAGTTTCAGATTTAGCGTAAATGAACACGTCTCAATTTTTTGTGTCCGAGGTTCGATGATATTTTTGTTAAATTATAGAAATGATTATGGAAGGTTAATAAACTTTCACACTTCTTCCAAGCTATTCATAATGCAATTATATTTTTGTACCAGCATAGTTGGTTATCATTCTTATAACTGATTGGGTCATTTCTCATTTGTGCTATTCCAACTATAGGAAGACTAAACAACTTTTCGCGCAATATCCATTACGCGTCATGTGCACATGTTCATTACAAATTTTGAAATCCTTTATATTTGATGCTATCAAGAAGGGTTGCCCTTCAGCTGGAGCTGTTGTACAATTACTGAGAAAAAATTAATTTCAATATGAAAACCATTGTGTTTAAAGCCTTTGTTAAAAGTCTTTGATAACAGAAAGGAAAACCGAAGCCCTAAATAGATTGTTTAAAGCTACTTAGGGAAGATGGCTGTTTGGTATCTCCTGAAAGGTTGATCGACACTATTCTCCTCTACAAGAAAAGCAGTTTTGCCCATCACTTTGCGACATTTCCTTCAGCATTCTGAAATCGTTCTCTGTATTGCACAGGACATACGAAAAGCACTTTGGGTTTCGGGAGAAGAGGTCGCTTAGTTATTGCGGGGCCTGGGCCTGTTCATGCAGAGGCTTAAAGACCATTGTTTTAGATTCATTAGCTGTACGTTTTTCAATGGCTTCCAATCCAGCCTGTCAGTAGGTTGTTCGTTTCCTTGGGGTTTCAAAGCTACTTCTTATTTTAACGACGAAAAGGAGTGAAGGGGGATGAATACATTTGCAAATACAGTAAAAACCCGCACATAAGAACCTTCATTTATTAAGAACCTACAGCCTGAAATGATGAATTTTGTACCCAATAAATAAGAACCATTTTAACCTGATATTTTAACCAGGTTCTTAATAAAGGGTATAAAATTCATTCTTTCATTCACTAGGGAATAAATTCAGCTATGGTGAGAAGAGTGTTGATGACAAAATGGACTAGTGAAGCATGTCGGGTCCTAAGGGAAGACAAGGAACTCTTCACCAAACTTTCAGAAAAAACTGGTTTACTAATGATTGTGGATGGGTCAGGAGATGAGAAAGGACTATGTCTTTTAACACAGAGCTTTGCGTTGCTTGTAATATTGGCAGCGTGTTTTCAATGCTAAACCTTCAAATATCCTTTGTTTTCTTGCATTTTTTGGACCCTATGTTAAGAACCTACACCCTGATTGTGGGATTTACCTCATAGAATAAGAACCTAAACAGGCTGAGTTAAAAATCTTAGGTTCTTATGTGCGGGTTTTTACTGTACCGTGTGTCCCACAGAATAACTCTCCCCGTTTGAACAGTTCCAGAGCAACAACCACTGCCTCGTTTGGAGTGATGTGAACGACAATCTCTTGCTTAAAGGCTCACTTGGATCCATATTATTTTACGCGATTTCTTTGCTCATCAAAAAAATTCCAAAATATGGATTTTTCGAAAATCGTATGTTGGGGAGTACTTGAAAAGTGGGAAATCTAGCGATGGAGGTATGTTCCATTCCTTCCATGTTTTGCATCACAGGTGTGAAGGCATACAACCGCTTGTCAATTTCTTAGATTGGTATTCAAAGTCGGCAATACCCTAAAGTGCGGACCACAGGACCTTGTCTTGTGTACTATGCTTTTTCTTCGAACACCAATCATTTCAGAATCAAATCGAACACCAACCAAGCATTATCGTGCTTTTTATGGATAAAAACAGACAAATATGATCTTTCTTGAGTTCCTTTATGGAGATCGAGCTCCGTACTGTTGAAATTCAATTTAAAAAAGAGTTTTCTTGGATTTCTACTTGAAGGTTCAACGATTCTATCGATGAACCGTTTTTAGCTCTTTCTGGAGCATTTCAGATATTCTGTTTTTCAGGAAAATAATCATAGAAAATTAATGCGTGCAGATACAGAAATGAAACAAATGCTCAAATCTAAGTTGAGCATTGTATGACAGATTTCTTTTAAAATCTTTATCAAATTAAACACACTTTTACTAAAATAACAGCTCAAAAAAGGAAAGTTTTTTGTGTGGGACACCCGGTACTTTATAATTTTCGTATCACAAGTTGATTTCTGAAACTAGTCGTCTTTTCCAATCACAATCGAAACACTCAGCTGAAAATATACGTTGCACGCATGATGTTATTTGTCTCATCTATAAGAAAATATTTTACTTTGCACTTGAAAAAACATTAGTAAGCACTAACTGGGCGTAATTTAGCTTCCTTTCTCAAAAGTTTGTCGTAAAAATGCTGATGATGGTGATGATGATATTGGGCCAGCGTGAATGAAATACAGAGTTAATGTGCTTATTGATATATTTATTGCTTAAATTGATTCTTGCAATTGTAAGCCATAACACTTGGTAATTCACCAGAGCTAAAACACCTTTCTTCTCCTTTCACGTTTTTTCCTTCTTAATGAAAACTAAAAATTTGAGATAGTGCGAAGATGGTATCAAATCATCTGGTTTTGATTTTCCTTTGATTGAACATGTAAAAGCTAAACGCTGGGCAGAGCAACAAGAAGTCCCCCCGGGCAAGAAGTGCTCCGTATTTTCAATGCTGTCGTTCATTTGGCGCATAAGGTTTACGGTATCCCTGAAATTATGCTTGAATTTGTGAAAATTCAATTTACTGAGACCGACCCTTATTTGGGAAAGATAAGATAAGCCTATTGGGTCGTAGCTCCCAAAGACAGATTTTGCAGGAGGGCGAATTATTGATAAAAGTTTCGCCTTAAAAACAGCAACAGATGGCGCAAGCCTAATTTCAGGATCAATTTTATTCCATTCAGATAAGCAATGAGGATAAAAGCTAGATTTAAACTTTTCTGTTCTTACCCGTGTTCCCCCAACGACATCCCGGTTGCGAAGAGAGTATCTCGTCTGGGGAGGTTGTAGTATTGGATCCTTCATATACGCGTATGTGGGAGTGAGATTATTGATGATCTTGTAGAGAAAAGTAAGACGTCTACTCCATCTCCGGGAACTTAATGACTCCCAGCCAAGTTCTGTATTTAATTTTTCTCGCGATGTTCCCCTCCATGTGCCTGTCACAGCACGAGCAGCAGAATACTGAACAGACTCAAACTTTTCCATTAAATTTGGTAAAGTGATGCGTCCACTGAATTCACACACTTTGGCTGGAATGTGAGATACAACATCCCCATAACCCAGGAGGGGTCGCACGTGAAGCTTGCATATTTCATTCAGGAAACAAGGACAGATTTTGTAAGACAATAGTAGCAGCTGCTTTGATTGACACCTAAATTCAAAGAGATTTGCGATTGCAGACAAAGGAAATTCTCTCAAGCTGAAATTCAAAGCAAACGAAGCCGCGAAGTTTCTCTGAAACCCAGGTAGCTATCTCGCTTTTTGTGCATTCAACAAATGGTTTTTAAGAGCTGACATGAGCGCATATTGAAAGAAGAAACATATATCTAAACATTTACCGCGGTCATTTTATTTTTGCTGTTCAGAAGCTGAAAAGTAAGTGCTTTGATTGCACCCAAAAAATAGGAGAATTGAATCGCCTCCAAATCGGTTCCTATACCAAGCAAGTAAAATGCCCGTGGTAGATATCTAGATATATCCTCCTTCTTTCAATATACACTCATATTTGCTCGTAAGAGCCATTTCTGGAATGCACAACAAGCGAGATAGCTACCTGGGTTTCAGAGAAACTTCGCGGCTTCGTTTGTTTTGAATTTCTGCTTGAGAGAATTTCCTTTGCCTGCAATTGCAAATCTCTTTGAATTTAGGTGTCAATAAAGGCAACTGCTGTTATTGTCTTACAAAATCTGTCCTTGTTCATTCAGGATACTTCTGGGCAGATATTTGGAGAGACATTTCAGCAAACCAATACCATTTCTTGACTTGGAGATTGCAGTCCTGATGTGAGCCGAAAAAGATAATTTTGGATCCAATATAATGCCCAAATGCTTGTGTTCATTTACTTTTTCCACCGATATGTTGTTAAAGTGGATCACTGGATGATCTAGTTCATTTCTTTTCCTTGAAAATATTGGTTCCACAGCTTGCTTTTGCGGGTCAGGATTAAAAGACATCCTCCAGTCATGGGCCCATTGACTTATCAACTTCAGATCATGGTCCATGTCATTTGCAGCTATACTTGATTCTCGGATAACCGTGAGCAATGACGTATCATCTGCAACAAGCTTAGCATTACATTTCAGGTCTGCGGTAAGATCGTTCACATACACAAGGAAGAACAATGGTCCTAAGATGGAACCCTGCAGCACTCCTGCTGAAATATCTCCCCAATCAAAGCACTGCCCATTCAGAACTGTTCGCTGTTTTCGATCCTTGAGGAAATTTATGATGAGAGAGAAAAATCGTCCGGAGACACTACATCGTTTTAATGTATAAATTAACCCATCGTGCCGTACCATATCGAATGCTTTCGAAATATCAAGATACACAGAACGAACATCATTTGATTTTGTTAAAAGAGGGCCTAACTGCTTTACGAGATAGGCATCGATTTGGTCTTTTGTGCGTTTTTATTTTCTTGCAGTGCTGAGCAGCTCAATAAATTTAACAAGTCAACCCATAGCTATGGTCAAAGAGTTTCATTAAAGGCAATCTATCACGTATCTGATTGGCCGCTACAATCAGAGTTCAACACAACGGATTTCTTTGAATCTGTGTATTTGAAACAAAGGAGGGCTAATCTTCTTGACTTTCTACGGTCGTAGAAAGTTGGAGGATTTGGAGCCATTCAAATTTCTTATTCTTTGTATTGTCATTACGACCCAATCAAATGCGTGACATACTGCCTTAACAGTTCCATTTATGCCCGTATAACGTTCTTCGTATTTAAAGCGTTTGAATTTCAACTTCTTATGTTTTTAATATTCCTGAAGGCCACAAAGGCAAGCCAATACTGTGGCTTTCAAGCATTGCTTGTTTATGCCTATTATATACGTGATCTTCATCATTCAAGTTTTCAGAAGCATGATACTCTCTTTGATGCACACAGTACTTGCCTTTTTGTTTGATACTGAATACCTTTAAACCAGTTGATAGGTTATTTATTAAAAATAATGATTTAACTATAAAGAACTAAGCCTTAAATTCTCTTTTTTACAGGAAGAAATAAACAATGAATACATTATTGATGCGGATGATTTAAACCACTTCTCGACTAAGGAACAGCCTTCACACAAGGAATATGACGTAGAGACTATAGTTTAGCACAGCTTTAAGAATGAGCAAAACATAATGTAATTGCATCTGTTAGTTTTGAAATTGTTAAGAGATTTCATTGCAGAGTAGGGGTGATTTTCAAAAATTAATCAAATAATTACTAAAACCAGCATGTAAAAACGTTTAGCACTCTTCTTGAAGCTGCATGAACACTTGAAGTCTTTCCATTACACCCCCTCCCCAAAAATGTAAATAAGGTTTTTGCATGCTTGCGCGTAAAAGGTTCGTACACCTTAGAATGCAAGCCTTGCTTAGGCTGCGTCAAGTATACCGCATTAAGTGTAGCAATGAAAAGGGAAGGTTGCGGATCTGAGCACAAAATCTCCCATCATCGTATCCCTACCGGTGAGTTTGGCATGCCCCTTTAATACTCCAAAGTGAAAGGGCTTGCGTAATTTTAAAATTCCGAAAACCTTGACATTATCTTCCGATAGCTGGCAAATGGCAGCATATGCATTGATAGGCTGATAATTGCTCCTTGATAGGATGGTAATCATTACGACTACGACTCACAATCAGACTAATCAGAAGTTCGGCCAGAAAGTGATGAACCTCTCTTTGATGCTGGAAGCCAAGGCCTTAGGTCCAGTTTACACGATCACAAGTCACCTTTTCTAAAACGCCTGAAATTCTTATTCCTTGAGATTGTAAAGGAAGCCAAACCAACCTGAGTCAAGATGAGTAGTTATGTGTAAACCCTGAAAGTTCCTTCACTTTGACGTGGGAAAACTGCTGTTAAAGGCCAAATTATTCTTAGGTTTTCATCAGAGCAATCGACAGCGATCCTTACACGTTTCATTACCTTGAAGCCTCGGGCTAAAGGGAGGCTAATTCTTGAAAAAAGGTTGAGATGTCGATATCCTATTGGTCAGTTTGAACATAGTCAACTATTGTTTCGAACTCTGCAATCTCGTTGGTTGCGCTAGTTTCACGGTGATTTTTGGCCAGATTTTTAGTTAGGATGGTTATCAGTCACACTTGCAGCAGAGTGCCATCATCCAATTCAATATGCGAGGCGAAAACTGGGAATGAAGTAGTTAGTCTAGCTGCCAGCATTGAGCTTTGATTTCCTGGAACGAAAGGTCTGACATAAATGCAGTGATTTTCAGAAAGTTTAGTTCGTGGGCTTTAATTTGACGTATAGTTTTGTAAAATATTTTACTGGGGAAGTCGCAAGCAAAACAAACGAGGCATATTTGAAGATGATGTAGTGCCTCTTTCCGACATCATTGTTTTAATTCCATCGTCTGATGTAAGTTTGAACTTTACTTTCCGTTACAGTAGTGTCCCGCGTGTTTCGTATAAAAAAAGATATAGACTTCAAATGAGGGTAAAGTTTCTTAAGTTTCTTATGGGAAAAATCATACACTATCAGTGGATTTCTCAGACACAAGCTCTATGATGATGATGCAAACACATTATTTTTATTTGTATTTGTAAATTTTTACTTCCAAGAAAAGCTACAATTATTCCTGTAAGGTACTATTTGCGTCATTTGTATGCAAAATTCTTGTTTTCTTTTTAATGGACACAGTTTTGAATAGATTCTATTGGAAAGCTGAAAATATCAACCTCCCTCATGAAATTCTTACGTCAATAATCTTAACCTGGACCTGTTTCTTATCGAAGGGGCTATTATTTGGAAAAAGATCTTTCCAAAAACGGTATTGATTTACAAAATTTAAATCAGGTTTACTTTCCATTATTTCCCTTTCCCACTCTATTGCGCTTCTCTTACGTTTTCGGAAGGAGCTTTCGTCTAAGCGCAATGGAGTTTAAAAGAAAGTAATGGCAAGTAGACCTGATTTAAATATCTATAGTATTTATGTAGTATGTAAATAGTTTGGGATACCAGCTTCTTGAGGTGATTACCGAATGAGAGATATGATTAGATTTGCTAGAATGTTAGTTTCTTTAGTCCATATAATGTAATGTAATGTAATGTAATATAATCAAATCAATGTCCAAAAAAGAGTCGCTTCATTTTGAGATATGCTTAATTCTTTAGACGCTTCACCTCACTTAGCGACCTTTTTGCAAAAATTAAACATCGAAGGACGTTTTTCGAACATCTAGAAATCACCTGTCCCCTTCATGTCAGACCTAGGATACAACTCAAATCCTTAATGGTTGCTGAAACACGCTGAAATCATCCAATTTCGCGGTATTCAGCCAATCAAATGGCCCCTTTCCATACATGTGATACCAAATTGACCGTTAAAAGAGAATTCTTGAGTACCCTAACGAAAATTGAAAATGCTACTAAGCTACATAAACTACTTGGATTTTTTTTGACAGATCAGTAGAAGGGATAAGACTCGCGGCATAGTCTCAGATATCGCAACAAAAACAACCATGATAACAACAACAACGACGTCTTTTATTTTTGCCCTGTCTTGGCCTTATGGACTTTGATGTAGGATCCTGAGACGGGGATGAACACGTTTACGTGTGTCCTCTGGAGCGAGGCTGCAGTGTAGTCTCAGAAGCGAGGCAAGCGACCCTCAACAGCTGGAAATTATCAATGCTGCGGTGAAGTTCATGGGAGCTAATTGGCCTTCAAAATGAGAACTCCCTGGTTCACAGTGAAAGGTTTGTTGATTCTTGGATCGAGGAAACATTCTTAGAGTTACTTGTGGCTTTTTTTCATGGCGAATATCACTGAAAACTTGAACTCTGATCTGTTTTAAAATTGGAGGTTCGAGCCGGCAACTTAGGCCCTACCACCATTGCCTGGAGTTTGTACAGTGCTGCTATGGTTTCCATATCAAGTTATGAAATCGATAGGGGGAACTTTATCCCAAATTTCAATGTCACAGTCCATGAGTAGTAGTTTGAGCGCCCATTAGTCTGTCAATAGCGATAACTACGAATATGCAATCAGTCTAAGAAAGGATGCCCCTCTACGGTTTGTAGCGTCCTGTGGAAAAAAACTCATTTGGAGCTGAAATTACATTCATTTTCTGGTCTAAGAATATTGAAATTAATTCAAACATCGATAAAAGTCGCTGCAAATAAGATACAAGGCTAAAATCTCAGCAATTTTGGGCAGACATTGCCCTAAGCAATAGCACAAGGAGTGTCCCTTCAATTACAACTTAAAATTGCAGGTTATTTTCAGCGATTTCTGCTAGAAATGTAATATGAACTTATAATTCTTACCGATCAAAATCACTCATTGCCCCCCAAAGGGGCTGAGTTTGTATCATTGAGCTAAATGATTCACTTACCAACAACTCAAGGGTCAATTTGACTTCACTTTCCATTCACATATCTCCAAATGATCTTTAAAACATCCAGTCTTGAGTAACTTCCTGCAAATTTATCTCGTTCCATATTTTCTCTGCAGGCACCAGTAATCTCCTCAAAAACGTGGCATCGATAAGCTTTACGCCAAACAGGTCAAATCTTTACTAGTTGCTGAATCACGCGGAAATCATCCATTCCTTCGGTATTCAGCCAATCAAATAGCCGCTTTCCAACCACGTGATACCAAATAGGCCGTTCGAAGTGAATTCTTGAGTACCCTCATGAAAGCTGAAACGGCTTCTAAGTCACAATAATGAGATGGAATTTCCTTTGACAAATCATTAGAAAGGATGCTCCCAACTGTTTATATCGTGCTTGGAAAAATAGCTCATTTGGAGCCAAAGTTACATTCATTTTCCGGTCGAAGAATATTGATATTCTTCTAAACTTCGATAAAAGTTTCTGCAGATAAGACATAAATATAAGAATATCTACAATTATGAATACTGCCCTAGGCAATAAGCACTATCCCTTCAATTACATCTCAAAATCGCAGGTGATTTTCTGAGATTTCCGCAAAACTCGTTCGTTGCCCCCCCCCAAATGCCTTAATTTGTATCCTTCAGCTGAATGATTCACTTACCAACGACTCAAGGATGAATATGGCTTCATTTTTCACTTAAAATTTCTCCAAATTTCGTTTGAAATATCCAACCTTGAGCAGCTTCTCCCAAATTTTTCCGTTCCATAGTTTCTCAGCAGGCGCCAGAAATCTCCGCAAAATCGTCGCATCGGTAGGCTTTGTGTTACTGATATTGTGATTCGATACAGTTCATGCATTCGTGAAGAGATATGGCATCCCTGATTTTGCTCAATTCATTAAAATGGAAACAAAGCGGATACAACATTTGTTGGCTGGCTGGTTCACCAATGAACCAACGGCATCAGTGGTGGCGGCATCAGTGGCGCCGCCAGGATTTTTATGGGAGGGGCAATGCAGGGGCATGCTGCGTTCACAACACATCACAACACTTGCTGCGTTCTGCGAGGTCTGGGGAAGAGGCGGGAAGATGTCAAAACATCACGTACCACGTGGTCACATGTTGAGATTCGTGATGACACCGATGAGTGCCTGGGCGAAGAAACAAAGTAAACGGATTTTTATTTGCGACTTCCTCAATTATTTGTCAAAGAAAATCGTCAAATAGAAACCAAGCACAGTCTGGTAGATACACAGAGCTACAGGATGCCTTAAAAAAACGAAGAGAGGTGGGTACTCTTGAAATTTCTTACTCAAAAATTTAATTTAACACATTTTAGAGCTAGGCCATATTTCGGACCCCATAGAAAGCGTGTCAGATTTGCTCATCTACGAAGCAAGAAAAGGTCCCCAGCCCCACTGTATTGACTTCATGGGAATTAGTGATGTTTCAGGTACGTTTTAGAAGACTTTTTAGGATTAAATTGAGTACTAAGAATGCTAGAAGCTCAGAAATGCTGAAAACGAACAAAGGTCGCGAGTTTGAGGCGCCATAACTCCTTTGGAATCAAGAGATATTTTGACCGGCATCCAAACTTGAATGCCCAAATGTATGGAGAGAAGATTTCTTCAAAAAAATTCGGGAAATTTCAAGCAGTTTTTTGTCCTGGTTGAGTTTTATGAGGCTAGGTAAAATTTAGAAAAATCTTCACACGTTTCTTTTGTCTTCCCACTTATTCGCCATTTGACTGGTCCGTAAAAATGAGGTTTTGGCGATCTCCGGTCATGGGCTACGAGCAAAATTCGGCTAAAACATTTGATTCCTATCGTGTTATTGTAACGTCTTTCATCTTTCGTGAGGATACTCAAAAATTAATCTCTAACGGCAAATTTTGTATCACGTTGTTGGAAAGGGGCTATTTAATTGTCTGAGTACCGTGAAATTACATGATTTTCACGTGCTTAAGCAAGCAGTAAGGATTTGAGCTGCATGCTTTCTGCGCTACAGACAAAGCGATTCAATACGGTTCATATACTCGTTAATGGATGTGGCTGATTTTGTTCAATTCATTCAAGTTGGAACAAAGCGGATAAAACATCTTTGGCTGCTTCGTTCCCCAATGAATACATCTTACATAAAACAACAAAGCAACAAAAATTTGTGAAATGAGTGTGCAAATCAATTTGTGAAATGAGTGAGCAACTCAAAAATTTCAACTCTGCAGACTTTATAAACGATCTGCTTTCAAAAGACTGGAATGGCATTGTCAATAACAACGATGATGTTAACCTTATCGTTGAACAGTGGACCTCTTCGTTCTCACTGATTCTTGAGAAACATGCGCCACTTCGCGAAAGACGTGTCTCAGAAAAGTTCTGTCCTTGGCTCACGAAGGATCTTAAGCTTATGTCTGCTGCTAGAGATAAGCTGAAAAGGGGGGGTCTTTGGGGTTGACGGTATCGCGGTTTTTGTCTATTTTGACGTCGGTTAATCGGTAATCTCCTTAAAATGGTGCGGTATTTCGGTTTTCGAGAATTCAGCGGTGAACGGTTTTTAGTACATGGAGGCTTGGTATTCGGTATTGCCAGAGAAACTTTGGAATTTTCGAATGAATCTGATGTATTTCATATGAAAGAAGTGAAGTGGTGATGAAGTAACCATATGAAAGTGGCAGCGAGCGCCGGCTAACTTTCTGTTTGGCTCATGCTCTAGGTATAGTAGGTAGACATAAGATTTAATAAGCGGTCAGTATGAAGCGAATACTCTTCAAGGTACAGTATATTGATGTTTTTAAGATAGCCCATACATGTCTGATCTCACAGGAATCGTAGTCACAGGGCATATGGGGGCAATCACCCCCCCCCCATCTTATTGAAAGATCGTTTCTTTATTATCATCCTCAAGATTTCTTTAAAATTGAAGACAAAATGGATGAGCAAGAACATTTTCGAGAAATGCTTGAAAACGCGCTTGAAACATAGAGAGAAATGCAAAATGGCAAGAGGCTCATATTAGCTCATGTATATGTTGCCTAATTTTCAAAGCTTCCATTTTGGTATTGGTAAATCTGGAATCAGGGGATGACTTAAAAGCCAAAGTAACGGCTGTTTCTTCAAACAAATTTCTTCTTGCTCTGATTTATAGAATAACGATCACAAGACCATCAAACTTTCCTTGTCGCTAATGGCAAGCATGGCATTGGGAAATGCATTCTAAGCCAAAGCAAAGGGCGTGGTCCCAAAAATTTTCCTGGGGCTTTGCCCCAGGCCCCCTGATTTCCATGTCCCTCACATAATGTCACATGCACGCCGCTTGGCGGATTCTACAGATAACAGAGCAATGTTTAGGTTAGTAGTGCAAATTACATTTCATTTCATTTTATACATTTAAGGAGGGTTGCCCTTCAACAAGTTGAATTTCAAGGGGCCCTCCGATAAAAACATTTAATTACAATTTAGGAAAGAAAGTAAAAAGCTATTAAATAAATTAAACTATAAAAACCTTACTTACAACGTTCAAAACCAATTTACAATGAAGTTAAAAATTCAAACCTAAAATCAAAATAAATGATGGGGAACACTTTTTAAATAGTTTTCTTGAAACTATACAAGGAAGTTGCCTGCTTTGATTCGGCTGACAGGCCATTCCATAATTTTGCACCCCTATATGAGACACATCTCAGGCCATTTGATGATCTTTTCTCCGGTAACCTTAGGTCGGTCCCCGTATTTCGAAGGCTGTATGATGAGCAGAGCGAATTTCGAGTGAGAAGGCCACAAAGGTATTCTGGAGCCAGATGATTCAGGGACTTAAAGATCATTGACTTAGATTCACACGTAATTAGTTCGTCAATGGTCTTCCACCCCATCTCTTTGATAAGAGGTTTGCCTGGGGCATCAAAGCTGCTATTTTTTATCCTAGCAGCACGGTTTTGAAGCTTTTGCAACTAATTAATTTCTGTTAAAGCGGCGCAGCCCCAGACGGTACAGCAAGAGGTTTCCGCGATGCCTAAGCTAACATGCTTGCTGTCAACATTTTTCTCAAAGCTTTTTGAACAATTGCAAAACTAATGTACTAGCAAGACAATACCTTTCATATGGAGTTAACTCCCTCCCCGTTGAGCTGCAAAGAAGTGGCACAAAACTTTTGGACTGTCTCCATAATTTTCTAACATGGATGGGTCCATGGGACGAGAAATTTGTACAAAATGAGTAAGAATATGGACCGTTCATTCACCTTCCATAGCCAATAATGGTTATAGTGAGTTTTTCTTCATCTTCGGTAATTGTCAGTTTCAAAGTGCGGTATTGCGGTAAAAGGGACATTTTCTTGCGGTTTTGCGGTATCACATACCCCCCCAAAGACCCCCCCCCTGAAAAAACAAGCGGTTCGCTCAAACTCTGAAATATTGATACAAGCACATCGGCAAATGCGCAACAAAGTTAACAAACTTAACACAGAGTCCAAGCGTGAGTATTTTTCAAACAAGATTGCTTCACATAATGGAGACCTTAAAAACACATGGAAGACCATTAATCTTGTTTTGAACAAAAAATCAAAAACCACGCAAATAGCATCCCTTGATGTTGATAGAAAGCAGGTTTGCGACAATAAAGCCATTGCAGAATCGATGAATGATTTTTTCTGCAATATTGGCAAAAACCTCAGTGACAAACTGCCACAGACAGAAAACCCCCTTCTTGAAAGTAGGTTCTCTGTTAACGAGCTTAATTTGCGGTTTGAATTTCAAGCTGTAAATATTGCTCAGGTAGGGAAGGTCTTTGGAAAATTCAAAAAGTCCTTGGGTTTTGGCACTGATGGTATTGCCAATCATTTCTTGAAAATTGCGCTTCCTGTCATCGATGAATCACTTTGCAACATCTTCAATCTTTCTATAGCAACTGGTGTATTCCCAGATTGTTCGAAAATTGCTAGAGTTGCCCCCATCTTTAAAAGTGGTCAATCTGATGATCGATCAAATTATAGGCCGATTTCAGTGCTACCTTTCTTGTCTAGGGTATTTGAAAAATTGGTTTTTAACCAGCTTTATGAGTATCTAGATAAAAACAAGCTCATATACTATAAACAGTATGGGTTTAGGTCCTTACACTCCGCTGTCACTTGTCTGCTGAAGTCTACAACTGATTGGTATGTTAATATGGACAAAGGTAGATTCACTGCTACAGTGTTTATTGACTTGAAAAAGGCATTCGATACTGTAGATCACGATATTCTACTCCAAAAGTTAGAAAAGTATGGAGTGACTGGTCTTAAACATACCTGGTTTTCCTCCTACCTGAAAAACAGGCGGCAGCTTTGTAGAGTGAATGGGGTATCCTCAAATATGGAAGAAATAAAATGTGGAGTTCCTCAAGGCTCTTGCCTTGGGCCCCTTTTATTCCTCATATACATAAATGATCTGCTATTTGCTCTTAAAAGCAGTGAAGTATTATTATTATTATTATTATCAATTTATTTCAAGTTGGCAACTTACATAGCTATGTGAAATTAAAAAGCTAATTCAAGCCAACAAATTAAATACAATGTTACATAAATATATACAAGGAAAACAAGTCAATAAAATTACAAAAATTCATATCAATGTACAAAGTTCATATTAAAAATGGTGTAAAACTATAAAAAGCCGAGCCGAGGAATATACTGCCTGCAAAGTCTGCAGTCGCAGTCTTCATTGGTCCAATATTTGATTTTATTCTTAAATTGTTGCACAGAATTTGAATCCTTGATTTCCTGTGGAAGATAGTGCCAAATACGCTGCCCTCTGTATCGAATTGTTTCAGTACCACAATTAACTGTATGTACCATAGGAAGTAAAAATGTATTGGTATTTCTCAGATTATATCTAACACTTCTTTTCAAAAAAATTTCGTCCATAAAACTGGGGTTTAAATTATTTATAGTTTTGAACATTTCAGTCATTAGCAATTGCACATTTTTCTGGTGTATTGTTACAGATCTATCTTTTTCCAACAAAGATTCGAAGCTGGAAGCATAGTCTTTATATGCAATTCGTAAGGCTCTTTCATGCAGTCTATTGATCTTGTTATTCATTTTTCTGCTATGGAACATCCATACCAAAGGACAGTATTGGAACTGGCTAGTTACAAATGCTCTCATTAACAGTCTTAATTTATCAGTTCCTAGATATGTGGACATGCGTGACAACGCAAATAGTTTGTTTCCAGCCTTTTTACAAATATTGCTGACATGCTTTTCAAAGTTGAGATTTGAATCAATCAAAACCCCTAAAAGTTTCTCTTCTTGTGAATTATTGACAGTACAGTTGCCAATATTTATGCCTACATCTTGATTTGTTCTTTCACCAAAAATCATAAAATGGCATTTATCTTCGTTAAGTTTCATGTAGTTATTTCGAAACCATTCAATTATGATTTTGGAGTCATTTTCTAACCTGGAGACTACATTTTCTAGACGCGTATCGCACGTATAAATGGTTGTATCGTCCGCATAGTTACATATATCTGTCTCCTGAATCGACAACAGAAGGTCATTGATGTAGATATTGAAAAAGAGAGGTCCAAGGACGGATCCTTGGGGAACACCAAGCTGAAGATGCTTATAGCTACTGAAAGATCCATTGATTTTTACTCTTTGTTGCCGATTTTCCAGATAGCTGTGGACAAGCAATAAAGCGTCACGACTAAATCCGTATGCATGTAACTTAGCGATCAGTAAGTCATGTCGAATACAGTCGAAGGCCTTTGAAAGGTCCATGAATATGGCTCCAACTTTTCCACCCTTGTCGAGGCACGTTCTCCATTTTTCAATTGTCCGTATCAATGCATGTTGAGCATTATAGCCCTTACGAAAGCCACAAAGCAGACATGATAAATACTGAGACATATAAGTTGATATATACTGAGACATATAAGTTGATATATACTGAGACATATAAGTAACGATGTATGCCGATGATACCAGTATATCATATTCTTCTAAGAATATCGACGAGCTTAATGAAACCCTTAACAATGATTTAGACTCCTTGAAACAGTGGCTTGAAGGTAATAAGTTGTCGCTCAATGTAATCAAAACACAAGCAATGGTTTTAGACTCTAGGCCTAATATCAAGGAGATATCAGATAAATTAGTACCGACCCCGTCTTTCGCCATTGGCAACTCGCATATTGATGTTGTAGATAATGCGAAATACTTGGGAGTACAACTTGATAAACATCTTGTGTGGGATGAGCATACTAAGGCTTTACGTTCAAAGATTTCTCGCTATTTTGGGTTTCCTAAAATATGCTAAGAAATTGCTTCCAAAGTATACCCTGAGTCAGATGTATAGAGGTATCGTTGAGTCCCATTTTTGCTACTGTTGCTCTGTGTGGGGTGGCTGTGGAGACTCTCGCCTTTTAATGCTACAAAAGTTACAAAATCGTGCTGCGAGATTAGTTACCCACAGTAGCTATGATACACCAGCAGCAAACTTAATAAAAGAGCTCAAATGGCCGACAGTCCACGACATGATTAAACAAGAGACGGCTACCATTGTTTTCAAATCAATAAACGGTCTCGCGCCCACTTACCTCTCTACTCTATTCACGAGAAACTCGGCAAGGGAGATAGTAAATTTGAGAAATCGTGAGACTGACTTACTTGCTCCACGAATGAAAACAAGTAATGGCCAAAAAGCATTTTCGTTCCGTGGAGCAAAGGTTTGGAATGAATTAAAACAAGCTAGCCCCCTCTCTGCCTACTTTTAAATGTAGACTGAAATGTAAATAGATTTTAATTTTTCATTTATTCTAATTTAATTTCTCCATCCTCGTCCATCAGTAAGTAGAGGGGAGCGAAGCAAAGAAATCGAACTCGTGACAGCATCAATAAAACCATGATTATCAAAATGGGCTAGAGGTGATTACAATCTACAATCTAACTATTACATTCTACGGTCATCTGAAAAGGAAAGATAGGTTAGTTTAAGTGGGGGTTAGGAAGTGCAACTGCGGCAGTCAGAGAGACCTTGCTCAATACACCATGTCCGAAAGTTGGTACTTCCCTCGCTAGGGTACTCATAGACTATGGTCTGCTACTTCACAATGTAATCACAGACAGTCTACTACTTTCCCTATTGAGGTTTCCTCGCCCGGGTAATCATAGACTATGGTTTGCTACTTCACAATGTAATCACAAACAGTCTACTACTTTCCCTTTTGAGGTAGTCCCAACACCTCGTTCTCTGAGGGTACTCATAAGCCACAAGCAGGTACTTTCCTCGTCAGATAATCCCCGCAGCCTACTACTTTCCCTCTCGAGGTATATGCTTCATTGTTGAGGTCCATCGAACAGGTCCATGAAATTTTTATCTGGAGCCGTTGGAGAAGGTTTTCTAAATCCTTCCGCCACAGTTACACTTCTGTAACCCCCAACAGCAACGCATGAGGCTCTTGTCTTTGATTTATTTGCCTTCCAAGGTTGGCTCATTGCTACACACAAGTGGTTTCGACCGTTCTTGGGTATATGTATTTTGTTTCACAAGAAACTAAGAAATTAAGCCAGTATGAAAGTATTAAAACTTTTTATCTTAGTGCACGGAGTTTCCTCTTCCAGTGTCTTAACGCTTCAATGACGATCTTCATGTCCAATCCCTGCATGCCCAGCTGAAATTTCAAAGCGGCCTTTTTCCATGTTTTTCACATCAGTTAAGTACCTTCTTATTGATACGTGAGAGTTTCTTAGTTAAGAACTTGATACGTGAGAGAGACCGGGCTAAGAAGAGAGCTGAAAAAGACCGTTCAATATGGCCTGAGTACAAACGCCTAAGAAACAGGGTGACCAGTGAACTCCGAAGAGCTGTCGAAGGCCACTACCGCAGCTTGATAGATGAGAATTCCAATAACCCAAAGGAGATGTGGAAAACGATTAACAAAGCCTTAAACAAAAATCAGTGTTCCACGACTCCCAGATCCGTTATGTACGAGGGTCAACTGGTTGAAAAGCAAAAGGAAATTGCGGAAGCATTCAATAACCACTTTACCACCATAGGCCCAAAACTTGCGGAAAAAATCGAAACTAAAGAATCCGATGACCCACTAAAATACCTAATTGATGAAGGGCCTTCTACAGCCCCTCGTTTCGAATTTCATCCGGTTGATCCGAGCACTATCGAAAAAGAAATCAAAAAGTTGAAGTGCTCCAAATCTGCAGGATATGATAAGGTTTCTGTAAAATTAGTAAGAGATGCAGCAGGAATTTTATGTAGGCCTCTAGCTGCCATATTCAACTCTTCATTTGAAATGGGTATTTTTCCTGACATGTGGAAAATAGCAAGAGTGACCTCTATTTTCAAGTCTGGTTCGAAGAACGACATGGGCAATTACAGGCCTATATCCGTGTTATCTGTTTTCTCGAGGTTGCTAGAAAAACTAGGGCATGATCAAGTTTCAAATTACTTGAAGATGCATAAAAAATTTTCAAAATGTCAACACGCATTTTTAAAGATGCATAGCACTTTAACGTCACTACTTAACGTAACAGATGCGTGGTTTTCTAACATTGACAAACGCAAAATTAACATAAGCGTATTTCTAGACCTCAAAAAGGCTTTCGATACGGTGGACCACGGTATTCTCCTCTCAAAGCTTACTAAGTACGGCGTTGTAGGGACACCTCTTCGGTGGTTCACATCGTACTTGACGAATAGAAAACAATGCTGTCAGGTGAATGGCCACAAATCTAGCCTAAAAACTGTTCACTGCGGTATTCCTCAGGGTTCGTGCTTGGGGCCTCTCCACTCCATTCCGTTTGTCAATGACTCCGAGCAGTGCCTCAATAAATGCACCACAAACATGTATGCGGATGACACCAGCGTAACTTGCTCTGCTGAAGATATTGACGAACTCTGCAATGATCTAAGAACTGAGGTTGACAATATTGCAGAATGGTTACGGCAGAATAAGCTCAGTCTGAACACTGATAAAACAGAATACATGGTTGTTGGTCACAAAAGACAAACTAACCGTATCCAAGGTCCACTAGAGGTAAACATAAATGGAGGACCAATCAAACGGGTCAAAAAAGTCAAATACCTTGGAACTACAGTGGACGAAAACCTTACATGGAACGAGCAATATAAAAACCTCAAAGGTAAAATTAAAAATGCTCTCTCATCCCTGCGGAAATTAAAGAACATACTACCGCAATCAAAATTAGATCAGGTGTACAAGGCACTGCTTGAGAGTCATCTGAGATACAGTGATGAACTATGGGGCAGTTTGTCAAACACAAAGCTTGATCATCTTCAGCGTCTGCAAACTAGAGCACGAACGCTAATAGAAGGCTCTAGATTAAAGGATGGGTGGAGATGCAATTGGCTTTCAGTCCAAAACTTGACAAAATTTGACAGGGCCGTGATGATCTATAAAATAATGAATGGCCTCTGCCCGGACAACTTAAGAGGGAGACTTGTTACCAGATCTCAAATATCTAGTTATCAAACAAGAAATCAGTTAGATATTGACACTCCAAGGCAGAACCTAGAATTCTCCAAAAACAGTTTTTTCTATTCTGTTGCAAAGATGTGGAATGAAATCCCATTAGAAATCAGAACAAGTTCCACTATCACCCTTTTCAAAAGGAAACTGAAGGAATTCCTACAAAATTAGCATCCTACCCGAAGCACGATCCCTAGTAAGACCAGCAAATTTGTAAGATTTTATATATATGTAAATAGATATTTGTATAGTTTCTCTTTTCTTTTTTAGCTGATAGGGTTTTGTGTTAAAATATGATAAAATGAAAAAAAATGAAATTGATTAATATAGGAAACAACTAATGATGTAGGTAAATACGAGAATGATTTCGAAATAGCCTCGCAACTCAAATTTTTCCAGCTCTGGAGTTTCTTAACTTTGGCGATTGGAAAGTTACGTTTGTGAATTTTAAAAAATTTTTAGGGTGATAAGTCCACCTTTCTAATGAATGTCTGGGCTATATTTCCGGATATTTACAAAACGTTTCCTGTAAGTCATTTTCTTTTGCCAAGTTTTTCCGCAACAGAAGATATGATTCTGCAAACTGTCTGCAAATGATACCATCCCGCTATGTTCCTGCCGTTATTTATATCATGTCGCCGTAAGCAAGAGAATTTAGGGCTCTTTAATAGGAGAGGCAAAAATTGAATGTTTAGCAATTATGGGAAAAGTTGAGGGTGGAGAGCGAAGGCAAAGAATGGCCTTGGTGAACAGTACTATCGGACGTATGGGAGGTTCTTGGACAGGCTTGCAAAGCATTGCAAGCATCAAGTGATAGAAGGACTTCAATGTACGTGACACTTAGGGCCTGTTCATATGGAGGCGAGCCAGCCCGCTTACCGGGCTAGAGCTCTTTGCCGAGATCTCACCTCATCCCAAATTCCAATACAAAACTTGATTTCTGTTCATATGACTAGGCGGGCTGGCCCGCTTAGCGAGATCCCACTGGTGTAGTGGCGAGATCTCGGTAGGCGGGATGAAAATTTCCCCATATGAACACCAGAGATGCAAAAACACTGCACACCTACAAACCTGGTTTGGAGGAAGTTTTGAATGAAAATTGAGGAATGTTATTTGAAAAGATATGAATTTACAGTCACCTTATGTCCTCATATGGGAAAATTGAATCTGCAAGTCTAGGAGACTCATTCTAAGCTAAAGTAAAGATTGATTTGCTCAGAAATGTTCTCACCAACATTGATTTAGAGAGGAGCCGTCATTTTCTGCAAACATTGGGTCACGAGAGGCATTCCGAGCCAAACTGAGAAGTGTTCACTTTTACAGTACTTAAACATTTTCTTGAAGATGGTGACAGATCAGATAAAACTAGTATCCTTTTTTCAAAGTTTCCATTCTAGCACTGGGAAACATTAGATCAAAAGTGGCATCCAAAGATATAGGACAAGCCGAGTCCTCAATAAATTACCAAGAGCAAATACTCCTTATATTCAATGTCTCTAGTAAATTTACCCTTGCTACGCCACCGTTCGAGTGACTGAAATGTGAACCTTTTTGTGATATTTTCTCCATAGGCTGCCGGCAGCAGCTTCTAAAACACGTAAAAATCTTGATGTATCACGGAAAAATCAATCAAAACCTTTCTTGATATTATAAAGGCGTTTTCCGTGATTTTCACAAAACTTTGCAATGAGGAAAGTCAGAAGTTGAAATCCAGGTTTGGAGGAAGGTCAAGGACTTTTTGCAACTCTGATGAACACTCCATCCCGGCTACCGAGACGAAAATGTCGCTATTGCTCATGCGCTGCGTCTCTAACCAATGGGCACGTGTCTCATTTTGACACGTGTCAAATTTCTGTCTCGGCAAGCGGGCTGGAATTTCTCCATATGAACACAAGGTGAAAACTGTCTCGCCTACCGGGCCAGCTCGGTAAGCGGGCTGGCTCGCCTCCATATGAACAGGCCCTTAGATAGATAGACTGACAGACACACAGAAAGACAGATAGACACCTAAGTAGTTCATTGAGGACTTTAATAAAGCATTTACAAGCTGGTGTAAACAGACTTTGAATGAATGAAATCAGCGATGGGCTTAAATAGATACCGATATGCCAGTTTTGACTCGCGTTCGAATGTACGGTGTTTGACTCACGTACGAACGTACAGTGAGTCTTTGCTATCGTTTCAACTTCCGCTTTCGACCACAATGCAATGCGTCTTTGTCTGGCTTTCGACCACAATGCAATGCGTCTTTGTTACTGCTTTGTTATCGTCTAATTGCTTGAGATCGACCACACTGCAATGTGTACTTTGACATCAAGATCAGGGATGACCAGAGGTATTTCCTTTGTGAAATTTGGCAAGTTCAGCATTCATTTGCCACAAAACTTCCTGTCGGCGTGGGCGTAGTGTCAGTCGCACAAAGCAGTGTACTTTTGCTCGTATTCAATTAGAAAAGAATGCTTTGATATTCAATATGCTTCCCAGAGGACAGGGTGTCCAAGTCAGACCCAAAATACGTAGACCCAAACGAAATTTGCGTAGACCCAGACCAAAATTCTTGAGTTTGACGTAGATCCAGAATTTTGATAGCAGTTTTGTGACGGACCCAACATCTTACATAACATTTGTAGACCCAAAATGTCAAAATAGATCAACGTAGTATTTTCCTAGTTGGATATGTTCTAAGTACAAACAGCCTGTTACAGTGGTGACCTTCAGTGGGCAAAAGTGATTTTGTGATGATCCAAGTTGCCCTTTTCTTTGTTCAGGAGACGAAGTTCCAAGCTTATGAATGTTAAACTTATCTATATGTGAGGACGCTACCAGAATTTATCAAGGTATCGCTTTTGATCAGTGGCGTAACGGAGACAGTCGGGGCCCTTGGGCATTTTGTGGCTTGGGGCCCCCAGTGCAGCAAGAGCATATGATATGACAGACAACATTAAAAGCCATGTCCAGTTTTAAGTTGAAGTAAATGAGTCTCATAGATACCAATGAAAATTGCAATGATTACAGTCAACATAAGCGTTGTCCAAGCAAGCAGTGTGTCGAAGGCGAATCAGTAGGGAAGAGACGACAGGGCGAAATCATCAGCAAAATTTTGAAGAAATGCCCTGTACTTTGCCTCAGAACACATCACATCATTGCAGAATACATAACGACTGCCACTACATTTCCATATCATATCATGCTTCTTGGTCTTTTATCATGGCCACAGCACCAACTTAAAGATTTGCAAACGCCACTGCTTTTGATATTATGCTGTTCAAAAGAATCCATATCATTGATTGTCGTTATGTCAAAGTCCCTTTTTTGAAACTTTTCCTGGGAAAGAACACCATCAGTCGTGATCTCTTGCTTCTTTCATGGCAAATTGTCCTAAAATTGGGCGTTTTCAAACGAGTTGAAGGGCGTGATAATGGAAAATTTTTCCGGGGGCAAGCCCCCGGACCCCCAGTTTTTATTTCTGCGCTGTCACCGAGTTTCAACTCCTCGCCATGAACTTCGTTTCTGACGAACCAATCTAGATTCTTTTACTTAAATGTGTTCCTAAATGCAGCCATTTTCAGTTACATTGCAGGCATTTTCAAGAACGACATACTGTTTTCTTTATCGATTTTTAATCTTGGGTTCATTAAAATTCAATAAAACTCCTATCTACCTCCTAAGAAGACCCAAACTTGGTCTATCCGTAGACCCAAAATGAATGAACCCAAATAGTAACAGACCCAAAAAAATCCACCCAAGACCCAAAAATCGATGGTAGACCCAATTTGAAAAGTGCCTTGGGTCTGACTTGGACACCCCGTCAGAGGGAGTGATCTCTTTGTGAACTCAAATGGCTCAGCAGTCGTCAAGGGTTTCCGTTGTTCAATTGTCTACAAACGGACAGACAACAACACGAACTTCTTTGTTCATATTCGACCAAAAAGAATGCCTGCTTTTCGTTGCATGACTGCCACGCTGAGAACCAGGGATCTGTACATGGCAAGGATTAGGAGAAGCTTTTGGAATTTCTGAGAATTTCTGAAATTTCTGAGTGAGAAGCGTTTACGATTCAAAGCAAGAGAAGTGATAAGACCAACTTATAGGATTTTTTGGACTACAAACGGCATCATGAGCCGAGATGAGCCCTTGTCTTTTCCACGTTTCCGATATTTTGGAAAAGGGACAAATAAAACTAAAACTTCCTCTGCATCCTGCTCTTTTTCCAGACTGAGTCGAAGGTCAGTTACCCTGGCAGCGTGCAGCCTTAAAACATTGATGAAAATCCTTAGAGCTGATTGATTGATAGTTCATAAAAGCAGGGGAATTTCTTTCAACAACCTTTTTAACAGGTCAATTGGAGCAAGGACATAGTCTTCTTGATACTTGTCCTGTATTGTTTCGGGAGAGGGAAACAATACAAAGTAAATTTCTCTTTTGATGAATGAAAGGAATTTTTAGAGGATGCCATGCAGCGTCCTTCCAGGTCTTCTTTACGGGCCGATGGCTAGTTACCCGGGGTCAAACAATTTTAGGATCCCTGAAAATATAGATTATGCCTTTCTCCTTGCTTTTAATTTTTCTCGACGAGTGGGCACATTTCGGGCCTTCTCAACTTTGCCTTCGCTTGAGATGGAAAGCATTATTTTACCAGTGCATAGGTTGGTGCTATCCAAGAGAAAAAAGGGGCAGTCCTAAAAAATATCCCGGCACGTAGGGTCCATTCAAGGCCTTTACTCCTGTGGGCCCAGTTCGCCTCTCAACTGCCCTGTTTACAGGGAGGGTGCTTTCGAAATTATTATGCACTTTCAAACAGTTCAGCTTCGTGTGTGACTTTGCGGAGTGTGATGTGATTTTCATTCCTTGTATGCAAACTTTTTCTTTTATTGATACATTTGGAGGGACCATTATGGAAACAAGGTCACACTGACCTTTTAATGCTATCCCTGCCATTTTAACCAGGGGCGTTTTTAGATTAGATGTTTTTAACTCTTGTTTTTACTTAATAGCACGCACCTGTAATTAAATTCTTTGTTTTTGATAAACTTATTTTTATTTTAATACCCATTAATTTTTGGTGAAAATACACATACACACATACATGCATGTCGCACGACGTCATAAGGAATGAGACGGTTGGATTTCCTACGCACCACGCACGAAGGGGAATCCACTTTACAATCCTACTCCTAGCTTTTGCGTCGTAACGAGGTTTCCTTGCTACTTCTATTATGAGAGTGACTTTTGTACGTGAGTCAACCGTAGGTTCACCATTGATTGCTTTTTTACATCTGCTACTGCATCTTAGAGGCAATATGATGGAAACTGCCAAATATAAAGTTAGATGTCGCTTGTATTTCCAGCAGTAAGCAAATAAAATCATTTTTTCTCACGTCATGGATGCTATAAAGAATGAAAAAGTGCACTATCTTGTGGATTCTGCACTACTGCACCGAGTTTTTTTCTCATATCTGCAATATTGGCAACTTCATAATGGTAGGCACTCTGTGCCCCCTCCTTGAGACAGCGAGGAGTAAAACTTAGGTTCCAAAATAGTCTGTGTTCTAGACCCCTAAAATAGAATGATCATTGTTTCCAAGTAGTCTGGAACAAAGGCTACGTTGAGTATCCAAACTCAAATAGCGGAAGTATCGTTGCTAAACTTACCCAAATCACCTTCTGTGAAACCTCGCGTTCAAAGCTGCTCTTTCATTCCATGTTTACCAAGACAAGCAGGTATAGCTCTGAAATTGAGTTTGAAAACTCTTTACACATTGTATTGTATTTTTAAGCCGTACCTTTGATACTGTTGTTGAAGTTGTCGAGATTCACATGTATGATTCTGTTGAGGATATGCTAAACAAACAGGAATACATGGAGAACCAGTCACGCAGGAATAACTTGAAATTAATCGGCGTTCCTGAGGACCCATCGGAGCAGACATGGGATGATACAGAGAAAACTGTTAAAGCCTTGATTAAATCTGAACTTGGTATAAATGAAGACATTTTGATAGAAAGGGCTCATAGCATTGGTAAACCTAATCACAACCCAAAGAAAGGCAGGAAGGATGGTTGGTCCAATGGCAATAATGAAGGCCCAAGGCATATGGTAGCGAAATTCCAGTCATGGAAAATGAAAGAGAAGGTTGTACAAAAGGCAAGAGAAGTCAAGCCTGATTCAATTAAATTTGTTAATGATTTCTCAAGACGTACCATGGAAAAAAGATCAAGCCAGATTCAAGATATGATTAAAGCTCGTAAGGCAGGTAAAGTGGCCTATTTTGTGAATGGCAGCAAGCTAGTGATCAAGGACAGACAACCCAGTAATTATGTACACAGGCAGAATGTAACCAAGCAGCATGAAAAGTCTCCTGTCAAACCAACCAGCTCTACTTTAGATGGTAGTTCAGAAGATTATGATGAAGTTGTTTTCAAAGAATCATAGACTCACTGCTGGACCAATGAACAGTAAAATTGTGTTTTTTTTCTTTTTTCTTATCTTTCATTTCAGTACAGGGCTGAGTTATGACGAAACCATCTAGGTATCCATGTGGCATCTGCCACAAAAATGTTGGTGAAATTCAAGCAGCAATTTTTTGCACAGAATGTAACTCTTACGTACACATTAAATGCAATGACACCTCATTTTCTGACTATAGAATATACCAGGCTGAGCCTGATGATATTGCATGGTTCTGCAAAAACTGCACTACAGCTCTATTTCCATTTGGTACCCTTGAATGCGAAGAGTTATCTAACCTTTACGATTTTGACCTACCTTCATTTGTTGATTTTGCTCCATCATTTGAAGTCGCTTCAAATCTTACAAGCCTACCTAACTTAGAAGACTATGATATAGATGAACACTTACCTTCAAATATCAATTCTAGCTATCATTCTGCTGATGATTTGGCTAATTGCTGCTCTTCTGGTTCTGATTTGTCTTTATTACATATGAATATTAGGAGTCTCTCATGTCATTATGATGAGCTTGTCTCTACCTTAGTAAATCTTGGGGTAAACTTTGATGTTGTTGCTGTTTCTGAAATTTGGCATACTTTTGACAATCCTATACAAATGAATGTGGAAATTCCTGGCTATAAACTCTTTCCCGGTCAGTCACATAGCCAAAATGGTGGTGTAGGACTTTACATTAAGTCTTGCCTTGCACCAATTCATAGGGCAGATCTTAGTAAAGACAGTAATGACTTTGAGACTGTGTGGGTTGAAGTTGAAAACAAGCATGGCAAAAATTATCTGTTTTGTTGTGCGTATCGCCATCCAAGTTCTAACCTTGATAATTTTTCTAACTATTTACAAGAAATTCTCTCTACTCAAGCTGTTGCGGACAAGCAACTATTCATTCTAGGTGATTTCAACAGTGATCTTTTGAACTACAACTCTCATACACCCACTGCAAATTTTGTAAATTTGCTTTTTTCAAAACAACTTCTTCAATATATTGTTCATCCATCTAGAGTATCTGGGAACTCTGCTACTCTTATTGACAATATTTTTTCAAATATATGTGATCAGGAAACTGTAAGTGGAAATATATTGATGCGATTAACTGATCACTTCCCCCAATTTTTGATAGTCAAGCATGAAGGCATTACATATGAGAATCTATCATACTACCAACATGATTACTCTAAACTGAATGCTGAAAGGCTTCAAAATGACTTTGCAAACTTAAACCTTAATTACCTGAATGATGACAGTCTAACCATAAATGCTAAATTTAACTTATTCCTCTCTAGTCTTGACAAGTTGGTTAACAAACATGCCCCTTTAAAGAAACTCAGTAAAAATGATATTAAATTAAGAAACAAACCATGGGTCAGCACTAAAATTCAAAATATGATACGAGTCAGAGACAGGTTATTCAAAAGGTTAAAAAGGAGTGATGATCAATTAGTTAAGGATTCGTATAAAAAAATTAGGAATCAAGTTACAACTGCTTTGAAAGAGAGCAAAGCTTCTTATTATTATAACTACTTTCAGTCAAATAGCAACAACATGAAACAACTATGGACTGGCATAAAATCAATCATAAACATAAAGAAATCTAATGTTAATGTTATAACCAAAATCAAGGACTCTAATGGTGATATAACATCTGACCCAGCTGTAATTGCTAATGTTTTCAATAAGTCTTTTGTTAATGTCTCTCATAATGTTACTAAATCCATACCAAGATCTAAAAAGTCACCCATGTGCTTCATGGGTAAGAGAGTCAATGACTCATTGTTCATTTCTCCATCTGTTGCTTTTGAAATATCTGACATAATTAATCTGCTGAAAGTGGGCAAATCTATAGGCCCAAACAGTATCCCAATTAAAATTTTAAAAATTTTTTGTCCAGTGATATCCTCTCCATTATCTCAACTCATAAATGACTCATTTCAATGTGGCATTTTTCCTGATAAAATGAAACTTGCAAAGGTCATTCCCTTATTCAAAAAAGGTTGTGTTATTACAACATCTAATTATAGACCCATATCCCTTTTGTCAGTTTTCAGCAAAATTACAGAAAAAGTAATGTACAAACGTCTGTATAACTTCTTAGAGCTACACAATGTTTTATATTCTATGCAATTTGGTTTTCGTGCCAGCCATTCTATAAATCATGCACTGATTAGTATGACAGAGAAGATAAAGGAAAGCTTAGACAACAGAAGATTTGGTTGTGGAATTTTCCTTGATTTGCAAAAAGCATTTGATACTGTAAACCATGAAATTCTTTTGGACAAGCTTGAACACTATGGAATACGTGGACCAGCTTTAAACTGGTTTAGATCCTACCTCTCAGATAGAAAACAATATGTTTCTGTTAATGGGTTTAATTCCAACCTACTTAGTGTTACATGTGGGGTACCCCAGGGCTCTGTCCTTGGTCCTCTGCTTTTCCTTATTTTCATAAATGACTTACCTAACTCATCTCCTAAGTTTTGTTTTTATCTTTTTGCTGATAACACTAACATATATTTTGAAGCTGATAAAATTAGTGAACTTGAAAAAGTTGTCAATAAAGAATTAGGTAATGTTAAACAGTGGCTTGACGCTAACAGATTGTCTTTAAACATTGAGAAAACTAACTTTAGAATTTTCAGGTCACAGAGAAACCACCCCCTAACAGATAATATTAACATAAAAATTGGCAAACAAAATGTAAAACGATCTCAATATGTTAAATTCCTAGGTATTCTACTTGATGAAAATCTCGGCTGGAAATACCATTTGAGTGAACTTGCCAAAAAATTAGCAAGAACTTGTGGCATGTGTTTCAAGATAAGACACTTTCTTCCTGTTGATGTTTTGATATGTCTTTACAATTCTTTGTTTGCTTCTTTTCTTCAGTATGGAATTGTGGTTTGGGGTTTTGCATATGATGTTCACATTCAACCAATTTTCTTATTGCAAAAGAGAATAATCAGAGCTATTGCCTTTCAAAGTTTTTCCTCACCTTCCTCTCCTATCTTTTCTGATCTAAAGATCCTGAAACTGCAGGATTTGTTTCAACTAAAACTTCTTTCCTTTGTTTATGAATGTATCAATAAGATTTCTCCTGTCTGCTTTCACAATTTCTTTGAATCAATCAAATCCATTCATCAACATGATACTCAAAAGGCTTCTAAGAATGACATTTTCTTGACTCGGAAAAACACTCTTCAATATGGCATAAGATCTGTTCGTTTCACTGGTGCTGAATCCTGGAATAGCATTCCTACAACTATTAAAGAATCTGTATCCTTGGTTTGCTTTCGCTATAAACTAAAGTCATATCTACTTGCAAAAAGCAATGACAACTAACCCTTGAAATTTTCCACGCTCTTTTCATATCCCTAAATAACCAAATTGGAGATTCCCATTCAAGTAATCTAATTTGATCTCTGTGAAAATCTTTCTGCGAGCAGGGGGGTCTCCCTCCTCGATTAGCCTTGCTATTGAGGGAGTTCCTCCTTTAAATGATTCCCCTCCATACATATCAAACTGATATTTTTTTGTCTCATGCAAATTTGTAACTTTTCTATTTGACTTGTAAAATTATTTGTTATTTAAATTTGTTGTATTTTAGTTATGAAATGTATGTTGTGTGGAATTTAAAATATATGAACCTGAACCTGAACCTGTTGTTCTGTTTTATCAGTAATGGTTGTCCTGCTGTCCTGTTTGGTGTTCTGCTGACATCAACCAGTTGCAGAAGCTTCAAAATCTTGCTGCTGTTACAATCATTACAAGTAGCAGCTGCCATACACCCAAGCAGACCACTTATTGAGGAGTTGAGCTAGATAACCATTAAATAACTCACTGAAAATGAACTGATTATTTTTTCTCCTCGATATTTGGGTACCCTTGTCACCAAAAAACTCAGAGTGCTCCTCCTGCAGGCTCCGTTATGCTGAGCCTGATTTTAGGTTGCAAAAGAAATGTTCAGCAAAAGGCCAAAAGCTCTTTTCTTTGCTAGGAACTTCCCACAGTCAAAGACAGCATGGGCATCCTCCCTGGATGGTTGTAAGAAATCAATTAAGGATTAAATTCTTCGTTCTATTTTCTACACTTACCTCACATAAGTATTGCACCATCGAAAACAAAATGGCTGCTTAAAGTTTCTTGCAACTCAATCAACAAAATTTGTATAATAAAGTACCAGCATTTGCAGGTTGCTCTCCTGGGTGTTTTTAGACTGAAAATATTTGCTTATCCATCTTCTCTTTAATTAAGGTAAAATGAAATGTTATTTGGTTGATTTCTCTGATAAATTAGCAAAACCTTTGGAACAACATCGAACAAGATTTTAGTAAAAATTCTAGAAGAGTAGGCCATGTCGAAACAAAGGATGAACAGATTTCCTAGATCAAATGTAGCAAAATCTCGTTGTTTTCAAATCTGGACTCTGCAAACTTCATTGACAGAAAATAGTTCTCCTCTTTGAATAGGGTAAAAGAATAAAAATCAAGTAAACAAGGAGGAAGTCATTCAAGGTAAATGAACTTGAATCAATCTTAGGAGAAGTCATGTTGAAAAAAAAACAAGCTCCGGTCAATTTCAAGGTTTTAATCACCTCCAAACCAAATTCGAGCGAGAGGATATTGTGAGGTATATCCAAATCAAAGTATTCAATTGTCAACCACTTACCCGAAGTTTCCCCGTGAACAAAATTAATGCTAATGTGATAAAGATAGTGTCAAGCATATTCTTACCTTGCAATGGCTTCTTTCAGTTTCACCTCTGTTTTATAGCTACGTCGCATTCCTCACAGAAAACTTTTGTCATAGCGATAAAGTTTGCAGAATCCAGATTTGAAAATTACGAAGTTCTGTTATCTTTTCTCTAAGAAATCTATTCATTCTTCGTTTTGTTATGGCCTAGTTCTCCAGTTATCCAGCCAAAATCTTGTTCAATGTTGTCCTCAGGTTTTTGTTAGTTTATCAAGGAAAGCAACAAAGCAACATTTCATTTTACTGTTTAATAAAAAGTAGACAAACAGACAATTATTTTCCCGCCAAAACACCCGGCAGGGAAACCCTTAAAATGCTGATGCTTTTGTTATGCAAATTTTGCTGCTTGAGTTACATGACATTTTTGGCCGCCATTTTGGATACAGTGGTGCAATACTTATATGAGGTAAGTGTATATTATGTGATTGTAAATAGGCTTTGAAAATAATGTTTTCTTTTATTCTAATGTTTTTACAGAGCATTGTAATCAAGTTTTTGTTGCATGGGCCCTTGAAAAACAGATTCTACTGAAAGGTTTCTCTTCTTAATCAAATATGAAATAAATGTATGAAAATATGAAATTTCGCATTTCCTCAAACTTCTTGCCCCACGAAGTTGGGCCTTGTTGCATTGCGTGACCAAGTTGCAGTTGTTGCTGCTGCATCCAATGGAATCGCATCAAACATTTTTCGTCCACATTTGATCACTTGATTTAGATAGTATTTCTTGTTGTGTCTTATTATCAACGGTAATTGGCAAACATGTCGTCACGTATGAGCCTATACCAATACGCTTAACGATTTTACAATTTTTCGTAACTTGAAACGAATAGCTATCGGACGGACCTAACGTGCAGATGGTTTTGCCATTTTCAATCCGTAAAAGGACAGTAAAGCAGAAAAGGCCCGGCGGGCTTGCTTAATACAGCAGGGTCTCATCTTCGGCTAAAATTCCGTGACAGACCTTTGATCCTTCATTCCGGGGCACGTATGTCCCTTACTTAAGCAATCTTTACGAGAACGATCAGTTTTCCTGAGTCTTATTCCAGGATAGGTATTATATTTTTTTTCTAAGGTAGACCACCGGGGATAAAGCAAATAAAATATGCGGCAATGAAAGTAAGGCCTACGTTACCCTAACAGTTATGCTAGTAATGATTCGTATGATATACCAGTAAAACTTGGAAACTGGCAAGACATACGATTTCATTGCCTTTTTCTTTAATAGCTAACTCTTCATTTCAAAATAGCATTTTTCCAGGAAAACTGAAATTGCAAAGGTAACTCCTATACACAAAGGGAAATCAAAACTTGAATTTACGAACTATCGATCAATCTCCATCTTACCAATATTTAGTAAGCTCTTAGAAAAAGCCATGCATTCACGAATGATTTGATTTCTGGACGAGCACAAAATACTTTTTAAACACCAATTTGGATTCCAAAGACATAAATCAACAACATTGGCAATATTGGATCTCTACACCAAGTTAGTTGAAAACATTGAAGGGAAGAGTTTTTCATGCTGTATATTCCTTGACTTCTCTAAAGCATTTGATACGGTTAATCACAATGTTCTGTTGGAAAGCTGGAACACTACGGAATACGAGGAATTGCCCAATCTTGGTTTAAATCCTACCTTACAGACAGACAACAAACAGTTTCAGTAAATGGCGAAACTGCAAAAAATCGTTTTATTAAGTGTGGAGTTCCACAAGGAAGCGTCTTGGGTCCACTACTATTCTTACAATACATCAATGATATTCATGTTTCCTCAAAAAAACTAGATTTTCACCTGTTTGCAGATGACACTAGTCTTCTTTTTTCAAGCAAAAATCTACAAAACTTGGTGCAAACAGTAAACTTAGAACCAACAAATATTTCTGATTGGCTATTGGCCAACAAACCTTCCTTAGTTGTATCAAAGTCTAACTTTCTGATTATAAACCCCCATCAAAAAAAGATTGATAAACCTTTTGCTCTTCAGATTGATAATGAAAAACTTGAACAAAAAGATTACGCTAAATACCTTGGCGTAATCATAGATAAACAGCTAATTTGGAAACAGCATATCAAGCAATTAAACATTAAGATTTCAAAGAGTATTGGCCTACTTTACAAAACAAGACATTTGGTACCTCAGAAAACACTATGTACACTTAAAATTCTTTTATCCAGTCTCACATGCTTTATGGCATACTAAACTGGGGTAGTGCCTATAATACTAATTTGGAGCCCTTGAAATGCAATCTCCGTAAAGCAATCAGTTTAATCGATTTTGCTAAGTACCAAGCTCATAGTAAACCCCTGTTCAAAAAATATAACTTGCTTAATTTTGATAACATGTATAAACTAGAAGTAGCTAGATTTATGTTCGATATTTATCATGAAAACGGTGAAATTTTCAATGACGTATTCATCAAAACGAACTAACGTCATCATTACGAAACAAGGCAATCTTCAAATGACAATTTTTCTTTCCCTTTGGTCTCCACGAATTACAAACAAAAGTCAATTATTTATGAAGGAGTTAAGGTCTGGAACTCTCTGCCTTTGCGAATAGAAAAGTTGCCAAATAAGCCATCCTTCACAAAAAAGCTGAAAACTACCTTTTAGAGTCGAATTAATCTATTTTTTGAACTTTATTGTAAAATCATAGAATTATTATCATGCACTGCATTATTATACTTTTGGTATAGATATTAAACACTACTAATGATACTAACCTACTAAAATTTTCTTATTGTTAGAGTTTTTCAACCTTCTTTTCACTCTACAAAAGTATTGTACTCTTTTTACACGTTAAATCGGGCATCTGGCCTTGATAGCTCCTCATGAGATTTTTCCATATGTCCGACAGCAAATTTTGGTAAACTATATACCCATTGTACATAATATTTTTTCTGTAAATTTGGCTTGTAGTTCGTTATTTTGAAACTTTGTGCTAGGATATTGCTGTGAATGAAAAGTTTGAGTTTGAGGATGAGTTTGAGTTTGAGTTTTGAGTTAGTAACGGGTCTTTCTTTAACTGATTTGTTTCGTTGACGGACTTAGAAAAAAGTTTTCCAGATTTCATCTTTCCTATCATTCATCACGTGATTCAGTGTGGACGAAAATGTTTTTATGTAATCCCACTGGATCCAGCAGCAGCAACTACAACGCAGCCACACGCAATGCTAGAAGGCCCCACTTCGTGACGCAACAGATAGGAATTGAATTGTTTGCATGAAAGGCAGGAAAGATGAATATGGAAAATATTTGTCATCAGAAACAGAATCAATCAAAACAAAAAAACCCGTTTCTAAGAACAACTGTCTAGGGTAACTTACGTCCGACTTTAATTGCTGCATGTTTTACTTGCCTTATCCCCAGTGATCTACCTTGGAGAAAAACAAAACATGGTACCTGCCAAGGGGGGCCTCTATTGGTATGTGACAGGGGGTCAGACACAGTATATTTTTGGAAAACCCAAAAATATACTAAATCTTGGACATTTTAGACCCCACAAATATACTCAAAGCTTCGTGGTACATGAAAATTAAAGGTTTTATAGCATTTTCGGCAACTGCCCTTCAACACTTTGGTGAAAACTCAGGCTAGCACTCACCTTGTCAAATTTTCTCCACAAAAACCCCAAAAATATTCCGATTTTGCACCTCATAGCGTACCCAAAGGTATACTAGACAACGTTTTACAAACCAAAAACATGTCTGACCCCCCACCTGTCACTTACTAGTACGGAAGCCTCTTGGAGGTAGCTGCCCTGCAATAAGACTCGGGAAAACTGATGGTTCTCGTAAAATAGTTTAAGTAGAATTAATGGACATACCTGTCCCATATGACAGAATCTGATGGTCTAAGCCTGCCCTAGAATTTCAGCCGAAAATGAGACCCTGTTGACAAGGACATTTCCAGACAGACCAGAGCGAGTTTGATAACTTCACAATAAATTTCGAATTATTGCTATCCAAAATGCAAGCTGAAAATCCATTCTGTGTTATTATCACCGGCGATTTCAACTGTCGCTCAACTCAATGGTGGGAAAATGATATTGAAAATAATGAGGGAAGGTTTTTTGAGCCGTTTGCTTCTGAACTTGGCCTTCATCAATTAATCTCAGAACCAACTCATTTAATGGGCGATTCCAAATCTTGTATTGACTTAATTTTTACCAATCAGCCTAACCTCTTTATTGAATGTGGTGTTCATCCGTCTTTGCATGAACACTGCCATCATCAAATTGTTCATGGGAAATTATCAGTTACTAACATAAAAATACCTCCTTTCACCCGTAAGATTTGGTACTACGACAAGGCAGATTTTGTTGCCATTATGAAAAGTATTGAAATGTTTTGTTGGAGAGAGCATCTCGACAATTTACCATGTCCTAATGAGCAGGTCAGATTGCTCAACGAAGTACTTTTGAACATTTATTCCAACTTCATTCCTAACAAAATAAAAACGATTAGACCTTGCCAAGCACCATGGATAACGCAAACTGTTAAAAACTTCCTAAGGAAAAAGAGTCGTGCTTATAAAAGCTTTGTGAGGAATGGCCAACCAGACGACCAGCTTGAAGGGATACAAAATATGATCTCTGAAGGTTCAAGAATGATTGAGGATGCGAAACGGAAATACTTTCTGAAGGCAGGCAAAACTTTAGCCACCCCAGGAACCTCCACTAAAACGTATTGGACCTTGATCAATACTGTTCTAAACAAGGCTAAGATTCCAATAATACCACCACTTTTGGAGAATGGGCTATTTGTGACTGATTTTAGTGAAAAGGCTCAGTTATTCAATGACTATTTCATACTCCAGTGTACGACGATTGACACAGGCAGTGTAATTCCAGAACATAACCCCTTAAACTCTACTCTGATAGATACCTTCGTTATCTCTGAGGAAAAGATACTAAATATCATACGAGCACTCAATCCTAATAAGGCACATGGATGGGATGAAATATCTGTGAGAATGATAAAACTAAGTGATACTGCATTGGTTGCTCCATTAAAGATAATATTCACAAATTGCCTTAGGTGTGGTCTTTTCCCCCAAATATGGAAGCATGCTAACGTTGTGCCTGTTCACAAAAAGAACCAAAAAAATTTGAAAGGAAACTACCGTCCTATTTCACTTCTTCCAATTTTTGGGAAGGTACTTGAAAAGCTCATTTACGATTCCCTATTTTCTCATCTTGTGTCATCCGAATTACTTAACCCAAATCAATCAGGTTTTCGTCCAGGTGATTCAACAGTCAACCAGTTAATTTCCATCACGCACACAATTTTTAAAGCATTTGATTGTAACCCCCCACTTGATGTTCGCTCTGTGTACCTTGATATTTCCAAAGCATTTGACAGGGTTTGGCATGATGGTCTTATCTTTAAATTGAAGAGATGTGGCGTCTCAGGAAATCTTCTCGCTCTTATCAAAAGTTTTCTTAAAGATAGAAAACAGCGAACTGTTTTAAATGGGCAGAGTTCTTCTTGGGGAGATGTTTCGGCAGGAGTGCCCCAGGGCTCCATTCTAGGGCCCTTATTCTTCCTTGTGTACATAAATGACCTAACCGAAGACTTGAAGTGCAATGTTAAGCTCTTCGCTGATGATACGTCATTATTCACGGTCGTGAGCGATCCTAATTCAGCTGCCAATGACATGAACCATGACTTGGAGTTGATAAGACAGTGGGCTCATGACTGGAGGATGTCGTTTAATCCTGATCCTCAAAAACAAGCTGTGGAACTAATATTTTCAAGAAAAAAGATTAAAGCTGATCATCCAGACATTTCCTTTAACAACGCACCAGTAATGAAAGTAGATGAACATAAACATTTAGGAATTACACTAGATTCAAATTTATCGTTTTCTGCCCATATCAAATCAGCTATCTCGAAATCAAGAAAGGGTATTGGCTTGCTGAAATATCTCTCCAAATATCTGCCCAGGCATACCCTGAACGAGTTATATAAGCTCTATGTACGACCTCACCTTGACTACGGGGATGTTATTTACCATATCCCGGAGAAAGTATGTCAGTTCAGTGGAAGCGTAATCTTAACGACCTTTATGGAAAAGTTAGAATCTGTCCAGTATTCAGCTGCGCGAGCAATTACGGGAACATGGAGAGGAACATCACGTGAAAAGCTGTACGCAGAACTTGGATGGGAATCGCTAAGCGGCCGAAGATGGAGCAGACGCCTAACTTTGTTCTACAAGATCATTAATAATCTAACTCCGGTTTATACTAAGGACCCAATCCCACCGCTTCAACAGTTTCAATACTCTCTTCGCAACCAGGATGTCATTGGGCGAATAAAGGCCAGAACAGAAAAATTCAAATCTAGTTTCTATCCTCATTGCTTGTCTGAATGGAATGAACTTGATTCTGAGATTAGACTTGCACCGTCTGTTGCCGTTTTTAAGAAGAAGCTTTTATCAATAATCAGACCCCCTGTAAGATCTATCTTTGGCATTCATGACCCAGAAGGTCTATCCTATCTTACTCAACTCAGGGTTGGTCTCAGCAAATTGAATTTTCACAAATTCAGGCATAATTTTAGGGATACAATAAACCCAATGTGCCCTACAAACGATGGTATCGAGGATACAGAACACTTCTTGTTGCTTTGCCCTTCCTTTGCAATACCACGCAGAGATCTTCTCGCTGGAGTTTTTGCTTTATTACGACCATTTGGATATACAAACGTCCAAAACGATGCTCTCATGCAGATCTTATTGTATGGTGACAAAAACTTTCCCAATGAACTCAATAAAAATATACTGCTGCTAACTCTACAGTTTATTCACAAATCTGGTCGATTTGATTAGAAAATTGCAAACTCCGTTCTAAGCCATAAAACCACAACTACCATTTCCCATTTAAGTAAACGTGTATTTCTTTTCTTTGTTTTTGTTTTCTTTTATTTCGTTTTTCTTTTACTGGTATACTAAAGGTCTGTCTCAAATTGGATGCCAGGCGATATCTGTCATAATGGTTTATTACTCATTCAATCACTTTAGTTGTTTAATCGCAGGCATTTCTCGTTGTGGCATGAAATTTGAGACAGAGTAGTTTTAATCTCTATGTTCAATTGGTCTCGGGGTAGTCTTAGCCTCTTGCTCCTCGGGGTATCGTTCTAGTAGTATTGTATAGTCGTATAGTAATTTTGTAAAGTAGTGTAGTTTGTAAATTTACATTGTAATTTTTTGAATGATATAAAAAAAAAAAAAAAACATTTCCAGTTGGTCAATGTGTTTAGTAAACTCCCCTTGCCCCTCTGGTTACCACTATCATTTTACGCGCTGAAAATGGTAAATGCATCTGCACGTTATACCCAGCAGAAAACTATTTTCTTCAAATCAAGGAAAACTGTAAAGTAGCTACAGGAAGTGGGGAATTTGGTTTATACTGCTTCTTTTTTATTGAATAGATAACGTATCGTCTTTAGATATCAGAATTTAGTTGAACAGCATTGCTCTTGTTGTTCCTGAGATACGAGTGATTTGTGGAATTCTTTGTGATACTGATTCGGCCTGATGATATTCCTGATATTGAAAGACAGAAATTGTCAAAGTATTAAGGTTCTACCGATGATCGAATCGCACAGAACAGGTTCTACCGCAATTAAACCAAGGAGCTAGCAGATTTCATCCATAAATATAGGCATGTCTGTTGTGTGAAAGATTCCGAGATGAATAATTGTGTAACATCGCTTTCAGTTTAGGAACAACGGAACGGACTAACCAATTATATCTTTGCTGGCAAAGTCCACGTTTTTACTAAACAACGGTGATCAGCCAACAGCAGGCTTCCATTTTGAACCTTTTCTATGCTCTCCGTACAAGTTTAGGTTTCGTTCGCTTTTGTACAAATTTCTCCGACCACAAGCTTAGAAGAAGAATCCCACATTAATGGATGGTTGTTTTGTTACAAATATTTGGATATATTTACCATAGCGTGATATCAATAACCAGTTTAGACGGCAATTAGATTTGATCCTTAATCTGCAGAGGTCAGATCTATTCAATCTGGTTAATTGAACTCGTGCTCACGGGGTTACACGCTTGCTGGTCAGGTATTATATAACGATAGAGCGTTTTGGTCTTCGTTTTACCGGATAAGCAATCACATACTGCGTGAACGCATTATTTTTGTGAGAGCGTTGAAAAGCGAAGCGTATGCACAATCAATGCTTTGTTTTCCTGCATTTTCCAGCTCCATTTTGCAAAAAAGCCGAACGCGGAGTTTGTTTAAATTGGTCTATTTTCTAAACTATTTTGTTTGTTGCAACTGGTGTTTGGATTTGCCTCTGTGAATAGATACTGGTTTCAGATACAAATACTCAATTTGCGGGGTTACAACCTTTGATCTAAGATCATATTGGCATTTATTTTGCTGTTTGCAATGTTGAAAAGTTAACTTGTATTGTCTCGAGAGGATATTAAAGAAAAGATCCGGAAACAACAAGGTAAGACTGATACATAATTCGTGTTTTTATTCATTTCTTCTAATTTTTGCCAAAAATTTTATTTGTTATCATTTTCGTCGAATCTCAACAGCCTGGTACCCAGTTTCCACTCAAGTGTAAAATTGTTTGTGATATGTGCAATGACAGCACAATGAATCACTTCAGCCAACTTGTAAACTTTCAAATCATCACTGAAACTCGTCCCTCGCAGAAATTTCCAACTCAGTTCAATCTTCATTTTGAACCAAAGTGCTTGCCATTTGTTTTGTAATTCAGTGAAATCAGATAATGGCTGATATTCCATCATCTTGATCAGGTCTTCAAGATGCTAATTTGTAAGTGTAGCGCGCATGTTTACTTTCTACATGGTTTCACAGTATCATTAATTTTTGGTGGAAGTAGTCGATGATCTTTCCCTCCATTTGGTTGTTCCTTCTTATTTCAAAGGTGTCAGAACTTTATTTGCCATATCATATCATGTGTAGGCTTTTTGACATGTAACTGCTATGCAATCCCCAAGGAAACAGGCACTCGTTAAAACTTGATGCTCCTTTTATCCATCTTCTCTTTCCTTCTTAATCTCGAGATATTTGATACATTAGTAGTTACTTCGAATTTTAAGGAAATCGCTATTATTTTGAGGTTTCATAAAATTGCTGTCACGTTTTTGGTGGAATTTTCTTCCTTCACTATGACTGCCTGCATCTTAGTATGAGGTAGCAGTAAAATTAGCTCGGATAAGCATCCTTGTCCGAAATTGTACCAAATACCCATGGGAGGCTGTAAACCTGTCCATTTCTGGCCCTTGATCCTTGAAGAGAGCAGTTTCCAAGCACGATAGTTGAATGGAGTGCCTTATCATTTTCCTTAGATTTGCCAAAATTTATTATGCTCAATACGGCAGTCATAGTTTATTATACAAGGAGACCAGCCTAACCAACCATTAGCGACCGTAGCAGTATTCATTTTTTTCATTATGAAATGACTGTGCTTTCCATTGCCTATACCGAGACACCATCATACTAAGAGTCGCTCAAATTTCTTTGTTCATCAATGTTTAGCATGCTCATCAATGTGCCTCAGATACTGCATAAAATGATTCAGATGCGGGTTGATGTATATTGGAACAATTTGCCTCTAGGTAAGCGGTCTTGTGGTCACCTAAGAAACGTTAAGCTCAAGATACATGAACATAGAGAACGCACCAGAAACGCGGATGACAGTACTTAGAGACGTTTTCACCAACCTAGCTATTCAAAAACCGATATGCCCTTACTTATATTTAACTGTAGCACCTGATGAAGCAAGCAGAAGGAAACGTTGGAGAAACTTTTATCTTTTGAGCTTCATGCACTCGTCCTCAGTGGACTCAGCTAATAGTTTTCCTTTTCGTATAGGGACAGATCTAGTGGGGAGTGACTGACGTGTGCGAGCGTGAAGCGCAGGTAAAGTCCTGAAGTAGGGGTCCTAACGTAGGGGTCTGGGGGTTGCAGCCCTTGAAAGAATTTCTAGACTACGCCTTTCACCTCATTGAAAAATCCCCATTTTGAATTCAAGCTGGCAGAATTGAGAAGTAAATATTTGTCAGATACCCTACCAAGAAAGTGTATAGTTTTTAGAAAGTAGCATTTTCTTTGGCTGGCAAGCTCATGAATAGTTGAAATGGAACAAAACGAGTTAACAGCTATGCGTGCATAGGTCTAGGATTAGCCCATAGTATTTTGACTGTCTCAACACGCATGTGGATATTGAGTACCTAAAGGAACAGATGTGTGTAGCAGCATTTCCTTCGTCTTATTCATACATGTTCTACTTGACTTGGCCTCGTTTATCCACATCGAAAACTGTAAGACTCATATGATTCACGATAGGCATCCAGTTACTAGCTACTCGCTTTGAGATTGTCCCGGGATTGCCAGTGGCAACCATAGCTCTATGGAAATCCGTTCTGAAAGAATGTTATGTTTTAACAATGTCCAATAATAGCAGATATCGTTTTGAGATCAAACGTAACACTACTCCTTGACAGACTTCTCAAATGCCACTGACGCAAATTATCGGATGACTCAAATAGGAACCCACTAGTAGGCCATCGTCTCTGGGATCTTCATTGGCAGGTGGAGATGCATCTTAAAGGAATGTCATTGTCTGACAATCTTTTATCACAATGGCTTACATATCTGTGTGATCCAACCTAATACTTCTTATTGAATGATTCGAAAATGATGACTGTTGTGTCTCGAAATGAGTAGCTCATTGCTAGCTGCTTGTTGAGGCTACGTCAATGGCTGGTAGAACCAAAGCGAGATGCGTCTTGAATGAATCCTATTGTTTATCAATTCTTCACATTAGCCTATATCATTGTGCGATCAAACGTAGCATTGATTCCTTCTGGTGAGATAACATGGGCTCAGATGATTCCTTATAGGCACCCCATAGCTAGTCATTCATAGCAACTGCGTGCAACATGAATTTGTCATTGTATCCGGCTTCGATTTCAACATTTTGAGAGCAAGTTCATTACCAGTAGATCCCTTTATGGGTCAATGAGTTGTAATGGCCGATTCTTCTTGGTTCATATGGCGTTTTGAAACATAAACTATACAATAACACTCCATGATATGGAAGGATGAATTGATCATGAAATTGCTCCTTCGCTAAACCGTGTACTGTTAGTAGGAGATTGATCACAACTAAATATCAAACACTTATCAACTGCTCTGCTCTGTGTTTTGTTGACATTGTCTAGAATGAGTGTCTTTCTATTCGATGATGCATCTTTTGCCGGTGTTCATGTTCAAAATGTAAAATGATTCACTTTTATATCTGCTGCTTTCTCAAAATTTCTAGAAATCGCTACCACTTAAATGGCCTTTTTTTGAAATGGCAGTACCGACATGCGCCAACTTCTTTTTCATCTGTACTGGCTGGTGGCTGTTTAAGCTCCTGTGTATTTTCTGAACATCTCTTTCTATCATCAAGTCATTTTCAGTGTCCTCTAAAGACATTGTGACGTATTGTTGATTCTACCGACTTTTCTGCGAGAACAGTTAACAACACCTTGCGTTATAGCAAGGGTTTCCACTTCGCATACATACTTTGTGCTTAGATACTTCCGCGATGCGGTCCCTTTGCTTGGCACTAAAAGCTTCATTTGTTTTCTTTTCATATTTAATTCAACGTAATGATCAGCAAAAGGATCATGTCTTGTCATTTCAGAATCTTTCTCAATTAAACTCTCTCGCCAGATTTCGTCGTTATCATCTCCTCACGCTCTATCTACTCTTTTAGAAATCATAAATCCACAATATGATGCAGAAACTTATTCTTGCATTCGTTCTTGCTTTGGTGGCAGTGGTGTTACATGAAGTATCGTCCAAGCCATCTCGAAAGCACATGGACAAAGGTAAGATTTTGAAAGTGTTCAAAGTAAGATGAATATAAGTAGGGGTTGCGCCTCCAGTCTGCGGACAGTATTATTCAACTGGTGATCATCATCACTTAGAAATTGCATACAAACCTTTGAATCGCAACAAAAGTAGTTTAAGATATGTGCTATCAGAATATCTAGATTAAATTTCATTAATGTCTCCAAAACGGATTTCTTGGCCACTTTTTGTGTTGTTGTCTTTTTCCAGTTTGCGGACACGACCTCCAGTCTGCGGACAAGTAATAAATTCGCCACAAATTAATCTTGAAGTGCATTATTTCAGAATGTTTCCAACAATTTAGTCATTGCTATCACATTACCATACTTTCCGAATCGCATTGATTCAAATAAGCTCTATATCCAAGCCAAAATCATGGGCGGTAGGAGACTACTGTATTAGCCTAAAAGTGCTTAAATCGCCTCATAAAGAAATATATTCATTCAAACTTACGATGCTGTGGCCGTCTTTTTTTTCTTCATTGTCTTCTGCCAAATATTTCCACCTATGCAGTATGCACACCACAACGGTGGCCATGTGGGCACCAGCGCCATTTTGCATTGATTCTACGCATGCGCATGTAGTGCTGGGGCGACTGTGCCTCGATATGAGGTTCTGGTTCTTCAGGGAAGTTCGCCCCAGCACTACATGCGCGCATGCGTAGAATCAATGCAACATAGCGCTGGTGCCCACATAGCCACCGTTGTGGTGTGCATAATGCATAGGTGGAAATATTTGGCAGAAGACAATGAAGAAAAGAAAGACGGCCACAGCATCGTAAGTTTGAATGAATATATTTCTTTATGAGGCGATTTAAGCACTTTTAGGCTAATACAGTAGTCTCCTACCGCCCATGTCATAACATCCCGTAAAAATTGGGCCTAAATTGTTGCATTTCCACATGGCATCGAAAGCATACGGCTCAAATCTTTCAAATCTTTAAAAGGATGGGTGTAAAATTGTATCACATTTTTCTTTGAATTCATGTACTTGAAAGGAACTTTGGGTAATTTGCTGTAAATCTACCGTGGCAATTTGTTGATATATTGATTATTTTCAAAATGGCGGCATTTTGACTTATTTTGCAAAAATTCATCGAAAATTTTGAGGAAATTAAAATCATTTTAAATCTTAAATTAGTAGAGAGAAATTAATACAATCTTCAGGATAACCATAGTTTATGAAGATCTACAACATGGTTGCAAGCAGAAATCTGTTGCTCTTCTGGTTAAGGATTTAGAAATTTGATAACGTCACAGCCTCAAAATCAATAAATGCCACCATTCTGAAACTAGTCAAAGTATCAAGAAATTACTTCGGCAAATTTATTGCGAATTACCTGAAGTTCCTTTCAAGAACGTTAATTCAAAGAAAAATGGAATAGAATTTTACACCCACCTTTTTAAAAGATTTGAGCTCTATGCTGGCATCGAAGTGCAGATAGACTTGCTCCAAGCCTCGTCCGTTCATTATTTCTCGTCTGTTCGTTATTCGGGCCACTCAGTGGGAGTGGCCCGAATAACGAGCGGACGAAACTTGGAGCAAGTATAAAGTGCAGAAGAAACAAATGGAAGATCATGTGTCCGCAGACTGGAGACGGCGCGTGTCAGTACCAGGTGTAACTTTTACCCCCTGAAGCCTGAATTCGAGGCGAATTCACCAGCCCCGCTAAGGGAATTTGAAAACAAAGCATATTCAAACAAACGGAGCGTGAAGAAAGTTTCAGCTGAATATTTTACAACGATTTGCAAAAAAAAGTTAAAATTTACAGGTTTGTTGACAGATGCTGGCAATAGAAGGGATTCTTGGCTGTCAAGTTTTAATTTGCTCAGGAGATGATCAGTTTTGCCCGATGAAATTCTCGACGGAAATTTCTGAATGAGTATAAAACAAAGTTAAAATGACCAAAAAAGTGCGAGGATTTACGGTCTTTTTATTGTCGAAAGCCAGAGTTTTTGCTTGTTGTCCGCAGACTGGAGCCGTCCCTACCTATTTTGCAACAAATGCCCTTCTCTTTTGTTGAAATATCCCCGCAAGCTTCCCTTCAAGTAATGGCCCAATTCGATGCATTCCCCAAGTCAATGTATTTAAAGGGGCCTGTGCAAGATAGAGTCTTTGCGGGTGTGCATGTAATCAAAGAAAAACATTTGACTATTCGGTACAGTGAACACGAAGCAATTTCGTTCCGTTCAGCTGAGCAAAATAAACGGATTTCGATAATTGTTATGCTTATTGTCGTTGTTGACTCAATCTGAGAAGATTACACAATCAATAATGGAAACATTGCTGAATATTTCAATGCAGATTGCCCAACATTTTTTAGACCCTTTGTGTACATCCAAATACAATACTAACAAGACAAACATGGCCTGATTTTCTCTGTAAATGAAACTTGGAATACTTTATGATATGACCAATATGTCTGCAGATCTAGAGATTGTGCCTTTTTCTAGACCACCATCATTACCAACATTTGGGGTTCCTGGACATAGGCAAAGCCCCTATCGTTCTATTGTATATAAGTAGCAAAAGATTTGAATTTTAACTTACTGTCTTGCTTTCATCCAGCTCATGTCAAATCGGAAAAATACACAGAAGGTCCATCTTCTCCCTTTTAGGCCTTTCAAGCTTCTTGCAAGTGCCAGAAATCCGTTTCTGATACACAAAACACTCTAAGCATGAAACTCACTGCAGTTTGGTAGCCATATTACTTTCTGATAATCAGAAAGTCGAACGTTGGCGCGCAAAGGCTCTATCTTGCACAGGCCCCTTTAAGTTGGACTCTCGTAAAATGTGAGAATCCGTAGAACAATGCTTTCCAACTTTTTTGTGGTAATGTAAACCGAATTTTTTTCCTTAGATAGTCGTACGTATGTATGTATGTATGTATGTATAATTTTGCCATCAAAGTAAATATATAACTATTGATAAAAGAAAAGAAATCTAATTACAATATCTACAATTTGAAATAATTACAGGCAAAAATTACATAACTTATTAATAACCTAATTTAAAAACACCCCATGGTAAAAGATGGCAGGGATAGCATTAAAAGGTCAATGCAACCTTGTTTCCATAATGGTCCCTCCAGGAGTGCTATTCAAAAGGAAAATGAAAGAAAAACATTTTTGTTATTGTTGAAGGATAATTTCTGTTACAGCTTTTAGGAATTCAATAATATATATAAGGACTATTTTCTCGCTTCTGAAGATCATTAAAGAATTCGTCCTTGATCTTATGCTTGAAGCTGTTGACATTGTTTGAAGATTTGAGGTCCGACTGTAGGCTGTTCCAAATTTTGGGTCCTATATAAGAGAGACCATTTTGCCCCATGTTAGTCTTTCGGAACGGTAGATTTAGTTTGTTTTTAGATCTGCGAGTGATCCTGCCCTGGCCAAGTGGTGAGAACATCTCTGACATATAGGAAGGGGCTGAATTATTAAAAAACTTGAAAACATTTGTAGCAGTGCATTGCTCAAATCTCTCTTTTGTGGGGAGCCAGTTTATATCTTTGAATTCTTTGATTCCTACGTGTGCTCTATTATTCAGATTCAAGCAGAACCTGATACATTTATTTTGCGCTGTTTGAATCTTTTTGGTTAATCTTTTAGTAAGCATTGGAAACCAAGCACTGCATGCATAGTCAAAGTGTGGCTGAATCAGTGCATTTGCAAGTAACCTACGGAGAGAGAAGTCAAGAAAGTTTTGCTTTCTGTAGAGGAACCTTAGTCTGCCATTGATTTTACTCAGGGTCCTGGCTGCCATCGACTCACCAGACCGGTTCTCATCAAGAACACAGCCCAGATACGTCACTGAGGTGTATTGTTTAATCTTGATGTCACCTCTTCTGATATCCAGTTCCTTGCTGCCAGATCGTTTATTTTTCCTGCCAAAGAGTATAGACTTTGTCTTGTCCTCTCCGAAGTGAATGCTTAATTTGTTATCAACAAACCAGTCACAAAGGGAGTTAAAATTTTTATTTAGTTGCTTTTCTATCTCATTGATGTTATTATCTCCGAAAACAAGACAGGAGTCATCTGCATATAAAAGTAGATCACAGTCAACTGCCTGAGGCATATCATTGACATAAAGGAGAAAAATGAGTGGGCCAAGAATAGAGCCTTGCGGAACTCCACATGATAATTCCCCAGGTGATGAGGTCTCTTTTCCTATGTTTACAAAGAAAGTTCGGCTTGTTAGATAAGACCTAAACCAATATATGGCTGGATCGGAAAAGGCAAGGTGTTTTAATTTCTCAAGGAAAATTTCATGGTCGATGGTGTCAAACGTCACACACGTCACGTTTCACGTCACACAGAACTATAAAATAACATAGAGCAAGGGAGCCATTTGCCAATTATATTTATAGCTAATCAAACATGGGCTAAGCAATGATAACCAACAGAGTTTTGAGCTCATTCTGATTCTATGATATGTTCATAATCCTTCTTATCAGGAAATGTTTTGTATAATCAATTAAGGAAGCCAACTCAAAGCATTACAGCTACTGGCCTTTCATGATGGGAATAGGCACTAGATAATCGAATTTCCCACCATGAAAGACACGTACAAATTATTCCGTTCTTAGGGCCTGTTTGCATGCTATGAGCTGAAAAGTGAGATCACACCCTCCTATGCAATCCAAGTAATTTTCATCTTGCGTTTATGTAGAAAACGAGTCATCCCGGAAAGGTGAGATGCCACTCTACGGGGGTGGGATCTGACCTAGGTGGGATGAAATTTTTCAATACAGACACTAGAAGGGGGAATGACAAGCTGGGAGATGGGAAGAAGTGCCGTTATGATTGTCGTAAATCGTGGGCCTGGAAGGAGGGTGAAAACGTTGGAAGATGAAATGAAGTTTTATTTCTAAGCACACGCATCTTATCCTTCCTGACAGCCCATAGCCTGGAAGGTAGGATAATTTTTCCTCGTATGAATAGGCCCTTAGTTCAACCTCGAATGGAAGAAAAGCATGCAAGCTAATGATAGGTCGGTACTAGGCGAGATGGAACATGTTTTAACGTCCTTCACATTGGTAGTCAGGCGTACTGTCACTGAGCCATCACTGTTAAAGCTAGACTTATAGCAACGAGTCCCTCGTATCCTGGCGGTAAACCTTGCTCAACAGGGACTCATAATGAAACAGTGAAAAAGCTGACCCCATGCTTTGCCGTCATTTGATGGAATCACAGCTTCAAGCTTCGAATCCAGTGGGAATATTATCAGTTCTTCAACCGAATCGAATTCTAATCACATTTGCTATAACCATTGAAGCTAACAAATCTCACAATCTAATTGGTACTGTAGGAAGCTCAGAGTTTGGGCCTAAATAGGGTCAGGTTTTCAGAGTAACGTCAAGAGTCTCTGTTGACCAGAGCACCGTCATCCAGTGAAAGGAGCACAGGGGAACAAGGGAATCCAGGTCCTAAGTCTAAAGGGAAGCCATTGAAAATATTGAACAAAGGCTTGTTAAATTAATTTAACGCGGTGAAAAGCAACTTAGGTAGGGGGACTGGGGCGATCTAAATATAACCTATTGTATTTGATGATTTTGATCGATGAAAACAAAAGGCAGATAATGGCGCCTGCTGTTCCTTTGTGCTATATTTAGATTGTGTCTCCGTTCCTTTACTTTAAATTCCTTTCATTTTCTTTGCGCATGCATGTATATGATGTTAGACTCAAAATTATAAATATTGGTATTATCTCGGCATGCTTTGCTTTTCTATTATTCCGTCAGCTTTTCGCTCGTTGCATGGTTCAGTTGTAACCCAGTTCTCATAAACAGAACTATATCCCCGCATAAAGGATTTCCCTATGCAGAAAGAAACGTAAGTGATGTCAGCAAAATGAGGCTCGCGCGCTATGATTCATATGGAGAAATGCACTTACAGAGACGACAATAAGCACACCTCCATGTGAATTTAGCTGGCAGTGAAGTTATTGCAGTGTATCATAATGGCAGGGTAGAAAGTGCGCTTGTCAGGCAGTTTTCCTTCAACACACAAGTTAGGCTTTACTATTAGGTTAGAACACGAAGACAGAGGTAAAACTGGTCGCATAATACTTGACTGTGCCTCATCGAATCGTTTCTTTTCTTAATGAAATTCTGCAGCAGTGCAGAAACGTACGTAGTTAGTGCTTTCATGCAAAATAAATGTAAGAGATGATTGTAATTCATTGTAGACATGAACATTGATAACCTGCTGAATGGTTTAGATGACAAAGACAAAGATTTGTTCAAAAGAGAATTTGCCAAGGAAGCCAAAAGATATGGTGCGCTATATTTTTAGATTATTACCTACATAATTATCTGCTCTTGCAACTGAACTGAATTCAAATATTCAGCCCTAGCTGATTTTTCCTTTTCAACTGTATGCTTGAACACTAACAGCAAATTATAGCAAAATGCATCTGGAAGTCGCTTGAGTACCATATTCTTTGACATTTCTTAGAAGAATTCAAGAAGAAAGCATATGTTTTGGATTAGCAATCCTCCCGTAGTTTTAGTTCGTAAAATTTTGAATAATCTTTTAATCAAGGCTACCACTGGGAGCGGGGTGGGGTGGAATCTCTTTGCTTAGTTTTGTATTTTTGGTACACTCGGCACAAGTCCATCTATCCCGGTGTCCAGCATCTTCTGCTAGCTTCTTTGCTGTCATAAAGCTATTGTTACCCAGAATCGATCGCGCACCGGGAGAGGGAAACACAACACATTCAACGTGCTTGGCTGCTTGTTGGCGAAAAGCTTTTATCGATCAGTGGAAGGGGAAGTTATATCGTAGGTAAAGATCCAGAGCTTTTCATTCAAACTTTTGTGGATTATTTGCATTAAGTTTCGGAACCATACCATACCATACCATACCATACCATACCATACCATACCATACCATACCATACCATACCATACCATACCATACCATACCATACCATACCATACCATACCATACCATACCATACCATACCATACCATACCATACCATACCATACCATACCATACCATACAACATCATACCATACCATAACATACTATATCATAGCAAGCAACTGTGTTTGGTTCCTTTTTTGTCTTTCACTGTTCTGCTCCTGTAAAGGTAGACTCCCACCCATTGATCAAATGAAAACAAATTCAGCTTCAACGATTGTTCACATTTAGACAGGCGAGCCCTTGCCCCCGTTGTATCATATCAGCTTTAGTTATTGTTCACATTCAGAGCCAATGACTGCTGCAGTGCAGATCCAGATTTGCGTCAAGGCCAAACTTGATTTTCAGGTGATATAAAATTCGCAAAGGAGCCTGGGTGACAATGCCTCTTTAATCCAATTATCATAACAGCAGTGATGGATTGGGATTTTTGGAAAGAAGTGTTCTAAATAATGTCAACATAGCGAAGGATTTCAAGAGATCCCCACAATCTTGAACAGGTTTCTCTGACTGGATGATTTTGTTCAACTTTTGCTACGAGCTTTCGCTAGCACCCTTTTAGTTATTTTTCCTAATTTTCTACTGCTGATCCAAATGAACGTTTTTGTGAAATTCTTATAGAATTGCAAGAAGATTTCAATGCCCATCCCCCCCTAAACAATAACAACAAGTCCATTAGACATACTAAAATCCCGTTGTTCACGAAATATTTATCTAAACTGCCTCAACACAGTTACTACGAGAGGAGGCACAAAATGCCGCAAAAGATTCATTTAGATACAGTGTCATTACTTAAAGTAAAAAAGCTGAAAGCTCGCAACTTTTCCTATACTGAATAGGTTAACCCTATCTGACCTGGGGGGCGGATTCCGCCCCCCTCGTACATTTTCATTTGTACGTTTTTCCGTGTTTGCTGGATGCCTCTAAGATTTAGCAAGTTTAGCTTTCTATCATAAAGCAATGAAACGGTAACAATTTTGGTGCTCTATTTTTAGCCTTGTCTCCATGGTAACCAATTTGTCGTGCACCACGCTGTGAAAAATATACATTGTATCTCTCTTTATCCGTTTTAATTGGTCCAGTTAAGTCAAAACTATGAATTTACATCTATCGTGCTCTATATATTTCATTTCTATGCAAAAATTAAAGTTTTACGACCATTCAACACCCTTTCATTTTCATGACGTCATATGACGTCATAATATTAATTATGCTCTAGCAACAACAACAGCAATACTAATTAGACCATTGTTTCAAAAATTCATTGTTTATATGATGAAAAACCTTTGTGCCAAGTTTGATTGCCATATCACAAGCAACAACAGAGATAAACAGGGGGCGGAATCCGCCCCCCAAGGCATTGAGTGTTTCAAATCGCCCAGGTCAGATAGGGTTAATGAAAGCCTTGAAAAGTTTTCAAAATGATAGACTCTGATCACATGACCAACGTCTTTTTAGCACGTGGTCGGCTGGAAAACTGAAGCAATGAGTCTACTGCTTGTCAGGTCATCAAGAATGCCACCTTTCAGTTGCTCTTGGTGAGAGCGTTCAGATGATACATAATCTTATTCCTATTTGACGACTTCAATAATTTCAAAGTTAACGATGTCATCAAAATTTGTGACGTCGTGTAAATAATTACAAACATCTCAGTGGCCAAATTTGGTTTCCTTGAAAATCATGAATAATTTTAAGGCATTTCAGGGTATCTTCGGCAGTAATTAGGGCTTTGATAAAACAATGACAAACTCGCGTCAATGAATCATGAATGAGTTTATGGATGGTACGCTTAGTTAGGTATTTTTTGCCAATTTTTACATTTTCATGCTCCTCGATACAATTTAGAGGCATATTAAAGAAATTATCCACGGAGAGCTTAGGTATTCTCAGTGTTGCTAAGAGTATGAAAATACTGCCATTTTCCTCAAATATGACGTCATTGCGACGTCCTAGATGTAATGAAAAGTTGAAAAATGTGCTAATGTGTTGATTTAGTTACTTTGCACCATTAGCTATCTAGTGTCACATCTAACGACATTGACGACCATGGCAGCCCAAATGTCTCCGTCCTTTGTACTCAGGATGATCATGTTCTCTGTTTAAGATTTTTCCATTCTTCCTTTCATGTTCGCAGCATGACTTTGTCTTTGCCGACTACTTAATCTTTTTGTTTCCATCTTTCTTGTGCTGACTAAATATTCCAATCTCTCTTTTCTACATATATGACCAAAAAATGACATTGTAATCAAAGTTCTACGTTTCTGCCCTTTATAATGCTGCTTTATTTCTTAGTTTATCTGTCCATGACACTTCAAGCATTTGCCTGTAAAACCGCAATTCCACAGATGACAATCTATCTTCCATATTTTAACTCCCGTTCCAGATTTTGCAACCATGTAAGAGAACTGACCACAAATATGACTTTATATCCCTTTTCTTGTATCGACTTTGATCTTTCTGTTAGTTCAAAAAATGACTAGGTCTTTTAAAGATTTCGTTGCTATTCCTGTCCTTCGTTTTATTTCTGTATCACATCTTCCATTACTTGTCAGGAAACTCCCTAGATAACTAAATCGTTCTACGTGCTTAATAACTTCTCCTTTTGATTCCATCATTGACACTATTGTACCAAGTTTCAATCTATCCCGTATTGTACCCAGCATTGTACCAAGTTTTACATCTGCATATCTGCAATATTGGCAACTTTATGCAGGAGGGATTTCAAGGGTCCAAATCGCACCGTATTAAAAAGGTTATTCAAATTTGCTACATTGTCATTTGTTGTCTAGGAATATTATTCTTCTGCAGACGCAGCAAAAGTTACCAAGAAAAGTGCAAAGCCTCAATCAAGACCGAAAGGTGTAAAAGGTAATGGTAACTTTTACATTCCTCCTTTATTTTCGTAATCGCATCATTTCTCAGCCCTGGAAGTTTACAAGTTTCGTAAACAGGAAAACATAAACAAGGAAGCAAACAAGCAAAGCAAGCAAGCAAACAAGCAAACAAGGACATACCCAAGGAAAGGAAGGATCTGCAAACTTAGGTTTCTGACCGCATTTGATGACAAAAAAATCTATGCCCTTGGTTTAAGTCCTTCTGAACCCAAAAGTTACCGCTTTGGTAATATTTTGACCGTTTGTGCCTGGAGCGCCCATTTCCCCCTGGATTCTAGCGTGAAGCAAATTGTTTGGTCAACTTTTTGATTTGTAATTCATTTTATCCAAATAAGATTGCTATTCCCTGCAACCTTTAGAATGCATTTCGTCCCTTACTTTATTAAAAATGAATTTGTGCACATCAAGTCACAGCTTCTCATGAATGCCTACAAACAAATGCGCTGTAATGCAAATAATTTGAACCGAAAGTTGAAAAGGGAACATTTCTTCTCAAAAATTGAGTCAAACAAAGGCAACATCAAGGAAACCTGGAAAACCATTAACCAGTTGGTAAACAAGAGGACTAAGACAACGGAAATCTCGACGATCAGGGAGGCTGATCGGGTCATATCTGACCTAACCGAAATAGCTGACTCGCTGAATCAGTTCTTCTGTAGTGTGGGAAAGGATCTTAGGGATAAAATCCCCAACAAAGAGAATCCTCTTTTAACAGGCAGATTTTGGTCAGCGTAAGAAAGACGTTGACAAATTTGCGTTTGTACCTGTAAACCCCGAAAATGTGATGAAAGCATACAAAGACTTTAAGACATCCAATGGCTATGGTACAGATCTTATCTCTGTCTTCTTTGTCAAGGTTGGCATCGAAGTACTCGCTCCTTTGCTTACACAGCTCTTCAACTTGTTTCTTTCAACCGGTCGCTTTCCTGACAGCTGGAAAATCGCTAGAGTAGCCCCTATCCATAAAAAAGGTCCCAAGGATGACAGATCGAATTATAGACCCATATCAGTTCTTTCGGTAATTTCCCGTTTGTTTGAAAAGCTCGTTTTTGGCCAGCTGTACTCTTATCTCGATAGAAATAAACTGATTTTTTGTAAGCAGTCTGGTTTTCGGAGCCATAACTCGGTCTTAACATGTCTTCTTAGATGCACGGATGATTGGTGCATGAACATCGATAGGGGTGAATATACGGCTGCCCTTTTCATTGATGTCAAAAAAGGCTTTTGACACCGTAGATCACGAAATTTTGTTGGCAAAACTAAATTTTTATGGTCTACAGGATGAGTCAATAAAAACGCCCGGCGTTTGAAAAAATCCTGCTCCCTGAATATCAAAGCAATGATGTTGAAAACAGCCTTGTTTTAACCCCAATATGTCAAATTAGGTTCAGTAATTTACCTGGCTTTAATCGGTCATTCCTTCCCGTCGAAATGGGAGCTCTTCTGCAGAAAGCCCCTTCCGAAAACCTGCAAAAACGAGCGAAAACAGCAAGCAAGATTTCCCTTCCTAGCAATAATGACTCTTGGATGGGCTCGTGTATTTTGTCCTCATAGGAGAATGGAATCTCCCTCAGAAAGTTATTCACACTAGGGGGAAGACTTTTCAACTCACCAAAAGAAAGCACGTGGTAAAGCGTGCTGAAAGTCATCGCTGTGAGGTAAACACATTAGGGATTTTTGCTTGTAATTTTGGGACGTTTTTTGAGGTTTCTGAAAGGGATACATTTTAGAAAATCGCTTACGGAATCCGAACGGAGTGACCGATTTTGGCTAGAAAAATTTCTAAAAATAACTGAACATGTTAGCTATGTTATCAAATATTGCAAAATATCGTTGCTTATATATATTCAGGGAGCAGTAGCCTATCAAACGCCGGGCGTTTTTTATGACTCACCCGGTAGAAGGGAAGGAACTTAATTGGTTTAAGTCTTATCTCCAAACTAGGCGTCAATGCTGCAAGGTAAATGTTAAGGTTTCCAAAACAGAGGTCGTTAATTGTGATGTACCACAAGCGTCATGCCTGGGGCCACTTCTCTTCTTAGTGTACATCAACGATCTCCCAGATTGTCTCGAAAAATCAAATGTGTCAATGTACGCTGATGACACTTGTTTACATTATTCCTTTGATTCCGTTTCGATTCCTCAATGAATCAAGCCATTAACGCTGATCTAATTGCTTTGAAGGGTTGGCTAGAAGGCAACAAGTTGTCGTTAAACGTTGCAAAAACAGAAGCACTGATAATTAGAAGTAGCAAAAAGCTACGCAGGATAGATACTCCTGACGCCCCTTAGCCGCAGTTTAGAATAGGTTCTGAAGATGTCAAACTTGTAAGTGATGTAAAATACCTCGGAGTTCAAGTGGATCAAGAACTAAAATGGACGAATCATTTAACTAGTGTATCAAAAAAGATCTCCAGGGATATTGGCATTCTTCGTTATGCAAAACAATATCTTCCACCCGCTACGATTGAAACAATGTATAGAAGTTTGGTAGAGCCCTATTTCAGATACTGCTTCCCGGTTTGGGGTAATGCTGGTGTATCAATTACAGGAAAATTGCAAAAACTGCAAAATCGAGCGGCAAAATTGATCACTAACAGCCCATTCGATGCTTCGCAACTCCCAGTCATTCGTGCACTCGGATGGTCCACAGTAAGGGAAATAATTGATCTTGAATCTGCCAGGATTGTTTAAAAATCCCTGAATGGTGATGCACCGTCCTATATGAGTGACATGTTCACTGAAGCCAACGTCTCTACAACACGGTCTCTCAGAAATTCGGATTATGACCTAAGAGTCCCTTTTCTAAGAACGACCACAGGACAGAGATGCTTCTCTTACCAGGGTGCAAAACTTTGGAATGGTTTATCTAAAAAGACTAAAAATACGTCAACTTTAAAAGACTATATGAAAGCCATAAAATGAGCCTCTATTCTCGAAGAATCAACGAAACCTCCCTTTCCGTTTTTAATGTTGTTTTTTTTTGAAGTTTCTTTTAACGATTGTAATTAACTTATCGATTAGTTTTATTTTGTATAAAATATTTAATTCAGTTTTACTGTGTTTTATTGCATGGCCCCCTGTAAATCAGTTTTCTCTAACTGAGGGGCTACCATGCCTAAAAGACCGAAAATGAAAAAAAATTGAAAATGAAAATGAACGTGAATAAGTGCCGACGTCAGCAAATGTTGCTACATTATGTGCAAAACCACTGCGTCGCGTTGTATCTCCAAATTGATACAACATACCGATGTGAGATTTCAAGCATAGAAAGTTTATGCCCTTGAAGTTCTTATTTTGAAATTTATGCCTCGCACCTCAAATATCTTTGCTGATGTCAGCATTTATTTGTTGTGTCAGTATAAAAGAGCAATATTAGTCTAAAATTTGTTTTAGATTGGTTTGAAAAATAACAAAAAATGCTGAATGTTGATGAAAAGACCTGCTGAATCATAATATGTTGTTTATTTTTCGAGAAGTGAAGCTTAATATGGTTTTTCGTCAGTGTGCATGAGCAACAAACAAATATTGATGACGTCATCAAAAGTGAACAAATTGTATATCAAATGAAAGCCTTTTGCAAGAAAAGTCCAGTAATGTTTGTCTCATTGTTATAGATGCAGTGTCCCAAGAGTTATGACTGAAAAAGGACATTTTTTCCAGAGCACTCAACTTAAAATTATGCGTTGAGCCCTGAATCTTGGTCAAAAATTCTGAAATTGACACGGAAGGATGTCCCATAGATAGAAACTAAAATTCACCAAAAACCAGACTATTCCAAGGGATATTCGAGGAGCTGTGTGGAAAAATTCATTAGGGGGGCAGCATTGTACCCCCTAGTCTGGATAGGGTTAAAAATGTCACCCTAAAATCCAGGAAAAGCGCCACATTTAGTAGGACGTAATCAATCTGCTTTTCAGAAAGTATGTTTATGTTCGTGGGGCTTTACTCTTTCATAAAATTTAATTATGTTACTGGTCATAAAAATTTCTCGCTGTGCATTTGGTAGAGAGTCCGATTATTTTCTGATTGCAATGTCTTAAAATTGACTTTAACTGTGAGGGAATATTTAGTGCTGCTGGCTGCCTGAGCATCTAGCATACTCCCCAGATTTAGGGAATAAGAATCAAATTTGAATTTTCATCCCCTGAGACATAATTGAAGTGGTTACTAACGTCCTCCACAAAGCTTATATATCATTTAGGACCCAGTCTTTCTCATCTTTTTGCTAAGATAGAACATCTTTCTAAATGCAAGTTCAGCGAATGTTGTTTTTCATGCCATCGTTTCATCATGTCTGTCCCCATATGAATACGATAACAATCGTGAATCGTGTACCCCCCCCCCTCTACTTGGTTTTGAAGCAAGTATGCAGTGCACAAAATAAAATCTAAAAACACTGGATATCATGATAGAATGGCTCAGATGTTTGATTTCACAGACTAGTAGAACAACTAAGAGTGAGTGAGGTTGAGATTGAGACTAGACTAGACTGAGCGAGGTTGAGACCAGACTTGAACTGAAAAATGGGGGATCTTTGCAATAGACAATTGCCCTAAAGATGGCGGCGAGGAATTTTTTACCGAGATGCACTGCGTTCTTTAATCGAATTCCTATAGAATCCTCAAAGATTGTAATTCGAGCGCAGTGGATCTCGGTAAAAAATTCCTCGCCGCCATCTTTAGCGCAATCCGCTATTGAATTTCAGGTCAGTAACTGACAATCATTTTCTAGCTTAATCATGTTACATAGAAATACAAAGCGACTCTCAGTGGCATTAGCAAATAGCCTTCACGTGTTTTTGCACATTGAGCCAGGATTCTTTCAATTTGGAAATTTTCAGTTAGATAAAGTGTGAAACAAAACTTAAAGCATTCTTAGATAAAAGGGGCAATGCTGCTCAATGATATGGTACGGCCATTGGTTAGAGAAGCCAAATTATCCGCGTACTCCTTGAAATGAGTAAAAAGAAACGTTAGCCGCTTGGCTCCAAAAGCTCCTTGATTTTGCCTTTTAAATTTGGACTGATTGTCAAATCGTGGCTTGAATCTACACTACGGGGATATGCCATATTCTGGCCAAAGAGTGTATTCTAATAGGTACGTCACTTTACCAGGCCTTATGGAAAAGTTAGAATCAGTATTTTTTTTTGCTGCTCGGGCTATTACGAGAACATGGAGAGGAACATCGCGAGAAAAGTTATACTCAGAACTTGGCTGGGAATTTCATTTCATTTCATTTTATAAAATTTATACAGGGTAAAACATTCAGCTAACTGGTTTACAATGTACCCTGTTAGAAAATACTTACAAAAGAAAAGAATCTAAATTTACACATAAATCAAAAATAAATCTACAATCAATAAGATCTATACAGCTATTAGCAAAGTGTATAAAAGATTGTAGATATGATCATGATATGGTAGAATGTGATGTGAGAGAGAATTAGCTAGATGCAAGTTTTGCTATGCTTTTTTGGAAGTTTTCAAAGTCGGGGACAATTTTGATTCTAGGCTGAGACTGTTCCACATTGTCGCGCCTTTATATGAAAAGCATTTTTGGCCATTTGCAGATTTTCGCATGGGAATTTCTAAATCAGCTAAATCAGATCTGGTATTGCGTAATTCTCTCTTGCTTCTATCCGAGAGTCTTAAGAACATTTCTGTAAGGTAAGTGAGAGCCAGATCATTGATAGATTTGTATACCATACTCAATGTCTCCATTTGAATAATTTCACTGACAGTGAACCATCCAAGTTTCTTGATGATAGGCTTTGCAGAAGCATCATATCTACTGTTAGTAACTATTCTTACAGCCCGATTTTGAAGTTTTTGTAGTTCGTTTATTGCTGTGGTGCCACAGCTTCGCCATACAGGGCTGCAATATCTAAAATATGGGTCTACAAGACTTTTATACATGCTTTGTATTGTGAGAAGAGGGAGATACTTTTTGGAGTATTTCAACATCCCTATTCCTCTGGAAACTTTTTTCTTCATAGTAGAAATTTTTTCTTTCCAGTTCAAGTGTTGATCAACCATTGCTCCCAGATATTTTGCCTGCTGTATGATAGAAACAGTTTCTTCCCCTACATTAAAGAGAGGCTATACTCCCCCTACCTTTTCTATGTCGTTTAAACGCTTCCTACCACCTATCACAAGACTTTGTGTCTTGGTCACATTTAGGGACAATTTGTTTGCATTAAGCCAAGATTTAAGATATCCGAGGTCCTCGTTGACGCATTCATTTATCAAGGGAATGGACTTTGAAGAGAACGAAAGGCTTGTATCATCCGCGTACATGTTGACATGTGAGTGTCTCAAAAAAAATGAAGATCATTTACGTATATTATGAAAAGTAGAGTTCCTGGGCAAGAGCCCTGAGGAACTCCAGTCGTTATTGATTCAAGATCTGAAAGCTGCCCATTTACCTTACAGCACTGCTTTCTATTAGTTAAATACGAGCAGAACCAGCGTATTTCTTTGTTTTTAACCCCATAATGCTCCAGTTTCTGTCTAAGGATGTCATGGTTCACCGTATCGAAAGCCTTCTTTAAATCAATAAAAGTAACGGCTGTATATTCACTGTTCTCTAAATTGAGGTACCAATCATTGGTACATTTTAAGAGACAGGTCAGTACGGAATGTAGTAACCTGAAACTAGATTGTTGTGAGAATAGAAGTTTATTTACATTTAGAAAGCCGTAAAATTGATCATAAACAAGTTTTTCAAAAAGGCGAGAGATGACCGGTAAAACGGATATAGGGCGATAGTTCGAATTCTCATCTTCTGAGCCGTCCTTGTAGATAGGTGCGACCCTAGCTATCTTCCATTCGTCTGGAAAAATGCCAAGAGACATAGACATGTTAAAGAGCCGACTCAGAGACCCGGCCAAAACAGGCATCCCGACTTTAAGAAAAAAGCTTTAGATACAATCAAGGCCAGAGCCCTTAGAGGTCTTAAACTTTCCCATAGTCTCAATTAGCTGCTTAGGTGTAACAGGTGCAAAGCTAAAAGTGACATTTTTAGGATTTACAATATATTCATCATTTAAAAGGGGATTTTCAGTCTCAGGCATATCATTGCTCAGTCTTTCTCCAACAGTGCAAAAGAACTGATTCATCGAGTTAGCAATTTCTTTTGAATCGAAAATAGTAATACCATCGACCCTTAAAGATTGGTTTGTCGTCGTTTTCGATCATTGCTTGCGGTGAACATGGCGGTCAGTCGACGTTTGTGGTGCTGCGAGAAAGGAACTTATGATATCTATCTGGTTTGACTTTGTTTGTGATTTACTTGTTGATTGCTTTGCTTTTAAAAAAATATGAAGTTCAGTTGGTTAAAATTTACGCATCAAATGCTGTGACATTGATGTTTATGAGAAGTTGCATCCTGAAGTTTATTAGAAATTGCATGTTGCCTAGGCCACACGTGGCTTGGCCTAGGCAGTTGGGAATAAATTAAAAACACGATATAGCAGTGACTTTGGAAGTCGTACAAGCACTTCTTAAAAACCAAGCAGAAGTCTTTAACTCGTCAATTAAACTTTTACTTCAAGATGTCAAAGAGGACATTAAAAGCATCCGTAAAGACATTACCGACTTGCAAGCTAGTCTTCAATTTACACAAGCTAAATTTGAGGACAATAACCAGAAGATGGAGCAGATCGGTGTAACTTTGTCCATGCACTCTGAGAACTTGAATGATATAAATCAGCAAGCTGACCAAGTTGACAATCAACTTGAATACTTAGAAAATCAGAGCAGAAGGAATAATATAAGAATTACTGGTATTCCTGAGGACAAGGACAATGAGCAGAGCTGGGATGACACAGAAGTGATCGTAAAGCAGTCAATTAAGGACAAGTTAAACATCAGTGAAGATTTTGAAATAGAGAGGTGTCATCGTGTTAACAGCCGTACAAGACGGAGGAATTATAGGTCAGGCCAAGCAGAAGAGCCTCGCCCAATAGTGGCAAAATTTTCAAAGTGGAAAGAAAAAGAGATTGTTTTGAAGAAGGCCAGAGAAATCAAGCCACAGGGAGTGAGATTCTTGGCCGATTTGTCAAGTCGCACAATCCAAAAGAGGAGTGATCAAGTACCAAAGCACTTAGAGGCAAGACGAAAAGGTAAAGTTGCATTCTTTGTGCTTGACAAGCTGATTATCAAAGACAAGAAGCCTTTCAATCCAACTAGACCACCAGATGACAACCAGACCAGTGATCATGAAGTATCTTTTGATACTTAACTCGAATGTGTTGAAATATCAATGTTGTGTTATTTGCGTATTGTTAAAAGCATAAGCTTCAGCTCAGGCCAGAATGAATCCACCTAAACATCCATGTGGTATCTGCCACAAAAATATACTAGCCAACCAAAAGGCAATTTTTTGTGATAACTGCAATTTTTATGTCCACACAAAATGCAATGCTTCAGAATATACAGAACTTGAAAATGAACCTGACGATGTTTCTTGGTTTTGCAAAAAATGTACCACTGATATGTTTCCATTTGGCTCCTTAGCAAATGATGAATTCTTAGGACTCCGTGATTTTGATCTACCCTCATTCATTGACTCTGCACCCTCATTTGAAGTTACTTCTAACCTTATGGACTTGCCTAATCTTAGTGATTATGATATTGATGAACATATGCCTCAAAATATTGATTCTCACTACTTCAACTTACCTGAACTCTCTTCTTTACAATTATCCTGTACTGACTTTTCTATTCTTCACACTAATATTAGAAGCCTTTCCCTTCATCATGATGAAAAAGTTTCTTTATCTGCTCACACTAATTTGAATCCCAATGTGATTGGAGTGTCTGAAATATGGCACTCTATGGACAACCTATTATCATCAAACGTTGATATTCCTGGCTATAACTTTTTAAAGACTCAGTCACTCACTCAGAATGGTGGTGTTGGTTTGTACATTAAAGATTTCCTTACTTCCAGCCCAAGGACTGATTTAGATTCTTGCACAAATGACTTTGAAACCATATGGGTTGAAATTGAAAACAAAAATGACAAAAATTTCCTAATTTGTTGTGTTTATAGGCATCCTAGATCAGCTATTGATAACCTTACATCTCATTTTCAGAATCTTCTCTCCAAAATATCTTCTAACATGCTGGATTTATAATGGGTGATTTCAATGTTAACCTTCCAGATTATGCTTCTCATACACCAACAAGTGACTTTGTCAATAACTTTTTCTCCCATAGCCTTCTTCCTTGCATTCATCATCCAACTAGAGTCTCAGAGCAAAGAGCATCAGTTATTGATAACATATACACTAACGCTACTAATGCTAATATAACAAGTTGCAATATTGTGATTCAAATTAGTGATCATTTTCCACAGTTTTTGATTTTGAAAAATACTCAAGTTAGTCATAATAAATCTGAATCATTTAAACATGACTACTCCACATTTAAAGAAGATAAATTTCTTGAGGACTTCAATCAGATTGATTTTACTTATTTAGAAAACAGTGAGTTGGACGTGAACAATAAATTTGATAGATTTTTGAAAGATCTTAATACTTTGACAAAGCAGCATGCTCCCATCAAAAGGCGCAGCAAAAAGGAAATGAAACTCAAAGATAAACCATGGATAAATAATAGAATCCAAAAGATGATGAGAATCCGTGACAAAATTTTACAGAAATTGAAAAAGCAGCAGACCCCGGAAAACCTTAAGCTGTATAAAAAATTTAGAAACTGTGTGTCAAATGAATTAAAGGAAAGTAAAGCAAGGTATTTTCATAATTATTTTTCTACCAATAGTCAAAATATGAACAAACTGTGGGCAGGTATCAAGACAATAATCTCTCATAAGTCTTCCACTTCTTCTTCAATCAACAAAATCAAAGGCAAAGATGGGAACGTAACATCAGGCCCCTCTAAAATGTCCAATATTTTTAATGACTTTTATGTTAATGTTGCGGATGGTATAACAAAAACAATCCCATTAACACCAAAATCTCCTCTTGATTATTTATCTAACAGAATGTGTAATTCACTTTTCCTCACTCCAGTTACTCTGGTAGAAATAAATGATCTAATCAATATTTTAAATCCTTCTAAATCTGTAGGTCCTAATAGTATTCCAATAAAGTTGCTTAAAATTATTGGATCCTCTGTTTCCCCATTTCTTGCTCTTCTTGTGAATCAGTCTTTCCAGTCTGGTATTTTCCCTGATAAACTTAAGATTGCCATGGTGATTTCCCTTTTCAAAAAGGGAAATCCTGAGTTACCTTCAAAATATAGGCCAATTTCTCTTTTACCCATTTTCAGCAAGATATTTGAGAAGCTAATGTACAGACGACTTCATAGATTCCTTGAAATTCATAAAGTTCTTTATTCTTTACAATTTGGATTCCAAGAAAACCATTCAATTGATCATGCCCTTGTGAGTTTGACAGAAACTGTAAGAAATACACTGGATAACAAAAGACTTGGTTTTGGTATTTTTATTGATTTACAAAAGGCTTTTGATACAGTTAATCACAGAATTTTGCTATCCAAATTGGAACATTATGGTGTTCGTGGATGTGCCCTTGAATGGTTTAGATCTTATCTGTCTGATAGAAAGCAATATGTTTCTGTTAATGGAAGTGATTCAGACTTACTTTCAATTACTTGTGGTGTGCCACAAGGTTCTGTACTGGGGCCATTACTTTTTCAAATCTATATCAATGATCTACCAACTGCTTCTAAGAAACTTACTTTTTATCTCTTTGCTGATGATACAAATATCTATTATGAATCCAAAGATTTATCTAATTTGGTTACAACTGTCAACAAAGAACTGAGATCAGTAAAAAAATGGCTTGATGCTAATAAGCTATCATTAAATATTGATAAGACAAACTACATTATCTTTCATTCTTCATCTGTCAAAGTTCCTTCCGATTCTGAAATCAAAATAGGGAAGAAACATATTAAAAGAGTTAAGTTTGTTAAGTTCTTAGGCCTCCTGCTGGATGAGCATCTAAGCTGGAGATACCATCTTAGTGAACTCTCAAAAAAGTTATCTAAAACATGTGGAATGTTTTTCAAAATTAGGAACTTACTACAATTAGATGTTTTAGTTTGCTTGTATAATGCTTTGTTTCTGTCTTTCTTACAATATGGTCTTATTTTTTGGGGTCAAACATATGCATCATACACTGATCCAGTTTTGAAATTACAGAAAAAAGCAGTTAGAGCTATTTCATTTCAGCCTCGCATGTCTCCCTCTCTTCCAATCTTCAATGATCTTAAACTTCTGAAACTTTCTGAGATCTTTGAACTCCGACTCTTAACTTTTGTTTTTGATTCTGTTAACAAATCTTCACCTAGTTGCTTTCATGACTTTTTCTTATTTAGTTCATCTGTTCATCAATATTACACAAGACATGCCAGTCAAGGTGATCTTTGTATGTCCCGTAGGGGTGGTCTTCAGTATGGTCTAAAATCAATTCGTTATCTTGGTGCTAAGCTTTGGAACACATTACCAGTGGAAATTCGAAATGCTCCATCAAAAATATCGTTCAAAACAAGACTGAAAATTCATTTATTGGAAAAGGTCAACAGATGAATCTGCACTGCCACAATTTCTATTAACCTGTGAAAAGAAATGCATAATTATTTGAATTCATCTAAATTCAACTAATAATATCTTAGGATAGGAGGAGGGCTCTCTCCTCGATTAGTTTACCTATTGAGAGAGCTCCTCCTTTAAGTAATTCCCTGCATACAATTTATTTAGCTCCCCTTTGTATTTGTATATTGTATTAGTTTTCTGTATTATTGTATTAATTTTCCGTAATTTATCCTTTATCTTTGTAGTTTAGTTATTTGTTTGTATAGTTAGTAGTAGTTGGGATTATAAATTGTATGTAGATGAATTGCAATTATCTGAAACTGAAACTGAACTGAAACTGAAACTGATCGTTTATTTATAAGTTTGTTCATATTAGACCATGTTTCCTTCACATTACCTGCCGCTTCTTGTATTTTGTTTTTGAAATATGTCTCTTTAAGAGCGGCATTCATCCTGTTTGCTTTATCTTACTTGCCTATATGCAGCCATAAGGATTTCAGATTTTGATTTGACTGCAGCAACCTTCAGTATGTCCCTACTCCTAAGCAAGTCCTTCAAATTGGAAGACAGCCAAGGGCTACAGTTGTGTCCCGCATATAAGAAACATGAATTTAAGAAACACCAGACCTTTATTTCTAAACTTATACCCCCTATTATAAGAAACTGGTCCAGGTCTGAAAAGTGAGTGTTTCTTATTCAAAAACTATGCTTATATTAGAAATTTGAAAAATATGATAAATTCAGATTTGCATCTGAATCAAACTGTGACTTATCAAATGAAAGCAATAATTTTGCATGCAAATGAAGCAAAAAGCATCTTTCTTGAATAATTGTAGCATATCTTGGTAGTGAAAATTTACAAATGCAAATTTTATATGACAACCATGCAGCTTGTGTCTTTTAGTTCATTGATGGTAGATAATTTTTCTGATAAGAAACTTAAGAAACTTTACCCTGATTGGAAGTTTATATCTCATTTTATAAGAAACACGCCAGACCTGAAATTGAAAATGTTATTTCTTATATGCGGGACACTACTGTATATCTTTCAGAAACTCGCTTTTGCATCATGGGGGCATGAGTTTCTATGATCAACGAAAGCATACTAATCCACTTTTCAACTATTACATTAATATCTTCAGAGCAATACAGGATACTTGACCAATCATAGGCAGAGAGATCCCGAAGGAAATCTTCCTCATTGAAGTTTTTCATCTGCCTAGTATATATTCGTTTGTGTTTTCGGTCAATACCACCTAGGTGCTTCCTTACTGTATACACGAGATAATGATCGCTAATGGCAGTCCTCGCGACACCGGATTTTGAAATGTTTCTTACATTACTGACAGCAATATGATCTATCAGAGTGGATCACTCATTGCTGAAGGTGGAGCAGACTCCTTACTTTGTTTTATAAGATTTGAATCATCCTGCCCTACTTTCCATTACTGTCGTCGCAACCAAGATGTCATTGGGCGAATAAAGGCAAAAACAGAAAAATTTCTAAGTAGCTTCTATCCTTACTGCTTATCTGAATAGAATAAACTTGATCTTGAAAGTAGACTTGCACTGTCGATTGCTGTTTTAAGAAAAACTTCTCTCAAAAAATCCGACCCCCTGCAAAATCAATGGAATTCATAATTCAATAGGTTTGTTTCATCTTTCTCAATTGAGGGTTGGTCTCAGCAAGCTAAAATTTCTCAGATTCAAGCATAATTTTAGGGACACCATAAACCATTGTGCCCTTCGAAAGATGGCATCGAGGATACGGAACACTTCTCGTTGCTCTGCCCTTCCTTTGCAGTACCACGAAGAGATCTTTTCACTGGAGTTTTAGGTCAGTTACGACCATATGGACATATCAACAATTCAAACGATGGTTTTATGCAAGTTTTATTGTATGGTGATAAGAGCCTGCGTAATGATTTGCTTCTGAACCACACCATTGTTGTTGTAGGCTCGTGTATTCTTTGATTTGTTTCTTTTGTCTCGTTTTAACATTAGTAGTTTTTACCTTTTATGTTATGGCTGCAAGGTAGACACAGGTTTTTGCTCCTTGCAGTATCGTTTTAGTAAGAAGAGTAATTGCACCGGGTGATTCAGAAAAAATATGGGGTGTTTGACGCACTGTGGCGTTACACTGAGCCACTAAATCATTGTGAACTAAATTTTTCCATGCAGCCAAGTTAGACATCTTAGATCATAAACCATTCCCCATCGAAATCGGTCATTCGGTGCATTTGTTAAAAAAGATTCTGCGTAAGACCCTGTATGGGAGTCTTGCAAGCGTATGAAATCTTCGACCAAGCCCCTTCAGCATTTTAGCCTGGCCAGAGTTGCAGGTACATGTTGCATTATCGGGGGATACTGAAAAAGTTAAGCCTGATTCCCACTAGCTCGCTTAGGTCGCTAAGATCTTGCTGAAAGAAGCAAAAGACAAAGACTCAGCATCTGAATCCCTTGTCTTTTGGGTCTTTCTGCATGACTCTATGAATCACGCTTTAGGACAAAGTGTTGTCTACGTGAAGTCCCATTACGATTTACAGAGCGTTTATCTGCGTAAAAGAAAACTCTTCCCAAGACAAAGAAGTGCGCATTATTAATGCCTTTCAAACGTATTCTCCAAGCAAGGTAAGTTATGATAAGATTTCCCAAGGGAGAAAATTCTACCTCCTAACTATTTCATTCTCCCCTGATAATAACACGTGTACCTGTGACTTTTGCAAAGTTAAAATGCGGAAAGGGCTTAGCGAAAGGTTTCATCAGTTTGCAAAATTCCCGTACAAAGTCTTACGAAGCAAATCTTTTTTAAAAATTGCAGGAAATGACTGATTTCGATGAGAATAGGTTTATCATCTAAGTTAGACTCTTGGCTGCACGGAAGAATTTAGTTCATGACAATCGGGTGGCTAAATGCGATGGCACAGTGCACCAAACGCCCCACGTTTTTCTGACTCACCCGGTAGAGTAATTTTGTAAGTAGAGTATTTAGTAACATGTCATTGTAATCTTTTATTGAAATAACACAAATAAATCCATAGATTTTAGTAGCGTCCAGCGTTGCATTTGTGGGTTATTGCGGTGAGTGAAAGTCAGGCAAAATGTTGTCAAAGTTGGCAGTAAGAGCGACGCCTAAGTTAAATAACCCATAGCAAAGCGATGACTCGATTAATCTTGGTGAAATAGGTCTCTAGATCTATGTTTGCGTTTATGCGTTTAGGCGTTTATGCGTTTATGTGTTCTAGGCTGGCCGCTTTGCGGAGATCAGATTGTCGATTGCCGGGATCCCTCGCCCCACCAAACAGGCTGACTTTTTTCATATAAACAGAAGAAACGGGCCAACCCGCCTGTGACTCATCCACAGTATGACATTTGGCGCCACTGGTCTGGCCTGCACACATCCTTTCTTTTTTTGTAAGATTGATGAAGGAACCAGAAAAAATTTCCTTATTCTTTAAGTTTTACACGATAGAATGACGGCAAGTGGCTACCAATAGACCTTTTAGCTATTCAGCAAAAGACCCTGGATCGAGAGTTATCTTTTTGCATTTTTATATCGGAGGTTCTATCGAGTGGCGTTAGAGCTTCCATCACTACGCTGCACATTCAAAAATTCTGCAAAATGTAGCAAAGTATCGTTCGATCAAGATTCTTTTCAGAATAGCTAAAAGGTCTATAGCCGGGCCGGCTCGGGACTGGTTCACTATCGAATCTCTCATCTAATCCGCGGCTTGCTTGTTAGTTAGCGCGAATCAAAAATGGAAGAATCGTCGTCAGTTAAATCGAATTCTGCAAAAAAGCTTTCGTAGACTAAAGCTACTTATAGAATCTATCTTATTCAAATGCTATATGTGGAAAATGAAGAAAGTATGGTAAGAAAAGCATCAAATTGGTACGAATCGAGAAGTCTTTTTGGATACCCAAAATACAATGAATGAGTGAGTGAATGAATGAATGAATGAATGAATGAGTGAATGAATGAATGTAACAAAGAAACAAGCACTCACTTGTTCATTCCTTGTGCAGGCCAATTCAAGCCAGCCTTTAATAAAACAGAGATGACACCATGTTTTAATCTTTTTCGAGGAAATGTTGGTCTAAAGATTTAAATTGGACCAACCTTATCTTTAGCCCGGTTTTCAACTTAAAAGTCAATAACTGGAATCCACCCGTTGTTATTGCTAACGTATTTTGAAGAGGAGCGGTGGATTTCAAAGTTTAGTCTCTATTTGTTTTTTCTTGATAGTTACAATTTGCCATGCCAAATAATGCCAAGGATTTATAGGACTATTACAACTTGCCAAAGCAACTTAAGAAGAAGTATAATCATACTTTGCTGCTTTTTCGTCGACCAATCATATAACATAGACTACAGGAAACTTCACATCATTCTTATTCCCGCCCCCTGCCCCCTTAATAACGTTAGTCAAAAATGAGGAAAAGCAGTTCCGTCCACTTTGTGGTGCCGCTGACAGTGCAGGTGCTTAAAGGATCTTATGCTTATCTTCATCTTTGCTCTAATTTACTTGATATATCGAAAATTTTTATTAGTCCATTTTCTTCTCATTTCTGTGCTATGGCTCAATAACTTGGGGGTGTTTGCTATGACACCTATCTGGAACCTCTCTTCTTAGTGCAGAAATAAGTATTGAGGTCTCTCTCCCTTCAGTCCTTTGCATCTCCTTCAACACCAATATTTGCTTCATTGAAAATTCTGAAACTGAAGGATAAGATTCATCTGGACATTCTGCAGTTTGTCTTCAAATCTCTCAACCACCTTTCACCCTCTCATTTTCACAACTATTTTCAGGTCAGTAACACGGTTCATAGCCATGGAACACGTCAGACAATTAGAGGCGGCATTTTCCAACCTTCAAGGAATACATTTTTGTATGATCTTAGATCAATAAAGTATCTTGGATAATATCTTGGACAATAAACTCTGGAATATCATTCCAATATTTATTAAAGCGTCAACTTCCTTCGATATTTTCAGATCAAGAACTGACGGAATTCCTCATAAATGGCAATGCCCTTTGATTATTGATTACGAGTTTTTTCCTCCTTGATTTCCAAACTGGTCAGATTCTTTTCACATTTTCAAGTCGAAATTGAAGAAATTCCTGAAATGGTGACCATTGCCTTCTGAATTAACTTGTTCTGTTTTTGGTCATCTGCTTTTACGTTTACTCTTACAAAATTTTTTTTAGTTTTCCCTTGTGGTGGGGGGGGGGGGTCCTCTCTCGATTAGTTTTTCTGCGTACCCCGCCTTAGAAAATCTTCGCAAATGCAAATTGTATCGTTGTTTATACTTATGTGATTTTTAATTTTGGTTGTTTCTCATTTGCATGTAGATTTTCATTTTCATGAAGCTTAAAAACAGCCCAGGTTAAAAATGGCAGGGATAGCATTGAAAATTACCTTGTTTCCATAATGGTCCCTCTGGAGGTGTTATAGAAAAAGGAAATCGTTCCCGAAAAAGAATCTCTTAGAAAAATAATCATTCTTCCGAAAAGATGTAAACTAAAACATTTCCGTAGGCTAATTTTGTGTTTTCAATCATATATGTAGGGGCTATCATCTTGAATTTGGAGATCATTAAAGAATTCATCTTTGATCTTATGTTTGAAGAAGTCGATGTTCTTTGCAGATTTTAGTTCTGATGGTAGATTGTTCCACATTTAGGTCCGAGATATGAGAGAAAATTTTGCCTTATGTTACTCTTTCGAAAAGGTTGATTCAATTTGTTTTTAGATCTTCGAGTTATTCGACTCTGATCAACGCGTAAGAACATCTCAGACATGTAAGATGAGGCTGAATTATCAAAAAATTTGAAAAACTTTTGCAGTTGTACATTGTTCAAATATCTCTTTCGCCAATTTATATTTTTGAGTTCCTTGATTCCTTTATGTGCTCCGTTATTTGATTCAAACAAAACCTGATACATTTCTTTTGAGCAGTCTGAATACTTTTGGTTAATCTTTTATTCAATAATGGAAACCAAGCACTACTTGCAGGCCCGTCGGAAGCGGGGGGGCTGGGGGGGCTTCAGCCCCCCCAATATTTTGCTAAAGTTTGCTGATTTTGTAAGTGAAAAAGGCTGTAAAAGCCAAGGTCGTATGAAAGAAGATTCAAATTTGTATATATTCGAGGAAGCTACCAGAATCGATCAAAAATGCGATATCTCTGGATGTCACACAAGTCAAAAAATTCAAAATTTTCATGGAAAGACTCTCATTAGTCGTGATCCTTTGTTTCCGTCAATAGTAAATTTTCCAAAAATGGGGCGTTTTCCAACGATCTAAAGGGCGTGGTCATGAAAAATTTCCCCGGTGGCACGCCCCCGGACCCCCATTTTTATTCGCTTCGCTCGCTTGTCGTTTCAGACCCCCAATATGAATTTCGTTCCGACGGGCCTGTACTTGCATAAAACTACTTGAATCCTGAATAGTGATTTGATGTCTTTTTCTTAAGCATCAAGAAGAGGTGTGCAAAAATCAGCTGTCTCGAGGAAAACGGCTTTCAAAGGAAAAGGTAATAGATCTTTTGTATTAGTATGATTAAGGTCCTCAGCTTACTTGTCTGAATTATAATACTTCGATTATAATACTACTTCGCTTTCCTTTAATGTTACATCAAAATAGCTTATCCCTTTTGTTATTTTCTTATATCGAATTGTGAAGAGAACTTTTTAATGTTGCCTTTTTCTTTGTTCTTCTTTTGTCACAACAAGGATTTAGACGTCGCCTTTATGCAAGCATAGTTGAAGCTGCTTTTGGCCCCTGCGCTCCTACACACTTATGCTTCTAATTTCAAACTTCCACTCCAAATCAAACTTTGAAAGTTACCTTTCCGCAACAGCTCACTATTTCCATATCCTGAGATTACAGCTGCCAGAAACTCCAGATTATCGTACGTTCAACATGCTTTCTCCAAATCACATATCTGTAAACTAGAAGTGGAATAAATCAAAGGTATTTTCAAAAGCAACACAAAAGTCTACCAGGGAAGCTATGTTTTTAAATCACTCCAGTCCTAGCCTTGACACGTACTTGAAAAGAATGAAGCAAATTATCATCGTATAGTTAGAAACAACCTTGTCACATGGCCGAGCAATGTAGCTTTATTGATTTAGTGGATGGTACGAATTCTTTTCCGTCATTTTGCTCCTGCAAAGAGCTCCTTGTTATGAAGTAATGTGAAAGGTTGGGCCTTACAAAGTCTTTTGTTCCCCATTTTTTTCTTATCCTAGTAAACCGTAATAGTCGGGCTGCAAATACAAGGTTAGGTCCCGTAGGGAAAGTTTCTCCATTTCATACCCAGTATGGTTCTGAGTGGAAGTTTGAAGCAGTTGGAAGCTGGCAACTGGAAAAATGGCAATTCCACTTGGTTTAAACTACAATTTCAAGATGACTTAGTCAACAAAATTCGCCAATTCTTTTCTTATTCGCCAACTTTACTTGGTATTTATCATGGCTTAGTTTCAGTAGCCAGCTGGAATTCTCAATTATTGTGACTTTATCAACTGTAAAACGGTAAACTGATTCTGTCATCTTTGTCAACATATCTGCTGTATTGGCATAGCTTCTAGATTGGTTCTTTATTGCAAGTGTCACGACGAACAGTTTCATGTTAATAACTTTCAGGATGACATGATAGAAGAGACACCGTATCCAAGTAATATTAGTAATGACGAATCCAAGAAATAAATCGATAATCCGGTAGTTAATACACATCCATGTTAGCCACAATCAGTAGCTAGGACGTTATTGAATAAATTAAGACATGATCAAGTAATTTCAGAACGTTTCGGCACTCAAACTCGTGCCACCCTCAACTAATTAATCAATAGATTTGTTCTAATAATGATTTTCATCGCCTTCCTAGCTAAATTCGTCGTCCAGCTGCGTCCCTCAAACGGTGCTTCAATAAACAATGTATAATTAAATAATTGAAGGAAATGATTATTTTAAAAAAATTAAATGGTAATGTAAAATATTGACACATCCCTTGAGTCAATAAAGTTACAAGGTCATGGATAGTAGTGCGAGCGCACGAAAAGAAGAATTGACGAATCTTTCCAGTTATTTCTCGTTAGTATCAATCAAGCCAGCAAAGAGTATTACAGTGAATGACCTGAGATATATAGCGCTTGTCTATAAATAGGACAAAGAAACATCTAATCCCTCCATTGTTTTCTTCGGCTCTGCTTTCTTTCGCCACGAGCTGGATTACCAAATACAATAGGCTATTTATAATCCTATGCGATCTCATCTTTTAACTCAGGTTATTCACTTCAAAGTACCTTAAGACCGTTTTGTTTGTTCGTTTGTTTCTTTATTCTTTGTTCATTTGTTGTTTTGTTTGTTGTAGATTGCCCAGTCCCCTTAGCTAAGTTTGCTCTTAACCCCGTTGATTTACTGTAAGAGTTCCACAAATCACCATGGAAGGGGCCACAAATATTCATAATAGTGGAAAACATCTTGGTATAGAATTTGAGATTTTCACTTCCATCCAAATGATGCACCGCACCTGTAGCAAAAAGCTCAAAACCGTAGTCACATTAGGAGATATCCAGCTAAAAGCACCTTTCAGCAAATATTCCTTTCAAAAACTCATTCGGAGAGACAGTGGCCCTTCGCAACGCTGCAGGTATTTTGGGGCAAGCCTAGGTATAAGCAAAGGAAAGGAATTTGTTTTTGTGTGGGCATGGTCTCTACTGCATCTATTTTCTTATCGAATCAACATATATGTTTGACGCTAATTAACACTCATCTTTCTTTGTTGGTATAATCATGCTTTCTGACTTTCAGGAAATTTGAAAAATGACAAGAGATATCAAATTCCGATGCCAATATCCTTTGCAGATGTTCGTAAGTAAACTTGCTAATTCAAGCACAGCAAATCTGATTGCTTCAATAGACAAGCTGGTTTGTATAGCATTTCCTTGTATTGACTGCAAAAATGAGCCGTCCAGCTGAAATATGTTAATTACTTAGCTTCAGTGAATTGAATTACTAGTGGAGCCTCCTAAATTTATGCAAAAATCATGTACCATTTCAATCATACAGGGTGCTTAAAAAGCCGCTAAAGAAGGCAGAGGTTTGATAGAGGTTTGATAGAGGTTTGATTTCCCTAGAACCAAGATCTTACATATAAACGACATTGTGATTTTCTGAATGCCTGACTCATTTGCTTTGATTTGTTGCAAAGAGTTAAGGCTGATTTCCAGTCAGTGCAATTTTCCGAGCAGGCGGAAATTCTATTGTTCGCGGGAGAAAATGTCGCCCTGAGCCCTGAAATTGAATAGATAGTTACGGATGAGCAACTTTTTATTGTCTAAAATTCCGCCCGCTCGGAAAATTCCGCTGACTGGAAATTGGGCTTTACAAATATATCTGCGGAGAGTTTGCAAAGAATGTAGGAATATGTCAATGAGGTGGCACTCCTTTTCAGCATTATTCGAATCGCGACATTTTTTGTACGTTAAACCTTTGTCCTTTCATCACACAAATCATTTGACTGATTACGTCATCAGGGAGTTGAATTGCAAACCGTAAGTGATCTAGTTATGAAAAAACAGCTTTTCATAAAAACTATCGCGCATGAGTTGTAATATTTTACTTCAAAATGTCCTTCAAAACAGTATGGTGCTGTTAAAGTTACTGGAAAGACAGTTCGTCGTCGATGATTTTTCGTCAACAATTGTTTTGCTTTTGTCAAAATAATCAAATCATTTATTGATGTAAATACGAAAGTTGTTTGTGTTTATTACAGCATCTGAAAAGTTTTAAGATTGACAATGTTGGTTTCCGTCTGCTTTAAAACATATAAGAATTACAAAGCCATTTCATTTTGACGTTGCCAGAAATTTCAAATTTTGCCAGAACCACACGTAAAAAAGCTCAGAAGTTGAGATTTCAGAAAGCTACTATCTCATGAATGCCAGGCCTTTCATTTCAGAGCAGTTTTAGTTTTTAGACCGGTAACCTTTTTATATAGCCTGTGGAGATAAAACTCAATTATCCATCTCATAGCAATGAATTTGGAAGCGAATGTATACAAAATATACTCTAGCTTTCCTGTGTCTTGTGTTATGTACACAACATATCAACCCAGAGAAATTGGCTGTTTGCGCAGCTACTGTCAAGACAAAATGAATCCAAACATTCAATCGTAATTTTTCAATCGTGGAGATTCTAGATTTTGATACCTATTTTGCGCATTTTTGACATTGCTGTTGAATTTTGGAGCAAGGAAGTAGAAGTACTTAACTATTAGATTTTAGGATCAGATCAATATAATTTTTGGGTAATTCATGGGAAATTAGCTGTTCCTTTGCATGACAAAAAGCTCTCTCTTCCGCAAACACCTGTGTTGCTTGAGAGGCTAATGTTTTCCTGATTTCAGTAGCAAAAATGGCACCGCTTTAGTTGCTTGGGTCGACTTTTCCATTTAGTTAAGTGAGATTTTAAGATTTAATTTCCTTGGATTGACAATTCCTTTGCTAAGCTACGAGATATGCTCTTGGAAAGATCCTTTCAAAGCCTCCAGATCGGTCTGTAGAAACGATCACATTCCATAAGATACCTGCCCTACGGTGAAGTCTTAATTACGTTTGTTTACACTTGTTATCATTTTGGGGAATGAAATGCTTATTCATGAAAGCCATACCAAACTTATCCCGAGGCATTTCACAACAGCCACACCTCTTCGACCTACTTAATGCATTGAGCAAGCAGTGATGTGCCTGTAAATAGGGTGAGAAGCATGAAACATTGCTCGCTCGAGGTACCAGCTTTAGCATACCAGGTTTCTCGAAAATAGGTATACGGATTTGATCGGGTCCAGTGATGTGAGTTTAGCTTTAATCAACGGCTACTCACTCTCAAAACGTTCTTCGGCAGTTAAGTGGAATGTAGTTAACACGTTTGCTAGTATTTGTGATTTGAGAGCAGAAATATTGATGATTGATACAATGCAAATGGGTCGCTTTAAAAGCAGACAATCTAGGATGGTCCAAGGTCACCTGTCAGTAGCACCCAAGCCACTGATTGGCTGAACTCAATCCACAGCTGCAAAAGACCAAAGACCAAAGACCAAAACCTTTGGCGCCAAGTCAAAACAATCCACCTTTTCAAGATAAAATGTACGAAAACTGAAGTCTTTTGCTGTTTACGATTTTAAATTTTGACCCAAGTCTTGTTCTACGTACAAAGATGAGTGTTCACACGAATTTTCACATACATATCTGTCTTTAGTTCGAAATTATTGGCGAATTCAAGGATTTAAAGTTATAAGGGCTTTGACTGTGCAGCCAATGTTTTGACAATTTTTTGTCCAAACTTTGATTTCACGGTCAAAGCCCCCATCCCCCATGATTTCTTATTGTTTGTATGGCCATAAATTCCGAATGAAGACTGGTATGAATGTGAAAATTTGGGTGAACACTAAACTTTGTACACAAAACAAGATTCCAGCCTCAAAATTCCAAACTCTCAAATATAAAAGACTTCCGTTTTCGTACCTCCTATCTTGAAAAGGTGGATTGTAACGCAAAAACAGACACAATAGAAATATTGATATTGAAAACTCAAATTTGTACTGACCTGCAAACCAGGGTTTCATCCCTTTGGCCGTAGCAAATTCCTGAAGCACATCGAAATTTAAAACTGAAATTAAACAAGAATTAAGAAACTCCCCAATAGCTGACTTGGAGTGACTTCTGGCAAACAGAATATAATAAGATCTTGCATTATTCAAATTTCATCCTGGCTATTGTTAACTTAATCGTCGTGCCTCAAGAGTTTGCTTAGGCCTGGAACAGACGGTACATGTTAGAAACTTAGCAGAAATCAATAACAGAAATCTACAGGGTGTCCCTAAAATATGTGCGCTGGTTGAGCGTTTACTGTGAAGGAGCCATGAGACCAATTGTCCTATTCTTCCAATTTATGAACAGAAGAGACTTCAAATTGAAGCCTAGCACCGAGTTTGAGTAAATCGAACAAATATTTGCTAATTTATGATGCAAGAAAATCAGAACTACTGTTGCCTCAAAACCAGAGGATGCGGTGTTCTCCATCAATTGTAAATCAAAGAAATTGAGTGAAAATGAGCGTAACCCAGTTCTTAGCTCTTCATAAGTGCATCAGGTAGTCATAGATAAGATTCTGTCAAGACTAATTGAAAAAAACATGTCCAGGGCTACTAGAAATGGTTATCTGCAGCTAAAATGATTCCGGCCATGGTATACGTCAATCAGTTACTTTTGCTTCTTCAAAGTCACAATATTTCAATTTTCAATTTCAATTCAATTTTTTCAATTTTTAATTCTTTAAACACGGTAGCCCCGTCAGTTGATCAGCAACTGCTTTTCAGGGGGCCGTGGCAAAAATCTAAAAATTAGAACAAGAGACAAATAACATTGATAAGAAAAAGAAAAGAACGCGTGAGTCAATTTTTTAATCTTTTTTTGAAGGTGGCAAAATCGATCGAAAGCAACAATATTGCTTTCTAAAAGCTACCCTGGTAACTAATTGTCACATTTACTCAAACTCGATCGCAAATTCCAAGTTGAAGTCTCTTCCATCTATAAATGTAGAAAACAAGGAAATTAGATCCGTGGCTCCTTCACAGTAGCCGTTCAAACGGCGCACTTGGTTTTTGGAGGTCCCCGAAAAGTAAATGAATCATCTTAATTGTTCGCTTGCATCGGAATTTCATGAAAGAAACATAGCTAAGAAATAAGATCTATGCAAACTGCTCGGTTCCCCTAGTAAAGACACAAGAGTTAGGGCAAGAGCCATTGTCATTCGGAGGGAATTTCCCCTAGAACATCATCGATGACAGTGTCTAGAATGAGCGAAAACTTTAGACTTTCAAGGAGAGGATCAATTACCTGATTGGATGATCATTTTGAAATAATTACTTTATAGTGCGTATTCTTGTCTGTAAATGGCAGGTTTGAATTAGTATGCTTTCATTATAACTATAAATGCCACCTTTAGATATGGATAAACTGTTCCTTGCACAAGTGATAGAAGCAAACCTTCTACTTGAAAATTGTGTTTTAGCAGGAAGGAGTTTCATTCTAAGAATAATGCTTTAACAGTGCATAGAAGGAGGTCGTCCAAGCAGGAAGGGGTATGGTTCAAAGTATTTTCCACCAACTTCGGTGCAGGAGCGCCCGTTCATGAATCATCCCTTAGGCCAAGCCCACCTCTCGACAACCCTGGTTTACCCTTAAGGCTTTGCTCACACTTGGAAAGAAGAGCGTTAGAGTTGGGATAACGCATTTCCTAAATTCTTTTTAAAAACATTTATCTCGTAAGTCATTACTTCAAAAAGAATGGAACTTTTTGATTCCACCTAAATTTGTTCCAGAGTGCCGATTAAATCTTGAAATTGAGGTCAAGACATTTTTGTGTGATTTTTCATTGCGTTTTAACGGATTTCTAACGCAAATTTACACCAGTGCGTGAGCCAAGCTCTTGTCAGCAAGTTCCCTTTCTAGTTCAAGTTGAAGCTTTAGTATTTTCACTTAAGCAAGTCTTAACTTGAATGTTGCATTATCGACAATACCAATCTCTTTGTAATTGCTCTTTGGAAAATTACCTTCCTTTTCATAGGTTCCAAAATTAAAAAGAGAGCGAAGACAAAATCAAAGCGACCGAAAGGGCCAAGTTTCTGTGATCCGCAATGTGCGCATACATGCATGCCTGAATGTGATTTTCGCTGCTGTGTTCCTGGATACCAAGGTGCTCAACGAATGCCATCACAACAAATATTTCCTCCTGCAACACCCTACAGCCAATGCGGACAGAGTTGCCCTCAAACATGTGCACCAACTTGTAGTCCACAATGCTGTGCAGCAGCGTACTCTGCAGCTGTGATGCCCTGCGGACCTTCATGCTCACCGACATGTGCTCCACAGCAGTGTAGTCCTAGTTGCTGTGCATCTATGCCAATGCCACCTCCTCAACATTTGCTGCAAGCCCTCCAACCTCAAGGCCCACCACCAGTGATGCCATGTGGACCCAGCTGTAACCCTATGTGTGCCCCTCAAAGATGCAGTCCTCAGTGCTGTGGAGCAATGCCTCCCCCACCACCAATGATGCCCCCACCTCAAATGATGCCACCACCCGCTCCAAGAATCCCCTCTCCTTGTGGTCTTGCATGTTCTGCAAGTTGTGCTCCCCAATGCACTCCAGGTTGCTGTCAATCATTACCTCCACCAGTGCCACAACCTGCAATACCAATGGTGCCACCATCTCAATGTGGACCACAATGTGCACCTAGCTGTGCTCCGCAGTGCCAACCAAGTTGTTGTGCTCGTCCACCTCCACCCCCAATGCCGATGCCTGTGCCAATGCCAGCTGCTTGCCCTAGACCATGTGCTCCGCAATGTGCTCCACAGTGTACGCCTCAATGCTGTGGTCAGCAACCAGTTCATGTGTGGATGAAGCCTATGGAGATATCGGTTCCTGCTGCTCCATCGCCAATGCCTTGTGGAATGACATGTGCGCCCTCGTGTGCACCAGCCTGTTCTCCAAGCTGTTGCAGTGCTGCTCCAATGCCTCCTCCAATGCCAGCACCTATAATGCCCCCGATGATGCCTCCTAGTCAATGTGGGCCAAGTTGTCCACCCAGATGTGCTCCAGCTTGCCAGCCTAGCTGTTGTGGGGCGCCATCCGGCATGCCACCCATGATGACGCCTCCACAGATTCCTCCACCACAAATGCTTCCTCCTCAGATGGCTCCTCGACCAATGGCGTGTGGCGCTCAATGCGCACCATCATGTGCCCCTGCTTGTCAACCAAGTTGTTGTCAAGCCAATCAACAACCTCAGATGGTTGCCCTTCCACCCCAGGTTATAAATTTACCACCCCCACCACCGGCACCCATGCCAGTTGCTGCGCCAACATGTGGACCTGCTTGCCCACAACAGTGTGCTCCACAATGTCAGCCTTCATGTTGTGCTGCTGCACCACCACCAGTGGTTCCACCGCCTGCACCTCTGCCACCTCCTGCACCTGCCCCTAGTTGTCCCGTATCCTGCCCCCGATCTTGCATACCAGACTGCACGGAAGAGTGCTGTGCAGGAGGAGAACATGAAAGATGGGACAAGAAATCGAAGATAGCAAATCAACTCGCACAATTATAAGGAACAGTGATTCGTTAATGGAGATATCATAAAACTAACGAAAAATAACGATTCTACTGTCAAACATTCCGTTGGAAAGGTAATTTGCTGTCAGAAACCTTCTAACAAACTGTAGAACCTGACCTTCGTGTATCATTGTTTGAAGTATTTTGCGCATCATCTACTCCAAGTACCCATAAGGTGTTCATTACTAAACCCAACCAGACCCAAGTGACTAGCCTATCTCAGAGGAGAGAAGCATCCTGAAAGGAATTTATCCTCTATAAGGATAAGCTTTGAGACAAATTAAACAGATATCTTGCTGAGAGCTAGATATGATTTGAGTATGGAGAAAGCTCTCCGCATTAGTCTAGATTATGCAAACTCCCTTAACCCTATTCAGCCCAAGTAAAATTTTTAGCATTTTGGTCCGGCGGGGGGCTATTTTGGCCCCCCTGTTTATTTCACAAACGAGAAATCGTATGAATATGAAACTTTTCACGCGCAATTAAGGGACCTGGGAAGAATGCAAAAATAGCAGTGATTAGCAATTTGTCACGTGATTCGTTGCTAGGCATCCAAAAACAATAGCAAAATGAAGCAAAAAGTAGTGACTGTTCTTAAATATCAGATATTTACTGATTTGTTTAAGATATGTAGCTAACTATGCTGCAAAAGCGATGGTTAGAAGTCTAAAAAGATATTTCAATTGATTATTTGAATTTTGAATATTGCCGCTGTTAATTATTGCCAATTAAGTATAATTAAAGGACACTTCAAACAATGAAAATTTTTTTGCAGTTATTCATTAGACATTTTGACCTCTAATCAACGAAACTAGACATGTCAAGTCATTATCACGCCATTAAAGCAAATTTTCATGAATTATTTACTAATTCATTCAAAATATGAAATCATAAAGCTGTATGACGTCATAGATATTAGAATTTGCTGATGTAAGCAAATATTACTAAACTACATATGAAATGAAAGCTCTCTTCAAGACAAAGCCAATGGTATATATAGCTTTACATTCATTCCCACTTGGAAGAAAGTAACAGAGAATTTACTATTTTCTTTGTGACTGGTCACCAACAAAAGGGCATATGGAGGTCACGTGACACAACAATGAACAATGAAGTATGGATAATTATGTAGCCAATTGAATTTCATTAAAGTTAAGAAGCTTCAAAGACACATTCTTCGTGGCAGAGATGCTATCTAAAAACGTTTCATAGGGGGACCATAATGGCCCCCCGGGCTGAATAGGGTTAACCCTGTCATGCCAGGAAGAGCCATGTGGACAAGAGAACTTTCTTCCCAGTAACAGAGCAATGCACAGAGAAGTCCCTGCTCTACGTATCTGTGTCTTACTTTTCCTTCACACACGGTGATTTTCAAATTCTAATGTCTGTCAACGGTGTGCAACGAAAGATCGTGCTGTTTGCCGCCCTATCATCATCTATTACGACAGCTGATATCGTATTACATCAAGGCCGGAATTTGAAGCGACAAAAATATTCATGACAGCGATTACTCTGTGTACTTTGTCACTAAAACAAGACTGCCAATTGGCTCAATTCCAACATGGTAGGCACCCTTGATTAGATTAGATCTGTCCAATTAGCTTTTTAACAAAAGATTTATGTAAACTTTGGTCAGTTTATTGTTTTAGTAAAACAATCTATTTGTTTATAGAGAACTACGTGACGACTAATGATATGAAAATTTATTGTAAATATGTCTAGTTAGATTCTAGATGCTATTTAATGCCACTTTATACTAAAGAAGCAATCCATGCTAGCTGCCTTTGATTTCTGTTTCTTCAATTGCCTCTTTGTTATTGTCAGAATTATTTTCTACTTGAGTTGCATATTTTACCACCTTATATTTTGCCACCTAAAACTAAAATGCAACAATGTGTAAAAGAAAAGGAAATCAATTACAGTATCTAGCTATACGTTTGAAACAATTACAGGCAAAAACTACATATCTTATTCAATAATCTAATTTAAAAAACCCATGGTTAAAGATTTCAGGGATAGCGTCAAAAGTGCAATGCGACCTTGTTTCAATAATCGTCCCTCCAGGAGTGCTATTCAAAAGGAAAAGAAAGAAAAGTTTTCGAGAAAAGAAATATAATTTTCAGGGAAAATAGAATTTTGACTAGACTTGAAATATATTCTTTGAATTTGATGATGAATAAGCATTGTTGTTGGTTTCTAATAATATATCTAGGGACTATCATTAAGACCTTGGAAATTTTGAAAAAATTGATCTTTGATCTTGTGTTTGAAACTGTTGATGTTCTCAATGTGCATTGGCAGGAAAAGTACCCAGAGAAGGAGAACTACCTGATATATCATGAATGAACTGGTAAATTTCATCATAGGAAAAGCTCGATGTATCACACATAAGTCTTTTCCCAAATTCAGCATTTCCTACATCCCGTGGGTTTTCCTGATTTTAAGACTTAAATCAAAGGGATCATGCCAAACCTCTACGAGGCCAAGCCTGCTAGAAATATTTGTCTTGGGCATGAAAATTGACTGCCTAGTTCCATAGAAGATAACCTATGCATTTTTCATTCCATCAATGCTGAAATTGGACAAACTTTGATAGCAATGTTTAGCTTTTCTTAAAACTGTTCAAGCTTCCAAGTAAGATCGTTTATAACTCTAGAGGGACAGACATGTTTTAGCATGACAGATTTCTTTGTTGAGGGTAAGCTTTTTATTCAAAGTGATGGGTAATTCATTGAATTTGGCGCGAAATCCTTCATTGCCCTGCCCGGTAACGCTGACACGTCATCCTTGGACATATTCATATTCAAAACCCTCCTATGAAACACAAAGCAAAAACATGCTTCGCTGCAAACGTCTCCATTCATAGATCATGCAACGTAGGCGGTCTAAACCGCTAGATATGATAACTGTTGTGGCCCAAAGAAATCAGTTCTGAAAATGAATAAAGAGCCCAATTATATCTGCTAGAATTCTTAGATTGATTTTGTTGTTTTGGGGCCCCGTTTACACGATACCTTTTTCATTTCATATCGGATTAGGTAAGGCAATCCGATATGGAAATTTCTCCTGTTTACACGATGCTGTTTTCATTTCATAGTGGATCGGAGTCCTTTTTACACGATACCATTTTCATTTGATATCGGATTGGCCACCTGTTTACACGAGAACTTTTTGCCGCGTCCTGCGGGTGTAACATTCGTAACAGTCAAAATAATCACTTTCATTGTAGTATTTATGGCCTCCATCTTTGTTTTTAAGTTTGAAAGTGCGCCAAATGAATAGGAGGCTTGTAGAATTGATAATGAGGCTCGGTATTAAGTTGATATCGGACTCGACCGTTTACACGATATCGGATTGGTTTCATGCCACTTTCAGAGCGTTTTCATTTGAAATCGCAAAAAGGTATGAAACATATCAGATTGATGCGTTCTCGTGTAAACAGGAGGCCAATCCAATATGGAATGAAAACGGTATCGTGTAAACAGAAGGCCAATCCGATATGAAACCAATCCGATATGAAATTAAAACGGTATCGTAAACGGGGCCTGAATGAATATGTTGTTTATCATAATTATTATTGTTTTATTATCAAACATCTATTTAAAGTACGCTAGAAAAAAGAATAGCTAATTTACAGCTAATTAAAGCCTAAAAAGATAAGGAGGTTTACTTACAAAATCAAGTGACGTGGATGTGAAATATACCGTTGCAGTTATTTTTACTTCATATCTTGCGGCTTCAGCATACAATTTTATGAGTCAAATGCATTAATTTGGCACAGTTTTTACCCCCAAACCACTTCGAATTAGTGATACAAGCATGTTTAGCAAAATAAATGGAAAATCTTTGGTAACTACTGGAATTTGATATGAGTGGCTTAATGAGTCGTTTTGCGCCACGGGCGGCTTAATAGAGCCCCTACGGTATGCTCTATTCTACTATTTCACCTGCAGCCACGACCAGACGTCTGAGATCAACTTTCAGTTGATAAGTTTTATTGGTGCCACGAGATCCAATGCCACTGCCCTGCTAATTTTTTGCTTCTGAAGCGTTGCAGGCCATTTTGCCATGTAGATTCCAAATTTGTGTGTCATGTCTGCCAGTCAAACTTCGTACCGTCTTGCTCTGACTTCACAGTTAAGTTTAAAAGGGCGCTGGAGCGGAGGCAAAGGAGCGGCCCTTTTATCTTCCCGGGGGAGTATCCAAGTGCTTCTTGACAGCTAGGACAGATTTCGTTTTGAGCCACTCAGCGAGTTTGTTTACATCTGTGAGATCACTACGTATTCTAACATCACGTGATGCACTGTGATTTTGCGGGAAATGAGAGCCTGTGGGGATGAATGCTAAAAATACCCTCCCCCAAAAACCGGCAACGTGCAAGTGGATTTTTGACCAATCACAAATGTTTTAACATTTTCTATTAGACTAAAAGCTTGCCGAAAATTCTACCGCCTCGGATTTTGATATTCAACTTAGATGGAGAGAAATCTTTGTTCGAATAACGTCTTAAAATCAGGTTAGCACGTAATGTTTCAGTTTCAACAGACAGAAAGATATTTCTTCACGGACTAATTCCATCTTTTGCACAAAGGCAACAAATATTGATTCGATGAGAACATGAAACATATCTCCATGAAATTTTTTATATTGCACCGCCTCCAAAAGGGCAGTTTCTTCTATGCCATCGAGAGCGGTATCGTCTTCTGATACACTACAAGCACAGTCCAAAGGGCCAACAAACTTCTGAGGCAACTTAAACAAAAAACTACCAATAATGTCACAAACAAAGTGTAAGGCACAAGGTACTCACCAATTCTACATTTTCTATGATGAACCAACACTGGATAAGTCCGAAAAGCCACAGGTTTTTTATATTCAACATCAAAGTTTACAATAATGAAATTATTCTACGACACTACTTACGAACTACTATACGACACTACAAATACGGTACCAGGAGGAGGAATATATCATGACTACCCCGTGGGATTATTATTATTATTATTATTATTATTATTATTATTATTATTATTATTATTATTATTATTATTATTATTATTATTAATATTATTATTATTATTATTATTATTATTATTATTATTATTATTATTATTATTATTATTATTATTATTATTATTATTATTATTATTATTATTATTATTATTATTATTATTATTATTATTATTATTATTAATATTATTATTATTATTATTATTATTATTATTATTTGACTGTTTCTCACGGCTAATGTTTGATCTTGCTTTGAGCCGGTTATTTTCAATTGCTACCGGGCCACAACCAGTAGCCTAGGGTAACAACTGTCTGTTTGTCGATGTCTTCTGTGTCTTTTAACTACTGCTGGTAGTCCAAAACCTTTCTCAGTACACGGGCTGTTCCAAGTAGGCAAGTTTTCTGAAGTGGTTCGATACCTGGTGCAAAGTCTATCTTTGATAGGTAATTCTCAAGATTTTTTGTCACAATGCCAAGAGCACCAATAACGACCGGGATAATTATGACTGTCTTCACTTCGTTCCTCCAGCACTTCAAGATCTCATATTTTAGGTCTGTGTACATGTGAGGACTCTAACCACCCCCCTGGACTAAGGACTAAACCCCGTATTAAATTCTTTTGTATACTAACCCCCGTGTTAAAAATTCTTGAATAACGGAGTGGATCTGAACACGAATGGACGAGAGAGTGGATGTCATCGGAATTTATCTTTGAGTTGATATGTTGGAATTTGTGTTGGAGTCAATTTACTGAAATCTATGCTGAAGCTGAGTTTATATGAGTGTGATTTTATTCGATCGTGATATCTGCTACAAAAATGGTGACCTCGACGTGACATTGTAACAAGGTTTTCGAGGTTTTTGGAGGTTTGTTGTTGTTTGTCAAGAGAAATTTACGCGAGTTTGGAAGGGTTTTGGAGCAGACCGTGAGTACGATTTTGATTTTTCCTTGTGTTGTTATGCACTCTCAAGAGGAAGATTCCAAGATGAAAGGGAAGGTGGAAAGAATTCTCGATGTTATTTTGTATTTTGATTGATTTTGTGTTTGCAGATTCGAGAAGATCCAAGCCAAGCGGCAATCAGAAGAATGATGTCACTGTTTCAGTAGTAAATTTTGCTTACTGTATGAAAATTTTGTTTGCAATGTTGTGTATAGTTTTCTCGGGTGTTTTCTCGGATTTTTGAAACGCCTTTTGGTTGGAAAAGGGGGATCCGTTAAGCCATGTCTGTGGGGACAGAAGTTGAGGATATTCAGTTAGAGCTTCAGGGTCTGCTGGTCACGCTAGGGAAGGAAAAACTCATTGCGCTTTGTGCCAAATTTAAGCTTTCTGAAGAAAACCTTGAGAACAAAACGCGACTGACTTTGACGAAACTCTTAGTCAACGTTATTGAAAAGGAACTAGGAAAATTGAGAGACGAGGAAATTGTTCCGTACTTGAATGATGTTATTCAAGCTATTTCTGATGGGGTTCCTTTTGAGATTTCTGGTGCTGATAAAAATAGTGACGCAGATAAAATCAAAGAAATAGAAAAGGAGGTCGAGGCGTTGAAAGTTAAACAAAAGGATGAATTGGAAGCTGTGCTGTCTAGGTTGGAGGCTGCGAGAGGTCAACCGGGGGTCGGCGCGCAAGCAGGAAGTGGGCAGCTTGATAATTTGAAGACGCTGCTCAGGCGTGATTTCAGGATTGCAGGGATGGTGGCCCCCAGGGACAAAAAGATCAGCTGTCCTTTATGAGTTTGAATCGCCAGATAGAAGATGGTTTGCAACGAGGCTACTCTGAAAGGGAGGTAATAGATGCTGTGATCAAATGCATTTCTCCAAGCTTGCCCCTCAGGGACTACATCGAAGCGATGCGTGAAACAGGAATCGACGCAATTCTAAAGATTCTTCGAGCTCATTTTCAGGAAAAAAATGCGAGTGAATTGTATTCTTCCCTTGCAAATCTTGCCCAGTCTCCTTCTGAGGAACCGCAAAATTTTCTGATGCGAGCATTAAATTTGAGGGAGAAAATTATTTTTGCCTCTAAACAGGGTGGCTCGAAGCTGAGATACGACCCAGATCAATGCCAATCAATGTTTCTTCACACCATAGAAACGGGCCTTATAAGCAATACTTTGAGGTCCAGAATGAGGGTGCTTCTGCAGAAACAAGGAGTTACCGATGCAGAATTGATCAGTGAATTAAATCTAGCTGTTACAGAAGAATCAGAGAGGAATGCAAAATTGGGATTTGGAAGGGGGAAGGCCAAAATCAGTGAGGTTCAAGTGACACCCCCAGAAAAGGATAAGGCAAAGGTTGAAAAGAAGGAAGAGCAATCAGTAACTGAGACTCTTTTGGCTGAAATAAAATCTCTGAAATCAGATGTAGCGAATTTGAGAGAAAATTGGAATAAGAATCAAGCACAGGGTTCTCTGCAAGAAAAGCCCCAAAGATACCGAGGTCCAAGAAAATCCCGCCGTGGGTGTGAAAGTTGTTGTAAGGCCGGACGAGGGAGTGAGTGTACTCATTGTTGGAAATGTGGGGGCAATGGTCCATTCGCCCATGATTGTGCTGGAAACCAGGGAAACTTTCCACGGCTGCTGACGAGGGACAGCCAGTAGCCGAACATCAGTTTGATTCGTCCCATTGCTGTAGAACTTGTCATAGAGATGTTGGAGACGAAAAGCTCCTTCACTGCGGTAGCTGTAGAGCTGCAAGTTATTGTTCAAAATCTTGTCAGATGAGGGATTGGGGTGAACATAAAATCATTTGCCTTGCAATTCGAGAGCTCTCTGAAAGATACGATAGGAACGATAATATTGAGAGTGAAGATTCAGATTTTTACACTACAAATCTCACCCCAAAAGAGCAAACGAAGATTGCAAAATTGATTGGTCACAAATGCACAATGTTTTGCAAATTAAATGGAGTCGAGCGCCAGGTTCTTCTGGATACAGGGGCGCAAGTTTCCATAATGAGTGAAAGAGACTTAACGAGTGGTTTAGGAGACATTGAAGTTCATCGAATTGAAGAATTACTGGACTCAGGGGTGGATTTAGAATTGTCTACAGTAAATGGAACGCAGCTGCCGTACCGTGGGTGGGTAAAGACGACTATTGAACTGAAAGGATCCTCAGAAGGATCAAACAAGATAATTGTACCAATGCTGATTACAAATGCTGCGTTGGACTTACCGATCATTGGGTACAATGTGTTAGAGCAACTGCTGAGCGATGTAGTTACTGAAACCCCAGAAAATAACCTAATGGACCAGTTATCTGCAAGTTTCCCAAAGGTGACTGAAGCAAATTTAGACGCCCTAGTAGATGTTGTTTCGACAGAGAGTGAAAATTATCTTTCTTCTGTAAAGACATGTAAAAGAAACACTCTAATAAAAGCGGGTGAAATCGCAAAAATATCATGCCGTGTGAATACTGGTTTCTTTACGAGGGACACTCCGGTAGTGTTTGAAAACGACATAATGTGCCCTCTTCCCCCAGGACTCGAGATAAGCGAATCACTGTTGAATTTAAAACGTGGAAATTGCTCTAAAATAGATCTTGCTTGCCAGAATACAAGTGCACATGACATAGAGCTTAAGGGTCGCACATCAATAGGATCGATTCATTTGATTAGATCAGTTATGCCAGTTGCAGTGAAGCTTAAAGAAGAGAACAATGAAATCAAGATTCATTCAAAGCACGAGCCGAAAAATAGTGCTGCAGTGGCTGCAGGACATAATGACACAGATCATAATGAAGCTCTTGTGCCTAATGTTCCTTTAAGTGGAAACCTAACGGCTGAACAGAAGGATCTTGTGCGGAAGATGTTGTTTGAAGAGCGAGACGCTTTCTGTAAGGATGATGATGATGTGGGTTGTGCAAAGGATTTCGAAATGAAAATAAAGTTATCGGACAGTACGCCTGTGCAGAAAAACTATGTGGGTGTACCACGCCCTCTTCTCCGAGAATTGAAGGAATATGTAGAGGACCTCTTGAATCGTGGGTTTATACGAAAGTCCAGGTCGTCTTATAGTAGCCCATGTGTAGTAGTGCGGAAAAAAGATGGCTCAATGCGTTTGTGTATCGACTACAGAGCACTCAACAACAAAACAATTGCAGACAGACATCCTATACCACGCATTCAAGAAACATTAGAAAGTTTTTCAGGGCAACGATGGTTTTCAACACTGGATCAAGGGAAAGCATATCATCAAGGGTTTGTTCATCCTAGCAGTCGCTCGTTGACAGCCTTTGTGACGCCATGGGGACTGTATGAGTGGCTGAGGGTCCCAATGGGTTTGAAAAATGCACCTGCTGAGTTTCAGCGCTATATGGAGGACTGCCTGTCCGATTATCGGGACAAATTCTGTCTCCCATATTTGGATGATGTGATTGTTTATTCGAAAAGCTTTGAGGATCACGTTGAACACTTGCAGAAAGTCTTGCACAGACTCAAAGAGAAGGGAATCCGTCTAAAGGCCAGAAAATGTAATCTATTTGCTCAGGAAGTGACCTATCTAGGACGTATAATCACTGCCGATGGATACCGTGTGGATCCGAAAGGAATTAAGCCAATCTTAGACCTCAAGAGTTGGAAACCAAATACGCTAGGAGAGGTTCGGCATCTTGTTGGGTTGCTGGGATACTATCGCCGCTACATCCAAGACTTTTCAAAGCCTATCTATGATTTGCTCAAAGTTGATAAGCAACAGCTCGGGAGTATGCAGCAAGGACAGAGGAAACGTGGTAATCAAGGTCAAGCCCCTTCAAGTTTGCCTGTGAAATGGGAGGAAGTTCATTCTAATGCATTGGGTTCTCTCATTGGATGTCTAGTAAATCCACCAGTAATGGGGTACCCAGACTTTGAGAAGCCATTTGTGTTGCATACTGACGCTTCTCAGGAAGGGTTGGGGGCAGTTTTATACCAGAAGCAAGAAGGACGTATGCGAGTGATTGGTTACGCTTCGCGAACTCTGTCGCCAGCCGAACGAAATTATCATCTCCACTCAGGCAAATTAGAGTTTTTAGCTCTTAAGTGGGCAGTAACTGAACAATTTAGAGACTACTTATTTTATGCACCACAGTTCACGATCTACACGGATAATAATCTGTTAACTTTTGTCATGTCAACGGCAAAGTTGAACGCTACTGGACACCGGTGGATAACGTCTTTATCAGATTTCAACTTCACGATTAAGTATCGACCTGGATCGAGCAACAAAGATGCTGATTTTTTGTCAAGGAGCCCAGTACACATTGATTCAATGATGAAAGATTTCACTACAGAAATCTCACAAGATGAGATTCGATGTATGCTGAATGCAGTTTCTGCACAAAATGATGAACAGTTATGTTGGGTTACAGCAGTTACAGCAGATGAGAAAGTGTTTGCAGATTTTGATTGTCCTCCCGTAGGAAAGACATGCTGGCCAATGAAGGCACCGAATTTGAAAATGACTTGTTTCATCATTTAGAACAATTAACAGGGATAAAGAGATCCAGGACGACTCCCTACCATCCTATGGGTAATGCCCAGTGCGAGCGTTTCAACAAGACACTTTTGGGAATGATACGAACAATGGCCGACAATCAAAAGTCACGATGGAAAGATCATATAAATAAAATGGTTTTCGCGTACAACTGTACCAGAAACGATGCCACAGGTTACTCTCCCTATGAACTTTTGTTTGGTCGCAAACCTCGCCTTCCAATAGATATTATTTTTGGTAAGACGAAAGCAACTGTCTGTAAAAGATATCCAACTTATCTTAGAGACTGGAGAAACGCAATGGAGCAAGCCTACAAGATTGCTGCTGAAAAATCCGGACAATCTATGCAACGTGGACGTGAAGCTTATAATCGTAAAGCAAATACCTCAATTCTCGAGGCCGGTGATAGAGTTTTGGTTAAACGACTGTTAGAACGTGGAGGCCCAGGCAAACTCCGGTCGTTCTGGGAAGATCAAGTTTACATTGTTATACGTCGCATAGAGCCAACCGGAGCAGTCTATGAAGTGCAACAAGAGGATGGAAGTGGACGTAAACGTATTTTACATCGTAATTTATTGCTGCCATGCCCTTACTTGCCAAGTGAGCCTGACAGGAATGTCCAGCTACAGCCTCAAAGACAGCGAAGTGCACCACCAGTTGCAACTCGTCAGAGAACAGTTTCAAACGCAGATTACGAAGTAGATTCCACAGCGTTACAAGAAGATGATCACGCTACATTTAGCCCACGTCAAGTGGATGGAATTATCAGACATCTTAACGAGACCTCAGAGGTATATGATGTTCATCAACCGGACGCACCTGACCAACCAGTGCTACCTGAACGGGAAAGGGATGACATTGACCCAGAATCATCAATGAATGTTTCTCAACCTACAACCGGAGAAGTTCCTGAAACCGTCGTGACAGCTGCTACGAGTGAATCACTAGGAGGAATCTCAACACCACAAAGACCATTAGAGGAGTCGCCAGCTCATGAACCAATGCCCAACACGCCAGAAGATTTGATTGATTTGATTTGATTTTATATTTTTTACCCATGGTAGCCCCTCAGTTAGAATAACTGATTTACAGGGGGCCATGCTAAAAACTTACAATAATTAATAATTTACAATAAAAACCAGTATTTCGAACTAAATTAAAATTACAATTGTTCAAAAATCAACAAAAAAAAACGAAAAGGTTTAAGTGTTCATTTTTCCACCTCTCTCTTGAAGGCTCTCAGGGTTGAAGAGTTCTTAGCGTCGGTACCAAGACTGTTCCAAAGCTTAGCGCCTCGGTACGAGAAGCATTTCTGCCCCCCTGCTGATCTTAACAATGGCAACCTGAGGTCGACCTCAGCATTCCTAAGAGAACGAGCAGTGGAATTGTTGACTCTCGTGAACATGTCTTTCATGTAGGAAGGCGCGTCTCCTTGAAGGGATCTGAAAACTATTTTCTGAGATTCAAAATCAATAAGTTCCCTAACAGTGGGCCATTGAAGCGCACGAATAACTGGTAAAGCGGTCGCATCAAATGGACTGTTGGTAACAATTTTTGCAGCACGATTTTGGAGTTTCTGCAATTTTTCAATGACAGTCACCCCAGCATTTCCCCAGACAGGACAGCAATATCTAAAGTTCGGCTCCACTAAACTCTTATACATAGTCTTGACGGTTGATAATGGAAGGTACTGCTTGGCATAACGAAGCATACCAATACCTCTAGAGATCTTATTAGTTTTTAAGGCCAATTGAGATGTCCATTTTAGTTGATGGTCAACCTGGACACCAAGGTATTTGACCTCCTTTACCAACTTGATATCCTCGGAACCAATCTTAAATTGCGGTTTAGTGGAATCGACAGAGTCGATTTTTCTAAGCTTTCCATTGCTTCCTATGATCATTGCATCTGTCTTAGCTACGTTCAGAGACAACTTGTTTCCTTCAAGCCAGCCCTTCAAAGCTTCTAAGTCAGCATTAACTGCCTGATTAATTTCTGAAACAGATTCAGAGGCATAGTAAATGCTTGTGTCATCTGCATACATGGATACAAGGGAACTTTTCAAACAACTAGGAAGATCATTGATATAGACAAGAAAGAGAAGGGGACCAAGGCAAGATCCTTGTGGTACCCCACAGGTTATACTGTCTGTAGCGGAGATTCGACCGTTTACCTTGCAGCATTGTCGTCTATCGGTGAGATACGAACGAAACCAGCTTAGTTCTTTTCCTTTTAGGCCACAGAAGTTGAGCTTCCTCAATAGAATATCATGATCGACTGTGTCAAAAGCTTTCTTGAGGTCTATGTAAACAACAGCCGTGTATTTACCTTTATCAATGTTTAGGTACCAGTCATTCGTACACTTCAACAGAGACGTCAGGACCGAATGAAGGGCTCGAAAACCAGACTGATCAGTAAAAATCATCTTGTTTTTGTCAAGGTAGTCGTACAGCTGGTTATAGACAAGCTTTTCAAATAAACGAGAGACAACAGGTAGCACCGATAAGATGCGCAATCGCCACCTCGAAGCCGACCACAAAGAACACGACAGCCGCCAGCTTTGTTATCGTACTATTCATTTGGACAGCCAATCAGTTCTCAAGCTCGGGTCTCGAATATTCATCCAGTAGTTCAACCAGTGTCACAGTTTGCGTATAGACCGACGCATTTGCAGATGCAGCGACAGACTTCAGGATTCGTACCAACAACGTCTTTACATCCTGGATATTCTCATGTATTTGTACCACAGAGGCAATTCGGACAGTTCGTATCGCCTGGACAATTTGAACCATACGGCCAAAGAATGATTCCAGTTGTGTATGGCTGTTAACTTTATCGTGTTACCATAATCGTTAAATGGAATGTTTGTTATTGACACTTACCATCGTCTCGTCAGAGGAATGATTCATGTTAGTCAACATACGAATTGCGACAAATGTCGGATAACTGTTTGGAGTCTAGTGAGTTTATTGCTGCGCAGCCGAAGTACATGATGTTAGAGAACTAGAACAAGGACAACTGTACTCTGAATGTAATATGTCAGGATGAGATAATGTTGTTTGAAGAGAACTGAGTGAAGAAGATGATGATACAGTTAAAGAACTAAATTGAAGAAGCCAAGGATTTTTTTTTTCAAATGTCAGGAGACATTTCATTTTGAGGGGGAGAGTGTGAGGACTCTAACCACCCCCCTGGACTAAGGACTAAACCCCGTATTAAATTCTTTTGTATACTAACCCCCGTGTTAAAAATTCTTGAATAACGGAGTGGATCTGAACACGAATGGACGAGAGAGTGGATGTCATTGGAATTTATCTTTGAGTTGATATGTTGGAATTTGTGTTGGAGTCAATTTACTGAAATCTATGTTGAAGCTGAGTTTATATGAGTGTGATTTTATTCGATCGTGATATCTGCTACATACACTTCTATTTTTTCTTTCTCTTTTCGCTCTATTCTGGTGTCAAAAGGACACGCCACGTCTATTAACATACAGGTTCTCTTCTTTTTCTTTACAATGGCAATGTCTGGTCGGTTGTGTTCCAGCTTCTCATCAGTCTGAATCGGAAAATCCCACAATACCTTTACTTCATCGTTCTCTAGAACCCTCATCTCTTTAGTGATGACGTGCTCATAGCTTTTTTCTGTACAAGGGAATCCATATTGTTGGCACAAGCTCCAGTGCAGCATGGCAGCCACTTTATCATGTCGACATTTATTATTATTATTATTATTATTATTACCATTATTATTATTATTATTATTATTATTATTATTGTTATTGTTATTATTATTATTATTATTATTATTATTATTATTATCATCATTATTATTATTGTTATTATTATTATTATTGTTATTATTATTATTATTATTATTACTATTCGGATATTATTATCGAGCTAGTGAGCAGGGCGGTCGCCTCTGTGCCAGCTCCGAACTGTTTTATAAAATTTTATTTGCACAAGGCAATTAGGGTAACAATTTCAATATAAATGCTTGTATTCTACTCAAGATAAGCTTTGAAAGCGATTTAATTTGGATTTCTTCTTGCATTCTTTGGAATTTGCAAGTTTTGCGGTGATGAATTCAAGGTTGTTGGCCGACACGAGTGGAGATGCCGAAGCAAAAACATCGAGGAAAACGTCACAACACAAAGCTCTCAAGCAAGCAGGGTAAACGAATTCATACCAAGCACACATGATGACCATGGCAGGTGTGATACTGGTGAAATTGAATGTTCATGTGGACGAAAATGTAAGGGTCTTCGGGGTGTAAAACGACACCAGAGATCATGCAGGGTAATAAAGGGCCTAAGCGTGAATCAGTCACGTGACCTGCAAGAAGCAGCTCAAGTTCAAGAAGAGGCTGAAACAGAAGTCACCTTACCTGATACTCCTTCATTTAAACAAGGGATTAAGCTTCCAAAATCCGATCAAGCATGGTCTACAGCAAATGATTTCTTCAAAGCAAACCTTCCAGTTTCTGATATAAACAATGAGAACTTGGACGATACAGTGCGCAAATTCAATGATGTTGTTTCCAATTATATGGCCGAGTCCCATGGTACTGTTACCAATTCAGAACCAGTGAATGAGCAGTTAAGTGAAAAGTATGCGGGAAAAAGCAAGAAATTTCTCAAAAAATCTTTGGTTTATTTGAAAAGAACAATGCCAATGGCAGTCGAGGAAATAAAGTTTGTATCAAAATCATTAAAATCATTATTAAGGAATGGATCAAAAGACTGTTTGCAGCACAATCACAAATAAGCAGTAGATCACAATGAATTGATTAAAAAGAACTTTTGGTCTTACGTGAAACGATTTATTGAAATACCCAAGAGAGTTATGCCAAAGTTTAACAAACTTACTTGTCAACAATACTTCCGAAAAGCGTTCCAGGCTGTAAGCCCCGGGAAAATATTTCACATTCCAGCCTGGATACCTGCATTCAAAACTCCAGGGAAACCATTCAACAACGCTCCTCCGTCATACAGGCAAGTAACAAACATTATCCGGCAAATGAAAGCTTCTGGGTCACCGTGCCCCTTGGACCAAATATCAATTATTGTGTTTAAAAAATGCCCCTATTTGCGATCATTTATTCATGCTGTGATCACCAAAGTTCTGATAACAAATCAAATACCAGAAACATGGAAGGGGGCAGTTACAATCTTGGCTTACAAAAAAGGCGATGAGTCTGAGCCCCAAAACTTCAGGCCTATCACGCTGGAAACTGTTCCCTTGAAAATATTTACATCATTTCTTAGAAACAGAATCTACGAATTCCTGAAGGATAACAATTATATCGAGTCGGAAATTCAGAAGGGATTTGTGCCCAAGATGTCGGGGACCTTTGAACACACATATCACCTCTTGCATCTGATAAGCCACGCCCGTAAAAAACAAAGATTCTTGACAGTGACATTGCTTGATTTAAGAAATGCTTTCGGAGAAGTACATCACAGTTTGATTAAGACAGTGTTAGAGTATCACCATCTGCCTAATGACACTAGCACACTGATCCAGCAACTTTACACGAACTTCTTTACCTGTATTACAACTGATTCCTATAGAATAGATTTTATACATGTTGGTAAAGGAGTCCTACAAGGAGACTGTTTGAGTCCACTTTTGTTCAACCTAATAATAATCACTTTCATCCAACATGTAAAAAATGCGAGCTACCGACAACTAGGGTACCAGTTCAGCAAATATTTCCAACCTCGTCACTGGTATCAATTTGCAGACGATGCTGCAGTCATTTCCGGCCAGCAAAGTGAGAATCAAGTGCTGCTAAATGCCTTCACAAGGTGGTGCTCCTGGGCAGATATGTTGATAAGAGTTGATAAATGCAAGACGTTTGGGATAGAAAAGGTCGGTTCAAATGCAAAACAAGTCCCCCCAAAGTTATACGTCAATAATAACTTAATCCCTACAGTCGGGCAAGGCGAACACTTTGTTTACCTAGGTCGCTCTTTCAATTATGAAATGGACAACAAGAGCCACCAAGACCAGTTAGTTGAACTAACTCAGGATATCATGCAACGAATTAACATTCTTCCCTTACATCCAAAAAATAAAATTGCTCTTTACTCCAGATACTTGCTGCCAAAGCTGTCGTGGCACCTGACAATTGCTGATCTGTCAAAAACATGGGTGATACAATCACTAGATAGCTTGTGTAACCAATACATCCGTGATTGGCTCGAAATTCCAATATCTGGGACAATGGACATAGTTAGCTTACCGAAAAGTAAATTTGGGCTAAACATCATACCTATTTCAACCAAATTCACCCAATGTCAGGCAACAATAAGAAACTGCCTAAAGAGCTCAGTCAATGACGATATTCGGCATATTCATGAAGCTACTAGCTATGGTACCAATGTGCAATATGACAAATACAAAACCACACGAGAGGTCCTAAAAGATATGAGAGCAGCGACAACTGATCACATAACGACCAAACTGACGTCACAGGGATTTATCATTCGCGCAATTTGGGATGCAGTGATGCCAGCATACAAGGGACTGTGGCACTCAACATTTGATAAGATGCCAAGAAACATATTCAACTTCTGTATACGGTATTTAAACAATACACTAGCCACAAGCAAAAACATGTTTACCTGGAAGAAATCAGCTAGTGCTCAATGCAGTGTATGCAGTGCCCCACAAACACTAGGACACGTAATTGGTGGATGTGCAGCTCACTTGAACGAGGGGAGATACACATGGAGACATGATTCTATTCTTAAAAATCTTGCTGATTACCTTAGATTAAAAGAAAGCTTATGTGTGCATGCTGATCTGGAAAGATATTCTTCACCTTCAGTGATAACTGGTGATGATTTGCGACCTGACATAGTGATAATCAAAGGAAAATCGCTGTACATATTGGAACTAACCGTTGGATTTGAAACTAATGTCTCTAAGAATGCTTAAAGGAAAGAGCAAAAATATGCAGATCTGATTGAGAACTTACAAGGACGTCGTGAACAAAATAAGTACGAAAAGGTTCTCTTTGTAAATTTATCACTGGGAGCCTTAGGAATAATTGGAAAGGGAAGCCATAATCTGAAGACAATGTTGCAAGAACTAGGCCTATCCAAGAGTGAAGAGGATTATATTGTTAAAAAACTAATAAATGTTTGCATAAGATGCACATACTTTTTATTTTGTAAGAAGGACAGTAACTGGCCAGAAACAGAATTGCTTTCATGGTAAATCTTGTCATTTCATTGTAAAATCGGAAATAGGTTTGTACGAATATTTTTTTCCTTCCTTAGCTTTTATTTAGCCGTCGTGCATTCCATTCAGCTTGCCAAATATGAGATTGCTGTAATGGTTTTTTAAATTCTTAGATTGTAATTAAGTGGATTTTGATGAAAATGATACATGATGTTTAAAAAAAATTATTATTATTATTATCATTATTATTACATTATATTATTATTATTATTATTATTATTATTATTATTATTATTATTATCATTATTATTATTATCATTATTATTATTATTATTGTTATTATATCGAACTAAACCATCTTTCAAACCAAACAGAAAATGAAATATAAAAACAAACACTGTTGGATCACATAAACGTTTCGATTAAAATCTTCTTCAGTATAAAAACTTTACATGGCAGCCGAGAATTTATAGACATTACGTTTTTTACGCCTAAAATTATTTACATGCTGATAATGCTATATTTACAATTGGTCTGAAAAACCTTACAACAAACAATAGAAGTTTTGCTGCTATGCACAAGTCAAAATATTTTCTAGTGCCCTTTGTGAATTAGAAAAGGGACTGGGAGCTCCCAAACTTATACTAGAAACTTTTTTACTCCCCCAAGTGATCCTTTGAAAAATTCGCATACTGCTTGACTCTTCTTTTAGCAGTAGCAGAATCCCAGATGATTATACAATACACTTTTTTCCTTTGTGAATTTGAAAAAGGACTGGATTATCTTAAAACTCATACTGAATCCTTTGAGGTTACACTGGCAACCTTGCAGCTCCCCCAAGTGACTCCCCGAAGGAACGGCACACTGCTTAACTCTTCTTTTAGCAATAGCTGAATCCCACGCGAAGCCACAAAGGGCAAGCACAAAACAGACGCCAGTATAACCTCTTGGGACAATCAAATACAATGGTAGAATTTAAGCCGTTCCGCATGCAAACAAGTCCAGTTCAACATCTGCAGCTCTTTCATTGAGACCCTTTGGCGCAAAAGTTTCAAGTCGATATTGCCAAAACAACTCCCTCCTACGAAGCGAAAAAACATCATCAGCCCCATCTATGATTTTAATCCCAACCCGAAAATTTCCGTTGTGTCCGTTTTCAAAAAAATGACTGAAAAAACTTGCTTGTGGAACAGGTTTCCCCTTATCAAGAGAATTTTCGCTGTGTTTGCGTGCATATGTTCTAAAATAGGATTTGTAAACATTAAACCTTTGCCGAAATTTCGTCTTAGTACTACCGACATACTTCATGTTGCATGACTCACATTGCAACAAATAAACCACATGATCAGAGATGCAATCAAATCGCCCCGAGAAGTTTTTGAAAGACCTCGTAGAGTCAGAATTTTGAAACGTATCCCCCTCCTTCATCAAAGGGCAAATCTGGCAACTCCTTCTACCATTGCATCTGAAAGTGCCTTTTTCCATCAACTCTTCATCGATACTTGGCAGCTTAGCTCGCACGAGATTGTCCTTCAAGCTTTTTGCCCTCCTAAACTTTACAAATATTTTGTCCTTAAAAACTTCCTTGTGTTCCATGTCTACCAACAACACGTTTTGGTTTTCGCGAAGGATTTCATAAACTTTGTGCATGGCTGGGTGATAAGTTAGTACTAAAGGTATTTTCATATCATCTTTTTCCTTGGGCCTGGCATCCAATAAAGTAGCACGATTTTTGTCCCGCACCCGGTCAATTTGGCTGTCAATCTCGTTATCACTGTCGCCCCTTTCTAGAAGCCAAGATCTTAATTCTCCCATCCTATTTTGGAAAAACTGTTCCTCTGAGCAAATACGACGAATTCGAAGGGCCTGGCTATATGGAATTCCCTTTTTTGTGTGGTTAGGGTGACATGAAGCTCGATGCAAGAGTTGATGGGTATCTGTAGGTTTTGTAAACAAATCCGTTACAAGTTTGTTACCCTGTTTGATGACTTGAACATCAAGAAAATTAACCTTTTCTGTAGACCATTCAGCAGTGAACTTTATTGATTCGTGCGCACCATTTAAAAAGTTCACAAATTCCCTCAGATTTTCCTCCCCATGTTGCCAGATTATAAAAACGTCATCTATGTATCTCCACCATAGCCATGGTTTATTTTGAGCCTCAGCAAGTAGCTTTTCTTCTAGCGCTGCCAAGAAATGGATCGCGTATGAAGGAGCGCATTTGGTACCAATTGCTGAACCCCTAAGCTGTTGATAGAAATTGCCATTAAATTCGAAAAAATTGTTCTTAAGAACAACGTGAGCTAATTCAAGAAGGGTACCCGTGGAAATGGTTTTATCTTCCCGATGTTCAAGTACCTCTTTTAACGCTTCCAAACCCTCTTCGTGCGGAATACTTGGATAAAGCCCCACCACATCCACCATACATAATATAGCACCCTCAGGGAGGCCATCCAGATCTATGATTTTTTTAAGGAAGTGATTCGTGTCTTTTATATATGACCGCACCTTCTTCGCTAAAGGTTGCAAATAGTGGTCCAAAAATTCCGAAATGTTTTCCGTAAAAAAACCACAGTTGGAAATAACAGGTCTCCCTGGTACGCTATTCAATCTATTATGGATTTTTGGGAGGAGGTAAAACCGTCCCAACCTAGGGTTATTCACCATTAGGTAGTCCAATGTGGTTTGATCCAAATCTCCTCTATCGCTGATTTTTTAAGAGTGTCCGAAATAATTTGGTGAAGTCGTTCCGAAGGATCGTTGTCAAGCCTGCTATATACCTCAGAGTCACCGAGTTGACTCTCTGCTTCCGTGATATAATCCTCTCTATCCCAAACCACTACTCCCGAGCCTTTGTCAGCCTCCTTGACAACGATCGTTCGGTCCGATCTAATGCTGTTAATGGCTTTACTCTCTTCTCTACCAACATTACTATAATTATTCCCTTGTGCCGATATACTCATGAGTTCTTCCTCTAATTTACTCAAATACAGCTCAATTGCAGCATCCTTATGTCGTGGGTTAAATTTGCTACGGGGCCTAAAGGCTGGATATTCCGAAAAATCCTCTGATTCCCTAAAGTGCCATTTTAAGCGGAGACGTTTCTAATACTGTTAATGGCTTTACTCTCTTCTTTACTAACATTACTATAATTATTCCCTTGTGCCGATATACTCATGAGTTCTTCCTCTAATTTACTCAAATACAGCTCAACTGCAGCATCCTTATGTCGTGGGTTAAATTTGCTACGGGGCCTAAAGGCTGGATATTCCGAAAAATCCTCTGATTCCCTAAAGTGCCATTTTAAGCGGAGACGTCTACCAAAGCTCTCCAAATCCACCTTAATTTGCGAATAATCTAATTCCTTAGGGGTCATAACGAATTTTAAGCCTTTAGATAATACTGAAATTTCTGATTCACTAAGGGCTCTTTTGGATAAATTAACCACCTTATCGTTTAGAAACTGTCCCTCAATTCTACCATTATGATCTACCTTATATTGAAAATTCGTGCTATTTACATCTTGGTGTGTATTCTCTTCGCTTGAAGTTTCTCCAAATGTTCGTGTCTCTTCGCTGTTTCTCTGTATGGTACGTGCATCATATTCTTCTTCATTTTCCATCAAAATTCTCCTTATATTTTGTAGATCTAGCTCAGCCGCATTTTGATTCTCTGCAGTTTCTAACCTATCACCAAATTCATTCTCAATAGTTTCTAAGGTGCCACCAAGTTGGTTCTCTGAAGTTTCTAAAGTGCTCATAACTGATGCCAAGTCACGTTGTAAATGAAATCGCTGCACCAGTTCCTTATCGAGATTCAAAAAATTCTTTGTTCCAAGCAAGTTAGTAAGTTTCTTGTGTCGTCTCCTTAGAATATTATTATCAATTGTTGAAATATGCAGTTGTAAACTGGAAAGAACTTCTGACACACTCATAGCATTAGCCGCATCTGATAAGAACTGAATTATCTTCTCCCAAAACTTGGTTTGTATGTCTAAGCATGATGATTTGTACTCCTCATTCAACGCAATTTCGATCCATAATAGATTGAATAGCGTACCAAGGGAGACCTGTGTGTTCGTTCGCGCGCCTCGCTTTCGATCTCTCTCTTTAAGCATTACGTCATAGCTTCGCAATCGCAAAGGAGGCTTGGTAAAGCATTACGTCATAGTTTTGCAATCTCAAAGGAGGTTCAGAGGAAGGCCTCTTTATCATTGGGGGGGAAGGGTTATACAACTTCCTGGGGCCCCTGTGTCTTTACTAACAAAATGCTGGTAACTTTTTTCCCCACACTGAAATCCGTACTTCTTCGAAAGGTGCCAGTGTATTGCTGCAGCTATTTTGTCATGCCTCACTTTTTTGTATTCATTTTGAGCAAGTTGTTTGCATTCTGACAAAACATGTGCAATTGTCTCATCATTCTCGCCACACAATCTGCATTTTGCTGATATGTTCTCTTTGTCAATATTTCTCCTTATCCAGTTTGTCCTCAACGCCTGATCCTGAACAGCAATAATGAGCCCCTCGGTTTCCTTTTTTAGATATCCTTTATTTAGCCACAGCCAACTCCCCTTCTGATCTTTGACTTCCTTTGTTGCCCTCTCAAACTGCCCATGTAATACTTTTTCCTCATACCGCTGTCTTCTTTCTGCTGTATTTTTTCTCTTTCGCTCCTTAGCGTTTTCTATCTCCCGAAAAATACCTTCTTTTACAACTTCCTTCAACAACTTTTCCTCTTTCTTACTTAGATAGAATGCCAGACTGAGCTCTTCCAACTTCACCACTTCTTCCAGACATTGCAACCCCCGTCCACCTTCTGTTCTCTTCATGTACAGTCTGTCCACATCTGATCGCGGGTGCAAAGATCTGTTCATGGTGAATATCTTTCTTGTTTTCCCGATCCATTTCCTGCAACTCTGCTTTTGTCCACTCAACAATACCAGCACAATAACGCACAAGAGACACTGCTCTGCTGTTGACGGCCATGACCACATTTCCGGCATTCAACTTTGACTTCAAGATAAGTTTCACTCTTCTGAAGTATTCCTTCTTTATTTTCTCCTTCATTTCACTGTTCATGATCTTATCACACTCCAGAATACCTAAATACTTGAAGCCATCATTCTCTTCCAACCCTTTTATCGTGTCTCCATTTGGTAACTCGATACCTTCACTTTCAACAACTTTTCCTCTTGTGATCTTCACTGCTGCACATTTTTCAATTCCAAAAGCCATCCCGATGTCGGCACTGAAAATTCGGACACTCTGAACTAACGAATCTAGCTCTTGCATATTACGACCATAAAATTTTAAATCATCCATAAATAGGAGATGATTGATCTTTCCTCTGTTCCTTCCCATTCTATACCCATGATCTAACCCATTAAGCAAAGTAGACAAGGGGATCAATGCCAAAATGAATAACAAAGGAGATAATGTGTCGCCTTGAAAGATTCCTCTTCGAATGTTTACTTCCCCAAGCTTGTCGTTTCCTGAGGTCAGCTCAACCCTCCAGCTCTCCATTGACTTCCCTAATAATGCTATCACCTTATTATTATTATTATTATTATTATTATTATTATTATTATTATTATTATTATTATTATTATTATTATTATTATTATTATTATTATTATTATTATTATTATTATTATTATTATTATTATTATTATTATTATTATTATTATTATTATTATTATTATTATTATTATTATTATTATTATTATTATAGAACAAATAGAACAAATGAATCGATGAACAAATAAATCGATCCATATAGAACAAATGAATCGATCCCTTTATGATTACTTTGTTGGAAAATTCGGGAAGGAAAATGACCGATGCCCCCCTGAACTTGCAGAAAGATACAAAGACAAAAGCAAAAATGATCTGAAAAGGATTCTGAAAACTTTGAAAAATTCCTCACCAGAAAATATCGATTCTAATGAGATTAAATACGTTGCGAAACTACTTCGAAAGAAAATTAAGGATAATGCGGAAAATCAAGTTCCTTTCTCGACTACAGAAGATCATAATATCCTTGTACAGAAAAACGTTTGGAGCTACGCGAAGAAATTTATCAAAAAACCATCAGAGATCTTACCGACATTTTCAAAAAATGATTGCATCGAATACTTCAGAAGACCTTCAATGTCATTAATCCCAGAAAACTCTTCAGGGTACCTGATCACATACCAAAATTCGATCAGCCGTCTATCGAATTTGACCTAAAGGAACCAACTTACCAAGAAGTCCCGGGGGGGTAACTTAACTTGTCTATGGTACGGGGTTGTGCCATTTTTTAGGGTACCTTTTTCATGATAGTTTCCGGATTTATGGGTATGGTTTTCAACAATTTGTTGCATCTTCCGGATTTATGGGTATTGTTTTTTATCAGAATTCATTTATTGGTGAGCTTTTTTGGCATTCCCGGATTTATGGGTATGATTTTCAAAAATTCTCCTGACTTATGGGTATACTTTTGAGAAATTTCTCTGGATTTATGGGTATACTTTTGAGAAAGTTTTCCGGATTTATGGGTGGTACTTTTACGACTTGAATGGCACAACCCCGTATCTTGGAAACTCAAGTTACCCCCCCGGGCAAGAAGTAACTAGAATTATTCGACGAATGAAAACCTCGAGTTCCCCCTGCCCCTTGGACCAAATATCCATTATCTGTTTGCAGAGGATGCCCTATCTCAGAACGTACATCCACCGTATTTTGATAGAAGCATGGAAGGCTGGCTCAGTACCCTCAACATGGAAAAGGGCGGTAACGGTGCTAATTCACAAAAAGGGTGATCCCAATGTTCCTGCAAACTTCAGACCAATAACACTCGAGTCTGTGCCCCTGAAAGTGTTTACATCCCTAATTCGTAACAGGATGTTTGACTTCCTTCTCAAAAACAGATATCTTGAACATAACATTCAAAAAGGATTCATACCAAAAATTTCGGGAACGTATGAACATACAGCGCAAATAGCTTTTCTTATCAACCAAGCTAGATTAAAGCAACGATCTCTGTTTATTACACTACTCGATCTTCGCAATGCCTTCGGAGAGGTCCATCACAATCTCATCCAAGAAACACTCAGATTCCATCATGTTCCAGCTGAGATCCAAAACCTAATAAAGGATCTGTACACAGATTTCAAAACGTCAGTCATTACCACAGGGTATGCAACACCATTTATCCCAGTGACTAAAGGTGTCCTTCAGGGTGATTGTTTAAGCCCTCTTACGTTCAACATGATATTTAACATTTTCATTCAACTTATACGAAAAGAAGATTACTCGCAATTAGGATATAAACACGATGCATTCTTAAGGCCCAGAAATTGGCTCCAATTTGCGGACGACGCATGCGTAGTAACCGGCCAAGAATATGAAAATCAGATCCTTCTAAATTGTTTCACAGCTTTCTGCTCATGGGCAAATATGGAAGCGAGGCCAGACAAATGTAAAGCATTCGGTATGATGAAAGTCAATACAAATTGCAGTCAAGTTAGCCCAAAGGTGTTTGTCTCAAGCCAGCGAATCCCTCCTGTTTTATCTACTGACTCATTCACTTACCTTGGTAGAAGTTTTAACTTTAAAATGGACAATGAAGAGCATAAGAAAAAGTTATTTGAGACAGCCAATCAGCTGCTGGAAGCAATAAGTAGGCTACCACTTCATCCGAAGAACAAGATTCTTCTCTATTCGACGTATTTCATGTCTAAAGTGTCTTGGGACCTAACAATTGCCGATTTAGACATCACTTGGGTCAAACAAAATCTGGACTCGCTAGCACACAGGTACATTAGATTATGGCTTGAGATACCGATCAGCGGAACATTGGACATAATTAGTCTTACGAAAGAAAAATGCGGGCTAGGAATTATTGACCCGTCAATGAAATCTTCCCAGTGCCAAGTTTCGCTTAGGAACTGTTTAAAGAAGTCCCCGAATGGAGACATACAATCACTACATAAAATAACTAGCCGTGATAAAAATGTGCAATATGACAGATACGCTAATGGGAAAGAGGTAATCAAAGAAAATAGAATGAAGAAAGTCCACAGGATCACACACGAATTGTCATCACAAGGCCTTATACTTAAGGCTATTCTTGAGCACACTACAAATAAAATAACAAGCATTTGGAGTGATGCACAGAAACTTCTACCGAAGAACATCTTCAACTTCTCTGTACGTTACTTGAATAATAGCTTGCCTACAAAGAAAAACATGAAATTTTGGGGCAGAGTCGAAAGCGAGTTGTGTTACTTCTGCCAAATTCCACAATCCCTTCTTCACGTTGTCTCTGGTTGCAAATCCATGCTTGAGGGGAAAAGATATACTTGACGTCACAACTCTGTCCTCTTGACGATTGGCAACTTCTTAACAGGAATAAGGAATATTAAAGTCTATGCTGATGACATTCCAGGCTTCAGATCATCAGCTGTTATCACTGGAAACAGAAAGCGTCCAGATCTCCTTGTGATCAATGACGGTGTATCATATGTTCTCGAACTGTCTGTTGGTTGTGAAACAAACATTGGAAATAACGAGGCTCATAAAAAGCAGCGCTACGAAAATCTCCTGAAAGACCTTTCATCCTCATACTTGCGTGTGGAATACATCAATCTATCAATGGGAGCAATAGGAACAATCGGCATTAACGGACACAAAGCGTTTATGAATATGTTGAATAATTTATCAATAAGTAAGCAAGAGCAACTTTATCTGGAAAAGAAAATAATAACAATCTGCATACGTTGTACATACTACATATTTTGTAAAAGAGACAGTGAGTGGTCAAATCCAGAACTGTTAGCGTTTTAAATTCTTTTCTATCAAGATGTGGACAAATATTATATTTCGGACGTATTAGCTTTATACTTTTCAACTTATTTTAAGGAACTTTTTAATTAGAACTTGTAAATTTCCCCATCATGCCTAACTGAGAGTGATGGGTGTCATCATGTAGAGTAGTATTTGTAGGGAATAAAAAGTTTCCATTATTATCATTATTATCATTATTATCATTATTATCATTATTATCATTATTATCATTATTATTATTATTATTATTATTATTATTATTATTATTATTATTATTATTATTATTATTATTATTATTATTATTATTATTATTATTATTATTATTATTATTATTATTATTATTATTATTATTATTATTATTATTTCACATTATTTCTATTTTTATTTATAATTATTTCTGAAATTATTTCACAAGCATGGTTGCATAAAACTTTCCCCAGTACATGGAAAAAGGCTATCACTGTGCTTATTTATAAAAAGCGAACCAGCCAATTTTCGACCTATTACACTTCAAAATGTTGCCTTAAAAGTTATGACATCTTTCATAAGAAATCGCATCTTCGAGTTCCTAACTCAAAATGGTTATGCAGAGAATAATATTCAAAAGGGATTTACACCAAAAGTGGCAGGTACCCTGGAGCATACGTCTCATATGGCTTATCTGATAAACCATTCTAAAAGGAAACAGCGATCTATCGTTATCACCCTGATTGACTTGAAAAATGCATTTGGCGAAGTACACCATAATCTGATCAAATGTATTTTAGAGTACCATCACGTGCCATTTGAAATCCAGAGCTTAGTTGAAAACTTATACAAGGATTTCCAAACATCGATCTTGACAAAAAGTTATTCTACGCCATTCATTCCAATCAGCAGGGGAGTTTTGCAAGGTGACTGTCTTAGTCCCCTACTTTTCAATATGATTCTCAATACTTTCATAACCTCAATAAGATCTCAAGAATTCGAACAGCTTGGTTACAAATACGCACAGCACTTGTCCCCACGGCATTGGTACCAATTCGCTGATGATGCTGCAATCGTTACAGGACAGCAGTATGAGAACCAGATACTACTGAATGCATTTACCAGATGGGTATCATGGGCCAATATGATAATACGCGTTGACAAGTGTAAAACCTTTGGAATACAAAAACAGGGCACGACTGCTGTCCAATTCCTTCCAAAATTGCTAACGAATAACTCTGTCATTCCACCCGTGAAGATCAATGAGCAATTTACGTACCTTGGTAGACACTTCAACTTTCAGATGGATGACGAAAAGCATAACAGTACCCTTGTGAGAAAATGCCGCGAAATACTCACTGATATAGACAAACTACCCTTACACCCAAAGCAAAAAATAGAGTTATACAGCAAGTATCTACTGTCCAAAATCAGTTGGGACCTCACCGTCACAGACTAAGGCATTACGTGGGTTAAGCAAAATCTTGATAACATCTGTTGCAGCTACCTAAGAAAATGGCTCGAAATCCCCATAAACGGAACACTCGATATAATCATCCTGTCAAAAACGAGATTCGGTTTGGACTTGATAAAGGTATCTACTAAGTTTATGCAATGCCAAAATACCCGCCGAAACTGTCTAAAAAATTCTCCAAATCATGACTTAAGACTTTTACATCAAGCAACAGCTGAAACAAATATTCAATACGACACCCATAAAAATTCAAAGGAAGTAACAAAAGCTGTTAGATCTCAGCAAATAACAAGAATTTCAGATGAACTAGAATACCAGGGATACATAGTGAAACTGATGAGGTCACATGGCTCAGAGATATTCAAAAATCTTTGGACACAGACCAGAGACACTCTACCAGCTAACATTTACAACTTCACAGTGCGTTATCTGAACAATACCCTGCCAACACTTAAAAACATGACCATGTTGGGGAAAGCATCAAGTGACACTTGCTTGGCTTGTAACAGTAATGCCCAGTCCCTAATGCATGTCGTCTCTGGCTGTATAGTACATCTCCAACAAGGGCGTTACACGTGGCGTCATAATTCCATCCTCGCTAACATCACGAAAGCACTTATAGGCTTAAAAGATGTTCAGATGTATGCTGATCTTCCAGGGTATAATTGTCCAACTACAGTAACAAGATCATTAAAAAGGCCTGACCTAATACTAGTCCACCGCAAGGGAAATGTCATCGTAGTTGAATTAACGTGTGGATTCATAACAAAAGTAAAGGAGAACAGTGAAAGGAAACAGACCAGCTATAATGAAACGCTTCAAGACTTGAATGCCAGATACAAAAACGCTACTTTCGTCAATCTGAGTATGAGCGCTCTGGGACTCATCGGTAAAACGATTCTGAACAAACTCTATTCAATGCATTAACAAGTATAGGAGTTCCAAAAGAAAATGCAACAAACGTAATTAAAACAGCAATCAATATTTGTATTCGATCAACATACCACCTTTTTTGTAAGAAGGACAAAGACTGGCTAGATCCAGATCTCCTAGTATTTTAAAGGACTTGTCGATTTAAGATTACAATGATGTAAGGTTTTGGACTTTAGCAGCGGTAAAATGTATTTTGTCATGCCCATTTTGGAGAGTGACATATACAAATTTTTATCTTTACTATTTTATTTAACTAGTTACTTTTAGGGATGAAATGTTTTCATTATTATTATTATTATTATTATTATCATTATTATTATTATCTA